>CM061040.1:130285420-131724239 GCA_030762985.1 Adelphocoris suturalis
ATTTACGGCGAAAACGTGCATACTCATTGCATATTTTTCCAACTCATCAAAGAATACCATAACTGGAAACAAAAAATCTGAAATTCGGGTATTGATTGACAAATTTTGTGGAATTCGAATGAAGCTGGTAGGGATTTGAGCCACCCTTTGTACTTTTCAAAATTGGAGGAATTGAAAAATGGCGGCCTCATAAATATGGCTTAATTTGCCCATTTTAATTTTTTTCTGTAATAATCCCTAAAAGGTGCTTCCTACAGACATTTTTGTACGTGACAAAGATGTAGGGCATAAAAAGCGATTCGACTCAAAGACTATGAATTGTCTCTCGAAGTAAGGGGATTATGGGCAATCGCAAATCGGGTTCATTTTACCAGGGGTCCTCTCCTCCCCCCTCCCCCCGTCACGACCTTTCCCTATCAAAATCACCTAGCGGCCTTGTTGGTCTGATTTTGTCTGTTAAACCACATTCGATTCAGTGTTAAATAGTATACTCGTAGTTGATATCGAGCTTGTTTTTGCTCAGACCGTTTCCCATTAGAGTACGAAGTAAAAGGCCGTTTTTGAGAACTCTATGTGTAAAATGACATAAAATTCATGAGTTCTTCTATAAGTCAATGGGGGAAGGTATCAGCTAAAATATGCTCGATATGAACTTTGGAGTGTATTGATTCCTGAGTAGAATAAGCTTTACCGGACTGAAATCAGACCAATATTATGCCTTAACAAACAATGTTAGACGTTTACATATGATGTATCAAATAATTACTTATATAGGTCTACATAATTTACGTATAATAAAGGAGCACTGCATAGTTAACATAGATCACAATCAATAATACCTACACTCCACTGCCAAATTTCAATAATAATCCCGAGTCATTGCCAAAATTTCCAAAGCGGTGTTGATGTTCTGGCGTACTTAAGTTCTAGAGAAATTATTAGCAAAATGAATGTGAATTGGTCTACTTCTAGAAGGTTGGATGGTGAGTGTGTGTGCTGCGTGGTGCCTAAAAGTCTTAAACCTATAACTTCATAATTCTCAAGAACGCAATTTAATTCCGTTATAAAAATGTCCACCATCTTCCTCTTGAGAATATTCATCCTTTCTTTCCCTTCTAGAACGTTATGAAGAATAAAATCGTTTCTGTTGTCCGTGTGCCGGTTTTGTTTCGTATTTTTTTTTTTTTTCAGATAAGGCTAGATTTTCTTCTATACTGTCAATTCTCTTATTAATTCTTTGTATGAGCAAGATAGTTTCTTGGCTGTTGGCAATTTCTTGCGACGGAGCATGCACCTGTGAATTCAAAACATTTTTAGGTTCCTTCAAAATGTAGTCGCAATTTTGAAGTTTGGTTGTGATTACGTCAAGGGATTGAATTACCTGTTTTATCTCGTAGTTGCAAATATTCAACGCGACACCGGTTGTCTCTTCGAGTGCTGCTGACTAAGGAATACGATATTCAGTCGAGTGGATAGTCCTTTCCCTTCGGTAAACAATCACCAACCAAACTCGCAAAAATGACCATTTCCCAGAAATCTACCTGTTAAAAATTTATGAAAATTGCTATTGCTGAGTGTTAATCAAAGAGCAACCACAAAAAACGAAACCTGAAACGAAATTCATAATAAAACCCTGTTAAACCAATACTTGATACGGAACTCGCAAAAAACACGTGCGCTCGGCTCGGCTACCTAACTGGAACTCCCAAATTATCTCGATTTTTAACTGTTTGTAATTCGCTTATTTTAAGAGATAATTCCGAGTATTGGGATCGAACTGTTTTGATTCTCATGCTCTAAAAATTTGCTATTTATGCAAATTTCTATAGAATGTACGGTTAAGGAATTATTGGAGAAAAACTTTAAAATGGGCCAATTAAGCGATATTTATGAGGCCTCCATTTGGTATCCCACCAATTTTGCGATGGCAGACAAAGATTTTCTCTTTCTGAACGGACTAAATTTTCAAAATCTAATCTCAAACCTTTTCCTGAAATCACTACTTATTTTCGGCTTTGGCTCAAGGACTGGTGGCAGACTTTTTCTTTTTTTTAAATGTCTTGTATGTCATGTACCTATGTCATTGAGAGACTACCATCTCAATAGCTGATTTTCATATCCAGCCACTTGTAATACGCTTATGCATTTATTTATAATAATATAACTATATTACCTACATGAATATTACATACAATTGTAATAGTGTGATGAAGGGGGGGGGTTATTATGCAAGGAGTCATTAATGTTCAAGAGATTTGGCTGGTCAACTATTAGGTGGGTGGACGTCAAAACATGAGATGCACGCCATCCGGATTACTATAATAGACTCGAATTCTCATGAAAAATATTCTATACTAATTTAAATGAGGTAATTTCCCGTGTTATTATCACAATAAAACTAATAACTTATTTATCCTATTGTTGTTCCAGCTATCGAGCTTGTTGGGCCTTCGTCTCGCACAATGGTGGCCATAATGACAAACATCGCTTATTCTCTGGGACTTATGGCTCTGGCTGTGATTGCCTACCTAGTCAGGGACTGGAGAGCACTAGCCCTTGCTACGTCCGTTCCATTTCTCACATTTTTCCTATACTGGTGGTAAGAATGATTTTACGGCTATATAACTGGCGATGATTTCCGAATAATCCTTGCTTTCTCTTGCACACCTGAAATGATTGGATGAATGCACTGTTCACTCAAAAAGTTCTAGTCATGCAGCATGATCGTATGAGCGAATTTTCGTAAATTATCATACTTATATAAGGTTACATTGTTTTGAAAATTGAAGACTTCAAGTGAAAAGAAATTGTTAACTACCAATTTTAAGGTAAAAATACTCGTTCTAAATAATAATCTGCTATTCAGAAATAACTTTTTTGCAGTGTTTATCGATTTTGTAGCACATTTTAATGAAATTTAAGTACATTTTCCTGCATAATTTTGTACATCAATTTTTGAATGTTTTATTTTATAGTTAATAAACTTTATTTGAGCAATATTCTGCTAAAAAATATACATTTAACGATTTTTAGCCGTTTTTTGCTATTTTTAGTGATTTTTTTCACGCACTTTTTTGAAATTTGACCAATTTAATGTGCTCAAAAATTGCTGGCCAACAAACCCGTCCTTTCGTTTGAAAAGCTTGATTTTTTGACCCAAGAACGGAATTTTTATCTCAATTCTATGGGGAGTTATCGTCTGGAAGGACTTATATATATATACATATATATATTTTTTAAATTTTTAGAGCCATTGCAATAGCTTTTTTTTGTACGAAAATTCGCTAAAACGTTTAAAACAAGAATTAACTTCAATCAACAATGAATTAAGGGATTAGAATAATCGTGCACACATTTATGCTGAAAAATATACTAAAATTTCATTAATACTTTCCGATAAATAAACAAAAATTGAAAAAAAGCAGAAAATCCTTAATCTATTTTGATTCGCTGAATATTATATAGAACGAGTTTTTTAAACTATAAAATCGGTAGTTAACAATCTCTCTCAACTCAATGTCCTGAATTATCAAAACAACTAAATGTAATGTACCTAGTACGATAATTTACGAAAATTCACTCATACGATCATGCTGCATTACTGGAACTCAAATTACTTTCACGTCTATTATTATTGCAAATAGACTTTACGATTCATGTTCTTGTATGATGTTCAAATTTCGGTTCCGGTTATAATAATTTTTTATTTCGGTTCCAACCAGACCTTGTGATTTATTATTATATCTTTCCAACTAATCTATATTCTACTAAAAGGATTGTTTTAGTAAATGCATATCGGTATACTGCAGGCTTACTAGCATGCAGACCACCTAGCTATACATATCACTCATTTTGGTATATTTTTATGAGCTTTGCTAGTCTACCTAGTGATTAAGTGAATTACTCTCCACTGGTCTATAGCCTGATGTTATTTATTGAAAATGTAGAAGACGCAACAATTTGCTATTTTGCATCGATTAGTGAATTATGAATTCCCACGTTTTCGTTTTAGGTTTTTTAATGATTTTAATCCATTTTTTTTTTCTAGGGAATTACCTACATACTTACTGCGTACTTCTACGAATGTTTCTCTTCATGAAAAAATAGCTTCCTGGTCCCCCCATCCCATCTGTCAAATCGTTGATGTCTCATATTACCACACGCACCCCTATCCATCACAACCCCATCAGTAAAGGCCCTAGCTCTGTTCATCATACTTTCCCTCAACTCTAAGCTCCACCCAATAGTAAGTTCCTGAGTTTCAAAGTGTCGAGTAGTCTTGAAGGGTATAATGGGAGTTGGTTTCCTTCAGGAATATGTGTACCTAATATCCTAGATGGAAACATTCCAGCATAGGTCAAATACATGAAAATAGAACAAATTGATTATGGTTTTACATAAATATGTAGTTAATCAATGTACCCACACGCAGTAGACACACACTCATGTTATAAATCTACACATGTTAGACAGGCACACAAAATTCTTCTATTAGGTTTCGCTTCCGAGTCGGAAGAATTGTTTTCGTTGCCGGGATAAGAAACCCTTGCTAGCTCACAACCGTCCGCACGTAAGACCACTTATCTATTTATAAGTGCACTTGCACTCAAATGTGGTGTCCCTAACCTATATTGATTGGCTTTTACTTGATTGTTTCCTTTTAAAATGAATCAGTCTCACTATTTGTCGTACTTCCAGCGATCCAGAGCCCATTTCTCCTTTTAAAAGGAATCCTTGTTGTCGTGACTGCGTGTTTGGCCGGCTCATAAATTCTTCCAGTTGATTAAATCTGCTGTAATATAGTTTCTATCTGAAATCAGAGACATATTAGATCGCTGACATGAAACAAGCTTAAAGTTCTAAATTTTGGCGAATGAAATCGAGCTCAAGCTCTAATACTAATCCCTTTTTATCATACCCCGAAAAATAACAAAACACATACCTACAACTTTGCCTTTTGGCTGAATATTGATCAGAACATGTTTGAAATACGCACATTTGAACTTCAGACAAATTGGTTCTTATAAACTTGTACAAATTTGAACTCTTACAGTCAAATTTGAGTTGAAAACCCACCAAAAGACGTCGTTATGTGCATAAATTTGCTCGTAAGTTCATGCTGGATTACTATAATATTGACTAATTTCCAGCCCTTACCCAGGGTTCTACTTGATGCAAAAATTATTCAATAGAATTGGGACACAAGTGCAGAAATCATTTGTCATATGGCATATCAAACCACATAAGTATTGTACCTATTTGATTCTTAGATAAAAGGATAATAATGAAATTTTAAAAAAGAGTGATTTTTTTTCTGAATAGACAAGGAATTTACAGTAACACAACAGTTACAAGAATTTAAAAAGTAATTCCGCAACTTGCTTGTTCACTTATCTCCATGTAGTTAAAAACAAGGTAATAAAAGCAAAGGCAGTTATTTTACTATAAAATATATGCTCACTGACTAAAAAAATAATAAATTTTCATGCATCTTATCAAATAGTACCCATAACAAGTTAGCTAAATCAATTACCGTGGACGAAACCTAAGTTGGTTCGTCGACATGATGCACCTTGTAGTTAAATTTTTTTTAGAACTCTCATTTTCAGGTATGTAAGAGTGACCTACCACACCCATAACACCGATTTGACCATTCTCAATTTTCGGGGCTTTTGAACACTTTCTATGCGCCGGGTAGAGCGATCTCCCACTCCACCATCCCAATAGCGGGAGAGTGCCATATTCGTACCTTTGCATATTCCGTGATACCGTTCACGATTGTCTAGGGAATACTGCTTCAGTGTTAACGAATGTGATATTGGAGCCCGGAGTGTGTCCGCGAGGCATGTCCCTTGAATAGATTCCACTCTTCCTTCTTCTTTCTTGAAATGAAAAAGTGACTGCTGAAGACACTAACAACTACTATGAACTAACTACGTTGCTCGGCCTTACTTCATCCTATGGTGCTCCTAAAAATCATCACCCTAATGCATAATTAGGGTATGATAAATGCCTATACTTGTGTTTTTTATTACAAGTTCGAAAGAAAAAAGAAAAAAAAAAAAACGATGTAGTATAGATTTGTATGTATGTAAGTATGTGTGTATGTCAGTAGGTGTACCTTTGAGGGGTACTGTACAATGCGCAAAACCCCCAATGCGTCATTACTCTAAAACCTAGCTATTTTTAGACAAACCGCTATTTCCCATTCCGGTTTACTCATCAAACGAAACTTGAATGCCGCCACAGCTATGAACTCAAATAGGTTTCACTTGTGTTTTCTCGTCAACAGAAAGGTAGGTACAGTAATAATGTAAGATAAAGACAATCATAATTGATCGGAATGAGGGGCTCCATTGAGCCATCTAATGTGTTCCTGTTTTAATCATATGACAATTCCGCATGATTTAAAAACAACTCAAAAATAAAGTTAAACCGTGAAAGTTGTAATGACAGAATTGGAGTACTTTTGTGATAGGCAATTACTTAAATAGTAAACGCTAACAAACTGTACAATAATTATGATAATAATAATGTAAGATAGAGTTCGTACTTACCGTACGTAACATAAGTTCGTAACTACCGTAAATAATGGAAGATTTGTCATGGTTCTTAATCGCTGCCACCAATGTAACATTTGATATGGAAACCAATGTCGTCTTACATATGATAGTACATGAAACTGACTAGAGCCTCTCTTCCCCCATTTTCTCAATCGACTTATCTAGTCCAACCATTCGACCCAGTCCTTATGACGCGAAGTATCCGACTTGAATGAATCCTCCCATGTATACACAAACTAATCAGGTCGTCCGGTCATAGTTTCGTAATCCCTACCTTGAGTACCAACACCAACCATCATGGGACACGTTCTTTCGATTAAATCTGACTCGAGGTGAACCTTAACACCAACTGCATCCTTTTGTCTTCGGTGATGGCCATTGGGGGTTCTGATAATAATAAGCTGTTATGATCTAACTATTTAAGTGTGGCATCAACAATAAAAAAGATACTTGACTGAGCTCCAGCATATAGCCATACTTTACTGACCACCTGTATACACCTCATTTAGACACCTCGGTCACCAATGACAACATACCTAACTTCCAATTTTTAGCGATCGATCTTTCGACTTTACATAGGGAAAATGCCTCTGAGAGTGTCAATAACTTTTCGAAATGGTGGGAAGAGAGCAACTTTCAACACAGTACTGACCTCATCTCTCTTCAGTCTGGAATTTTACGTAGTTTAAAGTAGTTAGAAAGTCAGTGGATAGCAAAAACATAACTTTAACAAAAAATGAAAATGCATGTATCATATGGACAGGTTCAAAAATTCGTTTTTCAGTGGCTTTAATGATTCACATCTGATGAATGATATGAAGTCATTCACAGTTAGCCATGATGAATGGCATTGTTCATTATTCTTTCAAGGTTTTACGCTCATCGATTGGCACAGGAGAGAGTTATATTTTCTCAAACGTTGCCGTATTTTTTATGCCAATTCTTGTCATGTTAGAAGTAGTTTTGTGTGCCAATGACGGATTTTCCCGCAGTATCCATTTTGTTAGAGTGGTGCAAATGAGATGTGTAATGGAATTATGGCCCCTTCATCTGTTTCAGTTTTTTAGCCGAATAAATATTGCCAAAACCTAAATCGTCTTTGGGAGACATGGCAGGTAGTAGGGTGGACAAAAAGCCTATACGCCGTCTAAAATGCAAGCACCACAGTGACTACGCCGATGGTTTTAACTTAATCAATCCTTGTCTGTCTAACGACAGCAACTCCACCACAATGCCCACCACTTAGCAATATTTTTCTTACACTTGCGGTCCTTCGTGAACCTCCTAATCTTTCTAGTCATTAACCCTTAGGTCTCAATAACAATGTCACGTTAATCATGTTCCTTACATGGTGTATTACTAATTTATTCACACTAAATACTGCTAATCAGAAGAATGGTATTAGGTAACTCAAATAAAACAGAAATCACGTTTTAGACCACTGTTTGAAGAGGGATTCTTAAAAAATTAATTTCTTGGATTCTATGCACCTTGAAACATAAACCAGAGAATTTTTAGGGGGAGGAACACTTTTTTTCCTGATCGATTACAAAAAATGTTTATGATTAAATATAAAAAATCTAAAACCAGAAAATAATTTTTCGATTTGTGGCGTCCCAGGAATTTATTGCCGCGTGGCACATTGATCAATATGCAACAAAACGTATATACGCCCTCGGGCTTTACTGCTGTTTATGATCAGTTTGCATCTAAAAACACGAGAGCTCATTTCAATTTTCAGTGTCAGCTCAGTCGTACTGACCAGTTTTTGTGCTTGATATAGGCAAATTGTAATGAATGACGCCACCGCCGATATGTCAATGGACTTGTTTGAGTCAGCGGGTGGGTGACACTCTGTGACCAGCGAAGTAGGAAAATTTAATTAATCCTCCCCTCCCCCTCTCCCTTCCACTCCTCTCACTCTTTCACGGGGTCGTCAATTAAAATGCTGCCTCGCGGCCCCGCGAGCAAACATCACGGCTTTTGATGGAAAAACATCGACGAGGCAGGAAATGGACTCCGGGAAGGTTCAGCAAAAACGCTGTTTCGCGATAAAGTGGCTCTCCCTCAGTTTTGTGATACTAGTGGAAGGCAAAAAAAAAAAGTTTGTAGTGACTATTCATTATTGCGGAGCCTCGGGCAATAAGAATTGCGTCCTCCTTTTGGTTATCAAATCTGGTGAAAAAATTGTCCAAGAATGAATTTGAAAAAATATTAGTTGGCTTGGTCACTCGTTCCAAGCCGTTCAAGAATGATGTTGGAGACGTATTAGAGAAGCACTGATTGAACCAGGAGAAGAATCAAAGAGTATTAGAGAAGTCTTTGCAAATATGAAGCTCGGGAAAATTTTCTGGCAGCGTAACCTGAACTAGGCATGCATTGGTTACTTAACTCGTTCCAAGTCGTCCAAGAATAAGATTGGAAAGTATTGAAGAGTATTAGAGAAGCATTGTTACTGCACGTTGCAAAAATGTTTCGGTCTGATGTACTTCAGTCTTTCACCTCAACAATATAACTTTTTCTGCTACTGACTTTTTAGAGTTTAGAGGGTGATCTGAAAAATGTGTAGAACTCTACATCTGAAATTATAGAAGGAAAAAGTCATTAGATCAACTCCATTAGCATATGTCGTGCCCGTCTTATGGAAAAAGTGGTTTTCGCCTAATAAACAGATGGGGAAAAACGGAAGTTAGTGAAAAAACGTTGTATATTTCCACGAAAAATAAAGAGTTACCGAGTTCGACGGTTTGGCCATCGTCAGAAACAAACAATAACTGGAATATATATATATATATATATATATATATATATATAACTGCTTATATGCATACTAATAATATAAATAACAAACAATAACTGTTTAACTGTTCATTTATTGTTTTTTTACTGATGATGGCCTAATCGTCGAAATCGATTTAACATTGTAACTCTTTGTTTTTCGTGGAAATAGAGAACGTTTTTTCACTAACTTCCGTTTTAAAATAGGTTTTCACAACTTCGTCGCGAGTGATTTAGTTCGTAACAGATAGGAAGCTGACCGACTTGGAACCAGAAGTCTGGAGAGAGAGAAGAGGGGAGAAGGATGACAGGCCCAGGAGAAGGGAGAGACTGAGAGGCTGCAAAACTGTTTGCAAGCCGTTGCAAACACCAAACTAGCATTCCGACTCGTTTTGTTTTTTGCTCTAGTTGCAGAGGTACCTAACTTCTGCTGCATTCCTTTCGTCAGTGTCCGTCAGGCTCTGTGTGTTCCGTTTCTTGATCCAGAAGCCATCCGGCTTCTTCCACGATTATTGAAAACGACGGCACCTTGATTAATAATGGGTCCAAATTTTGTCCTTGTTGGTCCCAATTATGACGGTACCTTGATTTATCAGTGCTCCAGGGACTTCTCTACCTTAACCAAGTTCAATGGTGCCTCGAGATATTGGGGCTCTGCAGACTTTTCAAGCTCAAGGGTGATATCCGAAATTACCATATCCTCTAATCATTTGTCTGGCGGTGCTGTGATTGCTCAACTGATCAACGTCCATCTCTCCGTGTTCTGTTAGTTTATAGGTTGATAGGGCTTCACTGGTTCAGATTCCAACACACTCAGTTTTTCACGTTCATTTTCTAATTTTCAATACGCTAAACATCGCACAAGTTTCATTCGCACAGGCTTACTTGGCTCAATTTTTCGCCAAATAACACAGCATATAAATGTGTTGTCACCCATACAGACATAGAATAATATTTTTTACTTCACTAATCTCCAACTAGCTGGTTCAACCGTGCGTTGCACAGGTTGACTTGAATACACGCAAGCCCCCCCCCCCCCCCCCCCCCACGCATCCACGCATCATATTTTGGGACACCCCTATGGATCAGATTAAAAAAAGTCCATACTTTAAAGTACTTACTTATAAATTACCTATTAGGACCAAACTACTGAGATCATCCCCCAATCCCTCTCCACTAACCCCCCCCCCCCCCTCCCCATATTTCTGATTAAAAATATTCTTGAAGGTTAACCCAAAAGAAGGTTCAGACAAGTCCAGTTTCTTTTATCCGAACATCAGATCTCCATTCAACCACCCCCCCCCCCCCCCCCCTTTTTTTCCTTACCACACTATGGTGGAGGCTAGTCAAAATTTTAATAGCCTGTGATTAAGGTTGACGTAATCTAAACATATTCGCCCAAGCAGATCCCCAGTTTGTTCAGTGACGTCTAGGAAACCTCTTTTCAAACCCCCTCCCGCAAAAACACCCCTAAGGGTCGGAATTGAAAATTTCTAAGTGGGCTGTGGTTTTTTAGTGTTATCCAAATATATTTGACAAATTAAATCCCCTGTTGGAACAGTGATGTTCAAAATACCCCTATTCCACCCCCACCCCTCCCTAAAAAAAACCGTTATGTTTCAGATTTGAAAATTTCAAGTAGTTTGTGACTCAAGTTAGAGTATTCCAAGCATATTTAACTAATCAGGTCCTCAGTGTATTCAATGATGTCCAAATGTCCAAGATACCTCATTTAACCCCCCCCCCCCCCTCCCACCTCCCTCCTCTAAGAAAACACCCCCTTTGGATCAGATTTGAAAAATTTCAAGTAGCCTGTGATTTGAGTTAGTGTAAATCAAACATATTTTAGCAATCAGGTCCCCAGTTTATTCAGAGATGTCCATGACACCACAACCCCCCCCCCCCCCCCCCCCCCCAAACACCCCCTATGGGTTAGATTGGAAGACTTGAAGTATACTGCGATTGAAGTAAGAGTATTTCAAACATTTCTTACCATTCAGATCCAGTTTATTTAGTGATGTCCAAGATAACCCCATTTCACCCCCCCCCCCCCCCCTCCCCCTGAACACAATGATCGGGTTTGAAAATTTCAAGTACCTAGTCTGCGATTCAAGTTGGAGTAACCCGAGCATATTTCAACAATCGCGTCTCCAGTTTATTAACTGATGTCCATGATACCCCATTTCACCCCCCTCCTCTCACAAAACACCCCCTATGGGTCAGATTTGGAAAATTTTAAGTAGCTTTTGGTTCAAGTAAGAGTAATCCAAACATATTCCAACTCTCAGAACCCCAGTTTGTTCAGTGATGACAAAGATACCTCATTTCACCCCCACCCCTCCCCTAAAACCCTCTCTGGCTCAAATTTTAAAAACTTCAAATAGCCTATATTTTGAGCTGGACTGATACAGACATTTCCCGCCACTCATATCTGTTGTCCAATGACTCCTGTAACCGTGAAAAGCGGACAAACGTACAGACAGACAGACTGACAGACAGAGAAAAATTGAGAAAATGGTACCAATCCTCTACAAACAGCATGAAGCGGAAAAGAAAGGCAAAATTTAATGATTCTAATCGATGTACAGACAGACATACTTACAATTTTATTAATATAGATCATCAGAGGAAACAAATATATGTATAATTATATATAAACGGTTGAGCAGTAATTTTATTAAGCCCCCCCCTTGCAACCCCATGATAGCGGTTTTGGAATGATTTCGAATTCTTTGCGCTTTTGCGAACGTTAACCGACAAATTTTGGAGGGGGAAAACTGTTTTTCCTTGGTCAATCGCAAAGGCTCATTATTGAAAATATGGAACCAAAATGTGTCAAACAAGTACCAGTTGCATTACATCATTGTGGCATTTATTGCAGAATACCTGTATGAAAGTAACAGGTGACAGTAATAAAACGTTTGAATAGATAATTTACAATAGGTTACAATGAACTTCCTGGCTTTCTACAGGCCTGATGGTTTATTACTTTTTGTGACACGTTAACCTAAATTAATAGGCTGAGGCTCGATATCAAGTACTTGTCTCTGAGGAGTTCATTATTGAGAAAACCAGTGAAGGAATGATGGATGGAACAAGGGGGATAAAGGGAGGAAATGGTCAATAAGAGTCGACATTTCCTACCACCATCCACTGCCATAGAAAAAGCTGGTATTCAGCTGGTATTAAAAGATGAGAAGAGACTCGCAGCGAGAGGCATCCCACGCATCGTGCAACTTGGAATCTCCCGACGAACATCAAAGTATCGAATGTACAGAGGTATACATACCTACCTAGAGGAGAAACTCGGAATGTACCCTTCCTTAGCAGGGAAGTCTTGTAGTTACAAAGTTGGAAGATACTACATCAGTCTTCATGAATACTTGATTCGCGTAATGCATGATTATTTCTCCCAGCCTTCGGAGCTCGGTGAAATGTTAACGCGCTTAAATAACCATCCTCCGGCGTATTCCATACTCAGAAAATCGTTCTCCCGGGAGCTGCAAGGTTATAAGAAATTGGTTATGGGCACCTATTATTGGACACTTGAGGGAAAGTTTGACTTTGAGAACTCAAAACTTCAACCTATACAGCTTTTATTTCAAAGTTGAAATGTTGTTGAAGGTGAGAAGTATTCTGAAATCGATAAAAAAAAAAAGAATAGCTCTCATATCAATACTTTTTTTCTAATCGAATTTTTATCCCAGTAAACGGGCTTCCACCAGTTATTGGACTGTTACCCCCGGTTATTGCAAACCGTTTGCCCAGTTATTGGACTCACAGAAATCCACCATAATTTCTGACTAATCTTTCCTAATCTTCCTTAAAAAAATATGGATTATCGAAAACTGTGAAATGATAATACTCACTAACGTTTCTGGGTATAGAAATAATGAACAAGTATTCACATCGATATAGAAATATTATATTAGAACATTGGTTTAAGAAAAAATTGCAAAGAAAAACTTTTTGTTGGAAATTAGTTGTAGAATTGATCCCCAGGAGGTTGAAAATCTTCCGTGTGAACACCCGGTATATATACCTAAAATGTATATGTGTGTTTTCTTCAAAACAAAAACTCTCCTTAGGATTGAAACGAAAATTCCGTTCTTGCGCAAAAAAATCATACTTTATATACCCGTTTGCCAGTATGTTTGTTTAAATTATACAGCACTTTGATGGTAGAGTTGAATAAGAACAAAATTAAAATAACTAGGAAGATTACCTTTACTTTCTTCTAACTTAAGAGAAATATCACTATGTAACCATAGTGATATTTCTCTCAAGCAGTACCTGTTGAGGCCACAAATGGGAAACTTGCGAAACTAGTTGTACACCTAGAATAAATAAAAGTGATATTAGGAAGAAGCCGTAATAACTTCCACCCTCAACCTACAAACTCGGAATGTGAAAATTTTTTTCTAAGTATCCAATAACTCCTCTTTCTTGAATAGGCCTAAAAAAAAAAAAAAATTTGGATTTTTCCCAGATTTTTATTTAGTATCAGGCACCTCATAAACGCTCTCCAAGTCACTTCGATATCTCAAAAATAGTGAAAAAAAATAAGAGGGTTATTTATTTTGAGAAAAATGCTCAGATTTCATTCTGTTTTGGCTCTAGTCAGAGCTTGATATCGCTGATCTTTCACGGTGTTAGAGATAAACAAAAAGAACCAAACGCATCTCATCTCCATTAGGTACCTGATCATGAGATATAGTGTGAACTTTGTCAGATTGATTTGGGATCTTTGACGTCTACAAGGAAAAATGATCTCTCGATTCTTCTGGGTTATATATATATATATATATATATATATATATATATATATATATATATATATATATATATATATATATATATATATATATTCTTTTTTCAGTAATGAACCTTTGTGATCGACGAAGAAAAAAAAATCTTTTTCAACCCCCTCTCGTTTCACGAAGCGTAGAATCCAAAAATCGAGAAAAAATCTGTCCATTCACCGTAAGGCGCCCAGAGCTTTTCTCCGAAATTTCAGCACTGAAGTTTATAAAACTTTGGTTATAAATCACATTTAGGGTCTAGTTGGTCGTAGGAGCTCGGCATCAATTTCGATCAAAGCAAAATCGTAGCCTTCAAGAGCTAAAATATGTATTCGAAAATCGAGATCTCGAAAACTTTCAAGGTACATGTGGGGTATCACTCCAGTCACTTTTGTGGAAAGATACCACACAAATTTAAATTAGATTTGGAATGCAGAACTATCAAAATTGAGGAACCAGAAGAATGATATTAAATTTGGAATAAAATAGATTTTTAAATTAGGAAAAATTAATCGAACGAGATCTGAGAAGCGAATAATTTTTTATTGTTTAGATAACCCTGGTTACCAGTAAGACATGCCGTCATGCCATGCCATGCCGGTCACTAGTGGCAATTAAATAATGAAATAAAAAACTGAAGACTAAAATAAAATAAATATCGACGATCTTGCTGTAGGTAGGTCTCCACAGTACAGTTATTCTTTTTTGGATTGTATTCATAGATATTATCCCAAAGAATCGAATCAAACCAATCGGGTCGCTGTACGTTCATCTGTTTGCTCTCCCTAAGGGTTAGAACTTTAGCAGGGAAAAAATCAACAACCTTGGAGCAAATCATAACTAGTGGAAAATAGTAAGATTCGCCTAATAAACTATGACAGTCGTCACAGCTCATATATTTCCAATGGAATTCTCTCTTCACGGAACTGTGTTTGTTATAAATCCTGTCACCAGTTTATTTGGATAAACTATATTATGTAAAAAGAAAAAAAAAATTACATCACTCAGCTGATTTGGATGGAGACCGTCATTCCATTCGTTTTCTAATGTTCCAGAGAATAGCCTTACCAAATTTTAATTTTCCTTCCGTGAACACATAAGAATATAGCTCACTCAGCTGATTCGGACCGAGTCCATCATTTCATTAATCTAATAATATCCCAGAGAGTCTCATTACCAATTTTCAACTACCTAAGGTGAACCGGAGAGGATTTAGCACACTCAGCTGATTAACGCACTCAGTTGTGAGATGTTAATATCACAAGTTACATCAAACTGCGTGCCAAATTTCATCCAAATCCGAACATCCGTTTTTTGTTATGAATTCTGTAACATAAAATCCGACTTTGTTTTGTGTTTATAGATTATAAAATTTACTAGCAAAGTATGGTGAAAACAACTGTCTACAAGCAGGGAATTTTTTCTTCCCTTCATGTTCCAAGTATGTTTACCCGTGCATGTAGGTATACCGCATAATATATGACAAAATTTATTTTAAAAGAGTGACCGAATTGGATTTCAATTCTTTAATTGTCGATTCACCGACATGATTCTTAGAAAAAAAACGAAAGATGTTCTTTTCCTTTTTGATAGGTACCTTCCGGGAAGGAAGTGCAGCAACGAAATTAGCAAAACAGGGAAAGAGAGATGTTGTTCGCCCCTCCTCGCCTTCCGAGTCGGTCAGGGGAAAATATAAAAGAAAAGAAAACGGGTGGTTTGTTAATCCGGCCAGTTAAAAGGCAGCCCAAAAAAACTACTAAAACCTCCTCTAGAACGATTATGTACTCGACTCTCAATGCAGGAGATCTTCAAAAAATTCATATTGTTTACAGAAGTGAACAGAAGTTTGTGGTTGGGAAGGGGGATTTACAGATCCTTTGGAGCGATCAGCAGCGAGTGGGTTGAATTAGATGAAAGGAAATCTCACTGACGGATATTGAAACAAACAAAAGTGGTAAAACCTAGAATCCGTTTTAGCCTCCGTTTTTTAGAATCCTTTTGAACCCGTTGCAATATATTAATTTTTCTGTGAATATTCGCTAAAACATAGAGCTTGGAAGTACCGAACAGAATTACGAGTAAATTCACTAATCTTGCATCACTGAAGATTTTTGGCTAACTTGGACCACAACACTGCCGTACTATTAATAGATCCCGTATCTGCATTTTCGGCCATATTGAGTTAATGGTACCCAACCGTTTTGAGGGGTGGTTTCTTACGATTTTGCTAGTCTCGAAGTCGGATCTCAATGGGTAATGCCTCAAAAAAGGCTTAAAATTACCGCATTAGCTACGTTTTGGTTCGATTTACTAATGAAAATCCCGTAACTGGCATTTTCTAGAGCAAAAACCCGCATCTGGGCGTCAGATACGATTATTTTATTAGTATTCAGGTACCTACATACGAATTGCGACACTCTTGAAAGTCCAGATAAGAATTTATTTCTTAGTATTTTAGGAATCACGGCGACTGATACGATTTCGGAATCGGTGACATAATACGAATTTTCTCCCCAGTATTTTGATCATGCGAATGTATTTTCTCTTGTCAGATCAGATACGGTTTTTGGAGGTTGGTAACCACGATTATTTAACCTAGTTTCCTATATATACTAATATATTCGCCCCCCTGGACCCCCCTACTCTATACTCGGCGCTTCGCGCCTCGCCGGATCTTTTCTCTTTTCTACTGTGTAGAAAACGAGGATAATTTGCTATGCAATTCGTCTCACGAGAAAAAAAAAAAATTTTTCAGGCCTGGCAGGGATTCGAACCCACAACCTTCGTCTCATGAGAAAAAAAAAACAAAAAATCATGTCAGGCCCGGCAAGCGGGATTCGAACCCACAACCTTCGTCTCACGAGAAAAAAAAAAAAAGCTCATTTTTTTTCAGGCCTGGCCGGGATTCGAAACCACGACCTCTCGCTTCCCATCTCGGGACAAAAAACGTTACACAAAAAGTGGACATTTAAAAAATTATTGGGGGTCGGCCTAAGAATTGCATAGCAATTAATATATATAGGTATATATTTGCCACGTAGAGCGGTAATAATTTTTTATTGGAAAAAATGTATCAGTCTCATTGCAAAACGGTAACTCGTATGTGCACCAGATTCGAGGAAGTCGCCCAGTCGGTACATTATGTTCTACACAATTATTTGCAATTTTCTAACCAAAATAATATTTTTTCAGCCCTACCAAGCGAAGCAGCTAGAAATTTCCTTTGGAATGCTTTTGGAGCTCGAGACAACTTAAAATAGACCTAATATCAGGAAATTTCGACTCATAACCTAGAGATGTATTTTCCCAAAAGTAGGGTTATGCGGGATCTATTCCTAGTACGGCAGAACACATCACATACTTTTAGCGTAGATAGTGGTTCCTTTGGAGGTTTGGTACTGAAACGGGATGTATTTGAAAAGCGGAAGCTCATCACATACCCCGAAGATTCATTGCAATCTCATTACAACCCATTTCCGTTTAAATTGGGTACCGCTGCAGGGCTGAAGTGAGACATAACCATTTTGGAAACGTCGTGGCATGGGGATTACGATTCCGGCAGCTCATCACGGGACTGAATAGGAAAGGATTGTTTCTTACGGCTCGTTCCACCTCTGAGGATCATGATTCAATTCAGAGTTAATCCAGTCATTCAACAGCAGTTTTTGAGTGATAATTTCCGACTCTGGATTAACTCCTCTTAAGCGACCTATACTACGAGAGTTTACTAAATTTAATCTACTACCGTCCGTTGGATATACTTTCTAAACAAACTTACCAAGTTAGTTTAGGTGAAACCAATGACTTTCATACAGAAAGACAGATAAATTAAAACCTGTTTTACCTTTTTGTCTTGGCTCTTAAAAAAGCTCATTCGTATATGTTACGATGCTCGTAACACTTGTCACTTCCTAGCCCAAGAAAGTCATATAGTTTTTCAAGAAACACCTATATTTATTTGTTCATTTTTTGATGTGTTTGTTTGATAAGACTTTTGTGTTAAAAGAGAAAATGAGCACCTACTAGCCTACTCGCGCAAACACCTGTTGAGCTTAATTTGCGATAAGATGTAGAATTTGGTATACCTATATATTTATAAATACAGGGTGTGACGATCTAGTAGTCCTCCCAGAAACCTGCCCGCGAGTAAATCGCCTTCTGAGTTTAACCTGCGAGAAGGTCTAGAGTTTTATATAATAAATAAATTTGTTGGTGACCAAAATTTTTATATGTTGTTGAAATTCGGAAAAAATTGGCTATCTACTAAGTATCCCAGAAACATGCCCACGAGCGAATCACCTGCTGAGTCTAACCTAAGGAAATCTCAAGAGTATTTGTGTAGCTCGAAAATTGGGCTACCTATCTGAGCTATTTCCAGAACATGCCCGCGAGCGAACTGCCTGCTGTGCCTAACCTACGGAAATCTTCGAGTATTTTTGAAGATAGAACATTATTAGGGTTGGAGAGAACTCTTATTGAACGGATATGTGCTATATTAAATTTTTAACTAAAGTAAAAAATGCTTAGGATTAATTATGCACAGCATGAAGTTAGCGCATTGCTTCTAGTAAGATATATTTGTTTGAACTTAGAATAGTAATGGATTTATACAATTTTATATTAGGTAAAGGGGAGTAGGTGAATTTTAAGGCCGGAGCTTGTGTTTGGTACGAGAGAGGTTGAGGAGAAGTGGTACCTATGTGTGCTGATCGAGCGCAAACTAAGGTCCCTGAACGCCCTTTGTCCTATTTTTACCCTGGCGATCTCTCTCTTTTTTCCGTCGCTCGGTAGTGGGGGACTAGGATTTTCAGGAAGGGAAGCTGTTAGCTCAGGGCGCGTCCTCCTGACGGCTGGAGTGTGAAACATCCGACTTTTTCCTGCTCCGAGTCATTCTTCAGAAACATTATATGAGCATACAAAGTCATTTGTTCGGTCGCGGCAGTATCCATAACATAATTGTGAATCATTAAAATACGTCAGAGAGAATTAAAAAAAATAATAACAGTTTATAAACTGTAATACAGATGCACAAGACAGAGCTGTGAAAATATAATTGGTTGAAGTTATCTCAAGAGTATGAAACTTCCTTTGATCTGGTTACGATAGAATTCATAGGGAACCATGTCATTTTCAACCCGCACAATCCTTGAGAAATTTGGCGAATCCAGATACAGACAATTTCATTTTTACAAAGAGTTTTACGTTTGAGCATGCACAGAGGCTACTATTGATATTGCAGCGATTAAACTCAAAAGGAGACGGGACAGAGGACGGTAGATAGCCCCCTTAAAATAACTTCGTATATGTTTAGGACTAGCGGACGCCTAGATACAGATACGAACCAATTTATTATTATCTAAAACATAAGGTTCAGACGGACATTTCGGACTTGTAAGGTAAACCGCAATGGTTCCACAAATTGAGTGAAAGGTCGATAAAAAGTTTTTGTAGCCTCCTCCTCTAATTGCCGGTCATTACAACGTTGCTCATCTAGATCCTGATAGCTGGTGGTTAATAGACCGTAGCTCCAATTAACTAAACGCTGAAATCTAAGCCCATAGTGCTAAATAATAGCAGGACTTTGGGCCCATAGATCTAACTACCTACGTGGCGAATCCGAAGTACCGTAGCTGAATAATCTAAATATGGGGTCTAATTAAGGAATAATCTCTTTGAACTCCCCAAAAACACTTCCTATGGGACAGATTTGGAAAATTACATGTAGCTTGTGATTTAAGTAAGAATAATCCAAACATATTCGCCCAATCAGATCCCCAGTTCGTTCAATAGTGTCCAAGATACCCCATTTCACCCCGTCCCCCTTCCCTAAAACACCCCCTCTGGGTCAAATTTTAAAAACTCTAAATAGCCTATAATTTAAGTTGGACTGATATAGACATTTTACACCACTCATATCAGTTGTCCAACGACACCTGAAACCGTGAAAGGCGGACAAAAATACGGACAGACAGACAGAACAATTAAGAAAATGGAACCAATCGTCTACAAATCTCATGAAACGGAAAATAAACGCAAAATTTCATGATTCAAATCAGTGTAGATACAGAATTATTTATGATTTTATTAATATAGATGGTTTACACACAAGCGATCATTCTCAATAATTGATATTGTGAATATGATTGCTACCGCTAGTTAATTTGTGGTAATTCAAGTTGTATGATTAAATGAAAGTTTATGACGAGGAGGGGGGGGGGGGGCTGTGAAATGTGCATTTTGACATGGATATGTCTTTGCCCGGGGGGGTCAACCAAAAATTTTCGTGACGCAAAAAATATGTCACAATTTCTAATGATGTTCACGTACAACCAATCCGTTGCTAGGGGAATGGAACTTCCGTAGTTTTCATTGCACAGAAATCATTCGCCACTCGTTGGAATAGCGCTTGATTTATGTGATAAATGTTCACATCTCAAGCTACCAATTTCCCCCTCCTTACGTACCTGGCAACATTCCTAAACTAAGTTGATTGGACTATAAACAATAAATTTTAATAAGCCGGTTACAATATTCTTAACATAAAGCAAAAGCATCATTTACTCCACTCCATAGGAAACATCATCCTCTTGACAACAGTCGACTGTAAACAACAACTCATTGTAGTGGCTTCTCTCCACAGTTATTTTCAACATTTCTATAAGTAAACCGTTGTTTTGTTGGAATTAGTCGGAATGCGGCCCAGGGAAAATAAATGAAATTATTTCATTTATTGTTTTATTTGATAACGTTTTGTCCTCTTACTGAGTGTCCAGGAAAAAATTTATAAACATCCAAATATAACGGATTCGTCAAATAAAACAGTGGCTCACCAATGAATATGTCCTCAGTAAGAGAACGAAACGTTATCAAATAAAACAATAAATGATATAATTTCATTTATTAATGAAAAATCAGGCTATCATGAACATGAAAATGATAGCGCCTGTATTGGAGAAATAAATTTAATAGTATGTATAGTATGCTTATTGTGTCTCCAAGAATAATAGAATAAATTCTTTATCCTACATTTCGTCGCCTACAGTCCAAAGTTAAAGGATTTTTTTACAACTCTCGAGGACAACCGTTATGAAATCCCCAATCAAAGACATATCCATGTAACATGGTATCTGCTTGTAAATCAGATAGTGGAACTCGTTTACGAGTTCATAAGAAGTTTTTTACCTTTCGGTTACCATAAGCTAGAAGTAGCGGATTTTTAGTGTGAGGGCTCAAATGATAGCTTATGAGAGGAGGTTTCAAATATGGCGCTGGTGATAAATAAAACAACTTGACATCTAGTGATAAGATACACTGCAAAATCTGAGTCATTCTTATATGTGGGTTTCACGGGATTATGTGAAACGGGTGAGCATTCTGTGTTTCAATAAAACACATTCTGTGTTTCAATAATGTCATTCGAAGTATGTAAATATAGGTAACCGGGGGTCCAGGGGTCTTGCTCCCTGGCAAGGCGCGGAGTGCCTTTTTTTTCTTGTAAATTATATTTTTATCTTTTTAGGAAAACGTGACAGTGACTAGTTTTCACTGGCTCCTTGTTGAAATATTCTTCCCCATTGATTCTAAAAAAACTCCTATTCTTGAATACCTGTTTTATTTCTTTTTCTTTTATGTTCAGTGAAGAGAAATACGCTTCAATCTGAAGAAGTTGTTATTAGATTATGGAAAGAATACAATAGCTGAAGGTCTGCCTTTATCTAATCAGGTTTTAATGTTCAACAGGGTCTTACCTGAGTCGCCCCGCTGGCTACTCGCTCGCGGCCGGTTTGACGAAGCGGAGAAAATTCTCAACACAATGGCCAGAGTCAACGGACGGACCCTGCCCCCTGATTTCATTATGGATCTCAAAGTGAGTCCCTTCTTTTCCCCTCTCGTCTTTTTGGTCTTATTTTTACATTTGACCTCCTGCCGGTGAGTATCTTTCAACCCAAGTAAGCATCTTACAGTCGATTTCCGTTACCCTTCAAAGCCCTGGATCTTCAATCAACTTTCCTTCCGTCGCTCCGCCCTTCGACAAAAGACTCAATCTTGGAGTGAAATCTTTCGATTCATAACTCGGATGAATTGCATCTGAAGCTCTAAAAGAAGAAACGAGGTGGGGATCTGGAAGCTACTTGACTAGTACCTCTAGTCCGATAGATATGTTTAATTATGGAAACCTTTGGGGCATTACAGGTAGCTTGGCCTAATGAGTACCTACTTAAATTGTTTATTCAATACCAATGTTAAGATCACTAAAGATTGTAATGCACTACTTCAATTTTTTGTTCGTATAATAGTTGTTAGTCCTTGTAGTATATTTATCAATTTTATAATCAATGCATAAAATAATGACGTACCTACTTACTATGCATTTTTATAAAACATTTTTCGAAGAAATACATAATACACAAAATTTTCATGTTTCAAATTTCATGTCTCACGCTTATGAAGTCTGTTGAAGATTGTTTGTGTGAATAGCCCCGTTGGTCGGTGTATTTCAATAAGAGACGTTTTCAGCGTAGCTTCAACGTAACCTAGTTTTCGTTTTCGAGTACTTTCTTATTAGAGAGTTACACCTAACGGCAAATGTGAAAAAAAAACCTATCGCCCTACCCCCTAATGGATGGCGCTGTGACGACAACGCATCAGCAATAAGTCCTACACATCTCTCCTCGATCTAGAAGTAGGCGACGCGTGAAAATGTCGTATAATAACAATAATGACTTGTGAACCGTTGTGCATAGAAAATATTAGTACCCGTAATATTTTAACTTTTAGACTAGTAAAATTTTCTTATATTACTCAGCTATTGTGCATCAGGGCCCAAGTTACCTTCAAAGTGAGGGAAGTGCTATTCGTAATGGTCTTTCTTGAATGTCGGGTAGAGGATAGAAAGCCTAATCAATTATCTTCAATTTCGCAGAAAATATTTCCGTAATTTAGTATTCAAGTACGCGATTATAGCCGATTATCTGGAAAATGTGTCTGTGGGGCAATACCGCCATGGACATGTAATATGGAAAATTACCCAATCGGTAGGTATGTACTTTTTCACTTTTCTTGTTGGTGAAATTTCAAACGGTAATGCCGCCGAAATAGAGCACGACCAGCGTGAAATCAGTTGTTTGACAAAAGGCCGACTGGAGGGGTTTCTAAAAAAATGTTACGCACTCCATTACGTGGAATTGTAAAAAGGTGGTGGGAGGTGTTACCCACCCCGATGAAATTTCCGCTCGTTCCGCTCCTTTTCAATCCCGCATAGAAATACCGGTAACTAATTGAAAACCCTGATTCTCGGGCTACTTCGTCCCATGTTGAGTTTGGAAGTCGATTACGTTATTGTAACATTTCGATGATTTAAAGCACTTTTGCACTTCACCAATTAAAGGTTACATAGTATTACAAGAAATGAGTACTGAAAACACAAAATAAGTTTTAAAAAACGTCTGCCTAGTTTACGTATCTTGAATGTCTAGATCATTGAAAAGATTTGGTTGATGTTGAAAAATTCCATTGTGCAAAAGAGGAAATCAAGAAGTAGCGTGAAACACCAGAATTTGTCAATTAAGAACCGAAAAAATGATTCTCAATGCAATTTACGTAGATATACGTATTGCGAAGATAAACTAATATAAAATAATAAAAAATAGGTAGGTTTAAATTAAATTGTAATCAAATTAAATTAAATTGTTGCCTCGGGTTTCGCAATGATATCTAATAATGCCTTTTTGAAATTGACTACAGATTGGATTCTGAATAGGTCAGGATGTTGGTTTATAATTTTAATACCTTGAACAACAAATGATTTAGAATAGTTAACTGTGCTATGATAGGAATTTGAAATAGGCTAGAAGCATGTCTGGTATCACGTCTATGAACAGTGTCCTGCTTTACATAATCAATCGCCAGATATTCTGGTTTTTTATACTTCAATATTTTGAATGTAAGCAGCCCAATATTGAATTTCCATTTGTCTCTTACTTTCAGCCAGCCTGATTTCCTATAAAATGGTGTAACATGTTCATCGAAACGCAACTTATAGATAAAACGGATCGCAGCATTTTCTGCTTTTTGCAAAGAATCCATATCACCCTCGTTAATGTCACACATCACAGATGAAGCATAGTTAAAATAAGGCATAATAAGAGCCATAACAAGGTCAGCCTTCGTTTTAATGGGGAAGTCAAACGCTAATCGTTTTAACTGGTACAATGCTTTAAAAACTCTCTTGCAGGTCATCTCAACCTGCTGAGACCAAGATAAACTTTCATCTATAATCAGACCTAGATTACGTACTTGATGCTCGAACATTAAGCTCTCAGAACTTAAGACTACCGGAACCAGTTGCGAACGATCGATACTATTTAGTATACGCCTATTTCCTACAAGTATAACTTTGCTCTTAGACGCATTAATTTTGAGGCAGTGCTTGGAGCACCATTTTACTAGGTTTTCCAATTCTAAGTTGAGCTTAGCTATAGTTTCATTTATTGGATGTGCTTTTGTTAATACATAGATTTGTAGGTCGTCGGCGTAGATCATGTATGACACTTCACATTGCGACCCAAAACATTTCCCCAATGAATTAACAAACAAAATTGCTGACATAACTGAGCCCTCACCAAAAAGAATCGTAACTGAGGGAGAAGGTGGCGATGAGTGTGACTGGTGATTGCGGAAGGCTGCATAGAGTTGATTTGATTTTTCACATGCATTCACTTCCTGGAGTATTGTGCGTATAACATAGTCTGATGGAAACGAAAAGAAAACTCTTGTGAGCCTTTTGAGTTTTTGCTTGTCTTACATGAAGTTTTAAGAAGGGTATATAACCTTTTTGTTCGCTACCAGAGCGGTAGTCGCTGACGTATCGCAGGGCTGAGATACGTCGAATCGGTACCTACGGTGCGGTGCTACGTTTCCAGACTCTGAATACGCATCCGTTTGAGATTCCGTCGTCGTTTCGAGATATAACCAACAGTGGAATAACAACCCACTAGATAAACAGGCAAAACGCAGGAAAAACAACAATTTATTGTAAACTAACCAAGAGCACTTAGTTCCAGGCTTTACCGCCAGAACCACCAGGGGTCAACTCTTATTGTTGCAAAATGCACAATAACCCGCATATACATAATAACACAATATTCTATTATTATATTACTTATATTGTACTTTTATATTATGTATACATAATATACATAAGCCATATTAAATTAATATGAAATTGACTTTCACCAACAATTTCTTTTAGAATAAGAAATTTATGTCTTTAACTTAACTTCTTAAGTTATATCATTAATAATACTTTATTAATCTAATTATAGTATACCTCATAAATAATCACATATCTCTTTTGTAAAGCATTACTCATTATTAATCATCATTTACTATCTTTACTTACTATATTTGACACATAAACACTATGTACTCTATTAACCTCTAAACATTTATCTTTACCCTTGGGGGTTAGGGGGTAAGGACCAAAAAGCAACACACACACACACACACATATGGAGGACTTAAAGGGTTTCGGTCTTCCTCATTTAGAGGAAAAATGGAAAATAGGGTAAAGATAATATGCCAATTTAAACGTTTTATGCTGAACCAGATTTTTTAATTGTTAAAAAGGGGATGAAATTCAATTTGAGTTGATACTTGAATATAAAACTTGAGTAAATCAGATGTGGAAGGAAAAATTAAAGCAAATAATTATGAATAGGTAGTGATACCTAGCAAAAAAAAAAAAAAAAAATTACACATTGTATGTATCTGCTGACTATTTGATCCTGGAGTATCTTATCACACGATCCATAGATATTCTGGCGGAAATGCAAAGCATTCCCTGGCCGAATTTTGAAGAACTGGTAAGCTTTAGTGTTGTGCTTCCATGGTATAAATACGTTTGAACCAGATGGAAACGAATGCGTTACTTTTTTAGCAATTTCACGCGAACTATTGGTTTTTGCCTTTCTCCTCGTACCTTGATTACCGTCTCTCACTGTCACTGTACCATCCATTTCACTATCACCCATTTCGATTAACAAAAATGATCACTTGAAATAATATAAAAATTCACTGATAAACGTACAGGTAGCCGAACTTCACAGATAGCTAAACAAGAAGCAACAGGAGGGTCACGTGAGGCTAGGTATCTGGCTTCCCATTGGTTGCTTCGACGAGTGGGGTTCTGCATGATTCACAGCTCTGGACAAGTGTGGTTTTGGATGAAGTACAAGAATCTACTGTATTTTTTTGACGAGATCTGTGGGGTTTTGCTTGACATTGAGTGAAGAAAATGGTACAGCTGATCACAAAGAACAAGAAACCAATGCTAACTAAAAAATAATTTTTTTGTGACTTGTGGGGTTTTGCATGGCTCCTCCTCAAATATGTGATTTTATTCTGGATCTGAAAGTTACAGCAATCTCGATCAATAGTAATCTATTTGGCAATAATGAGTTTAACTTAAAACCAACAACGAAAATGAAGAAATGCCTAAATTCTGTCAGCCTATGATAATTAATCCTCAAAAAGTTATATACGAAAACCATACGAACCGCTCCAGTTTTTTATTTTATTTTATTTTATTTTTTTTTTTTTTTGTATTCATTTATTTTATTTTATTTCACTTTTTTTAAATACAGGTTCATATGATCTGAATTCATTCTGATTTTAATCAGAAATTTATCCACGTTAAAGGGATAACATACTCTAGACCCATAGATTAAATTTATATTCAATACTTGAATATTGAAAAAAGTTCCATCATGCAGCATGAGAATCCATAGAATGAGCGAATTTTCATCATTTTCATGTCATTGTCGATCAACTTCTTTTGACTAAAGTTCTGCTAAAAATATTAGTTTAACGATTTTTAGCCGTTTTTAACCAGTTTTCGTGATTTTTTTTTTTTAAGCACATTGAAGTTTGACCTATTTTTGTTCTCAAAAAGCGCTGGCCAACGAGTTCACTTTATCATTCGGAAAGCTTGATTTTTTGGTGCAAGAAAGGATTTTTAATCTCAATCCTTAGGAAATTTAACTTTTGGAATGACTTTAGACACACACACACACTGAATCAATTACAAAGTGATATAGGGCGAGGAAATACCAAAGCCCACGGGGACTTTTGGTCACATAGACCAATGTTGGTCTCCGCGTACCCGTCCCAAAAAAATGAAGAAAAACACCAAGGTCCCAACGTATATACACTTAACCTCATCTTGTAAATCTTATAGCCGACTAGGGAGGTGGTAAAAAGTTTAGTGGAATGGAGAAGATTGACACTTAGGAACACCTTGCCTTTCTGACTCCTGGGGAAATAATCCACGACAAAACATGGGGGCCTTTTTCAAGTTGGACGCTTACAGAACACCTGGAGAAATAATCCGAAGCAAAGATGTCGCCGATTGTCCACTATGGTTCAGTTTTCCATTTCGAATAAAGTGACTGAACTCCCTACGTTGTCTCCTTTAGGGAGTCATGATTTTTTTCCCATTTTCATTATTATTGCTCAGCTTACATCATTCCCGGGTGTAATCATATTTTCGTATCCAAGACCTGTTTCATATAACCACCTGACGCCGTAAAATGAATGGTCTTGAATTTGAAACCTGTATGAAACGGAAATTTTCATCGACAATTGTTCGAATCGTATAGGTACGCACTGGTTTTATATAGAGTAGATTCGCGTCAAAAACCCACACATTGGATGTGAGCAATATCCTCAGGTACGACTTCTACAACCAAGAACCATTTGAATTTCTGTTTTTCAACATGGTTTTTGGGCTGGGGGGTCATTCTAAAATATGCGACCGAAAAAAATGACGAGACCTTCTCGAACGATCAAGTTTGTCCCCGAGCCCGGCAACTACTTGGAACCGTTCCCTACAAGAAGAACTGTGAGTTCTTCAATTCCGTTCAACGCGGAGCTGCTCATGAGTCACAAATGAAAAGTCACATTTACGTTTCTAAACTGTTATGTGATCGTGTTATGAGACCACTAAACTATACACTTCATTCTGATCTACATATCCAACTAATCTGCATTTTTACTAAGGGATTGACTACTTGATGTTATGTATTTTTGAGATGCGAGCTTGCGAGCATCCAGACCACCAAACTATACACTTCATTCTGACCTACATGTCCACTAAACAGGTTGAACGGAATTGAAGAACTCACAGTTCTTCTTGTAGGGAACGGTTCCAAGTAGTTGCCGGGGTGGGGGACAAACTTGTTCGTTCGAGAAGGTCTCGTAAAAAAATGCAACGCTAGAACTGATAAACAAATTCGGTAACTATTGCTAAGTAACCATAATGAACCATAATGTGATCAGAAGGCACTAGGTACATGGTAGGTAGGTACATACTATTGAGTAGTAGACGTACGAGTACGCAGTAGGTAATATACAATGCATAGACCTCTGATCAGCTGATGGGCTCCTAAAGCTGATGATTGCTATCGTATTTAATCTCTGAAGCTGAAATTATGAGACGATTGAAATTATTGACTGATACTAATCAGCTGAGTGAGCTAAAATCTCTCCTGTTCTTCCTAGGAAGTTTAAATTTGATAGGGAGACTCCCTGGGACATTAGGAGACGATTGCAACGATTGGCTCTTTCCTAAACAGCTGAGTGAGCTAAATCTCTCCTGTTCATCCTATCAAGGATCTAGGTAGCCCCCCAGAGGTGCAATGGGGTCCTAAATCCTCGAAAAAGAGGTAGAGGAGGATGACAGTGTCCCGTCAGAGAGATACCCACTCCTACTAATAGCATTAATGAGCTATGTTCGGAGTAGATTGGATTTCCAGGACCTGGATCACCCATCCTACGCCAAACTCAGCCTCTCAAGAACACAAGAAGGGGCATAAGACGCCCGTTGTTTTCCAACGAAGCGACGGCAGCGGTTCCTCTAGGATTCTGACAGGAACTCTGTCACAATCCTAGGAAAATGAAATTAGATACGGAGACTCTCTGGGACATTAAGAGAGGATTGAATTGATTGGGTCTTTTCTGATCAGCTGACTTAGCTAATTTAATTGAGTCATTTAGACATGGATATTTATCGCCTGTCATGGTTCATTTGCATCTGTAATGTGAAATATTTATTGAAAATCGAATAGAATTTTTTTTTCAGAATCTTCAGAAACATTGGATCTAAATGGTTGTACTATTTAGTAGGTAAACTTCCCTTTTTTGGTCCCGTTGTTTCATTCCAACTACAAACGACTTGATCTCAAAGATCAAGAACTCATGCCAAGCTCTGAATTCTTTCATTAGAATATTTCCCTGACCCCCATGATTGAGTAATGTATCTCATTAACACTAAACATTTAAGTATAAAAAGAATACTTGAATAAAAAATATAAAACTGAAATAATAATAAAAAGTAGAGAATTTTAAGAAATGTTTAGTCATTTTTAGGACGTTTGTCTGCATAACATATTGAATGAAATTCAAAATTCACCTTATTAATTCATGGCTGGAAAACGTTACAGGTAATATTCTGCCTCAATAGGAGGGGAAAAAATTGTTGCAATTAATTACTCACCAGTTCTTTTAGACCGATTGGTATTGAGGCGAAAGACAAGTTTGTTTTTTAATCTAAGGAGCAAGAACGACTAAGCGCACACCTATATAAGTATCCAAGAATCGTTTCAGAATACATAAAAACGGATTTGAAATATGCAAATTTAATCATCGAGCAGATTTCCTTGGAGAAGTTTCGGAAAATAATGGTGGATGATCCAAAAATATGTTTCTGAGTTGAATAAGATGCTATGTTTATTTATTCTCTCTGCCCTATTGTCCGTAATATTGAACTCACAGACCTTCAGCTTCATGGAAAACAATCGTGAACAACTTGGGTGGAAGTTAGTGGAAAAACGTTGCCGGTTTCCACGAAAAATAAAGAGATACAATGTTTTTCTTTTTTTTTAGAATTTAAGCCGCGTCTCAACCGGAAGGGTCATTAACGGCAATCAAAGAGGGGTGTCAAAAGGGCACTGCAACGGGCACGATTCTAAGGGGAGCCATATTGACCGTCCGTCACTAAACGGATTGTCAACGCGGACTCCACTGGCAGATCAGAGGGGGAGAAATAAGTTATTGTTTGTTACTGATGATGGCCTAACCGTCGAAATGGATTTAACATTGTAACTCTTTATTTTTCGTGGAAATAGACGTTTTTTTCACTAACTTCCGTTTTGAAATGGGTTTCCACAACTTCGTCGCGAGTGATTTAATTCGTGACTTACGTGGGTTGCTAATATCTTTCTACGTGTATGTTTATGTTTTTCGTGAGTTTGGAAACTGTTCCTAGAGGTACAATGAGGTAAAGCTTGCTACCTACAACCTTAATTATAGGTAACTAATTGGGTTTCAGCACCGGGTAAACAGGACCAAGCTTCCCACCCCTTTGTACGGCCGAGATTGCAGCTGCATTACAAAACTCAAGTTCCTGCCAGTGATGTGGACTTAATTGTGGTATTGAAAGTAGCAAAGCAATCAACTCATTTATGGGGAAAACCGAAAATCAATATGTGACCAAAAATAGATTGAAATTACCGATTTATCCTATTGAACATTGCCCAAGTTGATTACGTTCTCATGATTTTTAGAGCCTAATCAATCAAACCCACCTTCTTTAATTGGATATATAAAATAATCGAAATGTTAAATTGGAAGTTGAAATCAAATAATAAACAAATAAAAAATGGTAAGTCCAATAGGCGGAGAGAAACGTCGGACTATACTGCATATAATGCAAATAGTTTATTAATTATATTTAATTTTTGGAGCCTTGGCATATTGAAATGTACTTACCTAAAACAATTTTGTAAACAATACCGGAATTACAAAATTAATAATGATCCTTTATAATCGACCCCCGTCAACCTAGAAAATTTGTTTGATTACGTATCAAAATACGTTAGGTTCTGTCAAGTGACAAAAAAAAAAAAAAAAAAAAATCCAACCGTCAAAAGTACCACGTTTACAAAATATGACACAAACTTTTGAGAGATCCTGGCATTAAGAGTAAGCATACATTTTCCTACTATCAGTGGTAGATAGGATGAGAATTTGTGAGGCAAAAAAAAAAAAATTGTGTTTCATGCCTACAAAATTCCGGGTTCATAGGTATTTTTTTTTAGGTATTAATTTAAAAAAAGGTGTCTTAGTTAACGCCCGATGTTCAATTGTAGAGGATTCAAACTCAGTTGAGAGCTATTACGTGAAGAACAACACCTAGTAAGGAAAATCAACAAATACACACCCATACACAAACGCTTTCGAATGTTACAAGTACAAGTGGTACTGTACTTTTGTTGAGATGCTAAAGCAATCAAGGGATCAAACGGCTCGGCAGTTGCTATTCTAATTGACGCAATGGTAACTTTTAGCGATGATAATTTAAATCCCTAAACTGCCAATTAACTTGCAATGACACGCCCGGTCAGAACTCCGTTGTTCTTCATATACTTTTTCCGCTTTCTACGTGCCCAGATTCGCTTTAGGGGATTGGGCGCTAATACCGACAAATATTTACTCTTTCATCACACGAGTAATCTGTCTATAAAACTGCTCGTTGTATTCAGCCAAGAGAACAAGCTTTTATTCAAAAGTTTTACTTAAACAAATTAACTTATACGCTCGGAGTGTAGAGTTGACAATTTATTGAATTTGAAAAAAACAGGTCTGCGCTCGATTTGAACCTCATGTGTGTCTAATATGGATCGAATCAAAGTAACAACAAAAATTATGAATCAACACCTGAATACGCCTAAAATTGATACAAAATTCTTTCGCGTTGTTGTTTCATGGAATGAATATGCCTAATATTTCATTCAAAGGTCATTGATCTCTTAAAAATACGTTGATATCAAGGATACACTCCAGGCCATGGCACGTTTTAATTTTAATATTATTTTTAGCAAATGTTTTTAGAAGTTCCAGTCATGCAGCATGATAGTACGAGTATGAGTTAATTTTCGTAAATTATCTTATTGTAAAATGTTGAATTGTTTTGAAATTTGAGCTTTTTGAGTGCAAGGATATTGTTAACTATTAATTTTATGGAAATAAAAAGAAAGTATTCTAAATAATAATCTCCTATTCCAATAGAGGTGTTGACTTTTTAGCTTTTTTTGCAGTTTTAATCGATTTTGTTGCAAATTATTGTAAAAACCCCATTGCATGTTTGTTTCCATGTTGCAGACATGTGAATAAAACATGTGATGGGCATTCTTAAAAAATGTTCGTGAAAATACGTCCTAAAAATATCGTGAAATATTGTGAATTTGAATATAGAGATTTTGTATAATTTTTCAAGTGTTTTATTGTTTAATTCCAACATTTTAAGACAAATACTGATGAATTTAAGGTACGTTTTTCAGCATAACTTTGTACATAAATTTTTGAGTGTTCTATTTTATTGTTAATTAACTTTATCTGAGCAATAGTCTACCAAAACATATAAATTTAATGATTTCTAGCCGTTTTCAGCCATTTTTAGTGATTTTTGTCGTAGATTTTTTGAAATTTGACCCATTTAATGTGCTCAAAAAGTGCTGGCCAACGAACTCATCCTTTCGTTCGGAAAGCTTAATTTTTTGGGGCAAGAACGGAATTTTATCTCAATATATATTGAGATAAAATATATATCTCAATATATATATTTATCTATATATATATATATATATATATATATATATATATATATATATATATATATGAAAAAGCGTTAAACTTTAGGACCACGTGTATCACTATTTATAATTATGCAAGATACTGTTCCCCCGTGCAACGTGAATAAGGCGTAGATGTTACTGTGATAGTTGTGTGCCCGGGGAGTGTTGACTTCCAACGGCGTATGTCAACAATCCCCGCATCGCTGGTGGTGGATGTGTCTAATCGGGTTCTGCCTTGCTAATAGAGCCCAGTTATGTTCCAAAATCAGTGCGATAAAGTTGTTATTCAGCCCTGATCATGTCGGAATCCGACTCTGACGAATCGAAAATAATTGTGATATTTCTGACAAAGAAGTGCAATGGAAAACTTTCGAGAAAAAAAAAAAAAAATAATGCAAATTTTTTGTATTTCTCGCATTGGTATTTTTCGTTAACACGAAAGCAAGCTACTAGAACGAGTACGATGAATGCTAACCTTTTCGCATTGATTCCTCGTAGCGTTTCGTAAGCCCGAGAGAAAGAGAACTCTTAAAGCGACGTTGACGTGACTCTTGTAGTGAATCACTTCTCAAAACTCAATTGTCACCGTAGACAATTTCCAAAATATAACATGAAGTAAGAAACAACGACCACTTACCTCTACATCACACGATCACACAAGAAAGATTCAGCCGTGAAAACACGAACCTTCAAAACGTGTAAAATGAACGTTAAAATGAAATCTTGAAAATAAAAAAGCTGAAATCATCGATAAAACGTCAAAGGCAAGAACGAAATGCCACTAATGACCCTTCTGGTTGAGGTCCGAGGAAAAAAACTTCGTAAGACAAATACAAAGGTTAAACCTCAACAAAAGGAGGCACGGGAAAGAGTCAGGCGATTTTGTCGGGTGAGTGTGTGTATGTGTGTCAATGCCAACTGCATGATATGTAGTCGTTAAGTTATTCTACAGTGTTAAGTTGTCGTCTCGTAGTTACGATTCCGAAAAAGCTGAGCACGAGTAAAGCTGACTTTTCCCGTTCAGAAAAGCGTTTCCGCGTTACGAAAACCTCTTCTCGTTTTGGAAAGGCCATTTTCATCTACGAGAAAATAAATACGAGAAGTACAAAAACTCTGTAATAAAAATACAACATTTGCCCCGAAAATTTGCTCTCATTAGACGACATTTCTCCTACAGAAATTACTTTGCATGAAATTGTAACGTTAGAATCGGTGCCATTGTAAGACCTTCTGCGTGAAAAATAATATTCAAGTGTAAGGCCGGTGGAATATTTGTAACTCAAAATGCCATGGCAGCAATTGATGTGAAAATAAATAGGGAAAAATAAGTAACTTTAACTTTGCATATAGGTCTTACATAGACCATTGAATTCATTGCTAATTGGTAAATTTACGAGCCACATCATTGGTAATTTGTGAAAAAGATAATTCGCTGCCGTCTTATTCGAAAAGCGTTGCCTTTGGATTGACTTTTTTTCTCCCACTCCTTCATGTGTCACGTTTTAGCGAATTTTAGTAAGAAATGAGGCTACAGCAACGGCTCCAAAAATTTTGAAATCAAAACTTTCAAAAATTTCCTTCATTGAAATCCGTTTTGAGACATTCTGAAACGAATCCTAGAGTTTAAAGCTCTTTCATCTATATAGGTACATATGTATTTATGTGTGTGTTCTTCCAGACGATAACTCTCATTAGGAGAGAGATGAAAATTCCGTTCTTGCGCAAGAAAACAAACAGTATGGTAAGTTCGATGGCCAGCATTTTTTGAGCACATTAAATTGGACAAATTTAAAAAAAAAAACGCTGCGAATTATTACAGAACGTTTTATTATTTCTGAATCAGATAGCCTGCTATAGTAACCAGCATGCTCTGTCGCTTTCGCCAGTCTCTTTTCTAGTATCCTCCTCTGTTCTCGCGTTACAGGCTGTGCTCCCTTCGATTTCTATAGGAATCAAACTAAAACCGTAGGTACACTGGATTCCAAAAGCATCTGGGACATATCCCACTCGAGTCTGCGTCCGAAATTACTTGGGTGATGACACCCCACTTACCTATGGCAGAAATATAAGTAAATAGCTATTCATCCAGAGGGTTCAGACTCCAACCTGCCCATGTAATGCAAATTTAATTTAAAAACAATTTGCTTCGAACTATCTGAGAAGATTTTGGGAAGAAAAAGAACGAAGGATTTTAGATGGGCTGGATCAATTATTTTCGTAACATACTAAAGTATGATATAATATACTAAATATACTAGTGTGTTGAAGGTAGGTTAAGTGTTATATGGAGTAAAAGTAATAAAATATAATATAAAATATACATTATATCCGTTCCGATACGCCCCGGGCGCCTTTCTGCTACTCCACTATGCCCCTAATGCCGTACCCCCCTCAGGTTGGCGCGGCATATTATATGGGTATAAAACGTAAAAGTAATAAATACCCATTCTCCTACACCCCTCTGCTACGCCCCTGGTCACCACAGCCGCCTCAAGGTGCCGCGGCGCCTCCTCTCACTCCACCCCCCGCTCACCAACCTCACCACCCACCGGACCCCATGCGAAGCGTGCCAGGCGTGCGCGCGTGCGTAAGTCTAACACTCAAAGCCTCGAAAAAGACACTTTTTCGCCCGTTTATGGCCCATAGCATCTATGCGAGTAAAGCGATCGGGATGGTTAAACGTTAGGACCAACTAGACCCCAAATGGAGTATATGTGCGAAAGAACAGGTTTTTTAAGTCAATTCTTAGGCCTTTTATGGCCTGGACGGCGGACAGACATTTCAAATTTGGATTTACGCACCTTGAAACGTAAAGTGACAAAGTTTGAGGGGGGGGGGTTATACAATGTTTTTGCTATACGATCACTTAGGCTTATTATTGGAAATAATAAATCAAAAAGGTTGAAAAAATCACTAAAAATAGCAAAAACTACTAAAAATTGTTAAATTTATAGTTTTTAGCGTAATATATCTCAAATGAAGTTTATTAACTATAAAATAGAACATTTAAAAAAATTATGTACAAAATTATGCTTAGAAATATACTTAAATTTCATTAAAATGTACTAAAAAAGTTCCAGTCATGCATGATCGTATGAGCGAATTTTCGTAAATTATTGTACTATATTTTGTTACATTGTTTTGAAAATTGAGGACTTTGAGTGAAAAGAAATTGTTAACTACCAAATTTATGGCAAAAAACTCGTTCTAAATAATAACTTGGTATTCAAAAAGTATAAGGAATTTAGGTGCCCCCCCCCCCCCCCAGAGGTGCAATGGGGGCCTAAATCCTCATAAAAAGGTAGATGAGGTAACAGGCATCCCGTCAGAGAGATACCACCCCTACTAATAGCTTTTAATGAGCCATGTTCGGGGAAGGTTAATATTCCAGTCACCTGGAAAACCATACAACGCCAAACCAGCTGCCAAAAATGATCGAGAACAGCGCGTGGTTCCCATTGATTCCTCAACGGGACGCCGACAGCGCTATCTCTGGTGCTCTGACGGGAGCTTGATGGGCCTCTCAGGAGGTAACTCTGTTACACTCCTCCCCTTAAAGACATACTTGATTGAAGATCAAGTATGGTAATTGGGTGGAATAGTGAATAGCTGAGAACTGATGCTCATTCGTTCACAAATAGCTGCATTGGCGTTTTGGATGGGGAAATAGAAATTAAAACTGGATTGTCAATGAAGCTTCATAAGAAGTATCTTCATTGAAAAATCGGGACAAAACGGATGCTCAACTATGGAGACTTATACCTTAGGAAATTAAAATATATAGAAATTGAATGAATGAAAATCAAAGAATGACGACTGGCTTATTAGGCACAGACACTGGCTGACTAGGCACAGTAAAATTAAATTGCCCAACTATGGGGACTTAAAATTAAATTGCCTAACTATGGGGACTTAAATGGTGAACTGGCTGACTAGGCTCAGATCTCTGGCTGACTAGGTCTGACTAGATCTCTGGCCGACAGCGCTATCTCTGGTGCTCTATCGGGACCTTGGTGGGCCTCTCAGGAGGTAACTCTGTTACAAAAGAGATTTTGGATTTTTAACTTTTTTCAGTTTTCATCGATTTTTTAGCACATTTGAATGAAATTTAAGTAGAACATAATTCAGCATAATTTTGTACATCAATTTTTGAATGTTCCTTTTTATAACTAATAAACGAGCAATATTCTGCTAAAAAATAACAATAACAATTTAACTGCTTTAACAATTTTTAGCTATTTTTTGCTAGTGTTGCCGCAGATCATTTCTATCATATTTACTTTTCTCAGCCTGCCAGGTCTGCTCCATGTCCACGCTGCCACTGACAACCAGGATTATGGCAGACCCATGGGGTTGATGGCAACGATATCTGGCTTCTTGCCCCAGTCACTCGGCATATGATATAGTCTCTCCCTTTTGACATTCCAACCGCTGGAGGACAAAGCACCTGCTATCTGCTTGGCAACTGCATCGTGATGTTGGATGCGGCCACCGTGAGTACGAGGACACTGCTGCACCAAATGATAGAGATTCTCATTTTTACCCCGACAGGAACGGCAAAGGGTATCGACTGTCCCGCGACTACTCCTCGAACAACTCACTGAGGTGGCTAAAGTAGCCACCCGTACGGCATGAAAGAAGCGGTAGTCGCGGGCCCCAATATCCTCTGAAGCCCATTCCACCCACTGGGAAGAAATGGGGGATTCAGAGCACTGCCGGAGTTCTTTATCATCTACTGTCTCATGCAGAGCAGCAGCCAACTCAGCAGAGGAGCTGGGTTTGAAAGCAGTTGGTGTTGCTCGGTCGCACCACAACAACTGCTGCCTGACTAAGTCAAGGTCAGCAGCAGTGCGGGCGACTTCCCATCTCGAGCCCCAAAAGGGCAAAGCCGGGATGCTGGGAGAAAGAGAGACAATACTGAGCCCACTGGCCTTGACCGGTACGTGGATGTAAGGGACATCAGGCGGGAAGCCTAGCCAAGAGCGCACAGCAGAGCAAACTTCACAGTCTAACTCAAGCAGCCTCCCTGCTGTAAGCCTGTCAAAAACTAACCCGTAGGTTAGCTTTTGCGGAAAGTACGTGCGAAGGAATTCTTCTGAGGCTTCAATGGAGCCTTGGTGACACTAGCTAATGCTCCATCAAGGTCCACACGGCTAGCGGCTATTCGTCATTGCTCATATTCATTCGCTTCATTTGCTTTGGTTTTTATTGACACATGTAACATTCACCAACTCACGTTAATGATAGTATACATTCACTGGTGAGAGTCCGGTGTTGAATAAAGTTTCGTACATTCACCAACACCAGAGGGGACTGTTGACTATCACTGGTGAGTGTTGTACATTCACCAGGCACACATCTATCAAGGTTACATATACACAAGGAGGTCCTCCATTAAAATGATCATATGGTTCAGATTCGAATTTTCGCGATTAACTACCCATGGATACTCATTCCTGAGAAGTTTATGGATATTCAGGCAGCCTTAGCGCTTAGAAATATCCTCAACAGGGGTCAGGACGATTTATCAAAGGTATCTGTAGTTTGGCTAATAACCTTATGGACAAATAAATGGAATAACTTGAAGGTAGTTTTTTTATGGTTCTGTTTTGAGTTTTTGTTGTGTCCAACGTAAAAAGTGGACAATAAATACAGAAAAACCTAATTTTTGTATACTGCAGTTACCAAATCAATGTGGATAAACTTTTACCCTATAAAACACTCTATAATGGTGTGTATCAAAATGAAACATATGACGCCCGGCGGAAGCAACTGCACAGAAAAACTAAATTTTGAATTCATGTATATCTATGATAAGCACTTCTTATTTTGTTGGAATGCAGTTAGAATATCTTAAAATGTTAAAAATAGTACATTTTGAGTGTTTTTACCATGCGGAAATTGGGAAAAAACTGTGACGTGGTTGGAAAACATGGTTCTTAGGCGAGGCGCTTCAAGAGTTAAAATAAAGGAACCTTGGTAGCTAAGAGCACGGAAGGGACTCAAAGCTTTCGAGTGTAACAACTAGCCGAACATCGAATTGTAGAAAATCGTAGAATAGTAATAATCGCATACATGTAATATGCGAAATATAATATTTGCTCATGCTCACACCTTACCAAACATTCCACCTGCATTCACCAGGGCACAATCTCAGTGGACGATCCCAGCCAATTTCGTCATAATCGGTAAATTAGTAAAAGCCGTGTCACACTTGCATTTTTTCAGCTTTTTTTCTCGCATTTTTAATGCTCGAACGTGAAGATAGCAAAGTGCTTTTTTCCAAGGTCAGCTTTTTCGACTAATGGTGCATCTTGGCGGAGCATTTTTAAACTCACGTGAAAATCAAAACATGTTTTAATTTTTACCTTGACGCAAGAAAAATGCTAAAACGTAACCCTTGGGAAGGTAACAATTCAATGGAAAACCCCAGGAGCCCGTGTCCTAGGTGGACGACCTAACAGCGCGAGCGAGCGACCCGCGCGTTCGAGCGAGCGACCTGCTGATTTCAAACAAGTTAAACCGAACGTAGAGTCCTACGTGCCACCGTCCGTAGGTCGCTCGCTCGGGTTTGATTTTCTAACCAGTTTGATTTTGGTCGTGCGCTCGCCTGGTCGCTTTGCAGGGAGGTTACATTTTTGAGTTCAAGTTTTTGTTTGTGTTCCCGTATTCCTCTCATTTTTTCCCCTGGAAATGGCTGCGACAGCGAGACATGAAGACAAAGACACAAGTTTTTTTGATTCCCTTCTACCATGCTTCAAAAAGCTGGGGGACATTGAAAAATCAAAAGTTAGGAATGAGTTCCAAAGTATTTTGATAAGGGAGCTTTCTCGAAACGAGAAATCCCTTGACGATTAATAAACTAAATTAAAAATAAAATGTTTTATAATTGATCACGGGCGTACTTACGTGATTGTAAACATCAATCTTTCCTCAGCTTCTACGGGCCTTTGAAAATCGGTAACTTGATGTTTGAATTCTCCTTCAATATATTCAACAATATATCGAAGGTGGATATTTTTATACTGGAGTAAGCAAAAAATGCCGCCCCATCCTTCCTGAGCTGCGAGAACAAATAGTGGAACTCACCGCATTGTTCCCTCATTGAATAAATATTCGAAACTGGCTTCCATCTCGACGAATTCTTTTCGTCAAGTAATAAAGCATTGCTGCCTTATTTGAAAGAAATGAATCGTTCACAATATTGCGCGAAAATATAAAAAATTTGTACACTTAGCACGAAGCAAAGCGGTACTTCGTAAGGACTCTAGACGCGTACTGTGGACGCCTACTGTAGATACTATGGCGGCGCGCGCGCGCGACTTGATGTCGCTCGAACGCGCCGGTAGCTCGCTCGCGGTCTTTGGTTGTCCACGTAGGACACGGCGTTAATTAAACTGCATTCCGCCAGATGCGCTGTTTTTGCCCTTATTCATCTTCAACATTCACAGTCGACCTTGGAAAAACGCTCTCTGCCTTCTTCAAGTTTGAGCATTAAAAAATGCGAGAAAAAAAGAAAAAGTGCAAGTGTGATACGGCTTTAATGGAGTTTCGTCCATAACAACCAATATCAGATTCGCTCTTGCATGGGTACTACAACTAATCGCAACGACAATAACCATTCTGAGTCTTGCCACCAAGTACCCGCAAATTTAAACGAAATCGGATCCATAATAATAGATCGTGGGAAATCGATGATTTAGAACTAGGAAGAGATAGGGTATAGTCTAGGAGACAACCCACAATTCCTAAAAATAAATGCTAAAAACTAATATCTTGGAGATGCGCATGTGTCAACCAATTTCAGTTTTGGGCACGCCCAACCGTTACAACTCAGTCAATTTCAATAAAATACGCAGGACTTCATAATGAAACCATGACCACCTTTTCAGTTTGAACAGAAGTGGACCAATCGATCATAGGAAATCGACATTAAAATAAATACGAGTACATGTCTACACATGCGCACACGTTACTATTGATGTAACGACTTTAAAATTCATGCGATACCATCTTGGGGTTAACTCATACATTATCGAACATCAAAACCTAGGGGTGTCCAATCGTTTTGGACGTGACATCTAACTTACAGAGAGACTCTACCATACAGATACAAAACAAAAATTGATCAGCAATCTTCGAAACACAAAAAAAAGTGAAAATTTTGATTTTGGAAGACAAAACCTTCTTCAACTTTTTGCGCGTACACAAAGCTTCCCTACTTTTGGAAGTGAGGAATCAAATTCAATTGCTCCAAAATTAGGATTTCCATTTGAACTTCACAGATTCTTTTTGACTTTCGATCAAATTTTAGTTCGAATTTCTTCATCATTCAGAATATATTCTTTCGTGTGTTCCGAGTTCCATGACTGTGAAATTCTTGTTGGTGTTGTACTGTTATTGGTCGGTTAAGCATTAGAAAGTTTTTGTTCTTCCCGTAATTTTCTACCCGTGTACGTGAAAAGACTGAAATACCAACTGCGCATGCGCGAATCTTCACGTCAACGTGTAGAACTATGCGTGTACGGGAAAAAGGCCTATCTACACGTGCACGGGAAAATGCATTCGTTGGAATTTCGGCCTACGGGTATAGTCATCATAGCCTGACACAAAGGTAACAACAGTTGCCGGTAATCAGTGTGACCAAGGTAACCGCAGTTATCAGCAAAGGTAACTACTGTGTGGTTGCCAACAACACGTTGGTTGGTCAACAAGTCGAGAGGTTATAGTGAAGTGCTCCGCTACAAAATTCAGCCATTTAAGGTACCTAAGCAATAAATGTATTTATAATTATGTATTTATAAATAATTATAAAGCAATTAATTATTTAAATAAGAATAGGTTGTAAGAAAAGAATACGAAACAGCTTCTGAAACACTTATAGAGACGTTAACGTGACGTTAGCGTTTGGTTTTTCACGTATACGTGTAGAAATACGCGTAAAAATCACGTGAAGAGCTAGCATCTCCAGCTGCTTGCTGTAGACGCTGCTCTACACGTCAACGGGAGAAAATCTTACGGGAAGAACAAAAACGCTCTATTGTGTGTGAGGACATCCAAATGTAACTCAATAAACGTTGGCACCAACCAAGCTCCTTTGGGACTTCTTGAAGACAATTACAGGACACGAAAGAGCACTAAGACTTTTGGGTGAGGGGAGACGTCCTGGGGCCCATTTCATAAAACAACAAGTTACAAGTGTACAAGGTAACAAGTACTGGTGCTTGTAATGCACGGTAAACTAGAGCAAGTGTTTCACCAAAACAAAGAGTACAAGTGTAGTAAAATCATACTTGTAGAAGCTAAGTTTATAAATGTTGCAGAAATGGAAAATGGCGTGTGGGAACTAACGAAATTAACAACATCAAGCGGGATGCCGAAATTGAAGTTTTGTCAGTGAATCATAATGTAAAAACAGTTCTAAGTACACGATAGGATGTTTATCGTACATGACTAAGTGTAATGATTGGAAGACAGAAAAATTATAAACTGAAAAGAGGAGAAAATGTGTTTTTTATTTCAACTTATTCTGATGGCTGGCATAATAGGATTCTTCTCCTTCATTCAGCGGAAATGATTAATCGATTCATCAAGTCTTAATGCTGCTGGGTTAGGAATGTCATGCGCAACTTCGAGATGATCTTCACTTTGTTCTTCAATGATGGAGAGATCCTGAATACCCGATCAGGAAAAACTGCATTGGGTTACGCAGCATTTGAATCATTCAAGGGTCTCGGGAGACATCCCGATCTCTCGTTAAACTCAAAAATACCTATGAAATAAGCGTTAATTTGTGACCGAAAAAATCTTTGGAGTCTTCTACGCTGAATGCTTCTTTCTTGTTGTATACTTCAGCAGAAGATGATTCACATACATTAAACACTGAAAAATTGTCAACTCACAATGCTGGAAAATAACAAGTTTTGCAGGCGAATGGACTTAGGTTAAAAATCGGCCATTTTTTACAACTGTAAAACAGTGACTTGTACAAAATAATGAGGAAACACTTCTAACTGGTCCAAATTCGCCTGTACACTTGTTAATTTTCGCTGTGCATTACAAGTCTACAGTTGTACCTTCATGAAACACTTGCACACACATTTTTCACAACTTGCACATAAAATCGGCTTGTAATTTGACACTTGTTGCTTCGTGAAATAGGCCCCTGGCGCCGAGTCAATACTTGTGTACGAATTGACGGTAACATGGTTTAACGGTTCCAACATGCATTATTAGTCATAATATATTTCTGTAAAAAATAGCTGCCTTTAAAAAAAGAAAAAATCCATCTTAGACCCTCAAAAACTTTGGTGTAATTTAGATGGCAAATTGTTACTTTCTAAATGGCATGTGGATAACTAATATTGATCACTTCGTCGTTCTATTAACATAATTATAAAACCTCCAGGTTAGAACGCAATAGACCTACAAAGACATTCTCGCTGGAGGCATGTATGTTATTACGACCCACTCCGATCATTAACTGCTCCCCCTAATAATATTCAAAACGAAGTCCGTGTATACGCAAGAGGGTGTGATCAGAGGGAAATACCCAAGAGAGAAATTCATTAGTGGAGGGGATACGTACTTGACCGTGCTTACCACCCTCTCGCAAATATCCTGTGAAACGATCCCAAAGGATTCCACAACAGCAAACTTGAGGTCCAGAAATCGTGTACTTCCATGCATTCGACAGGTCCTAAAATAACTACGGTATTGAACCATATACTGAAATGGTTTTCAGATATAAAGGAACAATATTCCTTCATCCACATCACAAAATTAAAATTAATAGGGTTCAAGGTAGGAATATCCTAGCGAACTTCCGTAGAAAATGAAGCTATTAATGGCTCCGAAAAATTTTAAATCAAAATTTTTGAAAATGTTCTTCATTGAAATCCGTTTTGAGACACTCTGAAACGAATCCTAGATTTTGACATTTTTTCGTACGTGTATATATATATTATATATATGTATATGTCCTTCCAGTCAATAACTCTCCTTAGGGTTGAGATAAAATTCCGTTCTTGCGCCAAAAAATCACGCTTTCCAATAAAGAGACGAGTTCGTTGCCCAGCATTTTTTGAGCTCATTAAATCCCAAAGACATTGTAATAGTAAACTTGACCCACTCGTAGCGCTAATATCGCATTGCAAATTGAACGGTCTGTAGTCGGCCATATTGGGGTCAACATCGTTTATCTATGTGCAATAAAGGTTGAATTATTATAAAAGATTGTATTATACTTCGTCTACTCATTAAAATTCTTTGATAATGCACAATGGATAAAGTGTGTGCGGCGATCAACTGCACAAATCGAAAAACTGAAGACTGCACACTCTCATTTCACAAGTAAATATACATTTTCACTATTTCCTAAAGATTATTTTGGTCTTTTGTGGGCCTCTTGATGTGGTGACTCAGTACCTATTGTAGTTGATAATAATTTTCTTTCTACTAACTTATCAATATGTAGCTACAAAGTTTCAAATTAATCTAAATTTTGTTTTGTTTTTTCCACAGGTTTCCTTTAAACAAGAAATTGAGTGAATTGTATGAAATTGTATTTTGTATTGAAATTTTATTGTATTGTATTATTGTGTATTGTAATGCATTGTATTGAAATTGTATTGCAGTATTGTATGAAATCTTATGTAAAATGAAAATAATATTATAACATAGAAAGTACCATGAAGTATTCATTTATTCAATTGTTAAGCTCCTCTGATCATACTCCTTGCCCCATCCAGGTGAACCCATGGTTATTGTAATACTGTGTCTTATGTACCTACAAGATATTGTCTTAATATTCAAATGCAGCGCGATTCTTCTGTTACTTTGGAAGAATGGTTCTGAGATAATTGCTTTTGAATAATGGATGGATCTTTCAATCCAAAATACCTAACTAACTTATGCCCTAACTATTATAAGTACGGTATGAAAAGTACAATATCGCCACTTCGCAAAACTACCTGAAATCATATTGGATTAGAAGCCCCTGACATATTTTTATAACCTAGACCGAATTTATAATCGAATAAAAAAAAATATATGATCTTGAAAATCTGACTAGAATAATTAAAACATCATGATTTATTACTATTACCTCCTCCATTCTTCTTCTTCCATAATGAAATTTGAAAATCCTAATATAACTTCCAAAACTAGACAAAATTCTTAGTAGAACAAAAAAGAATCACAAAAATCTAACGATATTTGTTAAAACATCATGATGTATTACTGTTTTACTGAACTTTGAAATTCCTGATATATGATCCAAAACTAGATCAAATTCATAGATAAACAAAAAAAGAATCACGAAAATCAGACGAGAATTTTGGCCTGGGCAGCGTCGACAACATTTGTCTCTCACACACTTACATACACCTATGATTTTTTCGCGGATTCGGTCTTAGAATAGTCTAAGATTTTGTATGCGGTTACCTTTTTGACATTTTCATGTCTTTGCCCTGGCACATTGCACAAAAAACTGTCACGTAACGGAACGTAAATATTTTGACGATTTCCGCTTACAACCGTGTCGTTGCTAGGGAAATGGTACTTCATCGTTTTTCATCCCACAAAATTCGTTGACCATTCGTTCGAAAGCTCTCGATTTATCCAACCATATTCTGAGTTATGAGCAAGGTTATTTGAATAATTGTGTACACTCAGGTGATCATTCTCAATAATTGATATTGTGAACATGATTGCCACCGCTTGTTAATTTCTGATGATTTCATTGAGCTGGTGTTTCGATGATTTGATTCATAGCAGGTGATCCAAATATTGCGAGAACGGTTTGATTTGTGAAGCGGTGGTTAAATCATTTTAATAGGTAATTTCTATGCTTTACACTCTAGGAAGCTGTAATTCCTTATGTAGCCTCTTTAGGACATTTACTTGACGATGCCCAGGGTCCGGATCAGATGAGTGGCTTTTGAAGCTAATTTCTACGTTTTACACTCTAGGAAGCTGTAATTTCGTATGTAGTCTCTTTAGCACATTTACGTAACGATGCCCAGGGTCCGGATCATCTGAGTGGCTCTTAGAGCTTGCATACGAGTCTGCAGGGGGGTAGGTGATGTAGCCTGGCTCGAATTCAATGAAGTACCCACGGGTGGGCGGTTTCTCTTATGGCCCATTTAATTGATTTGTACGCCCCGCCGTGCGATGCACGGGTGAGATCTGCCTAGTAATAAATACAATAAGAAAACACACATGAAAATGTCCCAATGTGTTGCAGACTCGTATGCAAGCATTTCAAGTTTTCTCATGCTTAGGTTGTTCCCTACCTTCCTGGATCAATTCCAATAGACGTCCCTCTTATTAATGTGACCTTGCCTTTAAGACATAGCTTCAGTGGGACGTCGTTAGAACTGGAAAGCTTATTGTAATATAATAATTATTAATATAAATTTCCAAAACCATGTAAAACTCAACTCATTTGCAGAAATATGAGAGTAATTTTTTGTTATATTCATCAACAAGATCAGATAACTGAAAATCTGATCGTACCTTTCATTCTGGAACCAATTAATTCTAATTGACATGAGGCCTAAATGTAATGTGCAAAAATCCTATAAATACCAGATTCTACAGAATAGTTGCTTATTTCTGATTGAGTTCATTAGCATTCTGACTAAATAATTTTGTAAATCGTCATAGTTGGTTAGATATTCCAAAGACAAGCAGCTCCCACAGCCCACAGTTAGTGTCTCTGTTGAAAATATTGCGTAAAATTAATTTACAAACTGTGTTGTCATCATAATAATTGACGTTTATAATTATTTTAGACTAGTTTTCATCAAGATAATACAAAATACGTTTTCCATGAACACTTATTCACAACTCTCTACATAGTAGCATAAACTAGTTAGCCATACAATTCAAAAAGGGCGCTTGAAGTTGACCCCAATATGTCCGCCAATGCTCTGTTCAATTTGCATTGGGAGACGACTGAGATCCACGTACAGTTGTTGGGCCTTGTTAAATTGGAGAAATTTCAAGAAGTCCTGAAAAAATCACTAAAAATAGCAAAAAACACCTAAAAATCGTTAAGTTTATATGTTTTAGCTGATTATTGGTCAAATAAAGTTTATTAACTATAAAATAGAATATTACAAAATTCATGTGCAAAATTATGCCGAAAAATGTCCTTAAATTTCATTAAAATGTGCTAAAAAAATCGATAAAAACTGCAAAAAACTTAAAAATTCAAAATCTCATCTTGAATCGCAGAATAATATTTAGAACGAGTTTTTTGCCATAAAATTGGTAGTTAACAATTATTTCTTTTCCCTCAAAGTCCTTAATTTTCAAAACAATGTAACGTAAGATAGCACGATAAATAATTAAATAAAATTCGCTAATTCAATGACGCTTCATGACTGGAACTTTCATTTTTGTAATGTTATAAATAACCTAGTTCATGTTCGTTGCCATTATGTATTCCCACGTCCTTTAGTTACTAGAAAGATAATAAAACGCAAAAAAAAAACTCGGTCCTTCGGGCCTCGCAAGGGGCTCCGCCCCTTGACCCCGCTTCGCCCCCCTGGACCCCCCCGGATGTTATTACTTTGAGCCTGACTGCTAAAATGTAAAAAACATGGAATCATGTTTTAGCTCCTCGCTCTCACTTTATTATAGAAATGATCACGACGATTGAGCTCTTGTGAGATAATGATCTCCTAATAGAAACTCGCGAGTAAACATTCACTTTATTATAGAAAGAGGCTAAAGAGGCTACATACGAAATTACAGCTTCCTATAGTGTAAAGTATAGTAATCACCTATAAAAATGATTTAACCACCGCTTCACAAATCTAACCGTTCTCGCAATATTCGGATCACCTGCTATGAATCACATAATCGAAACACCAGCTCAATGAAATCATCAGAAATTAACAAGCGGTTGCAATAACAATCTAATCTAATCTAATCTAATAAATATCAATAATTGAGAATGATCACCTGTGTGTAAACAATTATTCATATAACCATGCTCATAACTCAGCTTGTTGGCCACGCACTTCGCAGTAGTTAATATAGTATGGTTGGATAAATCGAGAGCTTTCGAACGAATGGTCAACGAATTTTGTGGGATGAAAAACGACGAAGTATCATATCCCTAGCAACGACTCGGTTGTAAGCGGAAATCATCACAATTATTGGCAATCTTTCATCTCACTTTATAGTCTCACTTTTCGGCGGGGGATCCATTGCTAAAACATGATTCCATGTAAAAAAAAAAAAAAAAAAAAAAAAAAACTTGCGCCTGAAGGTGGTCGACATAGAATACGTTCTGTACGTTTTCGACGTAAAAATGTGCTATCCATAGGTGGAATAGCGAAGAAATTAGCTCCAGGGCTCACTCAGCTGCTCTAAGGGGTATCAGACCTTATGATTCGTTTCCAAATGTCCCAAAGGGCTCAATTCAAAATTTCAGTTGCATTATGTTGAAAACTAAATAAAGTGGCTCCAGAGCTCACGCAGCTAAGCTAAGGGGATTCAAAATTTAGAATTAATTTTAAATGTTCCAAGAGCCCTCCATTTCAAATTTTACCTCATAAGTTGAATAGCGAAAAAATTAGCAACGGATCTTACTCAGCAAATCTATGGGGCTTCAGATACCCGTAATTTAGTTCTAGATGTTGGGTTGCTTTGTGGGGAGGAACAGGATGGAGTGGGAGTTGCTCTGGTTATAGTGAACAGGGATATGTTAGTTAAATTGAGAGCTTTTCAACGAATGGTGAACAAGTTTTGTGGGTCAAAAAGGGAAGAAGGTGAACAAATGTAACAACGGAAGATTCTTTTCATGTGAAAAGTACCAGAAAATTTTCCGTTACGTTATCTTATTTCGTTCGAACCCAATTTTAGTCTGATAGTGCTACGAACTTTGGAAATCATAATTTGATGCCGAGAGAGGTAACAGACAGGGAAATATTACCGAGCCTTTCAAGTGCTCTTCAATGTATAGGTAATTCGCAAGTGGTTATGGTGATTATTTCGTTGTTGAATTGAGAATTCAGTCTGGTTTTAGATCACATAAAATGAATTTCAAAAAGTTATTTCTGAAGGGGGCAAATAAAGGTTTAATACTGATGAATTGTGATGGTTTTCCTATTCCCATCCGATTCCCGAGCCTATATTTTCATTCAATCCAGTTACGCTACAAACTGATGGGAGTTTTCAATTAACGTTTGGTTCCATTGTTCGATTTTACAATGTTAATGCAGTTCATACTGCATAATGGTTTAGAATTGGTGGTGAAGGGGGTGGGGGTGGGGACAGAGCCTCGCAGCACATTTATGTTAGGTTATAATAGAGGGATACATCCAGTAAACTCATGATCTATTTGCTAATCTCAATAAAATCATAAACCAGATAGGAACGTTTCTGTAATACATGCCACCAATACCAATATGTTTTGTTTATACGTATAGTCTTACACTAGAATATTAATTTTGTTAAAATACATTCTCCACAGTTACTTAATCTATATTGTTACCGATCCCAATTACTCTATCCGCTATAGCGACTTACTTGGCTATTAATTCTGTCGAAAATGTTCATAGTCTAACAATATTTTCATAAACAGAGTAAGTACGAAGTCACCCAACACACATGCTGGGTGCATGTCTTTTTTGATGACTCTAAGTTCTCCAGTTTTGATTTAAAATCATCTTCTCATTTCCAAAATGGGATACCTAACTGCGTGGTATGAATTTACAGCTCTGGATATGCCGATGTTATTTTATGAATATAGGACAGAAATTCTCCCACAGTAAGCTTTGGACTTCATGTCAGATAGACTTGTCACGTGGCACCACAATGAGACTTTAATGTTCTCGTTGGGTGGAAGAGTATGGCCAGGAGAAACCGTTGTCGAGAACCTATTTTAAGGAAGCAAATAACAATTCCTACAACAGTCCTGCGTTGAGAGTTGGTATGCCGGGGAGTTTGGAAGCCACAGAGGAAGGCGTTGTTAATTGTCCGTGTCAATGAAACCCACGCCCTCCTGTTGGCCTACGAACAGAGTCAGCAGCGCTGAAGGAGAAAATACATTCAACCTAGTGAGAAACGTCACGCATCCTTCACTCCCCCCAGTACTTCACCGTCCCTTCATGAGGTAATCGAGGAATTATCCTAAGTAGTATCAATCAAATCAAAACTTGATGAGTTAAATGATTCAAGAGGAGAGTTCAACACACTTCAACATACTTTTACGTCCTCAATGGACTTACTGAATAATACTATTTAAATGCGAAATCATTTGCGGTACGAAAATACTCGGTAAGATGAAAAACAACTCCTTCAGGTTGAGATTATAAACTTGAGAAAAAGTTAGCGTGCAGGGCAATAATATAATTTTCGGGTCTGAAATATTCGACAAAACGGCCAGAAAGATACAGTTAACATTAACACTCTGCATTCTGGTAAAACACAGCAAATTATCACACAACGGTTTATTTTATCATTTTTTCTTTTAGAATTAAGCCGCGTCTCAACCGGATGGGTACAATTCTGAGGGGAGCCATGCTGACCGTTTGTCACTAAACGGAGAGCCATCCACGACTCTACTGGCAGATCGGAGGGGAAGATAAATTTATAATGATAAATACTAACACCTTAGTTAAATAAAGGTATGACTACATGCACATAAATAAATAAATATATCACAGATCAGAGTATCACAGTTCGTTGTAAAGCTCAGTCGCTTTTAGTTACACCAACAGAGACTGGACCTTGTCTGGTCTGGACAGGACATCACCCACTGAGGGGGTGAATGCTGTGACCATGAGGGCTGCGCAGTCCTCCAAAAAGTGGCGGATAGACAAATCACCTCCACATCTCCCACACACAACATCAAGAGCTACTGGATCTAGCAGGTGTCTGTGAGTAAGACGGGTATGGCAAGTGGCTACCTAATTGACCACTATTCGGTCCTCCTTGGAAGGTGGACCACGAAAGGATTAACTGGGCAAAGGTCTATAAGAGTGACTCGATGGATCACTAGCTATTCTACCTGATGATGAATTTACTCACTGAATGATGCTTGATGAATTTACGTTTGCGTTTGCGCTGAATGAAGTATTGATTTGGGAACAACAGAACTGATAACGGGCCATCTATACCCTAGCCCGCACATTCGACAAAGATTTCATATAAACCGGTCGAAAATTGTGAAATTTAAGCTCGTTAAAAGGATTTACGGACTCACAACAGGCACACGCAGACACTCACAGACAGACACAGAAAATTTCTGAATGGTCTAAAACGTAAAATGCGAGAGGAAATTTTTATTTTGGAAACAACAAATTGAACAACTCCCAAAAGTGATAACAATGCTCCCGCTTCCTATTGGTAGGTTCGGAAGCAATTTATGAGCTAAAATGAAGCATATACCGATGCATCACTACTCCATACGCACGGACAACAATTGATAAACTCGATTTCGAAAAGTTGAAATTCCATTGTAACATTATCAGTTGACAATTCCATCACAATTATATCAGCTGGTTTTTACAAGGCAGGTTCTCTGCATCCTTTGTATTCACTGAATCAGAGATCCGCTTGCATCGCATGATTTCTCCATGTTGTTGTGCCTGAAAATCCAGGTTTTTTTTTCATTTTTGTCTCGAAGATCAAGCCCTTCGAGAGAGCAGAAGGATAAACTCACAGTATTGTGGATGGTTTTATTCGATTCTTCGGGACAATATTCATCAATGACACCCAAAAAATCATTAATGCTCGCTTGAATGTTTTCGAGATCTCGATTTTCTAACATGCCAGCTCTTTAATGCAAACAGTTTGGGTTGAAAAGATCAGCTAGCAGCGCATGATTTCTCTATGTTCTTGCTCCTGAAAATACAAGGTTTTTTCTTTCCTACAAGTTCTTTTTCTTTGGGAGAGTAAATGTATTAACGAACTGCGTTGCGAATGGTTTCATTTGATTTTCTGGGATGATGTTTTTAATTATTGACAAGCAAACTATCACTGCCATTACCTTGAAAGTTTTCGAGACCTCGATTTTGTAGTATGTAAGCTAAGGGATGACACCCTTTAGGGTTGATAAAAATGTATGCCTAGCTTATAGGAACAACTAGATTCTCCTAGGTCAGTTAGAAGTTCATTATTGAAAATAATAAATCAAAATTATACACTTACCCTAAGCTGATTCCGTGATGATGGATTGCCAGGTTCAAGTTAACATACCGCCTATTTGACCAATCGGCCCAAATTCTAATACTCAATACCGGGGGGTCCTTTTTGAATTGACGGACCACGAATAATGACTAAATATTTCCGCGTACCACTTGATTTATAATGATTTGTGAAGTTGTGCCTAGTTATTTCCTATCTGTTATTAGTGAAAGTTTTTGATGAAGGAAGCCATAAAATATATATGAAATCTTTTACAATAATTTTTTTTATGTGATGAGAGGCGGTGACCACTTTTTCGATGTGGGGGTACCAGTTTCCGTCGCTGTCATTTATAGTTCAGACTCAGGGCTTACCAGCCCCGAACGTTGGTCTCTTTTGATCGCGGGAACAGATGAAAGAAAGGAGAGTGACAGGTTTCAACTCAATATCTCAACTCAATGTTTGGGGTACGACAAACATTTTTTACACCGCAGAACTGCAAAACGGAATTTACTTAAAAAAACGTTGTCTATTTCAACGAAAAATAAGGAGTTACAATGTTAAATCAATTTCGACGGTTAGGCCATCATCAGTAACAAACAGTAACTGATACAATAATACTGATGATGGTCTAACCGTCGAAATCGATTTAACATAGTAACTCTTTATTTTTCTTGGAAATAGACAACGTTTCTTCACTAACTTCCGTTTTGAAATGGGGTTCCACAACTTTGTCGCAGGTGATTTAGTTCGTGTGCAGAACTGCGGGGCCTTGGGGGGAAAATCCTGGCCCGGGGACCAAATTCCAAGGGCTTCTTGAAAAAAGACAAAGTTTCAGGCACACAATTGTCAATAATTCCTGTATTAGATAGCTCTTCTGCGTAGATTACTGAACCTAGACCAATGAATCTCTTATCTACTGGTATAGTCAGGCATTACACGTACATAAACAGTTACATAACCAAAAAATACTAAATAAGTTCGAGTCGAAATAGCAAATTTTCAGCCTTTTCCTGCATGCTTCGCTTTGCGTTTCACAATCGTGTTATATTCGTTTTTTGCCATTATATTGGTAGTTTTACATTTCTTTTCTCTCAAAGTCCTCAATTTTCAAAACAATTTAACTCAATATAGTACGATAATTTGAAAAAATTCGCTCATACGATCATGCTGCATGACTGGAACTTTTATTTGCCATTGCTCATATTCATTCGCTTCATTTACTTCGGTTGGTATTAACATATGTAACTCACGTTGGATATTATAGACATGCACTGGTGAGAGCCCGGTGTTGAATAAAGTTTCGTACTTTCACCAACACCAGAGGGGACTGTTGACAATCACCGGTGAGTGTTGTACATTCACCAAGCACACATCTATCACGGTTACATATACACAAGGAGGTCCTCCATTAAAATGATCATGAGGTTCAATATCGAATTTTCGCGAATACCTAGCCATGGATACTCATTCCTGACATGTTTATGGATATTCAGGCAGCCTTAGCGTTTAGAAATATCCTCAACAGGGGTCAGGGCGATTTATCAAAGATATCTATTGTTTGGCCAAGAACCTTATGGACAAATAAATGGAATAACTATGTGGTTGTTTTTATAGGTTCTGTTTTGTGTTTTTGTTGTGTCCAACGTAAGAAGTGGACAATAAATACAGAATAACTTGCTTTTCTTATACTACAGTTACCAAATCAATGTGGATAAACTTTTACCCCATGAAACACTTTATAATGGTGTGTATCAAAATGAAACATATGGCGCCCGGCGAAAGCAACTGCACAGAAAAACTAAATTTTGAAGTCATGTATATCTTTGATACGCACTTCTTATTTTGTTGGAATGCAGTTAGAATATCATAAAATGATGAGAATAGTACATTTTGAGTGTTTTTACCATGCGGAAATGGGGAAAAACTGTGACGTGGGGAAAACATGGTTCTTAGGCGTGTCGCTTCAAATGTTAAAATAAAGGAACCTTGGTAGCTAAGAGAACGGAAGGGACTCAGTGTTTTCGAGTATAACAACTAGCCGAGCATCGTATTGTAGAAAAGCGTAGAACAGTAATAATATGTATATACATGCAATATGCGAAATATAATGATATTTGCTCATGCTCACACCTTACCATACATTCCACCAACATTCACTAGGGTACAGGGACGGATTAAAGGCTCCCCACCCCCCCGGGAGGCAGAAGAAAAAAATTCTTGCAAGGGAACGTCAAAATAGAATCACGCCGTCACTTTGTACTGTGGGGAAACTGGTATGATACCGGTTTTACTAATCTGCTACGGCCAATTTACTAATTTGTTCGTTTGAATTTTAGTATACCCGTAGGTGCCACGGGGTGTCAATCGGAGATTTACGTGGGTGGTGTCAGAATTTTCGTCGGTAAACTTTGAGATTTCCAGAAGTGCTTGACGGAAAAATCATCAAAGCAGGTTGGCAACGGTGGTGTTGAGTCAGTGTCGTGCTGTCTTCCATCGTCGCCCTTTAGTGAGTAGAAGAGCAGAAAAAACCAAACCATGTTAAATGCGAACTAAAGTTTTTTTTTAGTGTTTGAGTGCAGCTCCGTCAAGAAACGAGCTACTTTTGGTACCGCTTTTGGTACTCACGAAATTCTATTAATCCGTAACTGCTAGGGTACAATCTCAGTGGAAGATCCCAGCCAATTTCGTCATAATCGGTAAATTAGTAAAGGCTGTATCACTTGGTAAAAAAACGGGGCTATCCGGACCAAAACCGGACACCTGGCAACCCTGTTGAAGACCACGGTGACGGGTGACGTTAAGTTGAAGTAGCCAGAAACTCTCCAATGTAAACTAAGACTAACGACAAAGTCTTGACTTATGCTTGAATCCTTGAGAACATCTTGTGTCGTCCACCTCGCCAAAGCTCCTAGATGAAATACGGCGGAGACGGACCATCTCCACCCCACTTCGCCGCAGCTAGGAGTTGCCTCGGCAAATAGCCGCTGCAATTAACGAGGCGTCATCCGTCGGCGCCCACTGATGGATTCGCCGCCCTGCATCTCCCATTAATCCGTCCTTTAATCTCGAATCCTCGGAACCCCCGTTCCGCGCCCTCAATGCCCAACGTGATTTGCGACCGTCGCTCTCCCCGTTCCCGTTTTCATAGCGGGCATCACGTCACTGAGCCACGACCTAATTAATAATGTACCTGTTAGTGACGGACCGAATTCCATTGTGACTCCCCTTCACACGCGACCCCGAGGATCGCGTTCGGATTGTTTTCTATCGCGTTCCTCGTGGTAACCGCGAATCAAGAGGGCCCTGTGTTTCTGCCCTCAAACAGCTTTCAGGGTTTAACATGAGGGTCAAATTTTTCATTTTATTTTGCTTCCGAGTCTACCTAAAGATAGCGGAAGAATTGTTTTCACTTTCGGAAGACAAAAAATGTTTGGTCTCCAAATTCAAAATTTCTATTTGCATTTTACGTTTTAGACCATTCTCAACAACTTTGGTTCCGTGTCTGTATGTCTCTCTCTCCCTCACTCTGTGTGTGTGTGTGTGTGCGTCTGTCTGCCTGTCTGTCTGTCATGTGTCCGCAAATACTTGTACCTAGCTTATTTTCCACAGTTTTCATCCAATTTGGATGACATTTTTAGGGGACGTGCGGGCTAAGGGGTAAACGATCCCCTGTTTATTCCCCCTACTCACTGTCTTCGTTCATGACTCAATAACTGACTCTACGCATGCGCAAACGTAAATTCTGCTAAGCATCTTTTCCTCACGCCATGGTCGTCCGATCTCGCTCACATTTTTATGAGAGTTGGGGGATGACAATTTTATCATCTTCAATTCAACATGATTGTATCATTAATAGCTACTGCCATGCGTCAATATTGAATCCATGTAACAAGCTTATTTTCCACAGTTTTCATAAGACTGGATGAAATTTTCAGGGAAAATGCGAGGTAGGGGGCAGACTGTCCCCTGTCAGCATCATTGTTGCCAAATCAATACGTCACTCTGCGCATGCGCAAACGTAAATTCCAATATGTTCCATTTTTTCACGTCGTAGTCGTCCGACCTCACTCAAATTTGGATGATAGTAGGGATATAACGGTTTGATCATGCCATATCAATTTTAACATGATTGTATCAATAATAGCACTAGCAATAGGCGCTTTCGCCTTGAATGGCCTCTTATCAGAGCTATGTAGACTAGCTGAGTGTTAAAGATGGTGTGATACTCAGCGCTCAGCAATAGACCTATAAACTACTTACTAAGAGATGCCTGAAATATCTCCCCCTCAATCAACCCAACCTACGTAAGGATAAGGCAACACACCTAACCATTACTAATTTTCACTGAGGTCGGAATTATACTAAAAAGATGATAGTTCAGGACAAAACAGAAAAATACGTCACAAAAGGTGATTGTTTGAAGGGAAACACGTTAAGAAGCAGTTTCAAGTACAGGAACAGGGAATATTTTCGGAATAAGCGCAGGATTCTCGGAAAGTAAATAGATCATAGAATAAAAATGTTGCTAATTGACCGTATTTATGTCCTAAGTAGGTACCACTGTGTACCACTAACCTTTCAGTGACGGTATAATCTCATATTGTGACTCACAAACTCGAAGTCGCGTCCGGATTATTTTCTGCGACGTTCCTCGTGGAAACCGCGGATCAAGAAGCAGAGCGTGGAGATGGGGGGCTGTTTGTTACTGTCCTCAAAAGGCTTAGGGACTTTCAAAGCTCCCAGACAAACGGCATTTCACAAACACGTGAAGAGGTTCTCGACTACAAATTGCGAGTTCTTTGTTGTCGTTGCTGCAAAGGTAAATTGAGTGTAAATCTACTCCAAAGGCGCGAGTGAACGCGATGTTTTATTTTTGAGAAAACAACTTCAGTTAAACACGCTCTACACCCAACAAACGTACGCTGCTTTGTAATTTGCAATTGCATCTCATCACCATAATCTACCCGGAAAATTACCGCACGACTCGCACGTGCTGTTTGTTCCTAAATTTACATACAATCAATTCAATTCAATTTTATTGTATAACCCGTAGGTATTACAAGGAGTTCTTTAAATACATATTAAAAAATAGCAAATGATATCTTGCCTTCGTTTCTGCCTAACAAACAATGATAGGCTTTCACGTATGAGGTCTGCATATAAAAATGAGCACTGCATAGTTAAAATAGATCACAATCAATAATGCCTACACTCCACTGCCAGATTTCAATAATAATCCCGAGTCATTGCCAAAATTTCCAAACTGGTGTTGATGTTCGTTCTATCTCTTGTACATTTTCATCTTCTTCTTTACCTGTTTTCTGGAAATGTTGGGAGGGGACGGAAGAGGAGTATTCAGATTAATCTCCACTTCTGAACCAGTAGATGTAGAATCCTAAAACGTACTTCGTCCATTGTGAATGATAAGTTTTTTTTTCCATCAACCAGTAGTTCATCTCCAATCAAGACGGCATGCGTCTTTTCTTGCTTGAAACAACTTGGGCAAGAGATGCTTTCTAAATTCCCGTTTTCGTCTGCCGTAGAACTCGGATGTATTTAATTGGGAGACCTAGAACTTGTAAATGTTCTGGCGTTCTTTAGATTTAGAGAAATTATTAGCACAATGAATGTGAACTGGTCTACTTCTAGAAGGTTGGATCGTGCCTAATCGACTTACACCTATAACTTCATTATTCTCAAGAACGCAATTTAATTCCGTTCTAAAAATGTCCATCACCTTCCTCTTGAGAGTATTCATGTTTTCTTTCCCTTCTAGGACGTTATGAAGAATAAGACCGTTTCAGATATCCGTGTGCCGGTTCTGTTTCGTATTATTTTTTTCAGATAATGCTAGATTTTCTTCTGTACTGTCAATTTTCTTATTCATTTTTATAATGAGCAATATAGTTTCTTAGCTGTTAGCAATTTCTTGTGACAGAGCTTGCACCTGTGTACTCAAAACATTTGTATGTTCCTTCAAAATGCAGTCGCGGTTTTGAAGTTTGGTTGTGATTACGTCAAGGCATTGAATTACCTGATGTAACTCGGAGGTCGACATTCTCGTAGTTGCAATTATTCGACGCGACACCGGTCGGATTTACATACAATTTATCTTGATTTAATATTTTAAATAATCGACCATTGTAATCGATCCAGACAAACGTTTTAAGCACAGTCTAAATTCGTTGGCTTACGATTCAAGATGCGTAGATTCTACAAATTACAAAATCCGCCATCCACCGTCTCCTTCGGAAACTTTTCTCCAGACAACTACACTAATGTTTATGAAACTTCGGTCGAAAATAACTTATGGGGTTTAGGAACAACCCTAAACAAAACTGAGGCTTCAGTAACTCTTTTGATCAACCCGGCACTGTAAAAATCGTAGAGCTTCTTTCAAAACTCGATATCGATAACTTTCGAAATACGAATTAACGTTTTTTGATTGCCAATGAAAAATACCATTGGAGGATAAAACCCGCTACTTCTAGCTTATGGTAACCAAAAGGTAAAAATAAGACGCTGAAAAAATGTGGTGGTTAACGCCGCCGTAACCACAATCTCGACCGATTTTCATTTGTCGTCTATTTAACCCTCTGACCGGAACATCCGTCATTTTGACGGATATTATTTACTTAATCACCCCTCAGGGCGCTACTGTCGTTACCAGTGAGCTGGCCTTCTGTTACAGCTTCAGTTGGTTCACTGCGTCCACGAAGGTAGCTTCAGTGGGATGCTGTCACTCGTCATTCAGCAGTGAGTAATTTTTATTTGAAACCTAGTCGGTCATTATGACCGATATTCCATCTGGAACATGATTCGGATACAGGTCAATATGATGGGTGTTCCGACTGCACCACGATTTTCATATCGGTCATAATGACGGATGTTCTGTCTCCACCAAGTACGGCTGGAAAAAGTGATTGGCCCTGCGCTAGCTTTAGGTGCAAAACCTACTCCAGAACAAGTTTTGCGTTTGTTCATCACGCAAGAAATGGTCGACAAAATCGTGGCTCATACCAATACGAAATTGGAACATATGCTTTCAAAAATACAGAACTCTGATGATGTCTGTTATAAAGACACCACCCGAAACGAAATAGATGCGCTTTTTTGAGTAACGATTTTTATTCCATTTTCGAATCATCTCGCGAATCACTGGCCTCCTTATTTTCAACCACTATTTCTGGGCGTCCAATATTTCGAGCCATAATGACTGAAAAAAGGTGTTCAGTACTTTTCAGAGCTTTGAGGTTCGATGACGGTACTACCAGAGCAGAGGGAGAAAAAACAGATAAGGCGGCATGCATTTCAGAAATTTTCACTGACTTTATTACAAACTATCAAGCGAATTATTCGCCAGGAGCCCATATGACGATTGATGAGACTCTAGTACCATTCAGGGGCCGACTACGGTTTCTCGTTTATATCCCCAAGTAGTTACTGAAGAGAAAACATTGATTGACAAAGATCAACATTTCCAGCAGAAGAAAACAACTAATAATAAATCGTCTTTTCCGAAATAGCGGTCATTCCGTGTAAGAGAGTACAAAATGATGTTCCGGTCAGAGGGTTAAGAATTTGGTCTAGTTTTGGAAAATTTGTCAGTTGTTTCGAATTCCATTATGAAAGGGGGTGGATGGAGAGGTAATATAAATCGTGATGTTTTTCACTCTCCTCGTCTGATTTTCAATACTGTTATTTTACTCAATTCAGATTTCAGTCCGAATCTTTTATTCAACAAACCTTGGAAGGTTCAAATTTATTATTGTTGGGAAAAAATAGAGAGGTTAATTCAGATAAATCATGATATTTTCGTTTTTAACACAGAATGTGTTTTAGCCATGGACTAACTAGCCGAAAATGGAACGCGGGATGGGAACGAAATGTGTGACGGTGATGATTTTCACGTACAACCAAGCCGTTGGTAGGGAAATGGAACTTCCGCAATTTTAATCGCACAGAAATCGTTCACCATTCGTTGGGAAGCTCCTGATTTATCCAACCATATTATGTTAACTACTGCGAAGTGCGTGGCCATCAACCTGAGTTATGAGCATGGTTATTTGAATCAATTGTTTACACACAGATGATCATTCTCAATAATTGATATTGTCAACATGATTGCAACCGCTTGTACATTTTCTTATGATTTTCACGTACAACCGAGCCGTTGGTAGGGAAATGGAACTTCCGCAATTTTAATCGCACAGAAATCGTTCACCATTCGTTGGAAAGCTCCTGATTTATCCAACCATATTATGTTAACTACTGTGAAGTGCGTGGCCATCAACCTGAGTTATGAGCATGAATAGTAAATGAATAGTAAACAATGACGCTTGTTTGGTTGTCACTTGGTTGCGCGACAACGCAAACACATTCTGTGTTTCAATAATTTCTTCCGAAGTATGTAAATAGAGGTAACCGGGGGTCCAGGGGGCTTGGGGATTATACAGAGTGTTTCAATTGGTGACGGTCACAGGTCTAGAACAGATTCCAGAGCTAATTTTTGACGAAAGTTCCTGCAAGAGATTATTTTCTATTTTATTATTTTTTACCGCTGTGTTTTTGAGTTGTATAATTTTCAAGTTTTTATTTTTTCGTGTTTTCTACCCTATGATACTAAAATAGCCATAACTCCTTCAATATACATGCAAATTTAAATCTGTTACACCGTTGGAAAGAACATATAATTTTCCTTCTTTCTGCTGGAAAAAACATTTGAGTGCTGGCCAACGAACTCATACTTCCGTTTGGAAAGTTTGATTTTTTGGAGCAAGAACAGAATTTTAATATAGATTTCACTAAAGACATTTTTCAAAAAATTTCATTTTACAATTTTTGGAGCCATTACAATAGCTTAATTTTTTACAAAAATTCGCAAGAAAAAAAGTTTATGTCATTGGCGCCACTTTTGGCGCAAGTGGCGTGTGTGAAAGTAGTTTTCCTGTGATCTACGTAATAATTTTGAAGAATGGAGTAGGTCCCAATTTTTTACGCTGAATTCAGGGGAAATACAATACAATACAATGTATCTTATTTGTATAGTGTTGCAACACATTACAACGAATTCATGTACAATACTCTTCGTGATTCATGATATCAAATAATTAAATAAACATTTCTTCTTCAGAAAATTACTTGAATAGGTGCAATTCAGACTTTTCTTTGTTAAATCAAAATGCTCTAGTCAGAAATTTGCTTGACTAGAATATGCACGGTATAAATTGTCTTATACACTAAGAATAAGCTAAAGTTAAGTTTTATTTTATTTATAATTTTTATTTATTTTTTGTCATTTTATAAATTTAGCAACGAATTCGCCGGATTAAGTCATAATTGTTACACTTATTTCTGATAATGGTTTTACCGTTCTTTAATTTTTTAATATAGTCTTTAATTAAACTCCCCTACTCATTTAATGAGAAGGCCCGCAGTTTCAAAGAGCTGTCCATGTAACGGTAAATTGCTGCCGTTAGGCGTTCGTCCGCGTTTAGGTCGTAAAACTTCTCCATCATCTTTAGTGCATCTTGAATGGTTAATGGTCGTTCTCCTGATATAAATCCTTCCAGGTAGTGCTTCCTGTATGGTAAATACATTGGGTAAATGAGCATAAAGTGAACCAGAGTCAGGGGAAATGAAGGGAGGCGTAACCTCTCCGTGGGGCACCCTGCGAATTTGCGTAAAATAAAATTCGTTTTCGACAACCAGGGTTGCATTATTTGTTCATATTGCTAAAAACTACCCTGGGGGGGTGGACCAAAGTTTTTTTCAAATCAAAAACTTTAGTGCTGTCCCCCCAACTATTGTAAATCACAACTGAGTATCGTAAATCGATTTTAGGATGTTTCAAATTTCAACGGCGAGAAAGAAGGGAGTCTAACAATATCAAATTATATTTTTAAAATTAAAAACGCTGCAAATTATTTCACAAAGGTTTATTATTTTTTCAATTGAGTTTGATCGTAGTTTTAGTTGGCTTGCCCGTCCAGACTCCTCGGCGTGTCCTATTTCGAGTTGCCACAACCTATACTTCTATAATTATATACGCATGTTTATATTTCTCGATTTGAGCTCCTATCTATTCAAATAGTTATTGCCTTAATAATATCATTATCTAAGTACGTAAGAAAAGTCGGGAGGATATGTTATCAAATATGCGTAGGAAAAGCATTGGTATTAACACAAAAATATGACCTAGAAAAAAACATATATTCATGCCTCGAAGGAACGCTGTACCCACCTCATGGTGCCTCGGTGTATTTTATGGGTATGACACGTAAAAGTAATAAATATCCATTCTCCTACACCCCTCTCCTACGTCCCTGGTCACTCCAGCCACCACAAGGTGCCGCGGCGCCTCCTCTCACTCCACCCCCGCTCACCCCCCTCAGCCCACCGTAACCCCCTGCCAAGCGTGCCAGGCGTGCGTCTAACACTCAAAGTCTCGAAAAAGACACTTTTCGCCAGTTTTTGGCCCATAGCATCTATGCGAGTAAAGCGATCGGGATGGTTAAACGTTAGGACCAACTAGACCCCAAATGGAGTATATGTGCGAGAGAACGGGGTTTTTAAGTAAATTCTTAGGCCTTTTATGACCCGGAGGGCGAATGGCGGACGGCGGACGGACATTTCAAATTCTGATTCTACGCACCTTGAAACGTAAAGTGACAAAGTTTGAGGGGGGGTTATAAAACTTTTTTGCTACACGATCACATAGGCTTATTATTGGAAATAATAAACCAAAACGATGGTTCGAAATGGAAAAATCTCGGTTTGAAAACGGGGGGCAGGGCTAAAGTACACCCCATAGGCACGTCCCTGTAATGCATGCTTTACTTACCATATTTATAACAAGAACCTAACAGAATACATTCTTAAAGACAACTCATCAACATTCCAGCAAAATTTGACCAAGAATGAATTTCCAGCAGTAGTTGGAGTTTCGAAAATTCTGAATGCGTTTATCCACAAAAAAATATGAAATAGTCGCTTACCTTGAGATTGCATAATGCCCTTCATTTTATAGTGATAAGAATGAAACACTTCTCCACAGGAGAGACGCAGGGCTGATTATATTGATGAGTGTGAAAACTGTTAACATTAATAAGGTTACAAGAAATAAATTATGTTCGCGAAAAATAATAATATATCTTTGTATAAGAAGTTGCTACGTAGATATTTGGTTTTTCGTTACTTCTTTGCTCTTTTGATCCAACGGTCGGACTCAGTTTTTCTGTTTGACGTTACCCAGGGAGCAAAAAATACGTTGGCTGTTTCATATCCACACTAGTAGTCCACAGAAAGTTTCGCGGAAGTCCCGCTTTTCAAAGGGAATACGAAACCTTCCGGCCTGGGACTTGAACTAAGTTGTTGGCACAGCTTGGACCTACACCGCTTTTTTCTCTTTCGTCTTCTTTACTCTTCCCTCCTTCTCCCCTCTCACTACTGACTTTTACCACTCCCGCTTTAATCACCTTAATCGCGAAGTTGTATAGCCGTCATTACGACCTACTCTCTCAGTCTAAATGAAAAAAATATGGAAAATATTGTAAATTAGTTATTAACATTAACGCACAGCCAAGCTTAGAGAGTTTTACGGCCGGTTTATCAATTACCTATATTAACTGAAGGATTTTTTTTTTTTTTTGAGTGAGGAAAATTCTTATGAACGAAGAGGATTGACTGTACTCCTCAACAGTGTTGGAGTCTCTATTTTCGGGCTGTTAGGGTATACGAACTAAAAACCACCACTGTCTCTTCTTATAGAGAACTACCCCGGAACCACTTATTTAGTATTACTTCGGGGTGGTCCCCCCCCCCCCTTCTTTTTTGGCCATTTTAGCTTCTCATCTTTCTATGTCTTCTTTATTCCCACGATCTATCCAGCTTCTTGGCTTTTAGGACGGCAAAAATGTATGTTGCCACCGCGTCCCAGTTATTCTTCTCGGCTACCATTTTGGTGAAGATGGTCTCCGGTGCAATTTCTCCAACTCTCTCCTCCAGGATTCGGCGAGCACCCCACTTGGGCACACAAATAACGTGTGATGGGCATCTTCATTCCCCTGTCGGCAATAGCTGCATCCTTGATCCTCCGTCCTTCCTATCTTTGCGAGGAATGAACGGAAGTAACCATGTTTGGTTAGGAACTGGGTGAGGTAATAATTCACCTCACCTGCTTCCTATTCACCCAGACGTCCAGGCTAGGGATCAACCGGTATGTCCAGCGGCCTCGAGTCTCATCCTCCCATCTAGCCTGCTATTTCCTCAGTATTTCTCCTCTTTCATCTTTCTTGATGTTCCGCACTGGGTTCTCACCTTCGCTCTTCAGCAAGGAGATCAATTGGGACCACTCCCGCAATAACCTGAGCAGCGGGGCCAGAAACTGTTCTGCATGCACTGTATATCCTGAGAGCTCCTCTTCTTTGGATTGCCTGCATCCTGTTTCGATATTTTTTGAACCTAAGGGCTTCTGCCCAAACCTCGGCTCCATACATCAGCAGCTTACGTTTGGCTGGAAAAGGGCCTCCTACGTTCGCCATGAGCGTACTCAAATTCCTGACCACTGTTGCCGCTTTGCAAATCAAAGCCCAAAAACTAAGCGAGGTATCAAGCATTACTCCCAGGTATAGTAACTGCAGGATAGCTATACTGAGTATAGCGCTATAGTCCAGATAAAAAATGTGAGTCGTTTATCAATGCCGAATTACCTAGCGGTTAAAATTATCCCTCAGATTCTGTCAGGCAGATAGCGCCGTTAGCATCTTCATTGGTGTCCGTAGGCGACAAAATTAGGGCGATTCACACATGGAGCTACCACAGAGTAGGGTAGAAGCTACATTTTCTTCTTGGATCGACTATTAAAAAAAACCGGGTCTGACGTTATTCTCACATCGGTGTCCATCTTATTATCAAGCTCGGAAAATAAGAAACTACATATTTAGAAACAACTACATTTTTGCCGTTGGCTATTTGCCTATTTGCTTCATTTCTAGAAAGAGAAATACATATACGAATGTGATATTGCAACCCGAATTATTATGAATGAACTGTATGATCAATAAGTTGTGGACTTGATTTCATCTTCGATCTGTGTTAGAATGTAAAAACGGTATCTTTGTCCAACTAAAACCTCAATAAAAATACGCACTCGTCCCATTATAGTTGGTAATCTACGCGGTCTTACTATATACGGTCTTTTTTCCATTCAACGAATTATGTTACGATAGAATCTTCGCCGTTGCTGTTATTTGAAGACAATTTCCCAAATATATCTGTTGGAAGGTACAAGAATGAAGACAATAAAACTTGAGATTCAAATAAGAGTTTCGTAAATAAATAAACTTGTTTGAGGTTAGAAAGCTCTAGATATATCATTAACCCCAGTTATAATATTGTTATCCAGCCGTCCAGGGACCAGATAAATTAAAACGCCAGGCAATGTTTCACTAAGGACGGATAAACACCCCCTATTGTGTTATCTGGATATCCCTCAGATAAACCCCCCTTATCTATTGGATAGATGTGATTGATAAACCAGGCGTTAGCGGCAAATAAGAAAAACTTATCGTTATTAGAGAGTTCCTAAAGCGATAGGGAGATAGAGATTACGCCTTATCGTGAACGGACAACACTACAGCGCATGTGTGGGGAGATGAGGCGCCTCATCTCCAATAAGACACATTTATTTCACCTAAACTTAAAACGCTTTATTCCGAACCAACCTATCTCATCTCTTCCTCCCTATCGTAAAGTAACCTTACACAGATAACAGTGACATTAATTTCGTGTTGGTATTCATGATTCATGAGAATTGTCTTCATTTTCTTGTTCATCAATTTTCAAAATGTGCCATTGCGAAACCTTTTTCGTGAATAAGAAAAGAGCTAGGAAACCTAGAAATGCTGGAAACTGAACAAACGGGATAGGCGGGAAAATCCCCTTGGTAGTTCAGCGTTACTTGAATATAAGTTGCGTGTTTTCAAGATAGGACACAAATTCGACCCTCTTGACTTTATCAGCTTGGCATCCGCTATGGCTCGTCCCAGATGATTAAATCCCCAAGCCCCTTATCCCAATTGACTTATCGTTTAGGAACTCTCTATTACGTATCCCCTGATTCGTAGGGGATTCGTTGTCACTGTAACGTAGGCGTATTGGCGTTGCCGTGGTCGTCAAGTTCAACGCATCTAGTATCGATGCAAAAGTAACCTCAAATTTAGCGTTAGGTAACTCACCATGTCACATTACTTTAAACAGTAAAAACATTTGAAGGTTACGGCAAATGTCCCTTCTGGTTGAGGAGGGGGAAAAAAAATAATAATTAAAAAATATATACATATATAAATAAATAAATAAAACAGCTGGAACTTGTTCCCGCTCCGCAGATATGAGGTTACGAGAAATGAAGGTTACACAAGCGATACCGTTCGCTATTGGAGCGATTTCGGAAAACACACTGCCAGGCTGCGATTCGTCGCGTATCCAAATACGTCACGGCACTACGTGTCCGCTGAAGGAATATGGTTGAGTTTGCGGATGCGTCGTCAGCTTCGTGCATCTAAAACTCTATTAAGCTTTAATTATTGACGTGTGGAAATGAAAAACCTCTGTCTTCTTAAAATAAATGTCTTTGTTTCTTGCCAGACCATTTTAGGAATCGCTTGGTTCCATTATCTTCCTTCCGGTTACCCCTACAACGAATATTGCCTCAAGTCTGCTTTCACCAAAAACCTAAATGAGTTTAAACTTGAAGAGATTGGAAATTGACGTAAATTTTATTTAATCGACATTTACCAAATCGCTCACCGTCTTTACAAGTTTTAGCCTGGACCTCCACTGGAAGCGTATTCAAGCGAACAAGCGACAAGGCGATTACAGGGGACTTCTTTGAGGCGACTGGGACGCGAATGAGCTCGTCGATTGGAGGCGACTTAGTCGCGCGAAGTCTGTGGTGGAGTGTAGTGGACTGCATTTATTTTTGGTGAAGTACTACACAATGGACGACATAGATAGTTATTATTTGCTGGATAATACTCTCTTGAATGTCGTTCCGAAGAGAAGGAAACGACGAATGTTCTGTATGAACCCAATATTGACAAGGAGGCATAGTTTGGGCGAATTCAACCACCTCCACGATGAGCTGAAGGGAGATTCGGAGAAGTTTCGAAATTATAGGATGGACCTACAAACGGTTACATTCCTGTATAGGGTTTGTGACAGTTGGAGGGGAAGAGCCGTCAAGGAGGATGAGGTTGGTGTGAGATGGAACACATTACTATCTTCTTTGATCCATTGTTCCGGATATATATATATATATCTATATATCTATATATATATATATATATATATATATATATATATATATATATAGGCAATTAGAGGGGGTCTTTCTGGTCCCTGAATCAACATGAGGGGTATTTCTGGTCCCGAGTGGGTCCCGAAAGCGGGCTCCGTTTTCCTGCGCTTTGGTGGTATAAATCGGGGGGTTTTCGGGACCCGCCCTTGTATACCTAGTTATATATATATTGCGGGTCCCGAAAACCCCCTGATTTATACCACCGATGCCATCAATTACTTTCTCTCAATGTGCTCTCTCACTCGCACACATCCACACAGTCACGAACACCATCTGGCAGTGGAAGGGAAATGAACTCCTTAGTTTTTAAATGTCCGCTCATATCCTCAAAGAAGTTAACATTTATCAATCATTGTTCTAACCTGTTAGAAAATGTTACACAACAATAAAAACACATACTTATGTACATCTTAGGTTGAAAAGGTTACATAATGGAAAAAATGAAGGAAAAAGTAAAATATTTATGGAAGTTTTAATTTTCAGACATGATATGCAAGTTTAAGAACATTGGGAACATCTCGTATTGTTTTTTCGAACAAATGTTATTGAACTTGATATTACAGTAGCTTTTATTCCTAAATGTCCCAAAATCTCTGGAAATTTTTGCTATGCTTGATCAATACTTACGAAATTGCTCCATATGCAAATTATTACACAATGGCTTAACCCGGAAACCCCACTACAAATTATTACATAATGGTTTAATGAGAAATCTCACTACAGACTATTACATAACGGCTTAATGAGAACTTCAAAGTGCAAATTATTACAAAATGTCATGAAGAGAAACCTCCGCTGCAAACCATTAAACAATGACATACCTAATGAAAAACCTCCCACTACAAATTATTACACAGCGGCTTAATGAGGCATCCTTCTGCAAATTATTACACAATGGCTTAATGAGAAACCTCACTGCAAATTATTACACAATTCCTTAACACGGAAACACTCACTGTAAATTATTACACAATGGCAAATCATGAAAATCCTCCCACTGTAAATTATTACCCAACGGTTCAATTTGGAAGCTTAATTTGGAGGCTTAATTTGGAAGGCCACGGTAATAGAAAATTCTTTAAATATCTCATAGGAAAGATTGACAGCCAGAGTGTGATTTTCGCCATGAAGATGCTTCCCAACAAAATATTTACCATATATTTCAAGAATGTTCTGCAACAAGATCCGAATTGAATTAGTTTCTGAGAAGTCAACACATCGACGAAGCAAACTCAATACAGTCATTTTTGAAAATAAATATCCATGAAATAGAAAAATTGAATGAAATGTACGAATGGATTCAACACCGAAAACGCTGCAAATTATTACACAAAGGTTTATTATTTCTTTATTAGATAACCCTTCTACGTAAATCACTTAGGTATCTATGTTTATTAGACGTATTCTGTGGTACTTTGGTGCCAACTTTGCAGAAAGGTGTGTGGAAATTTTTTCTGCAACGAACTCATACAAATTTGGTATCATTCGACTCGTTACGATGTCTACTACTCGTTACTGGGAAGGGCGAGAAAGTTTGATCTTTTTTTGGGAATGGTACACTGCTTTTTAGGTTAAAGAAATGGTGCCGGCTCTACTTTCATAAATCCATTAAAAAAAGTAAATCGGTTTGAACACCAACTGTGGAGTCAATGCGTTTCTGTATCATGATCCGCGTCGGACAGAATTCGTTTCCCCGTGTTTACCTCACAATATGAATTGATAGGCCAAAAAATATTGCAAATTTTGTGGTTTTCATAATTTGGATGGATTTATTCTTCTTCTCAGTCTTTTCCAGGGGCTAGTGGTTGTGAAAAATGTCTACTTTTCAAAACCTCATGACGTATTCTTCGAGTTACAACAGTAAGCTTCTCGAAAAATGAACTCTTTTATTTATAAAAAGGCCGAGTATTCTCGTTAGGGACGGTAATGGGTTGGGTAGATCATCTCATAGGGGCCTATGATGAATCTGGGCAGATTAATACAGGTCCAAGAGAAAAATCTATTTAAAAAAATCATCGGTCAGAATCTCAGCAGTTGACTCGGAATATATGAACTCAGTAGGTAATTTTCAGTTTCGAAAATTATAATTTATTGATCACAGGATAGTATTTTGGTTTATTATTTTCAATAATGAATGTTGTAGTCGAACAAGAAAAAAATTTACCCCCCTTAAAAAGTTTTTGTTTTACGTTTCTAGATATTTAAAACCCGAAAATAAAATGCTAGTAAATAAAATCCGACCGTCCACCGTACGTAGCTTTTCACCGAAACTAAATACCTACTGGACCAAACTAAATGAAACTAGTGTCAAAAGTCGAATTTTTTATAGTCTAGTTGGGACTGAATTATCGGCATCACTTTCTTTCAATCCTAAAGGGTAGAATCAAAGGGCCGAAATATCAAAAATCAGAATATCGAAAACTTTCCACTGTTTTTATGTTCGTTATTGATAGTCATCCCTTCAATGAATCGAATGAGTCCACTCGGATCGCTTAACATTCAACCATTCGCTTTCCCTAAGGGCTAGAACATGAAAGAAAAAAAAGAAAAGAAAAACAACTTCAACACGAATATGAATGCAAAAATCTCTGAACATAGTAAAAATTGCCTATAATAGTAAGCATAGTAAGTAAGCCTGAACATAATAAACTGTGACGGCCGAATCAACTGATGTAATTTACAATGCCATTATCTTTACAAGAGTTCCTTTTGAAACGAGGTTTTCAAAATATCTTATGTCTTATATTTGCGGACAAGTGAAACTTAGGTGTGTGTTTTACTGTATCTGATTAAATTTCAGTTGTTCAATCGGTGGATTTCCTCGTCGTGTATATATACAGTATGTTGCACCATTGAAGGTATTTTGACATCAGCTTTTCTTTCGTACAGAGGGACTAAGAAAGATTGATGTTCACGAAGTCATCACATACTACAAGGTATAGCGACACATTGATCAGCTGAAGGATCCTCATGGGTAATTCCTTTCTAATCGATACACTGTGCTAAAATATAAGTAGCATAGCTCTTTTTATGGCATCTAGAATACAATTACAAGGTAACAAGGCGCCGAGTTTAGATAATGTATCAGAGACAACATCTTATGAACATAGATGAATGAATTACGTGGGAGGGTTATCTAGTTCAGAAATAATAATGTCCAGTCTTCATTCAACTTCATGTTCAGTCTTTTTCAACTTCAAGGTAAATAACATTTTTTGAAATGGCAAACTTAAGTAAAAATCAGCTACCTACCAGTTTTATAAAATAACCGGTAACTGAAATCGTGAACTAACTCGTAAGTGAGTCAGATTCTCAACAGTGCGTCAGGTTTTGAGGATACCATATCAATAAAGTATGTACCATTTTATCAAGGTAAATTTTCTCTTGATCATCTTCTCCCGAGTAAAATGCGCAGGAGGGCTGTTGGGTTGCACTTTGTGTTCAATAACCACTAGTCTACTCGTACACGTGCCCTTTAAAAATTAGAGGTTTCCTCCCAAAAAGGAGGCCGTATCCGTTTTATAAGCTGATTTTTTTTTTTTTTTTTTTTTTTTTTTTTTTTTCTTCTTCTAGATTGAATCACTGCCAAGTTTTTCTTCAAGGCTTCTTGCATCAATTTTAGTTTGACTAGAAAGCTGATGTGGGAGGCTCTTTTATGATTGCGCACAGTCTAATTAACGAAAAAATTATTAATACCAAGCTTGTAATTCTAGTGTTCACCTTATTTTGGGTTCAATTTCAGTTGTAATAGCTATTGGGTACCTGCGAGACTGCTTCATAATGTCTAAATGAACTTCTATTATAAGATTGCAAGTAGGGCTGGTAAGAGTAATTTGGAAGTATTACTTCAGTAATATGGTATCGTCAGAACCTGACGCACTGTTGAGGTCATCACTCACTCACGGGGGCAAACGCTCAACAGCCCAAGGTCGGAAGCGACTATAAGTACATGAACCAGAGATCTCTTGGTGAGAATGAGTTCAACGAAAAAGAGTCAAGCGAAGGTCATGAGAAAAATCGAGTTACACAATTTCGAAATTTCCCCTCAACTCCCTGCGGCCAATAAAATTGAGAAACTGAGTTTTATAGAAACTTGAATAGATGGAGAGCATGAGAAAAAAATGGACCTAAAAAATACATTACATTTTTTTTTTTTTTTTCATGCATTTTTTTTTTTTTTTTTTTTTTAAATGCATTTTTATTAGAAAGTTAGGGCTGAGTTACAGGGACAGTCAAGAAGTGTTGGAACTTACAGTGTTTGAAAATAGTAATAACCGCATAGTGAGTGAAGAAATTGTTATAGGTGCTGATCCAGTCGACATTCATTAGTAACTGTCGGGGCTGAAAAATCAACATTAAAAGATGAATTACATTGACTTGGCACCTTTTCGTATAAATGCCCATCTAAACTCGGCTCCACGCGCCTCTATACCTTGTAATTGTATTCTAGATGGCATAAAAAGAGCTCCATTTATAATTCAGCACGGTAGATCGATTAGGAAAGAAATTAGCCACAAGAGTCCTTCTGCTGACCAATGTGCCTCCATACCTTGTAATTCACTTCTAGAGTGACTTCATCTTGAATATAACTCCGTGAACACCAAACTTTACTAGTACCTTTGTATGAATCAAAAGCAGATAAAGCAATAAAAGCTGAAACGACGTAGAAATCCACTGATAGATCAACTGAAGTTAAACGGGATAAAATAGAACACCTACCTACGCTTCACTTGTCTGCAAACATTTAACGTAAGTCATGTACCATTGCTATTATATCATCTGATTCTTTCGTCACTTGACGCTTGGACGCTTGGACACTTGAGGGAATTCAGGGTGTTATTTTTTTTTATTTATTACTGTTATTTCCAAAGTTTTCGATATTCTGATTTTTCAATATATCAGCCCTTTGATTCCACCTTTAAGATAAACAGACAGCGATGCCTCGAACTCTGTCTTAATTAGACCCCTAATGTGATTTATGACCCATGTTTCATCAAGTGTGATCCAGTAGTTTCGGAGAAAAGCTCTGGACGGAATTTTTTTTCTTTCGAATTATGGATTCTAATCATCTTGAAACACAAATCATAAAATCGCGAGGGGGGGATGAAAATTATTTTTTGCCTTGTTCGATTAGAAAAGTTCATTATTGAAAATAATAAACCATATACAACTGTAAGATCTACTTCAACACCAACCACAAAACGCCCTGTGACCGACATAAGTCTCTAAAGACCTACGACATTTAAAAGATAATAGAAGAAGAAGGAGAAGTGCCTACACCTTGTTTCACCTAGTTCACCAAGTCACACTTAGTTTCTTCTACTAACATACAGGTTAAGGGGAGACCGGATAGGATGTAAAAAATTGGTAAGTATTTTTCTCAGCCATTTTTAGGACAATTTTGATGGAGTTAGTGGCATTTTCCTATGGAAACAGTACCATACTGCAAATCACAATTTAAAATCCAATTTTTGAAAATTTTGCTAAAAAAAAAAAAAAAAAATCTTTTTTTGCATGAATTTGTAATTTGAATTAAATAAATAATGCCCATGGCTAAAAACATTGTGGTTTTCAGTAGGTAATATTAAAAATAAACTAATACCATCTATCGCATCAACATAGAGAATAAATTAGCTGAGAAAAATTTGTTATCAGGTAACGGGGAATTCTGAGGTATGCATAGGCCGCGGGTGGGGGGGGGGGGGGGGGGGGGGGTGGATTGTCAAAGTCACGCATGCTCCCGCCCAAGACGGCTGGCTGATCCGTTCCTTCGCTACCTCCCTATCGACTCATCCTAGGTGCCGGGATTTTATGACGAGCTTGGTTCACTTCACTTTTCCTCAGAATAGATATGTGTTCATAATATCGGTACCTACCTTTCGCTTGGTCACTACAGAAGTCCCACAAAAATTATCTTGTCTCCAAAATTACCAGTGCATTGTTCCCGCCAAAACGGCAGACCAACAGCAGACTTCACAGCACCACTCAACAGGGGGTCTTCTAAGATCATTAACCCCCCTAGCTCGCGCCAAACTCTCCACGCCCTCCCCCATCTACCCTTGAGTTCAGTTTTCAAGCTTTGTACTCGTAATCAAAACAGGGAACCTTCATATCTGCAGTCTGCAAGAGGGGGAGGGGGAGGGATGATCTTAGAGGACCCCCTGTTGAGTGTTGCCATGACGTCTGCTGTTGGTCTGCCATTTTGGCGGGAACAATGCACTGGTAATTTTGGAGACAAGATTATTTTTGTGTGAGTTCTGTAGTGAGGTAGTAAAATGGTAGGTAGGTACCGATATTATGTATACATGTCTATTCTGAAGAAAAGTGAAGTGAACCGAGCTTGTCAATAAATCCAGGCACCGAAGATGAGTAGATAGAGAGGTAGCGAGGGGACGGATCAGGCACCCGTCATGGGCGGGCAGGTGATACAATCCCCTGGGAGGGGGAAGGTAGTGGACACGGGGTGAACAGTGAGCGCAATAATACCATCTACCAGTAGCCGGCTGAACTTGCGTGACTTTGACAATCCACTCCCATCCCCGTATGGCCTATGAATATCTCGGAATTCCCCGTTACCTGATAACAAAAATTTCTCAGCTAATTTATTCCCTATGATGATGCGATAGATGACATTCGTTTCTTTATAATATTAACTACTGAACACCACAACTTTTTTAGCCATGTGTATTTTTTATTTAATTAAAATTTCAAATTCATGCAAAAAAAAAAAAAATGTTTAGCGAAATTTCCAAAATTGGATTTTAAATGGTGAGTTGCAGTATGGAACTGTTTCCATAGGAAAATGCCGCAAACTCCATCAAAATTGTCCTAAAAATGGCTGAGAAAAATACTTACAAATTTTTTACATCCTATCCGGTCCCTCCTTAACCTATTTGTTAGTAGAAGAAACCAGGTGAACTAGTTGAAACTTGGTGTAGGCACTTCTCTTTCTTCTTCTATTATCTTTTAAATGTCGGGCATAGGGCGTTTCATGGTTGGTGTTGAAGTAGATCTTACAGTTGTATATTGGTTATTATTTTCAATAATGAACCTTTGTAATCGAACAAGACAAAAAATAATTTTAATCCCCCTCAAGATTTTATGTTTCGGGTTTCAAGATGATTTGTGACAGTTCCCGCAACATCCAAGAGAATGCGCTGCACATCTGTCGCTTTGGAGCCAGGCGGCCCATTCTCACGTTGTCGAATTGCTGTGGTTGGCGATAGATGAGGATCCGAGAAACAGAAAATGATCTTCTCCGAACATAGCACAGATGCTATTAGTACGAGTTGTATCTCTTATGGTACTGTTGACCCACCTCTCTCTCTATGTGTGTGGATTTAGGCCCCCATTGCACCTTTAGGGACTCCAAGTTCGTTATAGATTAGAATCCCAAAATTAAAAAAAAAAAAAAAATCCGTCCAGAGCTTTTCTCCGAAACTACTCGATCACACTTGATGAAACATGGGTCAAAAATCACATTAGGGGTCTAATTAAGACAGAGTTCGAGGCATCGCTGTCTGTTTGTCTTAAAAGGTGGAACCAAAGGGCTGATATATTGAAAAATCAGAATATCGAAAACTTTGGAAATAACAGTAATAAATAAAAAAATAACACCCTGAGGGAATAGCGTCAAGTGGACGAAAGACGTCCAAGTGTCCAAGCGTCCAAGCGTCAAAAGACGAAAGAATCAGCTGATATAATAGCAATGGTTCATGACTTACGTTAAATGTTTGCAGACAAGTGAAGCGTAGGTAGGTGTTCTATTTTATCCCGTTTAACTTCAGTTGATCTAACAGTGGATTTCTACGTCGTTTCAGCTTTTATTGCTTTATCAGCTTTTGATTCATACAAAGGGACTAGTAAAGTTTGGTGTTCACGGAGTTATATTCAAGACGAAGTCACTCTAGAAGTGAATTACAAGGTATGGAGGCACATTGGTCAGCAGAAGGACTCTTGTGGCTAATTTCTTTCCTAATCGATCTACCGTGCTGAATTATAAATGGAGCTCTTTTTATGCCATCTAGAATACAATTACAAGGTATAGAGGCGCGTGGAGCCGAGTTTAGATGGGCATTTATACGAAAAGGTGCCAAGTCAATGTAATTCATTTTTTAATGTTGATTTTTCAGCCCCGACAGTTACTAATGAATGTCGACTGGATCAGCACCTATAACAATTTCTTCTCTCACTATGCGATTATTACTATTTTCAAACACTGTAAGTTCCAACACCTTTTGACTGTCTCTGTAACGCAGCCCTAACTTTCTAATAAAAATGAAAATTTCATGGGGTAATGTATTTTTCAGGTCCAACTGAAAACTTTTCATGCTCTCCATCTATTCTAGTTCTCAATTCTCAATTTTATTGGCCGCAGGGAATGGAGGGGAAATTTCGAAATTGTATAACTTGATTTTTCTCATGACCGTCGCTTGACTCTCTTTCGTTGAACTCAGCCTCACCAATAGCGCTCTGGTTCATGTACTTATAGTCGTTTCCGACCTTGGGCTGTTGAGCGTTCTCGTGAATGAGTGATTACCTCAACAGTGCGTCAGGTTCTGACGATTCCATATTACTGAAGTAATACTTCCAAATTACTCTTACCAGCCCTACTTGCAATCTTATAATAGAAGTTCATTTAGACATTATGAAGCAGTCACGCAGGTACCCAATAGCTATTACAACTGAAATTGAACCCAAAATAAGCTGAACACTAAAATTACAAGTTTGATATCAATTATTTTTTCGTTAATTAGACTTTGCGCAATCAGAAAAGAGCCTCTCACATCAGCTTTCTAATCAAATCTTATAATAGAAGTTCATTTAGACATTATGAAGCACTTCCGCAGGTACCCAATAGCTATTACAACTGAAATTGAACCCAAAATAAGCTGAACACTAAAATTACAAATTTGATATCTATTATTTTTTCGTTAATTAGACTGTGCCCAATCATAAAAGAGCCTCCCACATCAGCTTTCTAATCAAACTAAAATTGATGCAAGAAGCCTTGAAGAAAAACTAGGCAGTGATTCAATCTGAAAAAGTTGAGAAAAAGAAGAAAGGGACATGAAGAAGAAATTTTTAAAAAAATCAGCTTATAAAACGGATACGTCTTCCTCCTTCTTGGGAGGACACTTCCAATTTTTGAAGGGCACGTGTACGAGTAGATTAGTGGTTATTGAACACAAAGTGCAACTCAACAGCCCTCCTGCGCATTTTACTCGGGAGAAGATGATCATGAGAAAATTTACCTTGATAAAATGGTACATACTTTAGTGATATGATATCCTCAAAACCTGACGCACTGTTGAGAATCTGACTCACTTACGAGTTAGTTCACGATTTCAGTTTCCGGTTATTTTATAAAACTGGTAGTTAAGTTTTACTTAAGTTTGCCATTTCAAAAAATGTTATTTACCTTGAAGTTGAAGAAGACTGAACATGAAGTTGGACGAAGACTGAACATTATTTTTAAAAACGCTACAAATTATAACACAAGGTTTATTATTTCTGAACTAGATAACCCTTCTACGTAAATCACTCATCTATGTCCATAAGATGTTGTCTCTGGTACATTATCCTATTTCGGCGCTTTGTTAACTTGTAATTGTATTCTAAATGCCATAAAAAGAGCTAGGTATACTACTTATATTTCAGCACGGTATATCGATTAGAAAGGAATTACCCACAAGGATCCTTCAGCTGATCAGTGTGTCTCCATACCTTGTAGTATGTGATGACTTCGTGAACATCAATCCCTCTGTACGAAACAAAAGCTGATGTCAAAATACCTACAATGGTGCAATGTACTGTATATCGACACGACGTGGAAATCCACCGATAGAACAACTGAAATTTAATGAGATACCATAAACACCTACCTACGCTTCACTTGTCCGCAAATATATAACATAAGATTTGAAGGGTCACGGGAAAGAACGATCAGAGTCAATTTTTGGTCCGAAATGAGATAGTGGTGCCATCTTGCAGGTCTCGAAGTGTGTATCGCTTCGGGAAAGAATGATAAAGGTTAGCGTCAAAATACAGAGAGAAAGATTTTAGGTGGCGAAAAAAAAAAAAAAAAAGATCAGAGATCGTGCGCTGACGGCTAAAAAGGATCACAGTCCTATTAACCTCACTTGTTGATGATCGGTCGGATTTTATTTACTAGCATTTGATTTTCGGGTTTTAAATATCTAGAAACGTAAAACAACAAAATTTTAAGGGGGGTTAATAATAATTGAAAATAATAAACCAAAATACTACCCTGTGATCAATAAATTATAATTTAACGAAACTGAAAATTACCTACTGAGTTCATATTTTCCGAGTCAACTGCTGAGATTCTGACCGATGATTTTTTTTTTTTTTTTTTTAGGTTTTTCTCTTGAACCTATATTAAACGGCCCAGCTTCATCATAGGCCCCTGTGAGATGATCTAACCAACCCATGACCGTCCCTAACGAGAATACTTAAAACTCGGCCTTTTTATAAATAAAAGAGTTCATTTTTTGAGAAGCTTACTGTTGTAACTCGAAGAATACGTCATGAGGTGATGAAAAGTAGACATTTTTCACAACCACTAGCACCTGGAAAAGACTGGGAAGAAGAATAAATCCATCCAAATTATAAAAACCACAAAATTTGCAACATTTTTTGGCCTATAAATTCATATTGTGAGGTAAACACGGGGAAACTAATTCTATCCGACGCGGATCATGATACAGAAACGCTTTGACTTCCACAGTTGGTGTTCAAACCGATTTACTTTTTTTTAAATGGATTTATGAAAGTAGAGCCGGCACCATTCTTTTCATCAACGTTTCTTTAACCTAAAAAGCAGTGTACCATTCCCAAAAAAGGTCAAACTTTCTCGCCCTTTCCAGTAACGAGTAGTAAACATCGTAACGAGTCGAATGATACCAAATTTGTATGATTTCCTTGCAGGAAAAATTTCCACACACCTTTCTGCAAAGGTTGGCACCATTTTGTAGAATGGCCCAGATAATGTACCACAGAATACGTCTAATAAACATAAATAAGTGATTTACGTAGAAGAACTATCTAATACAGAAATAATAAACCTTTGTGTAATAATTTGCAGCGTTTTCGGTATTGAATCCATTCGTTCATTTCATTCAATTTTTTAATTTCAAGGATATTCATTTTCAAAAATTACTGTATTGAGTTCGCTTCGTCGATGTGTTGACTTCTCAGAAACTAATTCAATTCGGATCTTGTTGCAGAACTTTCTTGAAATATATGGTAAATATTTTGATGGGAAGCATCTTCATGGCGAAAATCACACTCCGGGCTGACAATCTTTCCTATGAGATATTTAAAGAATTTTCTATTACCGTGGCCTTCCAAATTAAGCCTCCAAATTAAGCTTCCAAATTGAACCGTTGGGTAATAATTTACAGTGGGAGGATTTTCATGATTTGCCATTGTGTAATAATTTACAGTGAGTGTTTCCGTGTTAAGGATTTGTGTAATAATTTGCAGTGAGGTTTTCTCATTAAGCCATTGTGTAATAATTTGCAGAAGGATGCCTCATTAAGCCGCTATGTAATAATTTGTAGTGGGAGGTTTTTCATTAGGTACATGTCATTGTTTAATGGTTTGCAGCGGAGGTTTCTCATTTAGCCATTGTGTAATAATTTGCACTATGAGGTTCTCATTAAACCATTGTGTAATAATTTGCAATCAGGGGATTTATGTTAAGCCATAGTGTAATAATTTGCACTGGGGTTTCTGTGTTAAGCCATTGTGTAATAATTTGCAGTGAGGAGTTGTCATTATGCCATTGTGTAATAATTTGCAAAACGATGCCTCGTTAAGCCGTTGTGTAATAACTTACAGTGGGAGGTTTTTCGTTATGTCAATGTGTAATGATTTGAGGCGTGGTATAAAAACAATATAAAAAAAACTCCATTGTGTAATAATTTGCGTATTATAGTGAGAGTCTTCTTCCATGACGAAAAGCAAAGATGCTCGAAATTATATTTCCCATGGGGCAGGTGAAACTAAGAACATAGAATGTCAAAGTTCAGTGCTCAACTCGGGTGTCATCTATTAATCCGGCCCTGCGAGAGAGAGGAATATTGGTGGTTGAAACCAGGGGTTTTTCGGAGCCCGGAAGATAAGAATATTGGTGGTAGAAATTAGGGGTGTTTCTGGGCCCGGGGAGTGGGTTCCAAAAGCTGCTTGAACGAGAGGGCCCAGAAAGACCCCTCGTAAGACTATATATATATATATATATATATATATATATATATATATATATATATATATATATATATATATATATATATATAATGTGGTTTAAATGGCCCTACGAGAGCACAATACACTGATGCGAAATTAAGAAACAAAAAGTGAAACGGAAAGGAACTTTAAAAACTAATTTTTTTATATTTAGTTTAGTTTTTTGTTTCTTAATTTTGCATCAGTATATATATATATATATATATAAAACTCGGCGCTTCGCGCCTCGCCGGGTCTTTTCTCTTTTCTACTGCGTAGAAAACGAGGATAATTTGCTATGCAATTCTTAGCCTGAAAAAATGTGTATATAAAAAAATGTTCAAGCCTGGCTGGGATTCGAACCCACGATGCGAAAAAAATTGATATAAAAAAATTTGGATATAAAAAAATTTTCAAGCCTGGCTGGGATTCGAACCCACGAACTCGCGCTTTGCGTCACGGACGATAGCAACGGTTGTACGTGAAAATCATCTTTCATTTCGTCCCGGACGTTACATAAAAAATTATTGGGGGTCGGCCTAAGAATTGCATAGTAATTAATATATATATATAATATTTTATATATAATATATTAATTGCTATGCATATATATATATATATATATATATATATATATATATATATATACATATTTGACGTACTTTTGTACCGTTGAATATGAATATTTTGGGCTAACAACCATACTTACGTCTCACGTGTAAATATGCCGAGAAAACGTGGGAGAGGGAAGCCAGGTCGCTCGAAGACAGGCGACCGATCCCATCCGGATGGGATCAGTCGCTCGTCGCCTCAAAATGCGCGAAGTCGCGTCGCTCATGTAGCTTGCAGTGGAGGGCCTCTAATACGTTTAGCTTATGGGATTAGTCGCTTGTATACGGATGAAAACGCTTAGTCGCTCCTCCGAATACGCTTCCAGTGGAGAACCACCCTCACTCCCAAAATCCGGTCAGTTACACTTGCTTATCTCTGTTAGCAGTAATAACGATGATATCAAGTGATATGGCCTCGAACCTTTAGCTGGTAAGTTGTAAGTAGATTAATTGTAAACTTAACCTGGTTGTTGTAAGTAGATTCACAGTTTTGATTTAGAATGAATTCACACAATTTGGCAATATGATTATATTTGATTCCTCTGATGAGGACGATTGTTCTTTTCCTTCTCTCAGTAAACTACGCGTTCCTAGGGGGTACAGTTTTACAGGGAAGATTCGGATAAGATATAAATGTCCCACAAAGTGCAAAACTGTCTAGCTTCTGTTTCACAATGATATTCCACTATCCCTTTGATAGGTAACTTGGAAACTGAGCGACGGTCAAATCACACACGATCACAAATGAGCATTACCCACTTATTCATTTTATATTTTTAAATGAAAATAGATTCCATTGTAAGAAATTGAATATTCCATTGTATAAAATACTACGTATCAGGAATGAGCACCAAGACTGAGGTAGATAGTTTCACTCGAGCCACGAAAAAGAGTAATCGTATACCTGAGGAGTTTCCCTTGCTGTCCTGCCAATAGGTGGCAACGTGTTGGTCGGGGATCAGACCCCATCGGCATGCCTTTCAATTTAAAAACCATCAGTTGTCTTTCTCCCATGTTAATGGATTTAACTTGCTTTGGAATACCGTATTGATATTCCCAATCTGAATGAAGAATGATGTAAAAAATGTTTCAGTCATGCAGCGTGATCCTATCAGCGAATTTTCGTAAATTATCGTATTGTATAATGTTAAATTGTTCTGAAATTTGAGCTTTTTGAGAGCAAGGAAATTGGTAAATATTACTTTTATGGCAAAAAACATATTCTGAATAATAATCTCAAATTCAATGAAAGGTTTTGGTTTTTTAGCTTTTTTCACAGTTTTTATCGATTTTTTTAAAGCAAATTTTATTGAATTTCAAGTGAATTTTTTGCATAATTACGGACATAAATTTTCTAATATTCTATTACATAGTTAATAAACTTTATTTGAGCAATATTCTACCAAAAAATATAAATTTAACGGTTTTTAACCGTTTTTAGTGATTGTTTTAGTACATTTTTTGAAATGTTACCAACTTATTGTGCTCAAAAAGTGCTAGCCAACAAACTCACCCTTCCATTTCAAAATCTTGATTTTTTCGCGCAAGCACGGTATTTTTATATCAATGCTAAGGAGAGTTATCGTCTGGAAGGACACGCATATATAAATAAATTAATAAATACATATGCATACACACACACACACACACACACACACACACACACACACACACATACACACATCAACGTTGTCCCTCTTTGTCTTGCGCTTTCGTATTCATCTAAATCAACATGATCGGGGATTTAGATTTTACTTTCCCAACATCCCAACAGAGTGGAAAGTATTGTCCATTTTTACTTTCCCAACATCTGAACAGAGTGGAAAGTATTGTCCACTTTTACTTTCCCAACATCCCAACAGAGTGGAAAGTAATGTCCATTTTTACTTTCCCAACATCCTGACAGAGTGGAAAGTAATGTCCATTTTTACTTTCCCAACATCCTGACAGAGTGGAAAGTAATGTCCATTTTTACTTTCCCAACATCCTAACAGATTGGAAAGTAATGTCCACTTTTACTTACCCAACATCCCAATAGATTGGAAAGTATTGTCCATTTTTACTTTCCCAACATCTCAACAGAGTGGAAAGTATTGTCCACCTTTACTTTCCCAACATCCCAACAGATTGGAAAGTAATGTCCACTTTTACTTACCCAACATCCCAATAGATTGGAAAGTATTGTCCATTTTTACTTTCCCAACATCTCAACAGAGTGGAAAGTATTGTCTACTTTTACTTTCCCAATATCCGAACAGAGTGGAAAGTAATGTCTATTTTTACTTTCCCAACATCCCGACAGAGTGGAAACATGTCCACCTTTACTTTCCCAACATCCCAACAGAGTGTAAAGTATTGTGCATTTTTACTTTTCCAACATCCCAACAGATTGGAAAGTAATGTCCACTTTTACTTACCCAACATCCCAATAGAGTGGAAAGTAATATCCATTTTTACTTTCCCAACATCCCAACAGAGTGGAAGTAATGTCCATTTTTACTTTCCTAACATCCCAACAGAGTGGAAAGTAATGTCCATTTTAAAATCACGGCTAAAGTATCTTCCATGTTTCTTGAATTTTAGACGAAGGGTCTAAACAGTAACCATTATGGGGTCCAGAGGGGGCTTGTCCCCTGGCAAGGTCCGAAGAGCCGAGTTTTTTTTTTTTTTTTTTTTTTTTCTTTTTTTTTTAAGCCGCGTCTCAAATGTTCTGGTATTGTTCCTTGAATAATGCACTTCCGTTTTTGCAACTTGAGAAAACAATTATTTTGCTCAATATACTGTTTCTGCTACGTTTCAAGTACCTAGTGCTTATTCCAAATCAGAATTGCAATTCGGCCGAGAGAGCCATTTACCTTAGTAGAAAAATCCCAAAACACTTCTTGATGACACAACAATCGGATTCCAAAAACCTTTACTCGCTCTAAATAAAATGCGCTACATCACGGGGAATTTAACCCCATCTGTCATAATCACAACGCTAAAAGTTGAAATAACTTCTGCTATCCACCCAGCAAGCATTAATCTTGGAGACAACAACAAGCTCTCGGTCTTAGTAGACAGACTCGAAAAAGTTGACACACATGCGCTCCACGCGGATGACTGGAAAAACAGAGGGCAGTGCCTGTAAGCTGCCTATATACTCATATACCTTGGACAATGGAGGAAGTAGACTACATCGGCTCTGCGCCTCCTAAGCCTAGGGTTGCCAGACATATATAATTCATAGTATCATTCTATATTTTTGAAAAAAAAAAAAAAAAAACTATATATATTTTGTTATTTTGTAACAAAAATACTATTTTTTGAGCTTTTGAATAATCTAAATTCGGTAGTGATATTACCAAGTTTTTATAGTAGAAGTAAGTAGGTACCTGTGGAATATTACGCCCCAATTTGCTGGCCCATTGTGATTAATTTGTTATTCTCAGTTACCCGCCTATGGGCATGTACCTTGAATTGTCATATTTTCAAGCAAAGATTGAGGTAGGTATGTTCTACAGAATCCCTTTCGAGCTGTTTAAAAAAGTAGGTAGTTCAAAATTTATCAAGGATCCCTATATTTCCAGTTCCTATTTTCACGATAAATCATGGAAAACAATATTGCATGATCATATTCATTTCAATTTGTTATATTTATTTCAATTTATATATTTATTTAAATTTGTTTAGTAATTTGGTAATAAGAGTGACAAAAATTAAATTTTCGAATGACATTTATTTCTATTTATTTATTTATTTTATTGAATTTTTACAAAGATCACTTTCAATTAATTACAAGGAATATATCTCAATATACCTAATGCTAGATGAAAGGCAATAGCCCTTATGTATCAAGCAAGCTTCGTTCCGAGCTGAGTTTCGTAACTATTCACATCTTATACATGGGAGAATTACAAAAATTAAGATACTTTTAAAATGAATCTCTATCATCATGTACATAGATAATAATTAATACTGATTAAATTTATACAGTGTAGGTACTACTGAATACAGCTTCACGTTTGCTGTGTCCAAGCTTCACCCACCTTTATTATATTATTTTTCATAAGCAGCGCGGGAGTGAAGTTGCGGAGATCTCAAATTTCCGTCGATAGACCGGTACAAAATATACAAAATAAAGGATGGGCTCCTCGTGGTTAGCGTCATAGATGGATTTGGGTTAACTACATTTCCCTCCCATCTAAATCTTGTTTCATAATCATGGTCACAAGCATTCCTATCATGCCTGGATTCCGATGGAACACTGATAGAAGTGATTTTACAAATAACTGACGAGGGGTAAATAGGTATTCTAAATTTTTCATAAAGTTGGATGTTCGGATATCGGTGTGGCTTTCTCATTATTATTTTCATAATGGACCTTTGAATTATATTTAACGGTTTAATTGTAAGACTGATTGTACCAAAGAATAATATATGAAAGACTAAGCTTATCATTCCTGAATACATTCCTCACATTAGAAAACAAAAACGAAAATCTCCTTATTTTTTCATGTATAATGTCTAAATGTGATTACCACGTTAACTTATTATCAATATGTACACCCAGATAACGATAGGTAAATGCTCTCTCCAAAGTCGCACATGTACAACACGATTTTTCTAAACAGTTATCCATGATGGATAAACTAATTTTTCAAACGGATTTTTCTAAACTAATATCATATTATGACTCATATTTTCTACGATTTAATTTTTACTCCCTACTTAAATGTATTTAGTTTTGTTTGCATTTAGCGTGAGGTAACTGTCCAAAAACCAGTTATTCAATGAATCCAGAGCGTCATGAGCTTTAGTGTATACCTTCGTTCCAGGACTAACCAGAAACCAATATCGACGTATCATATGCCAAGAGATATGTTATAGCGTCCTGCACGTGAAGAGGTAAATTATTATACTAGCCAAGTTCTCTCCCTCGCTACACTCGCTCGGTATGGCTGTATAGATCCCATGGTCTTTACTGTTGAGTGGGACATGTAGAATCATTGGAAACGGTGTATCACTAAGGGTGATTTGAAATGTGTGGGGAATGTTGCTCGCTTCGCTCGCTCTCAGTGGGATGCATAGATGCGATTGGATATAGTTAGTACCCATACCATCGAGACCAACAGCCCATGGTTCAGGTGGGGGTGGAACATTTGAAAATTACTTACAATCCCTTTCTATAGACAATCCCAAGGGAATGAAATAAAAAATATCCTCATAACATATCCATAATTTCTCCCTTGATGGGAAAAACAAAAGATCATGGATATGTCTAGTACCTACTGCTTACCAGTAGGTACCTACTACTCAATTGTATATCAACCATGTAGGGCCTTATTTTCACAAGATTATTCCATTATGGTTACAAAACAATATTAGTTTATAACTTGGAGTAATAAATCAGCATTCCTTGACACTACAATGTCCTAGAGGTCATGAGATGTTGTAATAAAATGGGAGCATTCCAAGAAGTGGCGAACGATTTTCCTACTATGAAACCCGACGACTACGATTTTCCTAGCCTTCACATTTCGAGTTAATAATAATCTAAAGTGCCAGGTCGTCACAAATTTTGGTGTCGTTACGCAAATTTTTGAATGAACCCCAGCCCAAAAACATATCCATGTTAAAATAATGAAAACAAAATACGTAAATAAAGTTTATAAAAGGGGCAAAACAAAAATAATAAATTGCTGTGTAATAAGTGCTGCGTTTTCTATGCGGTTCCACGAAAATTTTATTAGGTTTAATTATGATAGGCCATTTATCTGCGAAGAAGGCCATAGAGATCACGTGGAACCACGAACATTTTAGAATTATGCTACAAAACTGCCCACCCAACATGACAGACTTTTTTGTTTTTGAAATTACTTTCACACCCGTCACCTCCAGCTATGTTTTTCAAGAGAGACCACGAAAGATTATGTGGAACTAAGAAAAGTTTAGTTTTAAGAACATATCAGTACTATTTTTACTGCAGACTGCTGTATAATAATTCGGTGCGTTCTCTATGTGAGGAAGTTATACCTCCCACCCAACTTGGCAGACTTTTTTTTCTGTTGGAAATGACTGTCAAATGCGGCACCTCATGTGGAACCACCAAAATTTTAGTTATAAGATCATTTACTAACAGAACTGTCAGATGTTTGCTCGTATTTGTTTTCTTCGTCTATTTTTGTAAAGGTAGGCCATAATTTAATCTGCGTAGAAGGGCTATCCCTTTCCCTTTCTATTCGTACATGTTACAATATGTGAGGAAGTTATACTGCCCACCCAACTTGGCAAACGTTTTTTTCAGTAGGAAATTACTTTCAAAAAAATTAAATCTTATAAAACTATGTGGAACCACAAAAAGTTTATTAGGTTTAATAAAGATATGCCATTATTTCATCTGCGTAGAAGGGCTATCGTTTTTACCGTCTATTTTTCTGTTGGATGTGTCTTTTAAATCAAGAGACAGGTTCGAAGTCAAACTTCAGACCTACATAACTTTCGACGAAATAGGAAGAGCGCGCTAGCTCAAAATGTAGCTTGTCTACATTTTTGTTCACTACAATCGGAAGAGAATATTTCATGTATCTAAACTCGCATGTGACCAAATTGGAACTGCAACGAACATTTTAAGACCAACCCGAACCAAGACCGTCAAACATTGACTGTGTCTATGGCGGGAAAAAACATAGCGGAGAACACTTTTTTTTTGTCGTTTCCCGCCTACTGTCGCTGATTTATCCAGCAAGACATCATATTTCGGCAATTTTGACGGCACCATCGCGTTCTACTGATCCAGAAACGCAATTTTCTCGCTGACGTACGGAGTGCTCTCGATCAAATTTTAATGTGGCAACGGATAGAAGATCGAGCCTCGAAAAATATAAGGATACTAATTTTGGTGAATTTTAGACAATTTCCAAGGGCGTTTGGGGAGATTTTTATGAAATTCATGAAATTTCGTATATCCCGTGAACGAAGCGTCCTAGCGCAAAACGGATTTCAAAATCAGATTCAGCGACTCAAAATACATACTAGAAAGCATTTTCGTCGAATTTCCTGTGTTTTAATGGAGAAATTGCGAATTTGAGATAAAAAATACGTTTTTAAAACAAAAAGTTTCTTCAGAATGAAGCCCAAGCAGTTCCAGTAAGTGCCCGCTCGGCTTTTTTGGCAAATTCAGTTTGGTAAATTTTTTTTTTTTTTTTTTTCACCCACCATACAGGGGTCAATCAGTGGGGGGGGTTGGGGGAAGACCTGAAATGTTTGCTATTTTTAGTTGTTGCTTATGGAGCACATGCTTGTGATTGAGATATAAAATTTTGTTTTTCCCATGTCAAATCGACCAAAGAAATATAATATGAAGGAAATTTGGGAAATTTCATGAAATTGTGGTTTTTGTCACTTGCCGGTGAATGGAACGGCGTAGAACAAATCGGGTTCCAAATTCAGATTCAGCGCCTCAATTTACCTACAAGAACACATTCTGATGAATTTAAAACAATTTTCGGGGGCATTTTGGGGAGATTTTCATGAAATTTCAGAAATGCGGTAAAAGGAGCGTCCTTGAGCAAAACAGATTACAAATTCGGATTCAGTGCCCTGATTTCCATAATGTAACACAAGTTGATGAATTTTGAACAATTTCCAAGATGAATTTTGGGAGTTTTTCATGAAATTCATGAAATTTAATATATCTGAAGAACTAAACGTCGTAGAAAAAAACGGATTTCAAATTCGGATTCAAAAACATAATTTACCTAGACATTTTGATGAATTTTAATCAAATTCCAGGGGCTGTAGAGAGGTCTCATACAAAATGGTCGGATTATTTTTTATACGTTTCCGAAGCACCTATGTAAGCTGGGACCTCCAAATTTTGTATGTACCCTTCAAAAACTCTGTAGAAATGGCGTAAAGAATTATTTTTCGAATTTTCATGAAATTGTGGAATCTAGCGAACGCAGCTTCTGAGAGCAAAATGGACTTCAAATTTGGACTCAGCGCATCGAAAAATACAAGGGTACTAATTTTGGTGAATTTTGGACAATTTCCAAGGGCGTTTTGGGGAGATTTTAATGAAATTCATGAAATTTTGTATATCCCGTGAACGAAGTGTCTTAGCGCAAAACGGATTTCAAAATCGGATTCAGCCACTCAAATTACATACTGGAAAGCATTTTCGTCGAATTTCCTGTGTGTTTTAATGGAGAAATTGCGAATTTAAGATAAAAAATACATTTTTAAAACAAAAAGTTTCTTCAGAATGAAGCCCGAGTGGTTCCAGTAAGTGCCCGTTCGGCTTTTTTGGCAAATGCAGTTTCATAAATTTCTTTTTAATTTTCACCTTTTAGGTAGGTTATCTGCATATATTATTGAATATTTCTAGTGCATTTTCATCACCATACAGGGGTCAATCAGTGGGTGGGGTTGGGGGAAGACCTGAAATGTTTGATATTTTTAGTTGTTGCTTATGGAGCAACTGCTTGTGATGGGGATATGAAATAAAGTTTTTCCCATCTTAAATAGACCAAAGAAATATAATATGAAGGAAATTTGGGAAATTTCATGAAATTGTTGTTTTTGTCATTTTGTCATCTGGTAAAGATCTTGGTGTATCAATAGTTGTGAACATCATATCAATGTGGGAGATCATCCCCCCCATTCGTCAGCCTCCACGAAGAATTGCACCTCATAAGTTAGAGGGAGTTGAACGGTTAGTAAGAGAAATGGAATAGATAGAGGTGATTGAGCCATCAAGAAGCCCCTGGGCAAGTCTTATTGTATTAGTTCCCAAGAAAGATGGTTCCACTCGATTCTGCATCAACTACCGCCAGCTCAATGCGATAACAAGGAAAGATTCTGACCCATTACCAAAGGTTGATGAATTAACAACCCGGCTTGCAGGGAGTTCTTGATTTTCCACTCTACATCTTCAGAGGCTATACTGGCAAATCCCAATGGCTGAGGCAGACCGAGAGAAAACTGCATTTTGCAGACCTCGAGGCCTTTGACACTTTAAATTATGCCATTCGGATTGTGCAATGCACCCGCAACGTTTTAACGAGCGATGACCGATGTCCTTCGAGAAGAGATTCAGCAAGGTCGAGTCAAGGTGTACCTTGATGATGTGCTGGTGGACAATTCTGAGTTCATAGAGCATCTGGCTTGGTTGATGAGAGTCCTGCTCGTTTTTCGGAAGGCTGGTGTTAAGCTGAATGCACAGAAATGCCATTGGTTTTCTAGATAGGTCTCTTACTTGGGGTTCATTATATCTGGACAAGGCATAGCTGCTGGCCCTCAGAAGAAAGTTAAAGTTGCTGAATTGCCTATACCATCCACTGTCAAGGAGGTGCGAAACCTTTGTGGGGTCTTGTTCGTACTACAGATGTTTCATCTCAAACTTTGCTCATCGGATTGCGCCTTTGTACAAACTTTAAGATGTCTCTGGTGATTTCAAATGGGACAAGGAATGTCAAGATGCATTTAATGACATTAAGCAGGCACTTACGAATCCCCCTATGCTGGGCCATCCAATACCAGGAGCTGTCTTTATATTGGACACAGATGCTAGTGAACGAGCAGTAGGTGCAGTGTTGTCCAAGTACAATATGGAGAAGAAAGGGTCCTTGCTTATTTCAGCAAGTGTCTATCAAAGCAGGAACGAAATTATTGTGTGACCAGAAGATAATTGCTAAGCCTAGTCAAAGCACTGCGTTACATTCAGTCATATGGTCTCCAGAGTGGTGCTGAGTTCATGGTGAGAACAGATCATGCTGCTTTGCAATGGTTACGCAGTTTTAAGACGCCTTGTTCAGAAGCCCATGTACTGATTCTGGCTGCCAACATTGTGCCCGACTGGAACAGAAAAATTTAGCTGCAATTGATGTGCAAAGGTATGGGTGGAGTCAGAAGGAGAGCAGTGGGCCATATCTCAGCAAGCCGATCCAGAACTTCCAGTGCTCAAGTGGACCCAAGAAGGGAAACGATCATCTTGGAATGACATTTCCCAAACTAGTGCAACAACTAAAGGCTATTGGGCAATGTTTGGAAATCTGAAAATATCAAACGGAGTCCTTGTACGACTGGAATGAAACTGAAACAGAGACAGTGGAGCAAGTTCTTGTGCCACAATACCGGAGGCAGGAAGTTCTGATGGCAGCCCATAACATGGGACACCTTGGGAAAAGTAGAACACTGAGTGAGATACGGATGAAGTTCTACTGGCCAGGTCTTCAGGGAGCTGTTCAAGTTCATTGTGCAAATTGTGAAGTTTGTAGGCGCAGAAGAAATACCAAGACTAGAGCTCCTATGCAGACATATGTAACTGTTACCCCATTTGAGAGGGTAGGAATGGACATCCCTACCCACTGACAGAGCAGGGGAATAGATATGTGGTGGTGCTTATTGTCTATTTTACAAAATGGCCAGAGGCTTTTCCAACTAGTGACATCAAGGCTGAGACATTGGGGCTCGTGGACTGGAAGAGACAGTTATTTCACGTTTTGGGGTGCCAATAGAGCTGAACTCTGATCAAGGCACAGGGTTTGAATCCGAAGTTTTCAAGGAGGTTATGAGAATGCTCAGAATTTATAAGACAAGGACTTCTCCTGGAAGACCCCAGAGTGACAGACTGGTTGAGAGGTTCAACCATTCCTTATGGGAAATGTTGGCCAAGATGGTGGATGGAAATCAGCGAGACTGGGATATATGGCTACCTTATGTACCTTACTGGTGGGTAAGATTCCAGAGGAGAGAACCCTTGCGTCGGCTTATGCCCACGAGCTTTGAAAAAAGTTAACGACCTTACATGGCATGGCTCAAAAACAAATAAAACATGTTGCAGATCAAAGCAAGGTCCGCTATGATGTCAGAAGCAGAGCTCCACGATTTACAGAAGGAGATAAAGTTTGGTATTACTGGCCACGTCGCCAAGTTGGATTCTGTCCCAAACTTCAATTGGAGTGGATAGGACCCTGTAAAATTATCAAGGCAATAAATGACGTGGTTTTCCGCATTCGGATCCCTCGCGGAAAACGTCGAGTGGTGCATGCAAATCATCTAGCTCCTTGCAAGAGCTCGACGGGGAGGGAGAGTGATGTAAGGGAATGACTACAGTGATTATTATTTCTAGGAAGTTGCATTGTAATTATGCAGTTATGTTATTGTGTTACTAATAAAAAAGCATAGTTGTGCTTTGAGTCTTGAACCAAATACTTGTTTTCGTATAAGTTAATTTAGTTTGTAGCCTAAACTCGACAGTATGTTTTGCCACTTTTGAAGGCACCATCGTGTTCTACGAGTTCAGTAACGTAACTTTGTCGTAGACATACGAAGTGTTCTCAATCAAATTTTAATGAGGCAGTGGTAGAAGAACGAGGGCTTGGAGGAAAAAAAGCGCATAAAAGGGGCTCCACGCCCTTTCCGCCCTCCACCCCATGTTTTGGGTGGGATTAGAAAATTTTAAAATCGCTTATGCCCCCTTTCTGAAACATCCAAGAAGATCCCCCCACTCATAAACACCCCCACTCAGTTTTTCGGCCATGCATAGCATAGGCAGACAAACTGACAGACAAACACACGGAGTTTCATTCTTATAAATAGATAGTCCAGTTTTCTCTATCGCTTCACTGGCTGTATAGATCCGATGGTCTTTAGTGTCGAGTGGGACATGTAGAATGATAGGAAACGGTGGATCAGTAAGGGTGATTTGAAATGTGTAGGTAATGTTGCTTGCCTTGCTCGCTCTCTGTGGAATGTATAGATGCGATGGGATATAAATAGTCCATCCCGAGTTGGTAGGAAAAACACCGTTGAAATCCGACCTGTGTAGGGAATGTTGCTCGCTTCGCTCGCCAGGGGTGGCTTTTCACGCTCGCTCGTTGTGGGATATAGTCCCTATACCATCGAAACCTACAGCCCTTGGTTGGGTTGGTGGTGGAAATTTTGAAAATTCGTAGGATTCGTATTTGTACAGTTCCTATTTTCACATGAAATCTTGGAAAGTAATATTCATAGGTATTAATTTTATATTTTTTTATATTTATTTTAATTTAGATAGGCCATTCATCTACGTAGAAGGGCTACCAAATAAAGAGTATGTGGAAATAATAAAACTTCATCTAATTCTATACTTCCATGTTAAAATATGTAAGGAAGCTACATTGCCCACCCAACATTTCGCCACTAACAGAACTGTCGGATGTTAAATAATTGTTCTTCTACTAATCCGTCCATTTACAATATGTGAGGAAGTTATACTACCCACCCAACTTGGCAAACTCTTTTTCTGTTGGAAATGTTACTGTGTCTCTAGTTTTTCTAATAATGTATTTCAACTTATTTCAATATTTTTATAGTAATGTTTTAATCGTTTACTGTAGGGTTGTTTAACTAATTTGCTAAACTTGTGTTTATCGCGTCTTTTAGTAGAAATCGTTAGACCATTTGTAATCCACGGAGTATGTCTATTGAAGGTGGGTTTGAAAGTTTCAACTGTAGTATGATACTCAATAACATTTTTCAATAAATTAATAAATGGGTCATGTCACGCGAACGGCCAAACTTTTTTTTTTCGATATTTTTTAAAAGTCCTGATTTTCTAGTATGCTGTACCCTTTGGTAATACAAGCTAGGAGCCAAATTTTCAGACCTCTTCTTCGCCCAGCCTTTTCTCTACAACTGTCCGAAGTTTAGGGCTGTGCGCCAAACACTAACTTTTGTTTTAATTGCTCAACCGTTATTGTGCCCAAAAAAATAAGTAAGGTAGCCAATTCTTATGGTAAATCGTCTGTTCTTTCTGGTAGTCATGTCTAAATTTACAAACAACTTGAACTTCCTCATGAAAACTCAAAATAAAAACTTCTTTTTCACATTTCATCAATTTGGCATTTTTTGAAAACAAATTTTTTGATCTTAAATCATACCTACTAGTATGTAGAATACGAGGTTAGGAGAACGTAATGGGCCGACAAACGGTTTGTCGCCAGTGGTACTTAATGTACGGCCTGTACTCCCAAAAAAACGTAAGCTTCCCCATGAAAACTCCACATTTCATCAATTTCGCATTTTTTGAAAAAAAAATATTTTGATCCAAAATCATACCTACTAGTATGTAGAATACGAGGTTAAGAGGACGTAATGGGCCGACAAACGGTTTGTCGCCAGTGGTACTTAATGTACGACCTGTACTCCCAAAAACGTAAGCTTCCCCATGAAAACTCCAAATAAAACTTCTCTTGCACATTTCATCAATTTCGCATTTTTTGGATAAAATTTTTCTGATCTTAAATCATACCTATCAGTATGTACAATACGAGGTTAAGAGGACGTAATGGACCGGCAAACGGTTTGACGCCAGCGGTACTTAATGTACGGCCTGTACTACCAAAATAAAAGAAAAATTGAATTTTCATGATAAAATTTGCACCTATCTGATGTGCCGTCAAATGTGAAGTTAGTTCTAAGCAAATTTGATAAACTGGGGACTTTATAATGAAAACTCAATTTTTATTTTATTTAGGCAGTACAGGCCGTACATTTTGTACTGCTGGCGTCAAACGGTTTGTCGGGACCACTACGTCCTCTTAACCTCGTATTCTACATACTGATAGGTATCATTTAAGATCAAAAAAAAAAAATATATATATATATATTTTTTTTTTTTTTTCAAAAAATGCGAAATTGATGAATGTGAAAAAGAAGTTTTTATTTTGAGTTTTCGTGAGGAAGCTTACGTTTTTTGGGAGTACAGGCCGTACATTAAGTACCACTGGCGACAAACCGTTTGTCGGCCCAATACGTCCTCCTAAACTCGTATTCTACATACTAGTAGGTATGATTTAAGATCAAAAAATTTTTTTTCAAAAAATGCCAAATTGATGAAATGTGAAAAAGAAGTTTTTATTTTGAGTTTTCATGAGGAAGCTTAAGTTTTTTGTAAATTTAGACATGACTACCAGAAAGAGCAGACGATTCACCATAAGAATTGGCTACCTTACTTATTTTTTTGGGCACAATAACGGTTGAGCAATTAAAACAAAATTTAGTGTTTGGCGCACACCCCTAAACTTCGGACAGTTGTAGAGAAAAGGCTGGGCGAAGAAGAGGTCTGAAAATTTGGCTTCTAGCTTGTATTACCAAAGGGTACAGCATACTAGAAAATCAGGACTTTTAAAAAATATCGAAAAAAAAAGTTTGGCCGTTCGCGTGAAATGACCCAAATGCATTTGCTGACTGATTCAAATCTTCTTCATACACCGAAAACCGATCCACGTTAGAAAAAGAAACTCCTACTGCCTCAAAGCCAATTTTTTTCTTAAATTTTAAGGCGTTTTTGTGATCATTCAAGATTTCATTGTGTGAATTAACAATAGTCACCACCGTGCTAAAGTGGTCGGTAATTGCTCTCTTTATTTCAGCAGGGTTAAGCTGTGAGTGCTTTGATCGGGCAATTATAGGATCTAAGCAACTAGTTGACAACCCTTGAACTCGGGTGGGCTCAGTAACCCCATGGAAGAAATCATATTCAGATGATCATTACTATTATCTTCTTGCAATAAAACGATATTGATATCTCTTACAATGTAAGTAAAACAATCTCGATCAACATTTTCAAGTTCCGACCTCAAATCTCGAATAAACTTGATAAGGATTGGTTGTAGGGGATCTATAAATTCCATAGATTACATATCGTACCTTGTCACACACAAATCTAATTTTAAGTAATGTTGCATCACACAATGTTGATTCTTCAATACTGTAATCATATTTATCATTGCCATAAAAAAAACCCTGTCATTATTATTTCTATTATTCGATGATTTGAGGCCCTGTACCCATTCATATGTTGCAATAGTTCGCAAAGTCTACCATAGACCTCAGTAAGAACAATAAAATCTGGCTTACAAGTAACAGTTTCCAACAATACTCTCATTTCATCAAAATTACAATTGTAGCTCCTTAAGTGCTTATGAAAAATAATTTTTTATTCCCAATAGCTAGTTCATTTTAACTCATGTAATCATTGAAAGATTGGTAAGACATGCAATTAGACGCAGTACCAAATCACAAAAACGTCTGCCAAGTTGGGTGGGCAGTATATCTTCCTTACATATTATAACATGGACGTATAGAATTAGTTGAAGAACAAAGTACGAGTCAAAATGATCGATAAGTCGTCGTTATAAGAAATAAACGTTTGCGCATGCGCACAAACTACCATTAATCCAACAGTAATGAAATTCATGAGGGAACTTCTAGGAGCTAAATCCCATAATCCTTGAAAATTTCATAAATATCGGTCCATTAGTATCGTAGTTATTTCTGTCTCGATCAATTTTAGTTTTGCGCATGCGCTATAGTTATTACTCCACCAATCTTGATATAATTCAGACGACATTCCTCAAACAGGCAGACAGACAGACGGACACGTAACCAAAATTGATCAGCAAGCTCTGAAACGCAAAAAGTCCAGTCATGCAGCATGACCCCATGAGCGAATTTTTGAAGAAATCTTCGACATTTCAGTCGCCATTGATCGTGTTGAGAAATTTTAGTTTATGATTTTGATAGACAAACATGGAATCAAATTATTAACACATGCACAGAGTAAACTCATCAGTTGAGGAGTTTGTTTCCAAAAGGTACTAAACGCCATTTTAGTCGAAATTGAGATAACACTTCCATGGGGTTTTAGGGGGGTAGTTCTTCACAAAAATGCAATCAGTTTGGAGCTAAAGATTCTCTATCCACTTGAAAAACGAGGTTGAATATTCGGTTTCATTTCAAATGGTACTATATCCAACGGTCGAAGAGCGCTTCATCTGTTTGGTTTCAAAAAGTACTTAATCCAGTATTTTTGATCTCAAGCTTCTATTGTTTTGAGCAAAAGGTACTATATCCATCGCATTGTCAAAATCTCTACTTTTCTAGCTATTTTTAGAGTTTTCAGGCTGTAAATTCCGTTTGTTTTTAGTTCTTTGGCATGATTTTTGATAGTTTGAATGTAGGTAGCACTGGTATAACCTCCTCAGTTGCTTCCCTCGACTTACAAACACTTACAACAAAGCCTTGTTTATGTCGTGTTTGTTCAGTATTTCCCTTCAGTATTTTGCTAGTTTTTGAAAAAACTTGTGGGTGCATCGTCACAGAAGTGCGTGGAAATTAAACTGTGAAGTTCTACGAGTGACTGGGGAAAAAATGAAGGACGAGGCTGGCGGCAGTACTTCTCAGCAGCCTACCAATGTAGACCAGCTTCCACCAATGCACAGCTATTGTTTACCATCATTCGTCGAGAATAAAAAATACTGTCAAGATCTAAATATTTTTTAAAAATAAATGAATAAAATATAAGTACAGAACATACCAGTATTACAGTACTTCCATGATTTCGGAAACTCTCCCTTTGACCTATTCAATAAGATGTATAACTACTAAAAAGTATTGCCTATCCTGCAGAAAAGTACTGCGTACTGTTTGGATACTTTCTTTCATTGAATCAGATACCATGACATCACTACACACCAAAAGGTATTAAGTTTTGTTTTCAAAAGGTACTATATCCATTTTGTTTCTTGTCAAAAGGTACTAAGCGCCACGTTTCATTTCAAAACGTACTATATCCAGAAATCTGAAATTTCCAATCTCAGCCTAAAATATTCTAAACAAAGAATTAACACGCATTTTTTCCAAAATTTTATATTAAAGTTCAGAGAATAAACAGAAAAGAAAAATCGTCGAAAGGCAGGTTTTTCAGAATGTAATGGTTTTTTCATTTTTCTCGCATTTTTGTAAAAATGGATGTAGTACCTTTTGGAAACAAACTCCTCATTTGTGATTACATTTTTTTTTTTTTTTTAAAGCACCTACTACCTACGTTTTAAACAGCATGGTTCTAGGATTGGTTATACAGGGATACTTCCATAAGAGTAGTTCAATCTGAATTTGGACTATGTTTCATGCAAATATTACCGATTTTTACAACTAGCGAACGGCATTATTTCGATTTTTGACTGATTTTTCAACTTTGAAATTTTTGAAAACTTGATACATATTCGTATAGGAAATTTTACGCTGATTCCGAATATACCACATGTTAGTATGCTGAAAAAATTATTTCGCACAACAAATCGCAAAAAACAGGCTATTTTGAAAATTTTGACTACATTTTTGAAAATTTCAACCCGAAGATGTAATCTGATCATGCTGGCCAACGAACTTGAACTTTCGTTTTGTGTCCTTAACATTTTAAAATTTGTTTGAAGTTTCTAGCACATTTCTACGGACAGTTATCGTCTGGAATGACACATACATACATATATACATATATACATATATACATACATACATACATACATAAAAAAATGCGTTAAACTTCAGAATATGATTCAGAATAGCCTGAAACGGATTTCTGCATAAATGTTTTTCAAAAATTCACATTCTACAAATTTTGAGGCGAGAGCAATAGCTTAATTTTCTTCAAAAATTCGCTAAAAGCAACAGAACATTTTGATTTTGGAGGACAAAACTTTTTTTCGACTTCAATCACGAACACATAGCTTTCCTAACTTCGATAGTGAGGAAGCAAAATTCATTATATCCATCACTGAAATTGTCTACATGTGGATCAACCAATTTTCAAAAGCAAATATCACGTTTCGGATGTTATCTAGATCGTCGAGGGTACGAATTACCTTCACTGGCTAATTTTCATTTTTCCTCGTATGGACTAGAAAGTTCTTAATCCAGGAATATTTGATGCTTCTTTTCTCTGCTTTCTTCTTGATCATCCGTAGTATATCTGCTCTCAGTGGGGTCAAGTTTTCCGTTACGAATACTCGAGTGTTCGGCCAGGCTAATACGAATTTATCAGCAGTTAAACTTCGATCTTGAAAAAGTCAGGTCTTTTTGCCTTTCTTCTTCTTCTTCCGATCCCAATAAATCCACAACTTATTTACACCGATATAAATATATTTTTCCAACAAACCTACTATATTTTTTCGAAATTTTGTGCAAAAATACCATATATAAAGTGCCCGTGAAGGCAAACCTACCTAAGCAATAAAAAAATTATCCACCCATAGTTCATCTTCAACGTTAACTATTGGCCTAACCAGTCGTCAAAGTTAACAACACATCCTTATAAAATATCCCCCCCCCCCCCCCCCCCCCCCCCCCCCCCCCCCATAAAAAAAGTCTGCTAATTTGGGTGTGGCACATAGCTTCCTCGTTTGCGTATCATGAATGTATAGATCATTGAAAAGTTTTAAATGACCTTGAAAAATCCCTTAGCGGAAAAGATTAAATCAAGAAGTAGCGTAAAACGTCATAACTGGTCAATTAAGAAACGAAAAAATGATACTCAATGTTATTCACATTTGCTCATGCGCAGAATGAACGATGAAATAGGTACGGGACCACCTACAACCTAACCCGCGCATTCAATGACAATTTCATCAAAATCGGATGAAAACTGTGGAAATTAGGGTCGATACTAGTATTTCACATAGGCACATGCGCAGTAGCTATTAGTGATACAATCATGTTTAAATTGATATGGGATGATCAAATTGTCATCCCCCAACTATCATTCAAATTTGAGCGAGATCGGATGACTAGGGTGTGGGAAAATGGTGCTAGTTAGAATTTACGTTTTCACATGAGCAGAGTGAAGTATTGAGTCAGAAACGAGATCCAACTACTCCTGATTTACTATATAACCTCGATTTCATATCATCTAGTGGTACGATTTTGATCAAACTCTGGCGGTAGGTGGGTATACGTACCATTAAAATGAATTCATCACGAATTTTACTAGTGAAAAACTTTTTTGACGATTTTAAAAAGCTGAAATATAACAATCTTCACATTTACCCCCTCCCTGACCGCCCAGGTCCTCAGGACCATGAAAAATGAATTCATCGCGAATTTTACTAGTGAAAAACTTTTTTTCCGGTTCTGAAAAGCTGAAATACAACAATCTTCACATTTACCCCCTCCCAGACAGCCCAGGTCCTCGGGACCATGAAAAATGAATTCATCACGAATTTTACAAGTGAAAAACTTTTTTTCCGATTTTAAAAATCTGAAATATAACAATCTTCACATGTGCCCCTCCCGGACAGCCCAGGTCCTCGGGACCATGGAAAAAAAAAAAAAAAAAAAATTCATCACGAATTTTAATAGTGAAACACTTTATTTCCGATTTTAAAAAGCTGAAATATAACAATCCTCACATGTACCCCCTCCCTGACCGCCCAGGTCCTGGGGACCATGAAAAATGAATTTATCACAAATTTTACTAGTGAAAAACTTTTTTTCCGATTTAAAAAAGGTGAAATATAACAATCTTCACATGTACCCCCTCCCTGACCGCCCAGGTCCTGGGGACTATGAAAAATGAATTTATCACAAATTTTACTAGTGAAAAACTTTTTTCCGATTTTAAAAAGGTAAAATATAACAATCTTCACATGTACCCCCTCCCTGACAGCCCAGGTCCTCGGGACCATGAAAAATGAATTCATCACAAATTTTACTGGTGAAAAACTTTTTTTCCAATTTTAAAAATCTGAAATATAACAATCTTCACATTTATCCCCTCCCTGACAGCCCAGGTCCTCGGGAGCACGAAAAATGAATTCATCACGAATTTTACTAGTGAAACACTTTATTTCCGATTTTAAAAAGCTGAAATATAACAACCTTCACATTTACCCCCTCCCTGAGCGACCAGGTCCTCGGGACCATGAAAAATGATTTCATTGCAAATTTTACTAGTGAAGAACTTTTTTTCCGGTTCTGAAAAGCTGAAATACAACAATCTTCACATTTACCCCCTCCCTGACAGCCCAGGTCCTCGGGACCATGAAAAATGAATTCATCATGAATTTTACAAGTGAAAAACTTTTTTTCCGATTTTAAAAATCTGAAATATAACAATCTTCACAAGTGCCCCTCCCGGACAGCCCAGGTCCTCGGGACCATGAAAAAAAAAAAAAATTCATCACGAATTTTAATAGTGAAACACTTTATTTCCGATTTTAAAAAGCTGAAATATAACAATCTTCACATGTACCCCCTCCCTGACCGCCCAGGTCCTGGGGACCATGAAAAATGAATTTATCACAAATTTTACTAGTGAAAAACTTTTTTTCCGATTTAAAAAAGGTGAAATATAACAATCTTCACATGTACCCCCTCCCTGACCGCCCAGGTCCTGGAGACCATGAAAAATGAATTTATCACAAATTTTACTAGTGAAAAACTTTTTTTCCGATTTTAAAAAGGTGAAATATAACAATCTTCACATGTACCCCCTCCCTGACAGCCCAGGTCCTCGGGACCATGAAAAATGAATTCATCACAAATTTTACTGGTGAAAAACTTTTTTTCCAATTTTAAAAATCTGAAATATAACAATCTTCACATTTATCCCCTCCCTGACAGCCCAGGTCCTCGGGAGCACGAAAAATGAATTCATCACGAATTTTACTAGTGAAACACTTTATTTCAGATTTTAAAAAGCTGAAATATAACAACCTTCACATTTACCCCCTCCCTGAGCGACCAGGTCCTCGGGACCATGAAAAATGATTTCATTGCAAATTTTACTAGTGAAGAACTTTTTTTCCGGTTCTGAAAAGCTGAAATACAACAATCTTCACATTTACCCCCTCCCTGACAGCCCAGGTCCTCGGGACCATGAAAAATGAATTCATCACGAATTTTACAAGTGAAAAACTTTTTTTCCGATTTTAAAAATCTGAAATATAACAATCTTCACAAGTGCCCCTCCCGGACAGCCCAGGTCCTCGGGACCATGAAAAAAAAAAAATTCATCACGAATTTTAATAGTGAAACACTTCATTTCCGATTTTAAAAAGCTGAAATATAACAATCTTCACATGTACCCCCTCCCTGACCGCCCAGGTCCTGGGGACCATGAAAAATGAATTTATCACAAATTTTACTAGTGAAAAACTTTTTTTCCGATTTAAAAAAGGTGAAATATAACAATCTTCACATGTACCCCCTCCCTGACCGCCCAGGTCCTGGAGACCATGAAAAATGAATTTATCACAAATTTTACTAGTGAAAAACTTTTTTTCCCATTTTAAAAAGGTGAAATATAACAATCTTCACATGTACCCCCTCCCTGACAGCCCAGGTCCTCGGGACCATGAAAAATGAATTCATCACAAATTTTACTGGTGAAAAACTTTTTTTCCAATTTTAAAAATCTGAAATATAACAATCTTCACATTTATCCCCTCCCTGACAGCCCAGGTCCTCGGGAGCACGAAAAATGAATTCATCACGAATTTTACTAGTGAAAAACTTTTTTTCCGATTTTAAAAAGCTGAAATATAACAATCTTCACATTTGCCCCCTCCCTGACATCCCAGGTCCTCGGGACAATGAAAAATGAATTCATCACAAATTTTACTAGTGAAAAACTTTTTTTCTGAATTCCGATCATTCTTCAACAATCTGGAACCGATGGACATAATTCATTTGAATCCCCAACCCAGAGGAAGGTTTGTCTCCACCCCGGAGGTGTGGCTCTAAAATAATCGTTTGTACCAATCTTTCACTTTCAAAACATAACCCATGGTGAGCCCCACGACAAGAGGATAGCTCTGCCGCTAATGACCCTTCTGGTTAAGGTGCGGCTGAAAAGAAAGAAAAAAAAAAAGAGAGAGAAAAAAACACGGTATGTGTGCCACAATCCTGCATTTCACGTTACTCACTTGAGCCCCTTCATTGGTTTTGGTTATACCTCGCCTTCAAGACAAGTGGTGCGGTAAGCCTGTTCGTAAAGTGAATTACAGGATTGTGGCATCGTTTTGTAGCACTGGGAGGTGACGCCGTAAGCCTGCGCCTCACCTTATATCGACGCCGTAAGTCTGTGTCTATATAGCTATATGTATATATCGTGGGGTTAGTGGTAAAAGTGATCAAGTCCATTTGGCAAAAGTGTTCAGGAGAGCCTGTTAAAGTTTTCCAACACACGGACTGATGGAAAAATGCGGATTGTGAACTTAAAATCAGGTCAAACCAAATAATTTCATGTTATGTGAGCTCAGTAATACCTTTGTTATGTGAAAGTAGTACCAAACCTTATACAAAATAAACTTACTTTTAATTGTCCCCGATATTTAGTGAGAATTGTAAGTTGAATACTTTTACCTGAATAAAAACTGTTATGATTCGGACATGATCACTATAATAAAACTTCAAATTCACAGTAAATTTGACCAGTATTATCATTTTCAGGTGTTCAACCCTTCAGTACCAATCCCTCGGGATACTAACAATCAAGAAATAACAAATTTTCATTAGATTATCCCTTACAACTGTCATTTGACTGACTTTACTTGTAAGCTAAAGTATTTCTACAACCACTTTATGTAGGAGTAATGACGATCAAATGACTGTTGACATTTTTTACTTGTAATGTGTTGGTACTTACAAGCAGTTGCTGTACATGTAAATCTAGGTAAATGCCATTTGATCATTTGTGATCCATTGGTTCATTCAGGTAAAAATAAATTTTTATCATACTTTTTTATCATAAGTTCTTTTGTTTTTCAATTCACAGCTGTAGATATTGTTTTATAGTATCCGGAGAGACCAAAACCTCATTTTCTAAAAAAAATGCACTTGATCACTTTTACCATCAACCCCACGATATATATGTAGGCGAACGTAGTCGAACGTATATTCATTGCGTATAATGAATTATCATACTCATTAGGTACCTAATAAAAGAGAGTAGAATTGTTATTTACTTGGTACGATGAGTACTAAAATGACATATATTAAAATAAGCATAATACATGGACATCATTTAAAGCACTGATTGATGGTCTATAACTTTCTAACGGTAGGCTCATCCCTTGTTGCTGAGGCAGTTGCCTTCATGTTATGCTTTACATTTTCCTATTTCGTGTGGTATGTGGAACAAAGTTATCTGTGCTGATCGTACTGCAGATACAGGTACTCGCTTATTGTCTATGAATTTGTATTGGAACAAATTTACACATAGATGCTGCTCTTTGCTGGAACTCTAAAGGTCCGGCTTTACCCCTCAGTCAGCTATCCATGTATATAAATGTTTCTATGCTCCTAGCTTTCACCCGCCAAAATCGTTCAGCCCTAGTACGGCAGTTAACCCTTCTGTATTCGAGTAGAAGGTACTTTTCCGAAGCTACATATTTTGCTAAACTGATCAAAGTGCTCCAAACTCTTTAGCTTTGGTGACTGTGTGGTGGCAACTAAAACAATGATCCGAGCGCTGCCTCAATTGAACCTTTTATATTTTGTCAAGGGTGGTGAAGTGCGGGCTCAATAAGAAGCTTTATGTCGACGCGCCTACTCTCGCTTTGCAAATGGTTTTGCAAACTTACCAGAGGCACTAGTGTCGAGGTGTGGGCGTAGACTCACTTTATTATATAATGGTGAACCGTGGAGAAGATGGTGGGGGGGGGGGGGGGGTTACCAAGCAAGTTGTTTTAAAGTGAAACCATCAAGGCAAAAAGTTTCGCTTTCTCTTGAAAAAAATTCAAAGAACTTACTCAGGTACTAAGAGCAGTCATCAAGAACAAAGCCACTCATCAAGAGCGAAAGCCAATACCTACCATTTCTCCTACTTTCATACTTAGTTTTTAAGTAAATAAGAATGAAGGAAGATCAGGGAAAGAGCGGAGCGCAGAGTTTTGCTGTCATTTGATGGACTTAGTAACTTGTATTTTACGGGATTATCCCTTTCACTCCTGGTTTTTGACAGTTTCTTCGACTTTTCGTACCTTAATGTTGTCAATAGTTTATGAGTGTAATCTCCCAATATTCTTTCAGGTTCCTAACACGAGTAATAGACACCCTTCTCAAGAGCTGAAATCAAGTTCTCTTTATAACTTCTCTAGAAAAAATAGGCTATATTTCATACAGGAAATATCTTTAGGAATGCTTGGTGGATGTGTCTCTTCGGCAGCCTGTGATGAATTACTCGGGAAGAAATGAACTCTGTTGAGGATTGAGCTGAGTGAATCTAGCCTCAATTTTTAATTTGCGTGTGTGAAGTTAAATTTACTTGACTAATAAACATATTAGTAAGTAATGCATGCATTCGAGAGACAACCCTATGAACGGGTTGTTTATGATTTCGGTAAGAATAGCGTAGATTGTCCCCCCATCCTCCCTCCATTATAACCTAAGATGAATGTGCTGTGAGGAATCCCACCTCCCCACCCACACACACACACGCACACACATACACAATCAAAACCATAATAATTTACTGAGAGTGGTTTTACAGACAAATACTTCGAGAAACATAATAAAATAGTCGAGAGAATAAATCACCAAAATCTTTTGAGAAGAGCATGAATCTTAGATTTCACTTCCCCTTTTATCACTCCTTTTCATAAAATCCATCAACGAAATGAAAAAGCAGGCAATTCTAAAAAAAAGAAATGATTGGAGTTACCCTCTCCATTTATCCCCACTGTCAGTAAATTTCATTCCTGTTTGTTGGACAACAGGAATGAACTTTGGATTGAAAAAAAAAAAAAACTGATGGAAATCAGATGGAAATTGTTGAAACAAAACGATTTATTACTGTTACCCCCTCCATTCGACCGCCTCCATGATAAAATTCTAAATTCTGAATTGTAAACTTAGAATTTTCATAAAACGATTATAGCATGACAGTTCTAGAGAAGATTAAATTCGCTAAACAACGCCTCTTAAAACCATGGCTATCAGAGGTCGGCGCCGTGCTGAGTTCTTCATGCCATTTTCAGAGAATTCTATTACAGGACATCAAACGTGACTGCGTCAATGAAATATAACTAAGGCAACTTTCAGTGAAGCCAGTATGATCGATACTTATCGTTCTTTCTGGTTGTAATTTCCATTGATTCAGGACGAGCAATTAGTGTTTTATGGAAAAGCGTTGTACATTCCTGATTAGCTGTTTTGGATGGGAGTTTTCAAAGGAGTGAGTAAATTCTTGAACAACCAGTCTTGTTGTTACTAAAACAGGTAATATCTGGATGGTCACATATGAAAGTATGTTCATCAACTTGACCGCTTGATTTATTGAGTAGATAGGTAGATAGACTTGAAGTGAAGGTGCAGAAAGGTGTTGATTGGGTGGTTCGGTAAGTCAAATCCTACCTGTCCCACAGAGGCTCCGATCCAAATTTCAGCTTCTTAGGGAAAATAGTGTAGGGATTAGCGTCAAGAGTTCACACAGCTGATTGGAGTGGTTCTGCAAATCAAAATCCTCTACTACATGCCTGCATGCCTCACAGAGATTCCATTTCGAATTGCAGCTTCTTAGGTTATATTGTAGCATAGATATTAGCGTTAAGAGCTCACTCAGCTTATTGGCGTGGTTCGGCAAGTTGAAATCATAACCCACTTGGTTTATAGAGGCTCCGTTTCAAATTTCGCTTTGTAGGATAAATAGCGTGGAAATTAGGTTTTTTTTAAATGTTTAAGCCACACCTCAACCAGAAGGGTCATTAGCGGCATTGAACAAGGTGTTCAAAGGGACACTGGAAGTGGCACAATTCTAAGGGGAGCCATGCTGCCATCCTTGACTAAAAACGCTGCAATAAACATATTGTTATAGTAAGTTACCAAGTTGTTGCTGACGTTGCGAGTTACCAAGTTTGTTGCAAGTTGCTAGTGACTTGAAATGTTTGTAATTCATTAAAAATCTAGTCTCCGTGTTGAAAAGGTGTTTCATTTACGCAGAATTTAACATTGGTGTCAGAAGTGGGATACGTCGGTGTAAGTGGTTTTCAGTGTTCAGAGTTTTGAAGTGACTGTTTCTTTTGTTAATGCCAACGACGAGGAGGCAAGGGGAGGAAATGGCGGCATGGGAGCAACCATTTGAAGAACTTAGACTTCAATTCGCCGAAATGATGAACATTTTAGGTGAAATTAGGCAAAATTCGGCAGAGGCGGCTCAAGTAGCATCTAATGCCAATACCGTGACATCTGAGGTCGTTCAGCAAGCACCTACGACTGCGTTAGCTCCACACAGACCATTCATGGTTAAACCGGGATCCTATGATGGCAAAAGTAATTGGGAGGACTACCTTTTCAAATTCGAAACTGTTAGTCGGGCAAATGGCTGGTCAGAGGAGGAGAAGGCAACGCAGCTGATAGCAGCGCTACAAGGGTCTGCCTTAGCAATTGTTGCTCACATAGGCACACATCCACCATTTGGTGACATAGTTGAAGCCTTGCAGAATCGTTACGGCTCGAGGGGACAAGAACATCTGTTTATGTACCAACTGCGGGGTCGAAGACAGATGCTAAACGAAGGGCTAGCTGAATTTGCAGCAGATCTAGAAATATTAGCTCGGAAGGCATTGCCAGGCACTGGATCGGCCACTGTGGATGCAATGGCGCTACAACAATTTTATGATGGCATCAGAAGTGTTGAATTGAGGAAACTTGTACTGGCTTACCCTACAACCACCCTTCGGGGCGCAGTTGGTTATGCAATACAAGCAGAGGCTAACCTACTGCGGGCTAGCGTTGGTGTTGTCAGTCCAACAGTCTGTCAGGTGAAGGGTGCAAGGTGGTCCAACATTTGGATGCTGCTGGAGGCACAGTTCCACCAACCATCAAACAGACCATAGAGACTCACAACCGAGTAAACTGCAATGGTCAGGATCAAAAGCCTTGGTTTACCTGCTGGTCCTGTGGGAAACAAGGGCACTATAGTCGGCAGTGCCCTCAGAAACCTAGAAACTGTTTTTGTAATAAGCAGGATCAGGGAAACGGCAAGCCATCAGCTTAAAGGGTCATAAGCTGGTGTGTCAAAGTGAGGCCCAAAAAGTTCCTTTATGGGGGATTATAAGTGGTATCACACCAACCCTTTGGGGGAAAGTCGAAGGGCAAAATTGTAGAGTGGTGATCGATACAGGAGCAGCAGTAACTGTAGTAAGGCAAGACATAGGGGAGAAACTTATCCAAAGGAGCACAACCAAGCGTCTGCAAACAGCCACAGGGGAGCTCATCCAGGTGAAGGGAGTTGCAGAGGCCAATATCAGTCTAGGCGAACACATGAATTTCAAGCATCCAGTTGTGGTGGCCAGTATTCAGGAACCCTGTCTGCTAGGATGGGATTTCTTGGCTAGTCAGGGATGTGTACTTGACCTGGACAGGGGCGTGTTGAAAGTTGGGTCTCAAGAAATCGGATTCACTGACTACAGAACCAGAAAAGAGGAACTACATGCTGTGCAAGAGGGGCAGTTGAGTAGGGTATTGGAGGAGCTAGTGGGACGCTCTTCAGCAGAACTTACACCCAGCCAGAAGGATGTTATAACAGCGCTTGTTACAGAGTTCCATGATGTGTTTACTGATGGGCGAATGATGTATGGAGCTGCAAAGGTCTCACCCCATAAAATTGACACAGCTGGTCATAGGCCGATTCGGCAAGCACCTCGCAGACTAGCACCCGTGAAACGTCCAGAAGTTGACAAGTTGGTGGATGAGATGCTTCATGCTGGGGTTATAGAACCTTCAGATAGTGCATGGGCTAGTCCCATTGTATTGGTGGCGAAAAAGGATGGCAGTACACGGTTTTGTGTTGACTATCGTAAATTGAATGAGGTCACACTAAAAGATGCCCACCCATTGCCGAAGACAGATGAGTTGCTTAAAGGGTTGAAGCATGGCAAGTGGTTCTCCACTTTGGATTTTCAATCTGGGTACTGGCAAATCCCGATGGAGGCAAAAGATAAAGAGAAAACTGCGTTTTGTACCCCATCTGGACTGTGGCAGTTCAATGTAATGCCCTTTGGACTAACAAATGCACCAGCTACCTTCCAGCGCACCATGACAAAGGTTCTATGGAAACTCTTGAAACAGGAAGGGGTGCTTGTTTACATTGATGATGTTCTGGTATTCACACTGACTTTTGAGCAACATGTAGGTCTCTTGCGTGAACTCTTCCAACTTTTAAGAGAAGCCAATTTGAAGTTGAACACCAAGAAGACTACGTTGGTACAGACTACAGTGAGCTACCTTGGGCATGTCGTATCTCCTGAAGGCGTGCACACTGATCCTAAGAAATTGGTAGTGATTAAGGAGTGGCCCTCACCAACAACCAGCAGGGAAGTACGGGCGTTCACTGGATTCTGCGCATATTATAGGGATTTCATCCCCAATTTCGCCCAATGCATGAAACCATTGTATGAGGCTGAGAATAGCAAGCCATTTACCTGGTCCAATCAACAAGAGGAGGCTTTTAATAACATGAAAGAGGCATTCATGTCACCTCCGGTACTTGGACATGTACAAGATGATGCCCCATTTATTATTGATGCTGATGCTAGCAACATTGCTATGGGTGCTACTTTGTCACAGGTGCAAGAGGGCAAGGAGAAGGTAATCAGTTATTTCAGCAAGTGTTTGACAAAACCACAAAGAAATTACTGCGTAACTCGAAGGGAACTATTGAGCATTGTCAAGGCAGTACAGCACTTTTCTGAGTATGGAATTGCAAATGGGCTTCCACTAACAGTTCGCACTGACCATGCTTCATTGAAGTGGCTCCTGAGCTTCAAGAATCCTGATGGGCAAATGGCTAGATGGCTGGAAATACTGGCACCCTTTGCTCCTACTGTGGTCTATCGCCAGGGAAAGGATCATGGCAATGCTGATGGACTGTCCCGTCGGCCATGCCTGAAGGACAAATGTCGTTATTGTTCCAGGCGAGAAGAACAGGAGGAATGCCAGAAAGTTCAAAGGTGCCAATTAGCAGCAGTATTTGGTCGGAAGGAATGTGGGGAAGCCCAGCGAAAGGACCAAACGCTGAGAAAAGTTGTTGACTGGGTGGGACAAGGGAAACGGCCTACGACAGAGGAATTGGACTCCTGTAGCTCTGAGGAGAAGGCTTATGATGCCATGTTTGCCTCATTAGGGCTGGTTGATGGCTGTCTTCACCGAAAATGGGAGTCAACGGATGGGAAGAAGTTCACGTGGCAAATGATAGTTCCTGACTTATGGAAAAAAAAGTTATTCGAGCAATTCCACAATCTCGGACATTTTGCAGAAGCAAAAACGGCTAGGGCGATTCGGGCAAACCATTATTGGATCGGAATTCATCGAGATATAAGGATGTGGTGCAGGGCTTGCAGGATTTGCCGTGAACGTACACAGGGACAGCATCGAGCACCATTGAAGACAAGGGTGACAGGTGTACCATTTGGAAGAGTGGGCATTGACCTCATGGGCCCCCTACCTCTCTCCTCTCGGGGAAACCGATACATCATGGTCATGCAGGACTACTTCACCAAGTGGCCAGAAGCCATAGCAATTCCTGATTCCAAGGCTTCTACAGTTGCTCGTGCACTGGTTGATCAAGTCGTTTCCCGGTTTGGAGTACCACATGAGATACACTCTGATCAGGGGCGGAGTTTTGAAGGGGAGGTGTTCCAAGGAGTGACGAAGTTGTTAGGGTCCCACAAGACAAGAGCTACGCCCTTGCATCCTCAGAGCGATGGTTTGGTGGAGAGACTGAACCGAACCCTATGGTTGATGCTCTCGAAGATGACATCAGACCACCAGCGAGACTGGGATGACATGCTGCCCATTGCAATGCTAGCATATAGGTCAGCTGAGCACTCAAGTTTAGGGTTTTCGCCTGCGAGAATGATGTTTGGTAGGGAACTCCAGCTGCCCGTCCATTTGTTGTTGGGAAGCCTGCCACATGATAAAACTGTACCAGACTATGTGGAGGAGCTAAGGAACAAGTTGGCAGAGGTCCACGATACCGCACGAAAGAGGCTACGCATAAAAGCGGAAGAAATGCAACGGCGATACAACGTGAAGGTCAAGAAGCATAACTATTCTGAAGGCGATAAGGTTTGGTTTTACAACCCGAAGCGGCAGAAGGGTCTACTGACTAAGCTCCAGCGCAGCTGGGAAGGACCATGCACCATGGTGAAAGCCCTGAATGAGGTAGTTATCCGGATTAGCACGACCAAAGGACGATTGAGGGTTGTCCACCACGATCGTTTGGCCCCATTTTTAGAAGGGACGGAGTAGTGTTATAGTAAGTTACCAAGTTGTTGCTGACGTTGCGAAATACCAAGTTTGTTGCAAGTTGCTAGTGACTTGAAATGTTTGTAATTCATTAAAAATCTAGTCTCCGTGTTGAAAAGGTGTTTCATTTACGCAGAATTTAACAATATATTCATGCCTCGAAGGAACGCCGTACCCACCACAAGGTGCCGCGGCGCCTCCTCTCACTCCACCCCCCGCTCACCCCCCCCCCCCCTCACTCCCCACCGTGACCCCCTGCCAAGCGTGCCAGGCGTGCGTGCGTGCTTAAGTCTAACAAAGCCTTGAAATGACACTTTTTCGCCCGTTTTTGGCCCATAGCATCTATGCGAGTAAAGCGATCGGGATGGTTAAACGTTAGGACCAACTAGACCCCAAATGGAGTCTATGTGCGAAAGGACGGGTTTTTTAAGTCAATTCTTAGGCCTTTTATGGCCCGGACGGCGGACGGCGAACGGCGGACGGCGGACGGGCATTTCAAATTTGGATTCTACGCACCTTGAAACGTAAAGTGACAAAGTTTGAGGGGGGGTTATAAAAATTTTTTGCTATACGATCACATAGGCTTATTATTGGAAATAATAAACCAAAAGGGGCGCCATCATGGACTCCACTGACATATCGGAGGAGGGGAAAAATGAGGGGTGTAGTGATAATCACTGTTTTAACCCCTCAAGAGGATGAAAATATTGAAGTGCATCAACTTGTTGATCAATGTTTATGGTGACTGCAATATTTTGTGTTTCATTTATTCACATGTTGAGCTTTGTTTTTCTTCGAAACATCTCAGCTAAAAATATATTCACAAATTCTGTTCTTGTTTAACAAGTCTAATTATTTAGTTAAAATAATATTATTCAATATTATCATTCCTTTTAATGCCATTTCATAAAAATTCATTAAAAAATAACCCAAAAATAAAATAATACAACTAAGACTAGATGTAAAATAGGCTAATAACTGTATACATGGTACTCTTTACAATCAGCAAAAAGTGAAATAAAACCATGACTATATAAATATATCACAGATCAGATATCACAGTTCGTAGTAGAGCTCAGCGGCTCTCAGGTACAACAACAGGGATCGGACCTTGTCTGGTCCGGACAATGCACAACCCACTGAGGGGACTGATGCTGGATTCGGAGGTCCACAAGGGCTGGGCAGCCCTCGAGGAAGTGGCGGATGGACTGATCACCCCCACAGTTCCCACACACAACATCTCGAGCTTCTGTGAGAAGTAAGACGGGTATGGCCAGTGGCGACCCGGTTGACCACTATTCGATCCCTCCTTGGAAGTTGGGTTGCGAAAGGGCCCACCGGGCACAGGTTCTGAAAAACACCACGCAGACCTGTGACCTCAACCTGCCACTGCTTATGCCAGATGGAATTGGCTTCATGTTGGATGTAGTAGATTAATTTGATCTTCAATGCATATCGGCTACATATCGATGGAGTTATCACCAATGAGTCTCCTTGCAAGGGCATCTGCACACTCATTTCCATGAATACCACCCACATGGCTCGGCACCCACATAAAAGTTATGGTTGAGCCCAATGTTGTGGCTTGGTGTAGCGATACACGTTGGCTTTGTATTAGGGAATCATCAGTATATGAGTCCCTAATCGCCTCGTTGTTACTTAGTGAATCGCTTCAGATCACATCATTCCCAACTCCTAATAAATAGCAGTTGTCTAGATTTTCTGTCTGGATCATAATATTCTGGAATTTGGAAGAGGAAACCTGCTTCCAGTTTTTTGCGAGTGCGTTCGGGAGATACGATGCCCCCTTCCTCAGGCTAACTATCAACAAGCTATCTCTTTCTGCCTCCCTATCCCTTCCATCATCCAACTCATACTGCAAGCCAACTCCAGCAACCTGAGGAAGGGGGAATATTATCTCCCGAAAGCGCTTGCTAAAAACTGAAAGGAGTCTATGTTTTCTTTTCCAAATTCCAGAATATAAATGGCAGTGTCGGACAGCCAGTGTCACTGCCCACAGCTCTGCTGTGAACACAAAAGTAACTGGAGGTAGGAGTCTTGTGACTTGGAAGTTGGGGCTCCATAGAGCAAGGCCAACACCATCAGTGAATTTAAGAGGTTTAGGTTTTTAAATTAGGTTTTTTGAATCAAGAAATTGCTGCTGTTATCAGTTACATCTTTTGCTACTACTTTATTTTGAATGACCAGCTGATCACTTCACGACCCATTCCGTCAAATTTGGTCTAGCCGTACACGCCATACATGGACAAAGTGAATACAACAGCGCTTTTTTTTTTTTTTTTACAACAGCGCTTTTTTTTTTTTTAATAGAGAGAATGCGTTAAAAATCAAATGTACACCGTGGATTACCGCTAATCTTTGTAGATAAATAATGCATCGTAATAACGATATGCTGGACACACTCTCTTATTCACTGATGGCTCAAAAACGCCTGATGGTGTATTGCTTCTATAGTTTGGAGCCCCAACTTCAATGTCACTAGACGCCTACAATCTGTTGAGTCTGTGTTCACAGCAGAGCTGTGGGCAGTGATGCTGGCTGTTCGACACTGCCAGCTATCGGGAGTTGGACATTATGTGATCTGTAGTGACTCACTGAGTATCATCGAGGCGATTAGGGGCACATATTCATATGATCCCCTAATACAAAGCCTGCGTGTGTCACTACACCAAGCCACAACATTAGGTATTGACGGCAATCAGAGTGCTGAAGACCTAGCAAGGAGATCCATTGGTGATGACTCCATCGAAATGCTGCCTATACGCATTGAGGATCAAATCTCCCACATGGAGCATAAAGCCAATTCCATCTGGTTCGAGCAATGGCAGGGCGAGATCACTGGTCTGCGTGGAGCCCTTCAGGACCTTTGCCCGGTTGATCCTTTCGTGGCCCACATTCCAAGGAGGGACCGAATAGTGGTCAATCGGGTAGCCACTGCCAGCAAGCGGATCCAGTAGCGCGTGATGTTGTGTGTGGGAGATGTGGGGGTGATTGGTCTATTCCCCACTTTTTGGAGGATTGCCCAGCCCTCATGGACCTCAGAGCCCAGCATTCATCCACTCAGTGGGTGGATTTTCTGTAAGGACCAGACAAGGTCCAGTCCCTGTTGGTGTACCTGAGAGCCACTGAGCTTTACAACGAGCTGTGATATCTGATCTGTGATACCTATATTTATTTACTTATGTATATCTAGTCATACCTTTATTTAACTAATATATATAGTACTTATCATTATATATTTATCGATAATATTTATGTATTTGTAAATATCATCTAGTCGTAGTTTAGTTATTATTACGGGGTATTTTTATCCGCTGTAGGGGTTACAAAGCGGTCATCGCTAAATCCCTTGAGGCAGAGTGCGGCGATGCCTCTTTTTGCGTGTTATTATTATTATTATTATTATTTTTATTTTTTTTTTTTTTCTCCGATCTGCCAGTGGAGTCTGTGATGGCAGTCCGTTTAGTGACGGACGGTCAGCATGGCTCCCCTTAGAATCGAGCCCGTTGCAGTGTCCTTTTGACACCCCTTTTTGATTGCGCTAATGACCCTTTCGGTTGAGGATTAAATTCTTTAAAAAAAAAAAAAAAATTACTTGTATAAGTCTACATAATTTACCTAATAATGCCTACACTCCACTGCCAAATTTCAATAATAATCACGAGTGCCGAAAATTCCAAAGCGGTGTTGATATTCGTTCTATCTCATTCATTTTCATCTTCTTCTTGACCTGTTTTCTGGAAATGTTGGGAGGGGACGGAGGAGTATTCAGATTAATCTCCACTTCTGACCCAGTAGATATAGAATCCTCCAACGTAATTCGTCCATAGTGAATGATAACTTTTTTCCATCAACCAGTAGTTCAACTCCAATCAAGACGGCTTGCTTCCCGTATTTCCGTAATTTCTTGCTTGAAACAACTTGGGCAAGAGATGCTTTCTAAATTTCCGTGTTCGTCTGTCGTAGAACACGGATGTATTAAATTGGGATCCCTTGAACTTGTAAATGTTCTGGCGTACTTTAGATTTAGAGAAATTATTACCAAAATGATGTGAAATGGTCTACTTCTAGGAGGTTGGATGGTGCCTAAACGTCTTACACCTATAACTTCATAATCCTCAAGAACGCAATTCAATTCAGTTCTAAAAATGTCCATCACATTCCTCTTGAGAATATTCATGCTTTTTTCCCCTTCTAAAACGTTATGAAGACCGTTCTGTTGTCCGTGTGCCGGTTCTGTTTCGTATTATTTTTTTCAGATAATACTAAGTAGATTGCCTTCTATACTGTCAGTTAGTACTTGCGTTGCGGAAAACAGAATTCAGAAAAACGCTGCGAATCATTACACAAAGGTCTGTACTAAATAGCCCTCTTACGCAGAACACTGATGATTAAACTTCGTTTATACTATTTTTATTAACGAAACTCGATGCTTTGCCTTTCGCAAATGAGGTTTTCCATTCGATGTCCGCATGACGGTTCCAGATGCCACAACAAACTTAGTAGACGGTTTTTTTTTTTTTTCAGGTTTGTATTAATAGTAAAAATCAGACCAATCCAAGTGATTTTCGACAAAGAAGTTTATCCCCGAGAGGAAATTTCATTTACGATCTGGAGTTTGGAAAAAACCATCTTAGTAAACAACCTGACTAACACGTTTTTCGTAAAGCTGTCGAAAGTTAAGGGAGGATCAAGTAAATCATCGGTTGACGTGAAACTCTGTACGTTCAGATAATGGGCCATTAAATACTTTAAAGCCGGATTTACTACCGCCTTAGAGAGATAAATTTTGAATACCTACCGATAAAGTCGTGCTCTTGAAAGTCATTCTCAAACGTGTTGTAAACTTGATCGCGGGAGGGAGGTGAAGCTCGAAGTATTAGCTTTTGTTCCGAACGGTTCTGAAGTTGCTGAGCCACTCCGAACTCTCGGGGGTCCGTTCAACACCCAAGAAGAACGCTGATTCGAAGAAGATGGCCGCAACTTAGTAACCTTGTTAGCGAAGAGAGAATTTCTCAACTGTTCTTATCTCGAATTTCCAAGTCCAAAAAGCTTGTTTTTTGGGCGACGGGGAGTTTGTAACTTCAGAAACTTGTCCATTGTAAGACACAAACTGATGTACAATTGAACATTATCCAGGAAATTCGGCATAAGACCATTTTTTAAACTCTTTTAACATGATAGTTTCTCAAAAGTATACAACGCATATTGGTGAGGCAAAATGATGATTGAAACAAAGAGGTCTAATACAAAAGGTATGGCGGTACTTCGTGAATTTCACTGAGATTGGTTGAAGTAATGGAGTTGAGTGTTAGCGAGGGTTGGTCAATAATTCAAAAACTCTTCTACGCCGACGTTTCGCTATATTTGTATAGCATGCAGGCTATAGTACAACAGATGATAACAAGTGGTACAGTCTGGCATATAGACTATAAAGACAGCAAAACTGATATAACATACGTACATAATGTTAACCTAATGACTAAAACTTTTATGCAAAATCTGATACATGGATTAATGTGAATTAATGTGGCTACTTATAATGGAACGCTTGACTAATTATGACACTGAAACTAGAAAGTGTTTCAAGTAAAATAATGAATAACAAAGTAGGTAGGTACCTCAGTAGTGGAGTAGGAAAATTTTAGGTCCTCATTGCACGTTATACAATCCTTGCTGGACACATTGTACTTGTACACTATTGTTATACATGCGAGACTGTTTATAATAATAGAAACTTGATAATTATCATAAAAATTAATGAAGAGGATACAAATTGCATAGAAAAATGCCACGTGGGCCTGTTTGTCTGATAACAATGATAATGGTGTTGCTGTTGTCCTAATACTTTTACTAGTTGACATGAAGATGGAATGATTGGAAATGGAATATAAATTAAACTATGAGTAGAACTTCAAGTATGGTGAATAGATTACTCCTTCCTTGGAGGAAATGTGAGGGGGGGGGGGGGGTTGTGTTAGAACTGCTCTTGAAATTGAGTTATAAAATATATCCCCTATGTGCCTAATGCTTAGTGAAGGGGTTACATTCTAATTATACTACTATATATTTGACTCAAATTTCTGGTGTCCCTCCTAAAATTGCGGGTGTTTGGGGTCATTCGAAAGTATACACTTTCTTTAATTGGTCTCTTTCCCAAAATAACTTCTGAGTCAAGAATGTTAGCCTCTTTAAAATCAAGAGTATGATTAAGATCTAGAGAGTGATGGGATAGAGCACACCTGTCATCTTCGGTGTTGATACCTGACCTATGTTTGGCCATCTTACTTTTCATGTATTGGCGAGTTTGCCCGAAGTAACTTGATTCACATTCTTCACATCTCATGGAGTATACTACGTTACTTTGGAATTTACTTGGGATTCAGATTTAAGCTTTGAAAACAGTAGATTATTAAGGGTTCGTTGATTCTTGAAAGCTAACTTGCAGTTGACTGTGTTATTTATAGCTTTATTCAATTGTTCTGATAGGCCTTTTTTTAGTGATATATTTATTGCAACTGAAACATAGTACACTTCATCTAGCAATATTTCATTTCATGATAAGCTCACTAAGGGGGGAGGTTTACAGCAAAACCTGGCCCATACTTGTATCAAAAACAGTTAAAAACACTGGATTACACTTGCACTGTTTGCACAGCACAATTAGGTCCAGAGGTTTATTTCTCTTGAGTCGCCGAAGTTTTCCTTCGTTGTTTTAAACGCTGAGCATCTCCAGGTTCTCGTGTTTGTGGAGGCGATGTTCGTGCTTCCTTGCATTTCTGAAAGGCCTTTGACATATAAAAACACTTCTATATGGCTGAGGTGGCTGAGGTTCCTGATTGGGGCTTAGATCAGTTGGAATGGAACTATTTGCATCTGTTGGTTGAACAGTCGCGGATACCTCATTAGAGTTTGTATTAATAATAGAAGGTGGAACTGTTAGGGCATTGGTAATGTTGATTTTTGAATCACAGTAGCTGTGATTTGATTGCTTATTTGATTGTTTGGCGAGTTGTGATTAATAGAGTTGATTAAAGAAGTGGGAAAATAGTTGTTTTTCAAAATATTTTTCACAATTTCGAGGTTGTTGTAATGAAAAACGGTGTTAAAGATTGAGTGCTGCCGTGATTTTTTGTCTCAAAGGGTAGTGGGACTCGAAATTCCAATACCTGTCAGTTTTATGAGGTTTTCTCCACCAGTCTACAGAGATTGTGCCATCCATATTCCTAGTAGTAAGTGTGTCAAGGTATGATCGTTGGTAATCATTATTCTCAATTTCTATAGTAAACTGTAATTTGGAGTACAAACTATTGAATGTATTTAATACTGTCTCTTCACTATTGATTGTGATTGCAAGGTATAAGTCATCAACGAATTTATATATGAAAGGCACGTCGAAAGGAAGCAATGGTATAAGTTGGTCGATAAGTTTGTTCATAAGATGTCCGCTAGGATGGGGACTAAAGGACTACCCGTAGCCACACCATCAATTATCTCGTAACATCTATCTTTATATTGTTAGTATCCCTTCTCCACGCGTAGTTTTAATAGTTCCTGAAAATCGTCCTTAGATACCTTTGTATGAGATTTGAGAGAATCCCAGCGTTCATTAATAATGGAATTTATGAGATCGATTGGCATGTAGGTGAAGGTGGTTGAAGTAACTATTCCATATGTGCAAACCTGAAATCGGTATTTACTGATGAATCCGAAACTAGTAGACCGATTTTGATTAAATGATCATTCAGGAATGCGCCGGTTAGCTCTTAGTTGGGTCCCTATCCCGCCAATGGACTGATGTGGTACCTATGGTGTGCAAATGCGCAAACATGCGTTATAATAGTTCGATTTCTCATATTCGCAAGTAAACACAAATGTTAGGTTACTACCTACTGTTATATTTTGCATACAATCATTTCGATTAGTAGTTTGTCCTTCAGAATTCTGCACGTCCGAATGACAATAAGAGAGAGGAGCCTATAATACTGTTCACCCATATTAACAAGTTGAGTCCACAGCTGTCCTCTCTCAACTAAAAAAAAATGTCCTCAGATGCCAAGCGTGCTTTTTTATTTTTTTCGCTTCAGAAGACCTTTTGACCATAAGGCTTTTGATGGTAAAAGAGATATTTAGTGGTATTTCACCTATTTTCATTGAAAAAATCGCTTGTATACGTGTGATACACGTGGCCTGTGAGTGGCGATTTGGGACTTCAAGTGGTGGAACAGAAAATTGTGTATCATTCTGATACACCCCTATTCGAACTTCTTGACGACTTTCCCCACTGGTATTTTCCATAAAAATTATTTTCCATCAAAATCATTTTCCCCCACTGGTATTTTCCATAAAAGAGTTATTTTAGTGGTATTACACCAATTTCATTGAAAAAACCGCGTGTATACGTGTGATACACGTGGCCTGTGAGCGGCGATTTGGGACTTCAAGTGGTGGAACAGAAAATTGAGTACCACTCTGATAGATCCCTATTCGAACTTCTTGACGATTTTTCTCACGCCTGTACACTATTGCGTTGCTACCGAAAACTAGTAGGAAAATGCAGTGCCAGATAGCTGAAATGATAAAAGTGACATCTGACAAAAACTTATTCTTCTTCCGTTTGTACCGAATGTGTCTCGGCCAATTTGTTGTGGCCAACACTGTTCCACCTTCCGAAGGGTTTCTCAAGGTCAAAGAAGAAGAGAGAAACGCCTTAAGTGTGAATCTGGGAGATACACGAGCTTTTGAAGCGAACCAGGATTGTGTATCCCCCAGATACACCTGGTACGCTGGGACAGTTAATGGTGTGTATCGCACAGATACACATGGCACTCAACTTGTTAAATTACCTTTTTGGTTGTTATTGATAGGTTGAATCATGTCAACCCTTACGCTGACCCCATCCACACCAAATCTATTATGGAATTATTAGATGAACCATTTCAATTTTTCCCACTTCGAGTATTTGTCACCCCTGGTCAATTGCGTAATGTTGTGAACAGATCAATAACTAATAAGGCTCCTGGGGAAGATATGATTGTAAAACAACTATTCTGAGAATTTTCCAGGAAAACCGTGTTATACTTCATGCAGATATACAATCCAATGATGGTGCTATAATAGTTTTAACCCCACATCTCCTCAGCATCCCAAGACACCCACGGCAGTTCAATTTTTATGTTTTTATGCGCCCCAAAAACAGTAGGAGGAACTTGACTGAATATTTTAAATCGTGACAAAACATTTGAAAGTTCATCCTGAATCCATCATGTATTTACCTAGTGTCTGCAAACATCTTTCACGGCCTTCAATAATGCGATGAAGAGAGCTGGCTTGTCCTTCCTCTACATTCGCCAACAGAAGGTATGCAAATGCGACTAAAGCAGCTCGCGTTTTATTCCTCATTAATTTTTTCAAAACCGGAAGTCGTTACGCTGCTTCGTTTCGAATACCCAGGGGCCGTCAATCGGTCAGCCGTGATTTTTGATGTTTTCGATTTCTTCGTCACACTTCTTCGAGAAGACGAAAATCTCCCTCCAGCATTCTACCCTGATTTTACTTACGCCTCTCAGAAAATCAATCTAACCAATATATATATATATATTGGTATCAATATGTATATATTGATATATATATAACAGAATTAATATGTATATATTGATATATATATAACAGAATTAATATAGAAGATAATGGTTATTTTATATAATTTGTGCTCATGTACCTACACTAGCAAATCGTGTAAGCAAACAGCAACACTTGCCAGGTAATTACGGGCCTCTGCCTAGCACCTGGCAATACATTGAAATTTTATAATTTATATTATGCTTATAATAATTAGATATAAAAGCTTTTGTTGTATATTTGTACTCGTATAATAGAATTCAAATCAATGAAATAAATAAATCAAATAAATTATAAAGCAAAGAATTGAAATTAGAAGAACACGAGCACATTTTTACCTCAGGTTCGTCTAACTCTATTTAGCTGACCGTCTAAACTCTATTTAGACTTTTGCGTCTTTAGTGGTTTCCAGATGATGGATAGCAATTATTATGCTGTCAGTAATTATTCAATCTTCTAGCTATAAGTGATACGTTCACACCTACTGGTTGAAATCATTGGTGCACAAAAATGTATTCCAAGCATCACATATATTTATATATAATTTCGAACGGTCTTTGAAATTGTGAAGAGCTTCGTGGTCCGATTTTAGTGTTAGAGTGCTCATTCGAATCAGCATGGCCCCAAGTTTGTTGCAAAAGTGTCGCCGTTCGTCTCTATACCCGCCTTGATCGTGTTCTAGGCGGTCCTTATCAACGAGAGTTGTTTACTAGGCTGTGACGGTAACAACAGTTGCCATCAATTCACGGTAAGTAAGAAACGTAGGTAGTGTAGTTACTAACATCTAGGAGAGTTATTTCTGAACGAAGAAATTGAAACTGAAGAACTTAGCGGACTTTATATATAATTCCGAACGGACTTTATATAGAAGACACGGACGCGCAGATTCAAACGCTTACAAAGAACTACCTACACCATGCCCAAATTCTGAATTCCCCGATTCAACTTTTTGTTTAGTCTCATAGTGGCGAGGACCACCTCAACTGGTGATATTTATTTTATTACATTACTTACATTTTGATCGGTGTTTCCTCTTTTTTAATCATTTAATAACATCGCCTTAGCTTTGCACCAGGTCACATACCGCCGCAAATAGGTAGGACTTATATCGTTACTATAATGTGCTGAGCTCCTGTTAGGTACTAGATTAGGGCTTTCCAAGCCCTAACAGGCCTCTAGTATAATTTAAACGAAAATTGTTTAAATTTAAGAAAATATTATTTATTAGATGTATAGAGAATTCATAAAGGAAATGCATTTGTGCCGCGTGCGTGGAACTTTGAAGAAGAGAAGTTGTAAAATTTTTAATGAGTTGTTTAATATGCATTCCAACTCTGTCCGTTTTTTTCCAAATTTCGCCCCGGCAACCCTGCTTGTTCCTGACAAATATTGTCATCCAGTCGCTTTCAGAAGTTCAATTCATTTCAATTTAATTTTATTGAATACAAGGAGTTCCTTAAATACATATTAAAAATAGCACATGATATCTTGCCTTCATTTCAGTCTCAACAAGCAATGTTAGACTTTTACGTATGATGTATCAAATAATTACTTATATAGGTCTACATAATTTATGTATGATAAATGAGCACTGCATTGTTAACATAGATCACAATCAATAATGCGTACACTTCGCTGCCAAATTTCAATGATAATTATCCGTTAGAATCTCTCATCATATTAGCTTTGTTCCAACCACGCTTCGAGAGCTACCCCCGGGGCGCCTCCAAAGTTGCTGTGGGGTTAGCTCAAAGGTCGCTCACTTTCGTGCTTGTTGGAACACTTCGGAGAGAAATGTGATAACAAACGTAATAGAGAAGGTGAAAATAGTTTAGAGAAGGTTACACGGATATGTAGTTGGTTGTAAAACATCGTTTAGGAATCAGCAACACAAGCAATCATAAACGAAGACCTTACCAGCAACCGTTCAGATGAAATTCGCATTCCTCCATTCCACCATCACATTATATCACTTCACCTACACCTATTTTTCCTTCATAATATCCGTTTTTTCATCATTCCACACTGGTTCAAAATATTCATTACCTTAATAAACATCTGTTGATTCATTAGGGAAAATACCATTACAATGATAAGCCGTTATTTTTCCAGTGCCTACAAGATTCCATCTAGTAGTGGCAGCTACATGGGCTTATATTCTTCCTCCGTATATCTCTTTGTAGGGTCAACTTGTACAAATTATTTACATTTATCCTAGTTTATTATATATTAAATTCATGTAGGTAATTTTGTACGCCCTTTTTTGTATTATTTATATTATCAAATGTTACTGTGAGTGAGTTGTGATTTTGTGTTCTCACCATCTGCATCAGCTGCTTCACCGTGCATCACTGACTGGAACGTGCCATGTTCTAGCCGCCATATTATACTTCTAGTTCAGCCGTTGCAAAATTCAGACCTGTTTATCATTCAAATATCGTATCCTATAACATCCGCGCATTATTAGAAATTATCCAGTTCGATTTTGGTACCAAATCGCTGCATATTTCATCAACCTTCCCGAAATATCACTGAGAATTGCTGCCGGTGTGGATACTGCCACTTATCTGTTGTACTTGGTTGGTTCATCACTTCCAATCAGTGCCACCTGCATGCTGATCGGTCTCCAGCTCAGGATTAAGAGATAATTGTGGTGAGATCTTTCTTTATTTTCATCTCTATCTGCATTTCACCTTCAGGTCTGTTCTGGCTGTATCAATTCTTCTTCTACCCATCATCTTCTACATACCTATACTTATCTTCTACCTACCTTACTTGGAGTTGGGCCTTCATTCTCTTCATCTACCTACCTACCTCTTCGGCTATGGGAATGAAATTTTCTGATATTATCTAACATTTGTGACACTTCTGTTACCTACATCTTGACTTTCAGTGGCCACTCTATAGGTAGGAAACTTATTCATCTCAACAAGCTACCTCACGTAGGTACATACCTACTGTTTAATAAATCTTCAGAAGCTACTTATATCCACATATTTATTTACTTATCCTAGTCAAATTATCACATCTAGTCATTGGTTATTATAGTGCAATAATATTTAAAAATACAGTCCACTTAGGCACATGAGGTGGTATTAGGAAGCTAGGGTACCATACTAGTTGCCAGGAGCCTCATAGTGCTATCATTACCATTTTACCATTCGTACTGTAGGGAGGGTTGTAGCTGGAAACAAACAATAGGCTCTTGCTTAGGTACAAAACAGTAGTTGACCCAAGGGTAGCGAGTTATTTCAAAATGCGCGTGCGTAGGGCTCGGAGCTCTCGATGAGACCCCGTCATAAGTGTGGGGCTGCTTGGGGGACCCCTGGAGAAGCTCTGGGGGTGCTCTAAAATCTGTTGGAACACGAAGCTTTTAACCCCATAATCTTGTTGGAAAGTAACTTCGAGCTCGAGCTCCTTTAGGGTGCCCTACTGTCCTTGCTGGAACAAAGCTAGTATTAGAGTGCACCCCAAACCGTCTTTTAGGCACACGTATTGCTCTTGTTGACGCAATGCACTTCTCATCATCACTAACTGTTCATTCAACGCAAGTAGCCTCACTAGTTTTTTCAAGTACATTCAACATACCTCCCTTTGGACAAATATGAACAAATTCTACAAACTGTCTATCTGTCAAATCAAAATCGTAAGTATGATTGGATTCCTTATATTGGTTTACAAATGAAGACCTACCATTATTTTCCCTGAAATCCTCCTGATGCTCTTCTATTCTTTCCCTGAATTTCTTACCAGTTTGACCGCAATATTCGTAGCCGCAAGAATATTTTAGTTTATAAATCCCACTTTTATCCTGAGCATTGATTTTGTCTTTAACGGAACCTAGTAATGCTCTAACACTATTTCTAGTTTCAAAACCCACTTTTTAACCCCTCGATGATAGAATTTTGCCGATTTTATCAGAAATTTTCCCATAATAAGGTATACTTATTCACTGTTTTTCTTCTAAAGTTACTTCTTACCTAACCAGATTGGAAACTTTATCTCTACTCTTTTTCCTAAGAACCTTATCTCATATGGTATCAACGAGATCTCCTCCGTAGGCATGACTATCTGCTATGCTTTTGATAATGGATTTTTCTTTTGATAAATTTCGTTCACTCATTGGAATAGACAGTGCTTGGTCGATCATACTATGGAAAGCTGCATGCTTATGGACTAAAGGGTGATTTGAAGTACTATGGATCGCTATATCGCTATATGTATCTTTATAACACGCTTTATAAAAAAAAAGGCCTTCTGTCTCTATTTTATTTTATTTTATTTTATTTTATTTTTTTTATTTTATTTTTTTTTTAAATTAAACTCCTACGTTTCTCCCCAGGAACTGGGGCTTCTTCAGGAAGATTATTATTCAAAAGTGAAAAACATACTTATAGTTTTCTTTTTTTAAGTTTATTCATTTATTTTAATTTTTTGCTAAAAATCGAATTTAAGGTTATGGGTTTAAATTCATAACTTCAAATTCGAGTTTTAATAACAACAACAAAATTATAAGTAAGTAGATATTTTACACTTTTGAATATTAATCCACATGAAGAAGCCCCAGTTCCTGGGGAAAAACGTTGGAGTTTAATTAGAAAAAAAAAAAAAAAAAAAAAAACAATTTAAGAACAAAAGGCCTTTTTATAAAGCTTGTTATTTGTTTGTAGCTCGTACGGTAGCCTCCTCTACTAAACATCACGCGTCACTCGTTGCCCATCTTTCATCTCTCGTCTCATTGCCCCTACCGTACCCGAGGCCTTGCGTATTTTCCAAACAATTGGAAACACGCCATTATAATAATGATCCCGAAACCTGGAACATCCAAAAACGAGCCATCCAATTATCGTCCGCTCAGTCTCTTCTCCTTGCTTTCGAAAATATCCGAAATATTTATCTTTCCTCATCTCATGACATACTTGAGTGCCATAAATTCCCAATACCTAATTCGGTTTCAGGACATACCAACCATGTAACCGACAATTACAGCTACTGCATCGTTTAACCGACATAATAATGGATACCTTTGATGAATGTTCAGTCTGGTTTAAAATCTAATGGGTTATTTCCGCTAAGTAGTAATAGTAAAATGTCATTTACATACCTTTCGGAGGACTCCGTAGTCCAGTCAAGTAGGCTGAGCGCGAGCGTTTTGTAAATACATTACAATCAGGCCGTCGATTCAGTCTGTTGGACAACTTTTGAAGCTTTCATACTGTTTTCAGTCGATTCTGTGTGGCGAAAACTATTGAAAACTATACAAAACACGATTTTGGGATGATTTGATGACGTTCGTTGTCACCGACGACAAGTTCCTGTAGTTGTATCACCAAAAACTATACAGCTTACTCCGGATGTCTAAAGAGTTTACCTACAAAATTGCTAACCAGGCAGAGCGCGGAACACGTACGCCTACTTGTTGACAAAGAATGGGGCTCCGAAGATGAGAAGCTTGAGATACAGCGCAGCGCGTTAACATTGACCTTACCGATTTGCTATTTTTTTGTTGTCTGTGTTTCGTTGACCCGTTATGGTATCTTATTAAAACATTTCAATGATCAATACAATTCTATTACAGTAACGAGGAAGCTAAGTGGCACATAGCATGGCCGAAGTTTATTTTCTTGGTCGATTACAAGACTTCAATACCTTAAATATGATATAACAAAACTGTAGTTGTGAACTTTGTTGAACCTTCTATCGCAAATTAATGAATTATTATTACGATCTTGTCATATTGTGTGCTGGACATGATTTAGAGCGAAGAGTAGTGAGAATGGAACAGGCCCAAGGCTTTCCTGTAAGTAATTTGTAGAAGGAGCTACATGTTGTTCAACAGGAACGGAGTGCGAAAACAAGAATTCGCCGTCTCGGGGAAAATCAAGTGGAAAGGCTGATCCGAGCTGAAAAGGAAAGAACGCCAAGTTATCTAATGTGGCTAACAGCCAATATTTACCCAACACCTGAGACCCGCCGACTATTTCCACCGAAGCGAAAGACCCAAAAAAAGAAAAAATATATAAAGATAAACAGAAAGGGGTGCGGAACAACTTCAATTTACTTTCCAAGTTTTTTAGCTCAATCTCACAACAACTCGAATCGGTATACGTTGAAGTGCCAGGTGTGTTTCCCCTTGTATTTTCGATGCGAGTCCGTTCTTTCACGAATAACGGGTCATAGATTTCAATCATCACATCCTGGCATTCCCGAATGAGAATATTGCGTTAGTTCTGGTCACTCTACACTTCTTCAACTCTATTCATGTTTTTGTGTTATCCATCATGGGCAAAGAATTATCGGTAGTCGATAGTGAGAACAGTGTTGGTGTAATCTGTCTTGTGTGATGGACTGTGGCATTTCCATTAGTGTTTCATGAATTTTCAGAGTTATTTGGATATTATAAATAATTTTAAAAGTGGGTTTGTATGGTGGGGATTTGGTGTTTTGGATGCTCGCGAGCTTGCATCTCAAAAATACATAACATCAAGTAGTCAATCCCTTAGTAAAAATACAGATTAGTTGGACATACAGGTCAGAATGAATGAGTAGTAGATAATTTATGGAAATATGCGGGGGTATAACAGAAAAGGCCCCGTATGGTTGCTTTGTGCTCGTTATTGGAGTCGAGAAAATTTTTGTCTTCCAAAATCAAAATTTCCACTTGCTTTTTGAGTTTAAGAGCTTGCTGATCAATTTTAGTTCCGTGTCTGGCTGTCTTTCTGTCCGTGGTGAATCCTTGTCACGCCCGAAACTATACAAAGTTTCAGTCCGACTTCGATGAAATTTTCAGAGATTGTGCGGGGTAGCTTGTAGATGGTCCCCTATAACTTTCATTGCCTTCACATAAATAGTAGTCTGTGCGTATGCGCAAACGTTAATTTATTGTAACGTCGATTTCATATCATCTAATGGTTCGATTTCGTAGATGGGAGTAGATGGGTATCTGTTCCAGGAAAATTCCTTATGAATTATATCGCAATTGGTTGAGTAATAACTATATCGCATTCGCAAAACAAAAATTGTCCGACACAAACAAAACTCCGAGACTAATGGACCGATTTTTATGAAATTTTCTCCTATAAATTTCATTGCCGTCGGATTAATAGCATTCTGAGCACATGCACAAACGTTAATTTTTTATAACGTCGACTTATTAATCATTTCGACTCGTACTTTTTTCTTCGACTAATTCTATACATCCATGTTACAATATGTGAGGAAGCTATACTGCCCACATAACTTGGCAGACGTTTTTAGAGTATTGTAGTTCATTATTGAGATTAAACAACCAATACACAATAATTTAATTATGATATGAACGCTGTCATAAACGTTCAACGACGTGCAATATATGTGAAACGCGGTCGTGCGGTGCGATAGAATTTCGAAACAAAAACGTGGAAACCGCCGCGTGACACCGCAGTGCGAACGAAACATGAGAAACTCTGCAACCCGTTATATTGAGCTTAATGAAGTCCCAAAAAAGCCCTTTAGAGGGAGCTTTTCCACCTCTAGATAGTCTAAATATGCCAATTGCCAGTGGTTGTCAGGCGCAGAATGTCCCCCTCAACATTCGTTTTCCCATAAACAGATCTCGTTCCGAAGCAAGTTTGCAAGTTCACGTTGAAGTTCCGTAACCATTAGCTCGTTTCATTTGGGAAAAAGTTTTTAATGAATGTTTCGCTAATTAACAAGGCGAAGTGAGAATACAGGCTCCATTCATCTGGGCCCAATATGCCTCGCCCTTATACCTTCTACAAATGATTTTTGCTCTCCCAATAAATTTTAGGATGTTTTTAAAGGCATTAAAAACAAACCTGAAACTCCATGAGTACAAGTAGTAGTGCTTCTATCTAACGTGAACGTAACTGATCGCATCTTGACAAGAACAATGTCTAATTAAGCCATTCAAAGCAGCACTCAAAAAGAGGTCATAGCGCGCAGACGGCCAACACTGGCGTTCTCAAAACTCGTATATGGGTAGTTTCTCTTCTTTATGGTGTACTTTTGATACTATTTGTACATTAAAAAGTAATTCTGAACGGTTTTGGTTTATTATTTTCAATAATAATCCTATGTGATCGTATAGCAAAAAATTTTTATAACCCCCCCCCCCCCCCCCCCCTCAAACTTTGTCATTTTACATTTCAAAGTGCGTAGAATCCAAATTTGCAATGTCCGTCCGTTCGTTCTCACATAGACTCCACTTGGGGTCTAGTTGGTCCTAACTTCTCGCCAGCTCGATCGCTCCACACCCATGGGTGCAATGAGCCAAAAATAGGTGAAAAAGTGTCTTTTTCGAGGTTTTGAGTGTTAGACTGACGTACGCGCGCACGTCTGGCACGCTTAGTGGAATGATGAAAACATTGGCAGAGGGACATGAGGGGGGAATGAAAAAATAATAAACCTTTGTGAAATAATTCGCAGCGTTTTTGAGAAATGACATCATAATTAATACTGTCATCAGGCCAGGGCGGTAGACAAGAGAATGAAAACCTGCAATATTTATGTTCTCGCCTCTCAGTCTGATAGATGTATATACTGTCAAGCTGATTGAACGGTTCTTTTACTTGATTACAACATCAAAATTTTCTAAATGATCAACTAGGATGTATCAATGCTGAGCAATAACAATAAGATACGATAAATGTGTGAAAAACAAGAGTTTCACTAGCATTCAACTACGGAAACACACTGTCGATGTTGGTAGCCCAAAGCTCTGGATAAAACTGACCTGTGCCCAAAATAACCCATTCTTACGGTACTTTGAAAGTCATTGAACAAAAAACCACCAGACAAAGGATCTCAAAGCTTAAATGGGTACATGGCAGCTTATACACTCACCTGGCCGCCGTGAAGTCCCCCATGCCAGTATATACTGTCATCCGTCCTGAATGGGTTAAGCCCTATTCCATATTATATATAATTAGTTAAATTCATATTTTTATTATAATTTTAGTAAAAAGAAGTTGATCAACGATGAACGAGAACATTAAACAGATTTATGCACATAACTATGCTGAAAAATATACATGAATTTCGATAATTTTTTTTTTTACAAATAAAAACTAAGAATAGATAAAAGTCCAAAAGTTTTTTTTTAATCGCAGAATAAATTAATGAACGAGTTTATGCTACGTAGTTTGTAGTTAAGAAAATTTAATTTAAGAAAATTTGCTCATTAGATCTTGCTGCATGAATGAAACTTAATTCTGAACGTGCATAATGTTGTCAGTGAATCATGTTTTCTGTATGATTTATCCGACTAAATGGGTCGTAATTGTCAGAAGGTACGAAGTGGTGAATGACTCGGAAAAGTTTCCGAGCCTTGATCCATCACTTGAAATCTCGATGGCGACGGATGCGGAGGATGTCGTGGTTCGAAAGTTGGATAATAATTCATGCGGGAAAAAGAGAGAATGGGAGGAATGAAATTGCCGGTCGAGATAGGTGCCCCGAACCTGTTTTTTCCATTGTAGATGGGGTGCTCAGCCATCCGCCGAGGGACGTCATTTTGGAGATTCGAGATAAAATATATACCAGGTTCCTACTCCAAAGCCATTTGTTCTCCTCTTGGCATCCATCACTCGCGGGAAAGAAGCGGATAGACGTGTCGAGCTTTCCCCGTCTAAATGTACTTACAACGGCATCAACGAGCGCGATTTTTGAAATAAAGACGAGAGCCTCGGAGGTTAGTGGAGGCATTGGGAGCAGCTAGATATGAGGGAAAAGGATAAATATCATGACATGTGAAGTCTCCCACGTCGTATTGCAGATATTCGTAGAAGATTTGATGTATTTTCGGGACTCACCTCGTTCTTCACAGCTCAACTCTCGACCCCGTCAGTTCAGATATTTATGAGGTTCCATAAATTTATTCTAGAATCATATGGTTTGTCACGCTGACTTGTGTCTCGGACAATATTAGAATAGAGTTGAGAATGTTAGAATTATTACTATATCTAGGTATATTATGGAATCTAAAAGATGTGGTGAATAATGTAAAAGGTGTGGTGAATATTTTACATCGAATTGCTGCCGAGTCTGCCTGTAAGTGAAATGTTGAGTTCACTTTCGGGAAACAACGAATTTGTTATCTCTCTTTTTTGAATAATAATTATTTTTTAATAAGATACTTTAGCGTTGTTTTCACTTTCGGGAAATGAATAATTTGTCATCTCTCTTTTTTTTAATTATTATTATTTTTTAAGAAGATACTTTAGCGTTGTTTTCACTTTCGGGAAATGAATAGTTTGTTATCTATATTTTTTTAATTATTATTATTTTTTAAGAAGTTACTTTAGCGTTGAGTACACTGTTTAGTATGCACATGTTTGACACTACCTTATGACATGACAATTGCCGCATCTTTGCTAACCAGTGGTGGTTATAATTATACTATAATTATGTTGACATTCGTATGTGCGAATACTTCTAATATTATAGAATACAATATTCACGCATGTGATTGACAAAACAGGTTGATGGGGTCCTCAGTACTAGCCAGAAATTTTAATCGGCTAGATTATCAGAATTTAGGGACCAAGTGAAGTAAAGTAAAGTATAGTAAAATAAACAATCATTCCAGGTTGGGGCTTTTCATCCAACTGCCTCGGGTGTCGCGGGCGTCATCAGCAGTCCTCTAAATGGAGGGGAATTCGTTCTGATGATTTTGCTTAAAGCTACTCATTGCTTCGCCCCCTTGAGTGGCGAGGGGCTCGCCGTACAGAAGCGTGAAAACTACTTGGACGGGAGATCATTACCTGGACGGTCACCCACCCAAGTCCGCACCACGCTCGACGTTGCTTTACTTAGCTCATTGCAACGCCTAACTCGTACGGCCGGGACTAAATGATCTGAGTACCATTTCCGTCAGGTGTCTGTGGTCTGTGTAGAGGGAACTACACATGTGTTTCTTGGACATCAAGAAAGCGTACGATTCGGTAAGACAGTCCGCCGTGGTGTTGTTGATGAGGAGCATAGGTTGGCCAACAATATTGGTGAATTACATCCAGACTACCTTTGAGGATGGTCGCACATCGGTTGCCGGTTGAATACCTATCAGGGTCACCAATGGAGTGAGGTAGGGTGATTCGCTTTCTCCAATTGGTACTCTTTGATTGCATAATGGTTCATGTGTTGATGTCCTTGCCGGATCGGATTGGGTACACAGTGTCCCACACAAGGGTTTTTAACTTAGCCTTTGCAGATGATGTGGTTTTGGTTGCAACATCTAAGATAGGTGCCACTGTGCCACTGTGTTTGAAGAGGCTGCGCGAGAGATTGGTCTTGAAATCAACTTGAGGAAGTCTTTGTACCTTCCCCTGGTCCCTAGATCTGGTCGTTTGGTCATACCAAGAGAAGGTGCATTACTGTCATCGGCAGAGGGAAGCTTGCCAACAGCCAACTACGACAGTGAGTGGATGTACCTGGGTATAAAATTTAGTGTTCAAGGTGTGATCGAGTGGAGGGCTGAAGTTGCTCTTTGAACGCTCACAGCAATTGATAGGGCTCCATTAACAGTACTGCAAAAATTGGAGGTAGTGCGTACCCATTTCTTGCCGGGGTTGGTCCATTCAGTTGTCCTGGGGTGACCTAAAAAATATAGTTTGAGGAAGTTGGATATAGCTGTGAGGAAGCATATTAGGAAATGGTTCTGGTAGCCAAATGACTCAGCAAATGCTTATATGTACGGACCTGTAGGAAATGGAGGATTGGGGCTTGCCAAAATGGAGAAACTAGGGCCACAGTCGGATTGCAAAAGCAGAGCATTTTCTGTTTGGTGAGGATATGGAGGAAGTGCATGAGACAACTCAATAGCGGCGCATTGGAAGAGAAAATATGTTGCATGCAACTACGGATGGATCAGAGTTGCAACGGTCGCGAGAGGTGAGAGCCTCAACATTATGGTTGAAAAAGGCACATCTCACATCGCCATTCTGGAAGGGACGAAGAATGGTGCGTGTCCACTCGGGGTCTCTGCCTTCAGCAATGAGGACCACCCGAGGAAGACGGGATCCAATGCAAACGGCATGCAGAGCAGGATGTGGAGTTAGGGAAACTCATGCAATCTTAAGACAGATACAGCAAAACTCAGTCAAATATATTCAAACTTAATAATGAATTCCACCCCTAACATTCAATAAAACAATAGCCATTAACATCATCCATCACAATACAACGCCACACACCACAGTAACAACCCAACATAAATAACAATACACCATAAACCAAACAACAACAACACCACACAAATAAAATAAACAAGCCATCAAACACACACACACTATCGAATAAAGTAGAAGCAAATCTTTTTTTATCTAACTATGTAATCTTTTTATTCTAAGAGAAACAAGAAACTTAAAATCAGTGAAACAGTAGCATTTAAACAAGTGTTTGTATCATCATGATTCAACTTAGATGAAAAAAAAGCAAACCCCCATCTAAGGTATGTAACAATTATTATTACAACTATTCCAGGAAGACAATGTACCTATATATCCTACTGAGTTGACTATCCTATTATATATCCTACTGTTATTACTAACTCCATATTATATTCTTTGGTGTATAGCCCTGATGAAGATTTATAAATAAATCGAATATATGGGCTGATGAAAACCTAATCTACTGAGTGAACCTAAAGATCCACCAACTTCAAACTATTATATATATATATATATACACACGAATAATTGTTCTACTTTTCTACTTTAGGATTCGTTATATGATGCCATTGTATATCAGCTTCATTTTCTACAAAAATTCGCTATAAATTCATAATTCCCGATCAGAAATTAGAGTCTGAAGATATCATAAACGCAAAAGCTTTTTTCAGTAACAGACTGTGAAAAAATTGGGTAAGTTTGGTTGCACACTGGATAAAAAATAACGTCTGTCAAGTTGGATGTGACACTTAGCTTCTTCGTATCTGTAGCATGAATGTATTGATCATTAGATTGTTTTAAATAACCTTGGAAGATTCCATAGTGGAAAGTAGTAAGATGCATCAAAATCACTGAATTAGAGAACGGGATGCATGAAGTAATTCATGTTGGCGCATGCACAAAATTAAGTAATAATTGAGAACATTGAAATTGGTTGGGACCATCTGCAGCATAACCCGCGAATTCCCAGAAAATTTCATCAAAATCGGATAAAAACTGTGGAAATTATGCAAATTAAGTACGAGGATTTCACATCCGCAAATGCGCAATAGGTCATAATAATACAATTACGCTGAAATTGATATACTTAGGTTGATAAAATTGTCTTATCCCAACTATCTTCCAAATTTGATGAGTAGGGGGTGAGAAAATTACGACGATATGATCTATGTTTGCGAATACGCAAAGTGAAGAATTGATTTGGGAGAAATGAAACTGATAGGGGACCATATGTTGCTTGACCTGCACATTCCCTAAAAATTGCATCAATATCGGATGAAAACTGAGGAAGTTGAATTCGTTACAAGGATTTTATATTTGCGCATGCGCAGGAACAACTATTGATACGATCATGTATAAATTGATATGGGATACACAAATCGTCTTTCCTAACTGACTATCCTCCAAATTTTGGCGAGATCGGACGACTTGGGGGTGAATAAATGATGCTTGATGGAAATACGCTTACGCATGCGCAGGGTGAAGTATTGATTTGCAAACACTGAAACTACTGAAGGACCAGCAGTCCCATGTACGTTATCCCAACCTGCACATTCCACTTAACGTTCTTCAAAATTGGTTGAAAATCGTGGAAATTAAGCTTTTAACAAAGATTTGCGGACACAGAACACACACACACACACACACACACACACACACACACACACACATACACACACACACACACACACACACACACACACACACACACACACCCACACACACACACCCACACACACACACACACACACACACACACACACACACACATACACACACACACACACACACACACACACACACACACACACATGGAACGAAGATTGTTCAGAATGGTCTAAAACGTGAAATGCGAGTAAAAATTTTGATATTATATTTTAAACAATTTCACCTCCCGAAACTGAAATTAATGCTTTCGCTACCTACAAGTAGACATAGGTAGGTCCGGAAAAGAAAAGAAATATATAGAAATGTCATATTTGTCTGTAGGAGTCGACGTACAGCCAATCGCTGCAAGGGAGAATATAACTTCCCGATTTACCGCTAGTTCACCACTCGTTGGAAAGCAGTGAATTTATTACTCACAACTCCACTTTTCAATTGGCCAATTTTTCCCTTCCCCTCTCTGGAGAAGTCTTAAGCCCACGCTTCGTAGTACAGAGTAAAAGCATAATGGCGCCTAGATGGTAGCAGCTACCAGCGAGCAGCCTAGCGGGTCAATTTTTGGCGCATTAATGAAGCAGGGTGATAGTAAACCCGGGAAAGAACGGGTAAACAATTAGTACCTCGGATGCGCGAATTGGGCCATCCCCGCTTACTGCTACAAAAACCATCAATTTGGCAATCATGCCCACTTAGAGCATAGCCCACTGCTACCATCCAGGCTACTAGCTAGGTACTGACTGCATGCTGGTAAGGATCAATGCTTTAATTCTACGTAGCGGTATGCGAGCAAGCGGCCAGCTAGGCTACCATACCCCACTGTGTTTTTACCCTCAAAGTATACAAACTAAATTGTTTTGAAGCATCTTAAAAACCAAAGCAAATACTGAAGTAACGGGATGATACAATAATTGTATTCGTCGATCTCCATAGAGCGTGAGTTAAAGGCATGCCAGGGAACAGCGGCAAAACGTCTGTTCAATTTGTTGGAGAAATATGAGACACCATAATATTATCTCTGTCTTCAGCATTTTACTTATATATCTCTCTTAATAGGTCCGTTTCATTCATCACGAAGACTTGTTGCACTAACACCATTCATCACAGCTCCTTGAGAGAGAGATTTTATAAAGTTTGAACCAGTTGTTTCACTGAAAAGCTTCGGATGTATGGTAGTTGGCGTATGGACTGCTGACGGACGGATTTTTTTTCTTTTGACATTTTATGTCTTTACTATGGCACATAAATGAAAAAGCGTCACGCGGAGAGCGTTACGTGGAGATTCCCTAATGATCCCACGATTCTGAGATTTGGTATGTAGCCCCTTGAGGGACTTCTGAACACAACTGACCGATCCCAGATCAGCTGAGTGGCTCTAGAATCCTGTTTTTTCCCTAATGATCCCACGATTCTGAGATTTGGTATGTGGGCCCTTGAGGGACTTCTGAACACAACTGACCGATCCCAGATCAGCTGAGTGGCTCTAGAATCCAGTTTTTTCCCTAATGATCCCACGATTCTGAGATTTGGTATGTGGGCCCTTGAGGGACTTCTGAACACAACTGACCGATCCCAGATCAGCTGAGTGGCTCTAGAATCCAGTTTTTTCCCTAATGATCCCGCGATTCTGAGATTTGGTATGTGGGCCCTTGAGGGACTTCTGAACACAACTGACGGATCCCAGATCAGCTGAGTGGCTCTAGAATCCAGTTTTTTCCCTAATGATCCCACGATTCTGAGATTTGGTATGTGGGCCCTTGAGGGACTTCTGAACACAACTGACCGATCCCAGATCAGCTGAGTGGATCTATAACCCAGTTTTTTCTTTAACGATCCCACGATTCTGAGATTTGGTATGTGGGCCCTTGAGGGACTTCTGAACACAACTGACCGATCCCAGATCAGCTGAGTGGATCTAGAATCCAGTTTTTTCCCTAATGATCCCACGATTCTGAGATTTGGTGTGTGGGCCCTTGAGGGACTTCTGAACACAACTGACCGATCCCAGATCAGCTGAGTGGCTCTAGAATCCAGTTTTTTCCCTAATGATCCCGCGATTCTGAGATTTGGTATGTGGGCCCTTGAGGGACTTCTGAACACAACTGACGGATCCCAGATCAGCTGAGTGGCTCTAGAATCCAGTTTTTTCCCTAATGATCCCACGATTCTGAGATTTGGTATGTGGGCCCTTGAGGGACTTCTGAACACAACTGACCGATCCCAGATCAGCTGAGTGGCTCTATAACCCAGTTTTTTCTTTAACGATCCCACGATTCTGAGATTTGGTATGTGGGCCCTTGAGGGACTTCTGAACACAACTGACCGATCCCAGATCAGCTGAGTGGATCTAGAATCCAGTTTTTTCCCTAATGATCCCACGATTCTGAGATTTGGTGTGTGGGCCCTTGAGGGACTTCTGAACACAACTGACCGATCCCAGATCAGCTGAGTGGCTCTAGAATACAATTCGGGGTTTTATAGGAAGGGGAAAGGGGGCGCAAAGACATAAAATGTCTCTCGTGGTTGCGTACTTGTACGAAAGCTGTATCCACCGTATGAGTTTTATGAGGTTCTAATACCAAGTTCAGAGTACATACGTTTCAAAGTTTAACATTTTATGAAGGAAGCTTGAAAAAATGAACTTTGAGCAATAGCTACATTTTATAGTATAGTACACATTTTCATTCCATTTTTTGAATTTATGAATCATCACCACATTTCAAGCGCAACATAATTTTACTCCACCTCTCATGGGCTCTACCATATAATATGAAAACAGCTTTGCGCCGCACACCGATCTGGGAGACTATTGACCTCATGATTCGTTTCTAGACGCCACCATTTCAAATTCTGCTTCATAGGTTGAATGGCCAATAAATTAGGTAGGTAATAATCATAATTCACTCTATATTGACATAACGCGTAGAAAAATCACCGATTTTCACCAGACACAGAAATCAAGGTGTATGTACTTATTGTGTTATCCGAATAAGATCCAATCCGTTAGAAAAATCAAATCTTCCAATTCCGAGCGATCGCATCACAATCGGGTGGAAATCGGGTGCACTATCATCAACCCGACAACAAAAAATGTATAACTCATAGATCTTGGACACTGAACCAGCTGATTACCTTCATCAAACATCCACTAGAGTATACTGGCGTCCTTTCAACACTCATTCCCACGCCTCTGATATTGCTAGAGCCTAACGAAATTGAGGTATTGAGGATTCGCTAACTTGTATGTGACATTAGACTCAATATGCTATCTAAAAGGTATAATCCATGAGAATATATTATTTTATATGGCTAAACATCAAAAGTTTTTATTTGGTCGGGAGGCTTATTTAAGCCCACGATCAGTTGACATTAAAAATTAGAAACAATATCGTCCTTCCTACATATATTTGCCTCATAATTAGCTAGTTCGCAACGTCAACAACGAAATAACTTTCCATTGGCAGTGAGATTATATTGGGCGAAAATTTATAATGAGATGTCTCTTGGATCCCATCCTTCTTTTCATATCTAAAAGAACCGAAAAGCATTTCTTCGAGGATTTAAATGCTTTTACCATCAAGTCGTGTCAAGAAGTGTTTTTTCTCCCACTTCAGACGTGATTTTCCTCTACGGGTATTTTATGATGGGCTTTCTTCTCGAAGAAAAATTCAGCGGGGGGGGCTTGATGGAAATATTTTCACAATAGCTAAGTATGGCTTTATCTCCGGTTCTTCTTTTCATTTTTATATTATATTTTTTCTTGGTGGGGGAAGCAAAAGCTTTGTTGGAAATTTATTTATACTCCCCTTCCTGATCCCGAATCACTATACATCGGCATTATAAACTTTCCGAGTGAGGGAAAAAGAAAAAAGTATTTCCGATGCCAGCACGGAAGGGAAGGAGATAAAGTTGACCCTCTCTCTCCTCCACACCTCGTAGCCTAGATACGGGCCAGAGCGTTTTTCAATGACATCATTATGAGAGCTCTGAACTTAATATACGAGCGACTTTCGACTTTTACGTTTTAAAGATAACCTTCCATTAAGTGTGCAGTTATCGGTCTTTGTTGGCTGGTGGATGGGAAAGTTGGCTCCCGTGAAGGCTGAGTACGGCTTTCTTAACCCTCTGGTAGGTACATGTTTTCATGTGGCAAATAGAAGAAATCCCAGCCTCCTAGGCATACATAAATCATCCACTTACAACCAACACCTGCTCCGGGTGAATCAAGTCCCCGATTTTCATAATAAACATTCACTAAAGGTACACTTTCACGATACAATTGTTACGGCCCCTCTTTGTTGCCATCATGGAAAATTGGGAAGTGGATTCACTCCCAGCAGAGTACACTAGTGATACGGGAGGTATTTGAGGACGCCGAAGACACACCAAATAATTTACCATTGGTTCCCTTGCCAACACAACCACCATCGACTGCCGCGGACTCATCCTTATCCCAGTTAATTCAGCTGAACGCCAAACGGCTGCCTCGACAATTGCATCATTTGTCGACCCAATGCGTGCTGTCTTTCAGGAAATGGTGTGCGCACTGAAGGCGGATGCCCATCAAATACCCCCTGCAATCAACATTTAATAATAATAATAATAATAATAAGCCTTTATTCTGCTGGGTACAAGACAGTAGTACATGATGCAGACATGAATTACATTGTTGTTGTACAATAAAAAATGTGTATGACGGCTATTGATAAAAATAAAAACTACAAATTAAGAGAGAAAGACATAAGTGGTAAATTAATTTTAAAAAAGTGACAATAAAACATTTCAATACCCACACCAATTACTTTTCCCCCATTTTTCCCTCCTCAGATCTGGCTGCTTTCCGCCAGTTCCATAGCTGTCCAGCATCCGAATGGAACGATGCTTGATTTTTTGCCTGCCTTACCAACGGCATTTAAATTGGACAATGCTGTCTTGTGGCTGACGAATGAAAACGCGGCCAAAACTAATATACATGATTTTTTTTATCACCTTCAACCGTCGGTTCTGCGCCGTAGAAAACCTAATAACCAAGATTTACAGGGCCGCACTGTGAGGCGAGAATTAACTAATCCCACTTCTGATATCAGTTACAATCGAACTATGGATATCAGACAGTGGGTATTTAAATAATAGCTCAGATTTTCGGGAAAAGATAAATGTTTATTATGTCTTCCAGTCAGAAAAATGTTTCACAACGAACTGCACTAGGTTGCTTGGGACCCTCATGGTATGAGGTTGAAGAAATGCAAAAAAGGGAAGGGATCACGCCTTCCTGTTCTAACAACTTGAGTCTCTTCTCAAATAAACGTTTTAGCGTTCATTTGAAATTTGAAAGTTACTATTAATGTGAGTCTGATTGGGCGAATATATTTAGATTACGTCAACCTCAATCACATGCTATTAAAATTTATTCTAACCTCAACCATAGGGAGGTATTTGTGGTAAAAAAAAAACAAGGGAGGGGTGAAGGAATGAATTAATAATGAATGGAATAATTTGGTCATCACCGAACGAAATAGTATCTGATGTTAAAACAAATGACATTGGATTACTGTGAACGTTTTTTTGGGTTACCAATCAAGAATATTTTTAATCTGAAATACGAGAGTTGTGTATAGAGAGGGAGTGGGGGTTTATGTCAGTAGCTTGGTCCTAATAAGTAATTTATAAGTAACTACTTTAAGTAAGCACTTTTAAATAAGGACTTTTTTGAATAAGATCCGTAGGGGTGTTCCAAAATGTGATCGGTGAGGGGGGGGGAGGGGGCTCGCGTATATTCAAGTCAACCTATGCAACGCACGGGTGAACCGCCTACTGATTGATATTACGGCTCGCGATCAGCCGATCCTTACCAAAGTCGGGGAGGCACAAGTTCCGACATGGTACCACCACATATAAAAATTTGTTCCAAATCGGACCAGAGGTCTCAGAGGAGAAGTGAGCACAAAATGTTGTCCACATATATATATACTCGGCGCTTCGCCCCCCTGGACCCCCCTAGTCTATACTCGGCGCTTCGCGCCTCGCCGGATCTTGTCTCTTTTCTACTGCGTAGAAAACGAGGATAATTTGCTATGCATTTCTTAGCCTGAAAAAATTTGTACATAAAAAATGTTCAAGCCTGACTGGGGTTCGAACCCACGATGCAAAAAAAGTTGGTATAAAAGAAATTTGGACATAAAAAAAATTAAAAAACATGAATATGCTTTAGCCGTACGCGACTCACTCCTCGTCGATTCTCTGAACCCGACCCCCCATCGGCCTCTGAACTCTGTTTATCATTCTGCCATCAATCCTAAAACATGGAATCATGTTTTAGCTCCTCGCTCTCACTTTATTATAGAAATGATCACGACCATTGAGCTCTTGTGAGATGATGATCTCCTAATAGAAACTCGCGAGTAAACATTCACTTTATTATAGAAATGATCACAACGATTGAGCTCTTGTGAGATGATGATCTCCTAATAGAAACTCGCGAGTAAACATTCACTTTATTATAGAAAGAGGCTAAAGAGGCTACATACGAAATTACAGCTTCCTATAGTGTAAAGTATAGAAATTACCTATTAAAATAATTTAACCACCGCTTCACAAATCTAACCGTTCTCGCAATATTCGGATCACCTGCTATGAATCACATAATCGAAACACCAGCTCAATGAAATCATCAGAAATTAACAAGCGGTTGCAATCATGTTCACAATATCAATAATTGAGAATGATCACCTGTGTGTAAACAATTATTCATATAACCATGCTCATAACTCAGCTTGTTGGCCACGCACTTTGCAGTAGTTAATATAGTATGGTTGGATAAATCAAGAGCTTTCGAACGAATGGTCAACGAATTTTGTGGGATGAAAAACGACGAAGTATCATATCCCTAGCAACGACTCGGTTGTAAGCGGAAATCATCACAATTATTGGCGCTACTTTCGTTGCACTCTCGTGGGACATTTTTCGGTAGTTAGGTCACGGCTAAAGCATATTCATGCTAAAATTTTCAAGCCGTGAAAGTTTGGGACGTTACATAAAAAATTATTGGGGGTCGGCCTAAGAATTGCATAGCAATTAATAAATTGCAATTCTTAGGCCGACCCCCAATAATTTTTTATGTAATGTCCCAAACGAAATTAAAGATGATTTTCACGTACAACCGAGTAGTTGAGTAGTTGCTATAGATTGTGTCACAATTTCAGTGTTTTTCACATACAACCCAGCCGTTGTTAGGGGAATGAAACTTCCGCAGTTTTCATCGCACAATAAATGTTCACATTTCAAGCTACCAATTTCCCTCTTCTTACGTACCTTGCTACATTCCAAAACTAAGTTGATTCAGGCTAAGAATTGCATAGCAAATTATCCTCGTTTTCTACGCAGTAGAAAAGAGAAAAGATCCGGCGAGGCGCGAAGCGCCGAGTATAGATTAGGGGGGTACAGGGGCCCGAGTATGTATATATATATATATATATATATATATATATATATATATATATATATATATATATATATATATATATATATATATATATATATATATGAAAAAACCTGAAAAATATTTTTAATTGTAAACGTGTTCTACATCCTATGAAACTCAAAGAAAATGTATCCCCACCCTCAACTACCGCCGTGCCCCTTTTTTACGAAAAGTTGGGCGAAAAAAAAGTTACGCTTGTTTTACCCAACTTTTAGCAGAAAAGAGGGTATTACAGCAGTCGGCACGGCGGCACTTAGGGGTGGGGATACATTTTCTTTGCGTTTCAGAAGATGTAGAACACGATTACGATAGTCATTCACTTTCAGATTTCTTTATATATATATTTATATATATATATATATATATATATATATATATATATATATATATACATATATATATATATATATATATATATATTTATATTTATGTGTCATTCCAGACGATAACTCTCTTTAGGAGTCAGATAAAAATTCCGTTCTTGCGCTAAAAAATCAAGCTTTCCAAACAAAACGCCATTTTTAGTGATTTTTTAGCACATTAAATTGGTCAAATTTGAAAAAAAAAAGTGCTGAAAAAATCCCTGAAAATAGTTTAAAACGGCTAAAACTCGTTAAATTTATATTTATTGGTAGAATATTGCACAAATAAAGTTTATTATCCATAAAATAGAACCTTCAATAGTTCTATTACAAATTACGCTGAAAAATGTAATTAGAATTCATTAAAATTAGCTTATAATCAGCAAAAGTGGCTGCAAATTCAAAACCTTTATTTGAGGAGATTATTATTTAGAATACTTTTTTGTCATAAAATTAGTAATAAATTAACAATTTCCTTGCACGCAAAAAGCTCAAAATTCAAAACAATTCAACAGTACTTATGCAACACGTACCTAATTTACGAAAATTCGCTCATACGATAATGCTGCATGATTGGAACTTTTTTCTCACTCTCTCTCTCTCTTTCAACAGAGTCATTCCTGGAAAGATGTAACTCCACCGATATTCATCGGACAGAAGTGGTTTACCATTCGTTCGAAAGATCTGAATTCATGCTAAAATCACAAGTTAAGAAATATCGAGTTAATAATTTAATGTTTAAACCTGTACAAAAATAAAATCAGCTGAGTTACACCTCAGCAACCAAATATGTATGTTACAATAATTTAGCAGTACAATAATCAATCGTGCGAAATTTGTTATAGGTACATTATGTAAAAAGAAGTTGACATTGGCGAACTTTATTATGCAATGTAGTTTTTAAATTAATAGTTAACGGAAAGTTTTATTTATTTTGTGCTTTCGTTATTAATCTAGAGCCTGATTATAATATTCTCTCAATAATTAAGTTCTACCTGTAGGAAACGAGATGTATGAACTATTTGCAGTTATGTAAAACATTAGTCCTAAGCTATTTTTAAATTCCACTTTTCAAAACAATCTTGTGCACCAAATAATGTGCACCTCATGTCACAAACATAAAATTCAGAACACAGTGGTGGAATTTTATCCTTAATTAGATTAACTTGATTATTACTATTCATTAAAGCGACATAATCATTTTCTCTCTTTCGTATAGTTCCAAGTTGTGTGTCGAGAATGTGTTGTTAGTGCGGCAGTGTGGGGTTATCGCGGATTTGTTCTCATAACCAATGAAACTTTGAAGCAATCCTCGGCTCAACAACTGAGAAGTGGGGATACAAGGATTCTCGTTTGCTATTACAATCGCATACTCGTCCCAAGCGAGTCTCGCTCTTCAGGCCCCAGCATCCATTTCACAAATTCGATATCTAATTTGAGTCCCTGAATCCCTTTGAGTATCATGAATAATATGGAGGGCTATTGCTCTTATTTCAACTCAGTTACTGTCAGTTGATACATACCTCTGACGTCGCGCTGGACCCGGAAAACGACGCTTGAAGTACGCAATAAGGCGTTGTAGATATTTGGTAAAAATTAAATCACAAAACATCCTGCGTCGAACGATTTGAGTAAGTATATTCGAATACGATTCATAGAAAACTATAATAGGTACCACATAATATAGTATTAACTATTTATTTCATATGACATCAGCTGATCGGTGTACGGACATTTTGAAAGTAGTGTCGTTTGCAAGGACCATCGTGACAAAAAGCGGCACCTTTGGTTTGACGACTCAACTACCACTAATAGCTCTCCATATTATTTATACTAAAAGCTTAAACCCGAAATCATCGTGAAGCTCCTCGCTCTACTCCTCGACCGATTTGGGTGTGAAAAAGCTGTACCTACTACAACCATACATTCTGCCATCTACTATTACTGCTCCCACCGTGCTTATCGCCTGGTGAGTTGTGGAGCGTCGCCCTCATCCCGGATCACCACCAATGCCTGGCGCCAGTGGAAACTCAGCACCTCCGAGCAGCCCGTTCATGCGTCTGTTCGAATCCCATCCAGTCTTGCATATTTTTTGTAATTAGTTTTAAACTTTTAATGACCCAGGAACCATTTTCAAAGGCCTTTTAAGTATGAATAGGTAATTCATTTTAATTTTCTTTACTTTTCTTTTTACAACGAAGCAATGTTTTAAATGAAATTAATAAAGTCCATTTGCAAGACTTTTTGTGAGTTCGTTCCACTTCTATTTATTACCGACTGACTGGTGCCTTGAACAATTTCTTTATTTTTTGACATGCCAATAAATCATTCTTGTTCTTATTGTTAGCCTCTACACATGCACAAACCAAATATTCTATAAATATGTCTTAAACACACTTCCAGTTCCAGGATTATAGTCAATAAACATTTGAAAATGACTTCAAATAATTTTTAAATTATTATTTTCAAAACTCCTTTATTAACATATTTTACTGAACTTCGTAAATATGTTATAGACACGATTAAGCTCTGTTCCCTCAACCACTTGGTAACTTCATGTGGATTAACAATGGATACAATGCAACTAGGCAGAAAGTTCTGTTTGAGGTTTGTCTCTCTTTGTTAACCGGAGTCTCCCAATCAATTAATGGAGTTCCGTGGCAACGATTCGTTTGAAAACTTCGTTCTCAATTTCTGTGAACAAGAACGAGTGTTTTGGTGGTTTAGACGATAAAAATACATCTAAAATTGTTACACATACATTATTGACAACACGTTATTGCGACTCATCTCAAGTTCAAAATTTTTTCGGAATATTTAGGACCAAAATTAAGTGATTTTTCTTGAAAAGTTGAGTTTTTTAGGGTTGTGGAATTTTCTTCCTGTTTTGTTGGTGTGGTTGGTTGTTGGTTAGTGATGGTTATAAAAAGTGGATGTGAGGCAAATATATTGCAGTAGGTGCTTATCAACGAACGATGGGAGATCCGAGGATGTCGCAAGATGAAAGAGTAGTATGCGCCTATTGTACGAGGACCTTCACGAGAAGAGGTATGGGACGCCATGTACATACAGCTCATCCAAACGCAAACACAACCTTAATGCCAACAGCCATCTCAACGGAAAATGAAATCACTCACGAGACGACCATTGCTTCAACTTCTATTCAAGAACGGTTTATTCTAATAAATACGTACCTAGAGCTATACACAGTTTTATATTATTGAAAGAAGCATATATTGTGAATATCTAAATTATAACTTTTGGGGAAACTTGAGATTGTTGTGTTCACAAGGATACCATGTGATTGATTCGGTTCACCGTGCTAATAGAGTACACAATCTTTCACTCCCCCACACGGGTACAGAATCACTCAACGAGTTCATTCCCAGTACACTCAACAAGTCCCAGATTCTTCCTAAAGTTTATGAACTTGACACCTGACAATGCTTTTGTAAGAATGTCAGCACTCATTTGTTCTGTCGGCACATATTCAATTTTCACTAAGCCTTCAGCTACAGCCTCTCGGATGAAATGTTCTCGTAGCCTTATGTGTTTCGATCTTCTACTCGTAACTGGATTCAGTGCCTGCTTCTTTGCAGCCTGGTTGTCATTTTGAATAGTTGTACATTGAAAATCTAAACCCATATGATTTCCCAACTGCTGTAAATGGATGGCTTCTTTTGCGGCTTCTGATAGTGCCATATATTCTGCCTCACAAGTGGAGTGAGCTATCGTTCTTTGTTTCTTTGATTCCCAACTGATGGCAGCTCCCCCATACATGAAGCAAAAACCAGTGTATGATTTCGAGTCATTTTCGTCATTTGCCCAATCAGCATCGGCCATGCCAATTAATTCTTTCTTAGTCTTCTTAAATTCCAGTCCAATGTTTCTGGTTCCTTTCAGGTATCTTAATATGCGTTTTGCAGCTTGCCAATGTTCCTCTCCATAGCAACTATTGAATTGGCTTAAATAACTTACACAATGAGCAATATCCGGTCTCGTTGCCATTGCCAAATACATTATAGAGCCAATAAGACTTTGGTATGGTAAGTCTTTCTCTTTCCCATCGCTCTTTTCTCTTTTTGTGAGTTTTAGTCTTGGTTCCATGGGTGAGCTGATCGATTTGCATTCTTCCATTTTAAATTTTTTCAAAATTTCTCCAATATATTTTGATTGTGACGCGAAGATTGATCCATTTTTTCTTTCAAATGATATTCCCAAACAATAATTTAATTCTCCCAAGTCTCTGGTATCAAACGCTGATTTAATTTGTGTCTTGAATTCTTCCAATTTCTTCAGGTTTCCACAGCCAATTACGAAATCGTCTACATACACAGCCATTACAATTTTGTATTTTCCCAATGACTTGGTATAAATACACGGATCAGCCGATGATGCTTCCATGCCTATCACTTTCAGCTTTTCATCGAGCTTGACGTACCATTGTCGACTAGCCTGTTTAAGTCCATACAAAGCTTTTTCTAATTTGCAAATTGGTTGACCTTGATTCTTCCTTATGTCTTCCAACATAACTTTCGCCTTTGTATATATTATTGTATCTTGTTTACTTGATTCTTCTAACATAATTTCATGCAAAAACTTCTCCAATTTGTCAGGGGTTTTAATGTAAATTTCCTCATTAATTTCTCCGTTTAAAAATGCTGTAGATACATCCATTTGATGTAATATCAAATTCTCTTCAGCAGCCATGGCAAGAAGCAGTCTAATAGAACCTAGTTTAGCTACAGGTGAATATGTTTCTAGAAAATCCAATCCTGGACGTTGATTGAAGCCTCTAGCTACCAGACGCGCCTTTCTTCGTTCGAGATCTCCATTTGCTTTATACTTGTTAGATAAAATCATCTTCGAATCAATAACGAATTTCCCATCAGATTTGTTCACTATCTTCCAAGTTCCATTCTTTAAATGAGCCTTGATCTCAGTTTTAATTGCGTCTTTCCACTCGTCTGAATTCTCACTGCTTATGGCTTCTGCTACTGTTAATCCGGCGTAATCATCCCCCATGTAGTAGTCTTGAAACCAAGCGGGTAGTCTAACAACTCTTCTACTCCGATCATTCTGGTCTGCTTCCAAATCTTCTTCACTTTGTTCGTTAACAGATGCCGACTCTGAACCACGTTGGTCATAGTCACTTGCAGGTTCTGTTTCAATAGGTGGGTTGAATTCTGTAAATTCTAAATCCACGAAGTCTTCTTTTTCTGTAGTTTCTTCTGTAAAATTTTCAATGGTGAATTCCAAGTCGGGATCGGCGTTTCCAATTGTTTCATACATAGTGTTTAATACTTTGACATCCCGAGCTATTTCTACCTTGTTCAATGTTGGTACCCAAATTCGATATGCTTTAGACATATTGGAATATCCAACAAATATTCCGGGCACTGTTTTTGATTCAAATTTATTACGGCCTGGCCTTTTTCTCAATACATGCGCTTTTGCTCCAAATATGTGCAAATGTTTTACTGAGGGCATTTTTCCTACCCATCTTTGGTAAGGAATTTCTCCATTAATTGCACTGCAGGGTAGACGGTTACACAAATAGTTCGCCGTGTTAATGGCCTCCGCCCAAAACTTCAATGGTAAGTTACCGTCAATCAGCATACATCTTGCCTTTTCTACGAGAGTTCTATTCTTCCTTTCTGCTATGCCATTTTGTTGAGGTGTGTATTTTGTTGATAATCTTCTCTGGATACCGTTGGCCTTCAAAAATTCATTAAATTCTTTATTGCAGTATTCTGCTACTTCATTGTCCGTTTGCAAATATTTTATTTTCTTCCCAGTGTTCAATTCAACTTTATTTTTATATTCTTGAAACTTTAAAAATACTTCATTCTTCTGCTTAAGAAAATACACTTCACAATATCGTGAATGCTCATCGATAAATGAAACGTAGTATCTTGCTCCTGCGTTAGAATTTATTCGAACTGGTCCAAATACATCTGAGTGTACAATTTCGAGTAACTCAGTAGTTCTAGGCCCTTCTCGTTTAGGAAATGGTGCTCTTGTCATCTTCCCCTGAATACAAACTTCACATTCAGGAATACCACTTGATGCTTCAAAATCGAGTCCTTGAAGCAAGCCCGCACTATTTGCATTTCTCAGATCTGTGAAATTAACGTGTCCAAGTCTTCGATGCCATTCTATCATGCGTGGAGTGGATACTGCGTTGGCCATTTCTTCAGCAGCTTCAGGGCACACGTAGTACAGACCATTTCTTCTCTTTGCTTCAAGTACAATGTTCCTATCTCGATCTGCAACAGTCGCTTTATTCTTCCTAAATAATACAGTATATCCTCTATCTGTAATTTTTCCTACGGACAGTAAATTTGTTGACAGTGTTGGAACCAGCAATGTTTCTATTAAATTTATTGAGTTTTCTTTGTTTATTTTAACTTTCACGTCTCCAACTGCCTTAGCAGGGGCTGTTTGGTAATTTGCTGCCAATTTCAGTTGTTTAACATTGGTATTTTCATTAATTTTTACAAATGCTGTCTTACTTGCGCACATGTGACTAGTGCTCCCACTGTCTAAGCACCATACTGTTGTTGTTAAGTTTTCATTTTCACACGAAGTTAAGGATTGTTCAATTTTAAATGTTGATTCCCGACCATTATTTTTAAATTTTGGGCAATCACGTATCTTATGACCAATTTCTTTGCATTTGTGACATTTAAATTTGAATTCTGTACTTGAATTTTTACCAGATCGTTCCTTTTCATGTGATTTTTGCTTTTCTTTAAAATGTTTGTTACCAAATTTGTAATTTGAGTAAAGTGCTCCTTCTTGTTCAAATTTTGATGAACTAGATCCTCGAGCTTGTTCTTCTTCTAATATTTTTACCCTAATTTCTTCAGTAGATGGCAATGTATCACGCGTTTCAATTGCTACGCGAAATGTTTCATAGTTTGAAGGTAGACTATACAAAATCATCACAACCAACAAATCATCAGGGATAACTATTGATAATTCTCGTAATTGATCGACTGTTTCCATAAATGTATTCAAATGATTTCTCACATCACTGTTCTCTTTCATTCTTAATAGAATTAGGCGTTTTAGTAATGCAGCTTTACGAGCAGGTCCTGAACTCCTGTAGACTTTTTCAAGCTTGTCCCAAATTTGTTTGGAAGTTTCACAGCTTTTAATCTGACTTAGTTCACTAGGAGATATTACAAGGATCAAATCTGACATAGCATTACCATCTTGTGCCTCCCATTCCAATATTTTCGCCTGATTTTCTGGATCACCCACAATTATGCTAGGCTTAGGAATACTACCATTTACGTACCCCCACAATCCATTCTTGCTCAGAATAGCCCTAGCTTGCATTCTCCAAGAATCATAATTGTCTCTTTTTAACGGTTCTATTCGATAACTTGCACTCATTTTTTCTTCACTGAACTTCATTCTTCTCATCAATACCAGCCCATAACCTCTAATAAATACGTACCTAGAGCTATACACAGTTTTATAATATTGAAAGAAGTATATATTGTGAATATCTAAATTATAACTTTTGGGGAAACTTGAGATTGTTGTGTTCACAAGGATACCATGTGATTGATTTGGTTCACCGTGCTAATAGAGTACACAATCTTTCATTTATTAGAGGATATGGAGCTCCTCTTATCCATTCCGAAGGCGGAGGGGTTGACCTGATATGGGAAGAACGATGCAGCTTCAAGGAAGGCAGTATTTTGTACCACAGGGTTCCGTTGGGCGTCACTTCGTTTCAATTCTGGCTAGCTTGATAAATGAATTGGTTAATGAAGTTCATAGCTCAGAGAGAATTTTTTTCTACAACAGCAACTATTCTCCAACGAGATAAAGGAGTGACTGCTGGTACCGAGATACGGAGACTTATTCAAAAGCGCATGCACATGTGGAGTGAAGAGAGATATGACGAATTATTGGTAGAGGCCGAGAGAAACGATCGACAGTTAAGAAATAGTACGAAGGAGGATGAAGACCATAAGACACGTATATTCACACGCTTAGTGATGCAAGGGAAGCTCCGAAATGCCACAAGGTGGATTACACAAAGATCTGGTGGAGGAGGGCTCCAACCTGAAAGTAAAGTTGATGATGGTAGGACTGTAATTGATGTATTGAGAAGTAAGCATCCTGCCCAGTACAGTCCGGCACCAGACACCTTTATCACATGCGACTTCCTTCCAATGATGACTGATGTTGATGTAACCTCTAACCATATCGAAGGTGTAGCTCGAAGATTGAGAGGAAGTGCAGGCCCTAGTGGTAAAGACGCTGAGCAATGGAAAAATATGCTGTTGCGTTTCAGGGTTCACAGTCTTCAACTCAGGGAATCAGTGGCGTCCCTAGTGAGGTGGATGGCAAATGGGATCGTGGACTGGAATCGGATCAGAGCCATATTGGCTAGGAAAGGCGTGGCACTTGACAAGTGCCCAGGGATTAGACCAATTGGAGTAGGCGAGCTGCTTCAGCGTATTTGTGCCAAGACCATGGCCCTAGTAACAGCAGAGGACCTGAAAGAAACATGTGGTTCAGAGCAACTCTCAGCAGGGATCAAATCAGGCATAGAAGGGGCAATACATTCAATGGTGGAACTATTTGCTGAGGAGGAACAGGAGTGCCTTTTACTGGTTGATGCAGCGAACGCGTTCAACACAATGAGTAGACCACTTGCACTGTGGAACGCCCGAGTGTACTGGCCAAGATGTCTCGGTTCATGTTTAATACATACCGAGATTTTCCAATAATTTTGTTCCGGCGCTGCACTGCCACAGTTCTAAGTCAAGAAGGTACAACACAAGGAGACCCCTTGGGTATGTTGATGTATGCAGTTGGAACCCTCCCATTGGTCAAGAGCCTGAGGAATGATCAGTGGAAGCAGAATTGGTATGCCGATGACTCCGCATGCACTGGAAGGCTAAAAAATGTAAGGCAGTGGTTCGATCTCCTCCAACAGGAAGGGCCCAAATGGGGTTATCATCCTGAACCCGAAAAATGTTTCCTGGTGATGAAGGAAGGACTAGAGCAGGAAGCAGAGAGAATATTTGGCGATCTGGAAATAAAAGTCGTATACGGAAAAAGGTTCTTAGGAGGAGTTATTGGACCAAGTTCTTTCAAAAAGCTCTTTGTTCAAAACAAAGTTGAAAAATGGGTGGAAATGATTAAAACTTTTTCTATTGCTGCGAAAAAAAGTCCGCAGGCAGCGCATGCTGCTTTCACAAAATCATTCCAGTTTGAATGGGCCTTCTGTCAGCGCGTGATACCAGGATGCCATGAAGAATACAAACCTATAAAGGATGCGATTCGCCAACATTTTCTACCTGCACTTCTAGGGCAAGAAATCACGAATGATGAAGCAGAAATTATGGAACTTCCTGCAAAATTAGGGGGTTTAGCAGTTAAAAATCCTCTCCACACACTAGAATTGGCCTGTCAAACATCAAGAAAAGCAGTAGAAATGTTGACCTCTTCGATAAAAGCCGCCCATCCGTTGAATTATGGAGAACACTGTGACCATGTTGACAAAGTCTTGAAGGAGGAGAAAAAGCGTCGAACATCTCATGATGGTCTTTACAGTCTTGAAGTGATAGCCAGACTGCAACCACATCAACAGCGAGTGCTAAGACGCATAATTGACGAAAATGCATCACAGTGGCTCACAGTGCTCCCAAGTTTTGCAGACGGTCATGACCTGTCAGCCAATGGGTTCAGGGATGCACTCACCATTTGATATGGTCGAACACCCGTTGGTCTACCAAGTTACTGTGACGGATGTGGTGCCATTTCCAATGTAACGCATGCCCTGAACTGCAAAAAAGGAGGATTGGTGAAGTGGGGTCATGATAGTGTGCGGGATGACACAGCAAGACTTGAAGCGCTGGTTTGGGGAGGAGTTACAACGGAACCAGTGCTACGTGAGGCCAGTGGTGAAAAATCGGCTCTGATTGCCGATATTAAGGTAGAAGGAGTCCGGGAGAGTGTGAGGCCGGCGTTCTTTGACAATCGCATTATTAATGCTGACGCCGCCTCTCACTATTCCCAAGACTGGCCGAGTGTGGCAAAGGCAGCAGCCAGGGAGAAGCACCGGAAGTATGACCAGGCTGTTGAAGACTCAAGACCTCTCATATGCTCGTGTGATGGGGTCTTGCATAAAGAATACGGAGTATTTGTAAAGAAAATTGCCCTCACCCTGGCAGAAAAATGGAAAAAGGCATACTCCCAAGTTCTTGGCTGGGTGAGGGTTAAGCTCCGATTCTCCATCAAACGAGCAGTTTCACTCAGGCTACGTGGAGCGCGTCGAAAAGTGAGGTCCATGGGCTTGGAAGATGGAGCTGCCCTCACGCTACTGGAAGACTAAGGGCGGAATCCATAGTCGCTCCTCAACGCTGAGGTCGGCCTCAAGGTGTGTTGTTCAGGAGAATTTCACCCAATCGGTATTCAGAATCAAAAAGGTAAGGCTGGCCTCCACATTTGAGCTGAGGTCGGCCTTGAGGTGGGTTCATGTCTCCTTAACCTATTCAGAGTGGTTACGTTCCGAGGCTGGCCTCCAAGCCTCCTCGAAAACCCCTATTCATAGACGATTTTTGAAGGTGAGATGAGAAATTTCTCGACTCCAGAGGTGTTCAAACCCACCTCCAGCCAAGGAAGGTTGAAACCTCCCTCGAAACGTTATTCTGTGCTTAGTTTGTTGTGCGTAATTAGTTTGTTTGAGTTATTATTTGTTTGAGATTAGTTGAGAGTTATTAGTTTTTTTTATTAGTTCACGATGGAGAGTTAGTTAATTTTTGAGTGGGACGATTTGGACGATTGACTCAATGATGAAAATGTTGAACTTGTCACGGTTCCCAGAAGTCAGCAATTTACTTAACTGTAGGGAATTTTCCGGTGCAAATAATTTTAATAAATTGATGAGTGATTTCGTCCCCACACTTCTTTTTCTGTACTACACTTACTGCATCACTTTTCTTACTCCCAACAATGTCTTTGTTGAGAAGTACTAGTGACTTCAAATAATTCTTCTCCTCTGAGAGAATGACGTTCTCTTTTGGCTCATTTTAAGCAAATACAAAAAAAAAAAAAAAATTGTAATGAAATTAATATAAAAATAATAAAAATAATAATAAAAAAACCTCTATCTGAAAAACACGGCAGGACGCTTGTACTTTCTTATGAGAGAAGAGCTATGAGCATTGAAAATGTCAATGCTTGAGAAATTTCAATGTTTTTTATTGTTTTAAATAAAATAACAATTAGAAAACATAAAATAATTAATACATTAATTTATTTAATGCAAAGCTTTTCAAATTAATGCTATTATTGCTTTGCTGTAAGCCAGTCTCGACGATGCCCGATTCTTCCACGAATATGAATTCACAGGTAGGTAATTTTCTGTTATGGTGCGCGTCTACAATTACTATAACCAAGATTAACTTCTCAACCAAGTGACAACAAAACATGCGGCATTGTTTACTATATCCATTTATAACATAAATAAATATAAAACTACGACATGAATAGAAGAACAAGTACGAAAGAAATGCGTGATAAATCGAGAGCTTTCCAACGAGTGGAGAACGATTTTAGTCCGGTGAAAACTAAAGAAGTTTCATTTCCCCAGCAACGGCTTGGTTGTACGTGAAAATCAAAAGAAAACAACACCTAACTTGTATATGGGTTGCGTGACGTTTTTTCTTTGCGTAACAAAATTTCCGGTTAACCCGTCGACTAAGACATTTTCAATGTCAAAATAAAACAGTACCTACGTACAACAAAGGCGAAAACATGAAACGGTAAACGTGTGTGTCAACTGTCAACTTTTCGATAAAATAACACAACTCACGTAAATGTTGTCTCATTTTTTCTGGTCTCACCAAGATTGCATCGAACAATTACCATGGAATTGCAAGCATGGAACCACCAAGTATCGTGATTTACTAAGCATGGAATGCCCAAAATAGTTGGAAGAACCTCATTTTGCTCGCTCTAGACTCCAACTCTCCTCAAAGCCACCTTGAGAAAAATCAGGGCTGAGACTGGCCTCGACGCCTGCTCCTTTTGACTATGAATACCAGCTCACCTCCTCAAGCCAGATGTGACCTTGGCTTGAGTCAAGAAATTTCCTATCTCAAGGTGCGACTATGGATTCCGGCCTAAGAAAACAAAGAAAGCGACACCTGCTACAAGAAACTAACATTGACTACCCCCCCCCCCCCCTTCCAACATCTTTGAGAATCGCTGGAATGTGGAAAAAAAATAAAAAATAATTTGTTAAAAAAAAAAAATTAATGGAATCGACATAGTAGATTACTGAGAAATAATTTCTTACCATCTGCTATTATGAAATATTAATTGTAGAGAACTTTCAGTAAATCTAATCAGTTGTTTTGTTGCTCTCATGACCATTTTTTCTTTGTTCCAGCGGAAGTTCCACGTGGAAAAATATGTCAAAGAGAAGGAAGATGCGGAGGGGAGAACGCGTACGTACGGCGTTTCAGATCTATTCCGGACTCCCAATCTAAGGAGAAAAACTGTCATCATCACTTTTATTTGGTGAGTCAGCACGAAATAAATGTGCCAACTAGTTTTGAGATTTTGAGCGGTCATTAAACGTACGTACCTCGAGCCTGGAAATGGGTTCAGTTTGGAGGAAATCGCCGATATTTCAATATGTGTAATCTATTCCGGACTCCCAATCTGAGAAGAAAAACTGTCATCATCACTTTTATTCGGTGAGTCAACACGAAATAAATGTTCCAACTAGTTTTGAGCGATCATTATCTACGTACCTTGAGTCTGGAAATGGGTTTAATTTGAATGAAATCGCCGATATTTCAATATGTCATAGCCATCGCATCAAGAGCGATTCTTCTGAAATTTTCATCGTTCACATCATATACCGAAAACTACCATCAAAAACTGTTTAGTTCCCACCTCGTACTTTGGTACCATTATTACACCACCACGAGTGAGTTTGATGGATATTTTTGTCTAACTCAAAAGGCCCGTTTTTTGTAGAACGCAGGTACAAATTTACTAGTATGAGGGTTTGAATACAGAATACCATGACAGTTTCATTAATGAGAGCGACTTCGAACGAGCCAATCCATTAAATTTTTCATCCGCGTTTTGGACACATTATAAACACTGTACGTGCTGCGGTGCTCTTCGATATAATTATAGAGCTTTCAAGCATTGTAAAAGGAAAGATCTGAGTACATTTTATTGCGAAGAGAAAAGGCTAAAAGAATTGGGTAGACCTAGAGGTAGACCTGGGTTTTCTATAAAATCTACATTGGATAACAACTATGGAAATTAAGCGTTTTACAAGATTTCCACATTCGCGCATGTACAGCAACTACTAATGATGCAATCATTATGAAATTGATATCGAATGATTACATCGTCATCGCAAAGCTATACGACTAGGGATATAGGGAGATCGGACAACTAAGCGTGAGAAAATGACGGTTGCAGGATTTCAGGTTTGCGCACGAGTAGATGGAATTATTGATTTAGGAACAATGAGACAGATGGGAACATTTACACCAGGGTTCTTAACCTATTTGAATGGAGGATCACTAATAAGAACCAAAAGTCTTCGTGAACCACTTGATTTTGTTTAAAATTAATTATTGAGGTAGTAGTTATTTAGTTGCTATTTGTTATTCGTGAAGGTTTTAAAGTATATTTGAAATTTTTGACAACTTTTTAATGTGATACGCTAACATGTTTTTGACCACTTTATCGATAAGGGGATAACACTTGTCGCAACTATTTTTACCAGCTCCATGAGCGAGAACAGTTGAATATCGTTGTTAACATAGATTGGAGATAGAGAACGCAGTGAAATGTTTCAGCGCAATATTCAAGTTTGGGGTTTCTTCGTATTGCGACAAATCACTTTTGAACCGGAAACGTGTTATCCGTGGAGTTATCCTTGCAGTTTATATCGTTTCAAGACACTATCAGCTGTTATTGCATCATCAGGTAGGTACTGCGATCGCTTCATTACTAAAATTAATTATGTACCATTTTCTGGTAGTCATTATCAGTCAACAATCCCAAACATGCGGTAATACTCCCCTTCTCGGTTGTGTGATACCACAGTTGCCTCAAAATGTATTCGAAATCCCATCAAACTGCTGGATTGAAGTCTATTACTAGGATTTGCGGACAATGTACGGATACGGAACAAAAGTTGTTATGCGTGTAAAACGTAAAATTTAAGAGGAAATTATAGTTTTCACGAAAAAATAAAATAAAAAGTTGCATCACCCGAAAGTTAAAACAATGCATCCGCTATGTTGGTTGACTCGGAAGCTCAATCCTATCATGATCTGATCAATTATGTGGTGGAATATTTTAATATATTTGATATTAATATTATATACGGTTTAATAAAAACGGATAGGCTTCACCGACAATTTATACCGAGAGGTTCCGCCCTTAACGCAATTAGTTTCACAGTTTGTGGGTGTGACTCTTGGTACCAGAGCCGGTCCGAGCCATTTTTGTTACCCACGCGGAAGGTCTGGTTCCCCCCCCCCCCCCCCTATTATATTGGAAGCCAAAAAAAAGGCAAAATTTTTTTACGATTTGTATTTTCAAGAGATAGAAATGAAATCCAAAAATACAAGCGACTTATTATGTTTAGTGCATCACATGAGACCGAGACGAGACCGCCGCCTGAAAAAACGAGACGAGACCGAGACCGATTTTGAGTTTCGAACAAGAGTTTCGGATCTCGAAAAAGATTCCTTCGCCATTTGCTAATTATGTATGAACATGTATTTCGATTGTTAAATGATCTTGAGGTCTCATGTTTCTAAGAGTTGAGCAGATAGTGAATGACACATTGTGACAGAAGAGTGGCCAAATAAAATGAGCTTGCGGTTTTTTACAGTAGTGAGGGTAAAGGAAAGTACCAGGCAACATACACATAAATAAATTCAATTCCTTCAATAATTAACACAAAAAACAAACCAATTTATTCAATACTATAATAAATTAATAAATTAGTTCAATAAATTTAAAAATGTATTTTTCTGGCTTTCAACTTCGCAATATCTTTGAAAATTGAATCGGTGTCCAAGCTATTTAGTACCTCATTTTCTATGGATAAGGTCGCCAGTCCATTAAGCCGTTCTTGAGAAATAGTTGATCTCAAGTAAGTTATTATAATTTTGAGTTTTGAAAAAATTCTCTCCCCGCTAGCTACTGATACTGGCAGTGAGAGGAGTATTCTCTAAACTATAAACGTGTTGGGAAAACTGTCAATAAGAGAGTTAGATGTGATGAAATTTAAACTAGTTTCTGGGCAGCTTTTCTCAAGTAACATGGACCCAAGGATAGGGATCTCTCTTACCAGTTCTTCCCTATCAAAATCAAAGTCATCTTCATGAGTTAGAACGTAGAAAATGCACATTGCATATAGGAGAGGCCGGATACCCAGGCATATGAGAAAGTTAGAGGCTAGTTGCAACACTAAGGTTTTGTCGAACACCGTATGCTATTTTTGGAAATTGGTTGTCTGGAACAAGGTAGATAGATTAGGTTTGGAAGACACTTTATTTTATTATAATCTAAGTGCTATTACTTTGAGGTTGGGTATTTCCAATCTTCCCTCAGTAATTAATACCATTCTGCTCTTTTAGGCACTTTTTCGTGGTGTGCCGAAACTAGAAAAACCCATTGATTTTTTATAATTGACTTTTCCGTCAGTAAAAGGGAAAATAACGTGCAAATCCTGTTTTATAAAATTTTTCCAAGAACCTCCGTGTTTTAAACTCCCACAAGAATTCCACGACTCCGACACAGAGCGACTGCATCAAATACTCGGTTTGTCTAAGGTAAATACTGCGGAAGGTTTGTCCTAACTAATTTCTAAGGCGCCAAATTTGACAAACTCCTAGGCAACCTGTACATATTCTTCATGCATTAATTATATTTTCATTTTAATATTTATTTCTCAGCGGGTTTAACAGTTATCTTGGGATACATTTTTTAACTTGGGGCTCCTTTCCAAAAGGGGGCGCCCCCTCCTGACCGGCGCCCCAAGCGGCCGCTTGGTTCGCATGCGCCAAGGACCGGCTCTGCTTGGTACCTATGTAAAAACACATCCACCTGTGGTACGAAGAAACTTTTGGGATTTTTAACTAAAATTTGATGGTCTTTGAAATGAGGCTCTATAATAGTGCTGAATTCGAATTTGAGATCGAAATGTAAAAAATAAGTAAATTCTGGTCCCTAGTTTTTGTGAATCAGTGGATGGTATCTTTCTCATTGTTAGAAGTATTCCAGTAAGGTTATGTTCCAATGTTCCAGACGGTCTGTAATAATTACTTTGCTACCTGTTAGCCATATACCGTCAACCCCCTTAGAGGCATCCTCAAACTTAAACATTGAGATGTAGATTTAATTAAGAAACAAGAACATCTAGGCTGTTTTCTGTTTATACCATATTGTATCTGCTGTGTCCCTGAATATTGCTTTAAATCAAAACATTCATCATTGACTTGCAAAGTTCATATTGACTTTCTGAAGTTCAACGTAAACTCATCTTGATTGGACTAATAAATTTGATCCACATTCTTCAGTGGAGAGAGGGGACCGAATGATTTTGAATACTTTTGATGTAGTGAGGGATTTGCATCTTCTGCTGTTCCATAAGCGATGAAGGGTATCCGAGTGAAGGGACAGCGAATCAACTTCTCCGTTCCACGGAATCCAAACACGGGCTCAAATGCGACGAGAACCTTGTTAGAATACCCGACGTTGTACAGAGTTAAATTCATTGTGCGGTCTGTTTTTTGCCCGGGTCAAATTCAAAATAGGTAGAATATCCGAGCCGCGTTATCACGTCTTTCCGCTCCGTTGACGGCCTTATTCGTTCGATTGGTCTACCACCCATCCCACACGGAATAGCGTTTCACCGCATGAATGAATAGGTAAACAGTTTGCTGATTATACCACCCCTCTCGATTTCCTAGCGCTCTGTATTCGGGTACCTCGAAGTGCATTAGGAATGCCTTGACCTAGTAGGTCGTTTTAGATCTGCGGTGAATACTTCTTATTCGATTTTGAACCTGATTAGATTACCGATTACCACGAACATCTATATCTATTTTACTTGTAACTAGTACCGACTTTCAGTATAGCAATTAGTTATACAATTACAAACAAGTCATAGAAATAGATTACTGTCAGTTGATCAACACGACTTCTTTTAAAAGATAAATGAAGCTAATGGAGCCGAGGTTCGAGCAGGCTCTTTAGAATACCAATAGTATCGGTTATATGTCGTGACAATTTAGGAGGATGTACTTCATATCAAATAGTGAGTGAGATACAGCCATTCAAAGAACCCATTATTTTTTAAAAATTTCAATCATAACATTACTTTCAAGTTAAAAGCATATCATTTCAATGGTGACAGAATTTGACTATCCCCCCCCCCCCCCCATCTCGTCCCAAGAAAAGGGATGTTCGTTCATCATGCTTCACACCCATTAACAGTTCAATTCCTACTAAAGTTTTAGTTGTTTAATTACTGTTGTGAAGTTACCTGTTTAATGTATTGACGCGTTTGAACTATCTGTTTTTTTTTTTTTTTTTTTTTGTTTTTTTTTTTTTTTGCTACGAGAATATAGTTTTTACAAACGGAATTGCGCATTCTTTTTCATCCTCAAAGTTAAAGAGGGATTTCAGAGTTTTAGGAAACTCGCTTCGAATTATGTTTTATTCACTACTACATCCCCGTACGTCTAATAGGTCGTAAAAAATGACGTTTAACCAAAAAAAAAAAAAAAAAAAAAAAACGTAGCAATTTATGACATTATGACACAAAGGCTTATTGTCCCTCTGTTACGTAAATAGCCCTTCAACGCAGATTACTAGCCAATAATTATTGAACCCAGTATACAGTAGGTACATTAGTAAAATAGATTAGACTCTGAGGTCCCTCAGCTAATACGCTCGCATACATGCCACATATGTTTTCTATGTGTTCCGAAACTCTCATTTCATATATTTCATTGCCGTAGGGGTATAATTGCATCTTCACATCTCGTATCTCCCAAAAAGATCCCCCCACTCGTTCAGCCGTTCCAGTTGCTCGTCTCACTACGGAGCTCTATCTTGTAATTTTTCGCTCGCTTGAAGAAGTTATACTGCCCACCCAACAGTTGGAAATTCTTACAAACAAATTAATTCTTATAAAACTACGTGGAACCACGAAAAGTTTATTAGGGAATGTTGTACTGCCCACCCAACTTGGCAGACGTTTTTTTCATCTTAGGTCTAAAGCAACGTAACGGCGGCCCGTGGTCGATTAATTTCTGCTTCAGGAAAATCAAAGCTATTTCGCCCGCGAAAATCGTTCCTTTTTCAGATAGTCGGCCGTTTAGAGGGGTAGGGGAAGCGGGGAAGTCCAAAAAGCGCACATTAATTATTACTTCGACCCCCCTCCCGCCCTACGGCCCATGGTTCTCATCAAATCAGAGTCCCTCTCTTACTTATAATATTGTATTCTAAATGTCGAAAAGGAGCTTCATTTTAGGTTTCAGCTCCACAGGAGAGATCATTTTTTGTGTATGCTAAATCAAATACTGAATTTTTAAATTTTGAACGAATGTTGATAGAAAAATTAAGGTATTATCAACCTCATCGCCTCAGATATCTATCAGTTGTGAGGAAAAAGCTTATTTTAATAACAGTGAGCTCACCAGGGGATGGACACAATATTTGTTCTTCCTTCCTTGACCATCACTCGATAAAAAATAGTTATAACGAATGTTGATAGAAAAATTAAGGTATTATCAACCTCATCGCCTCAGATATCTATCAGTTGTGAGGAAAAAGCTTATTTTAATAATAGTGAGCTCACCAGGGGATGGACACAATATTTGTTCTTCCTTCCTTGACCATCACTCGATGAAAAATAGTTATACCTATGTTATGAAAGCAAAGGCTGTTTTTCATTTCCTTGATCTAGAAATTCCGTAGATGAGCAGCGGCTAAGGACTGAGATGTGAGTACCCGGTGATTATATGCCGCGGTAAAAATATAGCCATTCTGCAGGAAGGGTCCCAGCGACAGCGTCCAATGCTGCTCATCAGAACTGAGCCTAAAGGCCCTGTAAAGTATAAAATACAATCCCGTATTGGGGGCCGATCCCACTGCTAAGTGTATGGAAGCCACTATGCGTGAAATGGTACAGCGTATAGGTCTAAAATGGAACTCGCATACCTACTGCCTGCTTATTCCACTTCTTATTGAACGGACTATGCGTATATGTATAAAATGGAACTCGCTTGCTAGATGGCAATTCTACTGGTTAGTGAACGGAAGCCGCTATGGAGGAATGTGTACAGTGTGAGATACTGTATGCCTAACTAGCGATCGAAATAGAAATATCTGAGTTGGTTGATGATTATCTTAGGCCTTGATTAACTTCAGTTATCTTTTTCTAGAAGATCAATCCTTTAGGGGGACGCCACTTTACTGTGCCTCTGAAAGGATGTTGTTTTGGAGGATATAGTATAAATATGTGTGTGTGTGTTTGTGTGTTTCATCTCTTCAGAGCTCATTCATATCCCTACCCAAGTCAAGGTCATACGTCCCCGTCGTGCAAACTGGGCACCCTCTGGGTGAACAGAGGGTGGCAAAATTACCCGCTAAGGCCTTTGACACTGTAAGCCATTTTGCCCTGATTGTCTTCGTGGATTCGGGGCACCTACTCAATTAATTGAGTATGTTGTCTGTCTGTACCATGAAGGGGTGACGATCCTCAAGACACGAGTCCAAATGTCAGGGGGATCCTTTGTCATCACTCCTCTTCAATCTGGTTGTGGATACAGCATTGGGTAAGCTGCCTGCTGAAATAGGGTTTGATCTCGCCCCTGGGGTGAGAGTAGGTGCATTGGATTTTGCTGATGATGTCATTCTACTCACCAAACCCTCGAGGGCTAGCAGATCGCTCTCAATGCCATTGCTGAGCAGCTAGGCAGGTGTGGTCTGGTGGTCAACCCAGATAAGTGTGGTCGGTCAGTCTCATTGAAGCCACAGCAGAAGTTGCGCCTCCTTCGCACGTACTTACTGTCAAAGCTAACCACTGGGTTAGTCTTTGGTAGGCTTACTGCGGGGAGGCTGCTTGAGTTGGATCGTGAAGTTTGCTCTCGCGTCCTTTCCCTTTTACCCTTTACTTCCTTTTATCCCTTTCTTCTTCCTCCTCCTTCTGTGACTTCCTTCGTCCCTGGTGCGTCCCCTCCGCCTTTGAAAGGAGTTTTGTAAAAAAAAAAGTGTGTGTGTGTGTGTGTGTGTGTGTGTGTGTGTGTGTGTGTGTGTGTGTGTGTGTGTGAAAAAGCGTTACACTCTAGGATTCGTTTCAGAACGTCTCAAAATGGATTTCAATAAGTAAAGAAATTTTTCGAAGATTTTGAAGATTTTTGGAGCTATTGCAATAGATTCATTTTCTATGAAAACTCGCTAAAATAGCTTTCCTTGTCCTGGACAGCCTTACAACCTACAGTTAGTTTTGTTCAGTTTTCATTACGAAAATGACCTATGCGTTCTTTACCTGTTAACGATCTACAAAACACCAACCGATGATAACTTCCGCCTTTTAACCTTAAGATCACGAACCTAACGATTTCCTTGACTGCGCTCAGCAATACATACGCTTACACCGGCCTTCACAACATGATATTAAACACTGGAAGGGAACCAAGAACCAACTAAAAATAATAAGTGGTAGCAAATAGCAATACAAATACCAAATACCGGTACCCAAGACAATCAAAACAAAGATATTTTAAGAGATAACCAAATTGATAAGTAATGCATGCTTTACAGGTACGTCGCTTCGACTGGATTGTGTATAATTTTGGAGAGTGTAAAAATGGAAGAAAAAACAAATATATCATGACTTCTCGAAACTACCCTCTCCCCCCCATTAACTCCCTCCACCGACAGCGAATTCCTATCATCAGTATGAAATTTGAAACTCCTTCATAATTTCCAAAACTAGACAAAATTGATAATTGAATTCTAAAAAATGATCACAAAAATCTGACGAGAATAGTTAAAACATTACAATTTATTACTATTACCCCCTTCATTCACCCTCTCTCATAATGAAATTTTAAACTCTTACTATACCTTCCAAGACTAAACCAAATACATAGTTGAACAAAAAAAGAATAATAAAAACTGACGATATTAGTTAAAACATCATGATTTATTACTATTACCCCATCCATTCACCCCCTTTCATAATTAAATTTGAAATTTTTGATATGCTATCTATAGAAGCCGAATTCATTGTTTGTTCATTCATTGTTAAGAATCACGAAAATCAATTGAGGATTGTAGCCTGGGTGGCGTCGACAAAACCACTTTATTCCGGAATTACCCCTGCATATCCCCTCTTCCATCACGGAATTCCAAATTTTCAAAGTTTTTCACATCTAGCTAAATTTGGGATCGAACATAGAAAGAATATCGAATATCGGTCGAGAATTGTGCCTGGACCGTGTTGACACAATTTGCCACACACACACACATATCCTTTTTTTTTTACAAAACTCCCCTCAAAGGCGGAGGGGGCAACACCATTAAGTTGAAAAGTAAACAAATAGATGAAAAAAGTGGGGAGGACGCCCAGGTTTACCCGAAGCCGGCTCGAGGGGTAAGGGAAGTTGCAGTGGGATGAGGAGGAAGAGTGGGATGAAAGGAAGTGCCCCTATAAAATGTCCACCAGTTTAAGTTAGATCCCCTCAGGACGCGGGTGGTGATACCACGGAGCGCTCCTGCCGAGATGCCCAACTCGACTAACTCCGTGGCACTTTTTTCGCACCACACCCTGCGCCATGATACGGTCGTAACCCACACACACACACAAACAAACAAACATACACCTATGGTTTTTTACCCACGTAATCGGTCTTCGAAAGGTCTGAAACTGATTTGTGTATGGTTTTTCTTTCCTCGTGGTTGGGTTGACCCCCACCTCTATGGACCGTTTCCAATAGGTCTTCCCTCTTGAATAAGAAGTCTTGCATGTATGACCTAACTTCTAAGGGACGTCCTAAAAATCGATATCGCTATCGATTCCTGAGAAACTAACTAATATAATATTGCAAGGTGTTTGTAGGAAGCGTACAAAAGTCACGCTTACCCTTGTATCCTACTAGAACACCTAAAACTCACTTTCCGAACACCAAACTGATTAAACTAATCGCGTGTTCCCCTATGAGTAATCTATGTTCCTGGTCAGCAATATCGGAAACAAGCGTTTTTCAGCGATTCGAAGTAAATACCGATAAAACTAGGAGGTTATGAAGTTTGGATGGCTAGACTGCTCTTTAGTAGGAGGATTATGACTACACCAGTTTTTCATGGCTCATGAAGGTAGGTCGTTGAAAACCCGTTAGAGCGCAGAGCGATAACATTATGTGACATCATAAGTTTTAGTGACCCTAAAAATGAGACCAATCTGGAAGGTCCGTTAGAAACTGGAGGGCAGCTTTTGCGCCACGTATTTATGATTAGTATCCGTAGTACGTATATACAGTCGTACTTAGTATAGGTATTTTCTCTACTCGTCGTAAACATTCCGAATACCGACTCTACTTTTCCATCTCCAATCGAAATCCTCTTTTGTATCCCATTTCCAAGGGCTGCCTTCTCTGGGCCGCACTGGTCGGCCAATCTAATCCGTTTCCGCCTCGTCTTGTGATGGGATTCTGATAGCGTTTCCTCTCTGGATCTCCCTCGTCTCTTCAACTGAGTCCTGTTTGACGAAGGAGATACTTAATTGCAGATTAAAGTAGATCCTATCTTATTTCTGAGTTTGATACATTGCAGGAAACTCAATGAATAGATCAACAGTTTCAGTAATGGATTGGAAGTAAATGGTGCCCACTCAACTTTATTCAGAACGCAGAAGTAAGGAAATCGACAACAAGTAGGAACTGGTAAAGAAGCGAGCTTTAACAAATAACAGATATTTCGTGTCTTATTTCATTATACATTTATTATTAGCAAATTTTCGTAGAAAATGAAGCTATTCAAATGGCTCACAAAATTTGAAAATTTGAGTTTTTCCGACATTTTCTTCATCGAAATCCGTTTTGAGGCATTCTAAAACTATTTCTGAAGTTGGTTTCTTCGTAAGTGTGAACCCCCTGAGGGGTTCTTACTTACTATAGGTCATTTTAAAGAGGCACTTCCTTGCATCCCACTCTCCCTCCTCTTTCAGCGTCCTTGATCCCAAGGGTCGGTGTTGGGTATTCCTGGACAACCCCCCACTCTTTCAATTTTTTTTTTCTTTTTTTATTCAGTGTTGTCTCCCAGCGCCTGTGATGGGAGTTTTATATTACAAAAAAAAGTCTGTGTGTGTGTGTGTCTGCGTCATTTCTGACGATAACTCTCCTTAGATTGATACAAAAAAAATGATCCGAAAAATTGAGCTTTCCCAATGAAAGGATGACCAGCAATTTTGAGCTCATTAAATCGGTCAATTTTCAAGAAATGTAATTACAAATTCACTAAAAATTGCCAACAACGAATAAAAATGTGTTAAATTATTATTTTTTACATAAATTTAGTCAGCTTTGCCATCCCAGCAACCTCGTCTCCGATCATATCGTGCCCTGGTTTGACGAGACCCCCTCACTTGCGAACCGTTTAACGCCTAGTTCCTACTCCCGCTGACCTACCGGGATGCACCTCCCTGCTGGGAGACGCATATATGCGGTTTGTCTTTTTTTAGTTACTCCGTCATTCCATTCATCTTTCCTCAGTTCATTCATGGTTTCTTTGACTCAGAGCTGTTGATAGAAGTGTGTTTGTGAAATTCGGGCAAATTTTGAATGTGTTCTGCTTTTTAAAAGTCAAGCAAGCCAAAACAGCGAAAATATGGAAAATAAGTTAGGACTGGGGGGTCGTGCAGCCTTTTAAACTCTGAACTGGGGGGTCGCTCAAGCATTATATCTCAGGCGCTAAAAGACATGGTCGAGGGACACTGCTATGAGATTGTTTAGTCAGTTTAATAGTAGGTGAAATTCACTATGTGACAGTTTCCGCGAGATCCAAGGGAATGCGCTGCCGTCGCTCCGTTGTTTCCCAACAGGCGTCGGGCGCTTCCTTCCCATGTTTTCGAAAGGCCGCGTTTGGCGATAGATGGGTGATCCAAGAACTGGAAAACCAATCTTCTCCGAACGTAGCTTATATGCGTACGAGTTGTATCTCTTATGGTACTGTCACACCCCTCTCTATCTATGAGTGTGGATTTAGGCCCCCATTGCACCACGGGGTGCCTAAGTTCATTACAACTATGAGTCTTCCACTGAAGTTTTCAAATATTACTGACTTGGTGGTAAATCCATTAATGTGATACTAGGAGTCCCAATTTAATATCATTGGGATAGTAATATAATTAATGTTGTTTTCATTGTTCATTGTTTCGTTCGTTTTGATTAACTCAATTTTTATTTTTGGTATATTATTTCCAATAATAAGACTTTGTAATCGTAAAGGAAAAATAATTTTTTTTCTCTCAAACTTTGTCACTTTGCGTTTCAAGGTGCATAGATTCCAAAACTGTAATGTCCGTCCACCGTATGCCGTCCAGGACATAAAATGCCTTTAGGTTGATGAAAAAAATTCGTTTCTAGACACCACTTGGGGTCTAGTAGGTCCTAGAGTCTAGGCAGCCCGATCGGTTCCCACGCATCCATGCTATGAGCCAAAAATGGGTCAAAAACTTTTTTTTTCATATTCTTCCTCATACTTAGGTTTTTCTATTTCTATTGATTTTCACGTACAGCCAATCGTCACTCCATTAGTTTTTATTGCAGGAAAATCATGCGCCAATTTTTGAAATGTTCTCATTTTATCACAACATATCATGATCCCTAAGCCATTGTAGTGTCAAGGAAAGCTGATTGATTACGCTAAGCTATAAACTAATATTGCTAAGTATCCATAATGAACTAATAACGTGAAAAGACGGCACTAGGTACATGGGGGGTAAAGGAAAGTACCATGACAATGCCGAGAAAAAAAGAGTTTTTGGCAAATCTATCCCCTCAATATCATCTCAATATTGTCGTGTGTAAAAATATCTACATCAAATTTTCTTACCGAACAATCACTTAGGTCTGAATCCTCTGGATTCCGTGTTAGGTTAGTTTCAGCTGTTGACTTGTTTTCGTTTCATGATGCTGGTGGTCGGGTTAAGAGGTCTTTTAACAATTTGGCATATTTCTCGTCTTCGCTTTTGAACGATGCTTTTCTTTTTCTATTCGCTGCTCCCGACAGCTTCTTCTTTTCAGACATACTTAATAAAAGTCTATACCGTGTATTTTAAACCGTACTACAACAAAGTGATTCCCTAACTACGTGAGAAAAACACTGGCAAAACGCAAGCTAAAAGTACTCTGTGATACACGGCAGAGATTGATGCAGAGATGAACCGGTCGATTGGATATGTCTTCCATGTTCCATCGCAGCAGCGACAGTCATGAGCGCCCCTAGTCGACAGAGTTGCGTACTAATTTCTAAGGCGCCAAATTTGACAAACTCTTAGGCAACCTGTACATATTCTTCATGCATTAATTATATTTTCATAGTAATATTTATTTCTCGGCGGGTTTTACAATTATCTCGGGATAAATTTTTTAACTTGGGGCGCCTTTCCAAAAGGGGGCGCCCCAAGCGGCCGCTTGGTTCGCATGCGCCTAGGACCGGCACTAGGTACATGGTAGGTATACTTTTAAGTAGTAGGTACTTGTAAGCAGTAGATACGAGACTATTACAATTATTGAGTCTTTTCTAATCAGCTGAGTGAGCTAAAATCTCTCCTTTTCATCCTAGGAAGTTGAGATTTGATAGGGAGACTTCCTGGGACATTAGGAATCGATTGAAAAGATTAGCTCATTATTACTCAGCTTAGTGAGCTGAATTATCTCATGTTCATCGTAGGAAGAAGAAATGAGATATGGAGGAGACTCTCTGGGACACTTGAAGACGATTGCATTGATTGGGTCTTTCTGACCGGCTGACTTAGCTAATTTATTTGAGACACTTTTAACTTGGGAAGAATAAGGCATATCCATGTACCGATGCATCTGCTTGTAGTGCAGATTTTTTCTTAGTTAGGTGACATCGTCCAGTTATATTTCGATAATGCACCTTAGACTCAGTTCGGTAGGTACATTTTTGTGGACCAGTGCTCTGCGGTGAAGAGCTGTGTAATACAGGTTTACTTTATACGGGGTTAAATAATAATTAATAAATACTCGTATCACTCCAAAGAATTGAAAGAATCCACCCAGGTAGCTATAACTTCATTTGTTTGCTCTCTTCCCTAAGGGCCAGCATTTCAAGGGCCAGCATTTCAACAGGGAAAAAATCAACCTGGGAACCTGGGATGAATCGCAACAGTTGAAACATAGTAAAAATGACCTAATAAACTATGGCGATCATGTCAGCTGATTAATTCCGAAGGAATTCAGATTATTATAATTTTTGTCACCTATAAATGGAGCTGTGAAGTGTAGGTAGGTGATTTATTTTTACAATTAATTTTTCAGTTGGTGGGTCAGCTCGTGTTAAATTCCAAAGACTAGTAAAATTTAGGTGGTTCTAATTTAATTTCTCCTCGGTAGGCGTCTATGCCTCTGCAGATATATTTAGGTAATAAATTATAGACTTCGTTTAGTTGAAGGGCTATCTTATACATACTCACCGTAACATTGAGGTATACAGTACCATTACATATCAAAGTAGTTTTTAGCGCCTTTTAGCGCCTGGAATTTAAATGCCCGAGCGACTCCCCCGTTATTTTCCACATTTTCCCTATTTTGGCTTGCCTGTCTAGTAAAATACATAACATGTTCCAAATTTTCCCAAATTTCAAAAATACCCTTGTATTTACAGCTCTGTCAAAGAAACAATAAATGAACCGAGGAAAGCTTAATGGAATGACGTATTAACTAGAAAAGACAAACCACTGTTCTGTATATATGCAGCTCCCGGCGGTCTATACTTGTTACCAGGGGCGGGAGGGGCTAATCCCCTCTTAAGCCCGAGGAGGGGCAGTAGTGCACTACAATATTCATTACAAACATGTGGTCCAAAATGGTCAAATCAAATTGGCTTCCAATCATGGAATTTGTTTAATGCATAAACCACCAGGTGAGGTCCAGATGGACCCAGACCATGTTTTTTTCAAAACGAATTAATAATAGATGCTTCAGACATACGCGCTCTTGCCAACAATTAGAGCAGCACCCCACTGAGAAGAGAGGTATACTCAAGGCCACATGGACCCAACTTGGTGGACGGAGGGTTAGCGTTGCATTAAGTCGGCACAATATGACACCGATTTCTTCCCTAAGACTTTATGAAGTCTTAAATAGCGATGCAAAATTCATTATTCAACACGAGAAGTGCGACCGTTGAATCGTAACGAGTGGATCTTTAATAATATAATTAGGCATCTATTTATCATTATTTTTTAAGATTATTTTTTAAGCTCTCTGATCAGATAACTACCTATGGATGTAGCTAGATCACTGAAAATATTGTCGAGAACTGGAAATTTGTACAACCTACCGTAAATCTTAATCACCCAAAAGGCATATTAAAAGCACAAAAAGTATCCTAACTTTTGAATGAATCTTTATAATTATGCTAGGTATCTATATATATAAATAATCTATTACATTTCATTTGTTCGTTTTCAAACTCTCAGATCAGATAACTACATAATGTTCTCTGAGTCAATGATCAATGTGACACCGTCTCTGATAATTCTGTCTAGACCAGTACATACATTGTTAATGTCATAGAAACAATTATCCTTCATTCAATTTTTCTTGCACATTCTTCATATTCAATTTCAAAAAAAAAAAAACTCTACATTCTCTTTATTGCTAGTTTATGAACTGTTAATTTTTATAATCTCAACCCAACAATTAGTGTGGTAGAAATTCGAATTGGATTTTAGAAACATCGATTAATCAGTCTGGGTTGTATGATCTGTTAAATAACTGAGACTGCAAACAGGAATTCTCCCAAATATCACAGAGAAAAAAGGTCCTTGGAATTTTAGAAAAAAGAACATAGTAAGCTATTACACAAAGGTCCATTATTTCTTCATATCTTATAGAAAACCAAATTAGCATCACGAAAAACACTTTAATTATACCCTTTTATAACCTTAACACTTTTTAATTGAACTATTCCTAAATTGTTTGAATGACTACTTCTGATCTGCCAGCAGGACCAAAGGAAAGTTCGGTAGTTGGGCTGAAATGCGTGTTTGCTGTAGGCTGGGGATGATGTGGCTCTAATTGGAACTTCGAAACTCCAGACATTTTGATAAAGAGAACAGACGCGTGAACACTGGAGTGAAAATAGCCAGCGGCGATGTAAGCTGGTTCCTTTCCACTGTCGAGAGATCTATTTTGTTTCAATTTGTTGCCTTGATGTTGTATGCAAATTCAGAATTGATACACGGCCCAATCGCCTTGGATCGGGACTTCAAGATTCCTCAAAATTCTTGGCGGGAATACGTCGAGTAAGTAACACTCTAGATTTCATGAAAAAATATTATTTTTTTTCCCCTTTCATAACCTTTTGGAATTCAAAATTAAAAAGCTTTTTCACCAGTGACCTAAGAGAGTTCATTAAAAGTCGCTCTAGGAATACGAGCTTAAAGAATACAGGGACAATATTTAAATGAATAATTCTAGGTGGGGCTGGAAAACGGGTATAAGTCAGAAAATTTTTCATGGGAGGCTTGGGAGGCTGTTATTCCCCACTACACAAAGCTTTCCATTCCGATTTGAAGAAATATGTTCCATGATGGACACTCTTTGAACAAGGGGGCGGTGAACTCAGGGTAAAAAAATACATGGGGCAACGATACCCTAAGTTCATCATTATTATTAGCATAAGTATAGGTAATGTACGTCTGATCGATGAAAAAATCCATTCTTTTGCCAAAAAAATTACGATTTTTTTTTTGAATCCCTAAAACAAGAAACAGATTCGAAATGTCTTAAACTAGTTAAATTTATATTTCTAGCAGAATATTCCTAGAAAAAATTTATCAACCTTGAAATAGAACATTAGGGAATTTCGCACACAATTCTGGTGAAAATGTACCAACTTAAATTTCAATAACATGTATTGAAAAACAGATAATGAAATATAGGTTTAAAACCCTATAATTCGTATGTAAAGCAGAATATATCATTATAAAGAAGTTTGTTTTAATACAATTGATAATTAACTTTTTCAGTACACACAAAGTGCCCAAAATTCAAAATAAAAATCACGAAAATTCATACGGCCATGCTCCTTAACTTGGAACATTACTTTTTAAAACCAAACTATGTTTCCTACCATGAATTTTGCAATTTTTACCAGCAAGATATAATTTTTTATTCAGACTGTTTTTAATCAGATCGTCATGAGAACAAAACAGGAGCTTCAAAATGCCTACTAAGCTGGCCCCACTTATTTGCGGTTATTGATGCTCGAAGTACCATCCGAAGGTTATCCGTTCTAGATTGGGAATGTTCGGAGAGTCAAGAGTTCAGAACTCGGTTTTGATTGGTTCCCATCCCATTCCAACCGCGTTCAGAACGGTCTGTCCGAAAAAATTTTGTCTTTTCTTCTTCGATTTCTTTTTTTGAAGTATCCAATAACATCCCCATTCATTTCGTCTCGAAAAAATCAGAACATCACCTAACTTAAGATAATTTTCGCGAATTTCTATTAACAATGTTTGTTTTTCAACAGGTTCACAAACACGTCTGTGTACGTGGGACTATCCTACTACGCATCGCTTCTCAGTGGTGATGAATTTCTCAATTTCCTTCTCGCTGGTATGTGATTAGTATTTTTCTCTTCTGTATTTACTTTCTATTCGCTTCTCTGCCCCTTTTATTTGTCCAATCACTTTAATAAAACAAAGCGTTGTCCCTCACCTGTCACACTTCGTTATTTCCTCCTATCATTTCGATTTGGGCGATCGAAAAAAGTAGCTATGCGAAAGGGATGGGTTCTCTCTGGCTCCCGTATGAACTCAAACCCGTGACGTCTCTTTTTTTCCTTAAATAAACACAGACTCAATGAAAGAGCCAGTTTCAAATGGACACAACCACTTTGAAAATGTTACACTCAGCTAAGATACACGTGAATAATAAAGATTCATATATGAAGTTACTAAAATAAAGATGTAATTTATTTTAGAGTGCGTATATTGAGCTTTACTGGCATCCGATCCGCTCTAGTTTAATGACGAATTTGTGATGCTTTTCCTCAAAATACTAGACCAAAGTTCATGAAACTGGGGTCAAAAGTCACGTATGGGGTCTAGTACGAACTAAATCACTCGTGACAAAGTTGTGGAAACCCATTTCAAAACGAAAGTTTGTGAAAAAACGTTGTCTATTTCCACGATAAAATAAAGAGTTACAATGTTGAATCGATTTCGACGGTTAGGCCATCATCAGTAACAAACAATAACTGAACACACATTAGAAAGGACACAGCTATAGTCACAGATGAAGAGAGGTTGAATCCTCATGGTCGAGAGAAAGGAAAGGGGGCTGGATGTACAACCAATTAAGTGCAAGCAAAGTAAAGGGGGATTATAGCTAATCAGATGAAGTGAAAGGAGAGGAAGAAGTACTGGTTTCAACAGTTTGAAGGGGTAATTCCAAGCTTTATAGAAATGGACTTATCAGAGGTGAAATGTACTGAGGGATACCCTCATTTAAACATTTACCAGATCTGTCACTTTTGATAATTTCGAATTTTTCAAGTACATTCAACATACCTCCCTTTGGACAAAAATGAAGAAATTCTACACACTGTCTATCTGTCAAATCAAAATTTAACTATGATTGGATTCTTTAAGAGGTTTTGCAAATGTAGACATACCCTTATTTTCCCTTATTTAGCCTCAAGAACATTTTAGTTTATAAACCCCACTTTTCTCCTGAAAATTGATTATTTCTTTAACTGACACTAGACCTGAACTTAATTGGTTGTACCTCCAGCCCCCTTTCCTTTCTCTCGACCAATGGGATTCAATCTCCCTTCACCTGTGACTATATAAGCTGTGCCCTTTCTAATGTGTGTTCAGTTATTGTTTGTTACTGATGACGGCCTAACCGTCGAAATCGATTTAACATTGTAACTCTTTATTTTTTTGTGGAAATTGACAATGTTCTTCAATAACTTCCGTTTTGGGATCTAGTGTTCGTAGAGTGTTTGTTGCTGTTTTGAGTCGCATACAACTCCACTTATGGCAACCAACTAACTATTTTATTTCTAAATTTTTAAGAAAATTCTACTCTTCTCTCTGTTCCCTTGATACACCGTTCGGTGAGCTGAAGAAATGCCTTTAGTTCATGAAATATTGAAATTCCTGAAGGAATTAACATGTCAATATTTTCAAGTTAGAGCTGACATCTAAAATTTAACTAAATTCATCAGGATTTTCTTAAAGGGAAATTGAAATATAACTACTACTCCTTTTAAATTTGTATGGTAAATAGATGAAAGGCTATAAATTAAACTAATGATTCAGTTTTTATTGAAGTTCCTGATATTCTATTTCGGTTTAGATTATCGGGGGCGCATCTTTCCACCACCTATTTTTGAAGTAGAAATTGGAAACTACTTAAAATCCACTTTGATCATATTGGAATATTTGAGACACTCTCACAGCCTGCTTTATTTTCAAGTTTTTGGCAAAAAACAAAAAATTATTATATTGAGTGTTTTTGAGCAAAAACATTGTATACTTACTCGTAAAATTTGGAAATATTATGATATTCCGTCTTCAATAACACTCAATACGATATTATTTCAAATGTTTAGGACACTCCAATTTTCTGCTAAAATTAGGCTGGAAATATCTTTAAAATAATAACCACAAGAATGTTGCAGATCAGGACGGAAATTTTTTAAATTAATTTTATTTTGCTAAATTTTCCTAACTTACCCTTTCGATGGGCGCAATACATAGCCTACCACGATCAAGCGCAATTCATCTGACAGATTAATATTGTAATTTTTGTTTGAACATATTGAAAAATGCATAAAATCCAACTTTTTACACACGTGTTTATGAATATGCAGTTTTAGATAACTCTTCCGTAGTATATTAACAACAATAAAACGCAGAATTAACATCAAAATTCAAATTATTTTATTAGTTTAGTTAAATCGTCAGGGCAACGCCAATATATTAAAGTCTGCCAATCACTAGAAAATGTATGAGAACTAATTTGCAGGGTTTTTCTGTTTGAGAGAGTACCTACTAGAGGATTGAAGATCCTAACAGAGATACAAAATTGAATCGAATCATTTTGGAAACCAAAATACCCCAGTGGCTATCTTTTGATTCCTTTCATGGTTTTAATAGAAATCACTAGGATATACATTATATATATATATATAAGTACACAGACGCACTGCCCATTCCAATACTTCTATAAAAATCAGTAAACCGATGTTATCTACAGTACATGCAGATACATCGGTACATGGATATGTCTTATTTTACCCTGTGACATATATGTGTTTTGTGTCTCAATTTAAAAGTGTCTCAATTAAATTAGCTGTCAGCTGATGAGAAAAGACCCAATCAATTCAACCGTCTCTTAGTGTCCCAGAGAGTCTCCATGTCTAATTTTGGGCTCATACCCCAAGCTCACCATCGACGAGTTTTTATACGTGAAGCTCCCCGCTTACTTTCTCCTCATGTACGCGAAGCTCCCCGCCTCCTTTCTCTTCATGTACGTGAAGCTCCCCGCCTCCTTTCTCTTCATGTACGCGAAGCTCTCCGTCACCTATATACAAAAGTCACCTAATCCAGTAACCTAGACTTTTGGCATTCCAAATGTCAAAATGAAAAATATTAATGAATAATAATTTGATGAAACATAAAATAAACTGAACGGTAGATCTGGGTAGATCATAAGGGAGCTTGGTGAACAAAACAGCATGCACGAATAATTATAGTATATACATATATTAAAACAAAGTTAATTTATCGCAGATCGTCGTCTCCAAGTGAAATTACTAGTAAATAAACATTGAACTGGTCAGTCGTCAAACACCGAATCTTGGCTGGTTTTTACATGAAAGAATTTCATCTATGTGGAGTAGAAAATCCTCTCCTTTCGATGTTGTGGTGTCCAACATTCGCAGGGTTTCGAATACATCACGTCTATCTTGAGGAAGTCGCGATCCTAATTTTCGTCTTTTGGCCCAATAGGCGATACGTCTCAAGTTCATAACATCGTGGAACTGAATGATGTTAGCAGAAGGGGCCTCCTCAATTGCAGCTCTAACTACCTGGAATGAACAGAATTTCCCAAAATTATCGTACTACGTTTGTGTTAAATTGAGTTGAAATGTAAGCGGTTTTTGTGCCTAACTACGAATTTGATTCGCTCAAAATCATGAAATAACTTCATAAGTCACTTCCTCAGACCACACACCCACCTACTCATTTCATTTGCCAGCGGTTTTTGGAAATAAAATTTAAAACTATCTACCAATAGCACATCACAACCGCGACGAGTACCGGATGATACAAACGAGGATAAGTTCATGTTGTTCGATGATCACTAAGAGCCGGTCCGTTCAAATCACTGATAAGGCTCGAAATGCCTCGTGAGGGGAAGGGGGAGCATCACGTACACCCATTCTCTCGACACGGGACGCTTCGCGTATGCCTACTAGATCTTGCCGGGGAGCACCGAGTACAGCGCAAATGACTTTCACTTTTGACGGGGAGCTTCGCGTAGTCACCCCTAATTTCAACTTCCTAGGATGAACAGGAGAGAATGTAGCTGCAGGGTGACAGGGGTTACCCCTGCGATAGTTGTTCATAAAGCGTAACTAGAACGGAGGTTATGTCTCAAACCCTGGGTAACCCCTGCCCCAGCTGTGACTGCAGGGGTACCTATGCTGTGTACCGAGGTAAGCCTCGTGATTGGCTAGGGCCATTGGAAAATCAAGGCTCACGTGAAACAATTGACCGGCGTTTTGAGTGATGCTAACGTCGGTGCCTGGAGAAGGTAAAACTGCTTGTTAATAACAGGGGCAGCTGTCCTAACCCTGCCTTTGTTTCCGTTACGGTTCATAGATACCCTCTGCCTCGAATATTATACCTCCCGGGGCTGCTGCCACTAGTTTCACCTCTGTTTCAAGATAACGGACCTTAGTGTTCCCGGGAGTCTCCCTATCAAATTTTCACTTCCTAGGAGTAACAGGAGAGCATTCAGCTCACTCAGCTGATAGAAAAGAGCCAGTCATTTCAATCGACGGTTAATATTCCAGGGAGTCTCCCTGTCAAATCTCAACTTCCTAGGATGAACGGAAGAGAATTTGGCTTACTCAGCTAATTAGGAAAGAGCCAATGATAATCAGATGTCTGTGCATTGTCTAGTAACTCCTACTCAATAGTATACCTACCATGTACCTAGTGTCTTCTTCTCACATTATTAGTTCATTATGGTTGCTTAGCAATATTAGTTTATAACAGCGTAATAAATTAGCAGCTTTCCTTGACACTACAATGGCTTAGGGATCATGAGATGTGATATAATGAGAGCATTCCTAAAAGTGTCCAACGTTTTTCATGCTATGAAAACTGAAGGGAGTTACATATCGCTAGAAACGCATTGGTTGTACGTGAAATCAATAGAAAAAGAGGGCTAGTGTCACGTGTTTTCTAGTTTTAACAGCGCCATTCGGTCGTGTTGCAAATCATTCATAGATACCTAGATGCATTAATGTTTCTGCCAAATGAAAATTGTGTTTACAGTCCGATCAAATTAGTTTAAGAATGTAGCCAGGTGCGTAAGGAGGGGGAAATGGTAGCTTGAGATATGTACGTTTCTCGCATACCTAAATCAAGAGATTTCTGAAAAGGCGTACGATTTCTGTGAGATGAAAATTTATCTGTGGGAAAGAAATGAAGTTACATTTCCCTACCAACTGAATTTAAATAAATTAAATTTCGCGACGCATTCGCGACGGAAGTATCCGAATTCCCTCTGCTGATTTGGATCCTCAATTCGGTACTAAGCTGATTTGGTTCCCTGATATAATAAGATCACCTTGCTAACAGCTGTAATGAACGATGTTAGTCTAATAAGTTTGCGTGATAGAGTCATAGCCCAGTCAAATTAAACCAAAAAGAGGCAAATAGGAGAAAAAATTCATAGTAAAGAAATTTCTTCACCAGGCTCTTCCTTCACACCTAGTAAATCATATCTCAAAAGTCCCCTAGTATGGGGGTTGAGCTCGAGGAGGGGGGGGGGGGGGTGTTTTTCTCCTTTTTTTCGACTTTTTTCGGTTTTTTGCCTATAACTCGAAAAGTAAGCGTTCTAGCGACTTGTTTACTATTACCAGAATTAAAGTGCATAAAATTTCCTACAATTTTTACTCCTGACTTCATTCTCTACGACTAGGCGTTCCTCCGCTAGAGAGGGTTGAAAAGTAGGCATCATTTCAAAAAATCAGCAAAAAGGCCTTTATGCTCTTTTTACGCAGAAATCATTCGTATGTAGCTTCTGGGTGACTTAGAATACATCATGATTTGTTTTAAGAACATCAGTGATGCACGGACAGTGGTTTGAGCAGGTTTCATGTATGTCTTTTTTTCCCTGTTCTTCGCTTACATCCTGGAAACTGTGATAACCATAACATATTTTCAGCACCCTTACCAACACACTGTGAATTATCAGTGAATATATATTATATAAAACACAGTGGCTCTAAAAAAAAAAAGAAAAAAAGGAACTAAAGAAAATGAGCTGTGTTTCACCAAAAAATGTTTAATGTGCAGGTACAGTATAACCCATGTTAAAGTAATATTCACAAAAGGAGTGGGAGGGGGAAGGGGTAATAAATCTTCACAGGTATCTGCTCTTCATCCATTGAGAATCACCATCCACAGTCAAACTGAACATTCAAAATCGGATTACAGTGAGGTGCATATAATCTTATATTGATAGATAGATGAAGTTCATGCAGATGATTAGGATGAAACTTACAGGGCGATGGCATATGTGTTGAGTGGGTAGTCTTATGGTTCCATGTCTGTTTCATCATCTTCTGTAGGTGAACCGTCGTCAGCAAGTGGTGGGTTGTTTGTGCAGGAACCTGAACAGTTGGAGCAGAGTGTTGAGCAGTAGACGCCAGCTCTACGGCATCCACATCGAGCACTACCGCAGCTTTTATTGCAGCTGCAAAATATATTCTGCAGAATTTCAGATGTTGCTGGTGGATCCAAAGTTGGAATTGGTTTGAGGAAGCCATCGTCTCCCTACTCCAGCCTCAATTCTGCAGAATATATTTTGCAGCTGCACCAAAAGCTGCGGTAGTGGTCGATGTGGATGCCGCAGAGCTGGCATCCACTGCTCAGCACTCTGCTCCAACTGTTCAGGTTCCTGCACAAACAACCCACCACTTGCTGACGACGGTTCATCTACAGAAGATGATGAAACAGACATGGAACCATAAGACTACACTCACCACATATGACATCGCCCTGTAAGTTTCATCCTAATCATCTGCATGAACTTCATCTATCTATCAATATAAGATTATATGCACCTCACTGTAATCCGATTTTGAATTTTCAGTTTGACTGTGGATGGTGATTCTCAATGGATGAAGAGCAGATACCTGTGAAGATTTATTACCCCTTCCCCCTCCCACTCCTTTTGTGAATATTACTTTAACATGGGTTATACTGTACCTGCACATTAAACATTTTTTGGTGAAACACAGCTCATTTTCTTTAGTTCCTTTTTTTTCTTTTCTTTTTTAGAGCCACTGTGTTTTATATAATATATATTCACTGACAATTCACAGTGAGTTGGTAAGGGTGCTGAAAATATGTTATGGTTATCATAGTTTCCAGGATGTAAGCGAAGAACAGGGAAAAAAAGACATTCATGAAACCTGCTCAAACCACTGTCCGTGCATCACTGATGTTCTTAAAACAAATCATGATGTATTCTAAGTCACCCAGAAGCTACATACGAATGATTTCTGCGTAAAAAGAGCATAAAGGCCTTTTTGCTGATTTTTTGAAATGATACCTACTTTTCAACGAGCTCTAGCGGCGGAACGCCCAATCGTAGAGAATGAAGTCAGGAGTGAAAATTGAAGGAAATTTTATGCACTTTAATTCTGGTAATAGTAAACAAGTCGCTAGAACGCTTACTTTTCGAGTTATAGGCAAAAAACCGAAAAAAAGGAGAAAAACACCCCCCCTCCCCCTCCTCGAGCACACCTCCCATACTAGGGAACTTTTGAGATATGATTTACTAGGTGTGAAGGAAGAGACTGGTGAAGAAATTTCTATAATGAATTTTTTCTCCTGTTTCCTCTTATTTGACTGGGCTATCAAACGGAAAGACAAATCAAAGAGAAATCTACAAGTGAAGTGCTGTATTTAGAAATAATTACTATGGTGTTCAGTATTTCTTTAATAAATTTAAGACCAAACTTACGTTTTCTTAATTTGTATAAGTAACGAAGGAGGAGAAAATAGGCCCATTGAAATGTGGAGTCATGAGTAATAAACTCACAGCTTTCTAGCGAGTGGTGAACAATTTTTGTGAGATGGTAAATCAGGAATTAATATTCTCCTTAACAAGGATTGGTTGTGCTTGAACTATTATAAAAACTCTGCGAATCATTACACAACGGTTTATTTTTTCTGTGTTGGATAGCAGTACACCCGTCTATAAATTAATATTACACGAAGTTCATTATTCTATTACACTACTATTATTATGTTATTATTCATTTATTTAATAATATGCTTTTAAATTCGATTTTTGAAATTTACGCATCTTGAAACGTAAACTGAAAAAGTTTGAGAAGCCGTTAAAAAATGTTTTCTTGGTCAATTACAAAGGTCGAAATAATCAAAATAATATATTTTTATGGCGAAGAACGTATTCTAAATAATAATCTATTCAAATAGAGGTTTTAAATGTTTAGCTTCTTTTGCAGATTTTATCGATTTTTCAGCAAATTTTAATGAATTCCAAGTAAATTTTTCAGCATAATTTTGTACATACATTTTTGAATGTTCTATTTTATAGTTAATAGACTTTACCTGAGCAATATTCTACCTAAAAGTACAAGGTTAACGATTTTTAGCAGTTTTTAGTCATTTTTTAGTAAATATTTTGAAATTGGACTAAGTTAATGTGTTCAAAAAGTGCTTGCCAACAAACTCATCTTTTCGTTTGGAGAGCTTGATTTTTTGGCGCAAGAACGGAATTATTACCTCAATTCTAAGGAGAGTTATCGTCAGGAAGAACACATATAAATAAATAAATACACTTTTTTTTCAAAACTCCCCTCAAAAGCGGAGGGGGAACACGGTTATTTTGAGAAAATAAATAAAAAAATAAAAAAAGTGGGGAGGATGCTCAGGTTTACCCGACGCCGGCTCTACGGACGAGGGAAGCTGCAGAAGGATGAGGAGGAAGAATGGGATGAAAGGAAGTGCCCCTATAGAATGACCACCAATTCATGTACGAACCCCTCAGGACGCGGGTGGTGATACCACGGAGCACTCCGGCCGAGATGCCCAACTCGAGTATCTCCGTGGCGCTTTTCCCGCACCACACCCCGCCCCATGACACGGTCTCAGCCATGTCCCTGATGTCATAGGTCACCACTCCTTTTAGCTCGGAAATCGCTTGCCGCAGATCATTTCTATCATACTTATTCATTTTTGCCCGCCAGGTCTGCTCCATGTCCACGCTGCCAGTGACAACCTGGACATCCAGGACTATTGCAGACCCATCGGGTTTGACGGCAACGTTATCCAGCTTCTTGCCCCGGTCATTTGGCATGTGGTATAGTCTCTTTCTTTCATCATCCCAACCGCTGGATGACAAAGCGCCTGCTAGCTGCTTCGCAACCGCATCGTGACGTAGAATGTGGCAGTTGTGTGTACGAGGACACTGCTGCACCACATGATATATGTAGATTCTCATTTTTGCCCCAACAGGCACGGCAAAGGGTGTCTACTTTCCCGCGACTACCCTCGAACACCTCACTAAGGTGGCTAGTGTCTCCACCCGGATGGCATGAAAATGGCGGTAGTCGTAGTCCCCAATGCCCTGTGAAGCCCATTCCAACCACTGGGAAGAAAATGGGGATTCAGAGCAATGTCAGAATTCTTTAACATCTACTGATTCATGCACAGCAGCAGCGTACTCAGCAGATGAGCTGGGTTTGGGAGCAGTTGGTGTTGCTCGTTCACACCTCAGCAAAACTGCTGCTTGACGAAGTCAAGGTCATCAGCAGAGTGGGCGATCTCCCAGCTTGAGCCCCTAAGGGCAAGCAAGCGCTGGCGGCGTAATGATGGGATGCTGGCCAAAAGAGAGACAATACTGTGCCCACCGGCCTTGACCGGTGTGTGGATGTAAGCCCTTGGGACACCAGGTGGGAAGCCTAACCAAGAGCGCACAGCAGAGAGAACTTCACGATCTAAGTCAAGCAGCCTCCCAGCAGTATGCCTGCCAAAGACTAACCCATAGGTTAACTTCGGCAGTAAGTACGTGCTAAGGAGCCGCAGCTTCTGCTGTGGCTTCAATGGAGCCTTGGTAACACGAGCTAATGCTCCACCAAGGTCCACACGGCTTGCGGCTATGGTGGCCACACCCATGAAGTTAACATCAAGGTACCGCCAGACCTCCAACATGGATCGGGCAGGAATCAGTGTCTGTCCTAAGACAAATCACTCCTGATCCACCACCTCCACTTTATGCTGGCGGCCTGACGGGACCAAGGAGATTGACCCACATTTCGAAGGGTTGACCACTACACCACACCTGGCTAGCTGCTCGGCAAAGGCATTGATGGCGATCTGCAATCCCTCACGGGTTTCATCGAGTAGGTTGACATCATCGGCAAAAGCCAATGAAACAAAACCCCATTGGCGAGATCGAACCCTATTTCATCTGGCAGCTCACCCAAGGCTGTAAATAGGCTGACCAGGTTAAAGAGGAGTGGCGATAGAGGATCCCCCTGGCGTACTTCGCGCCCAATGGCGACATCCCCTGCCATCTCACTTCCTGGTTCGAGGACCGTCATGCCTTTGTGGTACAGACAGGCAACATACTCAATTAAACGAGCAGGGGCCCCGAATTTTATTATAACTTGCGTTACCCAAGGACATACTTGTGATGCGATGCGAACTTTAAAAACGCTGCAAATCGTTACACAAAGGTTTATTATTTCTGTGTTAGAGAGCTCCTACGCAGATCATTGGTTTATAGTTATTTAACCCCCTATGTAATATATGATCAGAACATGGCGCATCGTGCCACCCAAAAGGGTTCACACCTTTACAGTTTCAAGGCCCCTTTATGTTACGCTTCACTGTAAATGTTAAGCAAATAGTTAAGAACCTTGGGAAAAACTAAGGGGGGCTACTCTCTGACTTTTTTCCTTCACCGACAAATAAGGATTTTAGAAGGGGAGGAGGTCCCTGTCTCGTGGGACATATTATATCATTATGTATAGGTACATAATGAAAACAATAAAATCTAGGATTATGTCCTCTTATGTTTGAAACGTGTTTTGAGGAGTGTGGATAACTATTATGACTGGTAGTATGGACAACTACCAATGGATAACTAGAGCACTGCGTACCTACGTATTAGTTTTATACCTCCAGAAACTGCACCAAGAACAAAAAAGTACCAGACATTGACTCACCGCCAACGCTGTAACAGAACGCTAGTTTATTCAAGTTATTACTGTGACTAAAGAAAAGAACGGATAAGTAATGTGAAACATAGTAGGTACTTGACAATGCTTCTACAAGAATAGGTAAGTAGTGTCATTTTCAAAGCGCTAAAAAGAGCTATCGAAATTATTTCAGAACGGGTGAAATGATTGAATAATTTCGAAAACGGTATGGGTGCCAAGAAATATCCCAGCGAAGTGGCCATGCTCAACAATAAATTACGGTGGAACGGAGGCGCGTCGACGGTGGTGGGAGGGGGGGATGAAGGGGTTCCACAAGGAAGTTATGCACCGGGAGGAGAAGAAGATATACCGCACGTAGCACGGAAACTGAGTAAGCTCTTGGTAGAAATATTAGGAAGGTACATGTCAATTTTATGTGCTGGTAAACCAGAATTGATTAGGCTTGGTAAAGAGGTAGGTACTTCGCTGGGTGCTGATGAAGAGTTGGCGCGGAGAAGGCGGGAACAGGCAAATACAAGAGATAATAATAGATTAAATAGAGGGTAATATAGATTAATCATGGTGTTTGAACAATTCTCGTTCGATTTTCTTATTCGTTTTTTTGTTCAACTGTGAATTCTGTTTTGTTTTGATAAATATGTCAGGAGTTTCAAATTTCATGTTGGAAATTTTATGATGGTAATTTTCGGTAGTTCGATTGGATTAATGGGTGGAGGGAGAGAGTAATTTCATATTTTTGTCTTGTCTATTATTTTATCACTCACCAAAATTATATAAAATTCATTCATAGGGAAGTCCCTGTATGCATTTATTACTAACCAATATGTTTTATTACTAGTGAAGCGATTCGGACTTATTGGTCAACAATATTCTTTGATAGGTAGTGATGATTTTCCCATAAAAATAATTATTTATCGAGAACTCCTCATGTTTTAAGTAAAGTGAAAGGGAGAATCGGACGACCCCGAGATGCATAGCCTCATCAGCTCGCAGTCATTGACTGTAAGGCATCAAAGCTAAATCAGCCGCCAGCTCTCAGAGGCAGCATCTGACAGGACGTCTAGTAATCAGACGTTAGTGCACCACTTTGAAAAGAGAGCTAATAGCTCAGTAGCCTCTCCTCAATGGATCCCCTCAGTTCCATGTAACAGTACTGGAGGTTTCCAGAACCAATTAGCACGTCGCTTCGCCGAGAAGGCCAGAGTTACTTCGCTCCGGGAAATAGAATCACCAGGGATAAATGATTATTGGATTGCTGCGAAACTGTGTTTCAGCGATGAACTCTCTCGGAGGGACCTCATCTTCATTTCATGGATTCGGTTTTAAAATTATGGTGAGATGAGTAGCCTTTTACGACCAGTTCGAAGCTGTCCAGTTGGCACATTTCATGGATGTATCATCCAAGTTACGTGTAACAACCTCTTCACTCCCGTACTCGTGGAAAAGTCCAACGTATTAAGTGGTTCCTAGTCCATTCCATCGATGTTATTTAATCGACACCTACGGTAGATGTCAGTTACTATTCAGCCTTCCAGTCAAACGATTCTACAGAGAAAGAGAACCCAATAGCCGAAAACCTTTCGGATAAATGACATCAAAGAAATCAATTTCAGAAATTAAATGTCATGTCCCCTAAATGCACAACTCAATATATTGAAGTTAGATGAATAGTCGTTTCATGAGAAGTTCAGTTAGAGGCACGAAAGGGAGTTGGAAGAATTGGTTAAAGAGACGGGTCCTAACGCCTACTCTGAATCGTCTAGATAAAGCTACATTTTTTCAGTCTATCAATTTGGATTGCAATCCATTACCTCAACATACGTATACAGATAAGTTTTATTAGTCGTTTTTTTGTCCATAGATGTCAACTTTTTGGCATGAAACATCCTTTAGCCTTGAGCTAACTGGCGAAAAGTGTCACGTTTTTTTGGGTGACGCGGTTGGGAGACGGCGATGTGCCACGAAATTTTAGAAATCGTCTGCGACTCGTTGGAAAGCGCTTGATTTACGTGATAAATGTTCACATCTCAAGCTACCAATTTCCCCCCCTTACGTACCTGGCTACATTCCTAAACTAAGTTGATTGGACTACAAACAATTTTCGTTTGGTGGAAACTAAACCCCGGTTACCTCCATATACATACTTCGAATGAAATTACTGAAACACACAATGTGTTTTAGCTCACGCGTTTCACATAAGCTTGTCTACTGATTGGAAATATGCGTACCAATGAATTACCTAATAATTAATTAATTACCTAATTACCTCTAGGCAGGTTATTAATGCATCACAAGTTGAAAGCGTTGTTGTTTGACTTACCGTCACCTTCCTAATGTTATGATGCACAAAATAATCTGTAGGAGCGAGTCAGCTGATTTGCGTATGCCGTATGACATCATATTTGTACTAGACATGAATTAGTAGTTGCGTTCAACGGATTCGAATTCGTGTTTTTTTCAAAAATAGTCGTTGATAGTGCTTAATTAATAATTTAGATGTCTTCAAGTAGTAACAACGCAAAAGGAGGAACTGGTAGAAAACGAAAGTGCGAACTCAAGAAACCGGTACACCCAGAACCTTAAATGTGCGTAAATTCTCCTATAAGCGGTGGCAGTTCAATCGGGTAGCTTGACCAAGATATTTATGTTTTTCCAAGTGCAAACAACCCTGCGATTCGGGAATTTCCCAATAAGCAGATATAACCAGAACCATCAGTGTCCGTTAATTCTCCTATAACCGGTGACAATTCAATCGGCCTGCTTGACGAGGATAATAATTTGTTTCAAAGTGCAAACAACCCCGCGATTTGGGAAATTCCCAATAAGAAAACCGTTCCTGTTAATATGCTGCAAAATTTGAAGAACCAGTGGGCACGTGCAGAAATCTTCTACAGCAAAGAATACTTGGCTGAGGAACAGAAAATTACCAGTAGGAAGAAAGTGCTCGAGGAACACTCAAACTGGCTGGAAGAACTAAAAAAAAAGAAAAATCAGGCTATCATGAACATAAAAATGATAGCGACTGTATTGGAGAAATAACTTTAATAGTATGTACAGTATTCTTTTTTTGCTCCAAGAATTATAAAATAAATTCTTTATCCTACATTTCGTCGCCTACAGTCCAAAGTTAAAGGATTTGTTTACAACTCTTGAGGACAACTGTTATGAAATCCCCAATCAAAGACATATCCATGTAACATTGTATCTGCTTGTAAAGCAGATAGTGGGACTCGTTTACGAGTTTCTGAATCATTTCGGTATTTTCTTATGATTTTCAAGTACAATCAAGCCGCTGCTGATGGGGAAATAAAACTTCTTTAGTGTTTATGGGACAAAAATCCATTCTCCATTCCGAATCTTCATTCGTTGGAAAGCTCTCGATTTAACACGCTTTTCTTTCGTACTTTTTCTTCTATTTATGACGTAGTTTTATATTTATTTATGTTATAAATGCATATAGTAAACAATGCCGCTTGTTTTGCTGTCATTTGGCTGAGAAGTTAATCTTAGTTATAGTAATTGTAGACGCGCACCATTACAGAACATTACCTACCTAGGTACTTCCTTCTGATTTCTATTAGTAAAATATTAATGTCGTAGTTTTAAATTTATTTACAAGATATTAATCTAATAATGCTATGTTATAAATGGTTAGTAAACAATATTATTGTGCCACTTGTAAGCCTTGTTTTTTTGTCACTTGGTTCAGGTGGTTATCTTTATTATAGTTGTGCCACTTGGTGGCAGGCTAATTAGTTTAGCAACGTCATTACTATAAAAAAACAAAATGAAATATTCCCGAATTAGCGGGAAGAAAGCATGTTCCATGTTTTAGCATTTTACCCGAAAACACAAAGCGGAAAGCAACCGGGGGCAACGTACTTGTGTCCTAATGTTGGAACCTGTGCCAATATTAGGAGAAACTTTCAATTTCATTGTAGAGTTGATATTTGTGTTTAATTCAGCAAGGCAAATATAGAGATACTTTAATTTTCTCATTCCATTTAGTGAAACCTAAAGTTGACATAGCCTGCTCCCAATGTTGACATTCGGTTCCTAAAGTTGACATACTTTGTTGACCCTAAAGGTACAATATGAATGAGAAAAAAGACGTACCGAGAAGAAATTAAAGGGAAAATTTCAAGCATTTTAATTTCTCCCTTGATGGGAAAAACAAAAGATCATGGATATGTCTAGTACCTACTGCTTACCAGTAGGTACCTACTACTCAGTTGTATACCAACTATGTAGTGCCTTCTTTTCACAAGATTATTACATTATGGTTACAAAACAATATTAGTTTATAACTTAGAGTAATAAATCAGCATTCCTTGACACTACAATGGCTTAGAGGTCATGAGATGTTGTGATAAAATGAGAGCATTCCAAAAAGTGGCGAACGATTTTCTACTATGAAAACTAATGGAGTTACTCTTCCTAGTAACTCATTGGTTGTACGTGAAAAATCAATAGAAATTCTACCTAGCCTTCACTTCTCGAGTTAATAATAATCTAAAGTGCCGGAGCGTTGCATTTTGTGTGGAGAAAAAAAAGTGTAGCGAAAAATTCCTTGACCCCCAGCTAGGGGTCGGTCCAGGTCATTCTCAGGAACGGTTTCAATGATTCCAGTGACTGGTGATTCCAGTTCAATGGAGGAATCGCCGAAAGAAATTACTAGGAATGGACCGATATTGTCCTGGGACTGGCGATCAACCAGAACCTTTACCCAGTGAACTCCACCTGGCCTAACTAAGTCCACATCGCTGAGCTGCTGAGAAATTAGGTAAAATAAATATTTACCATTAGTGTCAACATTAGGAACTGAAAATGTCAACATTTGGAATTTGTGTCAACAATTTGTTGAAAAAAATGAATTTTTAAAAAGTGTTTCATGATAATAAACAGAATTATTTGTAGAAATCAAATACATGCAAACTGTTCACAACGAACACACAATTTAAAATACCTACTTGGAAGTTGAATTTTTTTGAACCCCAGGGTAAAACACGGGATCAAAGAGAAATGTCCCCCTATAGTGTCAACAATTGGTGCTTTTACCCTAACAGTAGTTAGTAGATTGTAAGTAGGTTTATCGACATTGCGTTGGCACTTGGCTAAATTTTGTAGCCAATCAATTTCAATTTCAATGTATCACTCCAATTTATAAAGATTAGTTTTGTTTGCCAAGTTTGGCTTCATATCAACTTTTTTAAATAAAGTTTTATTGAAATGCAAGAACAATTTTTCAAAAAATGCATAACGCTCTAGTACTTAATACGCAAACTAATAAGACACCTTCAAAACAGTTAAGGAAGAACTTACCATGAGAATTCAACTAATTTTCCACTACTTATATTAGGAAAAATGTAATAAGAGTGATTGATAAAACTAAAATCTTGGGGGAAATAATTGAAGTTAGTATGGGAAACAATTTGATTGAGAAAAACGGTGCGAATGATTACGCAAAGGTTTATTATTTCTTTATTAGGAAGCCCATCTACGCAGAACACTTGTCTGTAATTTTTAAATGTATTCTATGATAGATACATTATCACAATATACCTCCAAAGACGTGAACGCCTAACGAGGAGAAATTAATTCAATTATATAATTCCCCTACACTCTACATTTAACTAGTGCAAATAATGCTACATTAGAATATAAGTATATTGACATTGCTAGGCAGTAGGCACCCACCTACTGGAAATTATTCAGATGAAATACCCACCTACGCTTAACTAGTCCATCTATCGGTGACAAAAGTTATATCAAAACTAGATTTCTTGGAGAGAACTCCATTGGTAATCTATCAGCTGATGCCATCGTTGTGGTTATAAGCTTATAAGGCTTTCAATAAATTGTTCGGTTCACCCCAATGTTGATTATCATTTTTTCACTGGAGTCAAGAGCGTGTTCCAAATTCTTAAATGTTAGGCTCTAAGTGTGAGGGGGGGGGGGGGGTCCGTAGGCGCTGAGCTCCGATTTTCGAGGGCTCTATTACACAGGTTCATTATTGATAATATTAAATCAAAAACTAAATTCTTTACGGAAAAAAGAAAATTTTATTGGGGAAAAACTCAATTTAGTTTGAAAAATGCTAAATTTGTCTAGAAAGTGGTATGTTGCTGTATTTTCGTTACAGAAGTTCAGACCCCTCGTTACCTGTTATTTATTTATTTAGTTATGTACACAGTAACAAAATGACAGCCTGATAACCATAAGGTAGGCAGATAGACATATATAATCGTATATATGTTCCAAATGTCATGACTTGGGTTTATTTTGGGTCATGACCATACGGAGGGATTTCTTTTTTCAATACTTTCTTGAACTCTTTAGAATTACAACTAAGTCCAACAACACAAAGGTTGTTGGAAAAGTAGCGAATCGTTTGCCAAGTACGCAGTTTTCTTAACATGTGTAACTACGGACTCAATCTTATTCAATTTGAAGAATCTTCTAACTTTAAAGGACCAAAAGTTAATAGTGCATCAGTTATTGACCAGATCGCATCGTTTTGAAGCTTTCCGCGAATAATTTTAAATAAATATAATTGATGGTAGTCGTCGGTAAAAAAGTTTTTCATTAAAATGCGATTTTCCGTGCACAAAAGCTACTGCGTAAAGTAGTTAATACAGCCTTACCCATAGGGTAAATTGATGAACCGTTCGTATCTAGAATAGCAGGTGAATTTGGACGGTTGGCTCGTGAGTAATCTCTATCTCTATCTCTATCTCTATTATTAATAAGAATGAATTATTAATAAGAATGAAACTCCGTCCGTTTGTCCGTTTGTTTGTTTGTCGTGTCTATGCACGGCCAAACGGCTGAGTGGGGGGAGTCTACGAGTGGGGGGATCTTTTTGGGATTTTCCGATAGGGTGTATAAGCGAATTTAAAATTTTCTAATCCCACCCGAACCATGGGCCGTAGGGCGGGAGGGGGGTCGAAGTAATAATTAATGTGCGCTTTTTGGACTTCCCCGCTTCCCCTACCCCTCTAAACGGCCGTCGAAAATTCCGGAAAAATACCGGTTTCGTAGGTTTTGAAACGAGAAAGACGACGGCGCGATCGGATCGCGAAAATAGTATCGGGAAATGCGTAAAAAAAATGCGAATGTACGGACCGTGTTTTTTCGAAAAGTCCAACAAATACTACGTTTTTTCCGATTAAAATATACCTCATAAAGGTACGTTTTTCGGAACGGTTTTCGCGGGCGAAATACAGCTTTGGGTCCGCCGAATCTGAATCCGAAATCGGATATCGAAAAAAGTGACGGAAAGTAGGTCAAATCACGAGCGGAAGTGCGAGGGGAACCGTTTAACATCAGAAATTAATTTTGCCGTGTTCGCGAGAAGGCTCTGGGAAGACAGAGGTCTTTGGGGTTCAATAACTCAGGTACAGGTTTCGGTGTTTGGGTGTTGCGAGCAGGTACCTTGCGAGCGAAGCGAGAGCCATTTCAACAGAATAAATTCGGATTTTTTCCTACAAATATACAGCAATACCTTGCGAGCGAAGCGAGCAACATCCCCGAATAAACTTTTCGTGGTTCCACGTAGTTTTATAAGATTTGATTTGTTTGTAAGAATTCCCAACTGAAAAAAACGTCTGCCAAGTTGGGTGGGCAGTATAACTTCCTCAAGGATATACAGGTATACCTTGCGAGCGAAGCGAGCAACATCCCCTAATAAAATTTTCGTGGTTCCACGTAGTTATATAAGATTTATATTGTTTGTAAGAATTTCCAACAGAAAAAAACGTCTGCCAAGTTGGGTGGGCAGTATAACTTCCTCAAGCGAGCGGAGCGAGCAACATCCCCTACAGAAGTTAAAACTACCCTTAGAGATCTACCGTTTGCGAGCAACATCCCCTACACGTTTCAATTGTAATACATCGCATGTATACAGCCACACTTTGCGAGCGAAGCGAGCAACGTTCCCTACATGCCACACTTTGCGAGCGAAGCGAGCAACATTCCCTACATGCCACACTTTGCGAGCGAAGCGAGCAATATTCCCTACATGCCACACTTTGCGAGCGAAGCGAGCAATTTAATGGGGGGTCCGGGGGGCTTGCCCCCCGGCTGGACGTGGAGGCGAGCGTAGCGAGCCGGAGCGGCTAGTTATTAATAAGAATGAAACTCCGTCCGTTTGTCTGTCGTGTCTATGCACGGCCAAACGGCTGAGTGGGCCGGATCTACGAGTGGGGGGATCTTTTTGGGATTTTCCGATAGGGTGTATAAGCGAATTTAAAATTTTCTAATCCCACCCGAACCATGGGCCGTAGGGCGGGAGGGGGGTCGAAGTAATAATTAATGTGCGCTTTTTCCACTTCCCCGCTTCCCCTACCCCTCTAAACGGCCGTTGACAATTCCGGAAAAATACGGGTTTCGTAGGTTTTCCTACGAGGAAGACGACGGCGCGATCGGATCGCGAAAAAACTATCGGGAAATGCGTCAAAAAAATGCGAGAGTACGGACCCGTTTTCTCGAAAAGTCCGCCGAAAAACTTGGTTTTTTCCGATTAAAATATACCCCATAAAGGTACGTTTTTCGGAACGCTTTTCGCGGGCGAAATACAGCTTTGGGTCCGCCGAATCTGAATCCGAAATCGGATATCGAAAAAAGTGACGTTAAGTCGGTCAAATCACTAGCGGAAGCGAGGGGAACCGTTTAACATCAGAAATTAATTTTGCAGTGTTCGCGAGAAGGCTCTGGGAAGACAGAGAGGTCTTTGGGGTTCAATAACTCAGGTACAGGTTTCGGTGTTTGGGTGTTGCGAGCAGGTACCTTGCGAGCGAAGCGAGAGCCATTTCAACAGAATAAATTCGGATTTTTTCCTACAAATATACAGCAATACCTTGCGAGCGAAGCGAGCAACATCCCCGAATAAACTTTTCGTGGTTCCACGTAGTTTTATAAGATTTGATTTGTTTGTAAGAATTCCCAACTGAAAAAAACGTCTGCCAAGTTGGGTGGGCAGTATAACTTCCTCAAGGATATACAGGTATACCTTGCGAGCGAAGCGAGCAACATCCCCTAATAAAATTTTCGTGGTTCCACGTAGTTATATAAGATTTATATTGTTTGTAAGAATTTCCAACAGAAAAAAACGTCTGCCAAGTTGGGTGGGCAGTATAACTTCCTCAAGCGAGCGGAGCGAGCAACATCTCCTACAGAAGTTAAAACTACCCTTAGAGATCTACCGTTTGCGAGCAACATCCCCTACACGTTTCAATTGTAATACATCGCATGTATACAGCCACCCTCACAGGGGGGTTCCCATTTGCACTTCTACGCAATACCTTGCGAGCGAAGCGAGAGCCATTTCAAATAATAAATACGGACTTTGTCCTACACATATACAGGTATACCTTGCGAGCGAAGCGAGCAACATCCCCGAATAAACTTTTCGTGGTTCCACGTAGTTTCTAAGATTTAATTTGTTTGTAAGAATTCCCAACTGAAAAAAACGTCTGCCAAGTTGGGTGGGCAGTACAACATTCCCTAATAAACTTTTCGTGGTTCCACGTAGTTTTATAAGAATTAATTTGTTTGTAAGAATTTCCAACAGAAAAAAACGTCTGCCAAGTTGGGTGGGCAGTATAACTTCTTCAAGCTTGCACCTGACGGGAACGGGTTGCGAGCAGGTACACGCACTTACACTTACGTCTTGAAGGGTGTACAGGTATACTTTGCGAGCAAAGCGAGAGCCATGTCAACAGAATAAATTCGGATTTTTTCCTACAAACATACAGCAATACCTTGCGAGCGAAGCGAGCAACATCCCCGAATAAACTTTTTGTGGTTCCACGTAGTTTTATAAGATTTAATTTGTTTGTAAGAATTTCCAACAGAAAAAAACGTCTGCCAAGTTGGGTGGGCAGTATAACTTCCTCAAGCGAGCGAAGCGAGCAGCATCCCTTACAGAAGTTAAACCTACCCTTAGGGATCTATCGTTTGCGAGCGAAGCGAGCAACATCCCCTAATAAACTTTTCGTGGTTCCACGTAGTTTTATAAGATTTAATTTGTCTGTAAGAATTTCCAACAGAAAAAAACGTCTGCCAAGTTGGGTGGGCAGTATAACTTCCTCAAGCGAGCGTAGCGAGCAGCATCCCCTACAGAAGTTAAACCTACCCTTAGGGATCTACCGTTTGCGAGCAAAGCGAGTAAAATTCCCTACATGCCACATTTTGTGAGCGAAGCGAGCAATTTAATGGGGGGTCCGGGGGCAGTATAACTTCCTCAAGTGAGCGAAGCGAGCAGCATCCCCTACAGAAGTTAAACCTACCCTTAGAGATCTACCGTTTGCGAGCGAACCGAGCAACATCCCCTAAATGCCATACTTTGCGAGCGAAGCGAGCAACATTTTCTACATGCCAGACTTTGCGAGCGAAGCGAGCAACATATCGTACATGCCAGACTTTGCGAGCGAAGCGAGCAATATTCCCTACACGCCACACGTTGCGAGCGAAGCGAGCAATTTAATGGGGGGTCCGGGGGGCTTGCCCCCCGGCTGGACGTGGAGGCGAGCGTAGCGAGCCGGAGCGGCTAGTGCAATATAATATTATTTCTCGTTTAGGCAAGCGAATAGATACCGATGCGTTCATCGTAATTTTAATCATGCGAAATAGAAAATTCAACTCATTTTAGAGGTTCAATGGACTAATTTGCACAATCCTTTCAACTTTAATTGTATTTGAATGGGTAGCTATGGAGTTATTTCCGCTGCGAGGAACTAATATCTTAAGAAGCGGGAACAGTGGAGTGTAATAAAGACTAAAACCCTTTTACAAAAGCCAGGCTTTATTCTAATAAAAACCTACTATTGGGAAATTACAGTAGTAGAATAAAAGAACACTTTGACATTAGTTACAAAAGAATAGATGCGTTATTAATTATTATGAAACGTTACTATAAAAGGTTTTTTCAGCATATTTTGCGTTCTAGTGGCTATAAATAACTATCAAGCCGCTAGCGCACTAGAAAAAATAATGTTGAAAATGAAATTTTGCGTAGATTTTCATAAGAAAAAGTAAAATGCACCGGAAAATAGGGAAGATATTGAATTTGTTAGTTTTATAATTCGGTAAATATCGCTTATTAGCATTATTATGAAACTTGCCATTAAATCGAGTTCCTTAAAAAGAAGAAAAGTTTTAGCTAATATTATTCTACGTTGAATTGTCACCGACAATTTCAAAATATCATGAAAATAGGGGGTTTATGGTGTTTTAAAGCTTCATCGTACACATGTTTTTACACAGAAATTCACAACCTGTTTAAAGTGTAATGATTAACAATAGTGCTGAAAATATTTAGAAAACAATTGATTGTAGAATTGTTTTAGGTTCATTCTCGTGTTCTACACTTCAGAATTTAGGAAACGTGGAAATACCAAATAAGTATCGACACAGAGCCAACTCTGTTTCTGCCTAGCTATAGCCAGACTAAGTTTTCCCCGTCCAAAGCTATTTTACCAAATCCACACAGAGTCCTGGGAGCAATAATACTCTGAATTGCACTAGAATTTCGGTTGCCAGTGAGTGCATTATCAGATCCGGCGGTATTCAATCAAGATATTGGTGTAAGTTGATGCAACTGTAAATCAGACTGTTTTAGGTCGATAGGCTCATTATGCAAGGGTGATGAGGCATCACATTAACCTTGATTGGCATTTCTCATTGACGAGATTGTTCGTCTAAATTGAACGAAAACACTTGTAGATTGGCAGAATAGCCCTGAAATTCAAATTTTTAAATCGACAATCATAGATGATCATATTAGGAATTATTAGAGTTTTTGTATTTATCGTATAGGTATTTCCCGTAAACACGAAAACAAGCTGTTAGAGCAAATACGATGAATGCTTACCTTTTCGCATTGATTTCTCGTAGCGTTTTCGAAAGCCCGAGAGAGAAAGAACTCTTATAGAGAGTTAACGTGACTCTCGTTGTGAATCACTACTCAAAACTCACAGTAGACAATTTCTAAAATATAACATGAAGTAAGAAACAACGACCACTTACCTCTACATCATACACAAAAGGTTCTGACGTGAAGAACACAAATTATATTTAAAACGTGTAAAATGAATCTTGAAACGAAATCTTTAGAATGAAAAAGCTGAAATCGTCGATAACACATCAAAAGCAAGAATAATATACCGCTAATTACCCTTCTGGTTGAGGTGCGGGGAAAAAACACGAAAGAAAGATAAATACAAAGGTGAAACAAACAACATAAGACGGTACAGAGAAAAGTCAGGCGATGTGTGTCCATGCCAACTGCATGATAGTTGCTAAGTTAGGCAGTTAGGGTTATCCTAGAGAAAGGTCAAGTTGTCTTTCGTAATTTCGATTCCGAAAAAGCTGAGCACGAGTACCTAAAGCTGACTCCTACCGTTCCGAAAAGTGTTTCCACGTGACAAAAAGGTATTCTCGTTTCGGAAAGGCCATTTTCGTATACGAAAAAATGAATAGGACGAGAAGTACAAAAACTCTCTATTAATTCAACAATCTTAACTCTGAATCGTGTTTTATTTTTTTTATATGTTATACGTTTATAGTATGTTACATGTTTATAGTAATTCAAGTTATCAGCTGATGAGCACATGTCAGTAAGAGGTAATAGAGAATGGGCACACGCAGAAACGGCTATCCAGTTTACCCACAAAACTGTTTGGTTCACCAAACTTCTTTAAGAGTTAGTTGGCGTCATACTAATTCCCATGCCAGAAACCTAATAGTAATAGGTATGTTTGGTGCCATGATACATGTTTGATACTTCCAAAGAGTGGCTCAGAACAATCAGACCACTCTCTTTTGGATTCCTGGTCATAAAGGTAATGAAACTGCTGATCCTGCTAAAAGAGGAGAAGAGTCTCTCCCTACAGGACCAGAACCAATATTTGGAGCCACTGAAAGGTGTTTAATGAATGTGGCGAACAATTGGGAGAGGAAATAGCGAATAGAATCTGTTTAGACCTCTTGGGCTAAGACAGGATTCCTGGTCATGGAGGTAATGAAGCTGCTGATCATGCTAAAAGAGGAGAAGAGCCTTTCCCTACAGGACCAGAACCAATATTTGGAGCCACTGAAAGCTGTTTAATGAATGTGGCGAACGATTGGGAGAGGAAATAGCGAATAGAATCTGTCTAGACCTCTTGGGCTGAGACAGGCCAAATTATTTTTGACGTAATCAACGAAGAAGGCGACTAAACTAATTGATTTGCCAGTTAGTAGTTCACTTTGATATCATTTGAAGAAAATTTGGAAACTTACAAGGGATAACTGCCTCTTCTGTGAAAAAGAAACAGAGGATGCCAAACACAAGTTCTATTATGAAGCTTTTGGTCGAATCAGATAGCAATGTATTTCGTAACGATGTTTAATCTCTCGGTGAAATTCCCAAGGTGGCATAACTGCCGATCTTCTCCGGTTTGCCAAAACATAGGGGGGACGGGAGTTTTTGACTTTATATTAGGCTAATACAAAAAAGTAACCATGCAAACAGATCCTTTGAGTCGCAGTGGAGGGTTGCTGGAACTCAAAATCCAAAGTAGTTACCTTTATTATTAGAGAGAAAAAAGGTTAATTATTTCTGATTATTGGTAGATTGTATAGGTATAGTACTTGAAGAAGTCCCAGTAAAAATAAAATGGTAGGTATATTGAAATAAATAGAAGCCTTTATCTGAGGTTATAGAAACATTCGAATTAAAACGATCTAAATATTCAAATATAACTATATTCCAATTCAATGAAGTCCACCAGTCCTCGGAAGCCGATTGTTTGAGTTTGCTCACATTAGTTATGTTTTTCGAGATTGGTTTCATGTCCTGTACCTCATCTCGCGTGAGATTTCGTATCAATGTGTAACATGTAAAAATCGTGTTAACCAGAAAACGTTTTTATCTTTCTTTTTTTTTGTGAAGCAACGATTGAAGATAAATCCGTGAGATGCAATCTCCACGGAGGTAATTTTACAGGCAGTAAATGCTTTACAGTTCATAAGTATTTTATTTTATTTTATTGACATGGATATGTCTTTGCTCTGGGGGGTCAACCAAAAATTTCCGTGACGCAAAATTTGTGTCACGGATTTCAGTTTTTTTTCACGTACAACCCAGCCGTTGCTAGGGGAATGGAACTTCCGCAGTTTTCATCGCACAGAAATCGTTCGCCACTCGTTGGAAAGCGCTTGATTTATGTGATAAATGATCACATCTCAAGCTACCAATTTCCCCTTCCTTACGTACCTGGCTACATTCCTAAACTAAGTTGATTAGACTATAAACAATTTTAATAAGCCGGTAACAATATTCTTAACGTAAAGCAATAGCATCATTTACTCCACTCCATAGGAAAAATTTTCATCCTCTTGACAACAGTCGACAGTTAACAACAACTACTCATTGTAGTGGCTTTTCTCAACAATTATTTTCAACATTTCTATAAGTACTTAAACCGTTGTTTTGTTGGAATTAGTCGGGATGCGGCCCAGGGATTTGTTTAAAGTTAAAGGATTTGTTTACAACTCTCGAGGATAACCGTTATGAAATCCCCAATCAAAGACATATCCATGTAACATGGTATCTGCTTGTAAAGCAGATAGTGGAACTCGTTAACGAGTTTCTCATTTACCTCCGTTTGAAAATTATGATCCAATTTGTTTATTTCCTTTATAACAATACTGTCTCTAGTTGGGTAATTCGGACTTTTAACGGTCCCATGAGCATAACGCAAAACTTCCTGAACACGCCAGCTTCTGGAGATGTCCACAGCAAGTGGATGGAACTTAACATTTTTATTTACAAGTTAGGTATGTAAAAGATGAATTGAATTATGGACACTGCCCTGATTAGCTGACAGGACCAAATTCTCTCCTTTCCACCCTAGAAACTTGAATTTTAAAAGGAAGCCACCCTGGGATATCTTTTCACGAATTAAATTACAGTTCCCATTCCGATTGAACTTTATCTCCTGTTCACCTTAGAAAATTGAAATTCAATAGGAATCCTCTCTGGAACATCAAGAGACAAATGAAATAACGGGCTCCATCTTACTTAATTAGCTGAGTGAGCTAAATTCTGTGCTGTTCACCTTAAAAAGTTAATTTAATATGGAGCCTCCCTGTGATATCAAGAGACGATTGAAATGGTTGGCTCATTCCTAATCGGCTGAGAGAGCTAAACTTTCTTTTGTTCATCCTAGGAAGTTGAGATTTGATAGGGAGATTCCCTGCGACATTAAGAGACGGTTGAAATGATTGGCCCTTTCCTTACGAGGTGAGTCCGTCATACTCCATTCTGATCAGCTGAATGAGCTAAATCCTCTCTTGTTCATTAAAAGTATGTAATTAACGATGACAATAGAAAAATCCATGTATCAGTTTGTAAATGACCAACTAAGCTGTATTTTACTGAAACGATTGATTTAGGATATTCCAGACCACCAATCTATACACATCAATCACTATAACGGAAGGTCGTTCATTATACGGATATTACGTAGGTACTGAGGGAATATTAAAGTGTTGGTGTATTACTTTATTTCATCACTTCTTGGTACGTATTATTTATATTTATATGGCAATGTACTACGTTTAATTAATATAGAACCTTGATCTGCATAGAAGGGTTATCTAAAACAAAAATGATGAACTTTTATGAAATAATTTGCAGCGTTATTTCTTAATTTTTTGATGGGTAGAAACTTACTACATCAAAATCGCTGTTTTAAAAGCCTCAGAGCGTACCGTTGGTTTTCAGAGAAAATTATCGTGGAAACAGCTAGGTTCCATCCAACCTCATTTTCATTTTTATCACAATATTTAACAACCGGTGTTTCAAAAATTACCATAATTCATGCATTTCAATTAACTTTATATGAACCGGTCTCATTTACAAAGAAGATGATGTGCCTTAGGCAACCATTATTTTTTCGCTATCAGGGTGATTTGTTTATTTTCAGGGGCCGTCGAATTACCCACTTACCTCGTCCTCTGGCCGAGCATGCAGAAACTCGGGAGAAGGTGGACCGTATGCATTAGTATGCTCGTTGGAGGGAGCGCCTGCCTCGCCACCGTCCTCTCCCAACAAGGTGAGTCATTGCATAGTTTATGGAAAAGCTTTGCGGTGCGGTGGTAGAGGCAAACAAAAAAAATCCCTCTTCCTAGTCTTCCCATTTGTTCGGCGGAGATCTCCCGCTAAATGATTCAGTAAACGCCGTTAGCGGACGGTGGGGTTGCATAATTTGAGAGGGCGTTAATAAATGAAGTGTATGGGATTTTCGAGGGCAAGAGATAAAACGTCCAACGGCTAAGAGGACGCAGCTTTCTTACGAGGGGGTCGTTTATTTAGCGAAATCATGGAGTCGGATTTAGGTGTTTCTAACTCTTGTAAATCAGATCTTATTCATCCGTTTTTTTTACCAGCACAGTCTCAATTTTACAATCACGGGTAACTTTTCCAAAATACGCAGAGGAAAAGTTTCCAGGTGCGGTAAAAGATTTTTCACATTTTCGGTTTATTATTTTCAATAATGAACCTTGGTAATCGACCAAGAAAAAAAAATTAACACCTCCTAACAAATTTTCAGTTTATGTTTAAAGATATGCAGAATCCAAAAATCTGCGAAAATACAAGACCAAACTATATGAAAATTGTGTTAAAAATCACATTTGGGGTTTAGATTAATATTGCTAAGTAACCATAATGAACTAAAATGTGTAAAATTAATCATTTTTAAATGATCTGACTATAGAACCGTAGATCTACCGTCCGTTTTTTTACAGCAGTAAAATTTCCAATCGCATTTTACGTTTTAGACTATTCTGAGCAACTTTCGTTCCGTGTCTTTCTCTCGGTACCTGTGTGTGTGTATGTCCGCAAATCCTTGTAACAAGCTTAATTTCCACAATTTTCAACCGGTTCTAGTGCCATTTTCATGGTATGTGTGGGTTAGACTGAAGATGGTCCTATATAGTTTCGTCGTTCCCAAATCAATTCTTTACTCGACGCATGCGCAAACGTAAACTTCATCAACAATCATTTTCTCACGCCCCCGTTGTTCGATCTCGGTCAAATTTGGGGGGTAGGTGGAAGAAGATGGTTTGAGTATTCCCTAACAATTTCAGCCTAATCCCATCATTAGCAGTTAATGCGCATGCGCAAATATGTATTCCTTTTTAAACGAGCCTAATTTCAAGAGTTTTCATCCGATTTTAATGAAATTTTCTGGAAATGTGCAGGTTAGGCTGAAAATGGTCCAATATTATTTCCGTACTTCTCAAATCATTACTCCGTTTTGCGCATGCGCAAATTCCTACAAGGATCATTTTTTTACCCCCTAGTCTTCCAATCCCGCTAAAATTCGGTGCATAGTTGGGGGAGATTGGTTTAATTATTCCATGTTTATTTCAACTTGATGGCATCATTATTAGCTTCTGCGCATGCGCGAAAGTGGTACTCCGAGAACAAGGTAAAGTTTTCGTCAGATTTTGATTACATTTTCTAATAATTTGTGGGCTCGGCTGTAGATTGTACCTTACCAATTTCATTTTCTCAAATCATTGCTCCATTCTGCGCATGCGCTAACGTAGATTACTTCAGCATTATTTTCCCATTACACCTTTACTGTAAAGCGTAAAATTGCAGGGTCTTGGAGCTGTAAAAGTGTTAACCCTCCTCAAAGGCACGATGCACCATGTTCTTATCATATATTGCATAATGGGTTTAATAATTTTATACCAATGATCTGCGTAGAAGGGCTATCTATCACAGAAATAATAAACCATGTAATAATTTGCAGCGTTTTGTTCCAACGCAGAATGTATTTTAGACTTGGCATCTCGAACCGAAATGACACAAAAATGTGTTGCAACAATTTCTGATGATTTCCGCTTACAACCGAGTCGTTGTTAGGGAAATGGTACTTCGTCATTGTTCATCCCACTAAATTCGTTGACCATTCGTTCGGAAGCTATCGATTTATCCAACCATATAATGTTGACTACTGTGGGTACTTTCGAATGCGTGGCCAACAAGCTGAGTTATGAGCATGGTTATCTGAATAATATTTTTACACACAGGTGATATTCTCAATAATTGATATTGCGAACATAATTGCAACCGCTTGTTAATTTCTGATGATTTCATTGAGCTGGTGGTGAGTCGTTGCGCTGGTGATGCGCAGATAAAATAACTTGACATAGTCGTGATAAGATACACCGTAAAATCTGAGTCATTCTTATATGATCAGATGAATCCGCTAAACTCTCTCCTCTTCACTCTAGGAAGTTGAGATTTGGTAGGGAGACTCTGGGCCATTAAGAGACTATTGAAGTGATGGGCTCTTTCACGATCAGCTGAGTGACCTAAATTCTATCCTGTTTACCCTAAGAATTAGAAATTTGATTGGGAGACTCTCTGGGTCACTAAGAGACGATTGAAATGATGGGCTTTTTCATGATCTGCTGCGCCCGCGAAAGTCTCTCCTCTTCACCCTAGGAAGATGAAATTTGATGGGGCGACTCTCGCGGTCACTAAGAGACGATTGAAATGATGGGCTCTTTCATGATCAGCTGCGTGACCTAAATTCTATCCTGTTAACCCTAGGAATTTCAAATTTGATAGAGAGACTCACTGGGTCAATAAGAGACGATTGAAGTGATGGGCTCTTTCATGATCAGCTGTGTCCGCGAAATTCTCTCCTCTTCACTCTAGAAAGTTGAAATTTGATGGGGAGACTCTCTGGGCCATTAAGAGACGATTGAAATTATGCGCTCTTTCCTAATCAGCTGAGTGACCTAAATTCTATCCTGTTAACCCTAGGAATTTGAAATTTGATAGAGAGACTCTTTGGGTCATTAGAAGACGGTTGAAATGAGGGGCTCTTTCATGATCAGATGAGTACGCTAAATTGTTTACACGCAGGAGATCATTCTCAATAATTGATATTGTGAACATGATTGCAACCGCTTGTTAATTTTTGATTATTTCATTGAGCTGGTGGTGAGTCGTTGCTCTGGTGATAAATAAATGAAACTACTGGACGTAGTAGTGGTATGATACACCGAAAAATCAGTCTTTCTTATATGGGAGTTTCACGGGTTTATGTGAAACACGTGAGCTAAAACGCATTCTGTGTTTCAATCATTTCATTCCATTCATTTCAAATAGAAGTAACCGGGGGTCCAGGGGGCTTGCCCCCTGGCGAAGCGCGGAGCGCCGAGTTTTTTCAACTTCAAATCGTATTTCACCAACTTAAAGTGGAATATAACCCAAAAAGATCTGCCCATCTTTTCTCTCAAGACTCCTGAACAAAATAAAACAAAAATCACAAAAATAGGATCAGTGTTTCTTGAGAAAAAGACCCGAGTTTATAAAAATACTTTGCTTTACACAAGAAGTTTCGTTGAAAAAAATTCTGAAACCACGAAAATCTATAGTAATGCATATTGCGGTTCTTTTATCCTATTTACTAGCAAAAAATAATATACATAAGATAAATAGAGAGAAAAAAATCATTTTGAGGCCTAATCGTGTTGCAATAATGAAGGAAGCTAAGAATAATAATATGTTAATTTCTAACAGTTGTTTTGCATTATTTCATTAAAACTGACGGAATATTCAATTTAAAGTTATATTCAGAAAGCATAATAGTGTAAATGACAGTATTTCACTTGGCTTTTTTCTTTCACGGCCATTTTTTATCAAAAACATACTATTTCAAATCAAGCAAATCGCTTGCGCAAATTGAAAAAGATCAATATTTGCAGAGGTTTGCGGAATCAAAGTTGAAAATTCAAATTTAGCATAAAACTCTGTAAAGAATGCTTCTAGTTTTGAGACTTGACGAACCGGTACTCATACTTTTTTAAACTTACAAATTTATTCTACTGGTTTTCAACGTCAATTTTCTGATAGTGAGAGATACACCTCAATTAAAAATTTATATTCAAAACTTGAGAATATTATTCGTTAAAACCTTTGGAAGAAACAACTCAGTCCAAGCCAATATTATCAGAAGATGGGGAAAAATTAATTATTTCATTCCAGAGGAATAATGTCCTTAGGGGTAGTTTCCTATTTGGTGCATTCAAGTGTAGGCATTGAGTAACACATAGAGAGTTATTAAATGTAAAAATCATCGATTTGAGGCCTTCACCTACCTTTCTGGAGGCTGAAGACGGTTTTTTTTTTTTTTTTTTTTTAAACTTTTATTTTGACTTTCCATTCCACCTGAAACCCATTAGTCGAAACACTGTGCGTCTCCGCATCATGAAAATCTCATCACCTTCATCTTTCCTGGCACTATTTTGTTCTATTCATGTCTGATTTTAATCTGATTTCATGGAGCTAAAAGTTTGTTTGTCATGAAATAACATTCGAGTAGTCTAATTTAGGAGCGTAGAAGAGAAATGAGTTATGTTTAGATTCGGTGTGGTCCACTCTGTGCATGACTATAATTTTGAGTTCTGGCCAATATTTTCTTGTTCTAGAGATACCTAATAAAGTCCAATCTGTGCAATAGAAAAATCGGATTTTTTACTCTTTTTGAGTGCCAGGTGTTTTGAAATGTTTGATCAGATGTCAGATGTTTTGCACATGAAATGAACCATTGCTAATTAAATTTACCTATCTCGAACTTTTTAGTCAACGTTTTCATCCTTATGTACCTAAATTAAATTACCTATAAATTTATTTTTTAATTCCTATTGTTGTACCAGAGCCTTTATGTTATCGATCCGGCAGTAATTCTAACAAGCCCATGTCAACAAGAAGTTTTGAAGCCTCATTGAACTTTTCAGCTTTCCAATTTATAGACTGTAGGCCGCTTGTTAACAGAATATATTCGATGATTTCAGAAGACTTAATAATGAACTATGTTGTTTTAGCTACGTGTGGATGAAAGCTGGAATTTTCAAAATTGATTCTGACCCCTGAAAAAGACGACGGAATGGTGTGTTTAACTCTGAACCAACAAAACCGTGAATGGACGTTGTATACCTAACGTGTCCAGATCTCTCTCTACGTACCGCTATTCTAATAGTAGGTCATTCCACCTCGTAGTTCCAATAGTCGTACAGCTTGGGAACCAGCAGCTTTAACTATCTAATTGCCGGACTGCTTGGAAGCCACTAGCGCTAAGTCAAGACTGCGAGGGTGCCTTATATTTTGGCGGGGGGGTAGGGGATTGTTGCCATATCTGAGTCCGTTGATTGTTAAGTCGTACAGAACGAAATTTATCCATTTTCTTAATAATTTTTCACATTGCCTGAACATTTATTGTTGGCTCAAACATACTTCAAATCGAGAATGCAAACGAATCAAGTGATCAGTGCATCGTGTCTCGCGGCTGTCTAGAAATTACCATATACTCCCAACCAGATTGTAAAAGGCGTGTGAAGACCCGCGGGTCTCAACTCTTGATATTAGATTTTAATGGTCTATATCCCTTTGTTTTGTTGAAAAGACAGTCAGACATTACAGAAATTACAGAAAATTCACATTGTTTTGGACAAATAGTGAGTGTATTGAATTTAATTTTATAAGCTCAAACAGAAAATACGTCAAATTGTTACTTCAGTTATAAGTTCTCGGAATGCAGAGTACAATAAATTTCACTTTGATAATTCTTCATCCATTTACCCCTCAGTCTCAAAACAAGAAGGTACACAAAAAGTTCCCACGCCTTTTGAAGTGTCCTTTAGCAGTCGGCTTTATCTGTTCAAAATCAATAGTAATCGGTTATAGATGGATTGACTATCAAAATCAGTCTGGTGGCAGCATTATAAATTTTAAAACAAGTACCTATTAGGATTTTGGTTACGATCACAATTCAAGACAATCACGATGCATTATCAATTAGGCAAAGAAATATCTAGACTTAAAGCCAATTTCGGTAATTTCGAAACCAACCGAACCAGATCATGGGTATCTAACAACATTTGGTCCACACTAGAAGAGCAAAATTAAGTACCATAAATCAACTAATACCAAGTTACAAATGAATTAGTTAATTGAGTTTTTTCCCTCTATAAAAGCCTATATCTACGTAGGCACATTGATGACAATATCAGACCTTTGCCCGACCACTACGAAATTGTATTACGCAAATCGATTACATAGGTGCGTTACACTAAGAGGTCCGTGAAGATGATTGTTCTTTATCGACCCATGCTGTTAAAACCTGAAATGAAGCTCCATTGGGGCATCTAGAATACAATAACAAAGTATGGAGGGGCTCTGATCAGCCGAGGGACCTCTGAGGTTAATTTCTTTCCTAATCGACTTAGCGATGAAATCTAGATGGTGATCCCTCGGGACACCTCGAAAACAATTACGAGGTGCGGAGGTGCACTTATCAGCTGAGAGGCATCTGAGGCCAATTTCTTTCCTTTTCGACCTTTTTTTTTTTTTTTCGAAATTTACTAATAAGCGTAAAATTTTGGGGTTCAGGAGCAATAAAGTTGATGTAAACCCTTTTGAGAGGCAAGATGCACAAGTTTTGATGATTTGAGTGCACCAAGTCTTTGTGGATGTGTGTGTTACTCAGTCGCATAAAAACTACTGGACCCATTGACCTGAAATTATACATGGACATTCATAGGGTCCCTAGGAACACATAAATACGCTATATTACTCCAGACTTACCGATTCCTCCATCGAGAACTCGGCTTTTCCTTACGACGAACAGTGTGGAAAAAAGTCAAAATAAAAGTTTTCGCAAAAAACGTCTTTAGCACCCAGGCTGGTAGGTAAAGGTCTCTAATAGATCATATTTAATTAAAATAACTTTTTCTGGGTAACTCTGTGCTCACACTTGAACGCACCAAATAGAAAACTACTGTGCAGAACCATTAAAGACATTATTCCTTTGAAATCTAATATTTAATTTTTCCCCTTCTTCTGACTATCATGGTTTACACTGCAATCATTCTCCCAAAAGTTTTAACGAATAATATTCTCAACTTTTGACTATTAATTTTAGCGAATTTTCGTAGAAAATAAAACTGTTGCAATAGCTCAGAAAATTTTTATTTCCATTTTGAGGCACTCTTAAACAAATCCTAGAGTTTAACGCTGTTTAATATTATATGTGTGTATGTATATATATATATATATATATATATATATATATATATATATATATATATATATATATATATATATATATATATATTTGTGTCATTTCAGACGATAGCTCTCCTTAAGATTGAAATAAAAATTCCGTTCTTGCGCCAAAAAATCAAGCTTTCCAAACGGAAGGAGGAGTGTGTTTGTCAGAATTTTTTGAGCACCCTAAATTGGTCACATTTAAAAATGTGTCAAAACAAATCACTAAAAATGGCGAAAAATTGCTAAAAATTGTTAGATATATATATTTTTTAGTAGAACATTGCACAAATAAAGTTAATTAATTATAAAATAGAACATTTGAACATTTATGTACAAATTTATGCTGAAAAATGTACTTAAATGTCATTAAAATTGGCTGAAATATTGATAAAAACTGCAAAAAAGCTAATAATCCAAAACTTCTTTTTGAATAGTTTTTGCCATATAATTAATATTTAGATATTTCTAATCAACAATACCAAATTTCAAAACAATTTAACATGATACGATACGGTAATTTACGAAAATTCGCTCATACAACCACGAGGCGTGACTGGAACTTTTGATTTCTATCTCATCTTATCAGAAAATGGTTATTAAAAACCAGTGGTATTAATTCGTTGATGTGAAAACCGTTATGCTTCGAAATTAGAAGCATTCTTCAGATAACTTAATGCAGATTCAGATTTGTATAAATATATTTATTATGATAAATACAATAAATATCGATTTTCTTCAATCTTCCGTAGCATTTTGCATAATTTGACAGTGAGTTTTCATTCAAATATGGCCGTGAAATATGAAAGCCGAAAGAAATATGCTCATTTATACTATTCTAGTTTCTGAATGTAACTTTAAATTGAGTATTCCGTGAGTTTTAATAAAATTAATGCAAAATTTCCATCCATAAGACCAAAGTCACATTATTATCATTTTTAGCTAACTGCACCCTTGAAACAATCAGGCCTCAAAATGATTTTTTCCCCTCTATTTATCATATTCTATTAGTTTCCGCTATTAGATAGGGTAATAAAACCGCAATATACATTACTATCGATTTTCGTGGTTTCGGAATTTTTTTCACCGAAACCCCCAGGATCGAAACACTGAGCCCTGGTATACAACTTCGTAATGAAGGAAAAACGTAAAATGAGTGGAACTTTTCACGTCAAATGAGGATGGGGTGAGTTCACGCGTAATGAAATTTCGATAACAATCAAACATACCAGAACGATTTTGGTAATTTGGATTTTGGTTTTGAGCAGTTTTCATTCTTTAAGATAAATGTTCAAAAATTTATATTCAAAACGCGTTATGAACTGCAGCAATGTTGGTTGGGATTAGTTTTAACGTACCTACTTAACGTTATGTATCATTGAGTTGGTTGTATTGAGGGGACGCTTAGTTGAAAAACTAATTGGTTACAACTTGAGAATTGATTGCTGAAATTTGAATTGAATCCTTTTGGGGGCTGCTGGGTAAAAACGACTAGGTACCCGTTAAAATGACCCGTAGATGTGGGCCCGCGCAACGTACGGGTAACCGAGTACTATATAAGGGGGTTAATAATTTATTATAGACCATTGATCTGCGTTGAAGGGCTATCCAATACTGAACCAATTAACCTTTGGTAATACTTTTCAACGTTTTTATCCTGCGTAAAAACACCTAAAGATCCCGCATCAGAACCACTAACTCTCATAATTACGCTGAGTTGGCCTAAATGAGTATATATGAAGGTATGTACACATAAAAGAGTATATTTAAATTGGTCATACAAAGTTATCCTCGATTGTTACTTCAGCGCGAAAAACACATTTTTGGTAGATATGAATTCTTTTGTATCGCATAATTTATTGTTTTATAACTGTGCTACATAAAATACGGTAGGTACATGAAACGATGTAACCATCGACAAGAAAGAGAAACATAACAAAATGTAAACAAACTCAAACAAGCGATATGCTAGGTTAGAATGAAGAATTATTTTTAATTGTTTCCATTCAATTGTTTCACGCACCACAGAAGGCTTCTATTTATTTTATGTTACCTTTATTTTAACTCTGACTTCATTCATAAATGGTAGGTTATACCATTATATTTACGTACCATTTGTTGTGTCCGACGGGGAAAAGGCGATTGAAATATATACCGGTTTGCACCAAATAATTTATATTGAAATAATAACGAGCGGAGATAACTTGAGGCATTCGAAAATGTGAACATAAGAAGTAATGTGACGCTAACGTTACTTGGAGCTTTTGGGTAGAGGTTGGTTAGTTGATAGTTGTTTGATATATGGATACTGGAATATACATTACACTCCCCCACTTGTAGAAGCTCTTACTAGTTAGAAAAATTGAACAAGAACAATAATGAGATAGAATAAGCATACGAGCAAATAGAACATTTTTAACATAGAACCAAAAATAGACGTTGTACACATGCTTAGGAACAGAAATTCTTACATACTAATACTAATTTGTGATCTTGTTTTGAACACAGACAATGTTTTTTTTTTTTTTTTTTTTTTTTTATTAAACAATGTAGTCTCGTAGGCAAACTGGAGGACGACGCTCTCTAGCAGATCGACGGAGATTTTCTCTTGGAGGAGCCGCTTGTGGCTCTTCTTGAGGTGAGTGGACGGAGTTAGGGTCATTGAGACGTGGAAGCTCGAATGAGTTCGGAGCAGAATTTTCAGGAAGCATGAAAAAAGGCGGAACTTGCTCCTCAGCTGGCAGTGCTGGCGTTTCTAGATGGAGACGTTGCTCTGGAGGCTGCTGACGTTCAGGTTCATTGAACGTTACTTCAGTTTTCTTCAGTTGATCAGCATGGCGTTTTAGACTGTAGCCATTTTCAAGTGTTACATGGTAGTGGAGATTAACATATTTCTGGGAGATTTTCCCGAGTTTCCACGTATCCTTGTTCCCAGAATACCAACGAACAAGGACCTTGTCACCACATTCGAACTCTTTTGAAGGTGGAAGTTTGAAAGTGACCCTTTTATTTTTCCTGGGAGGTGGTGGCTTGAAAACATCCAGTTGACAACGAATATTTCTATTCAAGTAGAGCTCAGCTGGTGTTTTACCACATTTCAATGGTGTGGCCCGATACCTGAATAAAATTTCACGTACATTGTGTTGAATCGAACCTGATTCCATGGCATTTAACTTGGATTTCAACGTTTGTATGTACCGTTCCGCTAACCCATTGGTCGCAGGATGTCCTGGAGCAGTAAACTTCTGGATAATACCATTATTTTGACAGAACGTCGTGAATGATTCACTGTGGAAGATGGTGGCATTATCGGAAACCATAATTTCTGGGAAACCATGTGTGCAAAATATATCTAAGAGCAACTCTATGGTTTTGGCAGCGGTAGGGGCGTCCTTCACAATTCGAACTTCTGCCCATTTTGACTTAGAGTCCACCAGTACCAAAAAGTGATAGTTTAGAAATGGTCCGGCGTAGTCGATATGAACCCTTTCGAAATTATGTTGTGGCTCATCCCATTGATGGACAGGTGCCTTTGTAGGACTCTTCATGGTTAAGGCGCAATCCCTACAACTTTTGACCATCCTTTCGATGTCTTTATCAATATTTTTCCAGAAGCAATGGCGTCTAGCGAGTTGTTTCATTTTAACAATTCCAACATGTGTGCGATGGAGTTCTTGTAGTACCATTGTTTGAAGGGCTTTAGGAATGACGACTCGTTCTTTCTTGAAAATTATTCCATTGGTAGTGCTATACTCTGGATCTCGGATTTCACCAGAGATGAGATCTTGAAGGAGTTTTGACAGTTGACGATCCTTTGACGTTTCTTCTGCAATTCGTGCACTCGTGATGACGTCACATGATATCTGGTTGACCACTTGATCCTGGAGGGTTTGAACTTCCAGACTTAGGATCGCTTCTGTTGATAAATTCTCATCAGAATAAGTAGCCCTGGAGAGACAGTCTACATGAACATGATCTTCAGCTTTTCGATGAACCACCTTATAATCAAATTCTTGGAGAAATGTGGCATAGCGCAGAAGCCTGGCAGATGTGAATGCCGGAAGCTTTGATTCTGGATGAAAGATTCTGGTAAGTGGTTGATTGTCAGTGATCAACGTGAATTGTTTGCCTGATAGATACATGTAAAATTTTGTGACTGAAAAAATGATCGCTAACGCCTCACGATCTAGCTGCGAGTAATTTTGCTCAGCGCTGGTTAGTGATCTCGAAACGAATGCAATGGAGCGATCTTCCTCATTAACAACATGTGACAGAACTCCAGCTATGCCAGTTGGGCTGGCGTCACAAGCTAATGATACAGGAAGTGAAGGGTCGAAGGGTATGAGCACCCTGTCACTCATGATTTCAGTTTTGAGTCTCTCAAACGCTCTTTGGCAATGTTTAGACCAAACCCATTTTTTGTCTTCTTTAATTAGCTGTCGAAGAGGATATGTAATTGTGGAAAGATCTGGAATAAATCGTGCATAGTAGATTACCATACCCAAAAAACGATAAAGTTCGTCTGGGCTCTGTGGTACTGGCATTTTGACGATGGCCTCCACTTTCTTAGGACATTTTGAAATTCTATTATGACTGACGCACTAGCCAAGATATTGAACCTGAGTTTGAAAAAAAACACACTTGGCTCTATTCAGATGCAGATCGATTTTTTTCAATCTTTCAAGGCAGGCAAGAAGTCGATGTTTGCATATCTCAAGAGTAGGGCCATGTATTATGATATCATCGTAATAGGACATTGTACCATCCAGATTTGACAGAATTTGGTCAAGAATTCGATTGAATTCGCTTGGTGCGCTTTTGATTCCGAAAGAAAGCCTATTCATAAGGTATGTGCCCCTATGGGTCGAGATAGTTTGGATTGCTCGGCTTCCCTTGTCAACTTTTATATGTAGATACGCCTTGAAAAGGTCTAGATGACAAAAATATTTTGAATTTCGCAAATTGTTGAGAATATCGTCGATTTTTCTGATCGGATGGCGTGCGGAAATGAGCTGTTTGTTTACCCCAATTTTATAATCAACGCATAAGCGCAGAGACCCATCTGGTTTTGGGATAATTACCAGGGGCCATCCCCAATCACTGGTTTCGATTTTTGAAATGATACAGCTGACTGTTCGAGGTTATCCAGTTCCTGGTTGACTTTGTCCAGTAGAGCGTACGGAACATTCCTCTCTTTGATGAAGATCGGTTTTGAATTCGGGCGCAGCTGTAGAGAACAGGTAAATCCTGGAGTGCTTCCAATCTTGGGTTCGAAGATTTCGGCGTATTCGCGTACTATATCTGGAACTGGGTCAATCGAATTAACTTGAATGTTGGGAATTTTCGAATTTTGTAGATCAATTTCTTCCAAACGGATACCTAGGTGTCGAATCCAAGTTCTACCCAGTATTGGTGAAAATTCGGTAGGTACCACAAAAAGTAGTTCCCTAGTTGTCTGGTTATTGTACTCCACCGTCACCTCAGCTACTCCAAGTGGTTTGAAAATACCACAAGTGTACGATCGAAATTGTATCTCTGTGGGCTTTAACTCGATAGGAAGTTTTAGGTATTGGAAATCGGACAAGGGGAGCAGGGTGAGCCCAGAGCCTGAGTCCACCTCGAAGTTTTGAACCCGTCCTTCGATTTTAACCTTAGAACGGTAATGATGAAATTCATGCACTGTTTGGTAATTATACGTCTCTGAGACATACAGAACATGAAACTAGATATTATTGAGTTCTTTATCAAAAACTAACAGTCAATTGTCATAGGAGTTAAATGAGAATTAGGTAAGAATGAATTAGGCACATCTATAATAATTTTTAAATTTTCATAAATTTAAAAAACGTGAAAAATAGAACATCAAAAATGTTGAATCAGTCTTCTAAAGGCTTTTAGATTACTCAGAACTAGACTTAGAACAAACTATAATAAATTCTCCACTCTCATGAAAATATTGATAAAAAGATAAAATTCCACAATTTTTCCATGATAAATATAATTTATTGTTTGTCCTTGATTTCCCCAAATTGGAACAAGACGGGATCAGAACAGAATGTTATTGGAGCATATAAAGGTACTATTGTGCACCAAAATCACTGAAATTCATGTAGTAGTGAATAACCAAAAATGTTACCTACTCATTTCTGTAAAAGATGCTGAGGAGTGTGTTCCATTTGTTGGAAAAATGTTGAACAAGAGTCCTATTATTGGTAATTACACGTCTGAGAGGCTTCAGAAAATTCACCCATTGATGGTAATAATACGTCTAAGGGGCGTAGGAAAAGACCCCCTTTTCCCCCCGTTAATGGTAATGATACGTTCAAGTGACATACAAAAATTTACGTTAGATGGTAATGTACGTTTGAGAGGCTCCCTAAGTTTTGAAGAAGAATAATTACTCACCTCTTCCTAAGGTCGACAGCGTCTGGGCCACGACTGGCTTGTTCTAGAGATGTTGCTAGAGGAATACATGGAGGGGAGAGAGAGCAGAGCAGACCGCACGAAGCCTAGCAGCGGTTTGAAAAATATTATACGCTTCTCAGGCGTATAATTACCATTCTAAGGTTAACATCGACGTAATATTTCGTAGAGTCTTGAGGCCCACAAGATTTCCCATAAACATCCACAACCTGATGTATACCATCCAGATCCTTAAAGGTTGAAATGTCAATGTAGTTGGCTGACTGGATGTTTTGTGGAGGGCTTGTTTTGTTCGAATTGTTCCTAGACTTCATGAGTGTAGAGATACACACCCGTGAAACATGTCCGAATTTTCTGCATGAATCACAACGAAGTTTTGAATGATCGGCCCGGCATTCTTTTGTTGAGTGATTTTGACGACCACAATGCAGGCATGAATTTTCGAGTCCGAGTTGCCGATAGTTGAGTCGAGACCACGATTTTGAACGGGAAGTTCGAGTAGTACCAGGAGACCTACCTCGAAATTGGGTGTAAGAATTATCGACAGACGAGCGGTGTTTTGAACGTGATCTTTGTTGATTTATTTTATTGACGTCTGTACTACCAAGTGATGGTGACATCACTGGTTCACGATTCGAAAGTTCGCGACTGTCAATTTTGGAGGCTTCCAATGCTAGGGCTTTTTCCAAAATGTCATCGAATTTTGATTTTTCAGATTGTAACAAGAGTTCCCGTATAGAGTTGTCACGGAGACCACGGATAAATTGTGCTCGCAGGAAGGTATCGGCAATGCTGGAATTACAAGTAGCATTGGCGCAAATGAAATCGCAATCCGAAATGTCCCGACGTAGTACAGCCACATATTCAGCTATCGATTGACTGTCTTGCTGATACTGTGATAAAAATCTGTGTTGAGCAACCAAAACATTTCGTTTTGGACACAGGTGTTTTTCAAGTTGTAATATTAGTTCGTCGTAAGTTAGCTCACAAGGATTTCTTGGAGCAATTAGGGACGCAATAAGCTGATAATGACTGGACCCTATCGAATTTAACAGCATCTGGCTGGACAATGTCTTATCGGCAAAAACCCCTTTCATTGTAAGGTAGTTTTCGAATCTGGCCCTGTAGATTTTGAAATTTTCCTTGGAGGAATTGAAATTTTCGAAAGGAGGTACAAATGTATTGGGTATTGTTGCCGGTGTTGACGATTGAATATTGAGTTTACTTGAAAAAACTTCGATCATTTGTGCCTGGTGGGCATTGAAGGTGTTTAGAAGTGTGAATTGGTTCGAATCCATTTTTGCCCTGTAAATATGTGTAGTATTAGATTAGATAATCGGCTCAAGGTGCAAAAGTTCCCCGTTGGATAGAATGGCGGATTCCTCGTTCCCCGTTGGCTAGAACGGATTTCATCTGTATAGAATGTATGTTCAACGAAATTCGAACAATGAAGTTCGGTTGAAAGCACCAACTCGATCGTAATTCAGTCAAGAAGTTGAATAATGGAAAGAGCTTACCGGATTGACGGAGATTCTTGGCCGGTGTCGCTTCCGAATGTTCTGGAACTTCGCCGCTTGGACCTGTTGCAGCAACTTGTCGAAATTTTAACTTCACTTTTTTGTAAAAACAGTTTGCTTCACCTCGTCGCCAAAATTTGTTGTGTCCGACGGGGAAAAGGCGATTGAAATATATACCGGTTTGCACCAAATAATTTATATTGAAATAATAACGAGCGGAGATAACTTGAGGCATTCGAAAATGGGAACATAGGAAGTAATGTGACGCTAACGTTACTTGGAGCTTTTGGGTAGAGGTTGGTTAGTTGATAGTTGTTTGATACATGGATACTGGAATATACATTACACCATTTATGAATGAAATCGTATATTATACGATATACCAACAGTCAGAATATATTAAAGACATTAGTCACTTTTATTGGTTCGGACTAACAAACGTGATCAAATGATGCTTGAAAAGTATGGGAAGTAAGGCGTGAGGGAATAACAAACCGGTTCGGACTAACAAACGTGATCAAATGATGCTTGAAAAGTATGGGAAGTAAGGCGTGAGGGAATAATGGTAGCTACTGTTCTAGAACAAAATCGCTTTCAGGCTAGCTCCAAAAGGTGAAGGAAACGACTGGCTTTTCAGATTACGTATCCACATTTCCATTTGGTTGACTAGGTGCTTTTACTAGTCCCCATGGGGCTGCTCCAATATCCATGCGACGTCGCCCATCTTCAAACGAACCCAATTATAATTTCTTCGTTTCTAAGAACGTCAAATGTTGATAAACCAACGGAGTCGTTTAATAATCGTGTTTTGCGGATTATATTCTCCAATATTGAAGCTGATAGGTACTGAATTTAGAAGCATAAGATTAGTAATTTTATCCGTACCACATCCGTTTCAAGTCCAACTTCTGTATCCTTTTTGATACATGATGGGGGGGGGGGGGGGTCTGAGCACTTGCCTCCCCACAAAATACGCCACTATTTCTGACAGAGTTTCCATTGATTCGTTCAGTAATTCAATGCTATGGCGTAGAAATGTGTTCCCAGTCAAGCTAATTTCCTTTTACTCGCATAAAAGGACACAATTATGTCTCCCTTCTAAACAATATTTTTCGTTCGTTCCATGTTGAGTAGGGCTGATAGGATTAGCTCTCCAGCCTCCTAATTTTAAAATCCACGCGTTTAAAATATCGGGAAATGGGCTCATTCCCTCCACCCGCCCCAAATGACTGTCTGGCTGGAATAGTCCTGATCTACCTCAACAGCTGAAGCTTCGGTGTCGGCCACCGATGCTAATTAAAGTTTCGGCTCTCATACAAAATCCACCCACTTACCATCATTATTTCGGGCCTTGATGAATGTTTATATTCAATTTACGCTTTAGGCCCAATGCACACATAACAGGCGACTAGCAGAGGCGAAATGCAGGCACTTCGTCTCAGCGGTGAGGTGGAGGTGTGGCATTCGAACGGCGAATAGAGGTAGTTGTAGAAGTACATTGGTATATCATCAGTTTGGTAATCAGTGGCACGAAAAATCTGGATGGTAAAAATATATAACAGGTAGTTACACCAGGATATGCACATTAAGGGCCAAACACTACTATTGGTTCTATAAGTTGAAACAGTAGAAAGTAGAAGAAAAGGGGATTCATACTGACATCAACGCCTCTACCGAAATTATCACTGCATCATTCGCAAAAACTAGCAGATTAACCTGTATATACACTGAAAGGATTCCTTGAGTAAGACACTAGAATACTGGATTATTCTGTTACCGGTACTGCTAAACTATTGTTTTCTAACTGTCAATTCAGTTAGAACATAAATGCTGAGATCCGGTATCCAACGGTTAACAATAAAGTTGAATTCGTTAGTAGTGTTGTTTGGGACTGCAAATAATTAACAGGCCCTCAGTTGGTTTTCACCGTAAATGACATTGTTCCAGTATAACTAACAATCACATGATCACCAGAAGCTCTACTAGCTCACCTCTACTATAGCTAGTAGTCCACAAATTTAGATCGAATCATCAAACAATGTCAATAATACCCACTTTTCCCACATTAGTTCTATAGAATTATCCAAAATACCAACTCCACCTTACTAATAATGGCGTAGTCTTAAAACTCTGTTTTCTTTGGGTAGAAGTAAGTATCTAGTATTTAAAAAAAGAAAAAAGTGACCACTGGTGAACTTGGAAAAACTTTTGGTAGCCCAAAAATAGTGACTTTTGTCAGCAAGCACTAAAACGCCAAAATCAAGTTAAAATTTTGATTTTGAAGCACAACCATTCGTTCGAATTCTTGCAAAAACACAAAGCTTCCCTACCTTTGATTTTGAGCAAGCGAGTAAGGTAAGAACTATGGCATCCTTCATGAACCGTATAGACCCCTCCCCCACACCCTGACATACCCCCTCCCCCCTGTTGGTTCCTGACATACTCGAATTTGCACTCTATAGTATCGCTTTGTTCTCTGGAGAAGGAATCAGGAAAATGATGTTGCCATCAAACCCCATATACTATACTTGACTACATATAAACTCTTACCTATCCTAGCGACAACTATCCATAGTACACTTTATGACCACTAGGGTCGTGGGGTATACCCTAACAGAGTGGTCTCTTATTGGCTCAAATAACGAGCCGTCCCTCCGATTGGACACTAGGAATCTACATGTCCTCCTTCTGTGGTATAAATAGGGCATACTATTCTAGAATAAACTTCGCTACGTTTTACAAGTCTAGAAGGTCTCCATGCATCTCACACTTGAAAAGACGTTCATAGAAACTGAAACAGTAGTAGGGTAGCGGCACCAGTATTCGACAGTGAACCAGTATTCGACAGTTTCAATTTCAATTCAAAATAATAAGAGTTTGGCGCTACTTAGAGATTCAAACTTGGCGCCAATTCAACAATCAATCATTTTTCTACAAATTCCCGCCTAAATCAAGGTGGCACTGGACAAAATAACCTCGGTATACAGTGGTAGTGATAAGTCCTTCTTCAACCGTTGTCGGGGCAGCTGTTCTGTGTAAGGAGGTGACTGAAGTATTTGTTGTTTTCCATCAATATTCTTTATTTAGCGTTGTTTTGAATTTTATTCATGCATCTATACATCCTGTCGTGTGTTTACGCCTTTGAAAATCCCTGTAACTGTCGATTGAAGGCACATGGGGGGGTGTCGGATACTGGGAACTCATAAAGACCAGAAACCCAGTTATCGACGCATGTGTCGATTACTGGATTTCAGGATAGTTTTTTGTTCTTCACGCAGTCTGCATCGTTTTTAAATTCTAAGAATGATGGCGTTTGAATTTTTCAAAAAAAATGACTAGCTCCAGAGTTCGACAGGGGGTGTCGAAAACTGGGTCAATGAAATGTCGATTACATGGTTGAGGATTACCCAGTAACCAACACCTTATTCACCCAGTTTCCGACACTCCATCTTGCTGTTCATTTCTTAGCAAATTGTCGAAGAAATTACGGGAACTGGGTGCCTAATCAGATGAAGGAAATAATGTAGTTATATAAATATGTTCCAGTTATCCAAATGTCTAAAAAAATGAATAAAATAATGGTGCGAACGAATAATGCTAAAAAATGAATTTTAAAGACTGATTTATAGCTGCGTTAAATACAGGGTGATTCCCTCGCAGATGCAAAAAAAAAAAAAAAAAAAAAAAAAAATTGGGTAAAACTACATCAAGAATGGAGTAAAATGCCACAAACTGCATATTTTAATCTCAATCCGTTCTCGAGATATGATTTTTTAAAGGTTTTTTCAGGAAAACCGTGTTTTTTCCTTTTAAACTCGAATTTCTCCACTTTACTTCATTCAATTTTAACTTTTGACCACATTTTCGGAATCAGCATAAAATTTATTATAAGAATAGTGTACTTGGGTTCTTAAAAAGTACCATCCAAAGGCCCTCACATCAGCTCAAACATTGACGATTTTGAAAAAAGAATATTTCTGAAAATCTTTAATACTTCACTACTCTTTTAAAAAGAATCCTGGAAACTGGCAAATCTCATGAAAACTGCTTCGTCTAATGTTCTTTCCAACAGTATATTCAACTTTACATTTATTTGGTTATTTAGTGGAGAAAATTATGTTTTAATGTTAAAAAATGTGGGGTTTTCAATGAAATTGTTGGTTTTCTCGAAAGATGACCCTCCATGAACCTACGAGTATGGGGTCGGGGTCTATGTATTTTCACGCTGTATCGAATGGTAACATCTATAGATCTCTCCAACTCCGTTAACCGAGTTTTACACTTAAAATCGCAAATGTTTAGTTTGTTTGTAACGTTTAAATGTATGTGTGTTATGGGGTAAAACTAGTTAATTAAAGTGTAAAACTCGATTATAACGTAGTTGAGAGATCTGCAAGAGTTTCCATTCGATCCAGCGAGAAAAGATACATAGAAACCGACCCCATACTCGTTGGTTCATGGAGGGTCATCTTTCGAGAAAACCAACAATTTCATTGAAAAACCCACATTTTTTAACATTAAAACATTATTTTCTCCCCTAAATAACAAGATAAAAGTAAAATTGAAAATACCGTTGGAAAGCATATTAGATGAAGCAGTTTTCATGAGATTTTCCAGTTTCCAGGATTCTTTTTAAAAGAGTAGTAAAGTTTTAAAGATTTTCAGAAATATTATTTTTTCAAAATCGTCAATGTTTGAGCTGATGTGAGGGCCTTCGGATGGTACTTTTTAAGAACCCAAGTACACTATTCTTATAGGAAATTTAATGCTGATACCGAAAATGAGGTTGAAAGTTAAAATTAAATGAGGCAAAGTGGAGAAATCCGAGTTTAAAATGAAAAAACACGGTATTCCTGAAAAAACTTTTAAAAAATCATATCTCGATGAGATAAAAATATGCGGTTGGTGGCATTTTACTCCATTTTTGATGTAGTTTCACCCAAAAAATTTTTTGCATCTGCGAGGGAATCACCCTGTATAAATATTAAAAAACTGTTGAAAAATGAGGTGTCGAAAACTGGTTCATCCCCCTGTCGAAAATTGGACTTCCTATGTTGAATACTGGGGTGAAAAACCACCTTACGTTTTATTGGCTCAAACACTTTAATTTTGGTTTGTTTATGAAAACAAGACCTGTGTCCACATCTCAGAATGTTGGCCAACTGAAAAAGCGGTGAAAGTTGTCAAAAGGTTGAAAAATAAGGAATTTCTTGTTAAAGAACTGGCAAAAATTCCTTATAGTGTCGGATACTGGTGTCATTACCCTAGTGGGTATCCCTTTCATCATATTGTGTGACCTCTAATCGATACCGGCTCTGTCGTAGTTAAAAGCTACTCATCGACTAATTGGGACAATCGGATCGTAAGAAGAAAAACATTTCATCTGCAGTAACTTTTGAGACGGAATTGAACAACGACGAAAGTAAACCGCACAAGAGAATTTCTCAAAGAAGAATTTCAAGAGAGAGAGAGAAAGTGGTATTGAGTTTGTACAGGCAGAGGAACTTGCTGACCATCTTATAGTATATACAGAAATTTCGAAGAGCTCACTCAATGAAAATGCATCAATCGTTGGCGGAAATATAGGCCTGCTCGAAATCCTGAAAGGCTTAGGCCAGGTATATGCAATCCTGTACTTCATAAAGCCATAGGAAGATCAGTAAGCAGTACCTTCTTCGATCCATGCTTTTTCGATGAGGTATGAAGAATAATTTTTGGCTATGACCGATAAGATGTCATATTGTGGTAAACACCAGACCCGTGGGCTAATCCACCTATACTTTGGCACGGTGGGGGTACCCCCCCCCCCCCCATTCAGGCCACCTTGTATAAAAAGCCAGCGAGCCACCTAATAAAATCATACCATATACCGCACTCAGAGAGTTATCATTTATCCTGCCTTCCAAGCCATCATACTTATCGAAGAACTTTATGAAGCAGATACCCACCTTTTGCAACAGTCAGTGTTCACATTCTGTGAATGTCATCTTAAGTTTGGTGAAAGCTGCATTGAATGAAGATTTCGTCCTCTTCTTTTCAGAATAGAGACAGTGCTGGTAGCTGACGGATACTTCCTTAAGGATTCTTGTTGCCAAGAACTTGAATTTAGGCCAAAAATCAACTGATTCCTCATTCGCTCTTTTAACGTCTCTCTAAAATCACACTTGGCTGCTTGCGACCCCATTCGTAATATAAAATCGCAAATTCATTCATTTTCATTCCTAGGCATCTGATTAAATTTCAGTCTCTCATAGAGCGAATCATCCTGCCTTCCGTACTGTTAGGCAAGTACAGGCGTAAGTTCATCAGTCGGAATCATATCTACTTCCTTGGGAGTCTTTAGGCTCTAGGAAACAGAATGGGGGGAGGGGGGGGGGATACTTCACCAATTTTTTAAGGCACAATCCTATTATATATATGTATGTATGTATGAAGGAAGCACACAACTTGAGATGACGATGATAATCACTGCTAAGATAGTAACATTATACGGAAAAGCGATGAGGATACATAACGGTTTTATTAATAACAGCATGTTGTCTGCCGAGAATAGAAGTCAGAAACATTGTTTTTATATGACCCAAAAAGCATGAATGGATGACACCGAGAGAGACATTTGTAGTCTGATGTCAAAGCTTATAGCCACCTTACATCCTACGTTCGCGGCTCATAAAGTCAGCTATCACGGGGCGTGTCACATGAGTACGGCGCTTGAGGTTTTCCTCGCCAGCAAGACTGAACTGTCATGCGGGTTTTGCCTATTCTCGGTGTTGTTTCCACTTCTGATTTTGGTAAGTGATGCGTCCAGTATTATATGAACATCCATTTATTGTATGGTGTATAAAGTAGTGAACTTGAACTGTCTTCGCTTCGCAGATTCACTAAGAGTAATTAGTTGCAGTAATTATTCTAAAAACAGAAAGAATTAAAATACTACCTCTATAAAAATTAAAAATTAAATAGGTAAATAATAGGTAATGAAAAAATAAAAAAAGCCCCATGGACCCCCCAGATCTTTGTACTTAGACAATGGCTCAAATTCAAAAACATGGAACATGCCTATCACGCATTATATGTTAACAATTATTACGTAAGGCAGGACTCGGATCCTTAAAAAATTTCATTGCAGAAAGAAGATTTGTTACATAAGAGGTCAGAAATCTGAGTCGAGCAAAAAATAATATTGTGATAACAGAGCGATTTATTAGTATTAAGCCGGCCTTAAGGCGCAACGCCTTGAGGGACAACTCTACGTCTGGAGGGATATTTGGCCTTGAGGTGGGGTTGAAGAGGCCGCATCATGAGGCCGCTTCGGCAATACGAAATCTCATTCGACGGCCTCCACCTCCTTTCCAAACCTTGAGGCTATTGTAGTTATTCATACAATTATTATAGTTATTCATAAAAATTGGTTTCGTAGTTCTGGAGAAAACAGTTGGAGGTCGAAATTTAGAAGTCATGCCGGGCCTCCCCTCCGGCCTAGTCTTAATTACCGACCGATCACTCTTTATCTCAAAATCTCGTTGCAGAAGTTGTTTACTTGAAACTCGGCGCTCCGCGCCTCGCCAGGGGGCAAGCCCCCTGGACCCCCGGTTACCTCTATTTACATACTTCGGACGAAATTATTGAAACACAGAATGTGTTTGCGTTGTCGCGCAACCAAGTGACAACCAAACAAGCGTCATTGTTTACTATTCATTTACTATTCATGCTCATAACTCAGGTTGATGGCCACGCACTTCACAGTAGTTAACATAATATGGTTGGATAAATCAGGAGCTTTCCAACGAATGGTGAACGATTTCTGTGCGATTAAAATTGCGGAAGTTCCATTTCCCTACCAACGGCTCTGTTGTACGTGAAAATCATAAGAAAATTTACAAGCGGTTGCAATCATGTTGACAATATCAATTATTGAGAATGATCATCTGTGTGTAAACAATTGATTCAAATAACCATGCTCATAACTCAGGTTGATGGCCACGCACTTCGCAGTAGTTAACATAATATGGTTGGATAAATCAGGAGCTTTCCAACGAATGGTGAACGATTTCTGTGCGATTAAAATTGCGGAAGTTCCATTTCCCTACCAACGGCTCGGTTGTACGTGAAAATCATGTACGTCACACATTTCGTTACCATCCCGCGTTCCATTTTCGGCTAGTTAGTCCATGGCTAAAACACATTCTGTGTTAAAATTATTGTACAATAGATTGCTCTTCGTAATTTCGCAGTGTCAAGTTTTCATAGCAATTGTTTTTCCATCTGGGGTGCTTTCCTCCGTCTTGAATATTTTGAGTAGATGCACATCCGTGAGTGAAACTGCATAACAAAATCACAATGATATTTCCTCCATTGCGTTCACAAGCCTTTTGCTCTGGTTGACCTCGAGATTTTCCAAAGGTAGCAACTCATTTCAAACCGTTCGAGCTTATTCAATATCTCTAAACTTCCAGGCCCCCACATACCGCTCAAAAGAACAGATAAACATGATAATTACCTCTCTGCCCGTTCCCTCTTTCTCTATATTATTCACAAGGGACTACTTACCTCTCAACTTCCAAAATTGCCTACCCCTTCATAGTTGTGTATTACCATTGTTATGGCAACAGCAAGCGAATGGTGAATTTTGGCTTTGTTCCAAACACAGACCACAGTCCTCGCGGAGGCCCATTTATGTCCTACCTTTGAACACCCGCTAGATTTCTGATAGGGTGAAAAATGTAATTCAAGAGACCTGTTTGATTTCCTAGCGGGTATTGAAAAAGCCGATAAAATGGTAGCGCGTGTTTATTCTATATTCGAACACCCGCTAGATTTCCGATGGGGTGAAACACGTGATTCTAGAGACCCGTTTGATTTCGTAGCGGGTATTGAAAAAGTCAATAAAATGGTTGCGGGTGTTTATTCTATATTTGAACACCCGCTAGATTTCTTATCGGGTGAAAACCGTGATTCGAGGGACCCATTTGATTTCCTAGCGGGTATTGAAAAAGCCGATAAAATGGTAGCGAGTGTTTAATTTCTATATTTGAACACCCGCTAGATTTATGATCCGGTGATAAACGTGAATCAAGAGAATCATTTTATTTTCAATCGAGTCTAGGAAAAAGACGATGTTAACTTTGAGGGTGAAAAATAAGTCGCAATTCCGTTTGTAGAAAACTATATTCGTGTAGCACAAAAAACAGAAAAATCAAACGCGTCAATACATTAAACAGGCAACTTCACAACAATAATTAAACAACAACAACTGGAGTAGGAAGTCAACTATTAATGGGTGTGAAGCAAGATGAACGAACAGACGATATAATACTAAAGTATCCGATAAGATTTGAAGTGGTAGTCCGAATACTTTTAACTTTTACCCGTTTGGAATTTGCGTGATCAAATTGTTTTCAAGAAGGCCCGATAGAACGGACACAGCGGACACAGCTCCGTACCCGCTTGGAGTCACCGATCTCGCAGGCCGATACATTTTTACGGCTCACCCGTTTGATTATAAAGTGGGCATTTTAAAAGACTTGCTTGGGATTAGCCCACCCGATTAGAAAAAAACAAAAAAAAACGCTCGATACCCGCTTGGATTTCGAAACTACCCGCTTGGAGAACCACACTACCCGTGTGGATCGACGGACACCCATTTGGATTCCTATCGGGAACTCTAATTGACGCCTTCCTCCGAGTGAGTTTTTCTCACGTTGCAGAGAGGCTCCCTATCAAATTTCAAATTCTCAGGTTGAATAGGAGAGAATTAAGCTAAGTCAGCTGATCTGGTTGGGACCCGTCATTTCATTCGTCTCTTAATGTCCTGGAGAGGCTCCCTGTCAAATTTCAAATTCTTAGGATTAATAGGAAATAATTTAGCTGAGTCAGCTGATCTGGCTGTAACTCGTCATGTTGTATTTAACTTTTTATGTCCTAGAAAGGCTTCCTGTCAAATTTCACATTCCTAGGGTGAAAAGGAGAGAATTTAGCTAAGTCAACTGGTCAGGAAAGAACCCATTATTTTATTCGTCTCTTGATGTCCCAGAGGGCCTTCCTATCAAATTTCAACTCCCTTGGGCGAACGGGAGAGAATATTTAACTGTTTTTCCCCTTTTTTTAGGAATTGGTTGTTACGTCATTGGTACCTACTGGTAGAAGTGTCTCAGTTTCTTCAACCCCAATATAACCTTAGCTACGTTAAAACTCTTCCCGACCATGATTGCTGCAGTTAATAAGGCGATTTTAATATCAATTTTTGATGATCTACCTTTACGAATAGAAAATGCTCGGCTCAACCCACCAAAAGTGTTTTGGTATCGTTGAATTTGTTATCGAATGTCCTTTACCCACCTTTACCCACCAAATGCTCGGCTCAACCCACCATGATGATATCAATTGAAATTGTCGAAGAGAACCAATTATTGTTTGAATGAAGCATTTAAAATGAGGCAAGAAGCAAAGGAGCAAACGCAGTTTTTCAATAAAATTGTGATTTTAAGGCTGAAAGGGGTGAGTTGAGAAATATCTATATAGCCTATCTTTCTTTTTGGTGTTAAAAGGGCATGCTGTCAAAAACAGCACCGAAATTGGTTCATAATTGTGGTCGCGCATAAAGGACAAACAAACATTATTTGATTTTTATAGATATAGTTTTAATTCTACTCTTTTGTAATTGGGCTTGCCCGTACCAATCTAAATAAATAAATGAAAGAAAAACAATATTTAACGGTTTTCGTAATTGGTTTTCAACAGGAATGTCTGATAGAAATATATAACATATAAAATATTTTTTATTGTTAGTTAGATAGTATTTGAATTTTTAGCAACAATAGTTTCATTCAAAATTGGCTTCTGACAAATATTTATCTTTAGTGAGTTGGGGTACATTTGTACCCCTGTGTGAGCTCCGTGTCCCAGAAAAGTATGTGTGAATTCCTAGGGTTAAGAGTGTCTTTCTTTCAAGACACTAACTAAGTCACGTTATATGGATGCAATAAAGATTAAAAATGTACCCAATTATTCAGTATTGGAAATTCAAACGTTTGGCTTATGTGCAGATGTAGTGACGGTCGAGGTGCTTGTCTCGGAGTGCCGATTTGGTTAGATAGATAGATAGATTGATGGATTTTATTTATTTCAATAGAGACATACTTATGATGATAGTACAAAAGTAGAAATAGGCTACTTGCCTAGCTTACTTTTCCAACGGTAGGCTTAGCCCGTGCTGTTGGTTAAGGTCTAGGCGATTTGGATTTGATTTGGATGATATTTGGTTTGCATGTATGTAATGCGATGCATAAATCTTTCTCGTCAACATATGTTTTGTGTCCTCCATAAATAATCAATCTTGAATTTTTTGTGTTCAAAGTTAGATAGTTTTCATAGAACCATTTTCCTACCACGTTGATCAGTAGGTTCGCATTGGCAAATACATTTCCTCATGTGTCACCTTCAACTAACACGGCAGTGTTATCCGCAAATAGATACAGTCATCTTAGTGTTTTGTAATTCTGGAAGGCTAGATGTTAGCCCTAATGCCTGATGTTAGCTTATAGTTGCTAAAAAAAAACGGAAGTTAGTGAAAAACGTTGTCTATTTCCACGAAAAATAAAGAGTTACACTGTTAAATCGATTTCGACGGTTAGGCCATCATCAGTAACAAACAATAACTCTTTATTTTTCGTGGAAATAGACAACTTTTTTCACTAACTTCCATTTTGAAATGGGTTTCCACAACTTCGTCGCGAGTGATTTAGTTGGTATAGTTGCTAAAATCACACGGAAACAACCCTCCAGCCCAGCCTAATCTCCCCACTGTTCAGTTTCCCGTGCTGCTACTAGGGTGAGTAATTGGCTTGTCATTTATTGCAATGTGGAATGGTATGTACATTGAGTGTCATATTTGACTATAGAAAGGAGAGGCATACAGAGAAACGGTTGTTTAACATTTGCGTAAGCATCATATTTGTTCTAGCTATTTCACTGGAAATTATTTCTATTGATGCGAAAACCGCCTGGAATCGTCAATTGTTTATTGTTGTCGCAACTTTGGAGAACTGTGTGCTCTGGCAAGTCTATATTTGGGTTTCAGTCGAATGACTGTCAACAATGAGTCAGATCTGAATTCACCGTCGGTATTCAATCAAACTTCAGGGCTCGATTCGCCTCTAAGCGTTGAAAGACCACAATGATCGGTACCTTCTGTATCAAATATTGAGGATATCAAATGAAGAGTTCAGGGGAAAAACAGTTTATCTCGATTTTTTGTCAAAAGTGAGTTGAGAATGGTACCTTATGTTTTGATGTGGTTAAAATAGGGAGCGAACGGGTCTAAATGCTTCAAAACATCGGGTGAGTATTTCGTATACAGCGAAAGAACGGGCTTATGGTAGCGGTCCAGGGAAAGAACGGGCTAACTTAGAGCTGCCGCTTCCCCGATCCTTGTTATTTCATTATATAGCCTGTGAATAACAGAAGTTAGCTGCGTTTCACATGGCACATTCTACCACTTTTCCGACCTGTTGATGTCTCTTTTCAATATTCATCGTTTGGTCCTGTGTTATTAATTGATTTTTGGCCTGATCAAAACCAGATATTTTGATTAGGCAGGTTTTCTTGACACAAGGTATATTCCTATAGCTCCAATGAAGACAAGGTGGCTGAAAGAAACTAAATTTCATGTTGATTACCTTCAGCTAGTTTACAATCGTGAGAACTACAATGAAAAATTTACTTGCAAGTTTGTGACACCGAATCCGCCTAAATAGAAGAAAAGACTTACAGCGATTGCCCAGGTTTCAGCAGATTTGGCTAAGCAGCGACTTCGTCCATCAGAGTTTCACTTCCCATCAAAAACCTACACAAAACATCTCGGTTTCTTCCGAAAGTTTCACTCATGCAGCATAACCTTATGAGCGAATTTTCGTAAATTATCATATTGTATATTGTTAAATTGTTTTGAAATTGGAGCCTTTCGAGTGCGAAAAAATGGTTAACTATTAATTTTATAGCGAAAAGTATTCTAAATGACTAAATACTAATCTGCACTTCAAAAAGAGATTTTGGATTTTTTTTTTCAGTTTTTATAGATTTCTTAAACCAAATTTTAATGAAATTTAATTGAATTTGTCAGCACAATTGTGTACATAAATTTTTTATGTTCTATTTTATACCTAGTTAATAAACTTTATTTGAGCAATATTATGCTGAAAAATATAAATTCAGCGATTTTTACGTAGCAGTTTTTGGCAATATTTAAGCATATTTTCCAGAAATTTTTTGAAATTTGACCAATATAATGTGCTCATAAAGTGCTGGCCAACGAATCCATCCTTTCATTTGGGAAGATAATTTTTCGGCGTAAGAACGGAATTTTTATCTTAATCCTGAAGAGAGTTATCAATGTATACATATGTATGTATATATTTATGTATGTATGTTTGATAAAATTGTTGACCATGAATCGTATAGTGAATATTGAAATCGGAGATTTCAGATGTTTTTTGGGGTGCGGTTGATTAAGTACACAGGCTTTTGTAACCAACGTTTCGTACGAGTATTCGTACATCATCAGGGCTCTACAACAGACAACACATAACGGGACTCAGTCTAAATCGGTGTTAATAGGGATTTTAGTTTTCTTTGAATTTTACATCTAATCTAATTGGGTACAAAATATTAATATGGAAATATGAAATAACTTTCATGAGCGGTGTTGGAAGGTGAATAGCACAATATCTGTAAACTGGTAGGTAGTAACAGGAATTCACTGCAGTTCAGAGAGTTGTGCACCCAGGGACTTATAACAGGAAACTGAGCTTTGATGCAGAAAAGCCTACCTGATATATCAATTAGATTAGATGTAACATTAAAAGAAAACTAAAATCCCGATTTAGACTTAGTCGCGTTATGTATTGTCTGTTATAGAACCCTGATGATGTTCAAATAAACGTACGAAACGTTGGTTACAAAAGCCTGTGTACTTAATGGACCGTACCTCAACAAACATCTGAAATCTCCGATTTCAATATTCACTATATATATATATATATATATATATATATATATATATATATATATATTTAATTTGAAGTATGTTGATCGTAGAGTATTAAAGTAGTGGTGGAATCGTTGAGGTTCGATCAGTAAAACCAAGTGGGTGCAACGTTTCGAAGAATTTATTCCTCCATCTTCAGGGCCTTAAAATTAGACCAAATATTAGACCAAATAGACCAAATTAGGCCAAATATTTAGCGGACATATTACAGTGTTTACCTCCTTCCAAATACACCCTTAAGGACTCATTTGATTTTAAATATAAAATAGATCAAGTTCGTGTTCCCCCCGGATATAAACTGATCTCTCTTGATGTTTCGGCCCTTTTCACCAATGTTAACATAGGGGTAATCACTCAAATTATTATAGACAATTGGAGAACTATAAAGGAACACACCCGAATTCCAAAACGAAATTTTCTAAAACTTTTTAATTTGTGCACTAAAAACGGGTATTTTCAATATGATGGCAAATGGTGGTCTCAGACCTATGGTACTGCCATGGGATCACCTCTAGCACCCTAATTGGCAGAATTATGTCTTGATTTTGTGTTTGATAAAATTATTCCAAAATTGCCATTCCACTTACCATTCATCTTTAAATTCATGGACGATACAATCATGGCTATTCCCAATAACTCAGAACACATTATTTTATCGAGATTTAATTCATTTGACCCCAGACTTCAATTTACTATAGAACTCGAAAATGAAGAACGTAGTATCCCATTTCTAGACACTCTTGTCGTGCGTTCGGAGGATGGGCATATCGATACTGATTGGTATCAGAAACCCCAGAATTCCGGACGCATAATACATTTCAAGTCTAATCAACCCTACAAACACAAAATCAATACCATCAAAAACATTTTAGATCGTATTGACCGGCTTAGTTCTCCAAAATTTAGACCGAAAAACTATGAACTCGTCAAAGAGATTCTTAAGAAAAATGGTTACCCCTCAAACTATATTTCTGGACTGTTTGCTCGGAGGGGGCCAACATCTGATGATTCTCGACCAGAACGCCCTAAATTCTAATCAACCCCCTACATTAAGGGAGTATCCGAAAAACTATCAAAAATTCTAAATTCCAGCTCCACCAAATTAGCTTTCAAAAATAGAAAAACTATTGGATCCCTTTTCTCTAAAACTAAAGATCCCGTGCCTCCAGCTCAACATAAAAATATAGTTTATGACATTCAATGTACTTGTTCGAAAAGATACATAGGGCATACCCAAAATTTCTTAAGCAGTAGAGTTCAAACCCATGAAAAAGATAGCTCAGGATCCATCAAACCACATTCGACTGCCCCTACTATCCACAGTAAAGAAACTGGTCACAAATTTAAATTTGAAACAGCCAAGACCATTGGGAGTGAGCCTATTACATTCAAGAGGGAAATTTTGGAAATGATCCATATAGAACGAAATAAAGATAGGGCTGTGAATTTTCGAACTGATGTTCAAAACTTAAATAAATGTTATTCTGGTCTCATCCATCAGAAACGATCTCTTCCATGACTATCTTTATTATCTTAATTATTAGTTATTATCTTAATTATTATCTTTATTATCTTAATTATTTCCCCTCCTATAACACGGACACTCAGTTCCGTTACCTTTTCCTAGTACCGTTACGTTTCCTTTAATGAAAAGGACACATGGCTGTCAAAGGGCCGCCGAAACCAACCTTAATAGCTTTCGGTGCTTTTAACAAATATTTCCCCCAAAACACGTCAATAACTCCGGCTGGGTTTCCCCGTTCTTCTTTTGTACTTCTTAGCATAAATAGGAACTTTTTTGAACATTCATAATCAGTCGTCACATGTTTGTGTGGAAGTAAACTTCGTTTCTCTCCACTGCTGTTCGACTGTCTGCTGTAAGTAATTCTTCCCTTTTCCGTATATATATTTCTATTTTTCGTATAAATTTCAACGTAAACTTAATCTTAGTTTTAAACGCCTGGATTGTTTCCATTCCTTCTGTTTTCATTTGTTTTACCAGTTCAACCTCATATACACTTCCCCTATTGTGTAATTAATTTTGTAATTCAATATGCCCATTCGCATCATCTATATCACTTGTCCCCCCCCCTTTTTATCTGGTCATATACACTTCCTCTATTGTGTAATTAATTTTGTAATTCAATATGTATATCACTTGTCCCCCCTTTTTGTCTAATTTTAAGGCCCTGAAGATGGAGGAATAAATTCTTCGAAACGTTGGCACCCACTTGGTTTTACTGATCGAACCTCAACAATTCCACCACTACTATATATATATATGCGTGCAATAGCTTCATTTTCTACGAATATTCGCTTAAATTCAGGGATATGATTCATTTAAAAATATTCTGTACATAAAAAGCCAGGAGGTATTTAGAAAAATTACCCCACAAGTGCGGAAATCAATCGCTGTCAAGGGCGTTATCCCGTTCTTTCACTGTTTTTTGTGATGTTTGGCACTTTGTTCCGTTATATTACTGTTTATTCACACCACTCTTTACGCCTACTTTTAAGCTAGGAAGGGTCTTTAGTGAGTTTGGTCAATTACCCCCAATACCTCAAAAACCTCCATCTAGCCCCTGAATTTCCCCTTTTCTCAACCCCTGACCTTGTGAGGGTGTTTTAAGGAATTATTGGAATCATAAGGCAGAATGATGACCTTTCTGAAATAATTGTTTTATTAGTAAAGTTGCAAATAATACTCTATCCTATCACCAAAGGACCTTACACGAATACTATTTACTAACTGACCTTAATCTTCCGGTTTCCTGTTGATACTTCGGATGGAGTTCAGGTGTCCCTGCTTCGGATTTGTTACTGCATAGGGTGGCTATTTCCTATTGCCAAACCTCGGCGATGTACGATCGAAGAACGGGATTAGTTTTCTCCGAAAGGATTCCAAAATTAGAGACCGTCACTGCTCTAACACGCTTTCCACTTTACGCGAACTTCTGGCACGAAAGTCTATCTTGAAAGCTTAGCACTTGGACGGCCCGACCCCAGCAACAGGCTGCTGTTGGGCAGGTATATGTTCACTGGACGTCACATAATCTTAGAATGAATCTTCTTTACTCTTTCCCTAATTGTCTCCACTGATTTTCCCACGCATGCGCGTGATAAAGGGCGTTAGATTAGGTCCGAAATCCTCCTTCAATTCAGGTTGCTAACGGCGACGGCGAATCACAGTTTTCCAATCCAAGGTACCGCCCTTTTGGGACGATATTTCCGTATTGTAGGAACCAATAAGATCGTCTCTCTTTTGATCGAGAGGGGAGCCTGAAATCGCAGCGTCGTACCTTTCCCGGCGGCGCGTGTCGTGCTTCGTCAAGATTTTCCGTCTTCGCTTTTGTGAAATCTGACCGCTAGAATCTGGCGCGCGGGATCGAAGAATCTGGATGATTCTCACGCTTTGTTTCCAGACGTGTCCGATTTACAGGCGTCAGGTTGGGAGCCGTTTCCGAGGCTCACAATTCCCCCCCACTTGGACGGATGTGGGCGCTCATGATGTTTGCTGATTCTGTGAGCTGCTGATTGTGGGTTTTGTGGCTTCTTTGTCGCTTGCAGTGCGGTTTGTTATCGCACGTGCTGCGGTCTTTCTCGCATGCGTTGCGTTTTTTATCGCGCGCGGTCGCGGTGCGTCCGGACGCGAGTTAGTTTTTGTTACATGAATGCCTATTCGCGGTTTGCCCTAGGTCCTGGTGATTTTGGTGCCTGCTGGCTGAAATTTACATTGGATTACATCATGGTTATTGTACTGCAACTTATTGTACTTCAACTTATTGTACTTGTACTTATTGTAATTGATTTTATCGCTGTATGTTGGAATTATTTTTGTCATAGTTATTTGTGAATTGCAAAACATCTTTGTCAATCATCATTTTCATTATTCTTAATTTAATTCCTTCATCATTTTTTTTTTTCTTTTATAATTAAATGTCTTTTCAAGAAGTTCAATTGTAATTTTCAATTCCAAAGATTGAATGAATACTGTGCATGTTTTCTAGTGCTTTCTTAAAGGTCATTAATTTTCTTATTTAATATAATATAATTATATAATTTATTATATCTTATCTTATCTAATATCTTAAATCTGTCTCGTGCTTAGTGTAATTTTCGTACAGCTTTCCGTTTCCTTATGAGTTGGACTTAAAATTGTATGTGTCTTATGTCTTAAATTTCTGTACACAAGTTCAAATTTGTCAATAATTTGTAAATAACTTCAGTACTTGTCGACTATTTGCTAACATCTTATCTGAACACATAAATTGCGTTGATGCTTAATTGATTAATCCCTTACTTAATTGTATTTTATTACTTGTTATCCCATTTTTATTATTTATTATTTACACTAGACTTTCGCTTGCTAGACTTTATATAGATTTTGGTTTATCTTGTCTACTATCTTTTTCTTTAATTTTCTTTACATATTCTGTCTTCCAATTCGTTAATTCTATCTCATATTAGCTGTAATTACTGGCTACGAAGTCATTGGTTTTTGTAATTTATTAATTAATTATTAGCAGTTGTATTTATTGATGTTCGTTTCATTCTAGTTTTCTTCAATGCATGCTCTGTTTTGAACGTCAAATGTATACCTATATACTGGTCTTGGGTCTTCCTATCACTGGCTACATTATATGAAGCATTTTATGCATACATTTTTGCTTAGAAGTACGTAAATTTGTTCCTTTTAATTTTTCCTGTAATGCGTTAATTCTTTTAGAAATCATGGTGTCATATCTGCTCTTGTGTAATCTATTTTGATCTCTAATGCCTTTAGATTTACTGATTATTTTGGTGACTGACGCATGAGGTCTTCAATAAATGTTAAGTAGATGTTCATATAATATGCCCTATTTTTTATTTACGCGTTTTTTTTTTTTTTTTTTTTTTTTTTTTTTTTTTTTTTTTTTTTTTTTTTTTTTTTTTTTTTTTTGGCTGAGGGTACTTTGGTATTACCTTAAATTGTCTTCTTCGATTACAAATTTTTGTGGGTCGGAATTCGTCGTATAATTTCAAAATAGTTGTTCAAGGTAAGTGGTTTAATAGCAGCTTTTAAAAGTTCAAATACGTTCATAAGCTTCAAAGTTTAACTCGTTTTCTGATCTCTATGTAATATCTCTTCCTGATTTTACGAGTGTATATACGAAATTGAAATTGGTTTCTGAGAAATATCATCTTATTCTAAAGCATGATTGATAGATGCCTAATTTTTGCTTTCTGTTTTTCTCCGGGGTGTATGTGTGGTTAAATTAGGTCGGGTTTCAGATACCTGTCGTTGGTTCGTTAGGTCAGATCGTTGGAGACCGACCATTTTTTCAGATGCTATTGGTAGCTTTATTATTGCATGTAAACCTTTTGGGCTGAAAATGAGCAGTGTTGCTAACTGTTCACATCTCTTATCAGTTGAGTGTTTTCCTCCGTTGCTTTTGTGTCTCTCTAAAATGTGTTTCTTTAGGCTTTCTTACATGGTAATGGACTGTGTGCGATCTTTTGGGCATCTTTTTACCTCATTGGTGTAAAAATTTGAGCATGTGTGATTCCTAGAATCGAATTGTTTAAATCGGCACAGTTGTTTACGGGAAGTGAAGTAGAAATTCTCATTATCTATGATTACACGTCTTGTGTTTCTACATAAAGAAAGTATATGCTTGTCTCTGAGTGAAATGTAAGTAGTGTGGATGTTCTATGATGCAAAAGCAGTATTCTGGATTTTCCTGTGTATATGAGTGTGTTTCTATTTGAAAATAGATCTTCATACCTATGGATCCTATGGATCTTCTTCTTGTGCTTCTTTGTTCTCGAGCTGGATTTTGTGTGGCATTCTAAGCCTTCTGTACTAGATAGTATAAAACTGCCACTGCCAGTTTTGTGTGGGATTATTGCTATAAATATTTATTATTTATTAATTACTGTATGTGTGCTTTAAGTGTAGTTGTTTATTACTCGTGATTTTTACAGTGGAAGGTCTTTGACCTTCAAGGGTTAAGGTTGTTTCTTCCCGATATTAGACCGTCTTTCACGTTATAATGCGGAATTCACTGTTTATGGGGTTCGGTTCTACCTGTAGCTTTCTTTCTCGGAAATTTCCTGAGCTTTGAGTTGACTCTGACTACGTTTTGCATTTTTTTTTAAATGGGTGACGTTATACCTACGTCTTATATTTCGCTTGGTTCTCTAAGTGGATTTATACCAAGAACGTTAGATGCTCGGAATGTTAGTTGAGATGTACCTCGCGTTATCTCCCTGGCGTGTCGCTTTGCGGAGAACGTTAGCTCGCACGTTATCTCCTTCGTGGGATGTCCGTCCTTATCTAAGAACTTAAGCTCAGCCTGCTCGGACCGTTGGATGCTGGAATCAGCTTTTAATACCCCCTCCTATATGATATTCCGTTATTAAGACTCCAGTCCGTGGCGTGCGATCGACGGGTGTTGACCGTTTCCTACGTGGCTGCGAAATATTCATTATTTTTGTTTTTGTCCTAATTTTTTGCCAGAAATGTGTGAATTCTTTGTGTGTGGCATATAGCCTTATTTTATACTTTGCTTGAGAAATCCGTCGGCACCGTGCGATCGAGTGTTTCTGGTCAAAGTGTTAATAGACTAGTGAATTTTCGTTTCCTACGTTCTGGCTCAGCGTTTAAACGGATTATTCATTATTTTTGTAGTTTTGTTCTAATTTTTTGCCAGAAATGTGTGAATTCTTTGTGTGTGGCATATAGCCTTATTTTATACTTTGCTTGAGAAATCCAGAGACGCGGACCCATCGTGCACCGGGCTCTACGTCACGACTCTGAGTGTTTCTGATTCTCTGTCAAAGTGTCTAATAGTCCAAATGTGTCTAGTGAATTTTCTCTGTTAATATTCTCTAGCGTTCTGTTGCAAGAGGGCGTCAGACACCTTATTCTGTTTATTTAACGGATTATAAGGCTGGGGCCGAACGAAGCAGAGCGCGCCAAATGTAGGGTCGTTAATTCTCATGTTTTTGGCAAATTAATTGTTTCCTAAATAATGTGTTATGTGTAGCCACTAGGTCGGTGTGTTTTTTCGGTGTGTGAAATCGTGTACTGTAGTGTAATTGTGGAAAAATTCGCGTTGTCTTTGTGAAGATTCACTGCAGTGTTCTTAAATAATTCTCCCGATAACCGACTTTCCTTTTTTTATTCACTTTCTTCGCGTAAATTTTGCGGCGATAGCCTTACATGTGTATTTTTAATTCTCAGTGATTTACAGGTGATTTCCGAATTCGTCTACTTACGTTTTCCATTCCCGCACAATGACTTAGGCGTGAATTTAACACGAAAACTTTGAGTCAGTTACGGCCGATCACCAGTTGTAAATTGTTTGTTGAACTGGTGGTAATTACTTGATCACCCGGGAGTCGAATTTCAAATGTCCGTCAATTTCCAGACTGTCCGTTGTGAAACTTAATTTTTCGTGTGTGTTTGGTGTGTGATTACGATAGAAATCGCAATTGTTGCCGCCAGCTGCTTGCTGTCACGTGAGTCTAGTCTTAGCAAAATCTATTCTTATCTTCCTATAACTTTCCTGGCTATATCTTTTGTATATCTAAGTACTTATCCTAATCCCATTGTAATCTACAGTTTATTCAATAGCCTATATTCTATACAAACTTACGGTTTGCTCTCTTAACTACGTTAACAACGTGCACTCGGTGTGTTGCACGATTAACTACGTATAATTCCTAAGTACGGTTTTTGTGCAGATTATATTCTTCAGTACGGGTCGTATTCTTAAGTTCGGGGTTTCTGTTTACATTAAATTCTTTAGTACGGTTTTTGTTGACATTAAATTTCTAAGTACGAGTTTTCTTTCGTTTAATTCGCTAATACGTAAATACGAGCTTTTTTTTTTTTTTTTTTTTTTTTCTATGTCCGTTCATTGTGTATCAATTTGCTCCGAAGCATTTTTCTTTATCTATTTTTATCACGATGAATGTTTGTTTGTGGATTTGCGTCAAATTACACCAATTACAGCCTTGTTTTTATTTTTATTTTGATTTAATTATCGTTTCCCACTCCCGTGAACCTTTCATCCTCAATCGTACTGTCTTCATATATTCTATCATTCTTAACTGATTCACACAGCACACTTTATCTATTTCATTCATTTCACCAGTTCATACTAGATACGCACTCTCTGTCATTCTTTCATAACCTCATTTGTTCATATTAGCTACAAGCACACTCAGACATACCCAAATGCATTCTCTGTTTCTTGGATTCGTGGCCACGAATTTCTCAATCATAGCTAGATTCATACTTCATCTTCCATACTTGATCTTGTAGCTAGAGTCATACATTCGATTAGGGTTCTTTCTTTTTTCCTAAAGTTGGGTGGGCCCCCGATACATTCTAATTTCGATTTTCGATTCGTTCGTTTCTCAAGAGTGGGGTGTTTTTAAATTGCTTTCAATTACAGTGAAGTTTATTTTTTTTTTGGGGTATGACTTCGTCCCTATATTGATTGCAATGTTATCTGATTTTTTATCAATTTTGCAAGCTATGTTTTCATCTGGTTTAATTATTTCGTAAGAGACCTTAATTTTTTTTGGGTCCCTCGCCTGGTGTAGAATTTTTTAATGTACCAACAGTTTTGGTGATGGGTGAATCAAATTCTTAATATATTCCCTTTTCCCTAACTTTATTTCTTTGTACGATAATATAGTCCATGTTTAATTGTTAGGTAGGTGCGCTTGATCTGCGTTTCATTGAATTTATGTAGAAGTAGTGCCTTTTAGAAAATCTAATTTTCGGCTGTTGGGCTTGAAATTTTCCTATGATTACCTAGAATCTCTGGTATGAAGAATGGGTTCGTTTTGGCTTTTTCCCTATTTAGGAGTTATGCAAATTTGTCTTGCACGTGCGCGTGACGTCTTATTCTCGATTTTGTAGTAATACAAATATTGTCTTAGGGAATGAGGGTTGCACGACGCGGCAGTGCCATTGGGTGTCATGTTTCTATGAATAGTTTTTGGGTGAGGTTACTTGAATTGAAGCTTTTATGACTTGAAAAATGGTGCATCGTGGTCCATTTTGAAATCTATACCAATTCACGACCAGTTTATTTAATAATGCGGCCGTTGTTTATAATTACTCCTGTTTAAAATTGTGCTCCTCGTGATTATGTTTTATCTCTCCTAGTGAAATTGTGCTGTGTACAGTTAAAGAATTATTTCTAATTTTATGGAGTACTTCGCTGCGGGGCTTTATGTCTTTATTGTGAATATTTCCGTCCAGCTGTGTCGATGTGGGCGTCGACCTATTCCCGGTGTCAGGGCTAGGGGTAATTCATGTCTGTGGGTTTGTCCGGCGGTATTCTATGTGTGCGCCTATCGGACGTCGCCTATCCGGCGTGTTCTATGACGTGGATTTGAAAACGAGCAGTTTTTATTTTGTGGGAATAATGTAATTATGTTGTATCTTTTTTATTTTAAATCTCTCTTCTACTTGGAATTTGTTTAAAATAGCAAAACATTGATTAATCCTTTTAGTTTTGCTTAAATGCAAGATTTTTCCCTTCTTTTCATCTGGTAGTAGGTCAAGAAAGTGATTATAAAATTTTTGGTCCTGGCTGAAAATGTGTGCTTTATTCTAATTCTTGTGGGTTCTTAAGTTCCTATCTACCTTGATAGATTCATCTCTTCTAATTAATGAATTCGTTTTATAAACATTTTATAAACAGGGTTATGGAAACTACATAAGGTACATTTCGCATTGGTCTTGCCACAATATTTTGTCAATTTCAAATGAGCATCTTGGGTTTCTTTTTTTTTTTTTTTTTTTTTTTTTTTTTTTTGGACGCGCATCTTTGAGTGACTGATGTACTAACCATAAATTTGTAAAGATTAACTTTCAAGTATTTGTCAGGATCTTTTCCCATTTGTACGTGCAGTAGTTAATTATGTTTATAAGAGCTGTGGGAAAAAAAACATCTCATTGGAAATGGGTAGGTGGTTTTTATTTTTACGTTTACGTATCCTATTTTGTCTAGCTCTGTGTTCCTCTCTCCAAAATTTCATCACATTCTTAATGCAATCCTTAAAATTCGGTTTTATGTTACGCAACTAGCATTTTTTCCTGGGTTTTTCAAAAAAAGCTATTGTCTGTGACCCTGAAGGGGTCTGTGATTGACATTTCAAGCTTATTGCGCTGATAAACCCTTAATCATTACTCTATTATGGGCTAGTGTGCCGCTACTTCGTTTTGATCAAATATTGGAATTTTGAAATGTTGTTTTTAGTGAACTATGTTTTTCGCGGAAATGTTACTGGTCTTCACTTCAAGGTTAAAGCACTGTTAGGCTTGAGATAGTGGGTTACTAATCTGTTTATTGCGATTAGCAATCCTTGTGTACGCCGTTCTGTTTTATTTTTGCAATGATCCTTTTCACCTATTAGTTTTTTCTTCAGAATTGATATCGTGCGTAAACGGCTAGTTTTTCGATTTGTCTAGGTCAAATTTTCGTTCAATCTAATTTTTGTTGATAGAGGAAAGCATTCGTTTTGTTTTAGTTTAAACTTCTATTTAACTTACGGCAACTTACAATTCTTTTGTCTTTATATTGAATCAGGCATTGAAATCTACGCACTTCCTACTAAGATGAAGGATGAGATTTCATTTCGTGACAAATTTAGTTTTGGTTTTCTAATGCCCGAGGTTGGTTTGTTCGTATTGAGGTGAAAATTTGGAAAATTTGACTTATTGTTGTTAGGTTTTTCAAGCATAATTATCTACCAATTGAAAATCCCTTGTGGGTCGGCTGGTCTGCTTTTTGAAAATTTTAAAGAAGTTATCCTCTCGTTCCATATAAAGTTCTTTAATGAATTGTTTAGAGTGGTCTATAAATTTGATGGATGATTGGAGTCTCTAAGGTTTATTTTCCAATTTATTGGTTATAGATTCCTTCCTTAATAATGATATGACCTTGGATTGACATGTGAATGATGTCAATTCTTGTAGTGAAATTCGAATTTTTTCCCGAATTCGGAGTTTCCGCGGGTGCAGTTTTGGGGTGCCAATATGTAAGAGAAAATAGAGGTTATTCTGTAAGGAATATTTATCCTTTTACTTTCAATACGATGATTGAACGACGTAACAACGCCTTTGCTACGTAAGAATGATGTTTTTTTTTTTGTTGGGACTCTAATTTTGCAGGTTGGCCATGGAGGAGACTTGGGCCATTGTATGACCGAATTTTCCTTGTTTATTTCGGCTTTTATCTGCAGAATGTAGCTTTGAGATATGCTTATTTTTTGCTTCTAGTAACTGCGTTTAAATTGATTTATTTAATCTTGCGTCTTCACTGCATTACGCGTGATCATTCCCCCGTCCCTTCTCTTCAAATCGTAATTTAAAATTACTTGTTGAAGTATTACGCTCTCACAGTGAGGGTGTTGCTGTTTTCTCTCAAAAGTCTGAATTTCTGTGTTTCTGATTGATGTTTTTTGAAATATTGAGAGGACTTCCCAGTCTTTTCCTTTGTTGGTTTATGAAAACAACCGTTTATACCGATTATGAAATTATATGATTTTTCTTTGCAAAATCTTTTTTTTTTTTTTTTTTTTTTTTTTTTTTTTAACTATGGGGCTGGATTATGTCCTTATGCCTCCTTTGTATGACGATTATAAGCAACTGTAGGGACCATTCTGTATGTCCTATTTTCTCTCTTTTTTCTCTCTAAATTCTTCAATAGTGTATGGGGTGGTTACTAGATTTTAAAGCGCCTCCTGCAATTGCATGTCTATTAATTCTTTATTTTTTGTAAGATTGTTTCTTTAATTGAGTTAATTAAGTTACATTTACTGGAATCTCCAATCAGCCCTGCACTTTTTCTTATATTAATTCCTGAAAAGTTGATGTTTCTGCGTTTAGTAGCCTATGAAATTGTTGTTTTTATTGTTATCTTCAATTTAATTAATTGTACACATGATAATGAATTTGATTGCTATAATCTTCTTACGTACGGCTTCTGGTAGTTATTTTGAAGTTATGTGGGTAATACATTTTTGAAAAACAAAGGTGACTCTTCGTTGTCTTAATTCTTGGGAAACCGTGTCTTTTTTTTTATAAGAATAGATTCTATAATCTTAATTTTGTTTTTATAAGATGTTTTAGATAAATTGATTTTGCGCGTTGCCGACGGGATTGCTCCCGACGGTATTTAATCGGACGTTTTTACTCCCGACGGCTGTACAACGTGCCGACGGGATTCAAGCTTCTTGCGTAGGTGGCTAGTATCTGAATCATTTATCCTAAACATAGTTCTTCTTGCTAATTCTTTCTGGTATTAGTACTTTAATTTCGTTCTATTGTTTTGCAATTTCATTAATTTCGTGTGTAACATAAAACAACCTCTTTTGGGGTATTTTTTCCATCTTTTTTTTCCGATGCAATCGGGTGAATTTTTATGAACAGCGTTCTCTTAGTTGCATTTTACTGTAGTTTAAATTTTGCGCACGATGTGCACACTTTTCCGAGCGGGTTGGCTGGTGATTTAATGGTTTAAGTGTGTAGTGAATGATGTCAGTTTTCAAAATGTGTTCCCTACTTTATAGACATCTCGTGTAAGAATTCGTGCAGTCCGTCTCTTGAATTTCTTCCTAACAATGGTTTTTTTTTTTTTAATATAATATTTTTTTATATATATTCCAATTTATTTATTTATTTATTTTTTTATTTATTTATTTATTTTTTTATTTTTTATTTTATTTTTTTTTTTTTTTTTCGTGAAATTTAAAAGAATAAAAGGTGAATTTATTGTCTGTGGTATGTTCTTATCATGGTTACACAATGGTATTGATCTTTTCCCTAATACGAGCAAATTGTTATCATATAAACATCGGGCTCCTATTTTCCTATCTAAGTTCGTCCGTTCAACATATCTGTATCATTTATAAATTGAACACATGGAATTCGATCGTTTCGTTCATATCATAATTTTTATGAAAATAGTACACATGAAATTTGAGCTTGTGGTAATCCTTATATTTAAATATCTTCGGCATTGGAAGTATCATGCATTAATCACCCTGCATCCTTTGTTTCGCTTCTCCACACGGTGGTCCGCTGACTGATTCAAGGCCGTCTGAAATGCCGACGAAAACTGACTACAAGGTGGTGTTCCGGAACCTTGTACGAGTAGAAATTGACCCTCCGGGAAATCCGAGCTGATCGTTTACTCGTACAAGACGCAAATCAAACATTCAGTTTTCGGGTGTTGTAACAACCTAAATTATGGGCTCAGTAAAAAAAAATGGGTGAAACTAGACCTCAAATGGGGTAGAATGCCACCAACCGCACTTTTTTATCTCAACCCGTTGCCGAGATATGATTTTTTAAAGTTTTTTTCGACAAAAACACGTTTTAGACCATAAAAACCTCATTTTCTCCACTATAGATACACTTTTTTTAATTTTTGACTACATATCTGAAATCAGCGTTAAATTTCGTATAAGAATACTGTTCTCTGGATCTTCAGAAGTTCAATCCTTAAACCATAATCCTTGTTCAAACGTGAGAAAATTATAAAAACCAAGTTTCCCGAAAATCTTCGAAGCTGTACTGTCTCCCAATAAATAATCTTGAGACTTATTAAACCTCACAAATTTATTCTTCATTTAAAGAGCTTTCAAACGATGGAGACGCTTTTGAAATTTCCTTTCAAATTGGTGCAGTTATTTAACCTGGAAGATGAAAAAACGTGTTACCTTTTGGTTGTTTTGTTCTTGATGGACGGGCTGGGATGAGAAAACAAATGAAAACACGGCGGCTGTAAAAAACGACTAAGACTTCCTAATCTCGTTGAATAGTTGAACTCTGTCTCTCATCAACGCGTTGGAAATAGTTTTGACTGAAGAAAATGAGTTAGCTCGTCCATTCACTCTGTGACGGTGGGGTCCTTTCGAAAAAGGGCAAGAGCGTGCATCCGCAGTCGAGGGAGCCACTTCGAAAACACAAAATTGTGAGTTTCATTTGAAGCAATAATGTAAATGTAAAAGTAAATTTGTTTTCTCTTTATCCAGGAGTAATTTTCATTTGCAATTGCGTTTTTTCCGTTGTCGAGTTTTTATTTGTTTTTTCATCCCAGCCCGTCCATCAAGAACAAAACAACCAAAAGGTAACACGTTTTTTCATCTTCCAGGTTAAATAACTGCACCAATTTGAAAGGAAATTTCAAAAGCATCTCCATCGTTTGAAAGATCTTTAAATGAAAAATAAATTTGTGAGGTTTAATAAGTCTCAAGATTATTTATTGGGAGACAGTACAGCTTCGAAGATTTTCGGGAAACTTGGTTTTTATAATTTTCTCACGTTTGAACAAGGATTATGGTTTAAGGATTGAACTTCTGAAGATCCAGAGAACAGTATTCTTATACGAAATTTAACGCTGATTTTAGATATGTGGTCAAAAATTGAAAAAAGTGTATCGATAGTGGAGAAAATGAGGTTTTTATGGTCTAAAACGTGTTTTTGTCGAAAAAAACTTTAAAAAATCATATCTCGGCAACGGGTTGAGATAAAAAAGTGCGGTTGGTGGCATTCTACCCCATTTGGGGTCTAGTTTCTCCCAATTTTTTTTACTGAGTCCATAATTTAGGTTGTTACAACACCCGAAAACTGAATGTTTGATTTGCGTCTTGTACGAGTAAACGATCAGCTCGGATTTCCTGGGGGGTCAATTTCTACTCGTACAAGGTTCCGGAACACCACCTTGTAGTCAGTTTTCGTCGGCATTTCAGACGGCCTTGAATCAGTTAGCGGACCACCGTGTCCATGAGGAGTTACTGCTTTCAAATTTGATTTTCTTTTATGTTTACAAAACTTCGAGTACTTCCAGTGTCGATTGCAATCCTTAAATTGTACTTATCTGATACGGTGTGAAGCTACTGATTTCCTATATTCATTGTAGAGATATTCAATTTGAAATTCGCTTTTGGCTCATGCATGACTATATTAATTAAGGACAAAATCGTAAGACTATTTGTTGTTACATTTATATGACAAGACGGCTGTCTGACTTAAATTCTACAATTGTTAAGGATTAATTCAAATAATATTGGTCCTGGTGCTAGAATATGTTATTATTTACTGAATTTATGACGCGCATCACCTTTACTCAGGTCTGTTCCCTAATTTCTGGAATTTAATGGTTATTAATCATCTCTGAAATCTCTTTTTTTTTTAATTTGTTTTATTACTTTTCCCCGTTTTTTAACTTATTTAAAACCGTACTAAACCGTACTAATTATTATTCTTTCTACTTAATCTTTATCTGTACACTTTAAAAATATTCTCTCTTTTCTCTGTAACTTTTTCCCGTTTCTAAACTTATTAAAGACCGTACGACATACTTCTCTCTTCCTCTATGTTTGAATAATTCACTTTTTTTCTTCCTTAAATTCTTAATCTTCTCTTTTTCCTCTTTTAATCCACATTTTTAATCTTTCATCTCGTTAATTCTCTTTAAACGCGTTTGAATAATTCTCTTTTATTCTTTATTTCTCTCACTTTAAATCTTTATTCATCTCTCTTTTTAATAAACTTCCTTAATTCTTCAATAATCTTCCTTTATTATTTTCTCTTAATTTCCCGGGATTAACACTCATTTTATTTATTTTTTCTTCTCAAACTTCATCTTTCTCTAGTTTTTTAATACACTTCCTTATATTTTTCATTTTTCTATCTTGGACATACCATTTCATAGGTATTCCACCGCGGTTTTTTCTCTATTTTTCTTCAATACTTCAATTTCTTTAATCATTCCTTCTTTTTTCTTTACCATGGATTTTACATTGGGGCTTAACTGATCGAGATTGCGCCTCCACCATTTGTACGACAATTGTAATATATGGGGCTGGTACTTTGATCTTTCGCGCCTCCACCATTTGTAAGACCGTAAATCGTGGTAAAAATCACTGTTTATTCACACCACTCTTTACGCCTACTTTTAAGCTAGGAAGGGTCTTTAGTGAGTTTGGTCAATTACCCCCAATACCTCAAAAACCTCCATCTAGCCCCTGAATTTCCCCTTTTCTCAACCCCTGACCTTGTGAGGGTGTTTTAAGGAATTATTGGAATCATAAGGCAGAATGATGACCTTTCTGAAATAATTGTTTTATTAGTAAAGTTGCAAATAATACTCTATCCTATCACCAAAGGACCTTACACGAATACTATTTACTAACTGACCTTAATCTTCCGGTTTCCTGTTGATACTTCGGATGGAGTTCAGGTGTCCCTGCTTCCGATTTGTTACTGCATAGGGTGGCTATTTCCTATTGCCAAACCTCGGCGATGTACGATCGAAGAACGGGATTAGTTTTCTCCGAAAGGATTCCAAAATTAGAGACCGTCACTGCTCTAACACGCTTTCCACTTTACGCGAACTTCTGGCACGAAAGTCTATCTTGAAAGCTTAGCACTTGGACGGCCCGACCCCAGCAACAGGCTGCTGTTGGGCAGGTATATGTTCACTGGACGTCACATAATCTTAGAATGAATCTTCTTTACTCTTTCCCTAATTGTCTCCACTGATTTTCCCACGCATGCGCGTGATAAAGGGCGTTAGATTAGGTCCGAAATCCTCCTTCAATTCAGGTTGCTAACGGCGACGGCGAATCACAGTTTTCCAATCCAAGGTACCGCCCTTTTGGGACGATATTTCCGTATTGTAGGAACCAATAAGATCGTCTCTCTTTTGATCGAGAGGGGAGCCTGAAATCGCAGCGTCGTACCTTTCCCGGCGGCGCGTGTCGTGCTTCGTCAAGATTTTCCGTCTTCGCTTTTGTGAAATCTGACCGCTAGAATCTGGCGCGCGGGATCGAAGAATCTGGATGATTCTCACGCTTTGTTTCCAGACGTGTCCGATTTACAGGCGTCAGGTTGGGAGCCGTTTCCGAGGCCGTTTCCGGGGGTTTCCGGGGGTTTTTATGATAAAAATAAATTTGCGACGTATTTTGGCACTTTTATTACTTTAACATGTACGTTGACATTACAATTTCAACAATTCAGATTTTTGGAACGCAAGATGTACATTTTATTGAGTTTTTTTCATTCAAATTCGTTTTTCTCCAAACTAGGATAAACCTTAGTAGCCCTTTCTTCCCGTGTACTCTTTAAATGGAAAACGTTGAAAGTACGGTTATATCTCTTATCGCCCGACTATTTCTGGAATCATTATGTAGAAATTGTTGCTGCTGGGTTGGTAAAACCATTTTTAGTGCGATCCATCCCGCGGTGAGCTTTCTTTTATTTCCTTCTTCTCTCTCCAGCTCTGACTTTTTATACGGGCGATTTGAGGTTCGGAGTGGCGTTTATGAGCATTTTTAGGGTGAGGCGCCTGGGAAATCCTTTCGTCATAACGGCAGCAATTACTCCCCTAGACCTTTCCCTTCCCATATGCTCTTCCCAACAACCCACGCCTTGTGTTTCTTTCTCCTTTGCAATATGATTTCGAAAGATATCGATTCACACTGTCTAAGCAGCAATCATATCAAATGATTTTCCTTAAGGCTTTCAACGTGTTTATTTTCGACGGCCGTTTAGAGGGGTAGAGGAAGCGGGGAAGTCCAAAAAGCGCACATTAATTCTTACTTCGACCCCCCTCCCGCCCTACGGCCCATGGTTTTGCTGAGATTAGACAATTTTAAATTCGCTCGTTCCACCTTTCGGAAAATCCCAAGAAGATCCCTCCACTCGTAGATCCGGCCCACTCAGCCGTTTGGCCGTGCATAGACACGACAGAAAAACAAACAGACAAACGGAGTTTCATTCTTATAAATAGTCTAGATTTACAAGGTACAAAAGTAGCCCTTCCCCTCCTAAATTTTTCCTACAATTTTTGGAAGATCAAAGTGAAACTTAAAGAGTGTTTATGAGGTGCTTAATCCTAAGTTTTTTGGTGCCTATTAGGAAAATTCGTTCTCCATTTTTTTGCACAGTGACACCTCATAAAGACTTTGTAACGCTATACGCACAGTTTCTTTTCTAAAAATAGGTCTCTGTGTGATTGAATGGATTAAAATGTCGAACTTCCTTTCCAGTTTCCACTTTTACTAAAGGTTTGTCGGTCTAACAAATCGTCAACAATGTAAGAAAATGGAGGGTAAAAACGCGATTCTTCATGGTTCATCAGCATCACTCTGGGATATCAAAGGCTGGCTTCATCATCGTGTTCAACGCCAAACAATCTTTGAAACGAGGTCTCAATCGGCTAAAGTTGACGAAAAAAATTTCAAGTTAATGTTCAATAAAAAATAATGATCAAGTTCAAGGTAAAAATGTCCAAGCCGCTGGCTTCGTTTCGCTTCAGTACTTGAAATGTTTCCGACGAAGTCCGAGCCCTTTTCTCGTGTTGGATTAATTTATTTTTGTGCCGGCTCTTTAAGGTAGGGTTTGCTGTCAGGATATTTAAGTGAATTTGATTTTAACGGTGAGCCGAGTAGTTGTCGGCTCAAATATCCCCAAGGATGTGTATTGGGCGAACTCCTATACCTCCTGTACACAGTGACCCACCAGATGTTGACCATAAAAAGACAGCAACATTTGCAGATGACACTGCAGTCCTGGCAGTGGATGACAGCAACAATTAATCAATTTCAAAACATAACAAAACCCTCATCAAAATCAGTATTTGGACATCGAAATGGAGGATCAGATGAAATGAGGCCTAGTCAGTGCACATTGACTTTACCAACAGCAAGATCAACCACATCCCTACTTTCCTCAACAATGTGGCAATTCCCTTCGCGAACGAAGCCAATATCTAGGCATGACGCTAGACGTTAAGCTCAGGTGGAAGGAACATGTTAACAAATAAATCAATTGAACTTAAGTCATGTTATAACTCAGAACAATATACTGGCTTATCGGCCGGAGATTCACCATAACCATTGGCAACAAGCTGCTATGGTACGATCAAGTACGAAGTTGTGAGGCTGCACAGCTGCCATTCCCAAACGGTTCATTAACTGTAGTGATTAATTTTTGAAGAAAAATTCGTTTAAAGTCTATAAAGAATTTATGAAATATAGTTTTTGCGTATGTGAAATACTGGCCAAAGAACTTAGGTGATATTGCAGACTCGGGTGGAGTTGTACATATATTGTTATCCTCTAAACTTATTATGACTCAGGTGGAGGGTATTATGTATTGTGTATGGTGGGTGTGATGTTATGTAGTAGTGTGTATGGTTCTCTAGCTTGATTTGTAATACTTAGTAGTCGTTGGTCTGTGATATTTTAGGTGTTTTTAAAATTATCTTGTTATCGAACTATCAAAATGTTTATTTTTCGTTGTTTGTTGTCAGTTTCTATATCATATTGTGATTTTTTATTATAGGTGATTTTATTATTCACGCTGGAGCGTGAATGTAAATTACTAGTGTGTGACTGTTGTGTGTGTGGTTTCTTTCCTCTTGTTGGTCTGGTGGTGGAGAGAGCTTCTGCTGCCGCTGGCGGTTTCCATCACCAGTTGCATGATCCGGGAAGCCGCCATGGTGGGTGAGGCCTGGGGCCGGTCGGGAAGCGCCCAGCCGGCGTGGGGGTTACCGCATGCCCCCACAGCTCCTTGATTATAATGCTGACGATTTCGAGCTGTTATTATTAAATTCCATAAAAATTATGTAATGACGATTGTTATGTACAAATTGTATGCAAAGCTTGAAACAAAGACTGAACTGAACTGAACATTGTATAACAGACTCGAAGTGATCTTTCCGAAATTATACTATCCACCTCGAAGAGATTAGAAATCGAGCTGCTGCTCATTTTATCAGACTAAAAGGTCACGTAAATGAGGAAGCTAGTAAGCCTTTGAATGTGCAAGATCAAACTCGTCGCCTTATGCGTTTGAAACGACACGAACTAGTGTAGGAAGTGAATGTGATACGTTGAAGAGACATTGGCCTAAGTTATGCATCTTAACCGCTGAAAAATGTATATTAGTCAAATAAGTCAAATTAATATTTTTAATGAGTTTACTTGGTCTAAAAGAATGCTTTCAAAAAACCAATTCCAAGACCAGCAGTTATAAACACTCAGGATCAAGAAGAGTATCTAAATTGATGGAAATTTCTTCGACCATTCAATATGAGTACATTGATGTAAATTTCTTGTCCAGCCGACTTGAAATACAATCTCCTTCAATACAGAACAATACATTAGCAGTTAGAGGCTTCGTATAGACACAGAGCAATTCACTCACATACCCTAACGCGGGGCGACCCTTCTCGTATATCACCATCTGTGTTGGCCCTCCGTTTTTCCGTAAATGCTTTTCGGGGTAGGAGAGCAAGACAGATGGCGGAGCGCATCCTATTTTTGTGATGAGATCTCCATCCAAAGCCTCTTGAACAAATTCCTTGCTTGCAATTCCAAGATGGAGCTATTTGGTTATTCAAAAGTGGCTTTTCAACCTCAATTGTATAACATGATTTTACTTTTGCTGGAATAATTCGTACTGTTTGGTGTCATTGCAGGCATCATAGCTTTGTGTTTTGAGTCATGCTACAAGGTTCTGAATTTCTAAGTGAAAAGTTGAGTGGATTAATGCTGTATCAATTAACCAAAGGGCATAATAAAATTCTTCCCATAAAATAATTCTAGCTGGTAATAAAGAGTCCATCATCAATAAACATTACGTTTTTGACTGATTAAAATACAGAAGAACAGACATGAAACATGTTAAAATGAATAGTTGATGCAAAGTGATGAAAGAACGCAATAAAAGGATAATCCTGAAGGTATTTATTTTAAAGATTTCGGGAGGCAATAACGCCATCTCAGCAACACACGGTTGTACTCTCGCACAAACGACCTTCGATCACCTTTTCTTATTCTGTTTGGGGTTTCGGTTTAATATTTTATAACAAGTAGGTGATGGAAATGGAGAAGTTCCAGTAGTGGCGATTCACCTGGTACAACCAGAGGATGTCCTGAAAGCTGAAAAGCCAAGGAACTATCCCAAGATGCGACAGTTGCATGAAACGAGAAGAAGGAACTACCCATATCCATCACACTTCCGGGGCTTCCAAGAGTAAAGGAAGGAGGGGGGGGGGGGGGTTAGGAGTGGAAGAGAGGCTACAAGTAGGGTGGACATGGGTCTGTTTTTAATTGTTAATTTGTAAAAATTTAGGGAATATGGCCCATTTTTACTATGGAATGGTTGGATGGGAGGGGGGGTTAAGGACTCCAAGACAGTCAATACTAAAGTGGTTTGAGGAGGAGGAGGGGGGGGGGGGGAGGTTCGAAACTACGCTCTGCTACCATATAACTAGCAAGTGATGGAAATGGAGTAGTTACCCCTTCAAAGGGTTGAGGCGATTAACCAGCTGCACCCAGAGAATATCCTAAAAGCTGAAAAGCACAGGAACTATCCCAAGATAGAGCATTTGCAAGAATCGAGAAGGAGGAACTACCTATATCCATCACACTTCCTGGGCTTTCAAAAGGTGAAAGGGGGGCTATAAGTAGGCTGGGACATGAGTTTCAATTGCTGATTAGTAAGAGTTTAAGGTATATTTCTCATTTTGACTAGGAATGGTGGGAAGGGAGTTAAGGACGCCATGACAGTCAATAATAGAGGGGTTGAGAAGGGTTCGAAGCCACCCTCTGCTCCCATTTAACTAGGAAGTGATGGAAATGGAGTAGTTACCCCTTCAAAGGGTAGAAACGATTAACCTGCTACACCCATAGAGTACACTAAAAGCTAAAAAGCCCAGGAACTATCCCAAAATAGGGCAGGCAATCGAGAAGAAACATGACGCACACGCGAGAGGTTTTCACTATGAAACCTCAATAATCAAAGAAGAAGAAAAAACTTCTTAACCCGCTCCCCCTCAAATTTGTCGGTTTACATTTCAAGATGCATAGGATTCAAAAACAAATAATTTAACAAAATAAAATAAAATCCGTCCCTCCGCCGTCCATCGCTTTTCTCTGAAACACACGACCAAAGTTTAGGAAACTGATCAAATATCAATGAGGAGTGTAAGGTCCTAGAACCTTGTCATATGTTCCGATCAACCTTAAAGGTTAGAATATAGGGCAGAAATATTAAAAAATCAAGATTTCGAAAACTTCCGAAATAAGTGTAATTTTGTTTGCCTGTTAATTGTAGGTATTATCTCTAATAATCGAATGGAACCATCCAGGTAATTGATCCGCTTGCTCGCCCTAAGCTTCGGTCGTTTGCGTCGCCTAAGCGAAAATGATCGTTAACATGGGAGCAAATCAGAATTGGTGGAACATTGTAAAAATTGTCATATATACTAAGGCGATGGTATGAGCTGATATAACTCCAATGGATCTTGAAATCGATTTTATTATAACTTTTGTAACCTATAGATGCACTGTTGCAACGTAGGTAGGCATTTGACCGCATTGACTTTCAGTTTGTGGGTAGCTACGTCAATGTCGATATACTATTGTATTTTGATATCAGCTCTTGTTATATCCAAAGAGACTAGTAAACTTAGTTGTTTCAAAACTTAGGTAAATTCAATTAATTTCTCCTCGGTAGGCGTCTACATATTCATACAACGCGTGGTAGTCTATGCATGATGTTAGGCAAAGATTCTGAGGAGACGGACTATGCGATTCAGTTGTGTAATAATTTGCATTTTCCAAGAGAAAACATACACTTCTACTTGTGAAGAAACAAACATCGAAGATGGTCTCATAAACTTATTATTTAAATTGCTTTCCCGAACTATCCTCTATAGTGCATTCACCTTTCTGTTTGCAATCACACTCTCAGTGTCAAAAGCGCGCCTCTTATCAACACTCCATCGTAAGTAATTTAGTTTGAGCCTCCTGCTATTAGCGATTATCTCACAAAGTTATGCACGCTAAGGATTACATCGAAAAAAAAAAAATTGGGTAAAAACTTTTCGAGTACAACATAAATATATTCACCTCTGAAAATACGGAACTTGAGAACTCTTGGCTGAGAGCAGTACCTTTTTGTAATATATTTTGTCTAGCTATTTATACCTATTAACAATTTCACAAGAGGTTAAAAGCACCAATTATTGACACTATGGGGGACATCTCTCTTTGATTCCGTGTTTTACCCAGGGGTTCAAAAACATTCAACTTCCAAGTAGGTATTTTAAATTGTGTGTTCATTGTGAACAGTTTGCATGTATTTGATTTCTCCAAATAATTTGGTTTATTATCATGAAATAAACGGTTCTCAGGTATCTTGGGGAAGGGTGCCTAGAAAGAAAGTAAGGAATCACAGACGAGTCCACCAGTTTTGAATCTTTCATTAGAAAGAAGGAATCAAACCAGAGAAGTGATTCTGAGACTTCTGGAAATGGTTCTATAGTTAAAACAGTCTAGAAACGTATAATACATAAATATATTTGGAAATAGATTACTCACCTAACAAACTCTCAGTATCGTCTGATGGTATTTTCGATAATCTCTTTACAAATTCAGTTTTTTGATCAAATGTTGACACAAATGCCTTCAGAAATTCCAAATGTTGACATTTTCTGTTCTTAAAGTTGACTCTAATGGTAAATATTTCGTTTACCTAATTTCTCAGCAACACAGTGATGTGGACTTAGTTAAGCCAGGTGGAGTTCACTGGTTAAAGGTTCTGGTTGATCGCAAGTCCCTCGACAATAACGTTCCATTCATGGTAATTTCTTTCGGTGATTCTCTTTTACCCTTTTCTCTCCCTTCACCTGTGGTATCCTGCTGGACTCCGCCTCGTTCTCCACCAATGTCACTGAAATTCCCAGAACAACTTATATCGTCCTCGCTGTTAATAGTCAAAGGGTCCCATTCCTCTGATTCAGTTAAAGATTCTGACAGTGATGAGTAAAAAAAACACTCCTTACGTTTTTTTTTAATCGGCCACGACTTCTTTTTTCCTCTTAATTTATTCTTTTTGGCAATTCAGTACGTATTTTTTCTCATTCATATTGTCCCTTTAGGGTGAACAAAGTATGTCAACTCCAGGGACCGAATGTCAACATTGGGTATGTCAACATTGGGTATGTCAACTTTAGGTTTCACTAAATGGAATGAAAAAATTCAAGTATCTCTATATTTGCCTTGCTGATTTAAACACAAATATCAACTTTACAATGAAATTGAAAGTTTCTCCTAATGTTGACTCAGGTGTCAACATAAGGACACGAACACATTTTATGGAACCTAATGTTGACACGGGACAAAACCATATTTTTCTGTTGAAATTTAGGGTTTTCATGCGTACACCTTCTTTCTCAAGCTATTTATAGATCAACACAATTTAAATCGTAATTTTTAATCATCTACTTGACTCAAAACATCCGAATTTGTAGAATCACCTCACTAAGCTGCATAGCTGTGACAATGTCACTAAAGTGACAAGTTACGGTTGTCATAAATATCAGATCAGCCAGACGGTTCATTATAATCAGTGGAATTGGTCAACCTCAACAATTACTTCGTTATCCGCCGAATGACGCCAATTTTGATAATCTACTGTGTCTCATTTTCTTATTTTTTTGGATTTGAAACTGAATTGTCAACATTTGGTGCTTTTACCCTAATCGGCCAGTTGTCAACAAAATCTTATGAACAGCTTTATACGGGACTAAGTAACTACGGAATAACAAATAAATACTTCAAAACAAATCCAGTTCATCAGCTGCCGGTTGTTGTATAGCGATACAACTGACACGAACTGGGGGATCATCAAGGAATTTACCCCCAGGGCAGGAGTGAGAATGAACGGTCGATCACAGCACCAAAGGATCCCTTTGATCTCAGAAGAAATAAAAATTTCGATGGCAAACCTTAACCAAGCGTAAATCGAGCCTTACCTAGTTGTTTGATTCGGCCGTATCGAAAATACGCATCGTTCACCTAACGCTGGTTCGAGAGTAACTTATTATAAATTAATTATTTGGCTGAATAATTCTGAAATGTGACTTCCAAAGGAATTTAATTTTAGGGAGACCAGTTTTCATTGTATAACTTGACCTGGTGAAAAGGTTCAAGCATCAAGAAGTTTTGGTTCACAAATTTTATCTACTTTAAAGCACACTATATTTGGAAGTTTACCATATATAATAGGTATAGGAATGCAAAATAAAATCCTCCAGAGTTCGTTTCCGTTTTTTCGAACGGCAGACGATTTCCAAGTGGGGAAAAAAAAAAAAATAATAATAATAAATAAAAAATGAAAATAAATAAAGTTGCGCGAAAAGACTAAAATAGTGATGGACTTAGATATGACCCTCCGACCGCGCCGCACCTTGTAGAAAGGGGAGAGAGCATGCCCTGGAAAGGGAACGCACAGTGGAAGAGAGGATATAAACACATTACAGGGACGTCCCTATGAACGGATTTTGTATAATTTTGGCGAGAGATAAAATAAGAGAAAAACCAAAAATAGCATAACTTCTCTCCCCCCCCCCCCCCCCCCCCATTAACTTCCTCCACTGACAGCAAATTCCTATCATAAGTATGAGATTTGAAATTCCTAATTAAATTTCCAAAACTAGACCAAATTGATAATTGAATTATAAAATGATCACGAAAATCTGACGTTATAAGTTAAAAAACATGATTTATCACTATTACCCCCTCCATTCACCCCCTTTCATAATTAAACTTGAAACTCCTGACATGCGATTCAATACTACACCGAATTCATAAGTGAACAAAAAAAGAATCACGAAAATAGGACGAGAATTGTTGAAACTCCTCGATTTATCAGTTTTACCCCCTCCACACACTCTCTCTCATGATGAAATTTAAAACTCCTGACGGACATTCCAAAACTACATCAAATTCTTAATGGAACAAAATAAGAATCACGAAAATCGGTCGACATTTGTAGCTTGGGCAGCGTTTGAAAGAATCGGTAATAATCCTCTACACCCCCCACTACGTTAGTGAATCCGAAATTCCCAAAATTTGTTGCACAGCTAGACTAAAGTTGGAATCATACCAAATAATAATCATGAAAATCAGTTAAGAATTGTAGTCTGCATAGCGTCGACAAAATTTGTCAAAAAAACAAAGAAACAGGTCTTTCCGGCTTTACTCCGTTCCATTCCCCCTCTTCCATCACGGAATTCAAAACTTTCCGAGCTTTGCTGCACAACTAGACTGAAATTGGGATCGAGCGAAGAAATAATCTCGAAATTGGTTGAGAATTGTGGCCTGGGCAGCGTCAACAAAATTTGTCACACACACTTTTTTTTTTTGCAAAATCTGTCAAAGGCGGAGGGGGCCACCATTTAATTGAAACATAAACAAATAAATAAACAAGTGGGGAGGACGCCCAGGTTTCACCGACGCCGGCTCTAGGGGTGAGGGAAGTCGCAGAAGGATGAGGAGGAAGAGTGGGATGAAGGAAGTGCCCCTATAAAATGACCACCAGTTGAGGTTAAGAGCCCCTCAGGACGCGGTAGGTGATACCACGGAGCATTCCCGCCAAAATTCCCAGCTCGTGTAACTCCATGATCTTGATGCTATTGGTCGTCACTCTTTTTAGCTCAGATATCGCTTGCCGCAAATCATGTCTATCATATTTACTTATCTTAGCCCGCCAGGTCTGCTCCATGTCCACGCTGCCACTGACAACCTGGACATCCAGGATTATGTCAGACCCATAGGGCTTGATGGCAACGATATCCGGCTTCTTGCTCCGGTCATTTAGCATGTGATATAGTCTCTTTCTTTCAACATCCCAACCGCTGGATGACAAACCTGCTATCTGCTTGGCAACCGCATCTTGGCATAGAATGCGGCCGCCCTGAGTACGAGGACACTGCTGAACCACATGATAGAGATCCTCGCAAAGGACTGCGCCGCGTCTACTCTTCGAACACCTCACCGAGGTGGCTAAGTAGCCACCCGGACGGCGTGAAAATGGCGATAGTCGCGGGCCCCAATACCCTCTGAAACTACGCATCTTGAAACGTAAACCAACAAATTTTGAGGGGAGTTTAAACATTTTTTTTCTTGGTCGATTACAAATGTTCATTACTGAAAATAATAAACCAAAAAACGTTGAAAACGGCCCTATACTCGAATTTTTTTATTGGATCATTTTTCACAAAACCCCAGGACTATTTGATTAGGCAAGCAACGGTTTATGACCGGCTATCAAGTCCGGCCAAGTCAGGATATTGTCCAATGAGCGCTTTATTTGTTTATTAACCTAACTCACAATTTATTTTGAGCCCGATTTAATTTCTCTTGCACGCAATCATAAATACTTCCATTTCAAATTTCAGCTTCATAGGTCAAATAGCAAATAAAGTAGCTCCTTAGAAAACAAGGCAACAGTAACACTGTCCTTCTCTTCTTGTGTTAGTTGTTGTGACGTTTCATTGTTAGATGACGTCATTGTCACCATCAATTACCGGCTAGAAGGTCTCTTAAATAACGTATTCTACTTTAGAAAAAAAACCTTGCCTCTAAAGGCTAAAGAGTGACTATCATAGAATACGTTTTTCACCTCCATTTCAAATTTTAGCTTCGTAAGTTGAATAGCTAAGAAACTATAGGTAGACCAGAGATGGTTTGCGTTCCGAGAGCGCGCTCTATGCAGTAGAAAGTTAAACTAGCCGTTGAAGCAACTTTTGGACGACAGCCCAGTTAGGTAAAATTACCAACAAGATAAATTTAATGTTTGAGGGTAGGCTGCACTGCTTTCGGTGAATTTTTGGCAACTATTTTGGTTTTTCAAAAAGGTAATTAGTGCCAGCTGTTTTTTGCTTCCTGTGGCTCATTCTCCCTTCATTATTTTTACGTTTTCTTTCTTACATTTTGATAGTAATGTAGGCATATTTATCTAATTTAATTTCATCTATTCGTTATGAGCAACATCCATAAAACAGGACATTCGTCGTCTTTTCACTTTGGAAAAACACTTCAGCGGCAAGCTCTCCTCAAGATCATCTTGGTGCTTTGAATATAGAAAGTATTCAATAAGAGGTTAAGAAGTAATAATGAAATCAACATTTCAATAATCGAACATAGATTATTTCATTTAATGGTACGTGTAATAAGTAATAAGAGAGTAAATTAATATGAGAGTTTTTGTACTTCTCGTATTCATTTTCTCGTATACGAAAATGGCCTTTCCGAAACGAGAAGAGGTTTTCGAAGTGGAAACACTTTTCGGAACGTTCTTCATTTTTATTTGGGGATAATTTAGGAGTGCGTTATAGGGACCACTTAGTGGTGGAACGTAGCACTAAAGGGTTGGTCCCAATGAGGCTAGACTCGACTTGGAGCGCTTAAAGGATTCCATTCCGAGTCCGGTTTTGTTGGGTGGGCTTGGGCTTTGGAACCCCCTCTACCCCAATTTTCATCAACTCACTCTTCCCACACCCACGAACCATCGACCAGTGCCAATCTCGCATCCGACTTTTCAGACCGTTCATGTTGTCAGAATTAATAATAAATGAAATTCGTACAATATTTTGTTTCAAAATACTATACAGGTACTATATAAAAATATAATGTTAAATGTTAAAATTAATGTTAAAAATACTAAAATGTTAAAATTAATTTACACATTTGCAATTTGCACGTCAACCAGAAGGGTCATTAGCAACATTTTGTTCTTGCTTTCGAAGTTTTATCGACGATTTCAGCTTTTGCATTCTCAAGATTTCGTTTCAAGGTTCATTTTACACGATTCAAAGATTCGTGTTCTTCACGGCTGAATCGTTTTTATATGATGTAGAGGTAAGTGGTCGTTGTTTCTTAATTCATGGTATATTTTGGAAATTTTCTGCTGTGACAATTGAGTGTTGAGCAGTGGTTCACAACAAGAGTCACATTAACGTCTCTATAACAGTTTTATTTCTCTCGCGCTTACGAAAACGCTACGAGAAATCGATGCTAAAAGGTAAGCATTCATCGCGCTCGCTCTAACGGCATGTTATCGTGTTTGGGAGAAATGCCAATTCGAGAAATTAAAAAACTCTCCTATATTAATAGAGCTCCCGGAGTAAGCGATTCATAACCAAGCATTCAATTGTGGACGACATTCGGGAAATATATTTTTCTTATAGCTTTGAGTTCCGAGAATTTGTGTAACAGCAAATTCTACTCTATCCGTTAGGGTTATCTTGGCGAAAGTTCATGTTGTCGTCTCGTAATTGCGATTCCAAAAAAGCTGAGCACGAAAAAAGCTGACTCTTTCCGTTCTGAAAAGCGTTTCTACGTAACGAAAACCTCACCTCGTTTCGAAGAGGCTATTTTCGTATACGAGAACATGAATACGAGAAGTACAAAACTCTGTACTCTATCCGTATCGACGCTAAAGTCCTTCCTAGAAAGTGAACAGTTAATGATTTTAATCATTTTATTTCGTCTAACACTCAAAAACGTAGTGAAGAGCAGCTCCGTGGCAGCTCTGTTGAGTATTTATAAAAAAAGTGGTACAAACGGTGTTTATGTGTCTAGTTTTTGGTAAAACGGTAGCATGTTGGCGACTTTCCACGGGAGGACGAACATCTCGGACGAGTGGTAAGTCCTAGTGGGACTTAGGGACTTAAATGCTGTAGGGCTTTTCTTAATTGGAAACATTTATATTTTACAAATGTATTAGATAAATAATTGGATTAGGACCCTCTGGTGTAAGTTTTGTGAAGATTAGCCGAATAGTTTAACGGGAAAATTAGATTTAAGTTGATAATTAGGTCAGGCCAATTAACCTTCTTTGCCACATCGAAACCGATTACGTTCTTGACGCGTCAATGGCAAGATAGAGAACGCAGTGGTGCCAACAAGACAACTCAAAATTACCGTATCTTTTCAGTCTTTACGGTTTTTAATGGTGTAATTTACCAGGTGATGGACAATTCTTAATTAAAACATTCAGTAAATGTAGGTTGTATAATACATTACAAAGCTAGGTCACGTTAAGACTTTAAAACTTGATCTGGGGCTCAAATAAGTCGTGATTATTCAACTTTAATGAATTCAATTTTAACAATTTAATGAGGGGAAAAATACAGTAGTCAACTTCCAACATTTTTAGTTGAATAAGAAAAATCTGAAAATAATTTGTAAGCTCTAATATAAGCTTGAACCTTCTACACTGTAGTAATTAGGAAAAATGGAGGACAGGGATAAGAGGTCATTCATGGTCCCTGGATGCAACTATGCCGGACTCAACAATCCCCTACCAAATGGGATACCTACATGCCACACAGACAAGATTGCTGAGGAACATGACTACGGATACAAGTACGCCAGGACACCAAGGGATATAAGAAAGGCTGATGAACAAGCTATTTGCGGGTTCCTTTCGGATGTTGCAGCAAATGGAAGTTGCAGAGGGGCTATAGGAGCTGCCGGAATATTGGGTAAATACTTGGTTGAGAGAGCCACTGGGCAGACCTTTTATCCAACAAGGTTTGCTCCCAACCCTTTCAGGAGAACACACAGGGAAGGTCAGTCATGCGATCAAATCTGGGAGAGGTTACAACAGTGGGAACATCAACGTGAAAATCAGCAGGACCTAGAGTCCAATCTCAGGGAAAATGTGGCCAACTCAGAGAGATTGAGACAAAATCATAACGATCAGTACTACAAACAAAAGGCTGACAGAGCAAAAATTCGTAGTGAATTATATAAAAACAGTACTAATAAAAAAGAAAAATTGAACTGGGGTCCAAGTTTTAATGCAGTACTAAACAGTGGTCATGGCGAAAAAGCTAGGAAATATTCTCCATACAACAAGCCAAATGGTTATAAAGAGAAACCAACATGGCCAGAAGGACCCTGTTTCTCAGGAGCTGAGCTATGGTTTCACTCCAACAAACGGAGAAGTAATAAGCCTGGCCATAAAAAGATGGGGGTGGAAAGTACGGATGTGAGTTCCCTGAACCCTAAGCAAGGAAATACACAGCCAAGGGAGTATGATGCAAATGAAGAACTCCACCCTTCCAAATCAGAGGCAAAGAAATGTACACCAGACTCAACGCAAGGAGAAATACCTATTGTGGATGCAGTGGAAGATCCAACAACCATGAATGACACATCTCAGGTCTTGGTTAGGAATTATGAGGACTTAGCTGTATTACTGGCCGAGTTGGTCTACAGAGAACACCACAATGCTCTGTGGAAAGTTGTGTATCATTTATACAGGAGAATTGAAAACTCCAAATACGATGTTCCCAACACGCCGGCATTGTTGAATCACATAGTCCAAACTGTGCTTTCAGGACGATGGGGTGAGCTGGCAAAAGTAGCCAAGTGGTTACGAGGAGATGAGTCCGACAGCACCAGCAATAACTTTGAGATACAAAGCAATTCTAGAAGAGAGGAGCTCTGTCTCAGTTCGATGCATAGTGAGTCGGAATGGACTGAGTATAATCTGGACGACCATGGTAAAAAGAAAGTCACGAGATCTCCCGATTACGACCTCATGCAATACCTGACCCGACCTCAGAACGATGAAGGTGTGAGGTGCATGGCCAAGCAGCATGGAAAGCAGTGGGTCTACATGGCAGGAGGAATCAACAGTGGGGGAGATGATGATGATATTGAACAGGATGGAGCATATGGTGGAGTGTCTAAGAGTTCCCACTCAGCAGATATGCAAGAGAGCAATCTGCAAGAGCAGCGGCCATCTAGCTCAAAAAGACCTCGAGAGGGAATAGAAAAAGATAAAGTCGAAATAAAGCGGCAGAAGAACTCCCTACAGAAGCAGGCAAGGCTAAAACGCCTGGACATGGAGGCAGTAAATACACAGCTCCTGGATATAGAGGGTTTCGAAAAAAAGGTGGAGAAATGGGAGGACGACTGGCATGCATGGGGAAGCACTAAGGAACATATTGGCCAGAGGCCAATGCAGCAGGCAACCTCTAGGGTGATGAACCTGAAGGATGAGTTGATAACTCCGCTATTGAGGGCTTACAAGGACCTGGCAAATGAGACACTCTTTCTCCGGAGAAAGACCAGAGATTTTTCACGAATTACTGATTCTGTAGAATCCATCGAGAGACTCGTCATTGAAGAACAAAGACAGAGAAGAAACTCTGAGTCATCCGTGTATTCTGAAGCAGGAACGAGTGACTTGGTATCAATGCTATTGGAACTGCAGAAGTCTACAGTAGCAAATACCACCCGAATTGAGGCGAAAATAATGGAAATTGGGAAAATAACCCAAAATGTGATCAGTAGGATTGACAAACTGGAACGTGAAGGCCTCAAAGCTCTGTCAAACAAAGTCGAGGTCGTGAGGAGACGAGTAGGAGGAGAAGAAAATCAACAGAGAGAGCAACAACCGTTCAGACCTCCACAACGAAGAGACCAGCAACAGAGGGTGCAGGCTCAAAAAGATCAGGCCAACATTATGCCAAGAAAATCTGCCCACAGAGAGACGGAGTCCGATCTAAATCCAACCACACCTGCAGCCACTGAAGACGAAAATGATGGCTGGGAAACTGTTGAAAAAAGGAGGAAGAGGAAAACAAAACTCTCTAGGAAGGCCCGTACTCAGAAAAAAGAGGGTATCATATCTAAGAGAGTAGAGATCGCCATAGATAGATCCAAAAAACAACTAAGTGCTCCAAGGCGTACCATCATAGTTAAAAAACAGAAAGATGTCGACTCTCTGAACATGGAGCTAGAAGCTGCAAGCAGTGGAGATGAAGTGAGAGCAAGGAACACCTACGCTCAGGCTTTGTGCTCTCCAAAAACAGTTAGGAAGAACATTAAATCTTCAATAAATGCAAGGGAGGAAGGTCTGCAGATTGATGAAATGAGACCTGTAGGCAAGTCTGTGGTGAAATTGGTTGCAGCAACACCTGATCAGGCAGTCAAACTGTCGAACAAACTTGTTGGCGCTGGATTCATTGTTGAAAAAGAGAGACTACCTGATAGACCGTTGATGGTAAAGGTACGCCGAGTAGATCGTAACATCAAGAAAGAGGAACTTGCTTCCTATATTTACGATCAAAACCCCTGGGTAAGGACTATGTTCCCCCAATGTACAGATCTTGAAAAAGAATTCGCCCCTGCTTATCAAATGGGTAGGCGAAATGATGCAAATGGAGTGCCTATTGATGACTGTATCTGGGTTGTAAGAGTTACAGAAGCACTTAGAAAGGAGCTTCTGAAACAGGGAAAGTTGTACATTAACCTGGACATTTGCCCCATCTCTGACTTTGCAGAGGTGACAAGGTGTTTCAAGTGCCAGGGATACGGCCACATCGCAGCCAAATGTTAAAGCCAAGAGGGCTGTGGTAGCTGTGCAGGTGACCACAACACTAGGGTTTGTCCCATTGTCAATTTACCCTCAAATGTAGCCCCAGAACCCAAGAAGTGTGTCAATTGCAAAAGGATCAATCTGGAATACATTCATGCGGTGGAGAACCCTAATTGCCCTGTATATAGGCGGGCACTCAAAAGGTACATCAGGAGAGTCAACCCACTCATGGATGTTCAAAAAGCTTCGGAGGCAGCTGGCAATAGATCCATACAATGATAAGAATCCTACAGGGAAACCTCCATAGGAGCTCAACAGCCCAAAACCTACTTCATCAATTGGTGCAGGAAAAAAGAACAGACATTGTGATAGTAAGTGAGCAGCACCACAATAACACTAACCATAAATGGTACACGGACGACCTTGGAACTGCTGCCATATGGTCAGTGACACAAGGGCACATAGAAGACCAGGGAAGTGGTGAAGGATATGTATGGCTAAGAACTGGGGGAGTTACCTATTTCAGCTGCTACTTCACACCAAATGAGTCCATTCGTAACTTTGAAAGAAAATTGTGGGGCCTTGAAGATGCTATTCAAATAGTGAGTGGGGACAAAATAGTGGCAGGGGATTTCAATGCAAGGGCTCTAGAATGGGGCATGCCTGACCCTGACCGTAGAGGGAGGCTCATTCTGGAAATGGCAGCAAGAACAGGGTTAATACTACTCAATGAAGGAAACACGCCCACTTTCCATCGTCTGGGACAAAGGGGGACAATACCAGATATCTCCTTTGCATCAGAAACCACTGCCAGGAAAATTCGCAATTGGCAAGTTATCAAAGATTATACAGGGAGTGATCACCAGTATATATCCTTTGAATTTCTACCAGTGAACCGGCAGATAACCGACCAAATAAATAATAGCAGGAAAGATGTAGGATGGAGCTTGGCTAGATTAGACCGTGATGCAATGGTAGTTGTTTTACTGGAAGGAGATCGAATACTAGCTAACAAAGAACAGAATAATGAGCATACTGCAAATGCTGAGGAAGTAGTAAGCCAAACAATGCAGATCCTCACAAAAGCCTGCGATGCATCGATGTCGAAAAAAATCTTGACATCTGCTAAGCCCCCAGTCTACTGGTGGAATGAAGATATTGCAAAACTCAGAAGTACATGTAATCAGCTGAGGCGCAGAGCCCAGAGAAGCAGAAGAAGAGCAAATTGGCTGCAGATTCACTCAGAATACACTGAGGCCAGAAAACGACTTCGCCATGCAATAAATAGAAGTAAAGCAGACTGCTGGCAGACAATCATTGAGGAAGTAAATATTGATACATGGGGTCGAGGGTATAAGATCGTGACCGGAAAACTCCAGGTATCATGTGGACGGGTACCAATGAGTGAAGAAAGAATGGATCTCATTGTTGATGGGCTCTTCCCAACACACCCTCCCAGGAACAGTAATTATGCACCAGAGGATGTAATAGATTCCCTCTTATTCTCTGAAAGCGAATTAAAGAAAGCGATTGGAGCTTTAAAAAACAAGAAAACACCAGGACCAGATCGCATACCCTCAGAGGTGTTAAAAATAGCAACAGAAGTCTGTCCAAGGCTACTATTACGAATGTACAATTCTTGCCTTAGAGAAGGGATCTTTAGCAATAGATGGAAAAAAGCTCGCCTGGTGCTTTTAGACAAAGGAAAGGGTGATCCAAACTCTCCATCCTCTTGGAGGCCTCTTTGTATGTTGGATACTGCTGGAAAAGGTTATGAGAAGCTTCTCCTGCTTCGCTTGATGCCTGCAATAGCGGCGTCAGGAGACTTATCCCCCAGACAGTATGGATTCCGAAAGGGCCGGTCCACTGCTCATGCACTGGCAGATGTAGTGAATACCTTGAAAAAAACTCAGGAAGGTAGTAGATATACTAGGAATCTGGCAATGCTAGTGACCCTGGATGTGAAAAATGCCTTCAATTCTGCAAGATGGACTGATATGTTAGAGTCCCTGGATACCACCTTTAAAATACCAAGATACTTACTAGCAGTTATGGACAGCTATCTTAAAAACCGAACACTGGTTTATGAGACGGCTCAAGGGGAAAGGGAGAAAGAAATCACCGCAGGAGCAGCCCAGGGTTCAGTTCTGGGCCCACAACTATGGAACGCGTCATACGATAGTGTTCTACGTCTGGAAATGCCAGAAGACTGCTATCTTGTCGGATATGCAGATGATGTTGCGGCAGTTATCCTGGCTAGAACCACGGAATTGGCACAGTATAAACTGAATCAAGTAATGGTAAAGATCACTAGATGGATGGAAGACCATATGTTGACATTAGCAGCAGCTAAAACCGAAGTAGTTGTGTTCACTCGAAAACGGATCCCTACCATAATCCCAATACAAATAGGGAGTACAGAAGTCACCAGCAAACCAACAGTAAACTACCTGGGAATCACATTAGATACTAAAATTACATTCTGGGAGCAAATAAAGAAATCAGCAGACAAGGCATCAAAGAAAACAACTGCTCTTAGTCATCTCATGAGAAATGTCAATGGGCCGAGACCATGTAAGCGTCGTCTCATGATGACCGTTGTACAATCAATACTCTTGTACGGTGCGGAGGTATGGGCAGATGCCCTAAAAATTGCCTACTATCGCAAGAGAATTATTGCAGTTCAACGAAGAGGAGCGCTGAGGATTGCATGTGCCTACAGAACAGTGTCAGAGCCAGCCATACTCGTACTTACAAGCAGCATCCCAATCCATCTATTGGCTGCAGAACGCAAACGAATCTTTGATAGAAGAGAGGAAGGAGAAAGAGCTCATTTAGCCGCTGAAGAGAGAAAATATACAATGGCAAGATGGCAGGAAATGTGGACTTTAGAGCAGAGAGGGAGATGGACTGCACGCTTGATTCCTCAGATCAAGGTATGGCTAGATAGAAAACATGGAGAAGTAAACTTTTTCCTGACTCAGTTCCTTTCTGGGCATGGGCTGTTTTACGCATATCTCTATAAAATGGGAAAAGTAGACTCCCCAATATGTCCATACTGCCAGGAAATGGACGATGATGTGCTCCATACTTTCTTTGTATGCAAGCGATGGGCTACAGAAAGAAGAGGGCTACAGGATGCTCTGGAATTACCACCTCAAGACGTGACACCGGAGGTGGTAGTAGCCAAAATGATGGAACGAGAGCAAAAATGGAATTTTGTAGCAGCCTACGTTGAAGACATCCTCCAGAAAAAGATCATCTTGGAACGGGAGAGACAGAGGAGGAGGGAGCACATGGACCTAGAGGACTGAAGAAATTTCTCAAGGACTCGGCCTGAAGTAATGTGTTAAACAGTTCCAGGCTGAGTTCCAACGTGGGAAAAGGAAGGTGAGGTTTTAGTGTGTTTGAATCATACATAACCCGGAGTGCGGTCCCTTTTGGGTATCTTACGAGATCCGATTACCACCTTAGGATCTTAAAGATTTCCTCACCTGCCTACGTAAAAAAAAAAATCATTTTATTTATAATTCACTATTAATCGATTCTTAGAAAAAGGAGCAAGAGATGTTCTTTCCCATCTTGTAACCTTCCGGGAAAGCCTTGAAACATGAAATACCTACGCGTTTTATCCTCTTCACATTCTGGGAGGTCGTGAAGTTAAAGAGAGAGTCTACTGTATTGACACAAAAGTTCCAGTTATGCAGCATGATTGTATGAGCGAATTTTCGTATATTATTGTATGTATTGTTACAGTATATTGAAAATTTAGGACTTTTAGGAGTGAAATAGGAGGAAATTTAGGAGTGAAAAGCAATGTGAAATGAAATGAAGGGTTCAGGATCTCTCAGAACTGCTCGGCTATTCGCGTTGCCCCCAGATGCTCCTCACTGTGCCGTTGTTACATGTTGTGAAATGACAATTTTCGGCAAGAAGGTTTCCGTAAAAACGTATTCTACGTTAAAACATTTCAGCAATTTAGCATGAACTATGACGGGGGATCCTACTTTGGAGAAACCGTCTGAAAACGCAATGACTTTGGGGGAAAAGAACGACAATTTTGAGGAAAGGGTCTAAGAGGAGAAGAACGACTTTAGGGAAACGAAAGAAAGACGAAAACCAGCCCGCCAAACTATACACATCATTCTGACCTATGTGTCCAACTAATTTGAATTTTTACTAGGGATTATGGGTATATCAATATTTATGATTTTTTGTGTATTTTTTACAGAAATCGTTCCCTCTGCGAATTTTTAGAAATTACAAATCTATTAAAAATGAAAAGGAAGCAGAAGCTGTGTTCATCAAGAATTCGTGATTTCGGAGCGAATATCATGTCATTCAAAAATCGCGTTCATTGTTTTTGTATTCGATAGCTCTTCTACGCAGATCATCGGTCTGTAATAAATTAAAAAGGATTCACAACATTTCACCTCCAGAACCCCACAATTTTACGCTTCTTACTAAATTTCGAAATTTTTCGAAAAAATGTTAAAAGAAACGGTAGGCCACAAATTAGTTTATTGCCACGCCAACCCCGATAGGCTGTTTTACGATACAAGGTGTATAATATATATATTAGGTACTTCATCAGAAACGCTGTTGATTGAAACTGCAAACCTACTGCAACTATTTACAACTACCGTGTCAAACTCCAAATGGATTACCTCCCTCATGCACCTGGGGCAGGTACTTTCAAAGGCGTAGTATGGTACCACAAGGCTCATTTTCGTAATTATGCTGACCACAGTGGCTCGAGTTTGCAGACGTGACCTAATTCCGTCGTCCACATTTCATAGCTAAATCAGCCCATGGGATACCTTCAAAGGCAAGTGATCAAAAGCCCTGATTCCCACGTATTGCACCTCTGTGGTGGAACAGCTTTTCATGTTTTGCACCAACCCCATCATCATTAATTTGTTAATTACTAACAAAAGTCCTATGATTTAGATATTTTATTGTTTAACACCATCGATTCTACCAACCAAGACGGCTGTATCATTTTACAGCTGCAATAGGTAGGTGTCTCTGTCTGTATTAAACGTAACGTGTCATTGATTCAGTTTAATAACTACCTATCTATGGGGTGGTTATCAGCGAAGAAAGGGATCTAATACAGATTGAGTAATACATTGGAGTTTTTTTTTTTTTTTTTTTTCACATACCTAATTAATTTTGTTCCATTATTTTCAATAATAAGTCTTTGTAATTTTAAAAAAATTAAATTAAATTAAATTAAAAAAACCTGTTACGCCTCCTCAAAATTTGATGGTTCACGTTTCAAAATTCTTAGATTCCGAAAATTGGAGAAAATTAAAAAATCCGTCCGTCAGCCGTCCGCCGCGGCGTATGCCGCACACTGGAACAAAATGCGATTCTAGGCGAACAGAATTATTTTATTGTTTATTCTAATAGAAAATTTCACGCTGGTTCCAAATTTACTGGTACCAAATAGTTTTTTAACGGACTTTTTCACGCAAAACTTTGAATAAGTACGTTTTTTGGCATATTTTCAAAATTTTGCGTTTAAAAACCGCCCAAAAACATTTTTATCCCAAAGAAAAGTTGAGGAGAATAAAATTCTGCGTCAAATAGTCACTAGAAATCGAATGGAGTAGTTATACTTAGATCAGGGGGAAAGTATAATGTAGATTATGAATTAAGTGCATTAAATTTCTCTCTGTAGGCGTATAAATCTAAACAAATTGATGACATCCTACTGGTCTACTATTTGAAATGGATCTGCTATGTGATATTCTGAATTCAATATCAATGCACATTGGCGCACTGATCAGCTTTGGGACATCTCAGGCCAATTTCTTTCTTAATCAACTTGCTGTGCTGAAACTTAGATGGAACTCCTTTGGAACACCGCGAAAACAATTTTGAGGTGCGGAGGCTTACTGATCAACTGAGGGTCCTTTGGGGATAACTTTTTTTCGATGTCGACTTACCGTTTTTTTTTTTTTCCAGATTTTTCTACTTAATTTTTCGACATTATTATTAAAAAGTGAAAAATTAAGGGGTCTTGGAGCTGTAAAGGTTTGAACCCTTTTGAGAGGCGCAAAGCGCCATGGTTTGAAGATATACTAGGTATTTGCGGGGCTCATTAATGATTGCAGACCAATGTTTTGCGTGGAAGGGCTATCTGATACAGAAATAAACCTTTCAGTAATAATTTGCAGCGTTTTGGTTGGTAGAAGCTTACATCAGTCTCGATTGTGAATTGTACGGCAGCCTTGGCAAAATTAGATAGGCTGAACTCGAGTTTATTAGGTTCGATCTAATGCGGTTTTCTAGTCACACTTAAAACCATCTAGATACGAGTACATGTGTGATGATGCTTCACTTATATATAGCAGGACTTAATAAAAACGGGTTTTCCCACCTTAAATTGGTTTTTTATTAATCTTCAGCGTTTCTCCCCAAGAACTGGGGCTTCTTCAGCGAAACGGAGATTAAATTCAAACTATCGAATTCGAAATTGTAAAACATCAACTTATCGTTTTCTTTTTGTGATAATATATCGTATTAAAAGCTATCAGTTTATGAAAATCAAATTTAAGGACAGAAAGGCCTTTTTGGTTTTTATTATAATTTGAACTGTCCAAATGAAGAGACGTAACTTATAATATAGACCAGTGATCTGCGCAAAAGTGATATAATAACTTTTATGTGGGTACCGGGTCATGTGGGTATTCATGACAATGAGTGTGCAGATGCCCTTGCAAGCAGAGTCGTTGGTGATAATTCCATTGATATGTTGCCTATACGCATAGAGGATCAAATCTCCTACATGCAACATAAAGCCGATTCAATCTGGCACGAGCAATGGCAGGGTGATGTCACTGGTCTGTGTGGCACCCACTCCCCTCCCGCCATCCAGCCGATGGTTCGGGTGGGATTAGAAAATTTTAAAAATGACGTAAGTTTAACTTATACTGACAGACATACTTACATCTTTTATATAGGAGGATTATATTGACTGACAAGGGAAGCCTAAACGGTAAGTTCATCTCACTAATTTTTGTTTCCTTTATTATTTGATGGGTGCGTATATCTGTGTTGATGTGCTTAGATCCTGATGACCGGTGTTCCTTGATATCAGCTCCTGTAACGTACAGAGGAAGTAGTAAAGTGTTTATTCCAGTTTAATTAATTTTTTTCTGGTTGATTCCTACGTTTAAGTAATTGTATTTAAATAATGCTACTTGTAATAATTATGGACCAGTGATCAGTGTGGGAAGAATATTTAATTTGGAAATAAACATTCATGTGTCGGTTCATAGCGTTTTTTCTCTGAACATCGTATTCCATATCAATTTACATCAATTTAATAACATTTAATTTATAGTATCAATTATTGATTTAATAGAATGCAGCCTAGGGTGTAGGTACATATTTATACAATCTCAGTTAAGCCGTCTCCATCTCTCCATTTACAACCTCCTTCCCACATTTACGTTGATATTGAAATTTATTGTAATTCATCCCAAGTAAATTCAGGAGCTAGTAATTCATGAACTATTAATTGCAGTTTCCGTTCTAGAACGCAATGCAGTTGATTTTAGCAAATCAAGACCGGCAGAAGTTACGCGAGTGTAGGTGACAGATATTCTCCACGAAACCCCCTTTTGGGAATGAAGTTAATCTCCGGCTATTTCACGAATGAACATTAAGGTAGAATAAGATTGGGTCACCGTTTCTAATTAAACATCCTAAGTGGAAGCCTGAATTCAATGTCCTTTAGTGGAACTATTTAGGTTTACCAGGCGTTGGTGTAAGAGACCGTTGAAATGTTTCCCAACTAGGTTCCCTCCCCAATTTCAGACTGTTCGTGTTTTAGAGAAATAGAATTCCTGTGAGTCCCATCAGAGACTTCTTCAAACCATTTACTTTAGTTCATTTATATCATTGTAACCTTTCATGAATTTTGCAGCCACTAGTTTTACCCACCCGTGCATGACAATCAATCATCAACAGGCAATGAGGCTATTAGAGGGTTTGATCATAATGTTATAATGCTCGGTGTTTAGTAACTCGATCGACTAGGTAGGAGGTAAGAAGAGATTAGGAAGCTTTTAGCGAATTTTCGTAGAAAATGAACCATTACAATTTTAAAATCAAAAATTTCAAAAAGTTTCATCATCGAAATCTGTTTTGAAGCATTTTGAAACGAGTCCTATAGTTTAACGCTTTTAATATATATATATATATATATATATATATATATATATATATATATATATAATCCCAGACGATAACTCTCCTTAAGATTGGGAATTCCGTTCTAGCGCCAAAAAATCAAGCTTTCCAAACAAAAGGATGAGATCGTTGGCCAGCACTTTTTGAGCACATTAAATTGCTCAAATTTCAAAAAATGAACTAAAAATATGGGTCCCATATGGCTACCCTTGGGAATACCGGATGTGGCAATGAAAGGAGAAGATGGAACGCCCCCGACTCGCACCACAAGCGATAACTATACACTCAGTTAAGAAATGAGCCATGGTTACCCAAGGAACTCAACACTAGTAACAGGTGGCGATGAGATAGTTTATCAGATGCTTTTGCAAAATCACTTGAAATTACGTCAGTTTGATAGCCGTTCTGGAAACCCTCAATCACAAAATCGTGGAGCTCAAGAAGGTTTGTAGTGGTTGATCGATCCCTCAGGAAACCATGTTGCTCGGTCGCTATTTATGACGAGAAAGCAGCAGAGAGTTGAAAAACAATAAGTTTCTCAAGCACCTTTGTTATACCCGATAGGGAACAGATAGGTCGTTAGTGTGAGATGGAATCCTTGTCTCCACTCCAGATGTTGATTATAATGATACTACATTATAATACGAAGGTGACTAGAAGAATCCTTATATACCTAGTACTTACTTTTAGAAACGATACAATACTCTCTAGTTTCTTGCAAAAAAGGTATACTGTAACCCTTGTGATTCTGAAATATTGTTTATTTGATTATTACAATGGAAGCGGGACTGGACACCAGACTGAGCGGTAGCTATCGTCGTGACAACTTCATTGGGTTGGCACAGCGAGTTGAATTGCCCAACTTTTGATTATACAGTTTTCTTTAACTCAGCTAAATAGTTTTCTGGAGAATCTATTGGTGTTTGAACTGCGTTTGGTGGAGCCCCGAATAACGTTGTCAAGCCCGCTGCATAACTCTCGTTCGACCATTGAGTTGTTGTGAAAACAAGCTATCTAATGATACTGCTTTCAGCTGCATTTGTACTCCATATTTAACGTGGAATCACGTTCAGTCGTTCCCATTCCTCCTTCTCAGCTGGGTCCCATTATTTCATACTAAAGTCCCATCGGGATATAGAGGCCTCCAACAATTACACTCAGCCTTTCTCACATAATGGGTATAAACTATAACCTCTTCAGAAGCTCTCTAATAGAAACGGAAACTCCTGACCCAACAAATCTCTTTTGTGCCGGGAAAATGTGCCACGAACAATGGAGTCAACCCAGTCTTATATTTCAAATAAAGCGGCCGCACGAGCGGGATTTTGAAATGCCTACACTCAGGTGGACGACGATTATTTCACGTTATTAAGCTTGTGGGTTCCAAAAATAGGTGACCGTATTATGGTGTGTTCTCTAAGCATTCCCAACAAGTTTGAGAGTTTTGTGATTAATGTATAAGTAGTAGACAAATAAGTGAAGTAGGTAATAAGATTCCGCTATGGCGACACTGCCTTGATCATAACTGAGAACTGATCTACATATCAGAGAGCATAATGGAGATTAGTCACGTGTCACCAATACATTTTAGGTTACTTTACTTGTGCTGATATAAATCGCGTGGATTCACCTTAAGCGGGAAACAGCTATTAGGAGCTAGTAAGTTAGTCAAGAGGAAAAGCCCCTGCTAAAGGGGCCTAAAGTTATCTAACTGTATCAATAAATTCCTATCACTTACCACATATAATGGATAGATTCCGATAAGTTTAATAGATTTTGAGTTAAACTAGTTCGGAAATGTAGTAAACACAGTCATTGAATAATTGCGAATAATTTCGATAGTTCAATGGACTGTATGTTGTTGAATTGAATGAAATACTATTGAAATTAATGAACTTGAGTTTAATGAATGAATAAGCACAACACGAATGAATGAGAATACAAAAGAATGGTAGGTATAGCAAATAACACTTTTGATTTTTCACGTTGTGCCGATGGCGATCGAATGGCGAACTGGCGGCGACTCGTGTCGTCACTACGTTGCAGAGGGGGAGGGGCGGAAGCAAAGTCATTAGTAGGTATTTGAACCGCTAGATGGCTCCCGAAGGCTTCTCCATTCCGCCCACCTTGAAGTGTCATCTTCAACAAGGTTGCACAGAATCTTGGCTAGTACTGACTCTAACAGGAGCAGCACCATCTTGATTTGCATTTGTGTCAATCGGAAGGGCACATAGTGAGCGAATGTTACGCTTAAAAAGTCCAGATGGACAGCGAAGAGTGACGACTCTGACTAGTCCGTCAGATCCAGGATGTGTTTCTTCTACACGGGCGAGACTCCAAGTATAAGAAGGAGAGTGGTCTTCTTTAACAAGAACGAGAGTTCCCTTCTGAAGATTATTACAGGTAGTTTTCCACTTGTAGCGAACTTGTAATTCGTGGAGATATTCGTTTCTCCATCGATGCCAAAAGTGCTGGGCAATTCGTTGCACTAGCTGCCAGCGAGAAAGACGATTCTCTGGCAGACTGCGTAAATTGGGTTCTGGCGGTGCAGTCAACTGGTCTCCAATGAGGAAGTGAGAGGGAGTTAGGACGGAATAGTCATTAGGATCGGAAGATAAGGGTACCAACGGTCTGGAATTTATACAAGCTTCTACTTGGGTGAGCACAGTGTACATTTCTGAATAAGTGAGATTAGCCCTACCTATTGCTTTCCTCAAGTACAACTTCACTTGTTTGATATTGGACTCCCACAAGCCTCCGAAGTTAGGTGATCTGGGTGGGATAAATTTCCAAGAAATACCATCAACAGCTAGAGAGGATACAATAGAGTTCCTATGAATTTCAGATTGCCACAGATTTTTAAGCTCTTCTAATTCACGATTAGATCCTACGAATGTAGTACCATTATCTGAATATATTTCTAACGGTTTTCCTCTCCTAGACATAAATCTTTTGAGACAAGCTAAAAACGATGAAGTGGTTAAGTCTTCAACTAATTCTAGATGGATCGCTTTTGTACATAAACAAACAAATAATGCTATATATGCCTTAACATTAGGTGCATTTTTTCTTAGAGAGCTACTGCGAATATAGATTGGCCCGACATAATCAATGCCACATCGAAAGAATGGTCTAGTTGGTTCTAGTCGAGATTCTGGTAAAATGCCCATTTGCTGATCAGCAAACTTAGGGTTCAGCTTGAAACAGACGATACATTTTCTGTAGACTCCACGAGCGAGATTTCGTCCATTAGTCGGCCAATATTCTTCACGTATAAAGGACAACAATGATTGAGGACCAGCATGAAGATTTTTCTCATGGATGGAGCGAGCTATCAATTCGGACAATTTGTTGCAATCCTTGTTTCCTCCATATGATAAGACAATGGGATGTTTCTGATCAGGAGTGAGATTGGAGTTTTCAAGTCGTCCTCCAACTCTTATGAGACCATTTTTATCAATAAAGGGACACAATGAAGCTAGTCGACTGGATTTACTAACAGTTTTAGTTTTCTTCAAATCAGAGAGTTCTGTTGGAAACATGAGCTGTTGTCCTAGACGCAACAAAATGAGTTTTGCTTCATTGAATTCTGAGGATGTGATTGGTCCATTAGGTCTTGTCCCCTTTGGATTTTTCCGACGACGCAAATAACGAAGAGAATAGGCTATTATTCGAACCAATTTGTCGAACGATGATATGCGAGAGAACATTTGCAGGAGGAAATTTGGATCAGGCTCAGCTGCAGTGACGAGTGCTACACTTTTCTGCTTGCGAGTGTCAGGAAGTTCATCGTCACTAGTGACCTGATACTCCCCATGGAGATCTAACTGAATTGTCTCACTGAACCAATGAGGTCCGTGAAACCAGAGTTTAGACTCGATCAACTGATCAGCAAACAATCCACGAGATATGAGATCAGCAGGGTTGTCAGCTGATGCAACATGTTTCCACTCACTAAATTTAGAATAAGTTTGAATCTTGGAGACCCTGTTTGCAACAAAGGTAGTCCATTTTGTTGGCTCAGCTTGAAGCCACGAAAGTACAACAGTAGAGTCTGTCCAAAAAATGATTTGATGAATAACGCAATCCAAGGCAGCTTTTACAACTTCAGCGAGTTCCACTAGGAGGAGTGCACCACATAATTCAAGACGAGGGAGCGATTGGGTCTTGATTGGGGCTACACGAGATTTAGATGTGATCAAGTTCACATGGACTCGATTTTTATTATCTATACAGCGCAAATACAAACATGCACCATATGCATCCATGGAAGCATCTGAAAATCCATGTAGTTCAATCCGTACAGAGTTGGTAGCGACTAGTTTACGAGGAATGAGAAATCCTTTAAGTTTTAGGAGCGTTCTACAGAATATGCGCCATTTTTTAGTGAACGAATTTGAAAGTGGTTCATCCCAATCTAGTTCTTGTCGCCAGAGTCCTTGCATGGCTATTTTTGCCTTAGAGATCACGGGTCCTAAAAGCCCAAGAGGGTCAAAGATTTTGGCGATAGTTGAAAGAACAGATCGTTTGGTGGGACGTTCTGACAATGAGTTTGAAGGTAGAATGTGGTCGATTGAATATGTAAATGAATCAACGTTAGGCAACCAGATCAAACCTAGAGTCCGAACTGAAGCCTCTTTATCAAAACAAATTTCTGATTTCAACTCTCGATCTTCATCAGGAACACTATCCATGAATTCATGGGAGTTTGAGCTCCATTTCCTGATACGAAATTTTCCGCATTCTAGATGGCGAATTAATTTCGATTTGAGTTCCAAGGCTTCAGCTAGTGAGTTTGCTCCGCTGATACAGTCATCCATGTAAAAATGGTTCATTATCACCTTGAATGAAATAGGATATTGTTCTTGATAGTCCAAAGCAAGTTGTTTGAGTGTACGAGTGGCTAGCCAAGACGCACTACTGGTACCATAGCTAACTGTGAGTAATGAATAGGTCTGAATTGGCTGATCAGGAGAATCACGCCAGACAATTTTTTGAAGATCAATTTGATCATTGCTGATTTTGATCTGACGAAACATTTTTTCGAGATCACCACAAAGACAAATTTGGTATGAGCGACTTCTAATCAAGTGTGAGAATAGAGGTTGTTGAATCACAGGACCAATAAAGGAAACGTCATTTAAAGAATGTCCTGTAGTGGTTTTACTTGAAAAATCAAATACTACCCTGAGTTTCGTGGTACTAGAATTTTCCTTAAAAACTGGATGGTGAGGAACGAAATACGAGATTATAGAACTATCACTAAGCTCATCTAGTTTCATGTGGCCTAGTATATGATATTCATCAATGAATTCCTGATATCTATCTCTCAATTCGGGATTGCGAAGGAATCTTTTTTCCAACAACATTAAGCGTTTGATAGCGTTTTCCTTGCTATTACCTAGCAAGTTGAGTTCATCTTTCAATGGCATGCGAACCACATATCGACCATTAGAATCTCTAGTAGTTGTCTCCTGAAACAGCTGTTCACAAATACGTTCATCCTCACAAAGTTCCTGAGTAGGATTGACATTTTCTATTTCCCAAAATCCACGCATGGTGCGATCAATTGATTCTAGAGTGATGTCAGTAGCGAGATGACAAGATATGAGGTGACAATAAGCTTGAGTTTTTGACGTATCGAGAATAGAACTGCAGACAATCCAACCAAGTTTAGATTCTCTGAAGGACAAGAATTGTTCAGGGCAATCGATTTGATCATGCCCGATTATTTGCCAGAATAAATCAGCTCCAATGAGCATATCGATTTCGGTGTTTTGAAGGAAATCTGGATCTGCAAGAATAATGTTGCGTGGGATTTTGATATTTCGTATATCTAAAGATTGATTAGGAATGTAGTCTGTAATCTTGGGAACGACTAAAAAGTTGGCATTACAAGTGAATTTTGAAACTCTAGATCCAATTTTTGCTGTGGTGTAGTGAGAAACAGAGGCTGGTGTATTATTTAGTCCACTAATTGCGATAGAAATGTTGTGTAGTTTCAAACTAAGACGATTGCAGAATGAGGCAGTCAAAAAGCCAGATTGCGATCCAGAATCGAGTAAAGCACGACAAGGGATTAGCTTTCCATCAGCTCCAACAACCAATACAACTGCAGTAGAAAGCATGATTGAAGATGGTTGAGGTTTCCCCACTCTAGATGTGAGACTAATAGATTGCCCCATATCACCGTTGGTAGCAGATTGCGACGATTGCTGAGGTTGAGAATTTCTGGCCTGAATTATGCCTTGAGTCTTAGAAGATGGTAGATTGTCACGATGCAAGAGAGTGTTATGTGGTTGACCACATATACGACAGTGAATAGCAGTGCATTTGTCAGCTCTATGACCAACCTTTAGACAATTTAAGCAAAGATTTTTAGATTTAACCAGAGCGAATTTTTCACTGATTTGCAGTTTTCCGAAATCATCACAAAAGTAGAGAGAATGAGAGCTAGAATTACAAAGAGGACATATTCTAGATTTATTGTCCGATTGTGACAACAAACAACTGCTATATTTGTTTTCTTGCTTCTGGCTGATTTTTGAAAGGGACGATTTCTGATTCTGGTGTGACTTTTGTAAATAGGATTGGTTATTTGACCTTTCGATTGATTGATTTGCTTTAATGGCTTCTAATACACGACATCTGCGTTCCAAAAATTCAATTAAAACGTTGAATGTAGGCAACTCATGAGAAGGAGAGGCCTTTTGCCATTCACTGAATGAGACAGAATCGAGTTTAGTGCAAGTCAGATGGACAAGAATAGTATCCCACTTATCGGTAGGTTGCTTTAGCGATTTTAAAGCACGAATGTGTTTCTGAGTAGTATCAATGAGTGATCTCAAAGACGAGGAATTGTCTTTTTCAGCTTTGGATATGTCGAATAAATCACGAATATGCTTCTGAATAATTATGACTGGGTTGTCATAACGTCCTTTGAGTAGGTCAAGGGCAATTTGATAACTATCATCAATTGGTTCTAAACTACCAATAAGTTCTAAGGGTTCACCACGAAGATAAGTTTTCAAATATTTGAATTTTTTCAAGTTGGAAGCGTTCACGTTACTACCAATAACATCAATGAATAAACTAAAGAATGAGTGCCACTCGTCGTATTTACCAGTGAAAGTTGGGAGGTTGATGACCGGAAGCTTGAGGTCATTGAAAGACTCACCAGCTGGGTTCACGAGAGGGTGTGGAGGTGTTGAGGGGTGTGTCATAGGTAGTGGAGTTAGGAGGGTGAGTGTCTCCTCTGCCTTGCCTACCGTGTCAAAATAAAGAGCCTCGAATTGCGACCTATGGACTGCTTCCTTCTCAAGATTCGAATCGTCCTCTAGCAGCAACTCTTCAATTGCCGACTGAACTTCGTTAAAAGCATCCCAATCGGACTCGACCTTGTTCAGGCGCACATGCAGGCCTTTGGGTGTAACATTGTCTGCAGACAAATATGAATTCAAGGATTCAAGTCTAGCAAACATGGCTGATCGTTTCGTACGATAGCGTTTTATCTGTCTCAATTGGTCTTCCATGATTCGCATAGGTGGAATAAGCAATGGATCTTTAAAATAAATCGAATACTAACAAAACGAAGAATGAAACACAAACTAGAAACACAAGTATTAAATTCTGATAAAACAAGAATAATATTTCAAACTGAACAAACGTAGATATAAGTAGGCTACGTACCTATGTACAACTAAAAACGGTAATAGAATATTATCGAACGAAAGCTAACAAGCAACACAAAAGTGATTGACTGGACATCAATATTCAATTATTCGAATGCTATGAGAACGAAAACAAAGAATATACCTACCTATTTATGTATGGACATGGAATGACGGGTAGTTTTGAATAGGTACACACATACAAGTTGACTGTGCTAACCCAACGAAGTTGTCTTGTGATGCAAACTGGGCTGTTTACATCCCACGAATGAGTAATGAGTGAGTTAATGCTAGAATTGACTGGATTGAATGGAATTGCGAAATACCAAACCGACGAATAATGAAATTTAGTGAGTTAGGTATGTTACCTGGGAATCGGAAAGGAATACGACAGGGTTACCGAAGATGAAGTGCGATGTCGTTTCGGTTATCCTCCGCTTGTGAATCCGGTTCGTTAGGACCAAAATGAATAATTGCGAATAACTTCGATAGTTCAATGGACTGTATGATGTTGAATTGAATGAATTACTATTGAAATTAATGAACTTGAGTTTAATGAATGAATAAGCACAACACGAATGAATGAGAATACAAAAGAATGGTAGGTATAGCAAATAACACTTTTGATTTTTCACGTTGTGCCGATGGCGATCGAATGGCGAACTGGCGGCGACTCGTGTCGTCACTACGTTGCAGAGGGGGAGGGGCGGAAGCAAAGTCATTAGTAGGTATTTGAACCGCTAGATGGCTCCCGAAGGCTTCTCCAGTCATTTTCTATCCCAATCCTTAATCATATTCGAGACGTATGATTTTTTTAGAGAGTTTTTTGAGAAACCACTTTAGTTTTGCATTAAAACCATTTCTCCGCTTCAACTCCACCAATTTTGATTTTCGAGCATTGTTTCGAAATCAGCGCTGCATTTTCTAGTAGAATTGTGTCTTTTGATTCACGAAAAATGTCATTTAAATATCATACCAACATAAACATGTACTGCTTTAAAAAAATAAATATTAATGGGAATCCATGAAAGTTCAAGTTTTACTTGCCTAAAAAAATCTTCAAGATCGTCAAATCTCAACTGTCTCAAGTAAGTAATAGGTAAGCTTTTGAACAGCTTGGTCAACATTGTGATTTCGTTTCAAACAGATAATTACATTGTAGCTGGATTAAAAAAAAAAAAAAAAAAATAGCCTCAGTTGTGGCAAGGGGTGTGAAAGAAGTGTTATGATCGCAATCATTTCCAGGTTGACGAATACAGCCGATAACTTGTATATATATATTTAACGTCCGATGACGAATACAACGTCCCTCTTGAGAAGGAGAGTGGTTGAAAAAACAAAAAAACCAGTCACTTTTCGCTCTTTTAATGAATACCGGACATTTAGCATTCGGAGCAATTTTCGTCCGGGCACCCTGATTTAAAAAAAAACCGGACTGCCTGGGGCAAAACTGGACACCTGAGGCCTATTTCATAAAACAACAAGTTACAAGTGTACAAGTTTACAAGTACAGGTATTTGTAATGCACGGCAAAGTAGAACAAGTGTTTCACCATAACAAAGAGTACAAGTGTAGAAAAGTTTCACTAGTAGACGATAAGTTTACCAGTGTTGCACAAAAGAAGAATGGCGTGAGGGAACTAACGAAATGAACAACGTCAAGCGAGATGCCGAAATTGAAGTTTTGTCAGCGAATCATAATGTAAAAACGGTTCTAAGTACACGATAGGATGTTTATCGTATATGACTAAGTGCAATGATTGGAAGACAGACAAATTATAAACTGAAAACTGGAAAAAGTGTGTATTTGATTTCAACTTATTCTGATGGCTGGCATAATCAGATTTTTCAGTGGAAATGATCAATCAATTCATAAAGTCTTGATGCCGCTAGGTTAGGAATGTCACGTGTAACTTCGAAATTATCTTCACTTTGTTCTTCAATGATAGGGTGATCCTCAATACCCGATCAGGAAAAATTGCGCAGGGTCACGCAGCATTTGAAACATTCAAGGGTCTTGGAAGACATCCTAAATCTCTCGTTGTACTCGAAAACACCCACGAAAAAAGCGTTTATTCATGACCGAAAAATCGTTGGCATCTTTTACGCTGAATGCTTCTTTCTTGTCTGTATTCTTCTGCTGAAGATGATTCCCACGCATTTAACACTGAAAAGTGGTCAACTCACCATGCTGGAAAATAACAAGTTTACAGGCGAATGGACGTAGGTAAAAAATCGGCAATTTTTTAGAACTTTAAAACAATGACTTGTACAAAATGATAGGGAAACTTTTGTAATTTGTCCAAATTTGCCTATACACTTGTTAATTTTCACTGTGCATTACAAGTCTACACTTGTAAGAATTAATAATTTATTGGCACTTGTTACATAAGCCTCAAGGGCTCTCTTAGCCGTAACATAAAAAAATTAACTTATTAGATAAATACATTCTAGGACCTTAAACTAAAAGACTGCACTATCAAAATAAAAAATACAGAAAACGATTGAATTACCTATACATGAATGACAATATAAAAAAACTTCTCTGAACAAAACGTATAAAGAAAAAATGAAATAAATAAATAATAATAGTAAAAAAAAACTAATAAGTTCAACTGGGTGGGTGTGGAGATCGCTAATACTATGTGATGCCATACTGTGTGATTCCGAAAGGTGGAAAGCTCTGTAGCAGACCTACAAGCCAGGGGAAGGGAATTCCATACTCTTGAGCCCGAAATCCTCAGAGAATGACCCATAGAGTTGGACATGTGGGGCACCACATTTAAGGCGTGCAGCCGCACCGAGCGCCCAAAGGTAAAGAAGCCTTCAAGGTACTCGGGGCTGGGTGTGTCCCCATGCAACAGCTTGAAAATGAATACACACAACCTTCTCTCAAAGAACATCCAACTAGAGCCACAGCATATGGTGATACATGTTCAAAGCGACTCACATTGTATGCATACCTTGCGATTGAATTCCATGCTACTTGTACCCGGTGAAACTGAGTAGCATTAAGACTGGTAGAAAAAATTTCAGAGCAATAATCAAAGAATGGAATTAACAGAGATTTAGCAAGGATTAGTTTAAGAGATGGTACCTTTATGAAACGCTTGCACACCTATTTTTCACAACTTGTACATAAAATCGGCTTGTAACTTGCCACTTGTTGCTTTATGAAATAGACCCCTGGCAACCCTGGTATATTCTCAAGACATGGTATATTCGCAACGGGAGCTCTACTTTTCTCGAGGAAAAAAACACTGCACTGTGAACCGGAGGAATAAGTAGTTTTTTAAAGAAGAAAACCGCTTCACTATAGTGCAGGGGTGTGTTCATACTTCTCCGGAGAGGAAAAACTGAAAGAAGCTTGTACTCTCCTGGAGAGAAAAATCCGCTACATTTTAAGCTGGAGGAACGAGGAGGAACTTCGTTGAAAGAGGAAGCCACTTCAGTGTAGGAGCAACAGGTACTCAAACTCTCTTCAAGGGAGTTTATATTGCTGGAATTAAGAATTCGCTCATATGGTCATGCACATTTACTGGAACTTTTCTTTTCGGAACACTTTCTTGGAACATCGTTTGCCGTTTGAAAAGACAGAAAAGAACACCTGAGGATTTTATCTCAACACCAAAAATTGGTAGGTAGGTACTTAAGTCACAAAGAAGGACGTATACGTAAGTACATTTTGTTAATTGTAAAAAGTCTTTAAATTCAAAATCAATCTCCGAAAAAATAACTTTGAAAATAAAATATTATAAAAAGGAACGAACCACGTTATGCGCCTAAAATTTGGGTTGAATGAAAAAATCGCTGCAAATTATTACACAGTAGTTTATTATTTCTGCGCTAGATGGCCGCCCTTCTACGCAGATCATTGGTCTATAATTATTAAGCCCCGTCTGTAATACCTAATACCCCGTGTCTAATTCCATATTAATATATAATAAATTCATCAGTTTGTTCCTGTTTGACCGCAACATATTGTCAACATTATTATTGGTAGTATCCGGATAGGTCAATATACTAATGGTTTTTTTTTAGGTAGTAGGATCTTAATGTAAGAGCAACGAATCATGTTATTAATACAGAGGTGTTCTATGAAATCCATGCTTAAAGACAACAATGATGTGATGTAAAATGCAATGCCCATTCGTCTTTGTTACAGATGATATGACTACGCTGGTTTTATACTGCATAGGGAAGATGGGGATATCATCGTCGTACGTCGTTCTTCCTTTGATGGCTTCAGAGCTTTACCCAACGGTGGTGCGTGGCCTTGGAATGAGCACTAGTTCCGTCGCTGGAATGCTAGGGCCAGTCATCATACCCGTCGTTAACTATATGGTAAGACTTTTACCATATAAGTTTTATAATTAGACACCTCAACTTCATTAATGTATTTACACACTACCTATATAAAGTACCTATAAGTTTCCAGTTGCCTGAAGGATCACGGAATACGGACAATCGTCGACATTGGCGATAAAAAAAAATTATAAAAAATCAACCATTGCGATATAGGTATTTCTTTCATTCAATTAGAAATTGCATTATATTCTTTCCAGCAAGAACAATTAGGTCTAAAATTTATCAGCTTGTAGGTAGGTATACGACAATGAGAATAGGTACATTAAAAAAAAAAAAATAATCAAGTACCTAACTAAACAACTCGTAAACGAGTTCCACTATCTGCTTCACAAGCAGATTCCATGTTACATGGATATGTCTTTGATTGGGGATTTCATAACGGTTGTCCTCGAGAGTTGTAAACAAATCCTTTAACTTTAAACAAATCCGTGGGCCGCATGGCCGCATCTTGGCGTTCAAGAGCACCGTAATACCCCCCACTACCAGCCTCCTTATAAACCATAAAATCGGCCTCCGTATAGAAAAAAGCCCTCCTTATAAACCATAATCGGCCTCCGTATAATAATCAGCCTCCGTATAATGAAACAGGCCTAAGTAATAGATAAGACTGATTTTTATAGTTTGGTGGTCTGGATGCTCGCATCTCAAAAATAAAAAAATATCCTAAATCAATCCTTTTAGCAAAATACAGATTAGTTAGACAAACAGATCAGATTTACGCCTAAAATGATGTTACGGAGGTCGAATATGAAGAAGAATTGAATCTGGATGGCACTGGTGATGGGGGGTTGGCCGTGCTGTTGAACGTCTAGTGGCCGCATCCCGACTAATTCTAACAAAACAACGGTTTACTTATAGAAATGTTGAAAATAACTACTGAGGAGAGAAGCCACTACAATGAGTTGTTGTTGACAGTCGACTGTTGTCAAGAGGATGAAAATGTTTCCTATGGAGTGGAGTAAATGATGCTATTGCTTTACGTTAAGAACATTGTAAAGGCTGTGTCACACTACGCTACTTTACTAGCAGCTAGCGAAATAGCAGCTACTAAGTAGCCAATGTGACATAGGCAGTAGCCGCTATTAAGAGTAGCGCGCTAGTGAAATTTTACTAGCATGGAAAGTTGAACATGTCCAACTTTCCGTGCTACTAAACTGCGCTAGTGAGTCACGTGACCAACTAGCAGCTATCAGGTAGCGACCTGTCGCCCAGTGTGACAGCTTCACTAGCGGAGAGAGAGAGAGAGAGAGAGAGACATGCTTTATTTATGAAATTGTTTAACAATTAACATGGCTTGTGATAGTTAGTATTATTAAATTCCAGTTAGCTCTTAATAAGTAAAAGATTCAATAACAATGTTAATAATGCTGGACGTTGGCAATAATAGCATGAATGGCATGGTATGATATTACCGTCTGCCAGAGTGGCCATACATAATTCATTCTATATTAGTAAATATTATTTAAATGAAATATTAGTGGGTATCACATTGTGTTTGGTTGAACTTTTGATTTGATTGGGACAGGATTCGTAGGGGTAGGACGACAATTTGATACAAAGAAACATAACAAAAAACCTAACGATACTACACTCATTTAAATACAATACACACTCACCACAACTCATTTAATTACAACACATCATGTCAGGTACATCAATATAATACAACAAAATAATTACGTTAAATACAAATCAGATTTTGTTCATCAATTTAAATAGGTAAAACATGCTAGGAAAATTTGTCCTCCTCATTTTTGTTTCCGTACATTTCATCACTGTATTCATTAGTCTGATTATTATTATTTTTCACCTCAGGGTTCATTATTCGTTGTTATAATTGAATTCTGCAACCAGTAGGCGACGGTAAGACCAGGCCTCTCTAATGTAACAACATAGAGACGCCCAACACTTGCCATTGAGATACTCCCTAAAGACCGTCTCAGAGAGAGTCCCCTGACCAAAATGTTTGATGCGGATGCACGATAATATCCTGCAACTGGCAATAAAGTGAAAAATATCCTCATTGCAGTTCATGTTGCATAGTGAACAGAGGTACACTCTGTCAACTATCCACGGCTGGTAGTTAAGCTGAAAGAGCTCGCATCTGCATTTGAATATAAGAGTGGCATCCTCAAGGGGGGTGGTCTCCGTAATATATTTCACATCATGTCTCAATGTTTTGTAAATTAAGTGATACTGGGCAGCTCCACAGAGTTCCAGCATTTCACTCCTGAAGCTCTGGCTCACTCCAGACAGTATCGCCGGCACTAAGGAAGCAAAGTGTCCCTTTTCATCCCATCTGATGCTGGTACACCCGGCGTGGGTGGCCGCCAACTGTTCCCACAACAAGACCCAGCCTACCCTTTTCCTAATGGCCCCCATGGCCGTAACTCTAGTTAGCCTTTGAGGAGAGCAACTCAAAACCTCAGTTAAATACTCAGCGTTCGTTTTAAGGGTGCATAAGTAAAGGTGCTCTAAACCGGTCTCTATGAATAGGGTATAATTTGGCGCATTCTTCGGGAGTCGAAACAATTTTTTGACAAAAAATCTTAGTATTTTCTCAACGGAGTCGTATTTTGCATATCCCCAAACCTGACATCCATAACAGAGAGTAGCAAGGGTAACCGCATGGAACACTCGAAACTTTGCCAAAAGAGGCACCCCACGGGACATGAAGAATTTGCTCCACATAACATTGATGCTTGTTTTGGCCAGGGAAACCTTATGTTTAAAATGGCTCTTCAACGTTAGGCCAGTCGTGAGGAGAATGCCCAGGTACCTATATTCATTGGTTACTGAAATTGTTTGGCCATTCAGTGACCATCTCTCCCCACGACCCAGTCTCCCTCCTGATGTCCTAAAAACCATGATCTTAGATTTTTCCAAGTTTATAGTGAGGTTCCACATGCCTACGTACTCTACGAGTCTATTTATCATTCTCTGTAGTACCACAGGAGTCTCAGCCACCAGCACCATATCGTCGGCAAACATGAGGATGTTTATTTGGACATTTTGAAATGACAATCCACCGCCAATAAACTCACCAATATCATTCACATAAAGTGCGAAGAGGGACGGGCTCAAATTACAGCCTTGCTTTACACCGGCCTTTGTGGTGAATGGATCCGAGACACAACCCCCAGACCAAACCCGCACCCTGGTTGTTTCATAAAGGGACTTGATAGCCCTGATGATCTTGAGTGACAATCCCACCCCAGACAGTTTATAGAAGAGAGACGATCTATCAACCGTATCGAATGCAGCTTTAAAATCTATAAAGAAACAATATGTTTTCATGCCTTCCCTGAATCTGGACTCAATAATATTAGTTAATGTGAAAATGTGGTCATGAGTGGAGTAACCCCGCCGGAAACCCGCCTGACTCTCGCTGAGTACCCCCGCCCTCCCCATCCATTTGGTGATTCTGTTCGATAGGAGACCAGAATAGGTTTTCACGTATGAATCAATAAGGAAAATTCCCCTGTAGCAACTGGGGTCGTCCGCATTCCCTCGCTTGAAAAGAGGAATCACCAGCGATTCGCCAAAGCCCTGACCAGGTTCACCAGATTCGAAAGCATAGTTGTAAAGGGCTAATAGTCGCTCCAAGAAATTGTCTGGTGCATTGGAGTAAAATTCAAAGGGGATGCGATCTGGTCCAGGAGCCTTACCCTTATTTACCTCTGACAGAAAGGTTTTTAACTCTTGGAGTGAGAATGGCTGGTCCAACTCAGCATCAGTCGAATCAGGGGCAGCATACTGGAAAGGTGAGGAGTGGACCGGCGGGTCATACAGAGACTCAAAGTGGGCCACCCAGTCAGTCATATCCAACGCAGGCCGCGGCGACCACTGTCGAATCTTGATCTGATTGGCTATTTTCCAAAACTCTCTTGAGTCCCTGACACCCTCTAAACTCAAAGTCAAGCTTTTATCGAAGTCTTTTTGCTTAGATGCGCAGAGGGCCCTGTAGTCCCTGGAGACTCGGGAATACTCAGCACTTGTCAAGGATGACTCCCCACGGTTGCACAGTCTCAACAGGCGGAAGACACGCCGTCTGAGTCGAAAGCATTCGGCATCAAACCAGGGACTACGCGGAGTGAATAGAGGACGAGGAACCCCCAGGCGATTCTGATCAGAGCAAAGGACGATGCATTTCTTCAAATCGTCAGCCGTACATTCCTGCGGCAAGTTCTTCACTTCACTCTCCAACTTAGACCTAAAGCTCAGTTCATCCTTAACTGTCCACCGTAGACAACTCGGGAACGCCGACCCCTGGGAGCCACAACTCCCTGGCAACTCCAACGACACCACCTGAGGCAAATGATCCGAGCAGATCACCTGGTCGACACGAAAATCGACGATTCTGCCCAAATACGTAAGAGGGAAGCAGGACAGGTCAATAACGGAGCTTCCCCGCGGCCCGATGTAGGTGAAGCTCCCCATGGCGTCCCCCGGCGTCCTCCCACCCAACACCACCAGACCCTGATTTTCCAGTAGTCGCAACAGCTTGTTACCTCGACTATTAACCATGCGATCTCTTGATTGTCGGTGCTCAGAAAACTCACAGAGAAAATCAGCTGCGTCCTCAGGGAGGTCCTGGAAAAGCCCTATTCTGGAATTGAAGTCCCCAGTTAATGCCACATTCAGGTGAGAATTCATAATGAAAAAGTTCTGTAATCGCTCAAAATTGACATCCCACTCCTGATCTCTCAGGTATACGGGGAGAATGTGTAAATCTATGTCCTGGAAATAGAAAGTAGTCATATCTTCTAGTACCCTATATTTACATAATTTCGATATACTTTTTTTTATGCCCAAAAGTAAGCCTCCACATGCGCGGCCAAAGTGAGAGACCTTGGTTGCATAAATCCATCTCAATAAATGGCTCGAAAATCTATTCCTAATTAAATCAACATCGTTTTCAACAATATGTGTCTCAATGAGAACAAATACATCAAATGAACTTACATAACTATAGAAATCAGAGAATAATACCTTATTTTTTAGACCATTGACGTTATAAATACAAATTCCTACAGTGGTTGAAGATTGTTTCCTTGAACTGTTTCCGGGTTCGTCTGCAGCCAGTAGTCATTGGGGAGTTCTGTTTATCGGCTGCGACGACGGCAAGCCAGAGCCTGAGCCAACAATATTTCGCGAGCAGATGTGAGAGACATCAACGTTGAAATTCTGGCGAATAAAATCGGCTCCATCCTCTGCGTTGTTCCTTAATAGCCCTCTCTTTTCGTCATAACTGAACGCATCGTTCCCCACGAAGATCCTAGTACCCCGGAACTGAACGCGAAGATTTGGTTGTGCCTTGAGGAGTTCCCTTCGGACGCTGGCCAATATATTTTTTTTCATCCTAGAACTCTTGCACAGGTCTCTGGAGACGAAATATCCCGTATTTTTAAGGATTTTAGACTTGTTGAGAACGGTAAATAAGTCCTCAGTTCTCACGAATTCAACTAGTATCGGCGGCTTCCGCCCCGCCACTCCCTTACCAAGTGGAAAGGCTCGGCTAATTAGGGGTACGGGATCCAACTTCATCACCTCGGACAGGAACATGGAAATCGTATTCATATAACTATCGCCTAGGACGTTAATACCCCCGAATATCAGATTTTTTTCCCTCGTTCTGTTGTCGAGAGATTCGACCAATACATGCAAATTTTCTACTTCATCTTTAAGTTTTTTATTTTCTTCTTTTAATTCAGATATTTCGAGTGTAAGCGCAGCCAAATCCGACGATCTCGCGAGGCCTTTTTCATCAATCAATTCGCTAAGACATGCTTTGATTTCGGAAAGAGTTGTATTTATTGATTTATCTGCCATATTTTCAGTTTGTCTTTTTTTGTTTGGTTCCCCTACGTTTAAGTCAGACGGGCTCCTCACCCTTTTAGACGGTGTAGCGTCCTTGTGCTCCGTGTTCGCACGGACGGACATAAGTATTCTTGTTGACTTAACTACACCGATCACTGCGGCCGGTACACTACAGCAATCTGCTCGGGGCCAGAGGCAAACGAGACGAGAATTAAGCGCATGCGTCAAGTGACCCCCACTAATTCGCCTCTGTGGCCCGTCCGACTGACCGGTCGAGCCTCCGATTTACCACGAAAACAAGAAAAATAACTTGTGTATTAACCAGCTTACATGAATATCAGAGCGGTATCCTTTGAGGTACGGCGTCACCGTTCGATGTTTGAGGTCTGAGCCAAAAATCGTCCTGAAATACGCGGTATAACCCCACTAGGGACAGAAATCGTTTTACTGTTAATGGGACAGATCTTCACGCGTTGCCAGCTGATGGCGCACTCCGCTTCACTAGCGGACTAGCGGCTACTTGCACCACGTGCTGTCTGCCTGATTTGTTTATTCTCGTTCATTTTGAATAATTACTGAAGTAATCATGAGTGATTCGAAGTGGGGTGGGGGAGATGTGATTAATTTTTTGAACCTTTATAGGAAATATCCGTGTCTTTGGGACGTAACCTCTACGGACTATTTGAAACGAGACATTAAACAACAAGCTTACCAAGACTTAATTAAGGACTTGGAAGAAGCCGGTCTCCCTCTCCAAGAAGATGGTCTTACGTCTTACACCTACAGGCGACATTTTCAACGAAAACAATGGACAGCTCTTGAGCTAAACTAGTAGTAGCAGCTAGTGAATAGACGCTACCAAAATTTAGTGTGACAGGAAAAGTAGCTGCTATTTCAGTAGCCACTACTAGGTAGCTGCTAGTAAGTAGCGTAGTGTGACACAGCCTTAACCGGCTTATTAAAATTGTTTATAGTCCAATCAACTTAGTTTAGGAATGTAGCCAGGTACGTAAGGAGGGGGGAATTGGTAGTTTGAGATGTGAACATTTATCACATAAATCAAGCGCTTTCCAACGAGTGGCGAACAATTTCTGTGCGATGAAAACTGCGGAAGTTCCATTCCCTTAGCAACGGCTGGGTTGTACGTGAAAAACACTGAAATTGTGACACAAATTTTGCATCACGGAAATTTTTGGTTGACCCCCCAGAGCAAAGACATATCCATGTCAAAAGAACGTCGATAGATTAAAATTGTTCCCATTAATTATTGTTAAATCAGAGACACGTGATTTGTGGTGAGGTTAGTTGAAAAAAAAAAAGCACATGTATTCAGAATTTTGCAATTCTCATGGACTTCAAGTAGATGACTCTCAACAGTTACGGAACACATTGATTGAAAACGAAATTCAACTACAACCGTAGGCACTACAGTCACACCCTACAACATATCACTCCCTTCATAAAGTTCGACCCGCAGTACCACGTACAGATATCTCCGTTTTCTGGCCAAAAATCTACCAGCTACAAAAAATATATAAAACCCTGTCTTACCATGTTTTCCGACCTTCTCAATCGACTGAAACAGTTCCTGAACGTTTAGGGCTACTAACCGTTTTTAAAATATTGTAATTTTACAAAAAGAATCGATCAAGAACTCTGCTATCTTTTGTAGTGCTTTCAAGGTTTTTCTGCCTTTAATGAAAAAGTAGAACCATTTCATAGCTGTTGGATCCCACATTTCAGAGGTACACTCGATTGAATAATTAATACCAATAAGAGTGTGAGAGGAGTTATATTTCTAAACTTGGTAGGCGGTTTTAAAGTTACGTGTAATTATTTATATTGAATTTACAGTTACATTTCTTGTTGTCTATTAGATATAAGATTTTAACATGCATGGATATACAGGGTGGAACCGGATAATTGACGAAAATTTTTTAGGTTAATTTACATCTAAAATGTAGTAAAATACCGCTAACTGCATATTTTTTATCTCAATCCGTACTTGAGATATGATTTTTTTAACGTTTTTTTCTCTTCATGAAAACCGAGTTTTGTTCCTTTTAAACTTCGATTTCTGCACTTCATCCAATTGAATTTCAATATTTGACCTCATTTTCGGAATCAACGTTAGATTTCCTATAACAATAGTGTACCTGGGTTCTAAAAAAGTACCATAAAAAGACTTTCACATCAGCCCAAACATAAACGATTTTGAAAAAACATAATTCCTGAAAATCTTTAAAACTTTACTACTCTCCCATAAAAAATCCTGGAAACTGGCAAATAACGAAGTACAAGTTGAATTGACTATTCCGTTGGAAAGAGTATTAAATGAAGTAGTTTACATGAGGTTTACCAGTTTCCAGGATCTTTTTTTTTTTGGGGGGGGGGGGGGGGGGGGGGGGGGGAGAGTAGTAAAGTTTTAAAGATTTTCAGAAATTTTATATGAAGGTCTCTGGATGGTACTTTTTAAGAACTCAAGAACACTATTCTTATAGGAAATTTAACTCTGATTTCGAGAATGAGGTCAAAAGTTTAAATTAAATGAAGTGAAGTGGAGAAATTGGAGTTTAAAAGGAAAAAACTCGGTTTTCCTGGAAAAACCTTAAAAAATCATATTTAGAGTACGGAATGAGATACTAATATGCAGTTGGCAGCATTTTACTACATTTTTGATGAAAATTAACTGAAAAAGTTTCGAAGCTTATCCGGTTCCACCCTGTATATAAGGTTTTCTCCTAATGAAAAAGCTGAATAAAATAAAAAAGATTTTATTTTATTTTTATTTATTTATTTTTTATTTATTTATTTATTTTTTTTTTTTTTACATTCAACAATAAATCATAATTAGGTTCGCACGCGTCTTTGATAAATAAATAAAATGAATAATCTGGCCATGAAAAAATTAAACAGAGGATATTGGTTATCAATGTTCTTCTTCGTCTACTTCAGTTTCTTTCTCTCCCTCTTCATCATCCTCCTCACTCCCCTCTGATTCCATTTCTCCACTTCGCATGATGATAATTATGTGAGCGACTTTTTATGTTACGTTTCTTATTAATGTACGTAATTAAAAACCTTATTTACGAAAATCGATTTTTTCGTAAAATTTTGCCTTAAAAATCTCAAAATATTTAATGATCTGAACCTCTGGGTAGTAATTATTAGCAGCTAATTGTTATTAAATCTCATTCTACACATATTATCACTGAGAACCAATAGGCACCAAATTCGTGGCGATCCCGAGCGGACCCCGCTACGAATTGCTTTTCGAAATCAAAAATGAGCGTAGTAAAATTGTAATATTTCTAGATGTTTATTGAAACACACAAAAATTCAACCAACCTTGCGAAACGTTGGACATGATGTCGTCTTCAGGAGAGAAAAAAATCACGAGCTCGCCTGGACAGCCTCATGCACTAATGACCACTTGTATAAACAAACTAAATATCCCATTATTGCAAAATCGCAAGATTAACTGGGCGTAGCTGAACGAGGAAACATTTTTCACCAATTAAAACATGTACTAGTGGCTTTCCAATAACCTCTAAAAACCTGAGGATATCAAACTACACCATCCAAAGACCTTTGACTTTTTGATATTCGGCAAGGACAAAGGGGTTTCTGAACCACTTGCACCGTATGACAGTGAAGAACCTATTACTGGTAGTTCTTCAACAGTTTGAGACTCAAGGTACGAGGCTACGAGGGTACGCTGGCTTCATGAAGTCTATGGATGTGGTGGTATTTCTGACTCACACGAGAAGACATTATGAGAAAACATGATAACCTGATTGCAGGTCTGGATGTACGAATGTGTCCTTGCTCTGAGACTTCTACTTCAACTTTGCCTTTTTCAATTCACATTATTTAGCTCTCTTACCTCGAATATAATATCTATACACTCGACAGATTCCTTAATAAAGAAAGTCAGTAAGCTATACTACTAATTTCCATACGGTGATTCAATGATGATTTAAATTGATAACATCATGTATCACAATAAATGTGAAAAATCCCCTTGAATTCGTTACTTTTTCCAAACGAAGCTCAATATTTTTATGGTATTCCTCCTTTTTGCGATGACATACCTGTTTATACTTCCCATTGATACAGAGAGTAAGGAAGGAAATTACAATTAGACCGGTTTTTTTTTATTTTTTTTTTTTAGAAACTCGAAAAACCTGTCTCTCAAATGCAAACATCCTCCGTCAATCCACGATTTTTTGTCTTAAACTTTTGTCCATAACTATTTTCCAACAGCTCATAGCTGAATGAACCGCTTACTATTGTACCAACACATTCTACATACATTCAGCAGCCCGCTTTGCACATTAATCATCAAAACATACATACAAATTCATTCTACCTAATGGTCAAGAAGGTACTACCGTAATTGTGATATGTATGTACAAGCAACCCCGCAAATGGAGGAGGTAGTATATTCTCATTCTCTCGCACCTAACGAGATTAATTTGTGAACGAATGCGAGAGCGTTGTGAAAATATTTTGTTAGTACCTAATGCAGGATTAAACCAATGCCTAATTTATTTTTACTTACATTGTAAATTTTAGTCATTAAATTGGTAATTGGTTAGTCAATTAGTGAATGGTGATTAGAAACTCAATGTGGTTAGGAGCCAAAAGTTCCATTTATGCAGCGTGATCGTATAAGCAAACTTTCGTAAATAATCGTATTTTGTAATGTCAAATTGTTTTAAAATTCGAGCTTTTTGAGTGAAAGGAAATTTTAACTATAATTTCATGGAAAAAAATGTAAAATTCTTAGCGAAATTTTAAATTTTCAGTTTTTCTGCAGTTTTTATCGAATTTTTAGCAAATTTGAATAAATACTAAGTATATTTTTCAGCATAATTTAGTACATAAATGTTTTGATCTTCTATTTTATATTCAACAAACTTTATTTGAGCAATATTCTGCCAAAACAAAAAATAAATTTAACGATTTTTAGCAGTTTTTAGCCCTTTATAGTGATTTTTTGTAGTACATCTTTTGAAATCGGGCCAATTTAATGTGCCCAAAAAGTGCTGGCCAACTAACTCATCATTTCGTTTGAAAAGCTTGATTTGTTGGCGCGAAAACGAAATTTTTATCTCAATCCTAAGGGGAGTTATCATCTGGAATCTGGATTGACATAATTATATAGGTATATAAAAATAAATAAGTAAATAAATAAATAAATAAGTATATATATATATATATATATATATATATATATACCTATATATAATGAAAAAGCGTTAAATATTCGTTCCAGAATGCCTCAAAACAGATTTCAAGGAAGACTTTTTTTTTTTTTTTTTTTTAATTTTTCGAGCCATTGCAATAGTTTATTTCCTACGAAAATTCGTTAATATTGAGGCGTCAATATTCAACATTTAGGGTCGGTTTCACCAAGTTTTTGATCCTAGTTCAGGACGCGGTCTGACGGTTGAACGGAGATCGTCGGCAATATTGGATTTCACCGTGGAAGTTCAACGCTGCTCTCCGATCAACCTCTCCTGTTCCCTCTAGGTTGTTGAAATTCGATAGGGAGGCTCTCTGGTTCATTAAGGGACGATTGAAATTATGGTCTCTTTCCTAATCATCTGAGCTAAATTCTTTCCTGTTCACCCCAGGAAGTTGATAGGGTGTCTCTTTTGGGACAATAAGAGCTGATTGAAGTTATGGGCTCTTTCTTGATCAGTCCGGTCCCCTATTTTGCTACTTTTATGCTCTGATTTGGCATGCAGCTTCCGTAGTTACGAACACAATCTGAAAATGGTTATTTCAGTAGTCTATGCACCGAATAACCCGTACAGGTGGGTGTGTAAGTTGTATTTCCTTCGCACGAAATATAAAATTCCCTTCCATTACCTATCAATAATAAAACCCATGCTTCACTCGCAACACCCGTACCAACCCGTCAAACCTTCTCCACTTGTCACGAATTTCCGCCGCTAACAAACTGCCTGTTAGCAACCATAATAACAAAAGTTCGGGAACCAAACAAATCGGTTGGAAAGAGTAGCGCCGTTTATGAAGCAGAAGGATATTTTGGAGGTTCAGACCTAGCTTATGTTGTGCGCCAGAACTTGGCGATAATTTTTGACCGCTCCCGTCAGGATCTGTCCAGCCGTTTAGCCATCTATTGGGAACATACATGCTACAGATAGATGGATAGATAGTTAGAAAGGAACAAACTTTGAGTTTTATATATAAGGATATAAAATTTACTCACATTTTCTCACTTATATATTTATTTAAAGAAAACAATGGTGTAGAGGTAGAAACTAGAGGGAAACGTAGAGATACTTCGAGGGGTATGGTGGGAACATTAAGGCATCTGGCAACACTGTTCTCCACTTTATCTCCCACACGCACACACACATGGGTCTGTTTGTTCAAATGTCAGTCTTTCTTTCTGTATGTTTATCCGTTCAATGCGTCTACAGTTATCAGAAGTCAAATCTGAATAAGAGAATATGTAAGTATGTACCTGTTTAAGATTCGTACTTACATTTAAGCCAATCACAGCCATTTAAAACTTACGACGGAGGGGAGATAGCTACTGGGATAGAGGAGAGGGACAGAGAGTAGAGTAATTACCTACCTCTAAAAACCATAGTTTCAACGTATCAAGTGACCAATCTTCTCACATGTTTTTCGCTCCATTTTGACCCATTCCACATATCTACATGTCCAAATCTAAATTCTGCTATATCCTTGTTTAATTTGGGAGGGAGGAAGAGGGCCTAAACACGAAAAAATACACCATGAATTCCGTCATCCGTTAATCCTTTGTTTGGTTTTGCCACCAAAAAAATGGAACACCCCTTCCACTTCACCAATTGTGTTGGTTTATGTTTCAAGTAGCGTAAAAAAACTTATTCCGTCCGCCGTATGAAGCCCGAAGGCTTTCTCATTAACAACCAAATCAAAGTTAATGGAACTTTAAGCCCCATGGAAAAATTAAAGGGTTGAAATATATTTGTAAATTGGGGGAAGGAGAAAAAAGGTTTGTTAAGAACCAACTGCAGCTTCCAATATCAAGACTTTCAATGATTTTTCGGTTTAAATACTAAGTGGCTACCATAGAATCAAATACCGGGGCATACGCAAAGGAATACGTGACCGGATGATTTTTAATAAAATATTATATTATTATTCATAAATATTTAGAACTATAGACCTTGATGACGATGAATGGTAAGAGGGCTGAGAGAGAATGGTGAGTTGTCAACATTCTTTCATTCCCTCTCCCCACGATTTATTCCTTCATAATATGTATTTATGGCAGATCGAAGTGCTATCAATAACTCAATCCGCAGTTTCCCGTACCGCAATTTCAACACTCCTACAGACTTTGCATAATATTGTATTAAGGCCGATGATCGAAACTCCTCAATATGTATAGCCGTGTAATAGGACAGAAGAAACGGATATAAAATTTATAAACAATGATCTATATTGATTTTTCTATAGTCTACAGAAGGTCGCTTTAGAGAGTAGTGAGCTTTTCTAACGCTCAAGGGGCGCACACAGGTTAGTTGGTGACAATCACATTCTCGTCATTAGGAGGAATGTCTGATTTGTCCAAAACGCTCACGATATTATGTTCATTCTATTTAAGCTTCATATGAAGATCCGATTTGTCGTTTTTTCTAAAAACTTCTACATCTGTTAGGCGAGAATAGGGAATTTCGAGTGATTGGTTTCGCATCAATTTCCACCCCTGCCTCCCATTCAGAAGATTCTGCTTGTATGTTCTGCTTGACTCTTGGAACCGACCTAAAAAACTATTGCTGACGGCTCGATACACTTGCGACAAATCAAATCAAATAAACCTCGCTATTTCGCCATCCTACAAATCTAAAGTTATTGTCCAGTTTTGCTACAACCTTAGCTCCTGTAACAACGGCTTATTCGTAAAGTCTCATACATAGTTAACTCCTTTGTTATCTCTCTTTGCAATCATCTGTAGTCTAGTATAATTTGATATAAAATACTTTGATATAAATTAATTTTGGTTAAAAAAAGTCTGTAAAATACCTGTATGACTGTATTATTTAATTATTCCCGGATTATAACAATGGAGGTATGTATTCCCAACTACATGATACAACAATAATCAACAGTTACACCGCTGTCTGTATGATTCAAAGTAATCCACTGTGCATCACACAAACAATGCTAGAATGAACCCAATAGATGGCGAACGAATGAGCAGACCAATAGGAACTAGACTGGCAACTGCTGGATGCGCCGGCCGGCTCGGCCCATTCGGCCCATTCATTCCCGTTTCTCTCCTTCAGAAAACGTCAAGGACAAAACGGTAAAAAACAGGGCTTTTTCACACTTCTATGCTCCTACTGACGGATTTGAAAGAAGGAAATGGAGCGAGGGGTCGAGAGAGCGGTTTTGTCTGCGACCTGCTTTGCTCCGAGGCCTCCAAAGGGGGTGCCCCTAACTGGAACAGGCTTTGAAGGTTTTCTACCGTCTTTTTTTTTCAAAAGGAGTCCGCAGGTGCCTCTCTCTTTACCCCCTTTTATAAGTAGAAATTTCAATCTCGAATTCTTCCGGGGAGATGCATGAAAAGGGGAAAACAAAGTGCAATCTTTCGCAAGAGGGAATTTTGTTTAACGTTCGAGAACCAGAGGGATGTTTTTTTCTTCCCAATTAGTTTATGGGTAGTAGGCAATGGAAGCTACAGCGGGAAGGCTTTCGACGCTATTGGAAAAGTATGTAAATAGAATCCTTTTATCCAGAAGGAATGTTTCGATGGAGCGCAAACTCATACAGGAAGGGATCCGAATAGAAAGTGCGCATTATTGTGGGTTCAAGTAATTCAAGTTTACTTCTTCAGGTTTTTCAATCAATGAGAAACCATTTTACCTTACCCGTCTGGTGATGTCAAACTTTCACCATCTAATGGATGATCCTCTCAACATCAGATAGGAAGAACTTTTGGAAAATGTGCTAGTTTCTAATGATTCGAGGTTGGAAACTTCTTTCAATGAGAATGAGAGAAATATGGTGTTCTTCACAGAGCTATTGAAGTGAAGACTATCATTTGTTTATTTTTATTTGTAACTATTATATATATATATAAATTTGTTTTCCAATTTCTATGGAAATCTTGAGTCTGCTATATACCGTTAAGGCCGAATGATATTTTGCTAATTAAATTAATGTTACGACGCTCCGAACACCATTCACTATTCACTTTCTAACCTATCAAATTTTTGACAATTAACTCTCTATCTGTAATGGTATGCTGAGATTTGAAAGAGAGACAACCTACTAGTCCTTCCAGAAATATGCTCGCGAGTTGGTGTACCCAGGCAGAGCTTAACCTGCGGGAAAGACTAGGTTTGTATGGAAATTTAAAGTGAAATTTATATATGTTTTTCGTGGTAACTTTTTAGTTATGAAATTTGGTTACCTATTGAACAACGTGCTCACGAGTAATCTCGAGCAGAGCCTTACTTATTCTGAGTAATTTCCGATAACCATGCTCGCGAGTGCAACTCAATCAGAGCCTAACCTACAGAAACCTCAGTTTAATGTAATAGCTAATATTCACTTGGTTGAAAGAAGAAACAACTCTTATTGAACGAATATTGGATACATATTGTATCAGAGAATTTTATACTAAATTTTATGAGTAATTTTCACAGAGCTTATATTTAGAGTATTTAGCTAGATATAAAGATAGATTTGTACGAATATTTTTGGTATTTTTACAAGTTTTATGCTAGTCGGAAGGGGAGTGCATGAGTTGGAGGCCAGAGCCTGTGTTTAGTAAGAGAGGAATTGAGGAGAATTGGAGGAGGGGTCTGAGCGCAAACTGTGTTCCCAGGTCCCCATTTTTTACTATTTATACCATGGCGACCTCCCACTTATTCTGCTCAGAAGAGATCTGGTTAGGGGTGCGAGTCTCCAGGGATGCAGCCCAATGGCCAGAGTGTAAACTATCCTATGTTTCCCGCTTCGAGTCATTCTTCAGACAGTTTGCCCACGAGCATACAAAATATATGTTTGCCGCAATTAACTAAGGGCTGGATTATAAAATCACTCAAAACCCCCACTAATCATCTAATCTAATGTCATCTAATCTGAGATGATTAGTTTCTAGCAAGCTGTTTAAGTTACTTCGTCAGAGAGGGTCAGGATACTTGCTGAATGAAAGATTGCGTTCAAGATGGACATGAAATGTGTTACCTCAAACAACAAGAGTACAAGTAATGGGTAGCTAGATAATAGGCAACAGGTACTTCTTATAAGCATTGGCTTACTGCTAAGGAGAAGTCAATATTAAATTTACTGGGTTACAGTAAATTAAATAGGCAGATTGGTTGCCGAAAATAAAAAAGGTTGCTTTACATTACAACAGGAATTAGTTACTTTGGATATATGTTACTTTTGTGTATTGATTTTAAAGATAAGTACGTTGCACTCCGAGAGGAAAAGGGCAAAGTGCAACGGTTGCTTTAGAAAAACGAATATGAATATCAAAAGGTTGCTATTAAATACAAGGTATTTCAAAATAAAACAAGAATAAACGTTTCTTTCAATATGGGGAAGGTTACTTCATTGACCTAGTTGCTTGTAAGCCTCAATGAACAAATGTTTCTCTCTTGGAGTGAGGACAAGTTACTTTATACAAGACCAAGGCGTTACTGAATCTACTTGCTCGAAAGCGTTGGGAACCTTAATATAATGGACGGGATCTCTATACCAATAGAGTTAGTTCATTATTTTACTAATGCTTAGTTTACTAATGTTTACTGTATAAGACATTAATGTTAAGGTGCCTGGGTTGTCTTTGTTTCGGTAAATGAGAACACAAAAGTTACTACCTAATAACATTGGCCAATGGGAAAACTTAATATTTCTCATTGATGTCACTTTCTACAGACATCCAGGAGCCACGAAGAAACGTTGTTGCATTACCACGAGGTGCGACCGCTTGTAGGGACACACTAGGGGCTTCTCAGTCTCCGTTTCACTCAGTGTTGAGGACAGGAAAGACGGGGATGGCCAAATACACGAGGGTCCTTCTTGCTATCTCAGCAGGAGAAAGTAACTAGTTGCTGGGTGGGAAGGTGACACTAGCCATATACACTTGGGACATACCAGGACCACTTCACAACGAATTCGGAAACAGCTTGAATGCACTTTAGATGGTACTAGACTGTGGAGGAGAGAACCACTAGGGCTAATGTGGGCCGCTTCCCACTCCTTGACTCCGTGTTGGTGAATCTCTATCATTGTTGGCCTTTGTTGGTTGGTGGGGTATTTTTGGCGGGACTCTATCATGGAATAGGCGGTCATGGTTGCATGGGACCAGCTTGCGGAGTTGGGCTGTTGGAGCCTGGTGGGCAGCACAGGAATTCTTCTACTCCTAGTCAGGGGTACCTAGAAAGTTTCATTACAATAGAAAAGAAAAAGTTTCTTTTCGTTGTAAAGAAACTCATTCAGTACAAAAAAAAAAAAAAAAATTCTTGGAGGAAGCTTCAAGCTTATTCATTTATTTATTTATATTTGTACGGGCGAACCCAATTACATTATTACATTTAAAAAAAAAAAAAAAAACAAAGGAATCAAGTTGACAGAAACCAACGAAAAGAAATGAAACTTCTGGAGAAAAAAAAAAAGAAAGAAAAAAAACTGTTCGATTTGAGTCACTGAAAGTACTGATTGGTATGACGACTGAGGGGGAAAATCTATTAGTAACTGATATGAAATTAAATAAAATAAGGGTGGAACTGAAACGAATTGGATGTTGCTGAATTGAATTTCACTTAATTTAATTTAATTAGGGGTGGGACGCGCATATCGCCGATTTGAATGAAGAGAACGGGCTGGAGAAGAAGTCCAAGTCAGGGTTTAGACTCGTCAGGTAGTTTGCCGTGCGAGGAAGCCTGCACAGTGGCCGGTTCAGCAGGTAGTTCGTCGTCGAGAAGGGAGTCAAAAAGGGCAGAGTGGAGCGAGTTGACTGGGGAATCCTGAAGGCGATCCTGGACAGAAGATACGGCGAATCAAGTCCGTTATTCACGAGTTTGTACATAACGAATATGTCAGATATCAGCCTCCTGGTCTCCAACGTCTGCAGACCGCATGTTTGGAGCAGGGACTCGTAATTTACCTCAGATGAAGGAATGCCGAGTTTAAATTCCTCTGAACCCTCTCCAATGCGTACTTATGCACTGTGTAGAAGGGCGACCAAACTGTGGATCCATATTCCAACCTAGGCAGAACCAGCGTCTTGTACAGGATGATGATGGGTTGAATCCGGGTGAACTCCCTGGTGTTTCGCTTGATGAAGCCCAGGGCCCTGAATGCGTTGGCAGTGATTGACGAAATATGCTTGTTAAAGGTCAACTGAGCATCACAAAATATCCCCAGATCCTTAACGACACCAGTTCGCGAGAGGGGAGCTCCACACAAACTGTAGTCGAACAACAACCCATCGACGGATCGGCAGAAGGACGTGACTGAACATTTACTCGGGTTCAAGAACAAGTTGTTCTCTGCGCACCACAACTCCAGCTTGATATCTTTATCGGGTAATGACAATAGCAAATCCAGTGAGTCTGTAGATTGCTAGGAAAGTGATATGTTACCATAATTGACTAAACTATTTTCTATTTATATATAAAATTTTATCACCAAGTAGATATTTTAAATCACAATTTAAGTCTTATTGGATTTGATCTATGGAGTGGCGTTTAACGAGTGAGTCTGAACAATAAAATCACTTTCCAAGGTACTTCGACTTAAAATTTATTGTTCTACAACATTGTTTCTCGGTAAAATTTGATACAATTTATATTTAAGGGCTTAATACACGATTAAAAGTAATTCCATCAATAACATTAACATTTCTAAACGCTACAACTATCTCATTTTTTATTTTTTTTTTTTTAAATCTACTCACTTCAAACAACCGATGCGCGAAAGCGGAATGATTTGGTGTCCGTACTTCCCAACTGAATTGTTTTGATTACCGTGCTCGGTGCTGAATTTGAAAACACTAAAGAAGTGTCTGAATTAGGCATACCCCGGCTTTAGAAGATCAGCCTTAAAATGGGGCCGCATCATCATTCGGAGATGAACAGCATGTCTTCGGGCCAAGAGTGCTGTAGTTGAGGATAAATATTAGATAGACATACTAGACGTTAGACTTGAGAAAAGAGCTTCACAATCCTAAGAAGGGTCAGCCTAATGAGATTCGGGCTAGCATCTAAACTAATTGATCATCATAATGATTAATTGCTTATGAGTTGTTTGGAAAGCAACATGATGGTGAGTCCACTGGTGATATTACCTGCCGGATGTTCTCTATTAATATCTGCTTGACAGTTTGGACAGAGTATTCCATAGTTGGCGACCATTGTCACCCGGACAAAAAAAACAGTAGGTACATTAGCGGATAGTCCTCAGGTGAGTTCAATAAGATTTAAATGTAGGAAATGATGAATAAAAATCAGGTTTTAAATTAGACAACTTACTGTTGTTTTAAATTAACTATGAATTGACTCTATAGATGAACCTATACTAGGTATGATTTAATCTTAATGGAATCACAATGAAAGGATAATCTATAAAATTTAGAATGTTGAGTCGCTTAAATCCCGACGATACGCTAATCACGCGTTGAGCACTTACACAAATGATTGTTAGAACAACTTTGTTGAGCATTTCTCAATTTAGAATGTTACGAGAGTTTCAGATGTTTTTCACACAGCCAAAAGCCATTTCAAGGACTAGAAGAAGAAACCGCATTCAAATGGTGAGAGTCATCCACGTACACACGTAACCATAAACAACAGCCAGTTGCAGTATCGGTAGATTGAACCAGAGGCAATATTATATTCGGACAACAATAAATAAATTAGTTGAAAAGAACATCCTAAGTACCTACATCCTAGCATTTTCGAACATCTTAAGTACATTTTCTCCAAGGTACGTTACCAACTTTTAATAGTGTCAAAATTACGATTATTCATATTTAATAAACTTATGTCCACCTTCCACTTCCACCTTCCACCCCTCTCTCACTTCACCACCGTGATGTTATAACGAAAATTTAGCGAGGGTAGTACCTACGTCCTTGAACGGACATCATGTTGAACAAAATTCGATTCAGTATCACTCGACAACAATGTCTACCTCGAATTAGTTCCTGCTACCTCTATTTGTGGAATAAAATGCCTTGTATGAGGCCCTGAACAGCTTTCCTCAAGCGGGATATTCCCTACTCAATGCAGCCGAGCGAATTCCGATTGTCAAGCCACCCGTAAATCCGCTGATACCGTCTAGTTGGCCACTTGCCACAAAACCTTCTTCCTACTGAGGGATCGACGATTCAAATCCCTTGCGAATTCTTTCTGCAGCTTCGCGGGTCGTAGATTTCGGATTTTCACGGCCCATAAAACCCGACACCGACGGTCGGCCGCCGTCTTAATAAATCGTATCGCTCTGATCAAATGTATTTAACCACATAATTTATATAGGTAGGTACTGCAGATGTTAAAAATTTTCAACTGTACTTCTACTCAGTGGCGTAACTAAGTCATTTCTTACAGGGGATATAGTCTAAGATTTCATTGCGTACGCTTTCATATTCACAATCCTACATATTTATTATTAAAGCATATAACACTATTAAGAAAAATATTACAAGATCAAAGAATCCGAACGTTAAAAACTACGATAAATACGAATAGGTACCGATGAACTGGGGAGCACTAGACTTATTATTATATTATTACTAGCCGCTCCGGCTCGCTACGCTCGCCTCCACATCCAGCCGGGGGGCAAGCCCCCCGGACCCCCCATTAAGTTGCTCGCTTCGCTCGCAACGTGTGGCGTGTAGGGAATATTGCTCGCTTCGCTCGCAAAGTCTGGCATGTAGGATATGTTGCTCGCTTCGCTCGCAAAGTCTGGCATGTAGAAAATGTTGCTCGCTTCGCTCGCAAAGTATGGCATTTAGGGGATGTTGCTCGGTTCGCTCGTAAACGGTAGGTCTCTATGGGTAGGTTTAACTTCTGTAGGGGATGCTGCTCGCTTCGCTCACTTGAGGAAGTTATACTGCCCCCGGACCCCCCATTAAATTGCTCGCTTCGCTCGCAAAATGTGGCATGTAGGGAATTTTACTCGCTTTGCTCGCAAACGGTAGATCCCTAAGGGTAGGTTTAACTTCTGTAGGGGATGCTGCTCGCTACGCTCGCTTGAGGAAGTTATACTGCCCACCCAACTTGGCAGACGTTTTTTTCAGTTGGGAATTCTTACAAACAAATTAAATCTTATAAAACTAAGTGGAACCACGAAAAGTTTATTCGGGGATGTTGCTCGCTTCGCTCGCAAGGTATACCTGTATATGTGTAGGACAAAGTCCGTATTTATTATTTGAAATGGCTCTCGCTTCGCTCGCAAGGTATTGCGTAGAAGTGCAAATGGGAACCCCCCTGTGAGGGTCCCTTCAGGTAAGCAACGTTGTGTAACGGCGGCCCGTGGTCGATTAATTTCTGATGTTAAACGCTTCCCTCCCAATTCCGCTCGCAATTTGACCTACTTTCCGTCACTTTTTTCGATATCCGACTTCGGATTCAGATTCGGCGGGATCAAAGCTGTATTTCGCCCGCGAAAACCGTTCCGAAAAACGTACCTTTACGGGGTATATTTTAATGGGAAAAAACGTGGTTTTTCGTCGGACTTTTTGAGAAAACGGGTCCGTACTCTCGCATTTTTTTGACGCATTTCCCGATACTTTTTTCGCGATCCGATTGCGCCGTCGTCTTTCTCGTTCAAAAACCTACAAAACCGGTATTTTTCCAGAATTTTCAACGCCCGTTTAGAGGGGTAGGGGAAGCGGGGAAGTCCAAAAAGCGCACATTAATTCTTACTTCGACCCTCCTCCCGCCCTACGGCCCATGGTTCGGGTGGGATTAGAAAATTTTAAATTCGCTCGCTCCCCCTTTCGGAAAATCCCAAGAAGATCCCCCACTCGTAGACTCCCCCCACTCAGCCGTTTGGCCGTGCATAGACACGACAAACAAACAGACAAACGGAGTTTCATTCTTATTAATAGTATAGATACTAGACATACTGCCTGCAAAATCATGTCTGGGGACGTTTCTCCCTAACAGGTTTATCCTCAATTATTACGTATTTCAGCGCGAAAAACACTTTTTCGCGGACAATATCACACAATTATATTATATAAGTACGTGAAATAAAATACGGGGCATGAAACCGATAGCGAGAAACATAACACAATGTAAACAAACTCAAACCAGCAATATGCAAGGTTATAATATAAATATTTCTACAATAGAATATTTTAATAATTTCTATTAAACTATTTCAATCTATAGTATTCTACTTACGGTATTTTTGCTTAATTTTAACTGGGATTTTAAACGTAAACGGTATATATGTACCCACGATATACCAACAATCAAAAATTAATAATGATCGAAAATTCAAGCGTGATCAGGTAGTCATTGAAAAGTAGGGGAGTTTGTAGGGGAACTTTTGTGCACACTGAACTATGAATATTTTTCTAAGGAAAAACCGTATATGGGCTAGCCCCGGAAGGTAGTGGGGACACGATTTCAGTTTGTAGTATCCACATTTCCGTTTCGTTCACGGTAATTTTACTCCTCTCCGTGGGTCTGTATAATATCCACGCCAGTATGCCCTAACACAAACGAACCTAATAAGAACTTCTTCATTTCTAAGAGCATCTACAGTTGCTAGGCAAGCAGATTCGTTTAATAATAATTGTTTTTTACGAATTACATTCTCCGATTGAGGTGTTAGGTACCTTCATAAATTAGAATTGTCATATTATTAATTTTAATTGTATTCATACAAAGAACTTCTGCATCCTCTATGATTCATGGAAGGGCTGTGCCCACCCTGCCCCTCATCAAACTACGCAACTTCTTCTACTTTCTTCTTGCTCCTAAAGAACGAAAAACACATCCTTGACTAAATGCTTTCATTATCATGAAAATTTCAAAATGATTATTCTTGCTATTGTATAATCCTTTCTTCATTATCAACCCTACTCTTTTAACCACCCAATGTTGACCTAATTGTCAAAAGAAAAAATCCACAGCAATCGGCTCGCAGTCAGAACCTGTTCGAAGTGCGAAAGATTGCATCGTGAAAAGAAGTAGTAGGTTTCTCAATATTAAACCCATTATATACCTCCTTTTCAATGTACATTTTGAAGTAATCGGAAAAACAAATTCGAGATTATGATAGTGTAATCATCACCAATTATGCTTCAGTAAAACTGACTTCACGAGAAAGAATCCTTTGCGGTAAACGAAAACTAACTGACGAGCCTAAAATACGAAAAGCAGGTGTGCGGTGCTTACGTTTTGAGAAGTTCAGTGAGGCGTGCGTACTTATAGGTACGCGTACGTATTTTGAGAAAACTTATTATAAGATAGAAGTAGGATAATCAAAATCCAAATACACATGATGCGAGCCTTACTAGGATTTGTTACAACTAGTACTAGCGTAGCTGTAGGACAGTCTACCAGGCAGAACCTGCATAATGTCTAGTCAAAAATTATCATCACGCATCACACATTCAATAATCGAACTTCCTCTCCCCATTTAGATGCGTCAATGGAAAGTTAATAAATGATTGGGCATCAATGAATGACATCAGGATGAATGGTCAGAAGGTATGTACCCAGTATTATGAATTCATAAAAGAATTGCAATATAAGTTATTGATACCACTTCGTGATTTGATTATGAAATGAGTGAGCGCATGGTGAGAGTTCGAAAATGAGCACGACGCCAGCGACACGCATGTGATTGGGAAGGGAACAGCGTTGAAATCGAAGCAGTGAACGTTTAAAATCTCAATTTCCGGAGGCAACCCTGTGAGATGAATGGAACCTTTTGATTGGTCTTCGCAGCTTTGACATCCGCTTACAACCCAATCAGATTCTTTTATAAAAACTTCTGTTCTTTCGTATTCTTGTACGTGGACGATGTACGGCCCGTGATACCCTCTCCTCTCTCCGCCTGTCAGCTTCCTGAATACGCATCCGCTCAGCGATTCCGATTAAGAAAGGACCCAGAGAGAGATCCTGAGAGACCCATTCGTGAGCGGGACCTTTTAGTGTTAGCGCGCGTTTTCAAACAAGATTGTCATACTTTTAGCTCATTTTTGTTGAAAATCCAGAAATTTTAAAATGAAAATTTTCCTAAATTTCCCTCCATCTTTCCATAAAAAAATCAAGCATCACAAAAGAAATGATGAATTCGTTTGTAAACTGTGTTTATAAATTGGTCATATTTCAAAAGTTATGCTTAATAAATTAGTAATATTGGCAAAGAACGGCTAAAAATCATTGAGTATACGTTTTTTGTTCTTTTTTAAGCGCGATATTACTCAAAAACATTATCAACTAAAAACTAGAACATTAGGAAATGTATACTAAAAATAAAATATGCTGAAAAATCTTCTTTATTTTTAAAGGAAAGATTACTTTATTTTTAAATCAATATTATGCATCTCAGTTGGTATAAGTGATTTGAATGGAGTAGGAACTTCCTAATCAATACGAAACTTGAAGAAGCAACATGACCACTGGCTGCCATCCGGTTATAATGTAATTTTTTCAACTTGTGGTTAGATGTAATTTGCGTTCAACGGGTCCGTGTGCCGTTTTCTCTTCAGTCGTGACGCAGGAATGTGTCCTGCTGTTGCTTGGACTAATGCAGTTGTATGAGTTGTCATCGATGTGCGTAGTCTGTTGTAACGGGTCTTGTTAACTTTTTCTACCCAGGGAATTCGTAGCTCATTATGGATTATGGTGTTTCGTAGAAACAATGGAGCACCTACGATGGTCCAGGCATCGTACGAGTGAACTTTTGTAAACTACTTATCGTAATCAGTATGTATATTAAACATGTTACTTACATTGTTTTGGAGATTTAGCAGTTTGAGTGCAAATAAATTGTTAACTACCGATTTTACAGAGAAAAAATCGTTCTTTCAGTCTTTAACGATTTTTCCAGCAAATATCAATGAAATTTAAATAGTTACATTTTTAGCATAATTTTGAGCATACATTATTTCATGTTCTATTTAATGGCTGATACATTTCTTTTGACTAAAATTCTGATAAGAACATAAACTTGAAGATTTCAGCTATTTTAATGATTTCACGAGCACTTTTTGAAAGGTGAGCAATTTTATGTGCTCAAAAAGTACTGGTCAACCACTCATCATTCAATTTAAAAAGCTTGATTTTTTTGGTGCCAGAACGGAATTTTTCTCTTGATCCTAAGGAGAGAGAGTTATTTCCAAGCATTATGTATTTAAAATTTTGGGAGCCATTTCAATAGCTTCATTTTCTAAGAAATTTTGCTAACTTTGATAAAACTGCAAATGATAAAAAAATCCAAAATCTTTAGTGATTAACAGATTATTATCATTATTATGAGAACAAGTTTTTTGCCATATAATTGATAGTTAACAATTCAAATGCACTCAAAGTGCTACAAATCTAAAACAATTCAATATAAATTCAAATTTTCGGAAATTTTCTCGTGAGATCATACTGTATGATTGAAAATTTTCAATGAAATCGAGGTTTTGATTTTGGGACCGGTTTTTACTTTTTTGTTTTTCATTCTTTTTTCGTTCTTTGTTTGTGCTTCCAATAATATGGGAAATATTAAATGACAGAGTTTATGAACTATGAAGACAAGTTTTATAAACTATATGGTGGGAATGGGCAACCTCGCAGCCCCGGAGGCTATGCCCTTGATGGTTGGTAGAAACAGAAGCTTGACCTGTTTATATATATAAACCATCCAATTAATGGGACATCAGATTAGTGTTAATAGAAATAACAACAATAGGGTGGAAATGTTAACCAATGTTGTATTAATACTAATCGTATTTAAAGCAATGAACTGCAGAGTTACCTGCATCAGATGAGGTGGAAAATTAAGCCTACGCTAGGCGAACCAATATGAGAATAGTTGACAACCGGGTCTTGCTTTTTCTCTCGCTAGGTCTCCATAGTATCTCTTCTAAAATAAATCAACATTAATGCATGGAATAATATGGACACGTAACATTTAATTTTAACTTCAAAGTAAATGGAATATGCAAGAGTGAAGTAACCCTCAAAGATAAATATGAATTTACTGTAACTCTATACGTTTACTGACCGGTGTTGAATTAATTTGACAGTATAATATTGGTTATTCCTTACCTTGCTGCACATCTTCATGTTAAGACAAATAAACGTATTTGACGCAGAAGCTAAGGATAACCTCAGCTGTCGGGTATAAGGCAAAGTCGGATGTAAACCGCGTCTTAAACCGATTTAATATTCCCATTTCCCAACCCCGAGAAATCTCTTCTTTCAGCTCTCGGCATAAAAGGAACGTTTGAGCAGAGAGTTGCAAATCCGATTTGAACACCTGGTCTGGTTTTCCTTTCCTCCTAACGAAACGCCCGGGAGTCTTGCCAAGTTTGTTCTCCATCAGTAATCCACCTTCGAACCTTTTCTGAAGTTCTTTGAGCGGAAGAGGTGGACAGCCCAATGTACACAAAGTTCATACATGAGGGAAGGTTTGTACGCAACATCGTTTAGAAGTTTTTATTACTATCAATCGTAGAAGAAGAACGTTGAAATTATTACACAATGGTTTTATCTCTTCATATAGTTACCGTATGCAAATAACCCTTCTCGCAGATCTCTGGTCTATTTATAATTAGTAAACGAAGCCTATGCGGTACGTACATTTATATATTTGACTTTCCAGTTTATTATTTCCAATAATGAACCTTAGTTATTGAACAAGAAAAAAAAGTCGTAGGTAACCCTTCGAAAACAATACAGTAAAAATCAAACCAGGGGAAATCAAAGTTCACAAAAAAGATATGTCTTTTCGATTGAAAAAGAAAACAACTTCTTAATACATTATCATTTATTTACTTTTGGTAGTAATGATAGGCAGAGGTTTCTGATATTTCTATTTGCTGGCCTTCTGAGTACGAAAATTAGTATAGAAAAATGCAACGGTTTTTTTCTTTTTCTATTGATTTTCACGTACATTCTAGCGAAGTTTAACTCCCTTAGTTCTCATAGCAGGAAAATCGTTCGCCACTTTTTGGAATGCTCTAAGTTTATCACAACATCTCATGATCCTTAAGCCATTGTAGTGTCAAGGAAAGCTGATTTATTACGCAAAGTTATAAACCAATACTGCAAAATAACCATGATGAACTAATAATGTGAAAAGAAGGCACTAGGTATATGGAAGGTATACTATTGAGTAGTAGGTACTTGTAAGCAGTAGGTACTAGACTATTGCAATTATTGGGTCTTTTATAATCAGCTGAGTGAGCTGGATTCCCTCCTGTTACCTCTAGGAAGTAGAAATTTGATAAGGATACTCTCTGGGACACTAAGAGACGATTGAATTGATTGGGTCTTTTCTGATCAGCTGACTGAGATAATTTAATTGAGACATTTTGACATGGATATTTATCACCGGTCATGGGTCATTTCGCATCTGTAGCCTGTATTTTGTAACCTGTCATGGTTCATTTCGCATCTGTAATTTGAAATATGTATTGAAAATCAAATAGACATATCCATACCACTATTTTTTTCCCAAGGAAGCTGTGGTTTACATTTCCAGTCGATAGATCGAACAGCAATAAAGTTATCTGCACAGGGCACGCAGGTGATCTGACGAGCACCTGAAATTCGTACTCTAAGATTCCTATGAGACCATATTAAGGAAGTCTGGACTCACATTTCAAGTCAGAAAATCGACCAGCAATCAATTATCGATTATTTTCATTTAGTATTCCGAAATAATTAGCGTTTTTTTTTTTTCATCGCTCAGATTTTAGAATGAACCCCAGCCCTAGAAACATATTATCCACTGATCCATGTCAAAATGGTTGCATTCAAGATACCTACCTACGTAAAAACCGGAGAACGTTGCAAATTATTATTACGCAAAGTTATTTTATTTCTGTGTTGGACTGCTTGAAGGATGGAAACGAAGCCTGTCGTACGTATGAACATCAGTATCCAATCGTAACGACATTGATTTAGGCCCCTAGGTACTGGAAGAAAATTAATGATATGAAATAGAGTATCTAAAACCTACTCTTCACAAAAGATTGTTTATAGACGAACAAAAGTGATTATAATCTTGGTTTCAAGAAAGGACTCACATTGCAGATAATTATATTAGCTGCTTCGAACTTCATTGTTTAAGAGGGCATTCTGCGCATGCGGAAACGTAAATTACTTTAAACATCATTTTTCCACGCTCTTGTGTTCCAATCTGGCTCAAATTCGGCGGGTAGTTGGGAGAAGGTGGTTTAATTATTCCATATTAATTTCAACATGATTACATTATTAATAGCTCCTGCACATGCGCAATTTTAATCCCAGGAACAAGGTTAATTTCTAATTTTCATCAGATTTCGATTACGTTTTCTGGGCATAATGTGCGGGTTAGGCTGTAGATTGATCCCAACAATTTCATTTTTCTCAAACCATTACTCCATTCTGCGCATGCGCTTACGTAAATTACTTAAAGCATAATTTTTCCGTTTCCTAAATGACCGATTTCGACGTTTTACGTTACCTGCATTTTGAACGAGTGTTTTCCACTATGAAGTATTTAATTATCATTAAAACCATTTCAATGTTCTATAAATTTAAGTTTTTTTTTTCAGTTGGTAGGTACCTACTTACTTAAATATCATTATACTGAGATCAGGAGGACTTGTAAAATGTAGATGTTTCAATTAATGACATTAATTTTCTCTGAGCAGGTGCCTACATCTACGCAAGCATATTGATGTCAACCTACCTACGGATCTGCAATTTCCAATGGACCTCCTTAGTAATATCAAGAATTCAATATCAGTTATCACTGAGCCTAATAATCGACTTATGATGCTGAAATTTAGCTCCTTTTTGGAGATCTGGAATAGAAAAGCAGAGTATGGAGGGACTAAGATCAGTTTCGGAACCTCTGAGGCTAGTCTTTCTAATCGATTCACGGTACTGTTATTTAGATTGAGCTTCTTTGGGACACTTCGGAATCAATTACGATCGGAATCAATTACGAGGTAAGGAGGCGCACTGACCAGCTGAAGGACCTCTGAACCTATATTCTTTCCTTACCTATTGATCTGATTTCTTTCTCCCATTCACCGTAAAGCGTAAAATTGTGGGGTCCTGGAACTGTAAAGGTGTGAACCCTTTTGGGAGGCAAGATGCGCCATGATCAGATCATATGTGAAAAGCGGGTTTTAATAAATAGACCAATGATCTGCGTAGAATGTTCCAGTAGTCCAACACAGAAATAATAAACTTTTGTGTAAAATTCGCAGCGTTTTATTTCATTTACAATTTATTTCAGTGTAGCAGGTAGTAGATATTACAAATTCATCTGTTTTTTCTAACAGATGTATTTTCGTCTAACTTGGTATTGGCTGAAATGTTTCGTAGTGATGTTCTGCAAAAAGTTGTGCTTTCTTCTGGTTACTTCTGTCCCATGTCCCGTCATCCTTTTTGATTGGAGGTGAGAGAACTTTATGTCTTTTAATGTTTTTAGTAACTTCAAAGAAAGAATTCTCAGTATCCTCCTCTGTTGTCTGGTTATTCAGACAACGTTCAACGGACTCATTTTCTATTGTTTTAATTAGATGTTTGAGCTTAACATATCTTTTAAAAGGTATGGTTTTATTTTCTGGTATTCTATTATTTTTCCAACTTCTCCTGGCTTTACCTTTTGCATTTAGGTGATTTCTTACTTCTAATGGATATAATTTTGGATTATATAAAAGTCTATCAGATCCGGGACTTTTTTATTGGCCAGTATGTTGGTCTTCCGAATGAGAGGAAATCGCAATTGAAAGAAGTAGCTGCCTCATGCAGTTCTCTACCTTTTGTCGTTGTTAGTCGTGAGCCCCAATAAGTATTTTTGGCATTATAGTATCCTCTTATATATAATGAAGTTATGTATAAAAAAGTCTCCTTTAGTCGTCTTTCTTCAAGTTATGCCTAGGGGGACAGTAGATTGCTCTTATCCAAAAGCATTAGGTTCTAAGTTGTACATAAACACAGGTTACTTGCATTTTTTAGTCTTCGTTTTTTTTGTTCTACATGATGTGAGTTGTTTTCTATACTTATGATAGCTAGACTACCTCTGGCTAAATTGCTTGAATTGATTGCATCATAGCACATATTTTAACTTATGAAGTAATAGTAAAATCAGTTCCAGAACGAGTAAAATGTCGATCTTATTGGAATGATGAAACATTTTCACTTCCTATTTCTGGCTGAATAATCCGTTCACATTCCACGTGCAATCTTAAGTGTATGATTCATCATATTATTCCGTAGTTTGTTAGACCCTTTTATAGCTTGTTTATTCTTTTGAATAACGATTCGACGGTATGTTTTTGTTCATCCAATCAATCCAGTATCTGAGCTGGATTTTTTCTATGTTCGACAAAGTAATCTATTTTTCCAACCACTAAGGCAAGTGAAACCATTAGTGTTGTTGCTTATGTTGTGGATGTAGTAGGCGATTTCCTCCTACTTATATTCCCCTCCATAAAGCATCTCGCTTGTCCTGTTTTTTAACATGGGGTTTGGTAATTTTGTTTCGCATTATTTGCAGCTCCTTCGCATCTGCGATAATTTTATGGATGACTAGCTGGTTCACCCGTGCGTTGCACAGGTTGATTGAATATACGCAATCCCCCCCTCACCCATCGCATTTTGGGACACCCTTATGGATCTGATTCAAAAAATTCCTTACTTAGAAGTACTTACTTAAAGTACTTACTTATAAATTAGGACGCAGTAGGACCAAACTACATAGATCAACTCCTACTCTCTCTCCACAAACACCCCCCATATTTCAGATTAAAAATATTATCAAATGGTAACCCAAATGAACGTTCAGACTAATTCAATTTCATCCGTTCGAACAACAGATCACCAGTTCGTTCGGTGATGAACAAATTATTCCATTTAAATACTTTCTCTTCACCCTCCCTTTTTTTCCTTACCAAAAACACCTCCCTATGGTTGGGGTAGAAAAAATTTTAATAGCCTATGATTGAGGTTGACGAAATCTAAACATATTCACCCAATCAGATCCCCAGTTTGATCAGTGATGTCAAAGATACCCCTTTCCAAACCCTCCCCTAAAAAAAACATCTCTATGGATCAGAAATGAAAATTTCTAAGTAGGCTGTGGTTTTTCACTGTTATCCAAATCAGGTTGGGAACGTTCTACAACCTAATCCGCACGTTCCTTGAAAGTTTCATCAACATCAGATAAAAAGCGTTAAAATTAATGTCATTAAAAGGAATGAATATTCGCACATCCGCTATAACTACTAAAGATAGCATTATGTTAAAATTGCTAGGAAATTCTCAAATTAATCTCTCGATTTTTAATGCTTAGCACTTTGATGCTACCCTTTAAGGGTTGATAAAAATTGATGTCGAGCTTCTAGGAGCATCTACACCCCAAATGTGATTTTTAATCCAATTATCATAAAGTTTGGTCTGATCATTTTGAAGCAAAGCTCTAGACGGCGTACGGACGGATATATATATATATATATATATATATATATATTTTAATTAGATTTTCGGATTCTACGCACCTTGGAACGTAAACCAACAAATTTTCAGGGTTATTGAAAATAATGAACCAAAAGTTAACCAATTTTGTCCTTAAAACAGTGCTAAAAAATTATTTGGATTTCATTGAAGTAAGCTCAAGTAGCTCAGTCATAGGCTATTAACATTTTTTCAAGCCCCAACCATAGGGTGGTGTTTGTGGAAAGGAAAAAAAAAGGAGGGTGGAGGGAAAGTCGTAAAGTTGAAATAAGATTTTTATGCTAGATTCTTGTATTTTTTCATAATTCAATACCTACCTAAGAGTTTACGTACAGAGTTTTTTTTTTTTTTTTTTTTTTTTTTTTTCGAAAGTAAAACGATCGGAACTGCATGATCGGAACTTCAGTTTTAAGAAACGCCAGAAACGTTTAGCACCAATACACGAAATACCAATAGACGCAATCTTGATTGTTTTCCTACAGTAAGCCATTCGGTATTAATGTAAGATGAATCGGATAATGGGAATGTTGAACTCCCCTATCGTATGTCAAAAGGTGCGAAAACCCCTCGTGTAATGGAGAGCTAATATGTACCTCGGTATTGGCCCTCCAGTGGGAAGAATATATCGATTTCTATTACTGAATCCACCCGCTTACCCGAGATGCCTGCATCGAATTACGGAATGCGGTTCGAGAGACCGCGAAGAGAAGCGAGGATGAAACAAGTTGTGAAGGGCCTTCAATCAACATGAACCAAAGTGAATAAATCCACAGTTTGTTGACTGACGTGCATCCAATCTGTTCCGTGAGGGATAGAAGAAATTTACTGAATACATTTCTCTTTATACTGATTTCTCAATGCCGACGGTGGGAGGAAAAGATGTGCGATGAAGTGAATAATCAATTAAGCAGTGATGCGATTCGAGCCTACGTATTTCCATTTACCCCTGGCAGTTGACGATGGAACCAAAATATTATCCCTTTTGATTGCTAAATCCAAAATAAATTAACTGTCACATCAATCTTATGCTATAAAATCCACTTTTGAGCTTGGAATAAACCTGCAAACGTATTGTTTAGGTAAAAAACATTTTGTTGATGAATCACGATATGACGTCTTCATAAAACTACAGAAACGAAAACTTTTTTATATCATTTACTTGATAAATTCCTTCACGTTGCAAAAATGTGATACGCAAACGAAAATGGGTTGAAATGTTCTGTTTCTCACAGAAAACAAACGAAGGCAAAAACTTCTTCCATGTTAGCGAGGTACGGAGTTGTTTCCTTGTTAGATGTTCGTATAGATCGTAAATATGTGTAGACGGGAATGGTTAATTTTTTGGAGTAGCAAATAGCATCAGTAGAGTGTTCGCAAAATTTCTTTTTCATGTTACCTGTGGACAATTGGCACCATTCCATAAATTTTTCTCTGTCTGTTTGTCTGTCAGTCCGTATGTTTGTCCGTTTTTCACGGTTAGAGGGTTCACTGATATGAGAGGGGGGAAATTTCTGAAAATGAGGTTATCTTAGACATCTCTGTATAAACTGGAGCTGATTGGCAAGAAATGTTTGAAATACTCTTACTTGAATCGCAGATTACTTCAAATTTTCCAATCTAACTCATAGGAGATGTTTAGGGGGGGGGGGGGGGGGGAGAGATGGGGTATCATGGACATCACTGAATAAACTGGCGACCTGATTGATAAAATATATTTGGATTTAGTTACCGTCGCCAGAGAACTAGGTAGAAATTACGGATAAACGTAGTTACCTATATAAAGATAAACAGACAACTTTAAATTTGATTTTTAGTTTTTTTAAATACAATTTAGATAAATTATATTTTCATCTACATGAAAGAAAATACTGTTAGAGATTTTAAAACTTCAAATTCGTGATTTTAAATCTGATTTTTAGCTCATCCCTGAAGAAGGAGGAAGAACAAGAAGGTCCGGCTGGAAGGACAGACAGTTTCAAATGGGACCAATGGGACTCAATCTTCCTTTACCTGTGATTATAAAAGCTGTGTTTTTTCTAATGTGTCTTCAATTAATGTTTGTTACTGATGATGGCCTAACTGTTGAAATCGATTTAACATTGTAACTCTTTATTTTTCGTGGAAATAGACAACGTTTTCTCACTAACTTCCGTTTTGAAATGGGTTTCCACAACTTCGTCGCGAGTGATTTAGTTCGTAACCCCAGCACTTTCGTCGCGATAGACAATCGTATCAAGCCGCCCGCCAGTTGCCGGGTAAAACACGGAATCAAAGAGAGATGTCCCCTATTGTGTCAACAATCGGTGCTTTTACCCTAGCGAGTTTTGTTTCCTTGTTAGATGTTCGTATAGATCGTAGATATGTGTAGACGGGAATGGTTAATTTTTTGGAGTAGCAAATAGCATCAGTAGAGTGTTCGCAAAATTTCTGTTTCATGTTACCTGTGGACAATTGGCACCATTCCATAAATTTTTCTCTGTCTGTTTGTCTGTCAGTCCGTATGTTTGTCCGTTTTTCACGGTTAGAGGGTTCACTGATATGAGAGGGGGGAAATTTCTGAAAATGAGGTTATCTTAGACATCACTGTATAAACTGGAGCTGATTGGCAAGAAATGTTTGAAATACTCTTACTTGAATCGCAGATTACTTCAAGTTTTCCAATCTAACTCATAGGAGATGTTTGGGGGGGGGGGGGGGGGGAGATGGGGTATCATGGACATCACTGAATAAACTGGGGACCTGATTGATAAAATATATTTAAATTTAATTACCGTCGCCAGAGAACTAGATAGAAATTACGGATAAACGTAGTTACCTATATAAAGATAAACAGACAACTTTAAATTTTATTTTTATTTTTTTTTAAATACAATTTAGATAAATTATATTTTCATCTACATGAAGGAAAATACTGTTAGAGATTTTAAAACTTCAAATTCGTGATTTTAAATCTGATTTTTAGCTCATCCCTGAAGAAGGAGGAAGAACAAGAAGGTCCGGCTGGAAGGACAGACAGTTTCAAAGTTTTTTGATACGTTATACTGTCCCAATAAATAAACTTTGCATCTGATCGTAACCTTCTTCACTTTGTAATTGTAATACGAGGTAGTGAATGCACCCTACAACTGATTGCATCGGAGCTCATATATGGGCTACGCGATGTGGCCGCGATATGTTTATTTACCTTTCGGCAACTGGCGGGCGGCTTGATACGATTGTCTATCGCGACGAAAGTGCTGGGGTTACGAACTAAATCACTCGCGACGAAGTTGTGGAAACCCATTTCAAAACGGAAGTTAGTGAGAAAACGTTGTCTATTTCCACGAAAAATAAAGAGTTACAATGTTAAATCGATTTCAACAGTTAGGCCATCATCAGTAACAAACATTAATTGAAGACACATTAGAAAGGACACAGCTTTTATAATCACAGGTAAAGGAAGATTGAGTCCCATTGGTCCCATTTGAAACTGTCTGTCCTTCCAGCCGGACCTTCTTGTTCTTCCTCCTTCTTCAGGGATGAGCTAAAAATCAGATTTAAAATCACGAATTTGAAGTTTTAAAATCTCTAACAGTATTTTCTTTCATGTAGATGAAAATATAATTTATCTAAATTGTATTTAAAAAAACTAAAAATCAAATTTAAAGTTGTCTGTTTATCTTTATATAGGTAACTACGTTTATCCGTAATTTCTACCTAGTTCTCTGGCGACGGTAACTAAATCCAAATATATTTTATCAATCAGGTCGCCAGTTTATTCAGTGATGTCCATGATACCCCATCTCTCTCCCCCCCCCCCCCTAAACATCTCCTATGAGTTAGATTGGAAAATTTGAAGTAATCTGCGATTCAAGTAAGAGTATTTCAAACATTTCTTGCCAATCAGCTCCAGTTTATACAGTGATGTCTAAGATAACCTCATTTTCAGAAATTTCCCCCCTCTCATATCAGTGAACCCTCTAACCGTGAAAAACGGACAAACATACGGACTGACAGACAAACAGACAGAGAAAAATTTATGGAATGGTGCCAATTGTCCACAGGTAACATGAAACAGAAATTTTGCGAACACTCTACTGATGCTATTTGCTACTCCAAAAAATTAACCATTCCCGTCTACACATATCTACGATCTATACGAACATCTAACAAGGAAACAAAACTCGCTAGGGTAAAAGCACCGATTGTTGACACAATAGGGGACATCTCTCTTTGATTCCGTGTTTTACCCAGGGGTTCAAAAAAAATTTAACTTCCAAGTAGTTATGTTAATTGTGTGTTTGTTGTGAACAGTTTGCGTGTATTTGATTTCTCCAAACAATTTTGTTCATTATCATGAAGCACTTTTTACAAATTCAGTTTTTTTAACCGAATGTTGACATAAATGCCTTCAGAAATTCCAATTGTTGACATTTTCAGTTTCTAATGTTGACATTTATGGTAAATATTTCTTTTACCTCATTTCTCTGCAACCCAGTGATGTGGACTTAGTTATGCCAGGTGGAGTTCATTGGTTAAATGTCGGTCCATTCCTAGTAAATTCTTTCGGCAATTGCCTCATCTATATTAGATAATCCCTTTTACCCTTTTCTCTCCCTTCATCTGTGGTATCCTGCTGGACTCCGCCTCGTTCTCCACCAATGTCACTGAAATTCCCAGAGCATCGTCCTCGCTGTTAACAGTCAAAGAGTTCCATTTCTCTGATTCAGTTGAAGATTGTGACTGTGATGAGTAAAAAACGCTCCTCACATTTTTTTGATCGGCCACGACTTCTTTTTTCCTCTAATTTCTCCTCGGTACGTCTTTTTTCTCATTCATATTGTCCCTTTAGGGTCAACAAAGTATGTCAACTTCAGGAACCGAATGTCAACATTAAGAACAGGCTATGTCAACTTAAGGTTTCACAAAATGGAATGAAAAAAAATAAGTATCTCTATATTTGCCTTGCTGATTTGAACAAAAATATCAACTTTACAATGAAAGTGAAAGATTCTCCAAATATTTACTCAGGTGTCAATATTAGGACACAAACGCATTTTATGGAACCTAATGTTGACCCAGAACAAAACCATATTTTTCTGTTGAAATTTATGATTTTCATGCTTACGCCTTCTTCCCCATATAATTCATAGATTATCAAAATTCCCCATATAATTCATAGATTATCAAAATTCCCCATATAATTCATAGATTATCAAAATTCAAATTGTAATTTTCACTCATCTACTTGGTCAAAAACATCCAAATTTGTAGACTCACCTCACTAAGCTGCAGCGCTGTGACAATGTCACTAGAGTGACAGGTTACAGTTGTCATCAATATCACATCAGCCAGACGGTTTATTACGTTCATTATAGTCAACTGAATCGGTCAACCCCAACAATAACTTTGTTATCCGCCAAATGACGCCAATTTTGATAATCTACAGTGTCTCATTTTCCATTTTTTTTGTTTTGGAATTGAATCGTCAACATTTGGATAAGTGTCAACAATCGGCTGTTACCCTAAATGCAATAAAAATACAAGCATTAAACCTTAAAAAGAGAAGGAAGACTCAAACAAATAACTTCTAGCAGGAGCTAATTCAATAAGAGCAGATTCTCCTCACGCAAACCTTCGGTTTAATCCGGAGTGTGAAAATATAAAAGTTCTCATCGCCCTGACCCCTGTGCTTTTCTACTCCCACCAGCTGACGCTCATGTCAAGAAGTATCGAATATTCTCATCTCCACCGTACTAGCAAAGTAGATTCGTAAGTGGACAAGAACCCACTTTGCATAATGTTTAAAAAATGTCATCAGACGGTGAGAAAAATTAAAAAGTGAACACCCACTCAGGTTACGAGTAGATTTTCCTTTGATCTCTAGTCTCAGCGTCACAAACGTCATCAGATAATGAGCGTTACCCGTGAGTGGGGTACTTTAATTATTTTTTACTGGAAGAATGTTTCATCCTGATTGGTTCTCATCAACTGCATTCTCCTACGATCTAATAATATAATCATATGGGTGTGTAATCCAAGCATTACAGCGACGTCCCTATGTCTGGTCTGTATATGCTTTTGGTCAGAATAGGGATTGTGCAGCGAGGAAGATGTCCTCGGTAGACGTCTATGCCACTGCATATTATATTTAGATAATGAATAATAGACTTCGTTTAATTAAAGGGCTATCTAATATATAAATAATAATCCTTTGTGTAATAATTTGCAGCGTTTTCGATATTCAACCTATGAACCTGAAATTTTAAATTGAGCGTGTTCTACGTTTCTTCAATGGTTAACCGAGGCTCAAGGTGAAAGTAAAAGGGTATCTGGGGTCTCTGAGGTGCGCAGCGCTGGTTTTACATCTTTGGGTTACCCAGTAGATAGGCAAGTGGCCATCCCTACAATATACGAAGCCTTGCCTTTACGACCTAGCTTCAGAGAGACGTCCTAAAAACGTTAAAGTCGACAGGAAATAATCACGAGGATCCCTTTCACCCGGTCACGTTGTTTGTGACTCTGATGTAATGCCGCTCCAGGCATATTTCATCAACTGAACTCAACTGACGGTTCCTATCCCCCGTTATAGTAAGCGTTGAAAGCGTAGAGCAAATTTATAACTAACTTTCTCCTCTTACTACTAGACCATGCAAACACTCCAAAACAATGCTGAGCGCCGAGTTATAATAAAGTTGATATCCGCCAACTTTATACAACATGGTATGAAGAGGAGAACGAGTGTAATATTCGTTTGAAGAACCCACATGGACAAAAGCCTTGTTACAGAGCGATGGCAAAAGCGCAGAGAGGTCCTCATTTATCAAACGTGAGAAAATTATATATTTACATGATTAGCTCATGTATGTGATAAACATAACATACCTTAATAATTAATTGCAATGAAAAATAAATGACGAGAGTTACACAGTAACTAGATGAAAACGCTTCAATTTCACGAAGGTTCATTATTTCTGTATTATATAGTCTTTCTAAGCAAATCATTGGTCTATAATTTATTAATCCTCGTTAATGATAAATCATCAAAACTTGGCACTTTGTGCCTGCCAAAAGGGTGAAAAGGTTTGCAGCTGCAAGACCCCAAAATTTTCCGCTTTTTGATAAATTCTGACAAATTTAGAAAAAATGTCTTGGAAAACAAAAAACGGAAGGTATAAAACGAAATAAATTAGCCTCAGAGGCTCCTCAGCTGATTACCGTGCCTCAGTATCTCGTAATATTGTTTTCGAGGAGTCCCCAAGAAGCGCCATTTAATTTCAGCATCGTAATTAGAATAGGAAACAAATTAGCCTTAAGGATTCCACCACTGATCAGAGGCCCTCTATAGTTTTTAGTAATAGAACACAATTACTGTATTCTAGATGCCCGGAAGGAGCTCCATTTCAGGTTTCAGTACCAACTGGATTAGGAAACAAATTAGGCAATGAGTTCCCTCAGTTGGTCAGAGCACCTACGTGCCTTGTAGATAACGTAGTGCTGTACAAATTGTATTCAAGATATCCCAAGGGAGCTCCATTTCAAATGTCAGGTCCCTGAATTGATTGAGGAAGAAATTGGCTTCACTGTCCCCTCAATTTAACTCACCTTTTAAGAGATTTGTGTAATGCAATTTCATGATGTAATGCACTTTGTCATGGATATGCCTATGTAGCTATGGGTGCCTCCATATCCTACAGAGGGAAAAATAATGTAATTAATTAATTCATCTACACTTTACTGGTCCTCCTGATCCAACTGAAAAGTCATGAGATAAAATAAAATACCGAGCAACGTTTTATTTGTCCAGCTATAGGGACAAAAATCATAATAAATTCGATTTCGCGACGTCAGAATGCCATTGGAATTATATCAGCTGATATGATGGTCGGAATAAGAGAAGTTTTATGTGTTCCGAATTTACAAAAACTTACACTTTCTGACAGTCAACAATGGAATTTAGCGATTGTCTCACCAATTCAAAGATGATATTACTTGCTCATGATTTCACCAGCAATGACAGAAACCAAAACAAAACATTAAATATCAGCTAATATGATGCTAATATTGGAATTATCAGGCGATATAGTTCCAACGGAGTTTATTCTAACGTTGTGAAATCGAGTTTATTAGGTAAGTATTGTACGCGCAGATATACATCTACTAGTGAAGTGTTGGTACCTAAATGATAAATTTCATGTCATAAATTGCTCCCAAGTCTACCTATAAGTAGAGGAAGCATCGTTTTCACTTTCGAAAGGTTGAAAAAGTTAAAATCTTAAAAAGTTTGAAGTTTTGAAACGCGCTCCTCACGTTTTTGTGTATAATATTTTGTATGTTTCGTATTTGTGTATTTCCGTCAGGGAGAAGATCATCTTGTGGTACCTTTGGTCATCATGGGTCTTCTTCTGGTCGCTGGTGGTGGCTGCAGTCTTCTTCTTCCAGAAACCCTCCATCAAAATCTTCCACAAACCCTTGAAGACGGGGAAAACTTTGGCAAAAATGCCTCTTGCTGTTTCCCATCCAGGTTGGTGTTAACTCATTATATTAGTATCAGAAAGGAAAACTTGCAGGGTGAAGTCGACAATATCTTACGATAAAATTAGCTGGTACCTACCTAATAGTGAATTTTAAGAGAAAATGCAGGTGACATATAGCAATATATCATATCGCCAAGTTATGCAAATGCAAATGTCATGCCATTAATTATATACTCATATATACTTCGGACATCTTACCTGCTGATATCACAATTGAAAAATTAAAGTACGAACTCTCGTTGCAGGGTTAGAGATGTGGAATCCAAGCGATCGAATGTTCCTGAATCACCAATAAAAAGGTAAATCAATTTTAGTAAAATAAATAATTAGGTAAATCATACTTAATACGAGTGCGATTACAAATTTTTAGGAGAAGAAAAATAAATATTCTGTATTCTTTATCTGGCAGAAATACTCACTTTTCATTTTGAGGGCCGTGGAGAGAAAATCCGCACCCGGGAGCTAAATTCCAAAGGCCCTTACAACTGGCAATTGTCTATTCCTTTTTTAAGAATTTAATTTTATCAAATTCCTGTATTTGATAGCTCTTCTGCGTAGATTACTGTATGTATATAATCGTATGGTCAGACATCACACGGCATGTACGAGTACGTATAGTTATAACCAAAAAGACTGCATAAGATCGTGTCGTAACATCAAATTTCAGTCTACTCCTGTACTCGTCACTATTCGTTTTAAGTCGTGTTGATTTTGCTGCCGAGTCTACCTAACGGTAGTGGAAGCATCGTTTTCACTTTCAGGAGAAAAAAAATTTTTGGTCTCCAAAATCAAAATTTCCACTCGCATTTTACGTTTTTGGCCATTCTGAACAACTTTGTTTCCGTGTCTGTGTGGGTGTGTGTTTGTGTGTGTGTATGTGTGTGTGTGTGTGTGTGTGTGTGTGTGTGTGTGTGTGTGTGTGTGTGTGTGTGTGTGTGTGTGTGTGTGTGTGTGTGTGTGTGTGTGTGTGTGTGTGTGTGTGTGTGTGTGTGTGTGTGTGTGTGTGTGTGTGTGTGTGTGTGTGTGTGTGTGTGTGCCCCGGGACCTCCGGTCTTCTTGAAGACTTGAAGACAAGTGTTGAGGCTCGGGGAGCAGGTTGACCGTGGTGCCTAATGTGGTGCCTCGTGGAGGTCGCAGAGCAGCTAAGCAAGCGAGAAGGCGGGAATTCCAGTGTGTCCAGAGATTGTGGAGGAAGCATCCGGCTCGTGCAGCTGTGGAGGTACTGGAGGGTGCTGGGGATGAACAAGTCATGCCCCCTCTCCAGGAGTTTGTGGATTACTGGGAGCCACTTATGAGTGCTCCCAGCCACAACCCTGGTGAGCCAGTGGTACCCCCAGCTTCCACCAGGGATTCGTTGCGCAGCATCATATGCACACCGGTGCTTTATGACGAGGCACATAAGTGCCGTGTCAAAAACTCCACTTTTGCTGGGCCCGATGGTGTTTCCGCCCGACGCTGGAATAAAGCTCCAAAGAATGTTAGGCTGCTCATCCTCAACCTGTTACTTCTATCAGGAAGGCCCCCGAAAGCGTTGACTCGTGAACCATTTTCATCCCAAAGAAAGGGGGAAGTGGGCCTGGAGGCTACCGTCCGATTACAATGTCATCGGTAGTTTTCCGCCACTTTCAAAAGATTCTGGCATCTCGCTTCCAAGTGGCTGGTGTCATAGGTGACGTCCAGAGAGCATTTCGGCCAGCGGATGGCACAGCGGAGAATCTAACAATTCTCCAAACAACCCCCCCCCCCCCCCCCCACTGGGCGGTATTGAAAATTTCCAAGTAGGCCGTGGTTTTTTAGTGATATCCAAACATATTTTATCAATCAGGTCCTCAGTTTATTCAGTGATGTTCAAGATATCCCCATTCCACCACCACCCCTTCCTCAAAACACCCGTTATGGTTCAGACTTGAAAATTTCAAGTAGTTTGTGATTCAAAATAGAGTATTCCGAACATATTTGATCAATTAGATCCTCGGTTTATTCAGTGATTTCCAAGACACCTCATTTCATCCCCCCCCCCCCCCCCCCCCCCTACGACCTCCCTCCTCTAAGAAACCCCCAATCTTAAGATTTGGAAAATTTTAAGTAACTTGTGGTTCAAGTTAGAGTAATCCTAACATATTCCCCAACTAAGATCCCCGGTTTTTTCAGTGATGACAAAGATACCCCATCCCCCCTCCTCCACTTAAACACCCCCGGCAGTGTAGATTTCAAGAATTTCAACTAGCCTGTGATTTAAGTTTGAATAACCCAAACATATTCGCACAATCAGATCCGAATTCGTTCAATGGTGTCCAAGATACCCCATTTCACCCCCTCCCCTAAAATACCCCCTCTGGCTCAAATTTTAAAAACTTCAAATCGCCAATAATTGAAGTTGGACTGATACAAACACTTCCTCCAGTCATATCAGTTGTCCAATGACCCCTGTAACCGTGAAAAGCGGACAAACATAGACAGACAGACAGAGAAAAATTAAGATAATGGTACCAATCGTCTACAAATAGCATGGAACGGAAAAAAAAACGCAAAACTCCATGATTCTAATCAATGCGCAGACAGACATACTTACGATTTTATTAATATAGATAAAGAAACCAAAGAATAAATTCGTCTCTCCGGGTATTTTACTTCATTAGCGGTATGTTATGCCATTAATTATATTTCCTGCAAATAAGACGCTGAAATATCATCAACCACACTCAAACGGACACTATAATATCATTAAAAGATGTTCTTGATATCTTATATGTTTTTCGTGTTGTTTTATATGTGTTTGTCGTGTTTTATTATTTTCAGTCTCATAGTCCATTGACAATTTTCTCGTCCCTAAGAAGTCCGGACTTCTTAATTTAATTCATAAACCTGAGCATCTGTGACCTAACGATTCAAGATCATGATTTTAAATAATAATCATTATTTACGTTTGAGCACTAATTTATCACATCGTCATCATACTCTCGGTCATACACGATGTTTACAAGGGTGTCATGCTTCATTCTGCAAACCTCTGCAGCGGGAATTTATTTTCCTGTCATCAGTAATAGTTATATACTGAACGCAAGTATGATGGAATTATAATAATATATGCAGGTTTGCGTGCAAGACTCAATTTAGCGAACAAGTGGAAAATAGGTGATGACTCAAATTTTGGGATACCATAGCTCCCTCAAATATTTGGATAAGTAAAACGAACTTATGGTCAATCGATCCACAATTGAATTATCTACTACGTTCTATCAATAATATACTTGATGAAATATCAATTTCATCCATTTTTGTAAATAAGTGGTATTTTCCGAGTACCTACTGAAATTTGGAAATACTTACTCTCGTGTAAATCGATAAATTCAGGAATTCCAAACAACTTATTTTGACAAATTATTATGCTAAAATAACCTTATAGCACCTACCTTACTATTAACGAACCCAACGCAGTGGTCAATCACGACACTAAACTAAATTCAATCAAATGAGCAAATATTTGTCACACTTCAGCGGTCCCCAACCAACTAAACAAACATCGGTTTGTGTACTTTACGAAGTTGGGTCCTCAAGGATATCGTATGAATAACGAACCAACATCGACGAGAAACGCCGTGCTATCACAAAAGCTTAGCCATGAAACTTTAGATGAAAGCTCTGTGATTTTCAGTTTGTCGCGTAATAATGTGTTCATTTTGTCCTTAGAAGCCCAACAATGGAATTTTAGCTTCTTGAATACCCCATATTTTTACACACCTCGTACATACTTAGTATTTTAGATGATTTTCTTAGAAAATATAACTGTTGCAATAGCTTCAAAATTTAAAGAATTTGAATTTTTTTTATTACAATTCTTTTTAGGGCTACTGAAACTATTCGTGGATTTCAACGTTTCTCAAAAACATATTTATGTGACATACATACCTATATTCTTTATATTAATAAATTATTTATCAAAATCAAAAAATAATTAAGCATCCCAGAACAGTAGATGAACAGCCGCTAGATTTCGCATCCTTAACTGAAATAGCCAATACCTAGTTATCCCATTTCGAGAAAAATTTCGGGAATTGTGAGAGTTGAGCCCAGAATGCATCAAAATCTTAAGAGTTTAATTGATTTTCATTGAAAGCAGAAGCGTGTGTGCATGTGCAGACGTTGATTTTATCAAACAACTATTTCTCACGACATGCTGGTTTGAGGCCTAAATTTACTCAAAACAGGAGATCAATTCAAGTGCCTAAAGATCACCCCTCAATACTAATGAAGGGTGATATCTAGGTATTAATTCCATATCGTGGGACCAATGTGGATATTTTCAAAAGAGTTAGACTTTAAGCAACACATTTCCATATATTCTTAGTTAATTGCAATCATGAATATTTCGCCGACGTATTTTCTCCTGCTAAGTAGTTAAAAGTAACCTATTGCTGAAATTTTATTGTATTCTAAAAATTTGGACAGGAACATACAGTGCCCCAAAACATACCTACCTATCCATAACTCAATGTTTTCAATGAAGTGGAGAAAATTAGTTTTCAGCTCATCCGTGTAAAGCCAAGCTGCATTTTCATCTATAGATACACGAACTTCTGGGATATTAAGAAACGACTGAAGTTATTAGCTCTTTCCAAACCAGCTGAGTAATCTCAATATTCTCTCTCTCTCTCTCGGTACATTATTTGGGGACGAATGCAATGACCGGCCGTGTTAGCACGCATTGTCTCAAGCACATTGACAACCCAAAATATATACATGAACGAGGGTTTTTTATTTTTTTTAATTTTATTATTTTTTTTATGCAGGTTTTTCCTAATTATTTATGAATTGTTAAACGATCGCGTAACAATTGGAAGCTGCCTACTTCCAGGATAATTTGACCCTAAAAACAAAAACAAAAAAAAGAAGCAGGTTTTCATCTGACCACCAGCCCAAAATCGTATTCCTCCTAAAATCAAAATCTTGAGAACTTTTTTGACATGGATATGTCTTTTGGCTGGGGGTCAAGGAATTTTTCGCGATACTTTTTTTTCCCGACTGACACTTTTTTTCTCCACACAAAATGCAACGCTCCGGCACTTTAGATTATTATTAACTCGAAAAGTGAAGGCTAGGTAGAATTTCTATTGATTATTCAAGTACAACCAAGGCGTTACTAGGGAAGAGTAACTCCCATAGTTTTCATAGTTGGAAAATCGTTCGCCACTTTTTGAAATGCTCTCATTTTACCACAACATTTCATGACCTCTAAGCCATTGTAGTGTCAAGGAATGCTGATTTATTATTCTAAGATAAAAACAAATATTGTTTTGTAACTATAATGGAATAATCTTGTGAAAAGAAGGCACTACATGGTTGGTATACAATTGAGTAGTAGGTACCAACTGGTAAGCAGTAGGTACTAGACATATCCATGATCTTTTGTTTTTCCCATCAAGGGAGAAATTAAAATGCTTGTTTCTGTATCTCAATGGTAAATTTCGGATCCAACTAGGCCAACAGGATCGCTTTACATTGATTCGTTCGCTTTCCTTAGTAATGGCAAGTTAAGTTCTTAGGCAAGAAAAAATAACGTAAACATGATTGTGGATAAGACAACCCGTCAACATAGTAAAAATCCCCAATTAACTAATATGCTGTACGACAATTGAACAAGTGATGTGATTTTAAATTTCTTTTTAAGAAATTTAGTTTATCATTAACTTGATTTGCCCACAGACGGAAATCAACCGTTCGAGATTTAGTTAACTTCTCACGGCGGATTCAAAGTCATTTAGTTATCTATAGATCAGTGATCTGCGCCAAAAGACGTTTCAATTAAAAAATAATTAACCTGTGTAAATTTGAATTTGTTTTTCAGTAGAGTACAATTTTTTTATTGAAAATAATAGACCGAAATTCGAAATTATTTTCCAAAAACAGTTTTGAAGTATTCGAATTGATTACTCCAATGGCTTCAAGATTAAAGCAGTAAATAGACGCTGTTTCTCGAATAATTAAGCATTTCAAGTTTCAGCTTTTTCTTGGATATTCGGTCATTAACGGATGAAGAAGGGGAATGGGGTGGGGTGGGTGGGAGGGGGAGGGGGGAGTTTTTTAAAAGAAGTTTTCACAAACTCGGTCGTCCCCGGAATACAAATCAGATTGTGAGCGCTCTTTAGGAAATCCGATCGCCAAGGAAATGGGAAGGGGATGAAAAATAGCTTACAAAAAAGCAGAAGAGAATGAAGATTATGATTTCGTTTTGATTAGGGGAGGTTTTACCCACTTTTGATTCTTTTTTCCCATTTCCGGGACGGATTACTTTTTGTTGAAGATTCATCTTCCATTATATTCAGCCGCGATGCATTACCAATTTATTCGGAGGAAAATAACCGCAAATAGTTCTCACTACTTTTACTTAGTACCTACCTAGAGTGTTAATAATTCTTGATAAGGTTCGTTGTTCTTCCTCTTGGGTACCATCGCCTTTTAGTCACGAAATCGTACATTTCTTAACCCTGGATTACAACTCCATCATTACAACTGCTACATCATAACGACGGATAATTTAAAATTTCAACCATAAAATTTGAAATTTGCCTATTTTGAGGTGTAACGCCAAAAAGCAGCTCAATAGAAGGCGTTAACAAAGTTTTCAAAAAATAAAGCCTCGAATTAACGACGCCGCGCAATTTTTAGTGAAGTATGTGAAATTTGCAGTACTATTTTACATATTTAGATTTTTCCTGGCGTTATGACATTTTTAGAGCGAATTTCCAATGGATTTACCATTCCTTTAAACCTATCTGAGAACTTAGGATTGGTTGGTTACGGCATCATAAACAATACAGGGACGCCAGCGCGACGCAATCGCATTCAAGTACAATTTTCAGCATAAATTTGGGCTTTAATTTTTGAATGACCTAGTTCATGGTTGATGACACTTTTTTTTAGTAGCATTCTGCTAAATAAATATAAATTTAACAATTTTTATCCGTTGTTATGATTTTTTAGTACAATTTTTGAAATTTGACCAATTTACTGTGCTCAAAGTGTTGTCCAACGATGTCATCCTTTCTTTGGAATGCTTAATTTTTTGGCGCAAGAACGAAATTTTTATCTCAATCCTATCGAGAATTATCGTCTGGAATGTCACACACACACACACACACACACACACACATATATATATATATATATATATATATATATATATATATATATATATATATATATAAAAGCGTTAAAATCTAGGAATCATTTCAGAATGCTTCAAAACAGATTTCGATTAAGAAAATTTTTGAATTTTTTTTTCCGGAGCTATTGCAATAGTTATATTTTCTAAGAAAATCCGTTCAAAAAATAAAAATAACAAAAATACTCTTGTCAAGTAGGAATCCGAATGGCACAAAGCTTCTTCGCGTCAGTTAGATGGTTTTTTTTTTTTTTTTTTTTTAAGTAGTAATTCAATGGGATTGATGAAAACCCAACGAATTCGAAACCCTTTTTCCGGCTGAGCCAAATGAATTTTTGAAGTGTGCTTATCATGAAGACCGTCGTGGGGGACCATTAAGAGACCCTAACTACTGCTCGAATTTCGAGCAGAATCAGACAATGAGAAACAAACCTAGATAGGTAACTATATAGTCTGCTAGAAAGAATTTACCACAAAATTTGTAGAACTCACATAATTGATACAAAAACTATATATATTTTCTATTACGATCCCCCGTCAGAATGACTACGGGGTCGAATAACTGATATTACAACCACCTGTCAGAAGGACGGATAAAAAACTTGACTTATTACAATTGCTCCGTCAAAACGACACCGTGAGTTCTAAATAATCGTACATTAACCCCTAGGTGGTGTGAAGAGTGAAAACATGATAAAACGTGACGCTATCGCGAAGCGCCAAACAAATTTACTCCTGCCCAGTCGTTTAGACAGAGGGTTGTAATCCAGGGTTAATGCGAAATTGGATTTTGAAATGTCAGGGTTGAACCCCTGTGCCTTCCGTTTATTTTAACGACATTCTCTTAAATTTGGAATGAGTCTTCACAGTGCACCCCACGGCTCTCCACCAGTACTAATACCGTCCAAGGTTTCATACTTTTTTTTAGACTATTTCTTTATTGGAATTGCATACGTATGTTTGTAATTACATACATTCAGCACCAAGGTTTAGATAAACATTTTAACGAGCTAAGATAAATATAAATAAGTAAGAAAACTTTACATTTTTCACGTAGGTACTACGGTACGAGAAGTATTATTTCTATAATCGAAATGTTCAAATGACTTCCAATGACCTCACATTAATCTCACTGCCTAATCGTGCTGAATGAATGTCATCATCGAACGGGTCTCGTGTTGGTGGGTTCAGTGTAAAAAGTGTCTGGATCATAATACCTTCTTGGTTGTTGGATCATTCAGGCAAAGAGAGAATCATGTATTCTAGAGTTTCCTTTTCTGGACATCTTGCACGCATGTTGAATTAAAACTGTTCGTCCTGACCGCATGTAATTACTCATCACATAAACATAGACCATGACCACATATAAGTCTGGTTAAGGATTTATAAAAATTCTTTGAATGCGCGTACAAAATACTCTGGAACTCCCGTAGGCTGGCTGGAGAAAAATGGGGTTATATTGATGGCCAGCTGGGTGACAGTAATGATTATCTGTCTACTTTTACAAAACTTCGTTGCAAATATCCTGTGCACGAAACCAAAAGTGTCGGACTTCCTGTCCGCGCAATTATTGTAACGCATCCAAATAGTTGTAACAGCCAATTAACACCAAATCGGTGATACGAAAATTCTAGGTTACGCATGCGCACACGCTCTTATTGATCCTACGGCAGTTATTACTCTATCTCTACATCTATCTCTACTTCTCTACTATAAAAATGAAACTCCGTTTGTAGCACCCGTAGAACACGATGGTACTATCAAAATTGCTGAAAGATGCTGTCTTCCCGGAGAAATCAGCGAAAGAATGCGGAAAATGACGAAAAAAAATCGTTCCCCGCTGGTTTTTTCCCCATTATTCGAGTAAATTTCGACGGTTTTTGCTCGGGTTGGTCTTAAAATGTTTGTTGAAGTTCCAATTTGATCCCGTTTCGAGACATGAAATTCTTTTTTCCGATCGTAGTGAACGAAAATGTAGACGAAAACGTTGTTACTCTGAACGTTGCCTTCGAAACCTACTGATCTTGGGAGCTCTCCCGTCTGCCCTTCTACACACATAAAATAATGGCCTATCTTCATTAAACCTAATAAACTTTTCGTGGTTCCACATAGTTTCATAAGATTTAATAATTTATTTGAATGTAATTCCTAACAAAAAAAACGTCTGCCAAGTTGTTAGGGCAGTATAAATTCCTCACATATTGTAACGTGGACATATATGTTTGCGCATCTACAGACTACTATAAATTCAACGGAAATGTATATTAGATATTACATAGTTATTACCTTTTATAAGATTTTTTTTTTTTTTGTTCCCTTGGGATTGTCAATTGAAAGGGATTGTGAGCAGTTTTCATATTTTCCACCCCCACCCGAACCATGGGCTGTTTCGATGGTATCCCACTATATCCCATCGCACCTATATAACCCACACCAAGCGAGCGAAGCGAGCAATATTCCCTACACACGTCGGATTTCAACTAGGTTTTTCTTACGAACTCGGACATTCCCTACACACGTTAAACCTACGCTTAGTGATCTACCGTTTCCAATCATTCTACAAGTCCCACTCGACAGTAAAAGACCATCGCATGTATACAGCCACAAGCGAGTAACTTAACTGGTGGGAGGGGGGGGGGTCTTGCACCCCGGCTGGACGTGGAGGCGAGCTAAGCTAGCCGGAGCGGCTACTTTATTATTAATATAAAAGACCATCGAAGAGCTAACCCACACAACAAATCCTGAAAATTTCATCAAAATCGGTTCAATAATTTCGTAACTTCCCTTGTGTCAATCAACTGAGGTTTTGCGTAGGAGCATTACCTAGTTGTTACCTAACCAATCACAATAAAACTCATGTAACATTTTTTCCTGAAAGTTTTATCTAACTACCCTTCATGTTTGAACGAAATCGGATCAATCGATCGTCAGCAATCAATATTATGAGAAATTCACGTTCGCACCTGTGCACACGCTCCAATTGATTGGACGGAAACAAAATTTATAGGGAACTATCAAGGAGCTAACCCGCACAATCCTCAACCAATTATGATAAAACTCATAGATTACCTCCATGAAACCTGTACCCACCTACCCTTCGAGTTTGAACGAAACCAGACAGGAAGATCTTGAGAAATCGACGTTATTATGCCGCAACCTTGGATGACTCGATATCAATACAAAACTCAACCAGAATATTCAAAATATAAGTTTTTGAATTTTTTACGGTTCTTTACTTTTGGTTTTTTTTTTTTTTTTTACGTGTATTTTCTTCGAAACCGATTTTCTTTGTTTTTTACCCGTTTGTACACCAGACGGGTGTAAGAAGGGAATTGCAAAGTGACTTTGCAATGCAGGAGCTGACTGGTATTTGCTAATTAGGCTCGATCATATTTGTGTTCTAGTAATAATGTCATGTGCAGGTGTAATGACTATCTTGGCTATATATCTGCAATGATTTGCGAAGAAGAGTTATCCAATACAGAAATATCAACCCATTATGTAATAATTTGCAGTGTTTTTCTTTCTCAATAAATAAATTTGATTCCTTCCTGTTGTAGCCTCTTGCAAGTGACCCTGAGGGACACTCCGGCCTCTACGCCGATTGCGACAGACGTGACATCGTCGACTGACGTCACGTCTGACACTATTCTCCCTCAGGAACAAACTCTCCGAGTCACCGTCGTGTGATCCCGATTCAGCAGTACCCATGATATGCAGATGTGGCACTAGTTGAACTTCAAGTAAGTTTCAATTATTACTTCGTAATTGGACTTTTTTTTTAACTTTATTTAGCTTAGGTTAAATAACCCATTTTCCATCAAAATCAACAATTTAGATTTATAAATTTGATGTGGTAATGTAGTTCATTGGTGGCGTATATGAAAAGAAACATAGGTAATATTATTCAAGTAGTTATTCAATAAACTTCAGGCAAGCACCAAGTTTAAGTCAAAGTTAATGACAAATTTTCCGCTCAAAGGGAAAAAAATCGGGATGGATGTATCACGACAGGGGTTTAAGCTTACCTTTCTATAATAGTAGGTAGAATATGTGGAGGTTGTAACTAACACTCACTTTACTACGTATAAAGAGAATATGTAAATTTGAGAATTGGAGCGGCTCGTCTTAAGGTAAGAGGTGTGTATCAGGGGGTGACATCCAGGAAATTTGAAGCCTCTTCTTCTCAACACTACTTTACAAAATTTTGTCCGTGCAATTTCAATTATCAAATAGTTGGAGCAAACCGCTTTTCCGATGTTTTTGGAGACTGTAACATGTGCTTTTGGAGTCAGTGAGTATCACTCCATTTTCGATTCCCAGTGATTAGGGTGAGTATCCACTCCTTGCGTTTGAGTTAACTTTCAAGGTTAAGCTTACTTATTTCAATAGGTAATGAACCATCTTAATCGAACAAAACTAGAAAAACATGTTTACCATAAATACACACCATTTTATGAACAAAGAATAAATATAAATTTTCGTTTATTCATTTCTACTTTTCTATAATTTACTAATAGCTGGATTTTGTATTACTTGTGCAAACATCGTACTAGTCTATTCCCAAAATATGACAAATTTATAATGTGGAAGATTTTCGTGAAGGCATCTCCAAGCAGTTCCCTCGTACCAATCATTTGATCCCATCGTTCCCATTTCCCGCTTCAGTTCTGATATAGTGACGCAATGAATAATGAGATGATTAAGGGTTATTGACTCTTCCATCATTGCTAATCCTACTGCAGCTGTGTTGTTGTCCTCGTGAATTATGCAATTAGTTTCTCGCAATGTGATTGATCTACACACCTGACGAATGCTGATAACTGCATACAAGACAGTGATGATGCTGTATATTCACTTTCATTCTACATACAGATTCACATTCACTTGAATAAAATCCTAGTTAGGCATATGATTTTGATTCTTCGTACGTCAACTTCATATGTCTCCTACATATTGGTTTGTTACTTTCAATAATGAACCTTGTAGTCGACCACAAAAACATTTTTTAACGCATCTCCCTCGAAATTTGTTGGTTTCCACTTCAAGATGTGTAGAATATAAAAAACAGAATAAAAATAATCCGTCTGTCTGCCATATGCCGTCCGCCGCACGCCCTCTGTCGTCTGCCGCTCAAAGCTTTACTCCAAAACTACTAGACCAAAGTTTATGAAATCGGTAGGTATCAAAAATGATACATCGTCCGGGAATGTGCCAGTAACATCGGTATCAATTTTGATCAACCCTGAAGAGAAGGTAGTAATCAAGGGCTGAAATATTGAAAAATCGAGGTACCGAAAACTTTCAAGGTATCAGTAATGTTTTATTGGGTCTCATTTATAGACCGCTCCCCAAAGAATCGGACGGAACCACCAGGATCGCTGTACGTATATCCGTTTACTCTCCCTCAGAGCTAAAAGTTAGGTGGGAAAAAATCAACAACATGAGAGCAAATTTTAACAAGTGGAACGTAGCAAAAATTGCCTTGTAACGCCGTATCAGCTGATATAGTTCCAATGAAATTTTCGTTTCACGAAACCAGGTTTATTATAACTTTTTTCGCCTTTTATAGGACTTGCAAATTGTAGGTAGGCCATTTATTTTGAATAAAATTTACAGTTACTGGGTCAGCTTGTGTACTTGGAAAGATAATGCAATGAACCCGTTTCTTGTGCGACTGTCGAAGATTTTCAGCATCTTAATCTCATTCTTAACAGATTTTTCCCAAATCCCTCGACGAAATCCGTCTCAGGAGTTACACAATCTATAAAAATTGGTACAGTCATTTTTAGGACGAGCATGGACAAGACTTCCTCATCAGAAAGAACAAAAACGGTTTATTAAAATATATTCAGTTGCGTGTGGGACAACCCAAGCATAAGTGAATAAATAACGGAATACGAATCCGTTTCACACCGACCTAAGAACGAATCTGTAAAAAAAAGTGTATAAATGTGTGTCGGGTTGCTGGAGTAGGGCTACTTCAATCATGTTTCCCGTTCAGAAATTCCGCCTCATAACTCCCACTAGCCCAATGGCATACGCGGTCCTAGGGGAGGTGGCGCTCGGGGGTACACCAGGCAGATGCATCGGCCATCCTATTTTTACTATTTTTCGTCCTCTTCCATTGCCCATGTCAATGCTCACCAGTCTGCCTACTGTGAGAGCCTTCAGATCCAAGTGCTACCTCAGTACACACGTCAAACAGAAAAGTTTTGTTGGGCCAACTAAGTAATTAGAGCAAAAACAGTCCAGATATGGTCCTGAGGATTTGCCTTGAATGGTACCTGACTACCTGATGAAGCAGAGGCTGTGTGTAATGGGGTATGTCATACAAATGAATTTTTGCAGCAACGCTTTCTGCTATTACATTTCCTGCTTGTCCAGGATCCTGCTTCTGCAATCCTGGCTAATAGCCGTGGGGCCTCTTCAGTATATCTTACTGGCGTAGGGCACCATCCCCCCCCCCCCCCCCCCCCCTTCAAGCATCATTGGCATATTGAGAATAAGGAAGCTAGCGAGGCGGGCTGTTGAGGAGCGGGGAAAGGCTTGGAGGATGCGGTTGGGCCTATGTGCAGTGAAACATCAGGTACGGTGCCTCGTGGAGTTCAAGAGCACCTAATCAAGCAAGAAGGTGAAAATACCAGTAAATCCAGAAATCAAGGAGGGACATTTTTCTCTTATAATTGAGGCGGGGGGGGGGGGGGCATTATGCACGAGCAATACAGTAGCACGTAGAACAGTGTTGGATCTCAAACAAATAACACTCTAACCTCATGTTCTCGTTTGAGGTCACCCACGTCCATGTTACAATATGTGAGGAAGTTATACTGCCTTCCCAACTTGGCAGACGTTTTTTTCTGCTAGAAATGACAATCAAACGCGGCACCACTTGTGGAACCACGAAAAGTATAGTTTTAAAAAATTTCAGTACTAACAGAACAGTCAGATGTTGAATGTTTGTGCGCATTTGTTTTCCAGTTCTATCTTTCTAAAGGTAGGCCATTATTTCATGTGAGTAGTAGGGCAAACAGGAGACCTCCCTGAGATCAAGAGGTTCGAAGGCAAAGATCAGATAACTACGTTGCGACGGAATAAGCGGGTATAAACTGGGTCTTAGGCGGAAAAAACCATAGCCGGTAACTCGTTTTATTCGTCATTTCCCGTATATTTTTGCTGATATCTCCGGAAAGAGAGCATCTTTCGCCAATTTCGCTGTGTGGGACAGTGAAAAGTTTATTAGGTTTAATAAAGATCGGTCATTCATCTGCGTAGAAAGGCAATCCAATTAGGATTATGTGGAGCCACGAAAAGAAAAAAACAAATAAATAAAATCTTATAATAGGGGCAAAACGAAAATAATAAATTGCTGTGTAATAATGTGCTGCGTTTTCTATGTGGGACATCTACGTAGAACGGCTATCCAATAAGATTATGTGCAACCACGAAAAGTTTAGTTTAAGAACACTGCAGTACTAAAAGATCCGCCAGTTTTGTACGGGAGGAAGCTATTCTGCCCACCCAACCTAGCAGACGTTTTTTCCTGTTGGAAATAACTTTCAAACAAATTAAATCTTATAAAGCTATGTGGAACCACGACAAATTTATTAGGTTTAATAAATATTGGCCATTATTTTGATCTGCGTAGAAGGGCTATCCTTTTCCCCGTCCATTATTCGGTTGAAGTGTCTTTCAAACGCAAGAGGTTCCTTCCTTCAAGAGGTTCGAAGGCAAAGATCAGATAACTACGTTGCGACGGAATAAGGAAGAGCGACCAACGTTTTCGTCTGAGATCTAATCGTACACTACAATCGGAAAAGGAAAGTTCATGACTGGAAACTTTCATGGCGTCAAATTGAAACATCAACAAACATTTAAAGACCAACCAGAACAAAAACTGTCAGAATTTACTCGATTAAGGCGGAAAAAACCATAGGGGGGAACGCATTATTTTGTCATTTCCCACATTCTTTCGCTGATTTCTTCAAAAGACAGCATCTTTCAGCGATAGACCTTGTTAGTTCGGAGCCCCATTGTTTATCGCAGAATACCAAGCTACGAAACTTCGAACTTTGTATTCGAAACGTGACTTACATCGCAGATCATAGCCACATTCCAGGAGCTGTGACAGGTATTATTGGCGTGGCTCCGTGACCGACAAGCGCTGTACCCGATCCCCCACTGGTTAAATCGAACAGCAGTACTGATGAATTAATCACGAGTTGGAGGATGAACAAACAAAGTTGGACCGGGAGCTCCTGCTAAACCAACTTCCTGATCCTGTAACCTACGTGCCTCGTTAGCTCAAGGGCCAGTTCGTGATGGATCGTCACTGAAGGTGCCCGGCAAAACATGACTACGCGAGCATAGTACGACAATCAAATAATCAGCCGAACCAGTCCTCCTCTTGTCCGAATTGAATGCAGTTGGTGGTAAGCGACGATAGTGAGCAAGCGGAGACTCGCAGTTTCAGCGTTCAGAACATAATGTCCCCCATTTTCGGTTCCCGGTAAAGAATCTACATGAGTGCCTATCAAATTTCAAGCTGATAGCTCCAAAATTGCGGCCTGTAACGCGAACAGACAGACAAACTTACACACGTACTGACAAATGCAGGTCTATTCAAAGTAGAGACTCATTTCGCTCGTCAAAAAAGTAAATCTGTCCGCCATTGGTATTGATAACAATTATCCGCTACAGACATCAGACTCAGCCTTGAATCTAGTTTCTATTCTCTCCACAAAACTATTTGTTTCACTGAGTTAAGGAACATAGATTTCTTAATGCTTTTATAAACTCACATAAATAAGAAAGAAAGAAACATATTGGAAAGTAATGCATGCTTCACAGGTTCCTATGAATGGTTTGTGTATAATTTTTGTGAGAATTTAAATAAGAGAAAAAACAGAAGTAAATGATTTCACGGAACCCCCCCCCCCCTCCCATCATCTAACTCCTTCACCGACGGTGAGTTTGCAACTTCCGAGGTTGCATAGCTGGACCAAAATCTAGATCGAACAATCAATATAAACAGTCACAAAGAGTCTGATGAATATAACAAAAATATTACGATTTATCGTAATTACCCCCTACATTCACCCTCTTCCATCATGAAATTTGAAACTCCTGTTAGATTTTCCAAAACTAGACCAAATTCAGAGTTGAACAAAAAAAAATCACAAAAATCAGACCAAATTTAGAGTTGAACAAAAAAATAATCACAAAAATCGGACGAGAACAGTTAAAACATCATGATTTGTCAATATTACCCCCTTCATTCACCCCCTCTCTTGATGAAGTTTGAGAATTCTGACATACTTTCCAAAACTATATCGAATTCCTAATGGAACAAAATAAGAATCAGGAAAATCGGTAAAGATTTGTAGCTTGGGCAGCACTTGACAAAATCGGTAATTATCCCCTCCACCCCTCACCTCAACAATAAATCGGGAATTCCCAAGGTTAGTTGCACAACTAGACTAAAATTAAGATCGAACAAAATAAAAATCACGAAAATAGGTTGAGAATCGTAGCCTGGGCAGCATCGAAAAAATATGTCATAAAAAACCAAGTTATTGCACACAAAAACTGCAAGGACGATTCATTTCCCTACTGTGGGCAATGCCCATATAGGTGATTTATTTCAGCACATATATTGTAACTCTTTATAGTAATTTTTTGTTTTTCTGAAATAAAGGTTATTTTTATTTCATTTAAGTTGTCGGCTTTACCCCCTCCATGTTTTCCTTTCCGTCATGAAAGTGAAAATTCCCGAAGTTTGTTGCACAACTAGAGTAAAATTGAAATCGAACAAACAAATAATCTCGGAAATCGGTTGAGAATTGTGGTCTGGGCAGTGTCGACAAAATTCGTCACACACATACACACACGCGCGCGTGTCCTTGTGTATGTATCCTTAAATATGTTCTGTCCTTGGATGGTGCACGGGATTTCGGGCAAGTTTTTGGACCAGTTTACACTGAACATAACGTGGGAAGGGCCCGACAACCTATTGAAACGTGAAATTAAACAATATAACTCTTGAACACAATACAAAATCCTTATATTTAAATTCACAATATTTCACGATTTCACAGAACGTATATTACGAAAATTTTTTTAAGAATGCCCATCACATGTTTCATTCACATATCTGCAACATGGAAACACGCAATGGGGTTTTTCCAATACCTACCTAAGAATCAAAACTTTTCTGAACTGAGAGTGGAGTAGCCTACCAACCTGATTTCTTGACAACAATTCAAAAGCCCTTTCAGTTTAATGTGTGTTTTATTGTTGGTTTATTACATTAAATAATGAAGATTTGTAATCAACCAAGAAAAAAGTTGTTAACTCAGGATTTGAATAATTTGTACCGACCTCCTTATTAATTTATTTTTAGTAATAAAAACTCATTTATTTCTTATGCATGAATTTCAGAAAAGACGATATATTTTTCGAATTGGTGTGGATGATATGGGGAAAAATTGGGTAACTGTTTTATATATAAAACTCGTCAGTCGTGAGTCTCCCGAATCTCAACTACTGGGTCTCAACACGTGTGTTGTCGATAGTGAGCTTGATTTTCTCCTGTTCACCCTTGGAAGTTGGTATTTGACAGGGAGCATCTCTAGAACAAAAAGAGATGAATGAAATGTCATGTTCTATCATTCAGCTGGATATCAAAGTTTCATTCATGTTCTATCAAAGTTTCATGGAAAGCTCCACCTATTTATAAATCACCCACATATCACATCGCACTGCTGATGAATTAATCCCTCTCAAATATTGCTCCCAGCAATATTCTTGGTTGGTAAAAAGCGAAGCAAATTCTTTTAAGAAATCGGCGGCCGCTTTCAACGTTTTCAATAGCAAATTATATTTAATTTATTTTCAGCAAACAAACAGTATAAAGGTACGGAAATCACCGCACAGAGAAAACCGAAATTACGGCACAAGCTTATCGTAGCTCGACGGCTTCTTAATATTCATTTCGTTTGAGAAGCGTACGCGGTCTGGATCGATAGGTTGGTTGGTATTCGAATGCTCTTCTCGTCTCCGGGTTCATTATGATAACTTATTCATATTTTTTCCCTTGCAACGTCTCACCCTCAGATAGTAGTGCTACTGTATCATCAACTGCGTGTCTGATAAAAGCTATTGTTCTTATGTCAAACAATGGATCAAATGCCAACACAAAAGTTGATACTGGCAGGTCCACTGCATTCATTGTAGTGTTGGGCTCAACTAAAATTATCAGGGACTAACAAATGTTAAATATTGTTATAATAAGCAGCAGGTATTGTGGGAAGAGAGAAGTAAGAATAAATTTCTATGGATCCCAACTACATCTTAGATCTGATTTCACCGATTCCGGTAAAGCAAAGGGTCATGGTTTCGTGCAAAACCTCTCCCTTGATGCGGGAGTAACAAAATGTCATGGATATGTTTTTCCATATTAACTTATTTTTTCAATCACCCACTAGAAAAGTTGAGTATGAAATGATGAAAGATTCAATTGGTAGTGATAGAATCCCGTAATATTTGCTTAGTGTCGTTACATTTTTCTCATCATGTCCAGGAGAGGCTTCCTACCAAATTTCAACATCTTAGGGTGAAAAGGAGAGAATAGAGCTTAATCAGCCGATCAGGATGGAGCCGGCATTTCATTTGACACTTGTTCTCTCATAGAGAAATTTAAATGTCAGTGTGAACAGAATAGAATTTAGCTGATGCATCTGATTAGGAAAAAGTCTGTAATGGGGCTCTGAACGAACATAAGACGCTCGAGATAGAGCGCAGCACGTACAGAAGGGGGAGGGAAATCCGACAGCATGATGTTTGGAAGTAAATGGAAAGCTGTCCAACTAACGGAGTTACACTTCCCTGTATAGCAATGGATCGGTTTTACGTAAATCTGAGGGGTTTTGTTTGTACTTATTGTACGAAAAAAAAGTGACGCAAATTTTGGTTGACCCCATCGTAAAAGGCACACCAATGTCAAATATTTTGGTTGGCCATCTCTTAAGGAGAGATTTTACATGGGCCTTATCAGGCAAAGACGTAAGTCATCGGTCCTCCTGACTTGATGGGCTCCCACAATGGAAATGAATTAAATCTGTTAAATCCGTTAAAATGTAATCGTGGTGTTTACTTTATAAATTCGACCAGTATTGATTAAGTAATACTACTAGACTTATTACTACTATACCTTGATTCATTGTGACAGTGCATTAATTAATGGAGAACTGAAAATTCCGATAATTCCATGCCAAGGTGAAGTAGTTATGGCTTCAACATCCCCTCATTCATCCGTAAGGTACTGTGATACCAACATTCAAAAATATAGATGCAACATTGTAACCAACGTTTGGGGAGACATAACAGTTGTGAATGGCATTCTAAAGCTTCATTTAAGCTTTAATGTCCAATTAGGTGGGAATGAAGCTCCACTTAACATTTATACTGCAACGGTTGATAAGGTTGAACACGCACAACCGTTCAATAACCATTCTGTTAACTGCAAACTTACTCGTATTTCCATCCGACCTCGCAGACAAACCACCTCCGATCTAAGATTCATTGAATCAGAAATTAGACAGCTATTGTAAGATGGTGCTATTAAAGAGAGCATCATCACCATAGTGGGTACAAGCCCTAGCAGTATAGTCAGGAAACCATCATCAAAGAATGGGTGTGTGCTATTCACAAACGATTAATCGATTCACTCAATTAGACGCTATTGAAGATGCAGTTAACCCTTCAGTATTCGTATTAATGTACATACACGTATACTCGCGTCGGATCTATTTGATCCATTCCACTCTAAGTTCGAATTTGTCATTTAAAACGGTAATTAAATGAGAATAACTAATCCTCTTTAATTTGAATACAAGTCCAAATAATCTGGTCCAAATTATTCCCATTGACAATCGAACCTTGAGTGCTATGCAAATCTGTAAAATACTGATCCAAATCCATTTTACTCCAATATTTTAAGCGTTGAAAAATCCCAAAATTGAAGGTTTTTGAGAGTAGATCTCAAGCTTATAATATCGCCGTTTCAAAACTGATGACTCTTACTGTCTTCCGCTCGTATAAGTAGAAAGAAAATCTTTATTCTTTCCAGTACACGATAAATTTTATGGGATTCACTCCATTCTTAGTTGAGCTATTCAAAACCAATAAGTTGGTAAAGAATTCTAACACATTCACAATTTTTCTCAACATAACATCAAATGAACAGAACTCGTATGAAGAATGTATTTGAAACATCAAAAATAGAAAAGTACTTTATAGTATATAAATGGAGGTATAGCGAATACTCGTGAATAATTTTTCAGGTACGCTAAATTTTAAGAAATTGACAAGGTGGAAATCAACGGTCTATTCGAAGTCTACTCATACAAATTGGTGGAATAAGCTGTTCAAAAGAGGACATCTGATGTATAAGAAATATCTTTCGAATCCAGAAAGAAATCCAGTTCATCGAACGTTTGGCTGAAAAAACAAATAATAATAATAATAGGTAGTAATAAAATAAATAAGTAAATTAATTAATCAATCTAAAAAACAAGTACAAAAATTACGAGGATAAACAAAAAAGGTTTACAAACCCTTCTACGCAGCTCATTGGTCTATAATTGTTGAACCCCTTAAGTAATTATATCATCAGCACATGGCTCATCGTGCCTCCGAGAAGGGTTCACACTTTTACAGTTCCAAGACACCGCAATTTTACGCTTCACAGTAAAAATGTAAAAAAAAAAAAAATAGCCGATAGGTGAGGAAAGAATATAGGTTCCAAGGCCCCTCAGCTGATCAGTGCGCCTCCTTACCTCGTTATTGTTTCCGAGGAGTCCCAGAGGAGCTCCATTTGAATAACAACACCGTGAGTCAAATAGGAAAGTTAGGTAGCCTCGGAGGTTCCGAAGCTAATCCGAGTCCTTCCATATATTGTATTTATATTAAAGATCTCCAAAAAAGAGCTACATTTTAGGTTGCAGCATCACAAGTCGATTAAAAAACAAATTGGACTCAGTGGTCCCGCAGCTAATCCGTGTGCACTGATATTGAATTCTTGATTCTACAAAGGCAGCATTTTACAATTTTACTGCCTCTCGATTTTACAATATTTCAGTCATTAGTTACTACCCTTTAGGGTTGATCAAAGTTGAAGCCGATGTTACATCATCGCACTATGTACACTGGCACATCCTCGGCCAATGTATGATTTAGGAACCAAATTTCATAAACTTTGGTCAAGTAGTTTTGGAGAAAAGCACTCGACGGCCGAAGGGCGGATTTTTTAATCGATTTTTGGTTTCTACGCATCTTGAAACGAAAAGTAACAAATTTTGAGGGCACTAAATTGGCATTCAAATCACACCAAGAAAGAGAATAAAAGCAGATTATCAAAGGGTTATATTTATGTAATTGTTAATTTCTTTTGAGTAAATAATTTGTCGGCGTTATTGGTAGTTATCAGTTCCCACTCGTGAAATTGATCTGTTGAGTGTGCTGCGTTCCTACCGGATTTTCAAAAAAGAGACACGTTGAGAGAAGACGGGGTTTTCCCGATGATGAAAGTGCTTTACCTTCCACGAGGTTTGGAAATTGAGGACGTTCATGATTACGATGAGTACACCATACATAATGATGTATACCGGAGATACAGAGTATGCAAATATTGATCACTATTCAAGCTTTTTGGGTAGAATTGCTGTGTGTAAGTACTGTTGAAATAAATTGGGTAAGTACCTAAAATCCCTTTCATTTGATCCAGAGCCCTACCAGGTGTGAGAAAGTCGTTCACTATTTTGGGCGAAATGAGCAGCCTGTGTTCTCAGAGGCACGTGTGCACTCAGGGGACGGCCACTTTTAAGTTCCATTTTCTCAGGCTTCAACTCTTTAAATCATCAAGCTCCATATGCCAAATTGTTCAAAATTGACTAAAGAATAATTACCAGTCGGGCCAACCTACTTCTTTACCATGGTATTTCCGCAGGTGGATTTTAATAAGGGATGGGTCCAAGAATAGAAGCATGGACTCATATGCCTTTTAGATCACCTCGGTATCTAGAATAGTGTTGTAGTAGCTGTCTCCAATGTATAACATGTGTCTCTAGCCGTTGCTAGGACATAACTATTGTATTGTATTTGAGACTTGATTTTCATGAAAGCCTCTTCTTGGATTGGTTCTCAGACAAAGTCGTTACCCGATTTCAATATAATATAGTGTTAGTTGACCATTATTCAAGGTTTTTGGAAGTAGAAGAATTGCAGCGCATGAGATCATCAGATGTCATTCGGGCTTGCAAATAGAATCCCTGAGAGACTGTTTTCAGACAGTGGAACACAATTCAATGATCTTGAGGCAAGCGAGTTCAGAGCATTTGCAACGGAATGGGGACTTTCCACATCAAGGAGTAGTCCCCACCACCATCAGGCTAATGGAGCAGCGGAAGCTGCCGTTACAATAGTGGAAGGTTTCATGAAAAAATAAAGGAAACTTTGAGCTTGCACTCCTATCTTACCACACCAAACCCCTGGAGACTGGCTTTTGTCCTGCCGAACTTATGTTCAAGAGGAATTTAAGGAATAACCCTCCTTCTACTCTCACGGGCAAAACATCTGATGAGTCAAACTTTCGTTCGAGAGAGATGAAATATCAACGAAAGTACAAAGGCTACTTTGATAAGCAAGGCAGGGCGAAAGAGATGAGGCAACTCGAGGTTGGTGAAATGGTATGGATCTCAAATCTCCGACGACACGGAAGAGCGGTCAGGATACTGGATCAACCACGCTCTTAACTAGTTGAAACAGAGAGGAGGACCATCAGACGCAATCGGTTCCATCTGGTTCCTGCGCTGTATCTTAATGGACGCCTCCAAAATGGCTTCGGCTAATGTTTTAATCCTCAAATGCGCGGTGAATGAAGGAATACCTACCACTCCCCACACAAGTCATCGGGTTTCAAGTCCAACGTTGAGAGATACCTCAACTACCCGTTCCGGCAGACAAACAAGGAACCTCTCCGCTACCAAGACTAATGAAGTAAAAACTTATAACTGTTAAAAAAAACGGAAGTTAGTGAAAAACGTTGTCTATTTCCACGAAAAATAAAGAGTTACAATGTTAAATCGATTTCGACGGTTAGGCCATCATCAGTAACAAACAATAACTGATGATGGCCTAACCGTCGAAATCGATTTAACATTGTAACTCTTTATTTTTCGTGGAAATAGACAACGTTTTTCACTAACTTCCGTTTTGTAATGGGTTTCCACAACTTCGTCGCGAGTGATTTAGTTCGTTATAACTGTTAATTAGAAAGTTTTCGAGATCTAGATTTTTTAAATGTTTTTCACTTCAATACAACCCTTTAGGGTTGATTGAAAATTATGCTGAGCTTCTTGGACCATCTAGACCCCAAATGTGATTTTTAACACAAGCTTCATATAGGAGATCTAGTATTTTCGGAAAAAAGCCGTGGACGGCGGACGGATTTTTTTTTTTTTTTTTTTTTTTTTTTTTTTTTTTCTATACGCATTTTGAAACGTAAACCAAAAATTTTCAGAGGGATGTTAAATTTTTTTTCTTGGTCGATTACAAAGGTTCATTATTGAAAATAATAAACCAAAAATGTTCTGGAACCCTACCAAAATGTGATTCGTTTTCAATGCTATACGTTTACGTCATTCATACTGGAGTCACAATGGTCATGTACACATTGATTTGGAGTGTTCATGAATATAATTATGTATGGGAATGGGTAGCATTTGCTCGTATAACCACCAAAGCCACAGCAGCTAGCCATGGGCAGGCTTTCTGGGGGAGGTTGCTTGAGTTAGACCGAGAAATTTTCTCTACTGTACACTCTTGGCTAAGCTTTCCACCGGGAGTCCGTAGTATCAACATTTGCAACATTCAAGTCCACGGCTCGGTATTATTTACCTCTCAGCTTCTATTCCACTTTAACGCCGTCAGCGCATACAAACTCCAGGCTTGAGTTAGGAGGTCATCGTGCTGCTGCAGGTGTTTATTGCGAATGAACACCAACCGCTTGGATCAAAAATCAGAAAGGGGCCCCAGCTGGTCCTGAATCATCGACATTACTTTTGATCATTACGAAAGTATATAATTAAATTGGAGTATTAAGACGCTGCCGATTCTTACTCAAAGCGTTATTATTTTTTTTATTGTATAGCCCTTCAATGATCACTGGTCTATATTAAACCCACTATATAGTATTAAGCATTTCTATTTAATTATTGAACTAAGTCTATTATATATATCTAATCTACTTGGAAATATGACTACATTGGCATAGACGCCTACCAAGGGGAAATTATAGTGAACACCTAAATTTTGCTAGTCCTTCTATAGTTGATAAGAGATGACACTGTATCTTCTGTATATATCATGAGAATACAAGTATATCGACATTGACCTGGCACCCACTAGCTGAAGATTAATGAGATAAGCTTCACAAGTCCATCAATTGAAGACAAAAACTATAATAAACTCGATTTCATGGTGGGGCGTTTCCATTGAAATTATATCAGCTGATACGATCATCGTAGTTTATTAGGAGGTTTTTACACTATTCCACTTGTTGAGATTCACTCCCATGTCGTTGTTTTTTTTCTGTCAACCATGCGCAAAACTAAAATTGATCGACACAGACAAAACTTCAAGACTAATGGATCGATTTTTATGAATTTTTCAAAGATTGTGTGATTTAGCTCCTAGACGTTCCTCTATAAATTTCATTGCTTTTGGAGTAATAGTGGTCTGTGCGCATGCGCAAACGTAAACGTCTTATAACATGGATTTCTTGTCGCCTATCGGTCCGATTTCGTTCAAACTCTAGATTTAACTAATTCTATACGAGCTAACTAATTCTAACTAAATCTCGTTCGTCCATGTTATAACGTGTGAGGAAGCTATACTCCCCACCAAACTTGGCAAACGTTTTTCTTAGTACCTATGTTTGGAAAAACGTGTTCATCAACACATCGTTGATTCGACGTCGAAACTACTGGACTATGAATACCCCTATTATCTGTAGAACAACCCCTGGAAGTTTAGCGTCCTCGTTCGTCCTCCTTTTTTTCTTGATATTTTAATTATAGCAAATATAATTGTACTTGTTGTATACTCGTTTCCACATACCGTTAGACGGTGTATAATGCACTTTAAAAATCTGTATCTCAACTTTTGGAACAGATAAAGATCTGATCTTCGAAATCAGCCTCACGTAAATCTTTCTGAACATCTGAACAAGTTTCGGGGCACGTTTAGCGGAATAAAAGAGGGGGAGGAGATGTAGCTTATTGAAGTTGATACATAAAACATAAGGGTAGAAGTCATATTTTATCTTTAGTTTTCGGGAAAAAGCATTACGAAGTGTTGGTCTGCAAATGTCTTCAGGCTATTGTATGTAACAATTCTAAGTGAAATTTTCACCTGCAATACCTGTCTATCCTATAGTTTTACCCTAGTAGTAAAGCGAAGGGGAAATTTATACAGCTTGATGTAAACAAAAAATCTCGCTATGGCATAAAATTGCATTTCTACCCTGAATAGAATATTTAGACCATGAATTTATTAGATCATAATAATTTTTGATAATACTTGTAGGTATTTGTGAACTCGAAGTTGTAAATTTTGTTTCATAATTTGCACATTTTTGTACAAAAAATTATAATGTTTTAATTTATGATCTGAATGTTTTATTGTGCGACAAATTCTGGTTTATGATAAAATTGGCGATTCCAACTTTTTTAGCAGATTTTTGTAGATTCCGGACCTTTTTTCTTACGGTCATACTGCGTGACTGGAGATTTTGTATTATGTATTACATTATTATATGTTTTCTATTATATACGATCCTTTTTCAATATATGGAGTTTTTCCGTTTTTCGACTGTGCGGCGGGCGGACAGACGGATTATTATTATTATTATTATTATTTTTTTTTTTTTTTTTTTTTTTTTTTTTTTCCTTTCTCGACTTTTTGATTCTGCGTATCTTGAAACGTGAACCAATAAATGTTTAGGGGTTAATTTGGTTTCTTGGTCGATTATACAGGGTCTTTATTGAAAATAATAAACCGAAAATCAGAATCTCAAACGCGTAAATCGGGTTCTGTTGAACGCATACTTTACGAATTCGCTACAAGACCGGGAGTTGTGCCTCGCTCCCTGCTGTGGCTAGACACCTATATGTTTTTCATTGGCAATCCAAAAACGATTTAAGGTTTGTAATACTTTTATTCCGATTTCAGGACCCTCCGTAGTTTGTGGTGAAGCAAAGTTATGGTTTGAAATGAACTCAGCCCATAATAGAACCCTCCGAATAATGTATTGCTAATCTTGGGCATTCTTCACCACAAAGACTCCCCCGATAACCACTAGCCTGAATATGTGGTCTGCTCTTCCCCACGAAAAGTTGTTGATTCAACCGAAAAGCAGCTTTTCTCCGGGAGAGAAGGCGTTTCTTGAGAATTAATCCCCAAAACTTCCGACGGGAGTTGCGAGATGGGGGATGTTTGAGTATGATGAAACTTCCAGCTTTGGAATGATCCTTCAGACCCCGACAATTTGCCAGTGATCCCCCCCCCCCCCCCACCTCTCCACTCGTCGAGCGAGTCATTCAAATCAGTCATTCAATGAAGCTGCTTCCAACGACACCGAAGAATTAGAGGACGCTCGGGGTCATTATTCATACTTCAAAATAATGGGGACGTAACACCGTCCATGGTAGATAAACAAGGCATGATTGATGATATTTTCAACGATTTCCTAATTCCTAAAATCTGCGAGGTGGTAAAACAGCAGCTACTGTGTTGCTCATCATTCCGCAACATTATGCCCATACAATTTTAAAACACAAGGTTAATGGAGAAACCTTTGCCAAGTATATGAAGTTATATCTTCACTTATTTAGCTCGGGCACACCTTTTGAATTAGTTGTTTAGTTTATTAGCTGTGAGAAGATAGGGCAAACGCACTCTATATGAGCGTTTTATCACTATAAAGAATGAATTATTTCTGATCCCCGCATACCATTTTGCCGACAGACCATAAGTCCACTAATTTACAATTTGTTCAGTCCTCGTCTCGCTTTCTTCTATGTCGTTCTATTAATAGAATATTTTACCAGAATATTTCGAAATTACTGGATTACAGCCGTAATGATTGGCGACAAGCACGTGCTGAGCCAAAATCGCATCTCCAAGTAATTAGTTTCACTCATCAACCTGATCAACAGAAGTCAAGTGGAATGGCTGCGTCACTTATTAGCAGTAATTATCACGAAAAAATTGTTAAATCATAGGCATGGAGGCGCAACTGCAAGAACTTCTAGTTATATGTTCCTTGGTTCGAAATCGTTGATGCGAAATATGAAAGTTTCAAAGCTACCTGCAGCGCTTCGGAAATTATACTATGTTATACTATGTAACGGATACTATTATGACAAACCTTGCACTACAGCTCAGTATTCCTATTGGTTCTATACAATACAATGTTTTAGCATAGAAATGCGCGGTTCTGATAAACAAGTATATGCACTTCGTACCACGGACGTATTCAGTTAAATGCTCTTAGGTACAATCAACCAGAAATACAGTCGATTAGTAACACATATCAAATACCCAACGAAAAAACCACATCACTGATCGCATCATTCCACCCCAAAATTCTTAAGTGCAAATTTCCTCTTAACCCTAATCAAAGTACCAATGTCTAAAATTTCATTAATAATAGATAGACCATCGTAATAAACTACGGTTACTCCAAAAATGTCCATGGGACCGTGACTCCATCACACGACGCATCGTCTGGTTCAGTTTCAATTGGAGTTGTTCAACTGTGCGTGCAACAGTTACTGCAGCCAGATCATCTGCGTATACTACTAGGAAGACACCGCTGGGCATACTGATATGCAGGATCCCATAATAATTGAAATTCCTAAGGTCTGCGCTTGGAACTGACCCCTGCGCTGCTCCCCTGAAGTTATTCTTTTCCTTTTCTGCCCTTCCAGCGTCTCAAACAACAACCACCGGTTCATCAAGTAGTTCTGGAGAACGCGGTTCAGATATGCAGGTACAGGAAAGTTCCTCAGGGATTCGAGGATATCCTTCCATCTGGCCGAATTGAACGCATTTCTTACGTCCAGGGTTACCATCATGCATAGCCTAGATCGATGGTTCCCTGTTTGCGTTGACCATGCAGCTGCAACTACTTCACTGAATTAGTTGATTGTCCTACAGTGAAGCCATATTACCTTGGCGACAACCCTCCAGCCTCTACCACTGCATCTAGGGTTCCGCATTTCAGCATCTTCTCATAAAGCTTTCCAGATGTGTCCAGCATACATAGTGGCCTATGTTGTCGCCTTTGCCCTTTCCGATAAGAACAAGTCTTGCCAACTTCCACTGTTCTGGGAATATTCCCTCTCTTAGACATGCATTATACATGTCTAACAACACCTCCGGTTGTAATTATGCCACTATCTTCGGAATTTCCACTGGGATCCCGTCTGGACAGTGAGCCTCTTTGTTCCACATGGATCTCGCAGCCTGTAGCACCTCGTCTCTGGTAAACAAGGGTGTCTCATCCTCAGGAACCTCAATAGATTCATATCTTCTATGGGGTGGGTAGGAAAGAGTTCGTCCACTATCCTTTCCTTGACCTCTGTGGGCATATCCGTGGTAACCATCCCCTTGACTTTTTTTAGCACGATCTTGTACCACGAACCCCAGGGGTCGCTCTCAATTTCCTCGCAAAAGCGTCTCCATTTCTGGGCTTTGCTCTTCAGGATGGCGGGTTTTGGGATCCATCTAGCCTGCCTGTACTGCTCTGTCTTTATCTGGAAATCTGCAGAGCCTCGCCTGAACGCCACCGAAAGGCAGGGCGACGGTCCCTGATGCACGTTTTCTTAGGCATAGAGGCCTCGCATGATCTGGTTAGTAGCCCTATTGTGGCTGTAACCAACATCACGGCAATAGATCCTCCTGTTGCTCTCTGTTGTATTCTTTGTAAAGCCCCTTTTACCATGTGAATCATGGTGTTGAAAAGGTCCCTGTCCGATCTCTCTACATTCCAGGGTAACAAGGGGTTTGCTTCTTGGCATTGGATGGGTGGTTCACCCCCAATCTCATACAGAACGGATTCGGTCTTAGAATGGTTTGAAACGGATTTTTATGAGGTTATTTTTTTCTAGGGCTTGAGTTGTCCCCCACCTTCCTGGATCAATTTCAATAGGCTTCCCTCTTAATAAAGAAGCCTTGCCTATAAGACGTAGCTTCATAGGGACGTCCTAAAAACGTAGGTGAACGTTTGAATAGTCATCTATTAATTTCATCGTCCATAAATAAATACTCCTCTCTGCGAACGCACAAACTTAAATTATTCCATCAAACATCATTTTCTCACATTTCAATTTGATTTTGATGACTTTTTTTTAGGAATGTGTGGGTAAGGCTGAGAATGATCCTCTCAGTGCCCAGTTTAGAACCAAATTAGGAATCTAGGGAAGAGTTGATATTAAACAAAAAAAGAGTGATAAATCTTCCCCCTTTATTGATACAATCTTTAAACCCTAGCTCGCCCTATAGTCTCTCCTCGTTGTACCTTGGTTGAAGCTTGGAAATCTAGAAGGTTTAGTCGTCTTTGTTTAACAGAGCGGCATTGAGAAGAGGGCTTGACGAGTCGGTAGCTATTCGTCCCGGATCCAACTCACGATGCAAGGATAAGGGAGGCCAATCGTTACCAAGCGTAGACCGTCCAGTGACGAAAGATGCCGGATTTCGGCGCTCGTGGGTCTTTTAAATCCTCGGTCGGTCGGCATTTTCGAGGTGGGGTCACTGCTGAGGCCGGTCTCCTCACAGCTGATCCGACAATCCCCTATTAATTTCATCACTCAGAAATAGATAGGTTCACCGCGCATTCTCAAACGTGAAATCCTTCAAGAGTCGTTTTCTCATGGCTTATTCGTGTCATCTGAGTTTTATCGCAATCGTATTACTATAGCTACTGCGCATGCGCGAACCTCAAACCTTTAACAAACATGACTTCTACAGTTTTCATCTGATTTCAATCATGGTTTCCCATAGACTGAATGATCTATATTTGAATATTATTTAAAATTAATTTCAAATATACGTTCATGTAACGGATACGAAGAAACTATGTGCCACACCAAACTTGGTAGACTTTCTTTTTTTTTACGATGGCTATGATTGTGATTGACAAATAATGCAACTTGAGGGATGGAAAATACTTCTTCGTTTGAAAATTCATATAACTAGTTTTCTGATAAAGTACCATATACTATAATAATTTAGGGACTAAACGTAATTAAAGGTATTAAGCACATTTAGGTACCTAAATGCTGGATTAAGTAATTTAGGTTTTTTAAGGTCCTACTTTAATACGGTAATTTATAAATAATGCCGAAGGGCGTAGATCCTACTGAATTTGTGTATTTATTCAGTAGGTACGTTAATTTATTATTCGAACTTGATATGAGTACCTCCAGAGCTAAAACTAATAATTAATGACCCGTACACATTAAAAATTTTCGTTGCTGAAATAATTGGTAAAAGGAAGAGTATTTTTGAGAGCATGAGCAAACATTTCTGGATTCGTTTTAATTACTCATTCACGAAGTATGGAGAGCGATTGAACTTGTAACAGAGCTGGAAATGTGAAAGTCCTCATGTGTACCATCGTCTAAATTAACAATTAATTATTCCATTTCGTAGGGGGCTACTTATAACCCTGATGGCGTTCATATAGCCATTTCATTTAAGTTCTTCGGAAAAAGTTAATTTGAGACATAAGTTGACATATAATATTAATTATTGATCAAACTTAAAATCATATTATTGGACTCAATTTTTCATTTGCGGCAGATACTTCTGGTGGGTACTATAGTTTTTAATTCGATATAGTTTCAACTTCCCTTCATTATTTAATTTCTACCTCCACTTTGTTTTACCTATTCATCATATTCTTTTCATCCGCCTGTCCCCAACCAAGGTCTTGCTCGATTTTAGGAAAACTTTTTCTGTTTACTTCTGTACCCAGCCTTTGTGCTGCAGATGTGGGACGTGCAGCACTGGTATCTCTCTCCTTCATCGTGGGAATTGAAATTCCTAATACTGCCATTTATATTGCCCAGTCATTCTTACAAGTTTCCGAAGCGTATGATGTCCGCAATACTACAAATCATCAGAGAACGAAGGAAAAATCGGAGGAAGCTACTGTGCAGTGAAGAAAGTGCATTAAAGGATTTGGAATCAGTGTCTCAAATAAAAACATTTTCCGATCCTTGTGAGCGGTGTAGCTTCCTATTTTATCTCAACATGAATATGCGTAATGTGAAGAATAAATTGATCGGTAGCACAATATTAGAAGAAACGACTGAAACTAATCAACAATAACTTGAAGACCTTTCTTCAATGTCCCTCAGTTTTTCAACGAATTTGCGCCATTGTAAAACATTGCAGACAATATAATACCACAATTTTCATGGTAGGTACTGAACGAGTTCTTTTGGCTTCTGCCTTAACTAGGGATAACGAATTTACACTTGAGCAATAGCTATTGCTGATTCAGTCGTGATGAAATTCAAATGTAAAAATTTTGAAATCATCTTGGATCGGGACAAAATTAGGTGCAGATTACACTCAGCAGATTTGAAAATGAATGTACCTTAAGTTCTTTTTATACTCTACAACACCCGTAAAGGTCCCATTTCAAACTTCAGAATTCCAAGTCAGGTAGAAACAAAATTAGCTACAGCACCGACTCAACTGATTTTAGAGTGACCTTTCAAGATATTATACTTAACCGCACTCAAAGAAGCTCCGTTCCGAATTTCAGTACTCCAAGTAAGACTGGAACAAAATCAGCTTCAGAGCTCACTCAGCTGTTTAGAGTGATACTTTGAGTTGTAATTATACTCTACCACACCCAGAGGAACCCATTCCAACGTTCAGCATCATACATTGACTAGAAATCAAATTATCTTCAAAACTCACCCTACTGATTACTCGTTTCTCAATTTATACCTAATTATAAACTACCACACTCGATAGCCCCCTTTCATAAGTTCAGCACCTCAAGTTGAATTGGAACAAAATTTGGTACTGAACTCATTCTGCTCATTTAAATGAATGGTTCCTTATGTTGGAACTGTACTCTACCGCTCCGAGAGAACTCCCGTTCCATGGTCTACATCTTAAGTTGAATATCTGCTGATCAAAGTGGTATCTAAATTTGTTGGTATACTTTACCACACCAGAGAGGTCTTGTTCAAAAGTTCAGCATCTCAAGTTGGGTTGGAACAAAATTAGGTAAAGAGCTCTGGTGATTTAAATGAATGGGTCGTCAAATTTTAATTATATTATATTACACTCAGAGAGGTCACGTTCCATACTTCAGCATCCCGTCTTAGATAAGAACAAAAGTAGCTTCAGAGCTCACTTGGCTTATTAGAGTGATTCCTCAAATTGCAATTATACACTACCACATTCAGAGAGGTCCCAAAGTTTAGCGTCCCATCTTAGACAAGAACAAAATTCAGTGATAGCTCATTCTGCTGATTTAAATGAATGGTTCCCTAAGGTTTAATTATACTCTCTCGAATCTAGAAAGGTCCCGTACCAATGTTTAGCCTCCCTTGGTTGGGGACAACAGTTCTTTCCTGTCACCCGCTAAAGGAACTCTTGTTATGCTTTGGTTTGAGTCTGTTCGATTATTAGTTCCGCCTTTGTCTTTGTTCCTCGTTCTGTAAATGTTAGCGGGGGTTCGCTCCAAAATGTTAGTTTGAGCAACTCCTACCTGATTCAACTGATCGAGTTCTACCAGTGTGCCCGATTCTGCATGCCTGCAATAGTGTAATGTGTGTCGTAACTTTGAATACCCCAGCTGCTAATACAAGTAGCACAAATAGTGACGAAAATTATATTCTCGACCTACTAACTAATGAGGTGGAACCTTATAACCCACTTCCCTGCCTGTTTAATTTATGGACGAGTTGTCTTCTAGTGATCATCTTAAGAGATCGTCTACATGATTTTTTGTAATCAAGAGTCTTCATACCATTCAACGATGTGGCTTCCTTGAGTTGAAAATATATCCAAAATCTCGTAATACTCCAATCTTACGTAGAATGGATTTAATTTAGCTCCACGTCCATTTAATTCCCTACTCTGGTACCAATATGTTATTATAGCTAAATACATCTCATAATCAACAGTCTTGGGAAAATCTTCATTCGGAATATTAATGCCTTTGTCTTAGCCCCTGAGCCAATTTACCTTCGTGTTTATATGCCAGCCTCTGCTCGTTAATTTGTGAGCAACAGCAATGTTTCGTCTCGTCATTGTTTTCGTAATTGTCAATAAATGCAAAACTAAAACCCACCAAACATCGATATTTTGGAAACACAAACTGATTCTGTTTTACATACCGGTGATTCCAGAAAGTTATATTACCCACCCACATGCATGTTGTTCATGCTTCCTCTATTGGTCTACCGAAAATAATATAACTTCTCGAGAGACTATGAATTAATATGTAGGTTTCAGATCCATAGCAACCTTTCGTTAGTATACTATTGATGACTCATTGATCAAGAATTATAGCTAACTAAATTAGGTACCTTTTCTGATGAATTAAGTATTTCTATTTGACTTGATGCCGCGGATTGAGTTAATTAACATAAGGTAACGAATTATGCTAACGGCGTTAAAGAGAATAACTAAAAGCAGAAGCCACTGTAATGTGCAAAACAAACCTTCGGGACCCCAAACAATGTCACAAAACTTACAAAAGAAATTTTCTCAAGGAATACAGTACAACATGAAGATAATAATAAAAGGTGATACCCGCTGCGGTAAAACTTGTCTGTTTCAAAGGCTTCAGGGTAAACCGATTGGCGACTATATTCCAACAGAAGAAATACAAGTGGCTAATGTCCAGTGGAATTACAAGAATGTGGAAGAAGTGGTTAAAGTGGAAGTGTGGGATATAGTCGACAAAGGTAAAAAGCGCACTGTATCCACTGGGCTTAAGCTCACTGAAGTCACCATAGCTCTTGATGCTGAATTTCTTGACGTGTACAAAGGAACTGATGGAGTAATTATTGTGTTCGACATCACAAAGGCTTGGACGTTTAACTATGTTCAAAGAGAACTTCCACGAATTCCTGATGACATTCCAATTCTGATTCTTGGGAACTGTCGCGATATGGGACACCATCGATCAATAGACGAAGACATGGTCCGGCTATATGTAGATTCCGTGCAACGGCCAAGCGGTAAGGCTCAGGTTAGATACACAGAATCTTCCATGGTAAATGGTTTCGGTTTGAGGTACATATACAAGTTTTTGGCGCTGCCGTTTTTACAGCTGCAACGGAAAGCATTGAAGCGACAGATGGACAGAAACGCCGAAGAGATCGATGTAGCCTTGGATGAAATAGACGCATTTGGATCGGATCCGTCTTCAAATTATACAGCTTTTGTCAATGCTCTAAGCCAGAAAAGACGAGAGACGACTGAAAGTTCTGGTGCACATATAAAACCAGGCGAATCACTTCCAGCACGAACGCCCTCAGTAATTTTCGGTCTTGGCCACGCTATTAACCGTTACAAACCTTTCGCAAAATGTCCCGGCCAAAGCCAGTGGCCTAATGCCGTAACATCCAGTAGGGCAATTTCGAATGAAATAAGTTGTATACCAACTAAGCAACAGATAAATAATGTAGAAGAATTCATCCCAGAAGGAGAGCACTTGGATGATACATTTTTTCGAGAGACTTCTTCATCCCTCGGGAATGATTTATCAAAAAGTCCTGGGCAGTCAGATAGTGAGAGTGAAGAAGCGAATAATCCTTTAGTTGCGAATTTTCAGGAAGATATTGAACTTGAAGACCAATACATTTCGGTCCCCAAAGTATACGATTTAAATCAAGTGATAGAAAACTTGGATTGTGTAGGTGGCAATAATAATTTCCACAAAGATGATCATAGAGAAGGCTTTAACAGGAATGATAAAATGTTTAGTCCTTGTGTTGATTACATTGACAATATTAGGAGTGATCCCATTTTCCCAAATTCTAAATTTTTGGGATTGATTGATCCTGCTGATACACGCATCACTAAGGCATTAGAGCGCGAACAAAAAGAAAATGTTTCCTTGCAGGTGAAGATCGATGAGGCAATTGAGAATTCTCATGAGGGTGTGAAATTTGAGTTGTTGAGAAGTAAATATGATGAGCCTGACGAAACTCCATTAAACATTCAGGGTCTGAGAGATGGAAATCGTGATAAGTCCAACGGCTCTACGAGGCGGAAAAATGGGAAAAAGAATGATGAAAAGCGTTTGAAAGATTCGGATCCGACCCTTGACTCAAAGACTAAAAAGCACAAGAAAGTCAAAGATGGGAACCGCTGCAGGTCAAAGAAGAAAATCAAAAGTCCAGAACAGCTACCCTCGGATTCCTTCAGGGATCTCGAGGAGTTGTTCGCGTTTTAACAAAGGTGTCTTCCAGATCGTTGAATAGTGTAAAATGTTCCCGAAAGCAAGTGAAAACTCTGCTTCGCCTTTTCAAAGTAAGACGTTGTAAGAGATGTTTTCGTTTATTGTGGACTAATAAAATATAAAATAAATTAAAGCCTATAAGTAACGGAAACATTGTTTTCACTTTTGGGTTCGAAGAAATTGTTTTAAAAAAAATCAAAACTTTCATCATTTTACGTTTTAGGCCATTCTGAACAACTTTCTTTCGTGGTAGGGGGTGTATGTAAAATAACGGAATAAAAATCCGTTTCGCCGTATTTAAGAACGCGAACGCGTGTGTGTGTATTTGATTTTGATGAAATTTTTTTAGGAAATTTAGGGGTTAGGCAGTAGATGGCCCCTTGTCAGTGCCATTGCTCATACAATGCTTCAACCTGCGCATGCGCAAATGTAAAATGGTGCAGAATGGGAAATTCTTATAATAAACATATCTCCAACAGTTTTAAGTTGATTTTGATGAAATTTTCTGGGACTGTGCCAGTCGGTTCCATCAGACGAAAATCAATAGTTTCCACTGCACATGCGCAAATCTAAAATTTATCAAACATATTTCTCACAGCCAAAGTATGCAATCTTGCTTGATATATTATACGTTCGCGCATACGTAGAGTAGAATATTGAACCATCTACCTATCCTAACTGTTTAGCCTAATTCACCAATAACCTTGAAAATTACAAAATCAAAATCAAAAGAACTGTATGAATTAATCATGTTAGGTACTTGGATTTGCAGGCACACAGACAAACACGCCACTAAGTAAATTATTTCCGAATGGTATATAACTGTTACCTGCTTCCATTGGAAGAACTTCCGTGAAATGTAGTTCGAAAAACTTAAATCCACTATTAAAGAATGACATAAAAGGTGAACAAACCAGTTTTTGTTTATATAATTTTACTTTGCTCCTAAGAAAATCCAAATATTTGTATGACGTTAACACGACTTGCTCATTGGAGGGTGAAAATAATACCATATAGCCCCTTCGTCAATCAGTACCAGTCACAATTACATCAATGGACAAGATAAATAGCTCCGGTAAAAATAGAATTCATATTCTTGGAAGATAGAGAATAATCGGAATCAACGCTAAAATTCTTATTCGAATCCACGATATATGAGTATCGAATACAACCAAATTCAAAACTTCACTTACTGACACATTACACACAGTAAGTAGGAATCAAAATGAAAGGAAACAATTTCCGCCAAGTTGGGTTAGTAGTATTGCTTCCTCACAGTAACATGGCCATCTCAGTTGGGCAATAATACTTCCCACCCCACTTGGCCGACCAATTGGAAATGTATTTGTCTATCCTCAAACGATCCTCCACTTTGGAGCTAATTCGGCCAATTAGATCGAGAGATATGGTTACAAAGGTCGCTCCAAAGGTCTCCAGGAGAAAACAAACGAACACCTGTGACACGACCCTTTTATCATTGCCGAGTTTACTGACCCTCCTCGTTCTTTCTGTGGATGAACTGACTTTCCCCGGTTCTTCAGTGTAATTTCCAGTTTGCACAAGCCAGTTTGACCCAATTCCTTCTGGTTTTTTCACATGATGGGTCTTCTAGGATGAAACGACAACCCCTGCAGAAGTTGTTACTAAACTAACCAGTCACAGTGACAGTAATTGATTCGATGTAAACGAACAAGAAAATCACACAATTACTAGCTCATTGAAAGAGCAATCCGACTGATTATTGGCCAACAACTATTCCTGAAAAAGTCGTTACATAATGCGATGTTGTAGCCTATTTGGCTCTAAATGGTAACAACGTGATAATTATATTAATTGATTTATATTCTGCATGATAGTTTCTACCTGTCAGATCCCCTTTTGCCCCTCTCTCTCTTTCTCTCTCTCTCTCTCTCTCTCTCTCTCTCTCTCTCTCTCTCTCTCTCTCTCTCTCTCTCTCTCTCTCTCTCTCTCTCTCTCTCTCTCTCTCTCCTTCATTAATATAGTTCACTTTATTTTCAAAAATAATGACCAACCGATTTTATTACCTACCTGTTACTTGGTGAGATTTTCTTTTTAAATCTCCATATTCCTTTTATATAGGTATTGTTAGTTAACTATGCTTTATTTTACTCTTATATAAACGCAAATTATGTTGCGGTTGTCTAGTTACACTAATGTAATTAATCACATGTAGCTGCCTGTACGCTATGAGGGACTGATTGTCCTAGGCACAATAAAAATTATTCTCCTATATTCTAATTAATAAGCTATGTACTCATTAGTCATTGCTATTTAATGGGTACTGAAACTCTTACCTACCCTTTCGCTGATGGTAATTTAATTTTCATTGTTTCAGATAAAACTCATTGATGACATCACGGAGAACTTCAAATCAAGATACAGAATATGGACTTCAAACGAAAACTACGCGCAAAACTATTTTCGTAGTTACACCCATGAAAATTTACCTTCCTTTACCCCAATTCACCTTCCGTTTGTGGGAATCAATTGGTTTACTAAAAATTTAGGCGTAAGTTTCTCATTTTCCATTAGTTTTCATTGCAACATACATACTAGGTAATTTTTCAGAAACGTACAAGAGAAATATGTAACATGATACAACGTCAGACTTACGAATTAACTGTTATTTCTTTGCAAATTCTTGGCTATCACTCCTCCCCATATTTTGTTCTTGAAGAAAGGAACAAATACCTACATTTCAATTATGAACGCGGTAAAATACAACAGTATGAATCATCTCGAATAGAGCTCTTGTTAGTAACACAGAAAGAGAAGCACGCATGGGGTTCTTATAAAGTTATGCTCACAAGAGATGGTAATACGGAACACACCTCTTGCTTCCTTTTCTAACTTGATATCCTTATTCCTCACTCCAATTGCTACACATCGGCATTTGATAAAAACGCAGAATGTACATAAGAAATTTGGATTTGATTAACCTACATTTCAGTTGTAAATTCATAAAACTTGAACAATTACATTGGAATACCTTGTTGAATTATTACTTGAATAGGCAGTGATACAATTAATCTGTCTTGTACTGAACTTTGAAATCAAACATAACGTTTTACTTCTGATTGATGTGCCTTACTTAGTTAATTGTTGTTTTCAGTTTGTAAACTAAAAGAATCTATTAGTAACAGTTTTGCTCATTTATCCTTTTATCCTCCTTCAATTTGCAGATCGTCATCATAACGGTGGGAATTTGCTACAACTGAAGAAATAAATATTGTATAGGAATAACTTATTTTTTCTCGTCACAAGCATACGTAATTGTTTCATAAATTTTGGTTAATTAATTTCAAAAATTATCCTTTGTAATCGATCAAAAAGAAATTTAACCCCCCCAACCTAAAAATTTTTTGGTTTACGTTTCAAGATGTAGAGTCCAAAAATTTAATGATAATTTGAAAAAATCCGTCTGACCGCCACCCAAAGCATTTTCTCCAAAACGAGTGGACCAAAATTTATAGAATTTGGGTTGCGAATCCTGTTTTGGATCTGGTTGATCCTGGAAGCTCGACATCAATTTTTATCAAGCCTAAAGGGTTGCATTCAAGGGCTTAAATATTCAAAACGCTGCAAATTATAACACATAGTTTTATTATTTCTGTATTTGATAACCCTTCTATTTATGCTGATCATTGGTCTATTTAAGTATTATTAAGTGTTGTATATAGTAAATAATTAAAACATAGCACATCTTGCCCTCCAATAGGGTTCACACCTTTACACCTCCAGGGCCCCACAATATTACGGTTTATGGTAAATATCGAAAAAAAATGTAAAATGTCTTTAAAAAAAGGCCGGTTGAAATTGAAATAAATTAGCCTCAGAGGCCCCTCAGCCGATCAGTGCGCCTTCGTAACTCGTAAATGTTTCTAGGTGTCTCAAAAGAGCTCCATCTAAATTTCAGCACCGAGTGTGTGACAATCTTCCGATTGTCGTGATCAAAATTCTTGGATTTTTTTTCTTGGATGTAATTTTGGGATTCACGTGAAATACTTAGAACAAGTTTTCAATCACTGGGATAATTTAACGCTTTTCTTCATGTCGCTCCAAAAGAAAGGTAATCAGGGGTTTTTTTCTATCTAGCCTGTCGGTTGATTAGTTTGTTATATTCACTTCTTTTAAAGATGAAAGAAATACCGCAGGATAGAGAGAGAGAGAGGTATGCGGGATAGCAATGGATTAGGTATTAGTGTAAAAAATGCGAGTTTATATACTAATTGCTATTAACGCAAAACATAAGAGGGAGGTAGACTCACCGTTCTGAAGGTTGAAAAATGATTGGGATCAAGCGGACCGGTGCACGTTGGGGATACCAACGGACACGCCGTTCCATTGAACGAATCACCGAAACGGTTTTGATAGCTGTTACATGTGTCAATTAGGGAAGAAATTAGCCTCAAAGGTTTCGAAACTGATCTGAGTCCCTCCATACTTTGTAATTGTACTGTGGATGCCCAAAAGGAGCTACATTTCAGGTTTCAGCATCATAAGTCGATTAAGAAACAAATTAGGCTCGAATCCCCCTCGGCTGATATTCAATTCTAGATATTACAAAGGAGTTCCATTAGATAGATATAGGCATCTGCAGAGGGAAAATTAAATGCAATTAATTAAAACATCTATGCTTCTCTTGTTACCCTGATCTAAGTATAACGATATTTAAGAAAGTAGGTAGGTACCAGGTAGGTATGGAGCAGGGTACAAAAGATCACATTCACTTTGCGACTCCTAATCCTAACTAATCGTTCGATTTTATAAACATCAGTTAGGTACGTTTATCCTGGAAATTTCCTAACTACTTCACACACACTATATATATGCCTTGTGTTTCAAATCAAAATGTTGAAAAGACCTTCATGTTGTAATATAATTCAAATTGAAAAGTGTGCCTACGGTTAAGACGAACCGCTTCGATTACCTGTTTTGAATTCCAGCGGAGGAAGTTGTAAGCAAACGCATACACCTTGGGTCGGTCATTAGAGTTGGAGCGTCGAAGCAGTTAATTTAGCTTGGCCAGTATGTACTTATGGGATGTGCAGGGCGAATCAAGTGTGTTCATGTGTCGTAATATCTTCAGTACTAATGAGTATCGTGAGAATGACGGGTCATACCAATCGGTCAAACGGACATGTTAGTAAGAAACCAAGAAGACTACATACCCTCCCATTGATACGCGCCCACATAACCTCCTAAATTTCACATATAATATACATATTAAAAAGTGCTAACTTCAGGATCCGTTTCAGAATGCCTCTAAACGGATTTCAACGAAGAAATTTTTGGAAAATTTTTATTTTAAAAATTTTTGAGCCATTCCAATAGCTTCACTCTCTACAAAAATTAACTAAAAGTGAATTTCTAGAAAAAATGAAGAAAAAAGGCCTACCGATTCCGATTCAGTAACATCAAAATAGGCTAGATTATGTTTATGACCCGAAATAGCTAATTTTAGGTGCTCAAAATGCAATGTTCACTGTTTCCTCCCACTGTGCGTCTAGGTGTTATCAGCAACGAAGCCATGAATTGATTCTGGAGATCATGTGTATTCATCGTATGTCGTAAGAATAAGTACCTACGTCTCCCAATATTTTAGAACTGGAAAGTCCATCACTAAATTCCATTGAGTAATTTAATTTATTAATTCAATTATGTGAGTGATTTCAGGGAATGTTTGTTTTTTAGGGAATATGCATTTCGTTGCTCTGTTAGCAAGTTGGTTTAGTTCGTAGGTAGATATTTACTTTTCCCGGTTGCTAATATTGATGTATCATCATAGTTTTCCGATGACTAACCCAACAGACTGGTCTATTTGCCACCCTTCATGGTGGTAGAAGGTACGAGTGAACTGCCATGCATGGCCCAGCAATGAATGTTTATAAGAGCGAGTACAGAAGGGGAATTGTTACTCTATAACAAGGTAAATTCACCTCTCATCCCTGGTTGCACACAAAACCCTCCCGAAACCTCCTCCCATGTAATTTACTCTGTAACTAACTTCACCGCTGAATTACGCGTCTCCCAACTGTGACTCTATTCCATAACCACAGTCACGAAGTTAGTCTCTCGGAATGGAAGGATTAACAACGCAGTGCCGACAACCTAGATGATATTCGAAATGTCTGATCCTCCTTCCAGTCGGCAGCTCTAATCAGCTTTGTTAATCGCCTCTTGGATTAATTCTTGGGCTAACGTGGAAATGTAACGACCACGGAACTCCACAAGACTAACACTCACTTCACAGAAACCCTCCAAGAATACAGGCGGTTGGAATAACAAGACGTTGAATCAATCATCATCGATCTTCTTGGTTTAGGTAGGAGCAGGGGACCAGTTTTACGAAACTATCAAACTAATAAAATATTATATTGTCACATAAGTTCCTAAACTTCCATTACACACTGAAATAAAGGAAAAACGCTGCAGAATATCACACAAGGTTTATTGTATCAGCGTTTATAATGATCTGTCTATAAATACCATAGAAATCGTTTATAATGTAAGCCAAAGGACAGCCGAAAATTGGTCAATATAGCCACTATAACTAAGAGTCTAGAAACTTTTAAGGTTAGGCAAAGAATTAATTGGGTACATTTAAGCGAATTTTCGTAAAAAATGAAGCTATTACAATGGCTAGGAAAATTTCTAAATCAAAAGTTTTGAAAAATTTCTTCATTGAAATCCGTTTTTAGAGTTTCTGAAACAAATGCTAGAGTTTAACGCTAGACCAGACGATAACTCTCCTTAGGATTGAGATAAGAAATTCCGTTCTTGTGCCAAAAAATAAAGCTTTTCAAACGAAAGAATGAGTCCATTGGCCAGCAATTTTTGAGCACATTAAATTGGTCAAATTCCAAAAAAAAAAAGTGATAAAAAAATGACTAAAAATGGCTAAAAATCGTTAAATTTATATTTTTTAGCATAATATTGCTCAAATAAAGTTTAATAACTATAAAATAGAACATTTATAAAAATTTATGTACAAAATTATGTTGAAAAATATACTTAAATTCCATTAAAATTTGCTAAAAAAGCGATAAAAACTGCAAAAAAGCTAAAAATCCAAAACCTCTTATTGCAGATTATTATTTAGAATACGTTTTTTGCCATGAAATTAATAGTATACGATTTCCTTGCACTCAAAAAGCTTAAATTTCAAAACAATAACATTATACAATACGATAATTTACGAAAATTTGCTCATACGATCATGCTGCATGACTGGAACTTTTTTATTGGCACAGTAGGTTACATACATGTAACCACATTCTTATGTCTGAGTGGTTTTGAAGGGCCAAACTAAATTTTCAAAAAGTATGTGGAGGAATATATATTTTTATAGTTTATACATACCTAGTGTTTTGGGAATCTAGGTTTTGTGGCGTACCTAACAGTCACTAACTAGTTTTGTTAAGTTCATCAATAAAATGGCCAGCCTCGTTTATGATTGCAATTCGTGAGATTTATTGGAGAGTTCCAAGTTCATAACAACTGGTATCAGAAGTGGGTTCGCGAAGTATTATGAGAGTCTGGCAACGGCCGAGAAGTCTGGCAGACCAGAGGTGGAGATCATTACAAAGGTAGTAATGTATCATCACAATATGGTCGGGCATCAAGTTGTGATGAATTCAACAGCACATAATCGAAAGCATGAGGCTCGATGTGAGGATCCAACTGTGAGTTAATCAAGGAGAAACGTAGAAAGTTTTGGATGTGCAGAATATCTTTGGGAATTTGCAAAATCGTTTAATGGCGATACAGATACAGGTATTGAAGAAAAGAGAATACTTAAAAATACAGGTAACCAGATTGGTAATAATAAAGTCACTTCTTGTAAACAACAACGAAATTTCAAGAGGAACCCCAATTATTTCCACAGGCTCTCTCGTATGAATTGTATTTTAAAGACCGTTTGGTGAAAATCTAAACTGTAGATCCACAAGTATCAGAAGAATAGAATAATTATAGCAGAGAAGACCCAATTTTTTAGTCACAGAAAAACATGAAATGCAGGCCAAGGAAGGTAGTCAACGCTGAAGAAAGCTCTATTCGACATCTATCAAGAAAGAAACGGAAGAAGAGATCAACATATGTCGAGGATGTGGTGTATTGCACTTTCATTTAGTTTCTTGCACCTTCAATGAAGCCATGAAGACTTACAAAAGACAGAAACAACTGTGGACATGCTCGGACTGAGCAGGCAATAGCGACTGACGGCCAAGACAGCATAACATGTGAAGATGAGATCATGAGATAAGGGAGGAACCAAAAGGAATCTGCATTGTGGGAGTAAGTGCACCTCAGGAACTTCTAACGCCTTCCAACATCGATGAAAGTGGTGTGTTTGGACACTTGCCTAACACAATGATAGTGCGATGCAAAGACAATGGATTCAACAGTGATATACCTACCACAAAGTTGAAGTTTGAAGTAGTATCTCTGCGTTAACAAACGAGGCTACAACTCAAGATCGGAGCCTTCCAGATATAGTCATGGATAACGTTAATAGTAACAGCTGTGAGACTAAATGGGAATCAACTTGCAAACGTTAAGATAATAATGAAAGAGAAAAGAAGGAAAAAGAGTTTCGAAAAAAAGAAGTATCTGATAAGTTCGACATTTTGTATAATCTTGATGCCTTGGTACAGATGAAGGCTGAACTTTGAATTTTCAGACTCGGGCATTGACCCTAGCTGTTCACTAAACCTTTGAATACAATCTGAGGATGTCATGATTCAAGTTCTGTGTAAATCAAGAGTAGTAAAACTTAAATCACAGTAATGAAGAAGATTCAATATTGGAAAAACCTCGGACTTTTTACATAACGCCCAAAAGGATCGACCCTAGAAACCATGAGAAAGACAGTTATTTTAGAATTAAGAGCTGGAACAAAAAACATTCTGGTTAATTTGAAGGAAGCTGAGCAACAACTGGAAGCGTTGACAACAACTGCAGAAGACAACGGTAGTTAATAGGAAAATTACGTCTTGTACTATCACGAAAAATTAGATGTAAATATACAGGGAGAAAATGACTCAGCAAACGGTAGATCATCAGTGGAATGGCGAGATATAGAGCAAAATTATCATTCAAGAGATTTGATTCAAGAATCACGCAAAAAAAGTAGAAAACTACGACATTTGGTGGAAGTACACTGGTTGAAAAAACAGTCACTGAAATCAGCCTCTAAATGCAAGACTCGTCAAATAGACAATTTTCGGACAAATATATCTAGCTGACTGTTAGAAATAAGAAGGGGGTAATGTTGAGAATCTAGGTTTAGTCGTGTAACCTAGTTACATACTAGTTATAAGTTCATCAATAAAATGTCTAGTCTTGTTTGTGATCGCAATGCATGTGATTTATTTTAGTTGTGAGTTCATAGCAATATGTAGTGCATGGAAAATCAAGGTTCTTGAACATTCTCTGGGACGTCCTGTAGCTAAGAAGAGACTGCACCTGAAAGAAATCACTGCAACCAAGACACATTGTAGAATAAGCTGAAACTGAAACCAAAGGTGGCCTCAAATGTACGAGGTGTTTCTAAAAGATCTAGTTCACGAGAATCTTTAAATTTTCAGAAACAAAGGGTGCACGTTTATTCAATGCACAAGAGACCAGTGTTGTTTGATTCTTAGAAAATACTGGCCCTCGTGAAAAGTGGTTTTGGTAGAATTGTGGTGAATTGTTCTTGGTAGAAATCCACAAAATCCTTGATAGAAATTGGTTGGGTGAGCAGTGTCGATTTCTCAGAACATCGTTATTAACGATGTTGGAAACCCATTCTTTACCAAAACGAAGCCTTTATTCATGATTTGGATGTTATAAGGGCTGTCGTTGTAAGCGATAAAAAGTTGAAGTTTTTACTTAGCAAGCCAGCCATCTGTCCAGATTCCGCCTTTGTAGAGGGTTCATCGTTATAACCGATTTCCAATTATTAAATGAACCCTGCAGTGCATCACTATTTAGGTATAAAACACTAACTAACTACACAAACCTAGGAAGTACTCACCAGTACCCCAGCTACCCAGTACCCCCCCTCCACCACCAGTAGCCGGTGGTGGGTAGTAACCACTGATTCTCTAGCCCGGAGAGGCCAGAAAATTTTTCATTGTTGCCATTGAAAAACTATGTCTTATCTACATTTAGGAACGATTTATTCAAATCAAACCAATGCCGCTCTCAAAATAAATTCAAATTAATGGTGTTGATCAATCTAGAATAATATTCTGCCAAAAAGATGAATGCAGTATCTTCAGCGTGAAACCAAACAATATGCAACCAATATGTATAATAAAATCCATTAATGTACAATGGGAATAAAACGGGATCTAAAACAGGACCTTGAGGAACTCCATTTCAAATAATTTAATTATCTCTGGGTAACTATATATTCAAAGTGGTCCCTACTCTTGTATTATATTGAACTTGATTTAGTAAATAAGTAGGATTTTAAGAAATTCTGAAGACCACGAATACTATATTTGTAAAGTTTATTAGACAAGTGCTAATGGTTGACAGAATCAAAAGCCTTTTTGATATATAAGAAAACTCCATAAACAAAGAAACCCACATCACGTTTTTGAGACACAAGATTGTGTATGTGGAAGACCTACTGGATTTTTAGAAACACTACAACTACCTACTGGTTTTTAGAAATTATTTCATCATTATCAGGAAGATTAACAACATCAGATTTCACGCGGTTTGGGGGGTGGGATTTCGGGTAGTGAAAAAGTCAAGGCTGTTGGTCGATAGTTGCTCATAATACTCCTGGCACCCTCTTTAAGCAGTTGGGATTTACCTACCAATAATGAACGAGAAAATATTGTAAATATATGTCAATGGCCAATTTAATTAATTTATTTTATTTTCTTAAGAAAGTTACTAATATTAAAATCAGTGAACGAAGGTCAGAGGTTTAAGTCAATAATAGTTTGAGACTACTAAAGTTTCAAGACGGGTTAAGAAGAAGGAGGAGCACTGAGAATTTCTAAATTCAGATGAATTATAGAATTAATCTTTAGAAAAACCATCAGCTTCTTAACCTCTTCCGCTATCAAGGGATTCATGGTCTGTTGATTATAGCTTCTATTTATTTATCCGTTGTGGATCTTAAAGAATCAGAATCGGAATCAGAGAACAAACATGAACGGCGCATTGGGCCGCCTATCGCCCAGGGTTTTTTACATTCAGTTTTTAACATTTGAATTCAAGTCGCTACATTAATTGAAAGATTAGAGAAGACCTCTGCACGTAGCATGATTCAACTGATAGCCATGTTGATCCTCCATCACTGGACACAGCCAACAAGGATTCCAGTAGCAGATCAGAGGTGAAAATTCTTTTATGATAATAATAGCCCGCAGAGCAAGGCGTTGCCGCACTCCTCCACAATAAATACAGCTATGTCCACTCTGTAATCTTCAAGTGGAAAAAATACCCTCCAAATGAAAACTGATACTTAGATTGAACTGCATTGGGTACTTTTTAACTCCATATATACTGCTGATCAATCACAATGTTGATATTATTTATAGTACTTAAAGCTAAGCGGATCACAGCTATGATTAGGTAAATACTTTTCGTAGTAGATCCCAGTGGCTCTCAGGTACAACAACAGAGACTGACATTCGTCCGGTCCAAATAGAACATCAGACCACCGAGGCGGTCCAACATGAGCCTGTAGGTTCATCAATGGCTGGGCAAGCTGCCAGAAAGGGGAGTATGGTAGCGACTGGTCTTCTTCATATCCCCCGCACCCAACATTCCGAGCCACTGGACTGAACTAATGTCTGTTGATAAGGCAGGTATGACCCGTGGCCTCCTAGTTGCCCACTAGCCCATACTTGCTTGGAAGTTAGATCACAAATATTATAGAGAACATCACTTTCATTGTTTTTATAACAGGATTTGGGCGTACGGTGATCGGAGTGGACTCATCCGATTCGATTATTTGTTAAAATAAATAAAGTACCTACCTATTCCAAACTCTGAAAAAATCTTCCCGTGTATTTGAAAATTTAATTTGATGGTTTTTGAAATTTTTTATTTTCAAAATGCACCCTTCAGTGTTTGTTTTTGGATCACCATTGGCCGATTTTTGGTTCGAGCTAAATTTATTATACTTAGCTGTAGATGGATTTTGTGGATTAGACTGTGGTCCAGTCGATTTGAAGAAGAGCGTTGTGTTGGATTGTGGGTATTTCGAAACGTAAACCAAAAAATTTCTCGAGGGAGGATAATTTTTTGTATCGCCCACTAAAGTAGAGGTTCATACATGTTTCATACATAAGTACACCATTACACCACCTTATGTTTGCTATCCGAATTTCTAAGATATTCGGATTTCTATTTTTCATCCGTGAACATCATAAGTTAGTTGGAGATCATGTACTGGAATGATTTCCCTTCAAAGTCGTGAAGCTATTGCCTGCAATACACCGAAGTTGAGTTGGTTGCAGACAATTTCCACTCAGGTTCGGGGTACAGTTCCAATCATAGTTGCCAGGTGTCCAATTTTGGCCCGAACACTTTTTTTTCTACCAAGCTGTCCAGTCGAAAATTAAAAGTTGTCTGGATGCCAAATGAACGATTTTTACAAAAAGAGTGACGAATAATGTCCGCGTTTCGTTTTCAAACTAAGCGCTTTCTATAATGAGACTTTACTCAGTGGACGAAATCGCAAAAAACTTGGCCAAACTTCGAAAAATCAAAAGTTACTACCATTATTAATTTTACTAATTTACGACTCATTGACGAGAAGAAAAAAAACACATGGATCATTTCTGTTCATTCCTTCTCATTTTTTACCAAAAGGTGTTTGGAAAATATATGACCTATAACATCATTTATAACGACGCATTTATTTGAAGAAATTCAATATTAAATTATTGTAAAAGGTTGCCCGGTAATGATTTCAAATTCGTTTTGTAGGAATAGCTTCAGAGTATGGGAATTCGTTGGAATTAGATGTCACTATGTGCCACTTCCCGATTTATACATTTTTAATTGTTCACTTATACATCCATTAACGGATTATCACATATATAGTCGTTTTTATTTACTTAGATTATTTTTTATCGTGTGCAGAGAAATAATTTGAACTGCTCGCATCCCAAAGAAGATATTCATTAGGTATATTGGATGATTTACTAAGTTATTTGACTGCGAATTTATGTAATGTTTTCAATAGATTATTGGTCTAGTTTAAGGATGGCCAATAAAATAAATTTTCTTATAATTTTCATGAGTAATGAAGCCCTTACTACCATAATTGAGGCGTTGATAGCCAGAGTGGAGCATCTCACTCAAATGCTGAATTGAGGAAATCGTATTTGAAAATAGACGGATTTTCATGTGCTTGTTTCTGAAGCTTTCAAAGATGTGCAAGAAAAAACGTAAGCATTGAATCAAGAATGATCAACTAATATCTTTTAACCCCAACTACCAGAAATTTTCAAGTGAACCTACTATTCAATGTTGAAATCATATATTCATTATCACGCGCCACAGTGACCCTACAATTTCTATCTCACGTTTTTCAAATAAGAACTTCCATTTGTGTAGACTCCATATTTTTCTACGAGAAATTTCATAGCCCATCACTAGAACTTGAGTGCTTCCAAACGGGCTCTATAACGCGAAAAGATACGCGATTGTGTAGTATTCAGTTCTGAAGATATTCCATCACCAAATGCGATGCATGATTTTGGGGTAATTGTCACGCTGTAACACATAGTGATGTTCATTTATTGTTATTCGTAACACTAACTTGGGAAAAAAATTCGTTTGTACTGCTTAATACTGATTTTGTCCAGGATTTTATCAGTGAGAACGTAGAAGTTTTCTGGAATCATATAAATTACAAACACGGGTGTAATGACCTACCTCCTATTATGAATCTTGACAACGATCCCTTCAGCTTTGATTGGGTTTTTCTTTTCTCATAGCTCTTTCCCTGTCTCCCTTCTCCCATAACATTCAAACATCGGGATAAAACATCTCAAATAATGACGTTAGTTATCCAGAAGAGAGTGGCTCCGTGAAAAGAGTACGTCAGACATTCGGCCAAGGTATATTACTGTATACATGCTTGTATGGGTTATTCAATGTTATGAGGTTTCGCGTTCCTTTGGGTTGCCTATGAGTCTTAGGAAGGGATAGGATTTTCTTGGTATAAAATATTTTTTATGTTAGAATTCCTGAGAAATAGAAATCAAAATTAACATTTTATGGCAAATTGGCTTCAAAAATGGATAAATCCTTAACCTTATCTGGGCACTCGGAGAATGGCCGACTAAGGGACCGCGCTCCACCATGCCCGAAAGATTCCGAATCTCAGCGCACCCACGTTGCTCTAATTTTCTCTTTATTGAATGTTCAGGTGCTAAGAATAAAATTATGACTGAATTGATTGAAATTTCCGAACTGTTTGCATCTCACTTCTCGTCAGTTATAGATCCTCTAGCTACCCGAACGCTGTCATATCCATTCCGTAACGTTTTTACCATTGGAAATCTCGCTGTTACAGTGAACTAGGTATTACATGAGCCCTCACCACTTGATGTAATCACAGAATCAGGATCAGACGTCATCCCACCTGTCTTACTGGGACATTGTTGTCAAGCGCTCGAGGCTCCACTGGCAGTGCTGTTCAACTTTTCCTGCGGTCTGGTGTGTTTCCACACAATGGAAATGTTCGTTCATTACCCCAGTACATGAATCTGGTGATAGATTAAATTTGAAACACTACAGACCGATTTTCTCTATACCTATCTTACCAAAGCTCTTTGAATAAACCGTTGTCCACCAAATCGATAAACCCTGATCTCTCTCGACACTTGCTTCATGAGCAGCATGGCTTCGTCTGTGGTCGCTCTACCGTCACCTACCTGGGACCTATTTCATAAAGCAACAAGTAACAAGTTACAAGCCAATTTTATGTACATGTTGTAAAAAAAGAACGTTTATCAACTATAGTTTCAAATCTAGCCTGTCGGTTGATTAGTTTCTTATATTCCCTTCTTTTAAAAATGTTGTGCGAGGGAGATGTGGAGTAGATTAAACTTATTTCTGTTCTAGAACCAAAAATTTCAACCATGTATCATGTTTTCTCCTCGATATTGATTCCAAATTCTATGAAAACATCAGAAATTAACAAGCGGTTGCAATCATGTTCACAATATCAATTATTGAGAATGATCACCTGTGTGTAAACAATTATTTATATAACCATGCTCATAACTCAGTTTGTTGGACACGCACTTCGCCGTAGTTAACATAATATTGTTGGATAAATCGAGAGCTTTCGAACGAATGGTCAACGAATTTTGTGGGATGAAAAACGACGAAGTACCATTTCCCTAGCAACGACTCGGTTGTAGGCGGAAATCACTGTAATTAATTTCGTGCGCGGAAAAAAATTGACTCGCAAAATTCGCTAGGACCCCAGGGCTAAAACATGATACATGTTAAAATGATTCTACAAGCGTTTCATGAAGGTACAAGTGTAGACTTGTGATGCAAAGTGAAAATTAACAGGTGTACAGGCGAATTTGGACAAGTGACGAGTGTTTCCTCATCATTTTGTACAAGTCACTGTTTTACAGTTGTAAAAAATGGCCGATTTTTAACCTACATCCATTCACCTGTAAACGTGTTATTTTCCAGCATTGTGGGAATCATCTTCTCTGAAGAATACAAACAAGAAAGAAGCATTCAGCGCAGAAGACGCCAACGATTTTTTCGGTCACGAATAAACGCTCATTTTGACGGAATTTTCGAGTTTAACGAGAGATTTAGGATGTCTTCCAAGATCGTTGAATGATTCAACCCTACGTGCTCATGTGGAATTTTTCCTGATCGGGTATTGGGAATCTCCCTATCATTGAAGATAATTTCGAAGTTACACAACATTCCTAATCCAGCAGCATTAAGACTTGATGAATTGATTAATCATTTCCGCTGAATGAAGGGGGAAAATCCGATCATGCCATCAGAATAAGTTGCAATCAAATACACATTTTTTCCACTTTTCAGTTTATAATTTGTCTGTCTTCCAATCATTACACTTGGTCATGCACGATAAACATCGTATCGTGTACTTAGGACCGTTTTCGCATTATGATTCGCTGAAAAAATTTCAATTTCGGCAGCCTGATGATTGAAGTTGTTCATTTCGTTAGTTCCCATACGCCATTTTTCTGTTCTGCTGCACTTTTAAACTTAGCTTCTACAAGTGCAACTTTTCTACACTTGTACTCATTTTGGTGAAACACTTGTTCTCGTTTACCGTGCATTACAAGTACCTGTACTTGTTAACTTGTACACTTGTAACTTGTTGTTTTATGAAATGGGCCCCTGCTTGATTTTGAGGAGTACGTGATAAGGGGGTCACTATCAGACAGATTTGGTCTTGACAGATTATTCCGAGGCATTTGACCAATTATCCCACAATCACCTCCATAGATTGCTAACGTCAATCGTTGAATTTGGCCCTTTCTGAACTGGCTCAAGAGTTATCTGACAAATGAACTTTGTATTGCCAAATAAGGAACAATCAGTCAAGACTGTTTGTGGCTTCCTCCGCTATTCCCGAGGGATCCTATGTTGGCCCACTGAGTTTTATAATTTGATCAATGGGGTCTGTGAAGTGATTGGCGAATTAAGGTGCTTACTTCTCATCTTCTCATACATCTAGTCCCCAGAGGATCGCCGAAAGCTGCAGAGATGCGTGGATATGTGAGTTGGTGATGATAATAGCTTGTATCTGAATAATAATATTAAAAAAACACTCAGTAATTTCCTTCAGTCGATCCCACGATTTTATTACTTTTAACTACATGCTCGATGGCACACCTCTATCCAGGGCGAGCTTTGTGCGGGATCTTGATGTCCAGCTTGACATGAGGCTCTCGCTCACCGGCCATATTGATATCATTGCCAAGAGGACTCTGAAATTACTTGGATTATATCAAGAGACACACAAGAGAATTCACAAGTACACTAGCCATAGTTATTTTGTGCAAAACCCTTGTCTTCCCAATAATGGATTATGCGTCTGTTGCATGGTCGTCTCACTGCAAACACCTCGATGCACAATTTATTGTAAAGAGTTCACAATAAATATCACAGATATATCGCCTTTAAACTCTACATTCCGTTTCATAAGGTTGACTATTATGCAATCAAGGAGATCATTAACCTTTATTCGCTTGAGGCACGAGGAGGAATGTAACCATTTCCTTCCTTTATAAGCTCCTGCATGGTTACATACACAACACTCACTTCTCTCACAGTTCAAATTGTCGGTGCCTCAGTTTTTCACACGATCCCATTTGCTCTTTCACACCCAGTTCCCATTAACCAACTACATTTTCCATAGTCCCTTATCAAGAATGCGCCTCTTGATAGTCATCCCGAATCGGACGTATAACGACTCCTTGCGCCTTATATCAGCTCTCGCATTGTCTCTGTAATGATCTATTTCACCTGTTCTTATTTGCTTTGTGACCATTTGTGTTTTATTTTGACCAATTTATTGTATCCATTTAACCAATTTGAATCAACATTGTAATGTATTTTTATATCTCTTGTAATTTAGTTTAACCCGTATTTGAAACAACAAAACAACACGGAAAAATAATAAACATTATTTGTGTAATCATTTGCAGTGATTTATTTTTTTATTGATTATTTTGTTTAAAGAATCGAATGAAACCACTGATCGCCAGTCTCTCGATCATTCGCTCTACATTGTAAGGAAAAGGGAACCTCAAAATGAGTTTGAATGAAAAGACGTGTGGACATAGTGAAAATATCTCCCAGTCGATCACACTAGCTGAAATAAATAAATACCTACAATTTCTTTTAAAAAACGCTGCAAATAATTACATAATGGTTTATTATTTCTGAATCAGATAGCCAGCTATAGTAACCAGCATGCTCTGGGGCTTTCGCCAGTCTCTTTTCTAGTATTCACCTCTGTTCTCGCGTTACAGGCTGCGCTCCCGATGGGGAGCAAATGGATGATCGTACAGCCACCCGAGTGGTCTCATTCAATCCACGGAGCTAATTTCTATAGGAATCAAACTAAAACCGTAGGTATACTGGATTCCAAAAGCATCTGGGGCATATCCCAGTCGATTCTACGTCCGAAATTACTTGGGTGACGACACCCCACTTACCTGGACAGAAATATAAGTAAACCGCTATTCATCCAGAGGGTTCAAACTCCAACCTGACCATGTAATGCTGAGAATAGTTTGGGAAGAAGAAGAACAAAGGATTTTAGAAGGGCTGGATCAATTATTTTTGTAACATACTAAAGTATGATATGATATACTAAATATACTAGTGCGTTCAAGGTAGGTTAAATGTTATATGGGGTAAAAGTAATAAAATATAACATAAAACATATATTATATCCGTTCCGATATGCCCCGGACGCCTTTCTGCTACTCCACTTTGCCCCTAATGCCGTACCCCCCTCAGATTGGCGCGGCGTATTATATGGGTATAACACGTAAAAATAATAAATATCCATTCTCCTATACCCCTCTGCTACGCCCCAGGTCACCCCAGCCGCTACAAGGTGCCGCGGCGCCTACTATCACTCCACTCCCCGCTCACCCCCCCCCCCCCCGAAAAAGACACCCCCCCACCCCACCGTGACCCCCTGCCAAGCGTGCCAGTTTGAGGGGGGGGGGTTATAAACATTTTTGCTATACGATCACATAGGCTTATTATTGGAAATAATAAACCAAAAAAGTGGAGTTTATCAAAACTTGTGACTTTATGTCAGGCTATAAAGCGTAGGTAGTGTGTTTCACATTATTTCATCTATTTCATTCAGTGATAGGAGCCAAATCCATATAGGGTGTAAATATTTGTTTAAGGCATCCTAGGGATTGATTCTACAACTAATTTCCAATAAAACTTCCTACAGATTTTTCGAAAGCGTATTTTCATTTTTTTTTTGTTTTCTCGTGTTTTTTGACAAGATAATTGTGGTAAAAATGGTCATTACCCCTCTTAGCTGTACTCAAAAATCATAAATTAGATCAATGTTGCTGGAAAAGACGTTTGATTTCCTTTGAGAATATTACCTTTTCATTAAGTTTGAAACTCATTAAGTTGAAGATATTTCCGTCTGAAATGAAGATTTTCTCACTTCCTGAAAATTACAGTACACTATTCGGAAATCAAATTTTCCCGTTTTTGTAACAGGAAAATCTTTCTCAAAACCTCAGCTTCCCAAAGGTATGGTTTTTTTCTATTTTACTGTACAATTTGAAGGGGAAAATTACGCTTTAATGCAGAACAAAATCTGTGAAATTCAAGAAAAGCCAGTGTTATTAGGGACCAGATCGTGGTTTGAAGGCCTAGGTAACAGTTTCAAAATAATTTTTCACATCGAATTTCGTGAAAACATTCATCATCAATTTTGACGAATATAAATTTGATTTTTCGATAAAATTAGCAATTTTTGGAGACAGATCGCTAGAAAAAGTGTTGAAGCTAGAATGTGCAATTGTATCCCATCACTACCTACTTCAAAAACCATATTAATAACAATCAATAACAAAAATACAACAATTTTAACTACAAAATAACAGCAATACCAATAGTACTTAAACATAACAAGAATCCTTTGATAAATCGGACAGTCGGTTTCACTCGTTGCAATGACGTGAGAGTGTCTTCGGTGTGAGTGTGCCCTAATTCGACGTAAAAAATTATTTATTACCTACTCGTTAATTAGATAATAAATTATTCAGGTAAATCTGATGGGCGATTTACAGTTTTTGAAATTTTCAGAAGGGTACAGTTATTTGAGAGGAGCAGTGATATCTGAAAAGTTATAAAATATTCATTTCAGACCTGGATTTTCTCCAATGAATGATCTTAAAATTTCATGAAAGGGTTATATTCTGAAATCAAATGTAACGATCTTTCCCTCGGTGAACTTATTTTTTACAGGAAATGTAATGGGAGTGATGACCATTTTTACGACATAAAGTAAAATATATATATATATATATATATATAAATATATATATATATATATATATATATATATATATATATATATATATATATTTTTTTTTTTTTTTAGGAAATTTCTGGTGGCAATAATATTGTAGAATCAAACCCTAGGAGGTTCTCAACCAAATGTATTAATACCCTGTTTATTTAGATAGTTTTTGGTAATGTGTCAAAGACTTCGTTTGATAATGAACTAAAGCAGTTATTAGCACTGCTAATGAACTCTGAACTATGCAGTAGTTCTATGAACTATAGCAGTAGAGAAAGAGATGATCAACCCACAATATGTATGTTGACAAAAATGAATCAGGATAAGGGTCGAAACAAATAAAAGTCCTTATCGCCGAGCTTTCGGTTTATATAAAACCATCATCCGGGCCTATAACAATCAGAACAGAAACTTTCAGGCTCAGCACAGAAACAATAATAAAACAATAACAATAGCACAAGATGAACTCAAAGAAAAAATATATATCAGGCCAACATAAAATAATAACAACAACCACTACTGCTTAATTATGTCCATAGTTAGGAACTGTTATCATATTCTTCTTATTTTGCCTGTTTTCTGTGATTTTAGTTTAGCTCTGTATGCTTGCCAGCAGTGTTTTAATAATGCCTTTAGTTTTTGAGTCTTATTTCCGTGCCAACCAACCGTTGTTATACTCAGCCTCAACTACAACCAGTTCTTGTTTTTGATATGTATAGAAATGTTTCCATGATGGGTGTTCACATGGTTTTAGCATTTGAGCAGGCTGGATATCGCTGTTGAATTGTTGTATCTTGTTATTTTTTAGTTATGACATTTAACTCGCGATCCATGACCGTGTTCTATTTTTTGAAACCATAGAAGATCCTTGAGTAAGTTGCCTACCTATGGAAATAATTAAGTAGTAATGGTTGTTGTTATTATTTTATTTTATGTTGGCCTGATATATATTTTTTCATTGAGTTCATCTTGTTATTGTTTCATTATTGTTTCTGTGCTGAGCCTGAAAGTTTCTGTTCTGATTGTTATAGGCCCGGATGATGGTTTTATATAAACCGAAAGCTGGGCGATAAGGATTTTTATTCGTTTTGTCCCTTATCCTGATAGTTTTCGACACTATAGCAGTAGCGTAAAAGGGCTAATACAGAAATAATAAACCTTAGTGTAATAATTTGACGTGTTTTTGTCTTTTATTGCGCTGCGAGCGCCGGTATATTTTCCAAGCAACGCGACATGGGAGTTCTACAAACTACATTATTAAGAAAGTCTGACTTCAGTAATAAGGACGGATGTATGTAAATCGTTGAAAGGCCCGGAAAGGCTCTTGAAATTCCCTTGGAAACCTCCCTCGGTTCTACTTTAGACGCTTCCTGCACTCAAGTCTTGGGGCGAATCGAGAGAAATTCCACGCCCAGTCAAAACATTCCAGGTCTCTTTATGGCGTATCAACAATACCTGGAGCTCCACCTTCCAGCGATATAGAGCAGTCCCAACACGCCAGCCGACCTACTTGAACCCTCTTTAGGGGAAAAGCCATTGTAGGAGTTGCTGCCAGCTGTCATTCCACTTCAACGCCCCTTCGTACAACTCTCCTGCGGTAGGTAGGTACCTACTTCGAAGGGATGAGAATAAACAGCATAAAATATACCTCATGAATTAATTCGCGGTCACAATTCCTGTTCGAAATCAATTTTTGAGATTTCAAAAAGATTCCTGAACTTCAACATTTTCTTTATGTACAGCTTTTACAATCGCCCTTTTACAAAATGAATTCGTCCTTTGACAAAATGAATTCGTCCTTCATAAAGAGGAACCGAATCTTGAAGGTATCTTGGTAAAGGTGGTGTCTGGGGCTCAGGAAAACGGTTGTGGTCGGATTGCAGTCTTTATGCAAGTGCGCGAAAATCTTTTCCTCTATCATGTTTGTACATCAGACACAAATTACTGTAGTCACCAACTCTGTAATGCTTATGCTTTCCCTCATGCCTAGAGCATCGTCAGGGGTCCCTCTGCATTGGGGAAAAAAGAAAAAAGCTGCAAGTTATTACACATAGGTTTATTGTTTCTGTATTATATAGCCTGCTACACAGAACACCTGGGTATATTATTAAACGAATGGTTTGTTGGGAAAATTTGTGTAAATGAGACTAAAAAAAATAAGTCTGCCAAGTTGGGTGTGGCACATAGCTTCTTCGTTTAGCTATCATGAATGTATAGATCATTGAATAGTTTTAAATGATTCTGAAAAACTCCATAGCGGAAAAGAATAAATCAAGAAGTAGCGTGAAATGTCATAATTGGTCAATCAAGAAACGAAAAAATTATACTCAATGCAATTTATGTTTGTGCAAGCGCAGAATGAATTGATGAGTAGAAAACAATGAAATAGGTACGGGACCATCTACAGCCTAAACCATGCATTTACTGACAATTTCAACAAAATTGGATGAAAATCGTGAAAATTAAGGTCATTACAAGTATTTCACATAGGCGCATGCGTTCCAGAACATTGAAGACTGCGATAGCCCCTTAAACTGGCCGCTATTCCGCCTGACATGACCCAAAGGGCTATTGCGAACTTCAGTGAAAGACTAACTTTGTTCATCGCGGTGAGGTCAGCATTTAAGTGACTTTTTTTTTTTTTTTTTTTTCCGTCGGTTGAAAGTAACCTCGTGAAATGGAACTCCCATGTTTCCCTGGAGTCATTAAGAAATACAATTTGTCAATATTATGGCAAAGAAAGGGGCATTACTCAGCCCAAAGTACACATGTGCGATAATTATCCAATGTGGATGCCCAACGGAATGATATGGACTTCATCCAAGAAAAATTCTTCAGAGACATTGGAGCTCCTATGTTGAACTGTGAAAGTAGCACAAACGATTAAGCTTGGTGGGAAATGTGGTAGAACTCAATGAAGCTGCAGGGAATCAGTGAGTCACTACCAGATGGAGCAGTGGCTGCAGGTTGGTCTCCTTACTGACAGTGTAAATTCCAAATGTAGTAGAGATACCTACCTCAAATTCTGAAAGAGTTTTTGTTCTCTGTGTTGTTATATTGTAAAGAGACAAAATGATAACAAATATATTAATAATAAATTATAATAAAAGGCAGACCGATGCAACCGACGGATGAAGGACACAGGACAGCGAATCTGAGAGATACTTACCATAGTGTTTAAGTATTAGAATAATGATAGTCCACAGGGTCTTCTATAGTTCACCTGGTGGATGGTGATGTAACGCCAAAGAGGACCGCGGCAGAAGGTATTTGAAAAATCTGGAGGGGGGGGGGGTATATATGGTTTTGATTTCATCCACCCCAGTCCCTTGTTTCCTGTTAGTTCAGTGGTTTGTTTCGCTTCGCTATCACTACGCGTTGCTACGCATTACCTGGAAGGTAGTAGAGTGGCTGCTGCCAATTCCTAGAAGCACTATCGTCAGAAGTGCAAAAGGACACCATTTTGGCTTAATTATTATTGAAAAGTATCGCAAAGTTCCGTTAGGTTATTTATAATACCACCTTCGCTACTGATCAAAACACATAAACGAGTGAATGATGGTATTAGGTTTTTTGATCAGTGTGGGCACGTCTTTCGTTAATTTATGTTCAAGAACATGTTGTTTTGACGAGGTTTTCTTAAATGATGTTCCTTTATTTCTGAATATTGATTCGTCTTCAGATACATTTTAAGTTCTGACGCCTGAAGAAGGTCAAACAGCCCTTGGAATCGCCGCAGTGATCTGAATAAGAAAATACTTGATCAAATACTGTATCCTCTCACTCATTTGAGCACCAAACCTGCAAAAATATAATCCTCCATGAAACAAAGTGAAATTCAAATCATTAAACATATTTTGGATTTTAAGAATCCAGGATTTTTAGATCCATGGCACCATCTGGCATTTTCTTAACGAACTGCGTGTAAAGGACCGGTCGAGGAGCTGAGGTTGTAATTTGTGTGACGTTCCACATAGGGCAATTAGGATTCCAGGGTAAGGTAGCCAACACTATGTCGCCTCACGTTACGCTCTGTTGTCTCATCAGAACATCCGAGACGACATACCGGTCGAGGCGCAGATATTGGGAGCTTGAGAGGTGCTTAACCCCTTGGGATCACATACCGATAAACGCCCCAACCCACCAACTAACCCTCGCAATGTCCAATCTTTGAAACGAACGCCATACCCTGCCGGTCTCTCTAAAAGCATCGTTTACCCCAGGGTTCCTTAATGCATACAAATTCTCTGGAGAGAGTTAGGTATGTTTTACTGTTCCATTTGGATTGTAATTCAGAATGACCACATTCAATACGGTCTGTATCCAGTTCTTTCTGCGTTCCTATGTGTACCTGTGCTCCCCCATTAAACAGTAAAGGCTTGAAAATCATTATCCATTCAACAGTTCGGAAGTTATTCGAGATGAAAAAAATAAGGAATAGAACGTTATTTGTGGCCAATAAATTGGGTTGTTAAACACCATCATAAGGCTAACAATAAATGTAAATAGTTATAAGGTATGAAAAATGTCTCGAGACAGCCAAAACTGTTTAGGCACCTGATGATTATGATTGAGTACTAATCATACTCGAATAGTGTATATACTATATAATCTATCCTATATATTAGTGTATAGATTATAGTTATCAAGCGATATATTTAGATGATTATATCCAAGTGGAACGTTGATGCAATTGCAAACCTCAGGACCGTCTACGATTTCTTCCACGGTATTCTTCGAATATCACTCCCCTCCGTCCTACTTTACATCAGAGAATGGGGCTCCGAACTAACAAGTTCCCCCGCTAGAAGCGTTAGGGGGCAATAGACCTAAGGAACATTGTGGTTGACCTGACTTGCCCCTTGTTGATACCTTGAGTCACCCCTTTTCGCTCTTCAATTTGTTCCCCGCACCATCAACCTCATCAATACTGGTCATAAATCATTATAATTCTCATTTTTAATAAATGAGAATTATTATTATAATGATAAATAACTTATTTCAATAAAGAAACTCACACACACACTCACAAAACGCCAAAAACCAATATACTGGTCATAATTGAGAACTATTATATATTAATAATAAATAACTTATCTCAATAAAGAAACACACACTCACACACAAAACGCTAAAAACCAATAAGTAGGCTCAGTGAGATTAGATTTAACCACTGTGGGTGCAGACGTGATTGTTAGCCGCTGCAATATTTTATGAATGATTACATCTATTGTATTGCTTATGGAGTTTCAATTCACCACTTCCCGTGAGAAACATTCCTAAAATTCATATGAGTGAAGAAATTTCTCCGGAATATTCATTTTCAAAGAGATTCGTATATTAAAATCGACTAGTGTTTTCTCAGCATGCTTGGGACAAGTTATCTTCGAGCGCCCAGGTGGCTGACCTACTAATTAATCCTACGTAGATCAGCAAAGGAGTTATAAGTTCGCTAGTCTTCAATCACGGGACGAATAGACAAATTCTTGAACGCTTTGGCCAGATAAACTGCAGAGACGACCAATTTTTTTGGTAGGTACGTACCTTGTAAATCATGCTAACAAGAATTATAAGTTTTGAATATAGGATCACATCGTTTAAACTCGTAATGATTCTATTAAACCAAAATATTGAACTGCCTTGAAAAGAAAAAACTACAGAAAAAGAGAAAGAGATGGAGAGGGAGAGAGAGAACGAGAGAGAGAGAGAAATTAGTTTTCAAAATCGTCCCCATTTTCAAATGCTTCTTGAGTGTAAAAGTCGGACTCACATTTAAAGTGGACGGTGTTTCTGACACGACCTGTGCGTATAAGGTACAAAATACGAGGATGGCAACTCTTACCTCACAATATTTCCTTAATTCAAAACCTTTCCTTGTCATGCATCAAATGAGTAGGTATACGAAACAGATCTTTGATACGAGAAAATTATTTTACCCCAGAATCGTTGAAGCCAGAAGAGTAGGTCAATATACAGTGATGAAGAGTGACTCTTTTGTTTATGAAATGATAACGCTGCAAATCATTATAGTAAGGTTTATTATTTCTGTGTTAGATAGTCCTTCTTATGCAGATCATTGGTCTATAATTATTAAACCCCGTATGTAATATATGATAAGAACATGGCGCATCGTGCCTCTGAGAAGGGTTCACACTTTTACAGTTCTAAGACCCTGCAATTTCAAGCGTCACAGTAAAGATGTTTAAAAAGAAGGGAAAATGATGGTTGAAGTAATTGAAGTTAGTGCATGCACAGAATGGAGTGCATAATGATTTGAGAAAAATGAAATAGGTAGGGTACAAATCTACAGCCTAACCCCCGAATTCCCAGAAAATGTAATCAAAATCTGATGAAAACTAGTCCTTGTTCCTCGGAGTACACTTTCGAGCATGCGCAGGAGCTAATAATGATGCAATTATGTTAAAACGAAAGTTGTTCAGAATAGTCTAAAACGTAAAATGCGAATGGAAACTCTGTATAAACTGCCATAACTGTATAAAACAACAGCCATTTGATTTTAGTGGAGACCACAACTTTTAAATCTCTGGATAGTGAAAACAATGTTTCCGCTACCTATAGATAGACTTGGGAGCAATTTAAGAGATAAAATTTAGCATTTAGGGACCAATACTTCACTAGTAGGTACATCTCACGGACAATAGTTAATAAATTCGATTTTGTAATTTTATAATAAATTCAATTGGAACTATATCACCTAATAATTCCAATATTGGCATTATATCAGCTAACATTTACAAGGCAATTTTTATGTATTCCAGTATCACTATCTAGAGATCTTTGATGTAATTTAGAGCTTGATCGTCTAATCAACAGATCCGCTAGCAGCTCGTGATTTCTCTGTCTTCTCGCGCTTAGAAATTCGAAGGATTTTCTCGATGTTCAAGCCCTTAGGGGAAGCGATCTATTCAACGTACAGCGTTGTGAGTGGTTTTAATCGATTCTTTGGGCTTAAATTTATCAGTGACAAGCAAAAAATTATTACTGTTACATAGAAAGTTTTCGAGATCTCGATTTTTTTTTTATGTTTAGCCCTACAATACAACCCTTCAGGGTTAATAACAATTGAAGCTGAGCTTTTATGACGATCTAGACCCTAAATGTGATTTTTAACACAAGTTTCATATAGTTTGGTATAGTATTTTCGGAGGAAAGTCGAGGACAGCGGACGGACGATTTTTTTTTTTTTTTTTTTTTTTTTTCGATTTTTGGATTCTACGCATTTTGAAACGTAAACCAAAAAATGTTCAGGGTGTGTAAAAAAAAATTTTTTCTTGGGCGATTACAAAGGTTCATTATTGGAAATAATAAACCAAAAACTCATTACTGTCCCTAAAGGCGACAATGCGGTTGAAAACATCTCATCAGATTCGGATACGTCTCCATTGCGACTTAATTAAGAAGCTGTATGAAGATGAAGAAATTACCTTGACGAAAACAATGCGGCCACCATACATGACTATGGACACGAATAATCTTTGATGGACTATACATGTGTGACAAGAAATACCCACCATTTTTTGTAATATGTATTAAAAAATATTTTTTATACATGCATAGTAAGTAGGTACCTACGTTTTCATTTTAGTCAGCGATTATGTATAAACGATATACGATAGAACAAGGTGTATGCACTACTTGGGCGAACTATTAAACAAAGAGGAATGTTATAGTTCTTAACATTGATAGGTATGAATGAATTATTTGAAGCATTCTAAAGGTCAACGCGTTGTAATATCCAAAGTGTGTCAACAAATAAACGTCTCCTTCTATCTAGTTAATCTAATTTTATCCGTGCACGAAAACATTAGGTGTGGAAGCTACATTACCCACCAAACTCGGCCAACCCACATTATACAGACGGCAATGGGACTCTTTCTGAGAAGTTAGAGATTAGGGAACATGAGAACTGGAAATGTTTGAATGTGGTATAAAAATTTTGTAATTATATCGACTAAACTTTAGGTCTCTACAGATATTAATTTGTTTTAATCCTCCTTTTAGAGCCACTGATGGTGATAATTAATAAGAGAAAATAGGAGATTTGCAACCTGCGTGCAAAGTGCTGATAAAAGTGGTAAATGTGGTTGCTTTTTCTTGGGATTATTATAATAAAGACTATTCTTTAATTATGGAGGCGTGTGGGCTGCTATGCATCGGAAACTCCACCCACTTGTCCTTCGGTGGTACCGAGATTAAAAAAAAAAGCCCAACGATGCAAAAATAAATCACAGGAAGGGTGTCCCTTTCTACGTTCATAATCTGCTCAGTTTTTTAATAACGCATTCTCTTGGTGGTTAAGAAAGAAGCAGTGAAACTAGATGTTAGTCATTTTGAGTGTAACAAAATGTCTGTTATTCTTAGTACGATGGTATCACAATTTATTGATCATTAAAATACTGATACGGGGAAAAAACTGTATTTAAATACTGATACTAATACTGACCTTCTCGATAAGAAGGATTTTGAAAACTTATATCTAATTAGAATTTGTAATATTATGCCACCATCCAAGCGATAACCTCTCAATGCGTAGGCCGATTGGGACAGAACTTGGTATGGAAATCAATTGTTGTCCGAGAAAAATTATGGTGACCTAAAATGTATCTCACCAAAAGAGTAACGTTTGGACATGGTCTACCAAATTCCTTGCGGTTATGATGGATGCGGAAACGCTTATGTGGAAGAAACATGACAATCTATTCGGCGCCATTTTTTTTCGGACGTTCCTCTGAAGCTATATTATATTCAAGGCTTCGTTAACAAAACGGATGCCTATTGGAATTGATCCAGGGGGTGGGGAGACAACCCAAGCACGTGAAGAAGAATAACCGCATACCATTTTCAATTTTCAACCGATTTTAGTGATTCTTATTTGGGTCGATTCCAATTTTAGTCTAGTTGTGCAACAAACCTTTTGGGAATTTCGGATTTGCTGTCGTGGTGGGAGGTGGAGGGTATAATTACCGATTCTTTCAAACGCTGTCCAAGCTAAAAATCTCGGCCGATTTTGGTGATTCTTATTTTGTTCCATCTCGAATTCACTATAGTTTTGTGAAGTACGTCATGAGTTTCAAATTTCATCACGAGAGGGGGTTAATGGAGGGGAAGGGTAATTTCGAGAAGTCATGATATTTGTTTTTCTCTCATTTTACCTCTCACCAGAATTATATACAATCCATCCCTGCAATGCACGCATCACATGACAATATGTTTCTAAACACTAATCTGATCTGCGACAAGAAGACACAAGAAACGCGTTGGTTGCCCACAACCGATCTTCAGAACATACAATATTAGAGAGTTCTGTTACTACGGTGTTCTGATACGGTGAACGTGAATCTAGAGAAAATCAAATTTTCGCTAACACGCAGGCTGTTACTTCGGTGCAAGCTTGGTGTTTCACGCGTCTTCACACGTCGTCTCTTATCAAATGTTTTGTAACCTGACGCTGGTTCCGACATCTTGTATTTCTCCAACTTCAATCTGATCCCATTTTCTATCATCCATCATCATGCTGTTTTATTTTGTTTTCAATTCGTAGTGATATTTGTAAAGTGAAACTTTGTAATCGGCCAAGAAATTTTTTATCACCTCTCTCATAATCGGTTGATTACGTTCCAAGATACGTAGATTTCAAAAATCGAATCAGTCCGTTGTCCGTTCGTCCGGCGTTTCATTTGTGCTATGACATTTTGTGCTTCATTTTATGAAATTGTTAAACAATGTATGATAATATTGTCGGAAAATCCTATATTTTATCGTTTATTGTTCTCCCTCAAGAAGCTCTAGTTTTAAGACTCTTAGTGATGGCCACGCCAAACTTGACAGATTTTGGTTTATTATTTTCAATAATGAACATTTGTTCAACTCCCCCTCAAAATTTGTTGATTTGCGTTTCAAGATGCGTAGAATCCAGAAATTGAATTTTTAAAAAATCCGCCCGTCCGCCGTACGCTGTCCGAAGCTTTTCTCAGAAAGTATGGGAGCGAACTTTAAGAAATTTGGCTTAAAAATCATTTATTGGCCGGGGACGTACCAGTAACATTGGCATCGCATTTGATCAACACTAAAGGGTAGAACCTAAGGGCTGAAATATTCAAAAATCGAGATCTTGAATCTTTCTATGTAACAGTAATGATTTTTGAGTTTCTTTTATAGGTATCCGCCCAAAGAATCGAACGAAACCACCCCGGTCGCTATGCGTTTATTGGTTTGCTTTCCCTAAGGGCTAAAGTATCCACAAGAAAAAAGACATCAACACGAGAGTGAATCTCTCTCTCTCTTTTTTTTTTTTTTTTTTTTTTTTTTAAGACGCAATCAACCATTCGTGGTCATGGGCGTCAAACAAAAATAATTTACAGTAGATTACAAATTAAATATGGCATTTCAATGGATTAATGGACAGATTTTTAGATTTGGTGATATAGCGAAAGAGATTTTAGAATTTGGAACAAATTATTTAAATGAGTAGAGTCATTTCCTAGCAGTTCGGAAATGTTCCTTGGGATGTTAACGGCTGGGTCATAGAATTCTGGGCACTCGGAGAGAAGGTGAAAAATCGTCAGCGGGCATACACAGGATGTACAAACTGGAGGTGGCTGTCTGGGCTGCGACGACATAAGATATCCGTGAGTAAGACGTGAATGTCCTATGCGAAGGCGGGTCAGGATTACTTCCTCTCGGCGTGAATGAGAAATGGATCCATCAGCGTGTTTCTTGGTTCTGCATGAAGACGACCATGGACGTACATCTTTTTTCGTTACCCATAATTTCTGGTAGCCCGTACTGAGCCGAGAGTGCCATGCGTTCCATACGGTCAAGTTGATAGTGGATAGAAAGTCCGATCGGATGTAGAGTGAATCGTAACCAGTAAAACATATCAAAAATCGCCTTGAAAACTCTGACAATTTTATCAGCTGATAATATAATTCCAATAGAATTCTGACTTCCCGAAATCGAGTTTATTATAACTTCTGTATCCTATTGGGCTTGTGAAGCGAAGATGGGTTAACAAACACCTGCTTCAATAATTATATTATTTTATTAAATTATTGGTTAGTAAATACTTAGGAATTACTCTTAATTAAATTATTATTTCTATTCCAACAACAAAAGGTTAATTACTTCCGAATCTACCAAGGTCGGAACGTTATAGCCAATTTCCTAAGAAAATTAAGATATTGCAATGAACCAAAAATTTCTTTCGTCGAAATTCGTTTTGAAATTCCTTGAGTTTAATGCTTTTTTACATGTGTATGTAGAGTTTGATCAAAAAATTCTGGTTATTTTCAATTTGCGCGCAAACAGAGGGTCGTTGACACTTCGTGGTGGTCTAAGCGTTACTCTTTCTGAGTCACCTGGTTATTTATTCTCAGTTCTCGTGTTATTCTAATCAGCTTTGGAACTTCGAGGTTAATTTATTTCCTAATGGACTCACATTGCTGAAATTTAATGAAGCTCGTTCGGTACACCTCAAAACAGATAACGAGGTTTGGAGGATCACTGAATAGCTGATGTCTCTGAGGCTAATGTCTTTCCTTTTCAACCTGCCGTTTTACTAAGACCTCTAAGGCCTCTTTCTGCTTGTCCGTTGGTTGCAGGATGGTATGGGGCTGATCGTTTGTGATATCGAATTGTAAAAACTACTAAATTCTTCTGATGTGAACATGCTGGCATTATCCGATACCAAATTCGTCGTAAGATGATGGAAATGGAATTTTAGCGAAGTTCAATTGACGAGGGAACTCTAGTTTTTTAAAGTATTCGTTTAGGACTGATTGATCAGGTATGTGATCCATTTGTCCCCAGCGATAGTGCGCACAATTTATATTGCTTTGGGTCAAGCAATCACTCTAGCAGTACTAGTTCCAGAGAAGTACCTTAGCAGACTACTCGTCTGCCAGTTTCACATACTCCTCACGGGCTCCATCATATCCTGTTTACACAAGGCTTGTTTTATTGCACTTCAATTGTGGTTGATATCAAACGAGGCACCTCGACAATCACATTTGTTGGTAAGTTCGAGACGGTTGTTTTTACAACGTAGGACAAAGGCATCTCTCTTAATTACGTTGGCGAAAAATCCAGGCCGATGCAGGTAACATTGTGATCCATGGGTGGCAACTTTGGCTTTTTTAAGCTATTGGGTAATTTACTAGGTGCCTGGTAGATGTCATGGCAGAGGACTTTTCTTTTTTTTACCCTATCACCGAGTCCAGTTTCTAGTTGTGCAAATGACATGAAACAACTAGAAGCATTAAATACAAATAAATTATCAACTAGCTGACTACTATTAAATCTTACACTGTTGGAAAAAAAACCAATTGAGGCTAGATACAAACAGCTAGTTTTGTACTTTCATAGTTCAATCAGTTTTTCAGTGAGAATTGAAGGATTGTAAAATAAACCAAATCAATAATAAATTATAGCTTCTCACTACAGGAGATCGTACTACGCGTAATAAATATGAATTGATCTCTAGTTATTCATATGGAAGCCCGATCGTGGCAAACAGCTTCACAAGGGAATTTATAATCCAACTAGTTGGTAGGAATCACTGTGGTAGTTGTAGGAATCACTTCCACCCACTTGCGCCATGTTCTGACCATATTATTTCATACGGGGTTTCAATGATCTGCGTAGAATTGCTATCTAACACAGAAATGATAAACCATTGTGTAATAATTTCTAGAGTTTAATAATTCATAGCGTTTGTTACAGTGGTAGGTAAAATTTCCACTCGCATTTTACGTTCTAGACCATTCTGAATACTTCTTTCCGTTTCTTTCTGTGTATATATGTGTGAGTCTGTAGTTTATCTCCAAATCTTGTAACAAGCTTGTTTTAAAATTGTCTGCCGATTTTTATGAAATGTTCATGGAATGTGCGAATTAAAGTGTAGATGGTCCCCATCAGTTTTGTTGTTCTCAAATCGTACTTGTCCGTTGTGTTGTACCAGTTCAGATTAGTTGGATATGTAGGCCAGAATGATGTGTATACTGTGGCGGTCTGGATGCTCGCAAGCTCGCATCTCAAAAATACATAATCTAAGTAAGAAGTAATGTCTAGAAACATCGGGCGGGCGTGTTGAAGACAAATTGACTGGGGGGGGGGGGGTACGTATATGGGGTTTATAATTAGTTCAATTTAAAAGAAGTTCAATAGTAGTCATAGTAGACCAATGATCTGAGTAGAAGTACTATCTAACAAAGAAATAATAAACCTTTGAGTAATAATTTGCAGGTATTCAGAAAAAAGCAATTTGAGTACATTTTTCAGCATAATTTTATGCATACATTTTTTCATATTGTAGTTCTGTTACGTTCACGGATAATGACCCGCAGTCGAAGAGGTTTGATAAATCAGCCTCATAGCTCAACCAGTTAGAGAGTTAGAGCGTTGCTGCTAAAGGGAAATTTCTCCTTAGTAGTAAGGACACGAGTTCGAACTCTGGCAGTGGTATAAAATATTTTTGGGCCGTAGCAGTGCATCGTTGATAAACTTCTATCGACTAAAGTTCTGTTAAAAAATATAAACTTAACAATTTGTAATGATTTCTGAAGATTTCTGATGCTGGCCAATGAACCTATCATTCCTTTTGAGAAGCCTGATCTTTTTTTTTTCTTTTTTTTCGCAAGAACGGAATAGCTATCTCAATATTAAGGGGAGTTATCGTCTGGTGTGAATCATAGGTACATTTATAAATAAATACACAGAAACACGTGAGCACACTCACATACATACACGTAAACACATCTCCTTGAATCAATTCACAATGCCTCAAAACGGATTTCCTTGAAGGAATTTTTCAAAACTGTTGACTTCATTTTTTACGAAAATTTGCTCAAATTGATCACAAGGTTATGCGGGTCTTTGAGAACTAATGGGGCAATTCTTTTGCAATTAGCAATAATCACCTTCCATCTATTTACCCTCGGCGTTTGTCTTCAAATCTATTCACCCTTTATGCCGAATAATTACTGACATAAGTTACGAGTGATGCAAAGGATTAGGTAATTAGATTGCGTCTGATTTAGTTTCATAACTTTTCAAATGTCGAACAGTTTGAAACACCATGAAAAGCCTTTGGGTTAATTTTCACAGTCCGCTTACTCTTTTGAATTCGGTGAGAACGAAATTATCCACGTATAGGAGGAAGTCGCGTAAAAACAGTTATTTATTGCCGAAGGAATTTACGCAATAATTTAATGAACATTAAACTAGAGGAGCTCATTCGAATAATATGATATTCACTATGATTTGGTGCCTACTACATTAACCGTGGTCTTTGTTGTTGGCCGGTGCTGGCTATAAAACTCGTAAATCGTTGTATTGCATAATAACAGTACCACGCTTGACTGCGTGGGCAATAGGTTCACCTTCACTTAATTCAAGCTAGACAATGTATTGTGATCACGGTTCGTTGAATTTTGAAACACTTCTCAAGGCAGGAAAGTGCAGTATGAATAGATATACGGGTAATTTCAAACAATCGAATGAAACCGTCCGGATTGATGTACGGTCATCGATTTGCTCACTCCAAGGAACCTGGGAAGGAAAACATAACGCCAACATGAATATGGATAAAAACAAAGCAGAAATCTGAGTGTAAGGCCATTTTTCTACGGCGATCAAACCAGCTAATATAAAATTGAAAAACCGCTGCCAAGTTGGGTGTTACACATAGCTTCCTTGTATCTGTTACATAGATCGATGAAATGTTAAAATAATTTTGAAATGTGAACCGTTTAATTCCAGAAATTATGATCGAAATCAGAAGAGAACTGTAGAGGTCATGCTTTTTACAAAGATTTGAGGGCCGGGCATGCATAGCAGTTACTAATGGCACGATAGCGATGAAACTTCAATGCGGTCAACTCACACCGTCATTTCCCGACTACACTTCAGACGAATCAGCGATAGATCAAACGGTCCATGAGGAAACGAGGCTTGATGGATTTTACGTGTGCTCATGCGCAGTTAAAACTGTTTATTCCTGAATACTGAATGACATGTCTAGGGGACCATGCTCAGCCTAACCCCGGAATTCCCAGGATTCAATTTCATTAAAATCGAATTGAAAAAAATTCACTGATTGTCAGAGAAAGACTCATTTTACCGTCGAATGAAGAACTATTGGCGAAAATAATAATGGCACAATCTTCAGCAAATTAGATGCTAGAATGGGATTCTGGCAGGTACTCCTATCCGAAAGAATTAAAAAACTTACAAACTTGATTACTCCATTTGGGCGTTACTGCTACAACCTGATAAGCTCGGCTCCAGAACACTACCAATGCAGAATGTCAAAAATCCTTGAAGGTCAAGATGGTTGCATCAACATGATTGGTGATGTGCTCATTAGGGGCCGCAACATAAAGGAACACAATGCACGACTGAGATCTGTACTCCAAAAACTAAAGGATGCTAATGCCACGTTGAACTTAGAAAAATGCTAGTTCTGCCAATCAAATGTTACTTTTCTTGAGCACCGAATCTCAAAAGATGAAATCACAATAGATCCTACCAAGATAAAAAGTGTTTTTGATATGCCTGTCTCCAAAGTGGAAGAACATCGATTTCCGGGGATGTTTAATTACCCAACAAAATTTGTACCTTCAGCAGCGGAAGTAACTTGTCCTTTACGAGAACTTCTTAAAAAGGATGTTCAATTCACATGGGACCAACAGCAAGAACAATTTTTTCCAAAATGAAACAAATGGTGACTCTATCTCTTGTCCTTCATTCATATGGCGTCAATGCCAACACGAGAGTTTCAGCAGAAGCATGTTCTTTTACCCTTGAAGCCGTTCTCGAACAATATCTGGACGGCAAATCTGGCCAGTCATGTATAGCTTTTTCAAATTGAATTCGTCCTTTTTCAAAATGAATTCGTCCTTTTTACAAAATGAATTCGTCCTTTTACAAAATGAATTCGTACTTCTACAAAATGAATCCGTCCTTTTACAAAATGAATTCATCCTTTCACAAAACGAATTCTTCCGTCAAAAAGAGGGACCAAATATTGAAGGCTACCAGAAAATTATATGCAGATTCCTTTTTCGAAGAATAATTTATGGCATTGGTTTGCATAGTTAATAAAGATGTAATGGAAGAAATTTACATCGCTTACAAGGAATTGACACAAGAAATTTGGAAAAAGTTTGCAAGAAATTCATACGAAGCCACTAATTTTAGAGTTTTGGTTTATTATTTTCAATAATGAACCTTTGTAATCGACCAGAAAAAAAGTAACCCCCCCTCAAAATTTGTTTGTTTCCGTTTGAAGATGCATAGACCCTAAAACAAAACAAAAACATACAAAAATCCGTCCGTCTACCGTACGCTGTCCAGAGCTATTTTCCAAAACCACTTGACCCCAAAGTTTATGAAATTTGGCTGAAAAATCATACATTGGCAGGGGATGTGCCAATAACATCGGCATCGATTTTGATCAACCATAGAGGGTAGTAATCAAAGGTTCAAATATTGAAAAATCGAGATCCCGAAAACTTTTAAGGTAACGCCGCAGTTTTGCCAATTCACGGCACTGCATCATCACAGCTCGTGTAAAGAAAGTTTAGGTGTGTTATTTAATTTTATTCATTTCTTTTCAGTAGGCGTCTACACCAATGCAGACACATAAGATACCAACCTAATGATTCGTTTAATCATATAGAGTTCTGCGTAGAAGAACTGTGCAATACAGAAATAATAAACCTCTGTGTAATAATTTCCAGCATTTTTTTCCCCTCAATGCAGAGGCTGCTCTGAAGCTGCTTTAGGCACGAGGGAAAGCGTACGCATAACAAAGTGGGTCCCTACAGAAATTTGTGTCCGATGTGTGAATATGGCAGCGGGAAGATTTTCGAGCACATGCATAAAGACTGCATTCCGGCCGCCACCTTTTTCCCGAGCCCCAGACACCGCCGTTACTAAGATACGTTCAAGATTTATGGAGGAAGAATAATAATTCTTTCTATATTTTTACAAAATAAATTGTTTATTTCGTAAAAATACGAATTCATTTGGCAAAAAGACGAATTCATTTTGTAAAAGTACGATTTCATTTTGTAAAAGGACGAATTCAATTTGAAAATGCTATATGCATCTCGATCTATGACCCCGAAAGAAGTGGGTTACGCTCAAATAGAGAAAGAGGCAATGGCATGCCCATGGGCATGCGAACGATTTTCAATGTACTTGAAAGGGAACTATTTTAAATTATTCATCGACCATAAGCTTTTGGTTTCGTTGCTGGGGATAAAACCAATTCAAGATTTTTTCCCCTCGACTTCAAAGGTTTCGCTTGCGCTCAACTGGTTTTGGTTTTCGTGTGGTTTACATTTCACGAAAAGAATCGGTTGTCCCTGACACTTGGTCAAGGCAAAGTCCTTCAGTTTTTGAAAAGAGTGACGATCTTGAAGAAGAAGTTCGAGAGCAGATTGCAAACCTTCCCATACAGGATGCACTTCACTAGTCCATCAAAGAGCACACTGACAGAGATGAAGTGATGCAAATGATTAAGCAATATACCATTACAGTATGGGATACAGTGGACAACCATTGTGATAGCTACGCAAAATTCAAGGACCTGCGGGTTTTTCAAGAAGGCTTATGTTGGGCAACAGGATTGTTGTTCCCCGAACTCTAAGAGATTCAGTTCTAAACAAGCTACACGATGGGCTCCTTGGGATAACGAAGTGCTGTGGAATTGCCAAAGAAACTGTTTGGTGGCCTGGAATGAATGAAGACATGAAGAGAAAAGTTGAGGATTGGTTTTTCTTGTGCTACCAACCGGAACAACCCTACACCACCTATGATTCCATCAAACTTTCCCGAACTCCCGAGGTCAACAGTGGGAATGGATTTATTTGATTCGTAGTAGTTCAAGACAACTTTTCACGATTTCTTGAGGTGGTGGGTCCTCTAAATTCTATCTCGTCACATGCATTGATAACAGGGGTGAAGAAAATATTTTTTCGATTTGTTATTCCCCATTGTGTTCGATGTGAAAATGGCTCGCAAATGTGAAGTGGCGAATTTAAGGGGTTTTCGGAGCAGATGGGTTTCCAATTTGCGACAAGCAGCTCTAAATGTCCTCATTCAAATGGACTTGCAGAATCTGCAGTAAATACTGCGACAAAGATTTTGACGAAGTGCAAGGATCATGATTTGGGGTTGCTGTCATATTGATCTGCCCCATTGAAGAATGGATACTCGCCACCTGAACTTCAGACGGGAAGAAAATTAAGAACAACGGTACCCATTTCAAACACCACTCTTATTCCTAAAACGCCAGATCACCAAGTACTTCGAGACAAGGAGCAGAAGATCCGTGAAGGGATGAAGTCAAGGTACAATAAATAAATAAAAACACGGAGCGAGGGAGGAATCTCAGAGTTGACATCGGGCACTACCTTGTAGGTGCGAGATATGAAATGCAAAGGCACAGTGAATAAAAAACTAGATTTTCCTCGATCATATCTTATTCAACTGTACGGTGGGAAACTTCTCCGCAGGAATTGTTTGCACTAACTTGATTGTTCTAAGTTCAAACTAGGAAGGAGAGGATGTATAAGCTTTGGCTTCAATTTATTATTTTTTGACCCTGAATAATTAATTGTTTCCATGCAGGCAATTGTTTGTTTACAATGAAACATAATTTATTTATGTGCCCTTTGCAATATACGGGGAAAGGAAGACACCCTGCACTTCCTCGCGAAATGCCCAAAATTCTTAATAGGAAGGACTGGGAGAATCTTTACAAATTCACAAAGGCGGCCTAGACTTATAGACGTTCATTGATTACAGAATTCATTAATAATTAGAAAAAATAGGATCATAACAGAATACATATATATTTATAATATGATTGTAATATAACACAAATAATGATAATGAACTAATGAATAATGAATGAACTAATAATAGGAAACAATGATAAGCTAACATGTACCAATCACTAACAAAACAACAAGTTAAGAGGACTATGTACAAATGAATAAACCATAATGTGTAACTGTACCTTCCAAAAATTATATATGGTACCGGTAGGGCAGTTGTAACAATTACGACAACAACTAATTAATAATTGAAAACAAAAATATTAATAATAATTTATAATAAATATGTTAACAATAATTTATAACACCTATATTAACAAAACGATTCATTCTGATACGGGCGAACTCCGGCTGACCGTAAAAATACCAATAGCCGTTCATGTTACTTTCATGAATGTTGCATTTATCATTTATGTAAAATAAAAACATGTTTTCATTCATTCATTCACATTCCACAAAGATCGTGCGAAGGGAGCAAGACAACACACCTCAAACGAGCGAAGAGAGCAACATCCCCTACACACGTTAAACCTTAACTTTTCGTAGTTCCACATAACTTTCAAACTTTCGTGGTCCCTCTTGAAAAACATCGCTGAAGATGACGCGTTAGAAAGTCATTTCCAAAAAAGAAAAAAAAAAAGGTTTGCCAAGTTGGGTCGTCCGTATTGCTTCCTCACATAGAAAATGCAGCAAATGTTTGACCCAGTAAATGTTGACGGTTTTATCTCGGGTTGGTCTTGAAATGCCTCCGTGAAAGTAACATAGACAGACTCAGGCCATGTGAGGACAAAACAGGACTCCCGTAAAATATGGTATTATAGTATTGGAGATACGCCTTTCAAGGTTAATAGTAAAGGGGTCTCGCCTTGGTAAATGAATGACCTCCGTAACGTAAAAGAGGCACATACTGTAACCACACCATCTTTCAGCGATTTTGACGTCACCATCGTGTTCTACAGGTCCTGAAACATAACTTTGTCACTGACATACGAAGTGCTCTCGATCAAATTTTAATTTAGCAACGGATAGAAGATCGGGCACTAGGGAAAATAATTGTTTGGGGCTGGACGTGTAGGCGAGTGAAGGGAGCCGGAGCGGCTTGTTATCATTAGAATCCGTCCATCCATCCAACCATCCGAGCTATGCACGGCCATAGCTATAGTCATGCAAGGTCATTGTCTATGCAAGTCTACGAGTGGGGGGTTCTTCTTGGATTTCTCCGGAATAGTGAATAAGTGATTTTAATATTTTCTAATCCCAACTCAACCATGGGCTGGAGGGCGGGAGGGGGGGGGGGGAGGGGCTCCTTTTAAAGCGCATTTTTCTCCCAAGCGCCCGATCTTCCATCCGCTGCCACATTAAAATTTTATCGAGAGCACTTCGTATCTCAGTAGTTACGTTTCTAGACCCGTAGAACACGATGGTGCAGTCAAAATTTCCGAAAAATGCTGTTTTCTCGAAGAAATCAGCGAGAATATGCGAGAAATTACGAAAAAAATGCAATCCCTTTGCCTTTGAACCTCTTGAAGGAAGGAACCTCTCGTGTTTGAAAGACACTTCAACAGAAAAACTGAAATGTTCTTAAAAGTAAACTTTTCGTGGTTCCACATAAATTCATTCCCTCATTTGATAGTCATTTCCAACAGAAAAAAACGTCTGCCAAGTTGGGTGGCAGTATAGCTTCCTCACGTACAAAAACTTAACATCCGTGGCTCCTCATAATCTTAATTGGATAGCCCTTCTACGCAGATACACTCGTAAATGACCTGTCTTTGTTAAACCTAATAAACTATTCATGGTCCCACATAGAAAACGCAGCAAATTATCACACACATGCCCGACTCAACAGTAAAGACCATCGCATCTACACAGCCATTTCGAGCAAGCGAGAAAATTAGGATAGTACATGATAATATGATAATATATGGTGGGAACCTACGCACTGGACTAATTTACTGAGGGAAATTTCTCTGACTTTATTAAACGGAAAATAATGTTAAAATATTAAAATGATAAATATATAATATATATAAATGATTATATATATGTAATACATTTTTCGGTTTTTTCTTGACTAGTCATTCTTTAGCGACCTTCAATTTGTGAAATTGGGGAATGTTGAATTTGACCGAAAAATCTACGTATAAGTATATAATATACCTATTAGTTGTATTAGATAAATGTTATTTTTAAATACTTTGTTTCCACCTATCGCCTAAAGGATAAACACTGAAGAGCGTGGAACACGCTTTACACCTCTGGTGTCGATGTAGAGGCTTCCTACCAAATTTCAAAATCCTAGGGTGAATTGAAGAGAATTTAGCTCACTCAGCCTATCAGGATTGAGTCCGTCAGTTTATTCGTCACCTAGTAAATGTCCCCGAGAAGCTCCATGCTAAATGCTTTTAATTTCAGAAGTGACGGTTTTTCCGCTACTTTGACTTCGCTAAATAGTTTCCTATTTGGTATTGCGAAATAATCTCATTCTTAGCAATAGGTCTCAGTAAAGGCGTGATCCACATTAAATTCCGTTGGGGGAGAAACATTATGAGCTAAGAGCTTTATAATACTCCCTGAAATGCAATTTAAACCCAAGTGCATACATTTTTATCTTTAGTAGGTACATAGCTATGTACCTTGAAGATTAAGACCTTTTCGACATCGAACATGGCGTGGTTCACAAGATAATGAAGATAGGTGCAATAATAATATTAGGAGAAATATTGTAATAATACCGTATTGCGCTCTACTTCCTAAACTTCGTATTGTACCAAACTCAGTTTGATGAATTGGTTGATTTCCATAATCTACATCACGGTGAGGTAAACCAGGTTTAAACGTAGGGTTTAATCATGGAAATCGGATACTGTGGCAATCAATGGTTTCTTCAGGAAGGATGGGAGAAGAGCAAAAACGTTATTGGGTGGGCGTAATAACCTCGTTTTCAGAACGGCCCTTTTGAACAACCCAGGGATTCTACCTACACCTCCAATAAAAGTCGTAATGGGAAAAGATGGTTTCCGTTATTTAGAGTTTAAAAAAGAAGAGGGCTGTGAGGAGCCTCACAGCTTTGAAACTTTTAATGAATAAAGTAGGAAGGTAACGATAACGATTCGCTACAGCAAGGGAAATGATTTGATTTATACAACCACTTGAACTAATCACTTAGGTACTACAAAACCTATTTCGTTAATGATTCTAGAACCTACAATTATTGCAGATAACTCAGAAATTGTTTATTGTAGGATGTATATTTAATGATAATACACTTTAGTTTCACTTAATAAATAAAGTAAATAATAAGTCGTATTTTTTCTCTACCAAACTCAGAGAGGTTCCGTTTCAAACTTCATCATTTTAAGTTGAAAAGCAAAAAATTTGCTATGGAACCCGCTCAGCTAGTCCAGTGGAGCAAAAGTATATATATATATATATATATATATATATATATATATATATATATATATATATATATATATATATATATATAGTCATTTTGTTTTCTTGACCACTCAGTATATAAATTCTTGTATTGATTTTTGAGGGTTCTAATGAAATAGTAATGACAGTCTTCAACAACATCCATGACAAACTTAAGTTTACAATTGAAGTCGAAAATGATCAGAGGCAACTTCCATACTTGGACATGCTCACAACTAGATTAATAGATGGTTCAATAGCTGTTGACTGGTGGAGAAAACCAGAGAAAACAGACAGATACCTCAATTTTAAAGCACATCATCCCTTAAAACAAAAAATTACTACAGCCCTCAATCTCAAGCATAGAGCACTAAATCTAAGTGATCCTCAATATCACATGAAAAATATCAATCTCTTGAAGAATATATTGAACAAAAACGGTTTTCCCAAATCACTTGTAAGCAACATACTACATAACTCCCCTATCCTAAGGCATACCAATAACTCACTACCACCTCCCCAAATCACAGTTTGTCTAGAATCTGGAAATATTCCTCAGAACTTACAAAATGAAAACGAACCATCATCAAGCTACCAAAGTATAGTGTATGTCAAAGGTTTGTCTGAACAAATATCAAAAACAATTGCCCCAAAACTTAACTGTAAAATAGCATATAAAAATATGAAAACACTAGGTTCTACTGTGTTTTCACAACTGAAATCAGGGATACCCAAGGAGTATAAGAGCAAATTGATTTATTGTATACCCTGTAAAGATTGCAATATAAACTATGAAGGACAACCGGTTCAATACTTGACAAACCGCATGAACGGCCATAAGTCTGATATCAGAAAGTTTGATGATCGCTGCAGGTTAGCACACCATGCACTAACTTACAACCATGTTTTTGACTTCGATAAATGTAAAATTTTAGATGTAGAAAACAATTATAATTAGAGAAATGTGAAATAAATGATCAATATCCGCCGCACTCCAAATACTTGTAACTCTAGAAATGATACTGTAAACTAGCCGAATTTATGCTAACCTGATAAAACTGTAGATAAAATAGTTAAGGTTAATTATAGCACTGTATTCAATGTAGTCAATATTTATTAAAGTTTCTCTATCTTACATCATAAGCTAACTAAATTACCAAAGGGTACCTAACTTATATGTACTAGGTACTGTAAGACCGTAAATCGTGGTAAAAATCACTGTTTATTCACACCACTCTTTACGCCTACTTTTAAGCTAGGAAGGGTCTTTAGTGAGTTTGGTCAATTACCCCCAATACCTCAAAAACCTCCATCTAGCCCCTGAATTTCCCCTTTTCTCAACCCCTGACCTTGTGAGGGTGTTTTAAGGAATCATTGGAATCATAAGGCAGAATGATGACCTTTCTGAAATAATTGTTTTATTAGTAAAGTTGCAAATAATACTCTATCCTATCACCAAAGGACCTTACACGAATACTATTTACTAACTGACCTTAATCTTCCGGTTTCCTGTTGATACTTCGGATGGAGTTCAGGTGTCCCTGCTTCGGATTTGTTACTGCATAGGGTGGCTATTTCCTATTGCCAAACCTCGGCGATGTACGATCGAAGAACGGGATTAGTTTTCTCCGAAAGGATTCCAAATTAGAGACCGTCACTGCTCTAACACGCTTTCCACTTTACGCGAACTTCTGGCACGAAAGTCTATCTTGAAAGCTTAGCACTTGGACGGCCCGACCCCAGCAACAGGCTGCTGTTGGGCAGGTATATGTTCACTGGACGTCACATAATCTTAGAATGAATCTTCTTTACTCTTTCCCTAATTGTCTCCACTGATTTTCCCACGCATGCGCGTGATAAAGGGCGTTAGATTAGGTCCGAAATCCTCCTTCAATTCAGGTTGCTAACGGCGACGGCGAATCACAGTTTTCCAATCCAAGGTACCGCCCTTTTGGGACGTATTGTAGGAACCAATAAGATCGTCTCTCTTTTGATCGAGAGGGGAGCCTGAAATCGCAGCGTCGTACCTTTCCCGGCGGCGCGTGTCGTGCTTCGTCAAGATTTTTCGTCTTCGCTTTTGTGAAATCTGACCGCTAGAATCTGGCGCGCGGGATCGAAGAATCTGGATGATTCTCACGCTTTGTTTCCAGACGTGTCCGATTTACAGGCGTCAGGTTGGGAGCCGTTTCCGAGGCTCACAATTCCCCCCCACTTGGACGGATGTGGGCGCTCATGATGTTTGCTGATTCTGTGAGCTGCTGATTGTGGGTTTTGTGGCTTCTTTGTCGCTTGCAGTGCGGTTTGTTATCGCACGTGCTGCGGTCTTTCTCGCATGCGTTGCGTTTTTTATCGCGCGCGGTCGCGGTGCGTCCGGACGCGAGTTAGTTTTTGTTACATGAATGCCTATTCGCGGTTTGCCCTAGGTCCTGGTGATTTTGGTGCCTGCTGGCTGAAATTTGCATTGGATTACATCATGGTTATTGTACTGCAACTTATTGTACTTCAACTTATTGTACTTGTACTTATTGTAATTGATTTTATCGCTGTATGTTGGAATTATTTTTGTCATAGTTATTTGTGAATTGCAAAACATCTTTGTCAATCATCATTTTCATTATTCTTAATTTAATTCCTTCATCATTTTTTTTTTTTTTATAATTAAATGTCTTTTCAAGAAGTTCAATTGTAATTTTCAATTCCAAAGATTGAATGAATACTGTGCATGTTTTCTAGTGCTTTCTTAAAGGTCATTAATTTTCTTATTTAATATAATATAATTATATAATTTATTATATCTTATCTTATCTAATATCTTAAATCTGTCTCGTGCTTAGTGTAATTTTCGTACAGCTTTCCGTTTCCTTATGAGTTGGACTTAAAATTGTATGTGTCTTATGTCTTAAATTTCTATAAACAAGTTCAAATTTGTCAATAATTTGTAAATAACTTCAGTACTTGTCGACTATTTGCTAACATCTTATCTGAACACATAAAATGCGTTGTTGATCCTATCGCTTAATAGATTAATCCCTTTCTTAATTGTATTTTATTACTTGTTATCCCATTTTTATTATTTATTATTTACACTAGACTTTCGCTTGCTAGACTTTATATAGATTTTGGTTTATCTTGTCTACTATCTTTTTCTTTAATTTTCTTTACATATTCTGTCTTCCAATTCGTTAATTCTATCTCATATTAGCTGTAATTACTGGCTACGAAGTCATTGGTTTTTGTAATTTATTAATTAATTATTAGCAGTTGTATTTATTGATGTTCGTTTCATTCTAGTTTTCTTCAATGCATGCTCTGTTTTGAACGTCAAATGTATACCTATATACTGGTCTTGGGTCTTCCTATCACTGGCTACATTATATGAAGCATTTTATGCATACATTTTTGCTTAGAAGTACGTAAATTTGTTCCTTTTAATTTTTCCTGTAATGCGTTAATTCTTTTAGAAATCATGGTGTCATATCTGCTCTTGTGTAATCTATTTTGATCTCTAATGCCTTTAGATTTACTGATTATTTTGGTGACTGACGCATGAGGTCTTCAATAAATGTTAAGTAGATGTTCATATAATATGCCCTATTTTTTATTTACGCGTTTTTTTTTTTTTTTTTTTTTTTTTTTTTTGGCTGAGGGTACTTTGGTATTACCTTAAATTGTCTTCTTCGATTACAAATTTTTGTGGGTCGGAATTCGTCGTATAATTTCAAAATAGTTGTTCAAGGTAAGTGGTTTAATAGCAGCTTTTAAAAGTTCAAATACGTTCATAAGCTTCAAAGTTTAACTCGTTTTCTGATCTCTATGTAATATCTCTTCCTGATTTTACGAGTGTATATACGAAATTGAAATTGGTTTCTGAGAAATATCATCTTATTCTAAAGCATGATTGATAGATGCCTAATTTTTGCTTTCTGTTTTTCTCCGGGGTGTATGTGTGGTTAAATTAGGTCGGGTTTCAGATACCTGTCGTTGGTTCGTTAGGTCAGATCGTTGGAGACCGACCATTTTTTCAGATGCTATTGGTAGCTTTATTATTGCATGTAAACCTTTTGGGCTGAAAATGAGCAGTGTTGCTAACTGTTCACATCTCTTATCAGTTGAGTGTTTTCCTCCGTTGCTTTTGTGTCTCTCTAAAATGTGTTTCTTTAGGCTTTCTTACATGGTAATGGACTGTGTGCGATCTTTTGGGCATCTTTTTACCTCATTGGTGTAAAAATTTGAGCATGTGTGATTCCTTGAATCGAATTGTTTAAATCGGCACAGTTGTTTACGGGAAGTGAAGTAGAAATTCTCATTATCTATGATTACATGTCTTGTGTTTCTACATAAAGAAAGTATATGCTTGTCTCTGAGTGAAATGTATGTAGTGTGGATGTTCTATGATGCAAAGGCAGTATTCTGGATTTTCCTGTGTATATGAGTGTGTTTCTATTTGAAAATAGATCTTCATACCTATGGATCCTATGGATCTTCTTCTGGTGCTTCTTTGTTCTTGAGCTGAATTTTGTGTGGCATTTTGTAGGCCTTTTGTACTAGATGGTCAATTATTACTATAAATAATTATTAATTATTAATTATTGTATTTGTACTCTAAGTGTAGTTGTTTGTAACTCGGGATTTTTACTGTGGAAAGTCAGTAATTAAGATTTATTTGATATTATTTTTCATCCCTTCAATGGTTGGTCGTTAAGTTTGCTAACTTCCCATTATGTGTCCGTTTTTACACATTATAATGTGAGGAATTTGCTGTTTTTAGGGATCGATTCAACCTGTAGTTTCCTTTCTCGGAAATTTTCTGAATTTTGTGGTTGACGCCGACTACGGATTGCAATTCTAAAGATGATGCAGTTTTGTTAATGACGTCAGTCTGGTCTTGCCGTGAAATACAATTTTAAGATATGGCACTTACTTGATTGAGCGTAAATTTGCTTCCCGTTTCTTGTGGGGTTTTTGTAAATGTAATTGTTTTTTGTGTGGAACGTTACACGTCTTACATCATGTTTCTAAGTCCAACTGTTATCTCTTCTCTCCAGTCGTACGTTGAAATGTACCTCGGGAGATGTGATCTCTCCACAAGTTGCGGGGAGTAACACTTGAGATAAAGTTGGCTGGTTGGAAGTTGCTTATCTTTTTCTTGGGACTGTTATCTGCTAAGACGCGTTGGTAACCTGCTATATGACTCCGTGGGATGCTGATTTCAGCTTTAATAACTCCCTCCTATATGATATTCCGTTGGTACGTCTCCAGTCCGCGGCGTGAGTTTGGCCGGAGTGGACCTTAGTGGCTGCTAACTGATTCATTGTTTTTCTGTAGTTTTAGTCCTATTTTTTTTTTTTTTTTTTTTTTTTTTTTTTTTTTTTTTTTTTGCCAGAAATGTGTGAATTCTTTGTGTGTGGCATATAGCCTTATTTTATACTTTGCTTGAGAAATCCTGAGACGCGGACCCATCGTGCACCGGGCTCTACGTCACGACTCTGAGTGTTTCTGATTCTCTGTCAAAGTGTCTAATAGTCCAAAAGTGTCTAGTGAATTTTCTCTGTTAATATTCTCTAGCGTTCTGTTGCAAGAGGGCGTCAGACACCTTATTCTGTTTATTTAACGGATTATAAGGCTGGGGCCGAACGAAGCAGAGCGCGCCAAATGTAGGGTCGTTAATTCTCATGTTTTTGGCAAATTAATTGTTTCCTAAATAATGTGTTATGTGTAGCCACTAGGTCGGTGTGTTTTTTCGGTGTGTGAAATCGTGTACTGTAGTGTAATTGTGGAAAAATTCGCGTTGTCTTTGTGAAGATTCACTGCAGTGTTCTTAAATAATTCTCCCGATAACCGACTTTCCTTTTTTATTCACTTTCTTCGCGTAAATTTTGCGGCGATAGCCTTACATGTGTATTTTTAATTCTCAGTGATTTACAGGTGATTTCCGAATTCGTCTACTTACGTTTTCCATTCCCGCACAATGACTTAGGCGTGAATTTAACACGAAAACTTTGAGTCAGTTACGGCCGATCACCAGTTGTAAATTGTTTGTTGAACTGGTGGTAATTACTTGACCACCCGGGAGTCGAATTTCAAATGTCCGTCAATTTCCAGACTGTCCGTGGTGTAACTTAATTTTTCGTGTGTGTTTGGTGTGTGATTACGATAGAAATCGCAATTGTTGCCGCCAGCTGCTTGCTGTCACGTGAGTCTAGTCTTAGCAAAATCTATTCTTATCTTCCTATAACTTTCCTGGCTATATCTTTTGTATATCTAAGTACTTATCCTAATCCCATTGTAATCTACAGTTTATTCAATAGCCTATATTCTATACAAACTTACGGTTTGCTCTCTTAACTACGTTAACAACGTGCACTCGGTGTGTTGCACGATTAACTACGTATAATTCCTAAGTACGGTTTTTGTGCAGATTATATTCTTCAGTACGGGTCGTATTCTTAAGTTCGGGGTTTCTGTTTACATTAAATTCTTTAGTACGGTTTTTGTTGACATTAAATTTCTAAGTACGAGTTTTCTTTCGTTTAATTCGCTAATACGTAAATACGAGCTTTTTTTTTTTTTTTTTTTTTTTTTTTTTTTTTTTTTTTTTTCTATGTCCGTTCATTGTGTATCAATTTGCTCCGAAGCATTTTTCTTTATCTATTTTTATCACGATGAATGTTTGTTTGTGGATTTGCGTCAAATTACACCAATTACAGCCTTGTTTTTATTTTTATTTTGATTTAGTTATCGTTTCCCACTCCCGTGAACCTTTCATCCTCAATCGTACTGTCTTCATATATTCTATCATTCTTAACTGATTCACACAGCACACTTTATCTATTTCATTCATTTCACCAGTTCATACTAGATACGCACTCTCTGTCATTCTTTCATAACCTCATTTGTTCATATTAGCTACAAGCACACTCAGACATATCCTAATGCATTCTCTGTTTCTTGGATTCGTGGCCACGAATTTCTCAATCATAGCTAGATTCATACTTCATCTTCCATACTTGATCTTGTAGCTAGGGTCATACATTCGATTAGGGTTCTTTCTTTTTTCCTAAAGTTGGGTGGGCCCCCGATACATTCTAATTTCGATTTTCGATTCGTTCGTTTCTCAAGAGTGGGGTGTTTTTAAATTGCTTTCAATTACAGTGAAGTTTATTTTTTTTGGGGTATGACTTCGTCCCTATATTGATTGCAATGTTATCTGATTTTTTATCAATTTTGCAAGCTATGTTTTCATCTGGTTTAATTATTTCGTAAGAGACCTTAATTTTTTTTTTTTTTTTGGGTCCCTCGCCTGGTGTAGAATTTTTTAATGTACCAACAGTTTTGGTGATGGGTGAATCAAATTCTTAATATATTCCCTTTTCCCTAACTTTATTTCTTTGTACGATAATGTAGTCCATGTTTAATTGTTAGGTAGGTGCGCTTGATCTGCGTTTCATTGAATTTATGTAGAAGTAGTGCCTTTTAGAAAATCTAATTTTCGGCTGTTGGGCTTGAAATTTTCCTATGATTACCTAGAATCTCTGGTATGAAGAATGGGTTCGTTTTGGCTTTTTCCCTATTTAGGAGTTATGCAAATTTGTCTTGCACGTGCGCGTGACGTCTTATTCTCGATTTTGTAGTAATACAAATATTGTCTTAGGGAATGAGGGTTGCACGAAGCGGCAGTGCCATTGGGTGTCATGTTTCTATGAATAGTTTTTGGGTGAGGTTACTTGAATTGAAGCTTTTATGACTTGAAAAATGGTGCATCGTGGTCCATTTTGAAATCTATACCAATTCACGACCAGTTTATTTAATAATGCGGCCGTTGTTTATAATTACTCCTGTTAAAAATTGTGCTCCTCGTGATTATGTTTTATCTCTCCTAGTGAAATTGTGCTGTGTACAGTTAAAGAATTATTTCTAATTTTATGGAGTACTTCGCTGCGGGGCTTTATGTCTTTATTGTGAATATTTCCGTCCAGCTGTGTCGATGTGGGCGTCGACCTATTCCCCGGTGTCAGGGCTAGGGGTAATTCATGTCTGTGGGTTTGTCCGGCGGTATTCTATGTGTGCGCCTATCGGACGTCGCCTATCCGGCGTGTTCTATGACGTGGATTTGAAAACGAGCAGTTTTTATTTTGTGGGAATAATGTAATTATGTTGTATCTTTTTTATTTTAAATCTCTCTTCTACTTGGAATTTGTTTAAAATAGCAAAACATTGATTAATCCTTTTAGTTTTGCTTAAATGCAAGATTTTTCCCTTCTTTTCATCTGGTAGTAGGTCAAGAAAGTTATTATAAAATTTTGGTCCTGGCTGAAAATGTGTGCTTTATTCTAATTCTTGTGGGTTCTTAAGTTCCTATCTACCTTGATAGATTCATCTCTTCTAATTAATGAATTCGTTTTATAAACATTTTATAAACAGGGTTATGGAAACTACATAAGGTACATTTCGCATTGGTCTTGCCACAATATTTTGTCAATTTCAAATGAGCATCTTGGGTTTCTTTTTTTTTTGGACGCGCATCTTTGAGAGACTGATGTACTAACCATAAATTTGTAAAGATTAACTTTCAAGTATTTGTCAGGATCTTTTCCCATTTGTACGTGCAGTAGTTAATTATGTTTATAAGAGCTGTGGGAAAAAAAAACATCTCATTGGAAATGGGTAGGTGGTTTTTATTTTTACGATTACGTATCCTATTTTGTCTAGCTCTGTGTTCCTTTCTCCAAAATTTCATCACATTCTTAATGCAATCCTTAAAATTCGGTTTTATGTTACGCAACTAGCATTTTTTCCTGGGTTTTTCAAAAAAGCTATTGTCTGTGACCCTGAAGGGGTCTGTGATTGGCATTTCAAGCTTATTGCGCTGATAAACCCTTAATCGTTACTCTATTATGGGCTAGTGTGCCGCTACTTCGTTTTGATCAAATATTGGAATTTTGAAATGTTGTTTTTAGTGAACTATGTTTTTCGCGGAAATGTTACTGGTCTTCACTTCAAGGTTAAAGCACTGTTAGGCTTGAGATAGTGGGTTACTAATCTGTTTATTGCGATTAGCAATCCTTGTGTACGCCGTTCTGTTTTATTTTTGCAATGATCCTTTTCACCTATTAGTTTTTTCTTCAGAATTGATATCGTGCGTAAACGGCTAGTTTTTCGATTTGTCTAGGTCAAATTTTCGTTCAATCTAATTTTTGTTGATAGAGGAAAGCATTCGTTTTGTTTTAGTTTAAACTTCTATTTAACTTACGGCAACTTACAATTCTTTTGTCTTTATATTGAATCAGGCATTGAAATCTACGCACTTCCTACTAAGATGAAGGATGAGATTTCATTTCGTGACAAATTTAGTTTTGGTTTTCTTATGCACGAGGTTGGTTTGTTCGTATTGAGGTGAAAATTTGGAAAATTTGACTTATTGTTGTTAGGTTTTTCAAGCATAATTATCTTCCAATTGAAAATCCCTTGTGGGTCGGCTGGTCTGCTTTTTGAAAATTTTAAAGAAGTTATTCTCTCGTTCCATATAAAGTTCTTTAATGAATTGTTTAGAGTGGTCTATAAATTTGATGGATGATTGGAGTCTCTAAGGTTTATTTTCCAATTTATTGGTTATAGATTCCTTCCTTAATAATGATATGACCTTGGATTGACATGTGAATGATGTCAATTCTTGTAGTGAAATTCGAATTTTTTTTCCGAATTCGGAGTTTCCGCGGGTGCAGTTTTGGGGTGCCAATATGTAAGAGAAAATAGAGGTTATTCTGTAAGGAATATTTATCCTTTTACTTTCAATACGATGATTGAACGACGTAACAACGCCTTTGCTACGTAAGAATGATGTTTTTTTTTTTTTGTTGGGACTCTAATTTTGCAGGTTGGCCATGGAGGAGACTTGGGCCATTGTATGACCGAATTTTCCTTGTTTATTTCGGCTTTTATCTGCAGAATGTAGCTTTGAGATATGCTTATTTTTTGCTTCTAGTAACTGCGTTTAAATTGATTTATTTAATCTTGCGTCTTCACTGCATTACGCGTGATCATTCCCCCGTCACTTCTCTTCAAATCGTAATTTAAAATTACTTGTTGAAGTATTACGCTCTCACAGTGAGGGTGTTGCTGTTTTCTCTCAAAAGTCTGAATTTCTGTGTTTCTGATTGATGTTTTTGAAATATTGAGAGGACTTCCCAGTCTTTTCCTTTGTTGGTTTATGAAAACAACCGTTTATACCGATTATGAAATTATATGATTTTTCTTTGCAAAATCTTTTTTTTTTTTTTTTTTTTTTTTTTTAACTATGGGGCTGGATTATGTCCTTATGCCTCCTTTGTATGACGATTATAAGCAACTGTAGGGACCATTCTGTATGTCCTAATCTCTCTCTTTTTTCTCTCTAAATTCTTCAATAGTGTATGGGGTGGTTACTAGATTTTAAAGCGCCTCCTGCAATTGCATGTCTATTAATTCTTTATTTTTTGTAAGATTGTTTCTTTAATTGAGTTAATTAAGTTACATTTACTGGAATCTCCATTCAGCCCTGCACTTTTTCTTATATTAATTCCTGAAAAGTTGATGTTTCTGCGTTTAGTAGCCTATGAAATTGTTGTTTTTATTGTTATCTTCAATTTAATTAATTGTACACATGATAATGAATTTGATTGCTATAATCTTCTTACGTACGGCTTCTGGTAGTTATTTTGAAGTTATGTGGGTAATACATTTTTGAAAAACAAAGGTGACTCTTCGTTGTCTTAATTCTTGGGAAACCGTGTCTTTTTTTTTATAAGAATAGATTCTATAATCTTAATTTTGTTTTTATAAGATGTTTTAGATAAATTGATTTTGCGCGTTGCCGACGGGATTGCTCCCGACGGTATTTAATCGGACGTTTTTACTCCCGACGGCTGTACAACGTGCCGACGGGATTCAAGCTTCTTGCGTAGGTGGCTAGTATCTGAATCATTTATCCTAAACATAGTTCTTCTTGCTAATTCTTTCTGGTATTAGTACTTTAATTTCGTTCTATTGTTTTGCAATTTCATTAATTTCGTGTGTAACATAAAACAACCTCTTTTGGGGTATTTTTTCCATCTTTTTTTCCGATGCAATCGGGTGAATTTTTATGAACAGCGTTCTCTTAGTTGCATTTTACTGTAGTTTAAATTTTGCGCACGATGTGCACACTTTTCCGAGCGGGTTGGCTGGTGATTTAATGGTTTAAGTGTGTAGTGAATGATGTCAGTTTTCAAAATGTGTTCCCTACTTTATAGACATCTCGTGTAAGAATTCGTGCAGTCCTACTGTTGAAATTCTTCCTAATAATAGATTTTTAATATAATATTTTTAATATATATTCCAATTTATTTATTTATTTATTTTTTTATTTATTTATTTATTTTTTTATTTTTTATTTTATTTTATTTTTTTTTTTCGTGAAATTTAAAAGAATAAAAGGTGAATTTATTGTCTGTGGTATGTTCTTATCATGGTTACACAATGGTATTGATCTTTTCCCTAATACGAGCAAATTGTTATCATATAAACATCGGGCTCCTATTTTCCTATCTAAGTTCGTCCGTTCAACATATCTGTATCATTTATAAATTGAACACATGGAATTCGATCGTTTCGTTCATATCATAATTTTTATGAAAATAGTACACATGAAATTTGAGCTTGTGGTAATCCTTATATTTAAATATCTTCGGCATTGGAAGTATCATGCATTAATCACCCTGCATCCTTTGTTTCGCTTCTCCATGAGGAGTTACTGCTTTCAAATTTGATTTTCTTTTATGTTTACAAAACCTCGAGTACTTCCAGTGTCGATTGCAATCCTTAAATTGTACTTATCTGATACGGTGTGAAGCTACTGATTTCCTATATTCATTGTAGAGATATTCAATTTGAAATTCGCTTTTGGCTCATGCATGACTATATTAATTAAGGACAAAATCGTAAGACTTTTTGTTGTTACATTTATATGACAAGACGGCTGTCTGACTTAAATTCTGCAATTGTTAAGGATTAATTCAAATAATATTGGTCCTGGTGCTAGAATATGTTATTATTTACTGAATTTATGACGCGCATCACCTTTACTCAGGTCTGTTCCCTAATTTCTGGAATTTAATGGTTATTAATCATCTCTGAAATCTCTTTTTTTTTTCTTTTTTTTGTTTTATTACTTTTCCCCGTTTTTTAACTTATTTAAAACCGTACTAAACCGTACTAATTATTATTCTTTCTACTTAATCTTTATCTGTACACTTTAAAAATATTCTCTCTTTTCTCTGTAACTTTTTCCCGTTTCTAAACTTATTAAAGACCGTACGACATACTTCTCTCTTCCTCTATGTTTGAATAATTCACTTTTTTTCTTCCTTAAATTCTTAATCTTCTCTTTTTCCTCTTTTAATCCACATTTTTAATCTTTCATCTCGTTAATTCTCTTTAAACGCGTTTGAATAATTCTCTTTTATTCTTTATTTCTCTCACTTTAAATCTTTATTCATCTTTCTTTTTAATAAACTTCCTTAATTCTTCAATAATCTTCCTTTATTATTTTCTCTTAATTTCCCGGGATTAACATTCATTTTATTTATTTTTTTTTCTCAAACTTCATCTTTCTCTATTTTTTTAATACACTTCCTTATATTTTTCATTTTTCTATCTTGGACATACCATTTCATAGGTATTCCACCGCGGTTTTTTCTCTATTTTTCTTCAATACTTCAATTTCTTTCATCATTCTTTCTTTTTTCTTTACCATGGATTTTACATTGGGGCTTAACTGATCGAGATTGCGCCTCCACCATTTGTAAGACCGTAAATCGTGGTAAAAATCACTGTTTATTCACACCACTCTTTACGCCTACTTTTAAGCTAGGAAGGGTCTTTAGTGAGTTTGGTCAATTACCCCCAATACCTCAAAAACCTCCATCTAGCCCCTGAATTTCCCCTTTTCTCAACCCCTGACCTTGTGAGGGTGTTTTAAGGAATCATTGGAATCATAAGGCAGAATGATGACCTTTCTGAAATAATTGTTTTATTAGTAAAGTTGCAAATAATACTCTATCCTATCACCAAAGGACCTTACACGAATACTATTTACTAACTGACCTTAATCTTCCGGTTTCCTGTTGATACTTCGGATGGAGTTCAGGTGACACTGCTTCGGATTTGTTGCTGCATAGGGTGGCTATTTCCTATTGCCAAACCTCGGCGATGTACGATCGAAGAACGGGATTAGTTTTCTCCGAAAGGATTCCAAAATTAGAGACCGTCACTGCTCTAACACGCTTTCCACTTTACGCGAACTTCTGGCACGAAAGTCTATCTTGAAAGCTTAGCACTTGGACGGCCCGACCCCAGCAACAGGCTGCTGTTGGGCAGGTATATGTTCACTGGACGTCACATAATCTTAGAATGAATCTTCTTTACTCTTTCCCTAATTGTCTCCACTGATTTTCCCACGCATGCGCGTGATAAAGGGCGTTAGATTAGGTCCGAAATCCTCCTTCAATTCAGGTTGCTAACGGCGACGGCGAATCACAGTTTTCCAATCCAAGGTACCGCCCTTTTGGGACGATATTTCCGTATTGTAGGAACCAATAAGATCGTCTCTCTTTTGATCGAGAGGGGAGCCTGAAATCGCAGCGTCGTACCTTTCCCGGCGGCGCGTGTCGTGCTTCGTCAAGATTTTTCTGTCTTCGCTTTTGTGAAATCTGACAGCTAGAATCTGGCTCGCCGGATCTCAGAATCTGGATGATTCTCACGCTTTGTTTCCAGACGTGTCCGATTTACAGGCGTCAGGTTGGGAGCCGTTTCCGAGGCTCACAGGTACCTACCCTGATCATCAGTGTGATCTAGTCATGTAAAGACTCTCATCAAAAAACATGGTCATGATACCAAATTATGTTCACTTCATCTTTTACCTTAAATAAATAAGTTCTAGCAGTAAAATATATAGTTAAAACGTTAAGTTCGAAAATAAATGTATATACGTAGGTAGTAGGTAGTAAGGATAACTACCTATCCTAGCATCCATGTGATTAGTATCCACAATAGTAAACACCACCACCATCAGCTTGTCATCAAATCCTGGCATAATAATCATAGACTGTTGTCCGTTTCCGTACACTTAAGTGTTTTGTATAAGAAAAAAAGTGTATGTTTTATGGTGTACCAGAGTGGTGATGTAGGAGAGGAAGCCACTGAAGATAACATTAACTAAGGTAACTCAACTTTCATTAGAAACCTAGATATGTACCTCCCTACTCATATGTCACCAAACTAATGTTCTACTTTGTTTCTTTGTACCTCTGTACCTTATAGCCCTGAAGATGTTCAATAAATTGAACGAAACGTCGGCCTAGATAAACCGTTTATTCATTTGACCAACCCTCAAAAATCAATACAAGAATATATATATATATATATATATATATATATATATATATATATATATATATATATATTAGCTGTGCCCATTCGCTTATATTATTTACCTATTATCATATCCAAGTAGCCAAAGCAGCAACAAGTTGAATCCCATGGCGTATGCATACGTAGGCACAAGGAGTTCATCTGTATATAGACACTCTCAAACCTGCGTGTATGAGAACTACTGCTGCTCGAAGATTGAATACATACAACGGAGTGTTACTGCCACATTACTCTTATCAACACCTGTCTTGCCACTTAATACATTAAAATAAATAAATGAAATTAAAAAAATATGAGGGAGTTAGCAGATTGAGCTCATAAATAAAAATGGTTGAAATTACTCATTTGACTGTTGATGTTTCGTGGTAAATTTATAGACATAGAATTTACCTACTTATTATACTATTCCTACAGAGGGTGTTCCACGTAAGTGACTGACGCCAGCCAGGAGTCGATTCTACAACTAATTTCCGACTAAAAGTGCTTCAAAGACTTTTTTTTTTTATAGGCTTCGTTTCTGAGATATTTTATTTTTAATAGTTTTTTTCGTGTTTTTGACCTTACGTAACAAAAACGGCTCTAACTCCCCAATTTTCGGGTTTTTTTTTTTTTTTTTTTCAAATCTGAGGATAACGTTGAAAAGAACTTTAAATTTTCTATCTTTCTAATGGAAAACAAAAATTTTTTGTATAAGCGAAACGGGTGAAAAATGGACCTTAAAATGAAAACTTGTCAACTCTTGAAAATTTAAATTATTTTCAATCGCTCATAGGTCCCTGTGATCCCACGTGTAAATGTTTGCCTGTAAGCCTAAAAGTTGCCCCAAAATCTCAGCTTTCCAACGGTATAATTGATTTTTATTTTACTTTGTTAATTAGTGGAGTAAAGTATGTTTGTATGTTTAAAAATGTGGTTTTCTCTATGAAATCGAGGGTTTTTGTGAGAGATGACCCTCTAAGAAAATACAAGTTTGGGGTTGGTTTCTACTTATTTTTTCACGCTGAATCGAATGGTAACACTCACAGATCTCTCCAACTCCGTTACAACCGAGGTTTACACTTTAACTATCTATCAAGTTTTACACTTGAAAACACATACAATTGAGCATAACAAATGAACTAAAAACTAGTTTGTATAAGTGTAAAACTCGGTTGAAATGGAGTTGGAGAGATCTGCGAGTGTCACCATTCGATTCAGCGTGAAAAAATACGTAGAAACCGACCCTAAACTTGTATTTTCTTAGAGGGTCATTTTTCACGAAAACCCTCGATTTCATAGGAAACCCCCATATTTTTAAACATACAAACATACTTTTCTCCCCTAATTAACTAAGTAAAATAAAAATCAATTATACTGGTACTGAGATTTAGGCTTACAGGGAATCATTCACACGCTGTATCAACGGGACCTATGAGCTGTTGAAAAAAGTATAAATTTTCAAGATTTGACAAGTTTTCATCTTTAAGTTCATTTTTCACCGGTTTTTCCTATTTAAAAAAAATTTTGTTTTCCATCAGGGAGATAGGACATTTAACGATCTTTCCTACGGTATCCTCAGATTTGAGAAAACTCCAAAAATTGGGCAGTTTGAGCCGATTGTTACGCAAGGTCGAAAATACAAAAAAAAACTCAGAAGTAGAATAACTCAAAAACAAGGCCTCAAAAAAAAAAAAAAAAAAAAAAAAAGCTTTGGAGGCACTTTTTGTCGGAAATTAGTTGTAGAATCGACTCCTGGTCGGTGTCAGTCACTTAGGTGTAACACCCTCTATATCATTACTATTACGCCTATTATTTATTGTTCTATTTAATTTAATAGATGCTTCATCTGAGTTCTTAGAATTTTGTTTTGTTTTTGTTTCACTTATGTCAATCCACGTGATAGATGTAAACTATTCTTTCTGCTTAAGACGCTCCAGTTCCCAGCACAAGGTGTTATCATAAAATGAACTATAGCATTTAGTTAAATAGGTATGTTTGGTCACTTATGCAATATTTTGTTTGCTTCAGATTAAAAAAAACAATTTGAAAAAAATAGAGTATTTGTGTGTTACCCCAATAAATACCTTCACTTGTAAAGTCTGTTTGAATTAAATTACAGAATTCTCGTTCCAGTGGTGTTACATTAATGGCGTAAAATTCTTTCCAGCAGACGATGCTTTAGCGGTATTCGACGAAGAAAAAGATACGGAGATTAAATTCTTCAACCTGAGTTGTTTACCCCGACGAAGTTGATAGGATCTTCCAGATTTAGGAAATCATGGAAGGTAATTAAAGGATTTGAATACAGCCTAAAACCTGGCAAGAAACTAGCTGGTCATTTTGGAAAAAAACCGCACTGAAATCGGTCCATAAAGTACACGTACATATGCCATTGTAAATACCCAAATTTGTCAAAACTAATTTTAAAGTAGGTAGTGTAAACTTGACTCTTGGAGGTTTTAAACAGATCAATTTTTCGGCTTAGATCAGTGGTCTGGATGCTCGCTTTGCTCGCATGTCAAAAACACATATCAATTAGTCAATCCTTAGTAAAAATTCAGATTAGTTGGACATATAAATTAGTATCCTGTTATGACTAGTTACAATTGGTTTTGACGAATCCGGAGTTTCATGATATATATATATATATATATATATATATATATATATATATATATATATATAAACCAAGACCATATTCATAAATCAAGTATATCAAGTGTCTAAAAATTTATATTTCATATACCTGTAAAGAATTAATTTATTCATATTCAGAGAATATTCTTTATTTTGGTCGGGTTGAACCCTCACTGTTTGTTTTTCGAAGTTACTATCCTGCCAAACTCAAGAGTCTTCTCACGTTTGGCCAACTACAAGAGACATATATATAGAAGACCGAAAATCTGAGAAGAAACTTCACCCCAGAAAACCTCTTGCCGCAATAAATTATTACTAATAATTTAATGTATTTAATTTTAAATTATTAAAATGGCAATAATGAAAAAAAAAAAAAAAAAAAAAAGTTTTAATATTTATAATGAAGTAAAGGAGGCTCCTCTACTTCATTCCCATATAGAGTTCGAGCAAAGAAAGTAAGTTTATTTTATTCAAGCTTGGTAGGTAACAGCCACATATTTACGTTTCTCTATGCCGAATAACGTGTATTTAAACTAGGTGTAACCGTTTGTTTGCGATCCGGCGTTTTTCGTCTTTCCCATTCTTGCGGAATCTTTGAAGCCAAAGTCTCCTTTGTTGATGGGAAACCACTATTTACCGCTCCAGTTTGTTTTTCATCGCGCCCAACCTAATTTGATTAATGTAAAGACCCTTTCTGGGATGGAACTGAAAAACTGTTGGCAAGCCCAGGGAGCGTGGAGCGACTTGAAAGGGCTAGCGGACTAATTAAGAAAAGGCCTTCCACAATGGTCCTCCCCAACCCAGCCAACATGAAGGGAAAGAAGCGTGGAACGGGTTCAGGAAATGAAGTAGAAAGACAGTTCAATGGCGATTGCTTGGTCCCACAAGGTTTTACAGTCCCAGAATAAATTATTTCCTTGAATTCGGTATGCACCTACTTACTGCGAAGGGATTATAACCTAGAAAAACTGGAGTTCATCAGAATAACGAATTCATAACTTTCTGAAAATTGGCACCGATGTTTTGTCTTCCTTAATAAAAGAAGTAATGTGAAATTCAATTTAATTGCATAAATTCGTAGGTATTATGAGTTTCTTGTACATAATAAAAAAAGCAATTATATTTGTTTTTATTCCTGCCTCAACAAGTACAGTAATATACGCAAGTATCAAGTAATTATTTGTAAAGGCTTGTGTAATTTAACTTATTATAAATGTAAACTGCCTAGTTAACATGCCTGACGGAAGCTTGGCCTAGCAGTTGATAAAGGAAACTCCCGTGTAATTCTCCGAAACATGAACATCTCCATTCTTGTGCAAAGGGGAGACAATGACGGAAGCAAGATTAGCCGGAACCTCACCAGTCCACATACTAGTATGATTGAACAAAGAAAGTACTCTTTCTAAGGACTCTTTTGGCGCATTCTTGAAGAAATAATATGGAGTCATACAAATTCCAGGAGCCTTGTCTATTGCTCTAGTCATCACACTCAATAGCCACCGATCCATCCATCTCATACACCACCTTGTCAAACTGAAAATTATACTGCACCTTCTGAATGATCTCGTTTGGTTGCCATTGGACTCGGAAGTGCCCAACCCATCTATCAAAAGGTATGTCTCAAATTCAACGATTTTTATTCATATTTAATGATTTTTTCAGTTACATTTTTGAAATTTGACTAATTTAGTGTACTCAAAATGTTCTCTAGGATTCGTTTCACTGAATAACTCAAAACGAATCTCAATGAAGAAATTTTTATTTCAAAATTTTTGGGGCCATTGGAATACCTTTATTTTCTACTAAAATTCGCTGATTGGACTCCAATACCATTACCACTCGCTTTTTGACTTTCCTGCATGAGTGCAACTGGTGGGGGCGAGCTTCATGTAATCGATTGAATAATGAATGCCAATGTTAATATTGACATTCTAAAGGAAAATCTCAAACCGAATGCAAAATAAATAGGATTGGAGTCCAATTTCGTGTTACATCAAGACAATGATTCCAAGTACATACCCCATACCGCAACAAATCAATGGGGAAATATATTGAGAGATATCCTATCTTTATTTAAACATTTACCAGACCTGTCACTTTTGATAATTTTAAAGTTTCGGTCACTTTTCGAAACTTCCGGGAAGCTTTGAGAAATATCCCTTGCTAACATATTGACCATTCCTTTCTCTTCCCGTAGGATCATCCGATTAGCTATAATACCCTTCAGTTTGTATACACTTAATTGTTTGTACCTGATGCACTTTCTCTCTCTCCACCAACGGAATGTGATCTCCCCTCAACTGTGTCCTTTGTAAGGCATTTTCTGTACTTTCTTCTTTAACTCCGTTTTTAGTGAATTTTCAAACAAAAAATTAGCTATTTAGATGGCCTCAAAATTTCAAAAGTGGGTTTGAAGGGTCGGGGACCCCCCACGGAAACACAACTGGGTTTGCCTGGGTGCCAGGGCATAAAGGTATTACTGGTAATGAAAAGGCGGATGAGCTCGCAAGAAGGGGCTCCCAAACCCCTTTTGTAGGGCCTGAGCCAGCAGTTGGCCTAACAAAAACTACCTTCAGAAGGATCATCAACATGTGGGTTGACCAACAAACCACAAGAAGATGGTCCAATATTGAGGGACGTGTTCACAGCAAGCTCATGGTGGCCCTATCCAACACCAATTACTTACTGAGGGACTTCGCAGGAAAAACCGTAGGGAACTTGAAACAACAGTCGGCCTTATAACCGGCTTCGCACCCCTAAGTTTCCACCTACATCGCATAGGGGTCAGACAAAACTCAACCCTGTGCAGACTGTGCGAGGAGACAGACGAAATAGTATCCCACATGAGCGCCCTGCACTCACCTATCGCATATTTGAACTCTTTGGCACAAACCCCTATGATGTCTATTCGAAGCGAACAATTAATCAAAGGACTCACAACCCTCACCAGAAGGCTGAATCTGATTAAACGCCAAACTCTCAGAAAAGTACAATAAGCCAACAGGCTTCCATGCTTGGGGCCCAAAATAACCCCACCCTGAGTTTTCCTATAAGTACATTTACAGGTTCCTCCTCGCCCTATCCGATGTTATTCGTCATGAGACTCCCGCCCTACGCCTGAATTTGATCCACGGATGAATTGTAAGGCCGTAGAGGCTCCTTTAGGAACTCCGAGCCTACTCCTGCCACACAATTTACTCGTGGATCAAATTCACGGGTAGGACGTGCATATCATGAGGAATGAACTTGGATAGTGAGGAGGCTCGATAGAATGCTATCGGTTCTAGCTACTTCAACCCGACACAATACTATACGCGCATGGTAATACACCTTTGTGTAATAATTTGTAGCGTTTCGTACTCATTTCCTCTAAATTATATACGATACCGCTGAACAATAATGCAGCAATTTTATATCTGTCGTGGTCATTGGTGATAGAGGCCAGCGGATAGGTTAAAATTTGTAGTACTAAGGGATACTAATCTATAGGTAATAGTGAGAGTAAACATCATCGTCTTTTGTATCCAACTGTGATACCCTAGCTACAGCGCCGTTGTGTTGAGAGTCGTTGTGTCCTTAGCCTACGTCAGGACAGGCTGTTGAATTTCACTCCAAACTACGAAAATTATTTATTTAGGTCTCATTTGTTATTGTTTCTTGTCTATTTGCAATCAAGACACTAATAACGTGGGTTCTCTATCTGTTCGGATGGGGTTGGTGGGATTCAGAATAAATTGTTAAAATTCAACAATATTGATAAAACTCAGCTCCCTACTTGAGTCTAAATTGTTCACGGCTGCTTTTCACCATGGAATTGATAATTTTTCTTACAGGAATAAATATGAGGAACTCTGACTCCGACAATATTCCTTACCGGAAAAAGTTATCGGCCCCTTCACTGTGGACTAGTTCACTTCTTCCTCTCAACGTGGCGATCGAAGGTTCAGACACATTAAAAACGCTGTGGTGTAAAATGTACATTTTGGACTTGATAAATTTCTTCTCAACCAACGAAATATAAATAATTTGCTTCAATTTCGACGTTATACTCGGTGGACGAGTGTTCACTGGTTGCCTACAATACAAGACCCGTCATTTCTCTTCTATATTCGCTGATCTTCGTGTTTTAGCTCTAAATCCTACAAGCACAAGTTTTTAATTGTTTGTATTCACACCACTCACTATCTACGTACCTACTTACCGTTTGAGGCGTCACATATATTCATTCAGCAATTGAGATTGCAGATATAAAACTGTTAGGCTGCGAAATATATAACAACTTATATAATCTGGGATGGGATGATAAGCTATCACAAAATTATTATACTTCACCCACTTCCTCTTCCAACTCCGCTTGAACAAGTTCTGACGGCCTTAAGTCGAAGTTGAAACAATAAATCAAAAACTATATTTATAACTTACTTAATCCTTTTGTAATATAACCAAACTTCCAAACTTTGTCTCCCCCCCCAAAACAATGCTATATGGTTAGTCTTTCTTAAAAGCGTAATGGCTTCTTCAAGTTTTTTGTATTTCTTTCTTTTAAGGCGATGTATCACTAAAATTGACCCAAAAACTCAAAATTTTCGCCTTTTTTTTTCAACTTTATCTTGCACTTTGGGATGTGTGAAACACGTTTCTGAAGTCAAAAATCCAATCTGAGGACGGTAATACTGGTTTTGAAGCTATTTTTGTACAGCAGAACGTCGCAAAGCACCGCGAAATTGAAGGCTTACGGGGCTGGAGAATTTTAGAGGAAATTGTCAATTCATATAATCATGTTTTATAATATAATTTAAATAATCCTGTGAATATATTGTAATGATGTACAATATTAAATAGTTATACCTAGCTGAAAAACGAAAACAATAACTTTTTCTAGCCGATTACCTGAAATTTTAGTTGCACAAGTTCATACTTTATTTTCCCAATCAAACACCTTCATCATTACACACCTTCAAGTAGTTATACCTACCTTCACAGCACATACACATGCGCATTGAGGGATATGGTCCTTCGTGTTTTTTAAGTGCAAGAACTGAACAAGCTTGTTATGCGCAGAGTTCAACAAAAGCCGAGTGTTCATATTCGGTTCGTGAAAATAGCCTTGCCTACCTGAAGAGCTTACACCGAGTCGTTACGCTCTATAGTTAGTGCAGTCTTTTGAATAAATCTTCAAGAACCAAAATGTATTCCACTGGTATGGAATGAAAGATAAATTAATTTTTTTTTATGATTGTAATAAATGTACTTACAGCAAAATTTTTTCATGAAAAGTCCTGATCAAGCATTCCTATCACCAAAAATTTACTCCAACTATAATTAGTAATGGCCGAAAGATTTTTAAAAAAACCTGATAATATAGAACGACATCAATGTCAATCAAAAATGTGTAAATGTGAATCGTCAGTGTTCGTCAGGTTTCTACTAATAATGTGTTGACTGTCGAATGCAGGAATTAGGTTCCACCTACACACATTCATTTCAAGAAATATAATAAATTGGGTTTATTCATTTGCTTATTCTTTTTATAGGTAAATGAAAACCAAGGAACCATAAATTATAATTCCAATAACTTCAAATATATTTTTTTCAATCTCTTCAAACAAAAAATGTAGGATAATAAAATATTAACAATATATATAAACATATAACTTGGTGAACAGAAAAACTAAAATGACTTTATTATTAAGAGATCCCTTTTGATACATGAATTTCAACACAGGTATAAACCACCTTGGAGAATAATTACCAATAGTGTACTTCCACAAGTCACTTTCAGTTTTTTTTTAATTCCTAAACGAGATAAAATAGAAGCCATAGAACAATTTCCTAGGCCAATAGAGGTACGAAGTCTACGCAGATTCCTAGGTATGTGTGGTTTCTACCGAGCTTGCTCAAGTAAATTCGCTCACACGGCACAACCTCTGTATGACTCCATTCAGTCAAACAAAAAAATGACAAAACACCTATCGAATGGACATCAGAGAGAGAAAAAGCTTTCAACAGCTTAAAACAAGCAATGATTAAAGCTACATTACATAATATCGCTCATCCACACCCTACAGCAGAGTGGAGATTAGTCTGCGACGCATCCGACACACACATCGGAGCGGCACTGGAGCAGGAAATTACAGACAAACACGGCTCGAAATCTTACCAACCATTGGGATGTTTATAAACATATAACTTGGTGAACAGAAAAACTAAAATGACTTTATTATTAAGAGATCCCTTTTGATACTTGAATTTCAACACAGGTATACACCGTCTTGGAGAATAATTACCAATAGTGTACTTCCACGCTTTACAGCCACTTATACAACTAATGAGTGCCATTTTGCACATTAACGCATTTCAAAGCACCTGTTGTTGTAGGAAAGGCAATACACTCCACGAGCCGGGAAATCCAGACTAGGTGTGTTCAGATTAATTGCTGATTAATCTCACATAAAAATTCAGAAGTCAACAACTAGAATCATCTTCAATTTGGACAGCTTCATTCATTTCCTCACTTGGAGATGAATATCCATCAGCATCCCTGATTTCAGTTTCATAACCAGTTTGATCTTCATTCAAACACGCATCACCATGAATCCTCTTCAAGTGCTGGTTCATGTACGCGCTACCTGAAAATTTCTTGTTGCAAACTGGGCAACATTTGTTTTGCTCAGAGTGTTTAACAGTGTGCTTCCTCAACTCTGATTGGTAAGAACAAACATAGTCACACTGTTCGCATTTCACCCGTTTCTCATTCTGAATAAAATCTTTAGCAGTACTTAGGAAATCTCTATGGACTCTTTTGAGATGTTGAGTTAAGTAAGAGCTACCGGTAAATTTCTTGTTACAAACTGGGCAGGAAAGTTTGCGCTCAGCGTGTTTCACCAGGTGCTTTCTCATCTCAGATTGATAAAAACAAGAATAGTCGCATTGCTCACACTTCAGGCGTTTCTCCTCGCTGTGGATGATAATATGTTGGTTCAAACGGCCTTGCAACGTAAAGCAAGCATCACAGTGAGGGCATTTGAACGGCTTGTCCCCTGTATGCAGTGCGATGTGCGTTTTCAACTGGGTCGGAAACTTACATCGGAAAGGACACAGTGTACAGCCAAAAGGCTTCGACCTCTTGTGAGTTTCGACGTGATCCACGAGTCCCCTTGAAGTTGGGCATTTGAAATCACATAGTTGGCAGCAAAACTGTTTACCTTCACCAAGCTCAACAGTTGTTTTATCCGGCTCATCACACATAATCGTTCTTTCCCCGGCCAAACCCATTTCTCCTGATAAGGTCGTCTCGCACGATTCAGCATTAGACTCTTCTTTTAAACTAGTTCCAGAATATTGTCCATTGAATGATTTCAACAAGTCGCTCACAGAATCTTGTGATATATCTGGACTGTCAACTAGTATTGCATCGGGCTTTTCAATCAGTGTGACTACCGGTTTCTTAGCATGAGTTCGAAGGTGTGACCGAAGATGTGATGGCCTAGCTAATTTTTTGTTGCAATGAGGACACGCAAATAGTCTTTCTCGATAGTGGAAGTCACGTATGTGGTCGTTGAGGTATTCCATACATGAAAATGATGAATCACACATTTTGCAAGGGAAAGGTTTTTCACCGGTGTGGGATCGGATGTGTCGTTCCAAATGTCCAGGTCGCAGAGCTTTATATGAACAGTGAGGGCAACAATGCATATTTTCCTGCGTATGATACTTTCTGATATGAGCATTTAGACCACTCTTGTAGGCATAAGCATAGTTACAATAGGAGCAGGAATATGGCTTTTCGCCTGTGTGGGATCTCAAGTGAACTTTGAGTTTTCCAGCAGATACAGCAATATAGCCACAGGTGGTGCAATGATGTCTACCAGGGTTTGACGGTTTACGTTTGACTCGGGCGGTGGGGGGTGGGCATGGAACTGTGGTTGTCAAACTCTGATCATGAACATTACCATGGCTGCTTGAAAGGAAGTCATCAGTTGCTATTACGTTATCATCCGCAAACGGTTCGGTAAGGGAAGACTTGAAAACTGGTACGCTCATGCGTATCTTCGTCACTAGCATTTTTGTACTGTCCAAATGGCATTGTTCAATGTGAGTACCAAGACTTTTCTTTGTCTTGGCAACCAGACCACAGTGGAAACATGTATGACCCTTCTTTGCAATAATAGTTTGTGATGCTGCAGTACCTGAAACAAACGAAAAATACTCGATCATAAAATTGCGTGTCGAGAAAAAACAATTTCATTCGAAGTGGTATGATTCATTGAAATACAATTTAAGATCTACGTTTAACACGCGCTACAAGACTAAGGGTAAATTACATGCCTAAGAAATTATCAGAACTTTGAATAAAAATGCAGTTAATGAAATCAGGATAATAGACGCTTAAGAAATTCAATGATTACAATGAATTCATGATACCAATATAACATTGTGTTTGAAGGTATCATAACTCCACGCGAAATCTAATGCCGACTTCAGAGTTCAACAGTATTGAGAGGGGATTCTATTCTACAAGGGATTCTATTCCACAAGGGGTATATCTAAAGGATAAACTAGAAAAGTGGTCTTTTTTGTCAAAACGAAGGTGGCATGTTTAGTAGTGGCATTTCCCTTCAGTTGAAAAGTGGTTTTCTAAACTAGTCAAACCCGTGTTCGATAAAAATAGACCTTCGCCAGAATCATACCATCATAATTGTCATTAGCTTATACGACAGAGACGAAAATTCCAACGTCCCAGATGTAAACCAAAACGCTATTAAACTGTCAGTAAGCTTGGAATTATTAATTAAGGCTACGATCTTTTCAGCAGCTCTTGTCAGAGCCAACCAGATCTAACGAAAAGGAAATGGAAAAGATCAAATCTACACGAAATACATTTAAATACATGAGGAAAAGATGAAAATCTGTATCTATAAGAAATATATTGGTAAGTAATATAAGGTGGTGTCTAATGATGATGTAATATATTGGAATCGGTCCGTTACAGAGACGTCCCTAAGTCTGGTTTGTTGTAGTGAATTCCCTTTAATACCAACATAGGAGAGGAAGCGACATTTCAACACACTCGTGTCATGATCTACGCAGTAGATACACAACAGCCCCTTTCCTGCGAGTAGACAATATTCATCAAGACATGGTACTGTAACGGATAATTTCCGATAAAGTTCGATGTTTGTCTTCTATCAAAATACATTCCACCTGTTCAGGGCGGTAAGGGAAGGCAAATTGTTACAAACCGTCGCAATAAAGACAGCGGAAAGGAAAACTTCGCCAAGGATTTTCGTTCTTTTAAGAACCATTTTCTGGCAGACAGATCGGAGTGAGGGGAGGAGGATAAAGAAAGTTTCATTTCCCCTCCCAAGTCGCGTTTCGACTTGTTTTCTTTTCTTTTTTTCCTTTTTTAATCATTCTTTACTCCCGACGCTAACGGCCCATCTCCCGTTTCCTTTTCATTTATACTTCGACCGAAGTTACTCGCGGTGTGGCAGCGAGGAGGAAACCTGGTAAAATTTCATCTTGGCTTCTCTTTTATCCGACTTCATATTATTTTCCAATCTCCGCGACAACAGCTATTTGAAAACGATCAGGAGGGTTGAGGTAGTTTTTGCGGGGCAATGACAACGGCAGCTAATATCCACGTCTGATGCGCATCTGCCCTAGAAGGAAATCAACATAAATATTATTTCAGCCTAATAGTATTGTACGTCACTTGCCCCAAGCATCGCACAGGCTGTGTTACAAGATTACCCTCAAGGTATGAGAATCCAGTAAATAGTCCCACTTCTAGTTCAGTTTGGGGAAACTCTGAATGCTCTCACCCAAACAGGAATGATTCATGAATATATCCCGCAGATTGGAACCACTAGATAAATCGGTAGATCTGGAACTTCCCTTTCCCACAAAACTCTTTATTAAACAAGAATGCTTGTGTTGAATGAATGAATTAAACAAGCCTTGCTCTATGGAGCCCTAACTTCCAAGTCACTATATGCCCACCACCAGTTGCGTCTCTGTTCAAAGCAAAGCTGGGGGCAGTGACACTGGCTGTTCGACACTGCCAATTATTGGGAGTTGGGAATTATGTGAATTGTAGCGATTCGCTAAGTACCATCGAGGCGGTTAGGGAGTCATATTCTGATGATCCCCTAATACAAAGCCCACGTGGATCGCTACACCAAGCCACGACATTGGGGTCAACCATAACTTGTATGTGGGTATCGAGACATGTGGGTGTTCATGGCAATGAGTGTGCGGATGCCCTTGCAAGGAGAGTCATTGGTGATAACTCCTTTGATATGTCGCCTATAAGCATAGAGGATCAAATCTCCTACATGCAATATGAAGCCAATTCCATCTGGCATGAGCAATGGTACGTTGAGGTCACTGGTCTGCGTGGTGTCCTTCAAGACTTGAGCTCGGTGGGCCCTTTCGTAACCCTACTTCCAAGGACGGATCGAATAGTGGTCAAACGAGTTGCCACTGGCCATACCCGTCTTACTCACAGACACCTTATTAGTGCAGAAGCTCGAGATGTTGTGTGTGGGAGGTGTGGCGGTGACCTGTCCATCCGCCACTTTCTGGAGGACTGCCCAGCCCTTCTGGACTTCCGAGTCCAGCATCAGCCCCCTCAGTGGGTTGACGTTTTATCCGGACCAGACAAGGTCCAGATCCCTGTTGTTGTACCTGAGAGCCGCTGAGCTCTTCTACGAACTGTGATATTTGATCTGTGATATATTTATATACATCTAGTCGTAGTTTTCTTTCACTTTAATGATTGTGTACAGTAGCGTGTATACAGTTAGTAGCCTATTTTACATCTAGTCTTAGTTGTATTACTTTATTTTTGGGGTTTTTTTTTATCCACTTTTGGGGATATACAGTGTTCATCACTGAACCTCTGATTTTTCCCCCTCCGAGTTGCCTGTGAAGTCCATGATGGCGCTCCTTTTTAGTCAAGGATGGCAACATGGCTCCCCTTAGAATCGTGCCGGATCGGATTTTAATGAAATTTTCAGTAATAGTGTGGGTTTAGCCATAGATGGTCCCATATTAGTTTCATCATGATTGAATCAGCGGTACGCTCTGGGCATGCGCGAACGTGATTTTCTTGTTACACTCATGTCTGTCAATGTTGAAGAGATTTTGGTCAAATTTTCAGGGATGATGCAGGGAAGGTCCCTTGAGGTTCCTTACGACATTCATCTTGATTGAATCAGCAATACGCTGTGCGCATGCCCGAGCGTTAGTCTTTCTATATTTCCTTGCCACATCCATACCTTCCATAATTTCGATTGGATTTCAATGAAATTTTCAGGAATAAGATGGGTTTAGACCTACATGGTTCCCTATTAGTTTCATCATGATTGAATCAGCGGTACGCTCAGCGCATGCGTGAACGTATTTTTATTGTGACGCAGTCATAAGTCCTTCAATGTTGAACAGATTTTAGTCAGGTTTTAATTTTTAGTTGCCCAGCACTATATTGTCATAATAGTGGTAAACCGGTCATTTCTGAACATTTAATGGTAACATACTATGAAGGTAACGAGGAAGCTTCTGTGCCAAGTTCTTGGCAGTGTCTTTTTATTTATTTTATTTTTTATTTATTTATTTTATTTATTTATTTTTTTTTTAATTTTATTTATTTATTTATTTTATTTTATTTATTTTTTTTTTTTTTTTTTTTGAGAAAGAAATAATTATTTGCTATCTCCAAGGGACAAGTTCTCACAAGTGGACACTGTGGCTGGAATATATTAGCGTGTAACACGCTTTTACCAGGACCTAACAAGTGAAAAATGTCACGCAAAAAGTACTCAGTCATGCAGTTGTGGATAACATTAGATTAGGCACTTAAATTCTGATCATTAAGGCCAACCATGTCCTGAATAAAACTTGGGGGGGACAGCCGTTTGAGGTGATCGCAAAGAAAATTTTAGAACACGAAGCCGAACTCAAAAATGTGGTCAATTATGGGCATTTTTCACCAAAAAATCAAATTTTCTCGCTTTTTGATAAATCTTAGAGATCTGGAAGTGGTCGCAATCGTATTTGCGCTAATAAATACTTCGAATGTGACACCCCACATACCCTATTGTCAAAATTCGGTCAATTATGGGGGCATTTTAACACAGAATGTGTTTTAGCCACGGCATCTCCAACCGAAAACAAAACGAAATTGCGTTGCAACAATTTCTGATGATTTTCGCTTACGACCGAGTCGTCGCTAAGGAAACAGTACTTCATCCCAGGTCATTTTTCATCCCACAAAATTCGATGACCATTTTTTCGAAAGCTCTCGATTCATCCAATCATTTTAACAACTGCGAAGTGCGTGGCCAACAAGCTGAGTTATGAGCATGGTTATTTGAATAATTGTTAACACAAAGGTGATCATTCTCAATGATTGATATTGTGAACATGATTGCAACCCCTTTTTAATTTCCGAGGATTTCATTTTGACATTGAAAATGTCTTAGTCGACAGGTCATAAGGAAATTTTGTTATGCAAAGAAAAAACGTCACTCTGTTTTCTTTTGATTTTCACGTACAACCAAGCCGTTGCTGGGGAAATGAAACTTCTTTAGTTTTCACCGGACAAAAATCGTTCTCCACTCGTTGGAAAGCTCTCGATTTATCACGCATTTCTTTCGTACTTGTTCTTCTATTCATGTCGTAGTTTTATATTTATTTATGTTATAAATGGATATAGTAAACAATGCCGCTTGTTTTGTTGTCACTTGGTTGAGAAGTTAATCTTGGTAATAGTAATTGTAGACGCCTACCATAACAGAAAATTACACCTACCTGTGAATTCATATTCGTGAAAGAATTGGGCATCGTCGAGACTGGCCTACAGCAAATTCAGTAATTGTGTGTCAATAATTATTTTATGTTTCCTAACTGTTATTTTATCTAAAACAAAAAAAAAACAAAAAAATTACTGAAACATTTTCAATGCTCATAGCTCTTCTCTCATAAGAGAGAAAGTACGAGCGGCCTGCCGCGTTTTTTCTTTTTTTTTTTTCCACCTAATAATCAATTTTTCTCACGTATTATGAATCTTAGAGACAAGGGAGTGGTTGCAATCGACTCAGCGCTGAAAAATACTTCGACTGTGACACCTCACATTAAGTCACACCTCATGTAAGCCCAGTCAATGAAGGTTTCGTGTCGCAACAAATTAGGGGAAAGCTGAATTTTTGCAGGGTGTTAGTATACATAGTAGACAGTAAAAAATGACAAAGTCCCGACCCCCACCCCTCTTGCTTTCCCCCCCACCCACCCTCAAACATTGCAAGAGCAGTACTTTGGTTAAATACTCATAGCTCAAAAACTAATAAAGTTACAGTCGTGATTCTTTTTTTATATTACTCCTAACGATATGGTGAACAACTTATATAGTACGTACTTTTTATGTAGATAGCTTAGTTTAACCGTAAAACTTATATACATGCAAAAAAATGCCTCTGCTGATTACAAAAACCTACTTTAATCAATTATATCTTTTTATCCTTACACTTTGGGAAGAAACACATTCAGAACGACTTGTAGATAATTTAATTAGCTTTAAAATGGTGTATCTAACATTGCTTACGGTTAAAGTTATGGCTTTATAGAGAGCGTGAAACAGTAACGGGTACCGCGCCGCGCCCCCGCCACTCCGAGCAGTGTCGCGTTGCAGCTTTGTGACTCAGGCGCTTTCGTGTTATTTTGTGTTCACAAATATACGGTTGAGTTGTGCCAAGTGAAGTGAAATGCTAATATATTTGTGCTATTGCTATGGATTTTTGAACGAGATAAGCAAGATGGAAGAGAACTTTTAAAACTGGTAAAAACTTTTCATGTCTGAATTCACCAATTTGAATTAATACAGTTATGTAGGCCCAATCTTCAGTAACATAATAATGACTGATTTTAACAAAATATGTGTTATATGTAATCAGGAAGTCAAAGATGACGGAGTAACTGTCACTAAGGGTATAAATACTTTAGTCAAGTCCAGTATTGAGAGAAAGGACGAAATCCATAAATTACTTGGTAATGTCGAATTAATAAAAGTACCTACATTATACATGTAGGCAAAATTATACCAGACCTAGCAACATTAAAGCAGCATTAAAAGCGCAAGACCTTCTACGTCGCGGCACTTTCTCAGAAAATTAGACAACACATTCGATTTCAAGCATGATTGTTTGTTATGTGGAGAACGTGCGGTTTTTGACGCTAAACTTCCATATAAATAGGTACCGAACCAAAATTCACGAGGTTTCAACTGTTGAAATAAAGCAAATGCTCCTCAATGCTTGTGATGTTAGGAATGATGATTGAGCCTGTAAAGTTAAGTCTAGGCTTTTAGATGTAATTGATTTAGTTGCCGCTGAAGCTCGTTACCATGGGCAATGTTATAAGAACCTTTGTAAACCTAAAAGTAGTGAACAAAAGGTAGGACGGCCATTATCAGCAAAGTCTATAGATCATTTTAACCTGCTTGCCAATTACGTTGAGAACGACAATGAATGCCAGTTTTCACTGAAAGAGTTACGAGAGATTGTAATTAAATTAAGTGGTTCTGATATAGACTATAGTGATTATTATCTTAAGTCAACACTATTTCCTCTCATTTCAACACAATTATCTTATGTCACCTACTAGTCACAAAGTTTTAGATACTTGGTACAAAAACAATATCAATATTATTAAATGGTTGATCACAGCACGTTTTCTACTAATGTCAGAGCTCGAGTTTTCAGTTCTTTTTTTTGTCACTGTAGACGTAAATAGTGCCAATGTTTCAGGAATCAAATCATTTGATATGGTACTTACTTCCTCTTCACTTGGATATTTTCCACAGTCGTAATTCATTTTTTGGTTGTCTTCCCTAACATTTCCGCTGCTGTTCTAACAATTCTTTTGCGTTCTTCTTCAGTACTGGTTTCTCTGTTTTTGTACCAAGTATCTAAAACTTTGTGACTAGTATGTGACATACCTACATAAAACACTTTTCTTTCCAGATAAATTATGCACAACTAGCCTTTCCTTGAAAAAATCCAAAAGTTTTGACTTAAGATAATAATCACTATAGTCTATATCAGAACCACTTAATTTAATTACAATCTCTCGTAACTCTTTCAGTGAAAACTGGCATTCATTGTCGTTCTCAACGTAATTGGCAAGCAGGTTAAAATGATCTATAGACTTTGCTGATAATGGCCGTCCTACCTTTTGTTCACTACTTTTAGGTTTACAAAGGTTCTTATAACATTGCCCATGGTAACGAGCTTCAGCGGCAACTAAATCAATTACATCTAAAAGCCTAGACTTAACTTTACAGGCCCAATCATCATTCCTAACATCACAAGCATTGAGGAGCATTTGCTTTATTTCAACAGTTGAAACCTCGTGAATTTTGGTTCGGTACCTATTTATATGGAAGTTTAGCGTCAAAAACCGCACGTTCTCCACATAACAAACAATCATGCTTGAAATCGAATGTGTTGTCTAATTTTCTGAGAAAGTGCCGCGACGTAGAAGGTCTTGCGCTTTTAATGCTGCTTTAATGTTGCTAGGTCTGGTATAATTTTGCCTACATGTATAATGTAGGTACTTTTATTAATTCGACATTAGCAAGTAATTTATGGATTTCGTCCTTTCTCTCAATACTGGACTTGACTAAAGTATTTATACCCTTAGTGACAGTTACTTCGTCATCTTTGACTTCCTGATTACATATAACACATATTTTGTTAAAATCAGTCATTATTATGTAACTGAAGATTGGGCCTACATAACTGTATTAATTCAAATTGGTGAATTCAGACATGAAAAGTTTTTACCAGTTTTAAAAGTTCCCTTCCATCTTGCTTATCTCGTTCAAAAATCCATAGCAATAGCACAAATATATTAGCATTTCACTTCACTTGGCACAACTCAACCGTATATTTGTGAACACAAAACAACACGAAAGCGCCTGAGTTCACAAAGCTGCAACGCGACACTGCTCAGAGTGGCTGGGGCGCGGCGCGGTACCCGTTACTGTTTCACGCTCTCTATAAAGCCATAACTTTAACCGTAAGCAATGTTAGATACACCATTTTAAAGCTAATTAAATTATCTACAAGTCGTTCTGAATGTGTTTCTTCCCAAAGTGTAAGGATAAAAAGATATAATTGGTTAAAGTAGGTTTTTGTAATCAGCAGAGGCATTTTTTTGCATGTACCTATATAAGTTTTACGGTTAAACTAAGCTATCTACATAAAAAGTACGTACTATATAAGTTGTTCACCATATCGTTAGGAGTAATATAAAAAAAGAATCACGACTGTAACTTTATTAGTTTTTGAGCTATGAGTATTTAACCAAAGTACTGCTCTTGCAATGTTTGAGGGGGGGTGGGGGGGAAAGCAAGAGGGGTGGGGGTCGGGACTTTGTCATTTTTTACTGTCTACTATGTATACTAACACCCTGCAAAAATTCAGCTTTCCCCTAATTTGTTGCGACAAAGGGTATTTTTTTACCTCCATTGACTGGGCCCTTTTGTCAAAATTCCGATTTTTTATCCTTTTTTTTTTTTTCTTCTTTTTTTTTTTGCCACTAAATTGTAAATTTGAGCCAGAAATTCAGGAGCGATCGGACTGGCAAACGAACTTGACCTGCCTTTTGCAAACACGTATTTTTCTGTGTTGAAACGAATTTTTTACGTCGTATTTTACGGGAGTTATCGTCTGGGAATACACCCTATAAATATAAATATACACATATATATACATTAAAATCTAGGATTGAGTTCTTTGATGTATGAAACGGATTTGTAGGGGGTCCTCACCCTTCAAATCCACTTTTAAAATTTCAAAGCCATCTAAATAACTAATTTTTTCTTCGAAAATTCGCTAAAACGAGTCTAAAGTATTGGAGGATCTAATTTCTTAGCTATTCAACCTATGAAGTTGAAATTTGAAATGGTGAACCCCTGGGACGTCTAGAAACCTCCAGATCAGGTGAGTAAGATCAGAAGCTAATATCTTTGCTATTCAACCTATGGAGCTGAAATTTGGAATTGAGTGTGTATCACGTTCCACCAACGTTTAGCGAGTCTCAAGGTGAAAGCAAAAGGGGTCCGGGGTCTTCCCAGAGGGCTCAAGGGACAGAGCACCTTGCGAGGTGCGCAGCGCCAAGATTTAAAAAATGTAAATCGTTAGAAAAAAAAGTCGCAGCTAGTCGCAAGAAATGGCTATGAGATTGGGTCAAGAAATGGTTGCAGAAAGTACGAACAAAAAATTAGGTACTCTATCCTTTCGGTTTTTTATTTTCAATAATGAACCTTTATTATAATCGACCAAGAAAAAAATGTGTTTGAATCCCCTCAAAATTTGTTGGTTTACGTTTCAAGATGCATATAGAATCTAAAAATCGATTTTTTTTTTGTTTTTCCCCTCAATCCTTCCGTCCGTCGTCTAGAGCTTTTCTCCAAAGTTACGGGACCAAAGTTTATGAAGTTCGGCCATTTTTATTCTTGATTTGTCGACTTTTGGTTTATTATTCTCAATAATGAGCCTTAGTAATTGACTAAAAAAAATAAAAAAAAAAAAAAAAAATTGAACCCCCTCTTCCGCTTAAAATTTGTTAGTTTACGTTTCAAGATGCGTGGAATTCAAAAATTGAATTTAAAAAATTCTTTCGTCCGCTGCACGCAATTCAGAGTTTTTTCTCTGAAACTACTAGACCAAATTTTATGGAATTTGGCCATTTTTATTTTTGATTTGTCGACTTTTGGTTTACTATTTTCAATATTGATGAACTTTCGTAATTGGTTATTTAGAAAAATTAACCCCCCCCCCCCCTTAAAATTTGTTGGTTTCCTTTTCAAGATGCGTAGAATCCAAAAAATGAATTTAAAAAATCCGTTCGTCTGCCGTACGCCCTTCAGAGCTTTTCTCTGAAACTTCTAGAGCAAAGTTTGTGAAATTTGGCCATTTTTATTTTTGATTTTTCGACTTTGGACCAACACATCGACCGGGAATGTGCCCTTAACATCGGCATCAATTTTGATCAACCCTAAAGGGTAGTAATTAAGGGCTAACATATTCAAAAATCGAGGTCTAGAAAACTTTCCAGGTAACAGTAATGATTTTTTGCTTGTCAATTCTAAATATAATCCTAAAGAATCAATTAAAACCATCCGCAACACTGTACCTTGAACCGTTTGCTTCCCTAAAGGCTAAAACTTCGAAAAAACACTTCGGATTTCCAGGCGTGAAAACATTGAGAAATCATGCGCTGCTAATATTGTTATACAGGCGATAGAAGCTCAGTGGATACAGTTTTCGATTCGGGGGCGGCACGCTGGCTGTATTACCAATCAGCGGCAGTTCGCATCCCAGCGGGGACAGTACATTTTTTAATTCTTTCTTCCTAGTCACTGTCAAGATTTTTTTGTTTTTTCTTTTCATGTAATAATTCTTCTTAATTAATTCGCTTATTTTCTTCTGGTAGGTGACATCCAGTTATATTTTGATAATGCATCATACTCAGTCTGATAGGTAATTATTTAGGGAACAGTGTTCTGCGTAGAAGGGCTATCTTATTCAGAAATGATAAACAATTAGGCAATAACTTACAGCTTTTTTTACGAATTCTCAGAGTACTGTGAGTCGGGCTAAATGGCCAAAAAACGGGAAAAACTCCGTGTCTTGAAAATGGATCGTCATACTGACTTGGGAATGGTTTCATTCGATTCAGGAAAAAAATGCATTAGAAAAGAAATGTAAAATATTTAAGGAAATCCCCAGTCATGCAGCAAGACCATATGAGCGAATTTTCAAATGAAAAAAGGCACAAAATCTTTAAAAAATGTGATAAGAAATAGCGATATTTGCAAATTCCATCCCAAATCTTGTTTAGACCAAAAATTGGATCATTATATTTGAGGCAAAAGAGAACAAATTTGCACAAATTCTGCAAAATTTTGTAAACTAATGTGATAAATATTTATTGTGATCTAATCTATGGCCTAAATATTTTATTTTGCGTAAAAACGTATTGTTATGAAAAAAAGTATTTCTTAGAATGGTCTGAAACGGATTTGTATTCGGTTAGTATCGTTTCTCATGCTTGGGCTGTCCCACACCCCCCTAGATCAATTCCAATAGGTTGTTCCTCTTATACACGATTAGCCCATGTGACCTGGCTTCAGAGGGACGTTCTGAAAACCATAAAAACAAACCACCTATCGTTAAAGAGCGCGGTTGGTGTCGAAATTCTCAAATCAAACAGTTTCATTCAACAAACAAGCGGATATATCCGTTGATTCAAATATTCCGAAGTGATTTTCGGGAGCTCAACAACGAAACCAATTAATCAAGAATCCCTAGAACATGTTCATCAATGACTCTTGTCGCTGTCTAAATATCACAGAGCAGAGAAGAAAGATTTCGATTTGTTTAATCATGCTCCACTTAGTATAAAATATTAGCTGTTTTGGAATTTTAGTATTAAATACTTAGGTACTAAATATTGAAGAACTCTATCTATGTGCTTAGTCTGGTCTATCTATCTACATGAAATAAAAGTAGGGGATTAGAAGGAGGCTTCCTATTTGGTATTGATGTAGCCACGGATGTCATGTACGGCTACCCATCACGTCCTTTATTGAAAAGTGCTCGCCGGAAAATTAATAAAAAATCTCTGACTTTCAAATTGTATGAGAATTATTGCTTCGTAACTTCGTGTAGACGACAGCTGCAACAGCACGATCTAAAGAATCTACAACTTGCGAAACTCTCTCTAGATTCGCACAAAGCATTGAACAGACTCCTTTGTCAGCTGAATGAAGAGCGCGAGCAAGCTTACAAGGGACATTTATTTCAAACATCGCCAAGAGCAGTTTCTCTCGTGAGATACTAGAGAGTTTTTGTACTTCTCGTAAACGAAAATGGCCTTTCCGAAACAAGAAGAGGTTTTTGTTACGTGAAAACGCTTTTCGGAACGGGAAGAGTCAGCTTTACTCGTGCTCAGGTTTTTCGGAATCGTAATTACGAGACAACTTGACCTTTCTCTAGGATAACAATATACTCGTAGAATAACTTAGCAACTATCATGTTCTTGCTTTCGGCGTTTTATCGACGATTTCAGCTTTTTCATTCTCAATTATTCATTTCAAGGTTCATTTAACACGTCTTAAAGATTCGTGTTCTTCACGGCTGAATTTTTTTTGTTTGATGTAGAGGTAAGTGGTTGTTGTTTCTTACTTTATGTTATATTTTGGAAATTGTCTACTGTGACAATAATTGAGTTTTGAGCTGTGATCCACTGCAAGAGTCACGTCAACGTCTCTATAAGAGTTCTCTTTCTCTCGGGCTTATGAAAACGCTACGAGAAATCAATGCGAAAAGGTTAGTATTCATCGTACTCGTTCTAACAGCTTGTTTTCGAGTTTACGAGAAATATAAAAACTCTCCACTATAATTTTATGTAGTCCGAAAATCTATGGAAAGTTTTTGGTCCTGGATATCGTATTCACGTTGTTTTTCGTATTGTGAAAGACTTTTCAAAAAATGGGTCCTCCTTCCGTCTTTTTTTTCTGCTATACATGTATTAATATCTTTCGCAATTTCATGTCTATAACAATAAAAAAGTGGCTATTATTCCAAATGCAATTAGCTGTTAAGTTAATAATTGATTTTATCCAGAAGTAGGTACCTGTTATTATTTTTTATGACATTGAATTGAATTCATGTTTGGTCATGTGCGGAGTGATTAAAGAATTACGATTTTTATTATTCGTTTTCACTGTAATCAACAAACTATTTTTACGATCTATAAAATCTTATAAATCTACTGATGATGACCTAACCATTAAAATCGATCAAACTCTTGATTAACTTTTCATTAAGTATAACTTTTCATAGTAACTCTTCATTTTTCTTGGAAAAAGACAACGTTAGATAGATAGATAGATAGATTCATTCCAATAGACACATATGATGATAGTACAAAAGTAGAACTCGCCTAGCTTACTTTTCCAAAGGTAGGCTTAGCCCGTACTGTTGGTTAAGGTCTAGGCGATTTGCCCATAATTTCGAACATAGCACGTTAACATACCATCGCATATGCGTCTACATAATCTACGCATAGCTTAAATAATATAACTAAAATAGTATTTGATGTCCCAAACTTCTTATAATTAGAAAATCTTTCTATAGTAAAATTATTGGTTTATAATATTATACAAAAATGGTGTTAAGCATAGTTTCGCAATCCACTGCCCCATTTTTACAAATTTGCTTTTTGTAGTTTGGTTTAGTATAATTTTGAGCTCTTTTCAAATGACTAATTAGCGCTCTGTGAATGATGTAAATAATAAATTTTGGACTGAGCTTTAAACTTGGTCTTGGTGCAATTACATTCCCTGCGACTAGGTAAATATCTTGTGGTACATGCTGGATTACCTACGCTGTGAATTTATCATTTGTGGATACTTATGGAATTACAAAAGTTAATTTTTAACATATAATTGCCTTATAGTAAACAGCTTTGCAATATTATAAACATTTATAGATTACCACCTAGGCAGTAATGACATTATTTTCATAATGATTTTCTGGCGTAAGTGTAATTTATTTATATGGGAGGAGTATGTCCCCCCCCCCCCCCCCATGCTATTATTACATATTGAAGCACAGACTGGAGTATACTGTAATAAATAAGTTTTATCGTATCTCTCGGAAGTGAGTGTCTAATGTTGTAGAAAATGTACATACATTTCTTAATCTCATGCACAGTATAGTCAATATGGGGTTTCCAATTTAGCTCTTCGTCCAAGACTATACCAAGATACTTATGCATGGCAACGCGCTCTATTGCACCACATAAACAGATGGTATTTGATTTGCATATGTAATGCGATGCATAAATCTTTCTCATCAACACATGTTTTGTGACCTCCATAAATAATCAATCTTGACGTTCTTCACTCAATTCCGTTTTCTTCTCTCCCTCAATGTTGGGAAACATCTCTAATTAAAATGGATAATGCTTATTGGTACTACCGTGCGGTAAGTCTTCGAGGGATCTGGAGGAGCAGGCTCCGTTGAAATTATACTTGAATTGATGATCCTAACCGAAGAAGCATTAATATGGTCAGCATTCCGAGGTTCAGCTTCTGGACGAGTCGCGAGGGAACTTAATTAATTGGGCACCATCGCCATCGGAGCTCAACTCAATCTTTAATGAGAGGGTCAAGGGTCGATTGACGGCATAGCCATGACCTAAACCTTCCTCCAGCAACTCAGGGGCTGGCCAAATTAGACCTGTCCTCCTCCCCCGACGTCCTGGGTCGAATCTCGGATCTCCTAACCAACTGTTGCTGGATGTAATCAGCGACTAAGTTTTCAATGTGATTGAACTTTGTGAAAGTTGTATGTGAACCGCTCGCCATGTCTCTTTTATGTAATACAAATACGAAATGTTGTCGCCGGAAATCAAAATTTCCCATTACTTTTTGTGTTTCACAGTTTCCTCAACAAAAACAAGTAAAAGTTTTCCGCAGCAAAACTATAGGTACCTACCTAATTATAGTCCAATTTTGATTAAATTATCGGGGATTGTATGGAAGCGTAAACGTGCACTTCCTGTTTCTCACGATCTAAGAGCCGTAATTTGCTTAAAATCGGAGAGAAGTTGAAGGTTGGACTCAAAGCCCATGAAAAGCATTCCGACCGCACCACCTTTGGCTACAGTTTAAACGCTAACTTCGTTGTTAACCACAGAACGCCGAAACTATGAATTTACCAAATTTGATGAAAATTTAAGCTTTAGGCGGATGAGCCTCAATATAGTCTTTCTTCTATTATAGGTTTTATGACCGTAGCCGCATTGGAAAAATATCATTTTTAACCCGGGCTAACCCGGGCGGCAAATTCGCGCGGCATCGGATTCGGGCTAGACTATTTCGCAAGTGGGAATGGGGCCCCGGGCCGGCACAGATTCAATCACGTAAGATGATCGTATGAGCGAATTTTCTCAAATTATCGTACTGTATTATCGTATGTTAAATTGTTTTGGAAATTCAGAATTTTGAGTGAAAAGAAATGGTTAACACATATTAGAATTTGGATTTTCACTTTCTTTGAGTTTTTTTCTTTTCGATTTTCAGCAAATTTTGATTAAGTTCAAGTACATTTCTTACTATTTGTACACAAGGTGTCTGTGTGACCAAGGACAGGCATAAGTTAAGAAGGCAAGGCAAATATTAGAGCTCATTTGTGATCAAAAGTTTCTCCTGGTTTTTTTTTTTTTTTTTTTTTTTTAGTTATTTAATTTTTAAAATTTATTTTCGTGCTTTGTACATTGTGACATTAAAATGGCCATAAACTGTTAACTCAAAAATAAGAACACCGTTGTTAAGATCGTTAAATTTCCTCTCTACCTGATACCAAACCAATATTTTTTGAGGCGACTTAAAACGTAAAAACAGAGGCTACAAAGCAAGAATTTGACTTATTTTCATTAGTCGTTTTGCTCTTAATAAAGACTATTTTGGAAGGGCAGTTCACGAGGAAAACTTCCTCAGAATCTCAACTTTCCAACGGTATTGTCAATTTTACTTTTACTTTGCTACCTAATTAAGGAAAAAACTATGTACAATATTGAAAAATATGTTTTTTTTTTTAATGAAATCAAGGGTTTTTGTGAAAATTACCCTCTATGAAAATACGATTTGGAGACCGGTTTCTACGTATTTTTTCACGCTGATTCGAATGGTAACACTTGCAGATCTCCCCATACTTCGTTAAAACCCGAGTTTTACACTTTCACCAACTATTTTTACCCTTGAAAACACATAAAATTGAGCATAACAAATAAACTAAGAATTCGCGAGTTAAAGTGTAAAACTCAAGTACTCAACTCAACATAGTAGAGGAGATCTGCAAATGTTACCACTCGATTCAGCGTGAAAGAATACTTCGCAGAAACCGACCCGGAAATCGTATTAACATAGAGGGTCATTTTTCACAAAAACCCTCGATTTCATTGGGAAAAAAAAAAACATATTTTCAGCATTGAAGCATAATTCTATCCCCTAAATTAGCAAATTAAAAGTTAAATTGACTATAATACCGTTGAGAAGCTGATATTCTGAGAAAGTTTTCCCCGTGAAGCGCCCTTCTAAAATAGCCTGTATTAAGAGGAAATCAACAATTGGAAAAAAGTCAAATTGAGAAATTTTCGGAATTTGCTTGTTGACCTATTTTTAACGCCTCTAGTCGGTTCAAAAAATATTTGTTTACGCCAGATAGATAGGAAATTTAACGATCTCTCCAACGGTATTCTTAGTTTTGAATTTATAGTGATTCTAAGGGGAGTTATGGCCGTTTTACAGTCCGAAGGGACAAAACACGAAAAAAATCCTAAAAATTGAATAATTTGCAAACAAAGTGTTTGAAAAAATCTCTATGAGGAACGTTCAATCAAAAATTAGAATCGACCCCTTGGTTTTTGACCATACTTGGTGTATTTGCAACTTCAAGTTCTATAAATTAATACTAAAACTAGGGATGAGTCGATTCCCGATACCGATTCTCGATACCACCGATTCTTAGGCATTGGTATCGGTATCGAGAATCGATCGCCTAAAGCCGATACCGATATGGGCGGTGATGGGCGTTTTATTACACTACGGTACTATTGCAACCATCTAACAACGAAGATGGTGGTACCGTGCAACCGTTGTGTGAAGTTAGCAGTTGCGAAACATGAATTGTCCAAAACACAACTTACAATTATAACTTTGTTTACAAGAAGCTTGTGTTATTTTATTTGTGACAACAGAAGCATTAGACAAAGCCATGTTTTCCAAGTATAAAGGCCTAGAGCCAGTCTTATTTGGAAATACCTTACAGTTACCGACGAAAAACTAAAAAACCAAGTCAGTTTGCTTAACTTGTAATATTCAGAAAGAAATCAATCCTAGGCAATAAAAGTTGCCTATTAATTGATACTTGATAGATAACAAAAAAATATCAAATTTTCTATTTGCACAAATCAAATTAACTAAAGCCTTGAAAGAAAATATAAATCTGAAATTTAGTATTTGTAATAAGAATTAATCTTTAAAATTTATTTAATTTTAATAAGTAACTAAAGCTTAATGCAACAAGCATGCTTAAAGCTTCATTGGAAAAAGAAATCCTAATGACAATAACTAGAGATGGAAACTATATTGGCTAATTAGACTAATAACTTCATCTACGACGGAACGGTAAGCTATTGGTGCCAGTATTCATTGCGAGAGGCGCCGATGGTATCGGTATCGAGAATCGATTTTTTAGGTATCTGTATCGGGAATCATAAATTTTGGTATCGACTCATCTCTAACTAAAACTATAAAATACTAGCTATTAATTCTCGGATCGATAGTGTAACATTTTGAAATGATCCGTCAAAGCACGGCTGAAGGAAGAAAACTGTGCGAAAATTCGGATCAATAGTACATAAATGCAGATATATAGTGATGTATAGTAAAATTAGGACGGAGACTGAAATTTTTGGAATAATAGTGGGACATGATAAAATGAAACAATGTTACATCTATATGCGTATATGAGATAATGCCTCATCGACGTCAGGAACATCACTGACATGAACCATCGAAGCGGTATTGGAATTTCAGAGCAGAAGCATAGTGCTCTCTGGTGGCCAATTTAGCGTGGAACACGCTTTTACCAGGACCTATTGCTAAGGAAAGAGACTATTTCGTGAGACCCAAATATGTCAAGAAAGAAGCAGAAAAATACTCGCGGCCTAAACCGCTTCGAAAATAAAAGAATTTGGTAAGGAGCCTCTCTGTGGCATCAAGAGTCGAAAAAAATGATGGGCACTTTCCTGATCAGCTGAGTAAGCTAAATTCTCTCTTATTCGCCCTAGGAAGTTGAAATTTGATAGAGAGCCTCTCTCGGACATCAAGAAACGAATAGAATGATGAGCGTATTTACTGATCAACTGAGTGATCTGAATTATTTTCCTTTAAACCCTAGAAAGTTGAAATTCGGTAGGGAGACTCTGTAGGACATCAGGAGACGAATGAAACGACGGGCTCCATCGTGACCAGCTCAGTTGAGTTAGCTGAATTCTCTCCTTTTCACCCTAAGAATTTGAAATTCGATAGGGAGCCTCTCTGAGAGAGCCGTATAAAGAAGGATTCTAACCTGATCAGATGAGTGAGTTATTCCTTTTCACTAAGAATGCGAAATTATAAAGGTAGCCTCTCTGGGACATCAAGAAACGAATAAACTTCTTGAAACCCTAATTAAATATGTTCAATAGTTTTTAGGACATTTCAAACGTCAACTATGAAGAAGAGGGAAGTCTGACGATTCCAATATTTTTAAAATCAGCAAAACGATGATTTGAGGGGGGGAAATCTCGTTCTGAAAATGGAGGGGCGGCACTGAAGTACACCCCCTACCTATATGAGGAACCGTTAAAATATATTGAAAATTTTGAAAGTTTTATTTTTAAATTCGCTAATACGTGGAAATTTATTCGTAATTGGCGTATTTTAACGTTTCATGACTACTCAAAACTTTAAGACTTCCACATTATTTTTTACGCCGCATCGAATGAGGACAGTCAAAACAGCTGATCCTTCCCAAACAATCAAACTCTCCTCTTGTAAAATGGATAAGATGACCACGATACACGGTGTCCCAAATTTACCGTAAATATCCAACCTATTAATGTAGATACTAGTTACAGATAGAATAAGAGAAATTTACTACGTAACTTCACGGGAGCCGCTGTGAGCGGCAAAATGTTAAATGTGCATTATTTTCCAGATTTAAATAATATCCTCCAATCCTACGCTGCTTAAAACTCTGGCAATGGTATTAATATTGAAGTAAACAATTTACGAGTACTACGTATAAGTTTCAATGTGGCACTCTGAACGGGGGCCGCTGGGGGCGGCAAAATGTAGTTAAACCTGCATTATTTACAATTAACCGCCCCCGACTTGCCGCAACTATCCCCTGAGTAACTGCCCAAACCTAAGGGTTACCATCTGAGCGAAGTAGCAGGTCTCTGTCCCCAATATTGACAGAGATATGGTGCATACATATTCTATACCCTTTTTAAAGCCTCCTATGGCTCTCGCCCACAATACGCTCAACCTGACCCCTTCCAAACTGGTTGTGGACACCGCTGAATCAAATTTTGGGGGTCTGAGGTTCAAAAATCTGCTAAAACCCATTTTTACCGCCCCTTCCGCCCCCGACTCCCTTCCTGTGCAACTGCCTGAAATCAAGGGCTACCAACTGGTCGAAGTTTCAGGTCTCTAGCACCAATATAACGGAGATATGGACCGTAGCTGGGTGTACGTTGCTAACTTCACTCTGGTGATCGGCAGGTATTTTACAGGAAAAACCAGGAGTGCGCTAAAAAAATGTCTGGTGCTTTGTGATTTTGCTCAAAACTTCACCTGAATCTTAGCTTTCCAAAAATTGTAGTCAATGACGCATTATTTTGTTAATTATCCGTTAATTTATACGAAAAAACGAAGTACTAAATCATAAGAACTCACCTTCTCTACAGGCAGTATCGAGGTTGTTGATAACATGCATAGTAGTACCTTCAGGGAGAGACAATTCCATTTTCCAGTTCGTAAACCTGGAGACAAACAACTGCATCAGATCTACCCGAAGAAGGTGGTACGAATTATTTCAATTTGTAATGAATTCAAGACTTCGAGATATTTGTAAAACTATTACTAGGTCGTACCAAAGCTAACACTCCTCTTTTCAAGTAGGTAGGTAGTAACTATGTTATCTTACCTTCAGATGAACCGCATAAGTCTTTCGTCCTTCCCCACTTGATCAACGTGTACGAGTCTTGCGATCCCGAGACGTTTCCTATCTTGAAACGAACAAGATTGGGCTACATAGGAAAAGAAAATGTCAAGAATGATTGTAGGTAGGTATACACCGAATCCAGTTGAAAACAAACTTCCTTATCAGTTTTAGTTGAACAGTTGGCAAGGGCAAGCGCTGCCAACCTGACACTTCAAAATCCCTGCCCTATCGACCAGGCGGGGCGATGAAACATCCGCCCGGTCTAATTCAAAACTTGAACGTTCACACATTGTTTGGTGCGAACTCACCCTGCCCAGCTAACTACATGCGTCAGAATAAAATATTTTCCTTGTTTAGTTGATCATGATTATATTCCTATCCAAATTATTGTAATATTGGTGATATTCTCGAAACTTAGACACTAGCGCACCCTTATATCGAGGCAAGGCTAAAACCTAATTTTCGAAGTTATTTCACGGTGTTGTCATGGTTACGAATAAACTATACGAAAAAGCGCCATTAGGAGTCAGCGAGTCACCACCTACATAGGTACCTACTTTCTTACGGTTCAGTATTTAACTAGTTCAGTATGTTTTATTATGCCGGGTATTACATTTTATGCGAATTACCTATATCAAGCTGTAATCCGGCAAAACCTGAAACGTTGTTAATGCAAAATTAGTTTGTGCGGTCGAGATCCCAATGAAATTTGTGTTGGGAAGTTGACAAACAAGTGTTAGTTAAGTTCCAGACATCAGCCGCGAAAATGTTGTGGATTATCCAGTTTTCAGAACCGTTCTTTGAATCAATTAAGAAACTACTATTAGAGTCCTTTTAAAGTGGTTATTTGAAAGGACGTTTCGAGAGCAATGCCAGAATGGAATATTAGGTAGGTATCGCCTTTGGAAAGGTAAGAACCTAGGAAGGTATACACTAGGTACCCACTTTCCGTATATTATTAGGTACTATTATTATTTATCATATACTTCCATAGACAAAAATTGAAGTAGATACCTACTTAATTGTCCCACAAATTTGCGTAACTGCAAAACTCGCGTAATAACTGCACTGACAATGCCCGTCTTTATGAAGTCTCACCGTCACAAGAATGAATTTCAAGGTTTTTTCCTTACAACTAGTTTATAATTCATGTTGCACATTTCCTGATTCGATATTCGACAAACTTGTTGATAAGCAGTTGAAAATCGTTGGCAGAGCAACAATCTACCTACTTAGTTTACTTTTAACCAACAGCGAATTTGGTAGGCTGTACGTAGGTACCTAAGTAGTTTCGTTTGTTGGTGGAGCACCAACCTGCCCTGTTTACTTCGACAAACTACCAAATCTATCCTTTCATTTATTCAATAAAACAAGTAAAGCTGCCTCAGTAATAAGACAAGTCTAAAACGCCGATGAAACTGCAAGGGCAATGGCTATGTAGTACAGCTACACCACAGCACAAAGATCTGAGGAGTTTTCAATTATTTTTTTCTCCAATGTTTTTCAGGTTATTTATTCTCAGTCTAAACGAATGAAGTTCTTTAGTTTTCGGACACTGATTTCCTATAATAGTTGTTAGTCCCTAGTCTAAATAAAAACTCGTTAACTACTAGATCGATATCGTTGTCTACAAACAATAATCGCGCCGGCAGGCATAATTACTGCTACCATTTAGTTTCGCAAAACAAAACTGTTGAAAAATATCATTATAACAACCTTTAGGTTGACATACGACGTTATAAATATCATTATAACAACCACCTATAATAATGGGAAAACAGTTTAGAAAATAGGTTGGCGGAAAATCAACCTCAACCATTGATCCGCAAGACCAAATCAATAGATTATGTTGAGTTAAATTCCTTCTTTAGTATTCTAGATAGTGCATCAGGATTCCACCAAATAAGTAGGTAGGTATTCATCCTGATTCTATTGAAATGACTGCTTTTGTTACCCCCCACCTTCAACAGTTTCCTCCTTGAGACGATTCGGGTCTTTTCTGTTATATCCCCGCATTTACAAACTATTTGCTATAGAATGGGGATTGATCGGATTGATGATCCCCAATCATTTTCACGTCCACTGTGGAAAAATAGATCAAAATGCTGTGTATAGTTTGGTGGTCTGAATGCTCGCCAGCTCGCATCTAAAAATAGGTACATTACATCAAGCAATCAATCCCTTCGTAAAAATTCAGATTAGTTGGACATGTTGGTCAGAATGACGTGTATTTAGTGACCTGGATGCTCGCAAGCTCGCATCTCAAAAATACATAACATCAAGTAGTAAATCCCTTAGTAAAAATACAGATTAGTTGGACATACAGGTCAGAACGAATGACTGGCAGAGAATTAACGGAAATATGCGGGGATATAAAAGAAAAGGCCCGACGATTCCTATGATTGGCCTCTCATTTTCGCATGTTTATTCCCAGATTTAGTGGTACGGCCATAGTGCGCCGCTTCTCGCGTCCTACTCGCCGGCTTGAACCCGCGTAGGATTGGACCGCTTCGCAAACCTGCGCGATGGTAAGCAGCTCCTTTCTATCGCCTACTCAGTGCAAAATTTAATTTGATATGGCAACGAGAACACGAGGACGCTCGTCTATCTTTGATCAAACAACTCACGACTGAACCAATTTTGATAGTATTCAACCTTAATCTTCCAGTAGAATTACATACTGATGCTCTCAGGGTTATGCTGGCATTCTTCTTCATGAGGTTGACCGCAAACCTAGAGTATTGCTTATTATAGCAGACCTACAACTAACAAAAAGAGCAAGTACCATTCATATGAGCTAGAGACAATGGCACTAGTTAAAAGCGTTTACTTTTTCAGAAAGATGCTCCAAAATATTTCTTTTACTGCTGCCACTGATTGTCTTTCACTGAAAGGGACAAAATTTAAATCCTGGAGTCCAAAAATGGTGGAGTTTCCTTCAAAGTTTTGATTTTAAAATTGTTTATCGGCATGGAAAATCCATGCAACATGTTGATTATTATTTGTCCAGGCATCGAATCTATCATGAATCAATTGAAGTTCTAATTGTTAATGTCTTGAGACTAATGATGCTACTTCCGTAGCGAACCCAATAGAGCCCACCATTTCCTCTTCCTTAACAGATGTAAACACCAGCCCGCTGTATACCTATCATTCCCCATGCTTATAGTGTTGACAGAATATACATGATTCTACATATAATGCATTTAGGATTCGATAAAACACTTGAAAAGTTAGCAGTTTTATACTGGTTTAAAGCCGTGAACAAATATGTTATGAAATATACAGAAAATTATTATTTAATCTGCAAAGTTGCCAAATCTCTCTCTGAAGAAAACAAATTTCATTATATCCCATCCCAAAAAGTACTTCACCAGGGTCAACTTGCATTGCGACATTACTGGACAACTCAGTGGCAAGAGTGACACAAAAGAATATTGCATAGTTTTCATATGTGCTTTCACAAAGTATTTATGCTGTCAAATACTCTCAAAATAAACTCAACAAATCTAATCTGCTCCCTAAAACAAGCAATAATCCTTGTTTGGTTCACCTAGTAGAATTATTTATGACCAAGACTGCTATTTCAGCAACAACTATTTTCACGACTTCTGCTCTTGTAATCAAAGTGATTTACCCTTGATTGCCACTGGCGCTAGCCGTGCAAATGGTCAACAAGAACGTGTTCAATTCAATTTTATTGTATAACCCGTAAGTATTTCAAGGAGTTCCATAAATACATATTAAAAAATAGCACATAATATCTTGCCTTCATTTCTGCCTCAACAAACAACTTTAGACTTTTACGTATGATGTATCAAATAATTACTTATATAGGTAAACATAATTTACGTATAATATTCGTAAATGAGCATTGCATAGTTATCATAGATCACAATCAATAATGCCTACACTCCACTGCCAAATTCCAATAATAATCCCGAGTCATTGCCAAAATTTCCAAATCGGTGTTGATGTTCGTTCTAATCTCTGATCGAGAAGATGTAGAATCCTCCAACTTACGTCGTCCATAGTGAATGATAAGTTTTTTTTCCATCAACCCGTTGTTCATCTCCAATCAAGACGGCATGCTTCCCGTCTTTTCTTGCTTGAAACAACTTAGGCAAGATATGCTTCCTAAATTCCCATGTTCGTCTGTCGTAGAACTTGGATGTATTGAATTGGGATCTCTTGAACTCGTAAATGTTCTGGCGTACTTTAAATTTAGAAAAATTATTGAACTGGTCTACTTCTAGATGGTTGGATGATGCCTAAACGTCTTACACCTATAACTTCATAATCCTCAAGAATGCAATTTAATTCCGTTCTAAAAGTGTCCATTACCTCCCTCTTCAGAATATTCATGTTTTCTTTTCCTTCTACAACGTTATGAAAAATAAGATCGTTTCTGTGGTCCGTGTGCAGGTTCTGTTTCGTATTATTTTTAGCGAATTTTTGAAGAAAATTAAGCTATTGCTCTCGCCTCAAAATTTGTAGAATGTGAATTTTTGAAAAAATTTTATGCAGAAATCTGTTTCAGACTATTCTGAATCATATTCTGAAGTTTAACGCATTTTTTTATGTATGTATGTATGTATGTATGTATGTATATATGGACACAAAACGGAAGTTCAAGTTCGTTGGCCAGCATGATCGGATTACATCTTCGGGTTGAAATTTTCAAAAATGTAGTCAAAAATTTCAAAATAGCCTGTTTTTTGCGATTTGTTGTGCGAAATAATTTTTTCAGCATACTAACATGTTGTATATTTGGAATCAGCGTAAAAGTTCCTACAAGAATATGTATCAAGTTTTCAAAAATTTCAAAGTTGAAAAATCAGTCAAAAATCGAAATAATGCTGTTCGCTAGTTGTAAAAATCGGTAATATTTGCATGAAACATTGTCCAAATTCAGATTGAACTACTCTTATGGAAGTAATTTTAATAATTTGATTCCATGTTTGTCTATCAAAATCATAAACTAAAATTTCTCTACACGATCAATATAGCGACTGAAATGTCGAAGATTTGATCAAAAATTCGCTCATGGGGTCATGCTGCATGACTGGACTTTTTTCAGATAATACTAGATTTTCTTCTATACTGTCAATTCTATTATTAATTTTTTTTATGAGCAAGATAGTTTGTTGGTTATTGGCCGAGCATCCGTGGCGCAATCGAAGTGTTATGTCATTGCTTACTAATATGTTAACTGCTTCTGAACTAGGTGATCGTTCATGGCAAAATGCTCTTGGTGATATTCAACTTGCCATAAATTGTGCTATAAACCGAATAACGCGCGCATCCCCCTTGAATTAACTATAGGTAAAGCAGTGAAACCGTCAAGCATGATCACACGAGGTGATGATGTTTTGGATTTTCAAATCGATTGTGTCACAGCTCGAAAACAGGCTGCCCAAGGTATGATAAAGAGTGCCAGCATGAGAAAAAAAAAATAACCTCATACGAATCAGTTTCAGACCATTCTAGGACCGAATTCCTGAATAAAACCATAAGTGTGTGTGTGGGTGGGTGGGTGTGTGTGTGTGAGTGACAGGAATTTTGTCGACGCTGACCACAATTCTCAACCGATTTTCGAGATTCTTTCTTTGTTCGATCCCAATTTTAGTCTAGTTGTTCAACGAACCTCGGAAATTTTGAATTTAAATATGGAAGAGGGGGATGAAGGGGTTAAAGTCGCAAAAACGGGTTGTTTTCGACAAATTTTGTCGACGCTACTAAGGTCACAATTCTCAACCGATTTACGTGATTCTCATTTTATTCGATTCCAGGTTCAGTCTAGTTGTATAATAAACCTAGGAAATTTCGGATTTGCTGTCGAGGTGGGGGGTGGAGGGGATAATTACCGATTCCGTCAAGTGCTGCCCAAACTACGAATCTCTACCGATTTTCATGATTCTTATTTTGTTCCATAATGAATTCGATATAGTTTTTGGAAGTTTGTAAGGATTTTTGAATTTCATCCAGAGAGGGGGTGAATGGAGGGAGTAATATTGATAAACCATGATGTTTTCACTATTCACGTCCAATTTTCGTGATTTTTTTTTTTTTTTTTTTTTTTTTTTTTTTTTTTTTTCAACTTTGAATTTGGTCTAGTTATAGAAAATGTAACAGGAGTTTCAAATTTCATTATGGAGGGGGTGATATTGATAAACCATGATGTTTTAAATATTCTCGTCCGATTTCCATGTTCAACTTTTAATTTGGTCTAGTTTTGGAATATGTAACAGGAATTTTATATGAAGAGGGTGAATGGAGGGGGTTATAACGATAAATCGTGATATTGTTATTATATACATCAGACTTTTCGTGACTCTTGTTATCGTTTGTTTGATACAAGTTTTAGTCTAGTTATGCAACCTCGGGAATTTCAAATTTACCGTCGGTGAAGAGGTGAAATGGTGTGATGGGGGTGGGGGTTCCGAGAAATCATGGTACTTGCTTTTTTTGTTATTTTAATTTTTACCAAAATTACATACACTCCATTCATAGAGAGGTACCTATAATGCATGCGTTACTTACCAATATATATTTTTTTCGATTATGTAGAAAGATGCATTATTATCATTTATGTTTGAAATTATGTCTGACGTTTTTATTATACCTATACATCAAGCTTTTTGTGACTGTTGTTATTGTTTGTTTGATACAAATTTTAGTCCAGTTATGAAATCTCGGAAATTTCAAATTTACCATCGGTGAAGGGGTGAAATGGTGTGAGGGGAGGGGGGATTCCGATAAATCATGACACTTTTGTTTTTTCTCTTATTTTAATTCTCATCAAAATTATATGAAGACTACAGGAGAAAAAGGGGATAACTGTAATTTTTTCTCAAAATGAGTTAGTGACGGATTCTTACAGATTTTTGTAAAGAGAACACGATAGGCACTTTAGAACTGGGGAAAAACGAGTCCAAAGAGCCGAACATCGCTGGCAAAAAAAAAAGTGTACAGGGGAATAACGGGACTCTCCAAGCGGTACTGGGGAAAAGAGGTGTCACTTGAGCGCCTCGAGAGTTCAACGTGGACATAATCCATCCCCGACTGACGTACCTACCATCGGGATACCTACAATGAAGGTTGGACCAGCTCTATTTTAATTCCAAATCCTCCAAGGAATAAGAAAAATATGAAAAAACAACGATTTTCGAAAACATTACCAAGAACCCAACAGCAGAACCCTTGACAACGGATTTCACTTCCCAAATCGAGCCTACTAGAAATCACTTACGATCACGAGGGAAAAGTATGATGATCTCCAACAGTTGATGTAGTTTTGCTCTTCCGAAGAGGACATACTCGTATTTCAGCAAAATCAGACTTAAAAAAAAAAAACCAGCAAAGAACAAAAACCTTTGCCCTAGAAGCATATTGTGACCCCTGCTTCAGAATTTCCGAATACACAAATTACAACATACAACACAACAATTAGCATTTAGTTTCTGAACATTTATTTTCAACAACAATAAAGTATTATATTTTCTTAAGTTTAGAATGTTTTATAAATAAAATTTATGTTTTGGGGTTGAAAATATTGTGTTCACTCTCCTTTTTAGACTGAGAATACCATGGAGAAAACCCGCAATGCATCGAGATACCCCCTTTTTCCCCAGTATAATTGGGACTTTCGGTGTTAGCTGGCTTCCTGGCCCGAACAGTGAATTAATTGTAAAAATTTGAGTATACAGTTACATTCTATATTACTTGAACAACTTTTTGAATTTTTAAATTCCATACGTGAACAATAGTAGCGTTTTCCACCTTATCCCCCTTTTCCTCTGTAGTCTTCATATGCAATCCATTCATAGAGACGTCCCTGTATTGCATGCATTACTTACTAGTGTATATATTGTTTTTCTTCTATTTTGTAGGAAGATGCATTATTATAATTTATGTCTGATCTTGATGTGCCCCGGTCTGCGTGTATCATAGTTCTCTTACTTCTCTCCCACCGTCCAGAAACGAGTTTTTTATGTGACGCCTCAGACTGACCTGGTCCCCACCTGAACCGCGCATGCATGAGCGATCTAGTAGATATACGTCTCCTACTTACGTTACCCGCTACTATCCGCTCAGTTCAGTTCATTCGCTTATGGATCTCCCACATCTGTGATCCAGGTCGCCTTCCCGCATTCTCGCCTCGCGTTCCCCGCGCTACCCCACTCGAGGATTCCTAGTCCAGTCAATGAAGGGTTTGTAAAAAACATTTTAGACGGGAAAATTCATTTCATCAGGGATATATTGGGAGTAGTTAGTAAATGAACATACTAATAATTCTGACCTCTACGTTATACGGAAGTTGATGAGAAGGGAGTGGAAAGGTCTCGATAATATTAATGTTCTATCCACAACACAAAAACGTTTCACCGTAAAATTTAAAAAAAAATGCAATCCAAAATTGAAGAACAATAAATTTCCAACAAGACTATTACAAATTTTCCCTACTTTCCGAGATTCAAGATGCGAAAATTGCTTTTTCACTTTTTTTTAATCATAATGATTTACAGCACGTTTCCATTTTTTCCAGACCGTCACTTCACGCCAAAAATATTGATTTTCTATTGATTTTCACGTACCTACAACCAATTCGTTACACATTATTAGTTCATTATTGGTTTTCTATTAATTTTCACGTACCTACAACCAATGCGTCATACATTACTAGAATTTATTTCGGTGAACAGCTGACTGAAAAAGATACGTCAACTTCATTGTGCTTCAAGACAATTTGCAAAACAATACGATAACAGCAAATTTTTAAATTCAACCCAATTTTCGGTTCATACTTTTTAATTTCTCTCTAATGTCTGTTACCTACATCTTACCAGTAGGGACCTACTACTCAATAGTAATATAAGCTACCATGTAGTGCCTTCTTTTCACATGTTAGTTCATTATGGTTACTTAGCAATATTAGTTTATAACTTAGCGTAATAAATCAGCTTTCCTTGACACTACAGATGCTTAGGGATCATGAGATGTTGTGATAAAATGAGAGCATTCCAAAAAGTGGCGAACGATTTTCCTGCTATGAAAACTGAAGGAGTTACACTTCCCTAGTAACGCATTGGTTGTACGTAACGGTTATTGGTTGTACGTGAAAATCAATAGAAAATCAATATTTTCGCCGTGACGTGACGGTCTAACAAAAATAAAAATCGTCCTTTTGATCAAAATGACTAGATGATTCACCCGTGCGTTGCACAGGTTGACTTGAACATTGTCAAATAGCCTGTGACCCAAGTTAAAGTGATTCTGATAGATTCGCCCACTCAGATCCCCAGTAGGTTCAGTGACATTCAAAACGCTTAAACATCCTCCCCCTTCCCTCCCAACTGGGTCAGATTTCAAAAATTTGTAGTCTTTGAGTTGAATTAGAGTAATCCAAACATAGTGGACAATCATATCCCCAGTTCATTCGGTGATGACAAAGATACCCCTTCCCCCCCCCCCCCTTCCCATAAAACACCCCCTTCTATGGATTAGATTTGAAAATTTTCAAGTAGCCTGTGATTTAATTTAGAATACTCCTATTCGACAACTCAGATCCCAAGTTGGTTCAGTGACGTTCGAAACGCTTTAAATCCCCCACCCCTCACCCTCCATTGTGTGTCAGATTTGAAAATTTGAAAAAAGTAGTCTTTGTCTTGAATTGGAGTAGTCCAAACATACTCAACAATCAAATCCCCAGTTTGTTCAGTGATGACAAAGATACCCCATTCCCCCCTCCTCCCCTAAAACACCCCCTATGGGGCAAATCAACAAATAAACCTTTTAAACCTTCTCTGGACCTCCACAAATAATATAATACCAAAACTAGCCAAATCGGTCCAGCCGTTCTCGAGTTTTAGCGAGACTAACGAACAGCAATTCATTTTTAAATATATAGATATCAACCCAAAACTTAAATTTCCAACAAAATTGTCCATTACAATATTTCCATATCTCTACTTTCCGAGATTATGGCTGCAAACATTTCTTTTTCACAAGGAAAAGGTTTTCTTCCCCGTAGAACCATAGTGTAGAACCGTAGGTCTACCATCCGTTTTTTTACCAATATGTTATTCTTGTGCCTCAACCATTACTTTTTTCTAACGAATAAGAAGTCATAAAATATTAAGTTCACTTAATAGGCTTTGATCCGATTTTTCATTTTTGGGACGTTCCTCTAAAAATATGTCTTACTTATAGACAAGGCTTCGTTAACAAGAGGGACAGCAAATTGGAAATGATCCAGGGAGGTGGGGGATAGCCCAAGCATGAGAAAAAAAATAACCGCATACAAATCAGTACATCACATCCCTGATGAAATATATATTCTCCCTCCCAAAATGTTCTAAGCCCCCTCGAGGGTGTTCATCTAAGCTTCGTTCTCAGTGCGCGTTCTGACAGTTCACGAACTCATCAGAACTGGGGCGGGAAATCCCGGGGCGTTCCGGAACTTGTGGAACCGCGTTCTTCACTGCGAACGATTTCAGAACTTGGAAGTGGAACAGCTTGTGTTGTTTGTGACCTCACTCAACTCGTGTTACCTTCTGGTGCTCCTTTTCATAATATTTTTAGTTCCCTTGAATATGTTACTTATTATGCCCGTGAATATTATTCAACTATTACCTTACGGCAATAAAAAATAATAATGAAAATAAAAATCCACGATGACTGAAGTGACACGAAGTACTCGAAAAAATTTGAGTTTCGTGGATATAGATGAGATCCAACTATAACTTCAATCTCGTCCTCATAATTTACAAACCAAACACCATCTTCGAAACTATCGCTTTCCGAACTTGACGAGCTAGTTAACATTTTGATAATAGAATAGGTACTTATACTAACCTATAGAGACTAAAGTACGATTTAGTATGATTTCGATGAAGAAGAACAGAGTTGATTACTCCACGAGATCTGAAAAATTGTGAAACGCGGATGCGTTAACTACGTCCTTGCGTCCGAGTTATGACAGTTCCAAAAAAAACGGGTACTGTCAGAACCGTTCGGAACTGGTTTCGCAAAACTCCGCGAACGCCGAACTCGGCGTTCTTGGCGTTCCGGAACTGGGGGTTCTGGCACTGCGAACGACAAAACTCGACTGCGCTTGCCCAGAACCGTTCCTAACTCGCAGAACGCACACTGAGAACGAAGCTTTACTGAACTAACTATGCAATCGCCGATTATCATCTCCTCCATATTATTTTTATCCAAATTCAATTTTATAGTTAAATGGTTGGCGACAAATTGAATGGTTAGATTCAGTTTCTATTTCATCTATAATAATCGAAGGATCATGTTGACTATAATATTATTAATGGTCGTATTTATCTAAATCAGTCTTCTTGAATCGCCCCACCTGCTTCGGAGAATCGCACGCTGCCTAGTGAAAGATAGAGACGTTGAAATGACTTCAATTTTTGGATCGTTCGTCCTTTTTTCAATAGGACTTTTGGTAAGAAAGTTTTTTAATACATACCTGATTACATTTTATTCACTAACAAAAAAAATACTTATGTCCATCGGTATAGTCAAGAGGATTTTATTTTTTTCGAAAATGAGATTTGCTTGTGAAAAACGACCCTTGGTGCATGAATGAATGATAAGTTGCTTTATCAGTATAAAATCGTAATGGCACACATACAAGAAAAAAAATTATGTAGGTATCATAATCATAAGCACTAGATTAAGCACAAAATTATATACTTAACTACGAAAATTGATAAAAACTGCAAAAAAAAAACAATAAAAATTCAAAATACAACAATTATTTATTCAACAATAAATTCAGAAACACGTCAACTGGGTGAAGAAGAGAAGTAGTATTTAAAATTGTTAGGTTGAGAAACTTTCAAAGTACATAATTTGGTCCTTTGTTATTAGAAGTGAAGCGATGCGCCATCTCCTACACCTAAAAGTTTATCTGAAATCCTTCACTTTTCCGTGGCATGCACGTACTTGATGCCCGAAGAATGCAAAGCCTATTCTGAGAAGTAGCCATACCCGTACGATACGTTGTGGACGTGATCACTTATCCTCAAGTGCTCGGCTAGCACCTTCGAAAATGCAGTCATCCGTAGCGGCATGGCCATCTACCGAATACACAGGATTTTGAAGAATAAATGCCATGTTTGGCCAAAATAAAAGCCATGTTTGGCCAAAATAAGTGCCATTTTGCCATGTTTTATAGAGTCACGTGTGGCAAAAATAAATGCCATGTTGTGAAGGGCTCTGGTGATCACTCATCGCTAGACAACCTTTTGAGACCGGAAGGGAAAATACAAATCAAAACAAGTTTTTTAATTATATTACAAGTTTATTAATTTTAGTATAATACAACATACATTAAATACGATATTTTACGGAAATTCGCTCATACGATCGTACTGCATAAATGGAACTTTTCAATGGTTCTTTTATAGTTCATTGAAATGTGGATCTTAGTTTTATAAAATGGGAGATCCAGTTAGATTACGCCGATATTTTAGAAAGTAAAGTATTTTATTGAACTCCAAAAAGTACCTAGGCTGGTATCAACTGACCAAAAGCAACCAAATTCATGGGGAACCTAATTGAGGTCTATTTCCATGCCAATCCGATTTCGAGGGGAATTGGAAGGTATTATGAGTCCACCACTGATTATAAGGCCACGAAATTTACAAAGGACCAACTAAATATCTGTGCCGAATGGCCGAAAAATTTGCCAAAAAATTGATAAAAACAGCAAAAAAAGCTAAAAATCCAAATTATTTGAATCGCAGTTTGCTCAGTATTATTTAAAACGAGGTTTTTTTTTCTATAAAATTTGTTGTTAACAATTTATTTCTTTTCACTCAAAGTCCTCAATCTTCAACAATGTAACATAATACATACAGTACCTTCGATAATTTACGAAAATTCCTTCGTAAATTAACGAAAATTCCCTTCGTATTTACAAATATTTCTTTCCGTGAAGGAAAAATTGAATGCTCCTCGATCGTACGTCGTCGAACTGGAGAACGGAAGACTTCTGCGTAGAAACTGAGCCAATCTAATTCTTTTAAACTCATGCGGTTAGGAAGGGGAGGATGTGCTGTGATGGATTGGACTGCAGTCCATTACTTATTATTCGTTTCTATGTAGGTGTTGTTTGTTTACATTTTGAAACAAATAAAAATCCATTCTTGCTCTTGCTTAGCTCAGTGAATGTTTTATTTAGCAAGTTCTAGAAATAGTACAGAGGCGATTAACTTTTCTACTAACATCCCTCTTTAGCCTTCAGACGCGAGTTTTTTTAATGTGTATTTTATGTGCTTCATATGTATGTAGTCAGTAGAGATATAGAAACGGAAAAAATGTTATGGCACATCATATTTCAATATCAGTACTGTGAGGGGATCGAATAACGAGAAGGGGCTGCCAGATAGTCAGGTATTAGTGGGTTTGTACTCTTTGCTTAGCATTCATAACTTCACACGTAAGTAACCATTGAATTACATTCATATACTTCTATTCAATTCATTTTTTCTTTAAATTCAATTCTTTGATTAAAAACAAAACAAATGACACAAGAAATGTTTAAAATTACTTGGTAGATTCACACATATTTAGTGTCACTTGCGAAATTCTTGTCCCTACGGTCACAGACCCGTCCAGGGAAATGTTGCTTTTTTGCAACGAAACGGGAGGTAAACTTTCATCCTATGGAATAAATATTGAGCCTGAAAATGCTTTTATGGTGGTTATAACTAGAAGATTTTTCTGCAATGAAAACAAAGGGTGAATATCAATGGAAACACGTTCAAATTTTATTCCGGTCCCATAGAGGCTCAGTTTAAAATTTTAGCTTCATAGTATGAATATCATAGAAATTAGCTTTAAAAGCTCACTCAGCAGATTAGGGTGGTTCCGCACGTTGAAATTCTATTCTACCTATATCAAAGAGGCTCTGTTTCAGCTTCATAGATTAAAAATCATAGAATTTAGCTTTAGAAGCCAATCAGCCGATCAGAGGTCTGTGTATAGTTTCTGCTTACTAGTACCTATTTCTCAATAGTAGCTACAATGTAGTGCCTTTTTTTTCGCATTATTACTAAGTACATTATGTTTACATAATTAGTTGATAACTTAAGGTAATAAATCAGCTTCACGATCATGAGAGATCATGAGATGTTGTGATAAAGTGACAGCATGAATACGTCGTACCGCTGGGGATCAGCCAAATCGTCCTTCATTCTATTTATGCACGAATTTAGCACGTTAGCTAACTTCTCTTACAACCGCTCCATTTCTAGGGAAGTGTAACTCCGTAAGTTTTCATCTCAAGAAAATCGGTCACCACATGTTGGAAAGCTCTCAATTTATCTCAAAACACAACGCAGTCAAATTCCTCCTCCTCCTACTCCGTATTCCTCATAATACGTAATCTATTTGGCAAGTACCTACATAAATATGTTTTAAACTATGTCAAGACGATGTAAACGGGATTTTCTTTTCCCGTGGCGTGTTTCTCTTTCTTCGGACTAGGTATTACCTACTAGGTATTCGACGGCAAGATGAAGCAGATAGAAAAAATTACCTATTAAGTACAATTTTCATGACATTGTTACTGTGTTCCTTCTTGATCAGTTGAGTGAGCTTAAATTATTCTCTCCTATTCACCCTAGAAAGTTGAAATTTAATATGTAGCCTCTCGGGGGTATCTAGAGACGAATGAAATGACGAACTCCGTTCTGATCAGCTGAAGAAGTTTCCATTTCGTTTTAAGCAGTTTCTGGTTCTGTTTGATTACCTGATGTGACAAATGAGCAGTATTCTCTCCTGTTCCTTGAAGGAACCTGTGATCGAACAGGGAGCCTCTCTGAGACTCCAAGGTCAGCTGTGTGAGAAAAATTCTTCCACGTTCTCCCTAGAAAATTGAAACTTGATTGGAAGCATCTCAATGGACATCAAGAGACGAACGAAATGACGAGCTCCATCCTGGTCGGCTGATTGAGCTAAATTCTCTTCTTACGCCCATGAAAGTTGAAATTGGGTAGGCAGTCTCCCTGGAATATCAAGAGACAAATGAAATCATGGGCTCTAGCCTGATCTACTGAGTGTGTTAAATTGTGCCCTGCTCACCTTAGAATGTTGAAATTTAACAGAGAACGTCTCCGGAATATCTAGAGACGAATGAGATGACGGACTACATCCTGATCAGCTGAGTATTTAAGGTGTCAAAATAGGTACATATCCATGTCACAATGTATCAGCGTATTGTGTTGATACTTCAGTTTGATTTATCTATTTCGTTTAGGTAGTTTACTTTCTTCATCAAAGAGTTTGGTTCTGACGCAGGTATATGAGTCAGGGATTTAATACCGTTTTAAAGAAACATAACAATATGATAACATATAATTATTGTTGAAATGGAAGTTTAACTGGGTTTTCAGGTCCTAGATTTATTTTTAATTCTATATTCTACTGGAGCAATATTTTGGCATAAACAGTGTTCTTTCTCTCATATTTCAACACCCATATATATTTAGTGTTTATCAACCAAGGGTTTATAAATGCATATAGTTGGAGTCTTGTTTTGGTCCTGTTGGTACGACCTATTCTTTCCTTCGAAGAGGCAGGGGTGCGCCGTGTTCAAGTGTTCACATTCCAGGGGTGAATAGGAGAGAATTTAGCTTTCTAGCGTTTCATTCATCACCTAATGTCTCAGGAAGTCATCCCATCAAATTTCAGCTTCCTTGAACGAACCGGAGAGAATTTAGCTCACTCAGCTGTTCAGTAAGGAACCCATGAGCTTATTCATATCTTGATGTGCCAGAGAGTCTCGCTATCAAACTACAACTTCCTAGGGCGAACGGGAGAGAATTTCATACTTACCTCCTTCCTTACAACTCCCTACCACTTGGTCATAGATTCTCCAAAACCCCTTATGGTTGGAGGAATTTATGTATGTGAAGAGCTAAGTGAAGTATTGATTTGTACACAATTAAACTGATGGGGGACTATCTGCAGCCTTACTGGCACATTGGTTCCCTAAAAATGTCATCAACATTCAAATTTTATTCATGAAAGACATAAAACAAAAGTTGTTCGGAATGGTTCAAAGATTAAAATGCGATTGGAAGTTTTGATCTCGAAGAAAACATCTGATGTGTGTCACAGTGAGCTTTGTCATCTTGCTTCAGATGTTGTGATATTGTGTCCCCATGAATTTCGTGAAACTTGTGGAAACAGTGCGTTAGTTTCAAGCAATATAGTGATATTTCATAACCCTCGTCTATGTACTAACTGTACTGCAAGGTGATAAATAATTTGTATTATAAATCTTTTTAAAATATGAAAACCGAATCCAAAAATGCATCTTCCGAAAGAGAAAACAATGCTTTCGTTACTCGTAAATAGACTACAGAGACACTCGTCCTTGAAAGCGAATTGAGCCGGTAAAGTCAATCAAACAAGACCCGTAACAAGTCCCTAAGGTGTGACAAACTTCGAGGAGGGAACTGCCCGCCCTCCCAACCCCATTCGACAACGTAACAGTCAGACGAAGACGGGCAGATTGAAAGGTGAGCGGGTTAGCTTTTTTCGATGGAGTTGTTGTAGATATTTGTAGCATCCATGCTAAGGTTTTTACGTCTACAGACTGAGAGCAGCAAAATTTGTCTTCCTACTCTTATAATTCGTACTATAAATGCTTAGATTGCATTTCCATAGTTATTTTCCCTTTAAAATTGTACGTACGTCGAGAAAAAGGTTTTATCTTTTTTTAAATTAGTTAAAAAAAGGTTTTCATTAAATTTAGTTTTTGAAAGAATCACAATGTACCTACGCATGAAGACTAAAAAAAAAAAAAAATGAATTTAGGAATTTTTTCTATGAATGTAACAATAAGAGAGCAGGAAGAAACAAAAAAACCCAGGTCCTGCGCCCCCTAAAAACACCAGTTCTTTAAAATTGTCCTTGTTTTCCTCGTTATTCTCTTTGATTAGATATCACGGATTTTGTTTCTCAGATATAATTTCCCTGATCGTGTTACTACGGTTCGTAAAACTTATTGAGTCATTCAATCTCTAATCTAATTTCTCTATTGAATAGGCAATCGTTTTTTGACCTTGACCCCCCTCCGATTTGCCAGTGGAGTCCATGATGGCACTCCTTTTTAGTCAAGGATGACAACATGGTTCCCCTTAGAATAGTGCCACTTCCAGTGCCCCTTTAAACACCTTGTTCAATGCCACTGATGATTCTTCTGGTAGAGGTGCGGCTTCAGCCTTAAAAAAATAATAACGCTTTTTGGTTGTGTGATGTAACACTTTTCGATTCTATGTGCCAAAGTAAAGACATAAAACGACAAAATATCGTCATCTTGGGCTTTCCTAAAACGGTCGAAGAAAATCTCGTAAATATTATCAGTGAAATAACCAATAAACTTACATTTGAGATCAATGACGGAGATATCGTTTACGCCTACCGCGTCAAGTTAAAAACAAGGTAGGTACCGGAAATATCATCGTAAAATTTGCAAACGAAACTATAAAACAAAAACGGATAAAGCGAGTCGGAAAATCAAAGGACTATTAGCGAATGAAGTTCATAGTTCTTTAGATAGAACTATAATCGAGTGAAGTTTATAGTTCTTTGGAAACCAATTCTAGAATTTATTCCAGTGAACACCTGACTGAAAAAGAAACGTCAACTTCATTGTGCTTCAAGGCAATTTGCAAATAACAATACGGTAACAGTACGTGTGGTCGTCCGATGGAAGGAATTTTTTAAAGCAGAATGATACATCTCAGCAAATTTTTAAATTTAACCCAATTTTTAGATCAAACTTTTTAATTTCTCCCTTGATGGGAAAAACAATAGATCATGGATATGTCTAGTAGGTAACTACTTTTTACTTGTAGGGACCTACTACTCAATAGTAATATACGTACCTACCATGTAGTGCCTTCTTTTTACATATTAGTTCATTATGGTTCCTTAGCAATATTAGTTTATAATTTTGCGTAATAAATCAGCTTTCCTTGAAACTACGATGGCTCATGAGATGTTGTGATAAAATGAGAGCATTCCAAAAAGTGGAGTCTGCAACACATTGAGGCATTTTGTGTCTTTAGTCCCCCCTCCACCATTTCAACAAATAATTTTGACGAATAATGTTCAAAACAATAATTTTCATTGCAATTATAACAGTTTCAATGATTTCTATAAACTCTTGTAATAAAGCAATAATTATCACTACCCACGGCTTCATTTTGGCGTTTTCTCGAAGTAATTTCTAACGTTGAAACTAACAAAACTAATTTAAAAAAAAAAACAAGTGGCATTGTTAACAACATCCATTACAAACATTAATAAATATAAAATGGTGACATAAATACCAAGAAAAAGTACGAAAGAAATGCGTGATAAATCCACAGCTTCCCAACGAATGGTGAACGATTGCTGTCCGGGAATGTGCCTGTAACATCGGCATCATATTCAATCAACCTTAAAAGGTGGAACTTGAGGGCTGACATATTTAAAAATCGAGACCTCGAAAATTTTCTAGGTGACAGTAATTTGGGGGAGGGGGTAATTTATAGATGTCATCCAGAAGAATAGAATGAAACAACCTGAGTCGCTGTACGTTCATCCGTTTGCTCTGCCTTAGAGCTAACACACTGGCAGGAAAAAATACATCAACCCGACATCGGCTTCATCATCAACATGCCGGTGACTTCGGTTCCAACACGTCATCAAAAGACATCAACGAACTGGTGTAGATGTTTCGAAGAATCGAAACTGGTGTAATATAGTAAAAATCGCCTTGTATGTCATGATCACGCGCTGATATAATTCCAGTGGAATTTTTTCTTCACTAAATCGAGTTTATTATAACTTCTGTCGCCTATAGATACACATGTGAAGAGTAGGGAGGTCATGATTTATTTTACCTCATTAATTTTCAGTTGGCTGATCAGCACTTAATTTAATTTATTTATTTATTTAATGACATTAAAATAATGCCTCTTCAGGAATCGTCTACGAGTTTAAATATTGTATAACAGATTTCGTTTCAATTATAGAAAAAAAACGATGCAAATTATTACATAATGGTTCATTATTTCTGAATCAGATAGCCAGCTATAGTAACCAGCATGCTTTGGGGCTTCCGCCAGTCTCTTTTCTAGTATCCAACTCTGTTCTCGCGTTACAGGCTGTGCTCCCGATGCGGAGCAAATGGATGATCGTACAGCCACCCGAGTGGTCTCATTCAATCCACGGAGCTAATTTCTATAGAAATCAAACTAAAACCGTAGGTACACTGAATTCCAAAAGCATCTGGGCCCTATCCCAGTCGATTCTGCGTCCGAAATTACTTGGGTGACGACACCCCACTTGCCTATGGCAGAAATATAAATAAACAGCTATTCACCCAGAGGGTTCAGACTCCAACCTGCCCATGTAATGCAATTTTAATTTAAAAACGGTTTGCTTCGAACTATCTGAGAAGATTTTGGGAAGAAGAAGAACGAAGGATCAATTATGGATCAATTATTTTTGTAACATACTATAATATGATATAATATACTAAATATACTAGTGTGGTCGAGGTAGGTTAAATGTTACATGGGGTAAAAGTAATAAAATATAATATAAAATATATATTATATCCGTTCCGATATGCCCCGGACGCCTTTCTGCTACTCCCCAGGTTTCGTTCCACTATGCCCCTAATGCCGTACCCCCCCCAGGTTGGCGCGGCGTATTATATGGGTATAACACGTAAAAGTAATAAATATCTATTCTCCTACACCCCTCTGCTACGCCCCTGGTCACCCCAGCCCCTACAAGGTACCCCTCGCTCACCCCCTCACCACCCACCGTGACCACCCGCCTGGCCAAGTGTACCAGGCGTGCGCGCGTGCGTAAGTCTAACACTCAAAGCCTCGAAAAAGACACTTTTTCGATCGTTTTTGGCCCATAGCATCTATGCGAGTAAAGCGATCGGGATGGTTAAACGTTAGGACCAACTAGACCCCAAATGGAGTCTATGTGCGAAAGAACGGGTTTTTAAAGTCAATTCTTGGCCTTTTATGGCCCGAACGGCGAATGCGGACGGCAGACGGGCAATTCAAATTTCGATTCTACGCTGCTTGAAACGTAAAGAGACAAAGTTTGAGGGGGGGTTATAAAATTTTTTTGCTATACGATCACATAGGCTTATTATTGGAAATAATAAACCAAAAGTGTTCTGCGTTGAAGAGTTTATGCTGAAGGTTTATTATGTATGTATTAGCACATAATAAACCTTTGTGTACTAATCTGCAGCGTTTTGGATGCTACACATTTTGAAGCGTAAACCAACAAATTTCGTGGAGCGGGGGGGTTAACGATTTTTTTTCCGTGGTCAATTACAAAGGTTCATTATTGAAAATTAAAACGGAAACCCATCCGTCCGCTGGCGCCATCTGTCATCCGAAGGTTTTCTTCAAAACTACTGGACCAAACTTTATGAAATTTGGATGAAAAAGTTCCCGTCATGCAGCATGATAGTATGAGCGAATTCTCGTAAGCTATCGTATTATATAATGTTATATTGATTTTTTGAGTGCAAGGAAATTGTTATTATTTTTATGGCACAAAACTTATCCTAGATAGTAATCTCCTATTTAAATAGAGGTTTTGAAGTTTTATCTTTTTTGCAGTTTTTATCGATTTTTTGGCTAATTTAAACGAATTTTAAGTACATTTTCCAGCATAATTTTGTACATACATTTTTTTAATGTTCTATTTTATAGTTAATAAAGTTTATTTGATTAATATTCTACCAAAAAATATAAATTTAAAGATTTTTAACCGTTTTTAGCCATTTTTAGTACATTTTTTTAAATTTGACCAATTTAATGTGCTCAAAAAGTGCTAGCCAACAAACTCATCTTTTCATTTGGGAAGCTTTATTTTTTGGCGCAAGAACGGCATTTTTATTTGAATCCTAAGGAGAGTTATCGTCTGGAAGTGGAAGGATACAAATATAAATATAAATATATATATATATATACATATATATATATATATATATATATATATATATATATATATATATATATATATATACATATATATATATGAAAAAGCTTTAAACTCCAGGATTCGTTTCAGAAGGCCTCAAAACGGATTTACACTGAAAATTTTCAAAAATTTTGATTTTAAAATTTTCTGAGCCGTTGCAATACCCAAAGGATAGTTCTAATACCTGCATTAGGACCCATTGAGATAATGTTTTAACCCTATATTAAATTCTTGTTTTCGAACAATTATTTTAATTCACGGCAACATCTTTGATATAAATGAATAAATGCGTATAATAAACCTAAAACCATTGGAGTGTGAATTCTTAGGTAGGCGCTCTGCTTTATTATAAGGCACATCTGCGTCAGAAATCATTCCGGAGGCGAAAGATGTCCAAGTTTCCATTCAACTGCACTGGACTGCAGATAACTAGCGGCCTTGCAACATGCATGCGTAATAGTTTGATGGGAACCTGAAAGAACGCGTGTCCTCTTTCCCCAAAGATCAATAAAGGGCAAATGATGTAACGCCTCAAGTAAATGAACCCACGCCTCAAATACAAATTAGAATAAATTTTTATAATATATCAACGGATCTATTAATTCATGCAGATTGGTAAAAGATGATTTTACATATTTAAATATATTATTATAATATTGTAACGTGGAAGAACTACGTGGAAGAACACAAAAGAATAATTAAAAAAAATCAAGACTTCCTAGTGGAGTTGATTATTATTCTACCATTGCATAACGAACTTCATTGGTGACACGACTTCTCACCATTCTTATAACTCCAACCTTCCCGTGTTCACTTTCGTAAAGTTAAATTGATAACGACATATAATCCCAACGAATCGACTCACAACCCATCCTCATTACGAAAACTGTAATTTGACTTACGGTAATTTTAGCATGGAACAAGAGCGTGACTGCTACCGGAAACGTTAACACAGTCGGGTCCCAACTTTATTACATTGTTTTTCAATGTAGAAGAATCAGCGTTACCCATGAGTGCGGAAAAAGTACCTCATATTTTTTTGTAGGAATGAACTTTTTTTCATCCTAAAAAATTGACATTTACCGAACTCTCTGCGGAGTAAATGAGTAGTTTTCTTTCTATGATTTTTCAAAGTTTAGCACACTGGCGACGTCAAAGCTTCCCTGCTGCTCTTGCCGAGTGTGATGTCAGCAGAGCAGGAAACTTTAAAAATAATTTTTAAAAAACTACCAAGATAGTGTTCAGAATGGAATCGATTTTCTATTCCCGGACCTTGATAGACCTTAGTGGAGGATTAGCTCGTGTTACTAAGGCTCCATTGAAGCCACAGCAGAAGCTGTGCGTCCTTCGCGTGTACTTTCTGCTAAAGCTAACCTATGTGTTAGTCTTTGGCAGACTTACGATGAGGAGGCTGCTTGAGTTAGATCGTGAATTCCGTTCTGCTGTGCGCTCTTGGCTAGGCTTCCCACCTGGCATCCCAAGTGCTTACATCCACGCACCAGTCAAGGCTGATGGGCTCGGTATTGTCTCTCTTTCAGCAGCTTCCCTTCCTTATGCCGCCAGCGCCTGCTTGCCCTTCAGGGCTCAAATTGGGAGGTCACCTGTACTGCTGCTGACCTTGACTTTGTCAGGCAGCAGTTGTGTTGTGACCGAGCAACTCTAACTGCTCCCAAACCAAGCTCATCTGCTGAGTTCGCTGCTACTCTGCATGAGTCAGTGGATTGTAAGGAACTCCGGCAGTGCTCTGAATCCCCATTTCTTCCCAGTGGGTGGAATGGGCTTCAGAGGGCATCGGGGCACGTGACTATTGCCATATGCATGCCTTCCGAGTGGCTACACTAGCCACTTTGGTGAGGTGTTCGAGGAGTAGTTGTGGAACAGTAAACACACTTTGGCGCGCCTGTCGGAGTGAAAATGAGAATCTATATCATGTGATGCAGCAGTGTCCTCGCACCCACGATGGCCGCATTCTACATCACGATGCGGTTGTCTAGCAGGCGTTTCGTCATTCAGCGTTTTGGATGTCGAAAGGAAGACAATATCACGTGCCGAGTGACTGGGGCAAGAAGCCACATATTGTAGCCATCAAGCCCGATGGACATGCCATAATCCTGAATTTCCAGGTTATCAGTGCAGTATGGACTTGGAGCAGACCTGGCGGACTAAGATAAGTACTTATGATAGAAATGATCTGTGACAAGCGATATCTGAGCTAAAAGGAGTGGCAACAAACAACATCAAGGTCATAGCGCGACCGTACCGTGGAATGGGGTGTGGTCCGGGAAAAGTGCCAGAGAATTACTCGAGTTGGGTATCTCGGTTGAAGTGCTCCGTGTATCACCACTTAAGACCTGAGGGGTTAACTGGTGGTCATTGTGTAGGGGCCATCCTTTCATCCCACTCTCCCTTCCGGCACCTTCAACTTCCTCGATCCCAAAGTCCGGCGTCGGGTGAACCTGGGGGACCTCCCCATTTATATATTTTATTTTTCGTTGTGTACTTTAATGGCGTGAACCCTACGCCTTTGAGGAAAGCTTTCTTTATATTTTAGCTTTTCTTATATATATATAACTCAAAGTTTTTTTCTATCTATGTATGTTTCCAATAGACGACTAAACGGCTGGACCGATCCTGACGGGAGCGGTCATAAAATGATCAGCAAGTTCCGGCGCACAACATAAGCTAGTTCTGAAGCTCCAAAACATCCTCCGACTCCATAAACGGTGCTTCCCTTCGAAACCGATTTTATTGGTTCCCGAACTTTTGTTATTATGGTTGCTAACAGGCAGTTTGTTAGCGGCGGAGATTCGTGACATGTGGAAAAGCCTTGACGGGTTGCTATGAGAGTTGCGAGTGAAGTAAGGGTTGCATTATTGGTAGGTGATGGAAGGGAATTTAATATTCCGTGTGAAGAGAAGACGAAAAACCGATTTTTTTGGCTCCCGAAATTTTATTATGGTTGCCAACACGCCGTTGGGGCCCTTTCTTCGCGCGTGTTTGGTTTTGACGATTTCGATCAGCTGAGTTAGCTAAATACTCTCCTGTTTACCCTAGGAAGTTGAACTTTGATAGGGAGAGTCTCTGGGTCATTAAGAGACAATTGAAATTATGGGCTCTTTCATGATCAGCTGAGTGAGCTAAGTTCTCGCCGTTCACCCTAGGAAGCCGAAATTTGACAGTGAGACTCTCTGGGTAAAAGAGACGATTGAAATGGTGGTATCTTTTCTGATTAGGTGACTCAGCTAAAGTCTCTCCTGTTCACACTAGGAAGTTGAAATTTGAAAGGGTGACTCTTTGGGACAATAAGAGCTGATTGAAATTATGAGCTCCTTCCTGATCAGTCCGTGCATGATTTTGCTACTTTTATGCTGTAGTTTGGCATACAGTCTCCGTAGTTACGAACACAGTTTGGGTATAGTTATTTCAGGAGTCTATGCACCGACCAACCTGTACAGGTGGGTCCGTGCAGCTCAAGAATAACCGGCTAGTATTTTAAAAACATTATTTAAAAAATAAATAAATAGAAAAAAAAAAATAAAAACGTGTGTGCGCTCGCGCGTTTGACAAATTTTGTCGACGCTTCTCTGCCTGGCTACTTTTTTCTTTTTTAATCCCTATTTTAGTAAAGTTGTGTAACTACGCTTGGCAATTTTGGATTTGCCGTTGTGGGAGAGGGTGGAGGGGATAGTAACCGATCCTAATAAACGCTGCCCAAGGTTTTTCTATTCATAACCGATTTTCGTGATTCTTCCTCTGTTCGATCCCAATTTTTGTTTGGTTGAGCAAAAAAATATTGGAAATTTCGGATTTGCCATCGTGATGGGGGTGGAAGGGGTTATAGGCGAACCTTTAGGTGCCCCCAAACTACAATATCCAACTTTTTTTTAATTAGGAATATGTGCGGTTTAGTAACCCTGCAGCAAACCTTGGGAGCTTCAAATTTATTATTGGTGGGGGAAATGGAGGGGGTAATTTCGATAAATAATGATCTTTTGCTTTAAAATACGTGCGAAATATCTTGAATTTCATTATTTTCCTATTTTGCTCGATGTATTTGGCCTCTCCTTGGATCCATTCTCAGTAAATTAGAGTTTCATATTGTTGGCGGGGGGATTGGACAATGATATATCGTGATATTTTCAATATATTTCCGTGAATCTGTCATTGTTCGATCCCACAATCTAAAAGCAATTCATACTTTATTGCGGTTGGAAGGGGGAGGAGTTGCTTGTTGCATATTCATGTTTGGTTTAATGGAGAGGGTAGGTACATCCAGTAAAAGTTGTCCGTGTGTCATTCTTACCAAAATCATAGGGACGTCCCTGTAATGCATGAATTGTTTACCAATATGTTTAGTAGATACCTTCAGTATGTTTCCGTCACATGTCTAGGTTTTTGGTTTCGTCCGTCAGTACTGCCGCATTCCTCATATATCCGTTCTAACCTAGAGCTTTAGGTGCATCTGCTAGCTCTACTCATCTATCACCTTCAACACGTACTTATTTGTAATATTCAACCTTTTTTCCGTTTTCAGACTCCGTCAAAACGAGGAAGCGTTCTGGTAAATATACCAAATGGAGCCCTAGAGGGGTACACTCTCACCTCAAGATCTGGCAGGAATATTTTAGCATTTTCTGGAATCCCCTACGGGCAGCCACCAATTGGAGCACTCCGATTTAAAGTAAGCTTCACGTTACAGTTAATTTTAAACATTATATTTACCGAATAATGAATTTTTCTAAAAGTTACCTATATTCCCTCAAAATTTGTTGGTTTTAGAAACAAATTACGTAGATTCAAAAATTCAAATTTAAAAAAAAAACGCAGATTGAAGATTTAATCACTCTATTTTTGTGAAGTTTCGTCCAGGTGACACACGTATCAACCCCTGTTTAAAAATTTCTCAAAACGCTCCTGACAGCAATCTTGAAACAATAAACGTTAAACGTTAAAAATAAAAAGGGTATAAACATTAGAAAATAATATATATTTGAGAGAAGCAGCAGGTGCTGGACGACATATACGCTCTAACTGACTCAGTTGTCTTCAGTGATCTCTAAGTTAGGCTGTAAAGTTTAGCGCACGGGGGTTATAGAATTGCTCACTTTAACCCCCACCCCACCCCACCCCACCCTTATTCTATTAGAATCATTCGCTCCCAATAATAATATATCTCAAAACGGTTTTCTTTTAGGAGGTTTGGACAGTTACATAAAACAATCACAGCTTAAAGCACACAAAAAATCATAATTCTACATTTTCAACAACTAATACGAATTTAAGCTTTTCGTACATCTAACTTGTGGCGAGAATAACTATGTCCTAGGGTGAACTGGAGAACATTTAGCTCACTCGGCTGATCAGGAAAGAGCCCATCATCTTATTCGTTTCTTGATGTCCCAGTGAGGCTCCCTATCAAATTTCAAATTCCAAGGTTGAATAAGAGGGAATTAGATAAGTCAGCTGATTTGATACAAACCCGTCATAGCATTCGTCCCTTAATATTCTAGAGAGGCTTCCTGTCCAATTTCACATTCATAGGATGAAAAAGAGAGAATTTAGCACACTCAACTGATCAGAAAAAGCCCCATCCTTTTATTCGTTTCTCCTTGTCCCGGAGAAGCTCCCTATCAAATTTCACATTCCTAGGATGAAGAGGAAATAATTTAGCTCACTTAGCTGATCAGGAAAAATCCCATAATTTTGTCCGTATCTTTTCCCACGGTGCCACCCTACCAATTCAATTTCCTTGGGTGAACAGGAGAGAATATTTAGCTCTCGTTTTTTTTCGGAAATGGGTATCTTTTCTTCGCAATAGGTACCTACTGGTAAAAAGCACCCCCGTTTCTTCAAACTCAATATAACCTTAGCAACGTTAAAACTCTTCCCGACCAACATTTCTGCAATTAATAAGACGTTTTTAATACCAATTGTTGATTATCTATTTTTACGAATAGAAACTGCTCGGCTCAACCCACCAAAATAGTTTTGGTATCGTTGAATTTTTTATTGAAAGTTCTTTACGCCTGAACCCACCCCATCAACGTTTGACGTGACAACGTCTACGCGTGTCCGGATTTTCCTTAAAATTGTTTACACGGACAGCGTCGTTAGGGAAAGCCAAGTTCTCTATGAAGGAGTAAGTCTAGAGGATTGTAACACAGTCAAAAACCATCCCTGAAACTTGCTCTTAAATTTGGCTCCGACCGCATGGAAATAAGTCCAGATGTTTTTGCGTTTTGGACAAACCAACTAACTTTTTACATATAGAGATTAACTTGCTTCAATTCAAATTTCAGCAATCAAGTTTCAACTTTGTACCTACCTAATTAATTTACCAACCAAGCGTCCCCTCAATGCGACCTACTCAATAGAACCTTAGTTGCGTTAAACCTATCCCCGACCAACATTGCTGCAATAAGTCAGGTGTTTTAAATATCTATTTTTTAATATCTATCTTTACGAATAACAACTGCTTGGCTCAACCCACCAAAATCGCTTTGGTATCGTTGACATTGTTATCGAAACTTCGTTACGCGTGAACCCACCCCATCCACATTTTACGTGAAAAGTTCGACTCATTCAATTTTTCCTTAATTACGAAGTTGTTTACCCGGGTGACGTCGTTACGGAACGTCGAGTTCTCGATGGAGGAGTAAGTCTAGAGGATTGTAATATAGCTTTAGTGTTATTCCGGAACTTGCTCGTCAATTTGCAACCACCCGCATGGGAATGGGTGCAATCGTATGGACATTTAGAGCGGACGAAGAAACTAATTTTCCTTTTATATCTAGCAGGTAAGCCCTCGGTTTAAAATACAACGGGCGCTAGAATGAGGACACCCTAATAGAAATTTCGTTTAAATTGTCATCTCCTAGGGAGAATAAGGAAGGCTCAGAGCTTAATAAGCTCATCATGGTAGCTATGTGTTTCACGTTTAGGTCTTCAACGCTAAAACATTATTAACATAAAACACATTTAAAATATTATTCGAGGCCATTCCTACCCGTAAAAAGGCTTCAATCAAGCGTACTATCCTTCTCTGTAATATTATGTTTGATGACTGTAAACAAATCCCCAAAAAACTACAATGATTGTTATAACAGATTCCTCTTTTTTGTGTGGCAAGTAGTGAGGCATTCAGGATATCAATTTTTGAAGATCTGACTTTGTCGAGTACAATTGAATGGCTCATCCCACAAAAATCTTTTTGGTATTTTTGGATTTGTAATAGAAGTTCTTCCCGCCTGATCCTTTCCCAACCTCAAATGACGGTAGAGTAGTTCCGCATATCAGGGTTTTCCTTACTTACGAACTTGTTTACCAGGACGACGTCGTTAGGGATGTCCGAGCAGACAACGAAGTAGGAAATTTGGAGGAGTTTACTGTAGCCTAAATGTTGATCCGGAACTTTGCGATCATTTTGAAAAATCCGCATCAAAAAGCCTTTTGGACGTGAATCGGCCTTAGACGTACTTCTCTCTTGTATATAGGAGGACAGGGATTGTAATCGTATTTTGGAATCTACGTATCTTGAAACGTGAACCAACATATTTGGAATGGGGGGGGTTAACTTTTTCCTTCTTAGTGGACCAAAAAGGTTCATTATTGTAATTGATAACCCTACATACATATATTACACTTCTTGAAATTTTTAGTAAGAAGTTGGGAATTTCCAGTCCAAGGAGTTGAGAAATATTGACCCCCCCCCGCAACTTTTTTCTGCCCTGGTGGCAGATATCAAAATTTAGTTCACTCGCGAGATATCGACCGCGATGTTTGCTGAAGTGGTTCGAGTTCTTCGGTCATTCTGGGCCGCTGTAGGTCATTGAGGTTGGAATAGGCAACCCCTCTGCGACACAGGTCGAAGGGAATGTGGAAAGTGGAAAACGTTGATTTTTAAGATAATAATGCCAGTCCTTTTCAATTACAACACTAACCTTTAAGAAACTTCTTCCTTTTCAAATGCAACACTAACTTTTAAGAAACTTCCAAGAAACTAAATGTTGAAAAGCAGATAAAATCACGGATAGAATAGAAGCATACTCGTGATGGATAATCGTTCGTCAAGTTAGGACGCATCACTGAGGCATTTATCATTTCATTGCTACAACTACTACTATTTGAAACATCTACTGTTGGATTATATCTAACCATTCTTAATTTAATTTTTCAACTCTTCGTAGGTACAATTTTTAGCAATAGTGTAGTATAGTCTTCCTACAATATTTATCTTACATGAAAATTTATTCATTTTTCTGACAAAGCCTGACACTTGAATTTTGATTAATGTTCAAGGATCCACGGCCTGCACTACCCTGGAGAGGCGTAAAATCAGCAAAGACAAACATTAAATGCGTAGAGCATCAGTACTTGTTTCCGGATCCGTACATGCGGTTTGTCGATGGTCAAGAAGATTGCTTAGCGCTGTCTGTTTATACTCATGACGTAAGTATTCACCTACTGCTTTTTGATCTAATCAGCAACGTATTTTTCATTTCAAAGGTATAAACAACTCCCCATTACTTTTAGAGTAGGTAATATTGAATGGTCAAATCAGACCCAAGTGCCATCGGACTAAGTATCCCAAATAAGGCACAGTTACTTTCAAATATTCGCCTTCTTAACTAGACAACAAACAAACAAATTGAAATTTCCTACCCAGAAAGTGATACTTTTTCTATTTTTGACTACTTGACACTTGGCCACCAGAGGACGGTGTTTGGCGCTTCAGCTGTCTGGCTCAAACGATTCTCTAAAGATGCGAACGTTAGCAGACTTCATGCTGCATTCATGCAGAATTCATGCATGCAAACTTCATTGCTGCATCTCAACCTAGGACAGCACCTTGTACAGGAAATACCCCTCTTCACACCAATACTACAGGGAACTAGATATCAGTCTCATCAACTTCACCCTACCTTACTTCTGCATAAGAGTGTTTTTTATTTTAATTTTTTATACAGAAAGAAACTCATTCATTACTGAGCTGAGGCGTATTCGGCGCTTAATTGTCAAATGAGAACTGGCAGTGAAGGCTAATCTTTCCTGTTCCTATTGCTTCCGAGTCTGCAAGGCAGCGGAAGCTCTGTTTTTACTTTCCAAATGAAAAAAAAAAAATGTTGTGCTCCAAAATTAAAAATTTCGACTCGCATTTTGCGTTTCGTGGCTTCCTGAACAATTTTGGTTTCGTGTCTCTGTCCGTCCTTCCGTCTATCAGCCCACATTTGCCACAGCCTTCCACAATTTCGATCGGATTTTAATGTAATTTTCAGGAATAGTGTCGGTTCAGCTCTAGATGGTCCCCTATTAGTTTCATCATGATTTAATCAGCGGTACGCTCTGAGCATACGCGAACGTGATTTTCTTGTTACAGTCATAAGTCCGTCAATGTTGAAGTCATTTTGGTCAGATTTTCAGGGATGACGTGGGGAAGGTCTCTTGAGGTCCCTGCCGACATTTATCGTGATTGAACCAGTGGTACGCTGTGCGCATGTGCGAGCGTTTTTCTGTCTATATTTCCTTGCCACAGTCATGACTTCCACAATTTCCATTGGATTTCAATGAAATTTGAGGAATAGTGTGGGTTTAGCCCTAGATAGTCCCCTATTAGTTTCATCATTATTGAATCAGCAGAAGGTACTCAGCGCATGCGTGGACGTAATTTTCTCATTGAAGTCACGTTAAACTCCACTGTTTTGTTGATTATAAAGCATGTTACAATATGTATAATCTGTGTATTTATCTTTTAATATGTTATTCTTCATAAATTCATATACATTTACCCAGTTAAAGTATCTATAATTGTATAATTGTGCTATAGCCTGTATAAATATAACAATAAACCACAACTATCAAGTATTCAACGAAAAATCATCTAGAGAAGTCTCCCTTTAAGGAAACCGGCAGGGTTGTGTGAACTGCATTTCTAGAAGCCGTAAGGTTCCGGACAGTTACCATTACCGTTTGTAGGTATAAAGATTATATTCGTAATCGTGCATATTCGTCAAGGAGTGCTACCCTTCCCACCACCACTTGTGCCTGCTACTGCTCATCTTCTATCGATCGGATCGTTGTATCGATTCAAACAAAGTACCAATTCATCGATCTCTGATTCGAATCTACTACGAAGAACCGATAGAAACTAACTTGATAGAATCCATCCGCCCGAAATTCTAGTTTTCCGATTTTTATTCTTTCAGTTGTTTACCTACCTATTTCTTCTTCTTTTCGTCAGGGGTACCGGCGCTACCCGCAGTACCCCTGATTCTACACCCCTGGGATACGCCCATCTTTGCCCACGGCCACTTTTTCCCGGAGCGCTATCACTCTACACTACCTACATGTTCCTACTACCTCATAGGTCAGGTCAAGGTTTCTTCTAACGAAAATTCAAACACAAGCCTCACTGCTTCATCCTACTGCTTCCTGTCGCTTTTCCTCGAAACTGCAGATCCCCAAATTCGGCTCTCAAATCACATACTGACCGATAGTGGTTCTGAAACCTTGCATTCTCTTTAAAAAACTCTACCATAAAAGGGGACATTTGTTGCTACATTTGTATACTTTTCACTGCCTTGAATCGAATGGAACTTGTCGGGTTTTTGTACGGCCTTCCGTTTGCTCCAACACGCTTGTGCATGATAAATGAAAAATTAGAGTCCGATTGTTCAAAATAATTACAAAAAGTTCAAGAATTCAAACAAAAGGTGATTGTACAACATATAGGTAGATAATAATTGTGAAAACTGGATGAATCATCATAACCCCTTCCCTATGAATAAGGTATGATGAAACTGTTGTCATAAATATGTACATGTTTTTTCATTTTAAATTTTATTCAACATTTTCTTGAAGCCATTAAATAGAACATAGAACCTTTGCCGTAATTCTATTTTATTCGAGAGATAATATCGAGATGAGCTCGTTCCAATCTAAAGATTTTCACGATTCTCATACCGTTCCAGCTTTCTACCACTGAAGTTTGTTGAATAAGTTTGTTAGGACTAAGTGTTCACTTTTCGCTGATAAAACTTCTTTCAAGAAGTTCCCCATTACATAACTTAATTTTCTTGAGAATGTAACGCATTTTCCTACCGTGTTTTCAATGCTGAACAGACTAACTTCATCTATTTTTCAAGTTGTGTTCGGACAAGGGCTTCCTGAAGAGAGTGTTGAAGTAAGAAAACAACACTGTAAACTTTTTATCAAACGCTTGTTTGCTACAGTTGTGTTATGTTTGTTTCAGATAACACTAAATTATGTAGCTATAAATCGCAGTACTCTCCCGAATAATAATCGAATTTGGGTGCCCGCCAAACTTGAATAAATGAGTATTCCTTATAACAACTACTGAATATGGCTCACATTACATTCCAAACAATCACCTCAGTTCCGATCATGGCGGTGTTTATGATGGAAATACTGATGAAGAAAACGGAAACGCTGTCACATTATGCGTAGATTGACGCCAAGCATTGTTTTCTTCATTCAAGGGCGTCATGAATTGGGGCTGCTAAGCTAGATCAGACTCAATGTAGATTCACAAATGTGGGCGTGAAGCATACACTTAGAATGCAGGAGGATATTTATAATGTATATTATAAATTATATATATATATATATATATTACGAGGAAAGGATTTACTTGACATAGAAGACCGAAGAAGGTCGACCGCACACCTTCTTGACGCTTTACCTGTAAGCTCGGTGTCCTACCTGGTTGTAAGTTTGTTTTCTCAGGTTATTTTGAGTGGTTGGTGGTCTGGTTTGTTTCTCCAGCTTGCTCGAGTTGTTTGTTTGGTGTTAATTTCTGAATTTCTGATCTATTTTTTTTTTTTTTTTTTTTTTTTTTTTTTTAAGTTATCTTTTTTGTTAAATTTATTTTCTATCTAGTCGCATTTATTATAGAGGTCTTGAAAATTTTAGTATTGGAGTATTTTATCGCGATTAATTCAATTCCTTCTACTAAACTCCTATGAAGACTAAATTTTTCAAGCGTTAGGTGGATTCTTTCGGAGATTGTACCTCGAGCGCTGATGAACTCAACTTCAATATTTTGCAGGCCATACTTTTTCTAATGAAACCCGACTATTTTGGGTCATTATTTTCTATAATGAACCTTCGTAATCGACCAAGACAGAAAAAAAAGTCAATACCCCCTGTAAATTTTTTGGTTTACGTTTTAAAATGCGTAGAATCCAAAAATTGGATTTAAAAAAAATTGGTCCGTCCGTCGTCCACAGCTTTTCTCCGAAAATACTAGACTAAACTTTATGAAACTTGTGTTAAAAATCAAATCTGGTGTCTAAATGGTCGTAGAAGCTCAGCATTGTCGTTGCTAGGGATATGATACTTCGTCGTTTTTCATCCCACAAAATTCGTTGACCATTCGTTCGAAAGCTCTCGATTTATCCAACCATACTATATTAACTACTGCGAAGTGCGTGGCCAACAAGCTCAGTTATGAGCATGGTTATTGTGGTGAACTCTCCACCCCTAACCAGCCCTTTTCAGGGCTACCAAAAATAAGTTCACACTGTAGAACTATACAAGAAAGACGTCAGGCTACGTCTAAACTAAATAACGGAAATCGCCAACAAGATTATGCGAAATGCATAATCACCAAGGAGATAAATTCGACGAAAGACAAAACGCGTCAAGCTAAAAGCTCACTGCACGAGGAAGACGTGGCGAGCCGACAAAGCTTACACACAAAAATTGCCTTGAAGCAAATAACATTCAAGGACAAAAAAAGCTAGACGCGCTCTATTGAGAACGGGCGAAAGAAGAAGATTCACCTCTCACACGATAGAGGATTAACAAAAATATCGCGAGCCAACGACCTTCAAATTCAATCAAGGGCAAGACAAAGCCAGATGCGCTCTTCACATCGCGCTCTTCGCGGCCCCGGGGGGGGGGGGGGGGGGGGGAAGATCGCTCTTCACATTCCGCCCACCGAGCGCGACCGATCAAATCGGAAGCTGCGGCTCATCTCGAAACGAACCATTAGGAGAACAATAGTTCCAGCCAATCAGGTGCAGCATGATCAAATCGGAAGCTGCGGTCCGATTTGAAACGAACCGTTAGGAGACCAATAGATAAAGCCAATCAGATACAGCATCCAAGTATAAATATAGGATGCACGGGCCCGTCGAGCACGATTTGGAAACGAGACACTCTACCTCTCTTTCAAGACTTCTGGTAGCATCGAGCCTAGTACATTCTATACTACTCACTAGTCACTACCAACGTTCTTCAGTCAGGAATACCACCCGGTTCAGAGGTTCCTCGATCCTCCTGAACGCCCGCTGGGATATTCCGAGACGAGCCACCTGAACCATTCGACTTATTCGTTGGTTGACCGCTGGGACTCGCCAGGTGATCAATATCCTCATCCAGATTGATCAACTGCATAAGGGAGTTCTTTTCAGAACTAATCGGAGGACCCTCCTATATATATAGACGTATATATATATATATATATATATATATATATATATATATATATATATATATATATATATATATATATCGAAGCGAGTCCCCGATCTCACGAGTGCTCTTTTCAGAGCAATCCAAGGACCCTCTGGTTTCACACTAGAAGCGAGTCCCCGAACATTTCTCGTTCTTTTACAGAACCAAGGAAGCAAAAAGATTTCCTAAATGGAAAGAAGTCCTTCCTTCCACCCCTTTAACGGGGTGGAACATCCAAGCGCTGTCGGCAGACAGACCAGCCCCGAGGATCGAGCGGGTGATTCGCACGAGACACGTAACCACCCCCCTCGCCTGACACGTGGCAGTGCCCACGAAAGTCAAAAGCCTAGCCTTGAAACTTCGAGCGCTACAATGGCAAGTCCCTCACGCGGACCAGACCCATCTCATCTTCCTATATCACGGCAAGATCGAGCTTTGAATACGACATATCCGTATACCCCTGTATCGGAAGAAAAATACGCAGCTAACCAACTGCCGACCCCTTTAAAGGGTAACTCACATACGAGTATTTCAACAACGGCCGGCTATACGTCCCCTCAGGCCGGATATCAGGCAAATACAAGTGCCTACGACGATTCTCAAGTGTATCAAACACACTCAGACAAAGGTACTTTTCAGTACCCCAAAATGACTGTCTCATATCATGATGAAAACATAAGATTGAGACCTAAATATTCTCCGATAGGAGAATATCACACAGGCCAACCGCGAGAGGCACGGACTGAGGCGAACTCACTCTACGGTCCCAACGTGTCCTACCAAGAAAAACTCAACAATACTCGAGCAGATAAAGGTACTTTTTCGTACCTCTCGTCCGAATACTATCAAGAGTCTAACCCACACAACCAGCACGCTAGCACCTTCCGTGACGTGCCGCTAGGAGTTCCGACTCCTAGTATGACATATATAAATCCACTACAGTTAAGTGAATAATTGTTTACACACAGGTGATCATTCTCAATTATTGATATTGTGAACATGATTGCAACTGCTTGTTAATTTCTGATGATTTCATTGAGCTAGTGTTTCGATTATGTGATTCATAGCAGGTGATCCGAATATTGCGAGAACGGTTTGATTTGTGAAGCGGTGGTTAAATCATTTTAATAGGTAATTTCTATACTTTACACCATAGGAAGCTGTAATTTCGTATGTAGCCTCTTTATCCTCTTTCTATAATAAAGTGAATGTTTACTTGCGAGTTTCTATTAGGAGATCATCATCTCACAATAGCTCAATCGTCGTGATCATTTCTATAATAAAGTGAATGTTTACTCGCGAGTTTCTATTAGGAGATCATCATCTCACAAGAGCTCAATCGTCGTGATCATTTCTATAATAAAGTTAGAGCGAGGAGCTAAAACATGATTCCATGTTTTTTACATTTTAGCAGTCAGGCTCAAAGTAATAACATCCGGGGGGGTCAAGGGGGGCGAAGCCCCCTAGCGGGGTAAAGGGGCGGAGCCCCTTGCGAGGCCCGAAGGGCCGAGTCATTGTATAAAGATTCCTTATACAATAGATGAGTTCTCTCTAATATGTAGGTAACTCCACAAAATGAACCAATATCTATGAAATAAAAACGTAGAAGGAAAATTCTTACTTCTAAAAAGAGAGAGGGAGAGAGAGAGAGAGAGAGAGAGAGAGAGAGAGAGAGAGAGAGAGAGAGAGAGAGAGAGAGAGAGAGAGAGAGAGAGAGAGAGAGAGAGAGAGAGAGAGAGAGAGAGAGGGAGAGAGAAAAAGAAAGTAAACTAAACAAAAGTAATCTTCAGTTTGTGGTCAAGATAATCAAAGGTAATCATTTCTTAAACAATAATAAATCATATACAGTTAATATATATTATATTTTCAATATGAATACTAGCTAATATATTACCATTATTCTTTTACAATCATTATAATGTTCATTCACTGCACCGTGTTAATATCCTTTTACTATTACTATTTAAAATCTATATAAGTACGCTGTTTCCAATCTTATAACCCCGCTTCACAAATTAAATTGCCCAAGAATGTCCTAATTCTCACGTTCGACAATAAAAAAATTTCCCAACAAGATGGCCTCATCTACGACCCGACATTTTAAAATATTTAATATCTCGTAGGAACAGAAGGACCTATTTCCCAAGTATTTGAGCCGATACACTAACATCTTCCGTTCCGTGCCTTTCGGTGTGTGGTTGTGTGTGTGTTGAGAGGGAGGCTCAAGGGAGACTGCTGAAGACGCATGAGAGGTCACCGATCAGCTGGGTGAGCTCCAAAGCCATTTTGTCTACTATTCAACGCAGGAAGCTGAAATTTTAGAACGCTGAAGCACAAAAACGTTACTTTCTTCATCATTATAGTTCTCGGTCAGCCTTAGCTGATTCAGCAGGAAGCTGAAATTTGGGAGGGAGGCTCAAGGGAGACTGCTGAAGACGCATGAGAGGTCACCGATCAGCTGGGTGAGCTCCAAAGCCATTTTGTCTACTATTCAACGCAGGAAGCGTCTATTTCACGCGGATCTCCTTACAAGAAAATGCGCTATCATGTGACTCACTTCGTGAGCACAGATCTACTTGTTTTTTGTTAGCTACAATACTATCAATCCTTCTTATTGCTCCGTTTGCCTTGGTACCATTACCCTTCTCGTTGTCTGTCAAACCCTTGGATTTGAGATGTTGTGCAATTTTACATTTACCTTCTTGTTTTTGGTAGATTGAAGCTCTTTAAGTGAACAAGCCCGCAACTGTTCGTATGTACATTGCATACTGAACATAAATTTGAAGTGCTCTTGCTTCAACATGAAACTTGGCAGCCCTGGACTAGAAATTTACTATATTATAGATAACTATACTTAATACTAACAAGAATTGTAAATGATGATGGACATTTTCATTGTTTCAGACGAACCCAGAGACATTGAAACCAGTTCTATTCTACATTCATGGGGGTGCCTATGAGTTCAGAATTCCACCAGGATCGTGGTTCAACCCGACATTTTTTTTGGACTACGATATTGTTGTAGTGATCATCAGCTACCGAATGTCTGCACTTGGTGAGAAATTAAAAATTAAATAAAAACAGTAAAACTAATATCGCACCCGTCGTGGGATACTGTAAGATCTCTCAAAAATAGAATCCTTGGAATCTGCTTTGAGGTTTCCAAATTTTTCATTGGCACCTCAGTCGTCTTGTCGCCATATCAAAAAGCGATCAGTGTTTTTAATCTCTTCATTCACGACTATTCTTTCAAATCCTACCGACAAAAGCTCAATTGGACTTGGATTTAATCAAATTTTCTGTTTCCCCGCCAAATTTTGTGTAGTTACACTTTTCGTCGAGCAGTTTTAAAATTTCCCTTGTCATGTAACAGTATTTTAAGGACTGTTGTCGGTATCGTATTGAATTATTTTTAGGTTCCATTTTGTTTTTGTTTTTTCTCAAAAATTTGTTTAAAAAAAAAAGCGTTTTCGGTATTCAAGCAATTTTTCTAAAATCGTATACAACAAACGTATTGTTCAATTCTTATAACTCACACTGAAGTAAGCTTTGACTTACGTAGGTAATTACGGAACAAATCAGTCTTCTTTCTCTAATTTTAGTTGCCAGATCACAAGGTTCAGTACTCTTTTGAAGATAGGTCCTTCGTGGTATTTAATAAAAAACTTAATATTATTCAACTCACTATGTTTCAATTCATTGGCTAACTTTTTCAAATTGGAACCATAAAGTTTATAAAACTGGCCCATTTAATGAGCCCAAGAAATTCAAAATAATCTACTTGCAGCAACTTCAAGTCGATCACAAGGATTTGTAAAAATAAGCTCCATTATCACATTCTTCATACCTAATACGAATTCAAAATTAAACTCCCCAATAAAAGCATGATTATTTCGAAAAACCAAAACAAGATTCAAGACGTGAAAGGTCCTTGGAACGAACTACCCTGTACTTCGTATTACGCCACGGCTCATATTTCCACCGATTCGTTAGTTGCAGAAATATCTATTAGTAAACCCTTGTGCATTCGTCACCATTCCTACTTAATTGAGGTTGAAATTCTGGATGAGTGAAAACGAGATAAATCGTCGTTGTTATTAAAACCGGTAGTCAGTATTTACATTCTTTCTTTAAACTCATTATATTTGGCCAAGTTTCTACTGAATTTCATATCTGTCTCCAAATGGCCACAACTTCATGATCCCACAGGGAATCAAATTCAGAAGAGGCTTACAGGTAGAGCAAAGAAAGAAGCTCAAAGAAAGGAACTTCAAACTGAGTAATGAAGGGCCTTTCAAAATTATCCCGTAAATCTTGCCGTAATTAACTTCTCAGTTCCAATTTTCTCGAGGTGGTTAGACATTGGCCATACACCAATTCGAACTAAATCTCTCTTGACGAAGTTGTGGAAACACATTTTAATGAAAAACGGAAGTAGAGATGAACGGTATCTTATTCCCCGAAACCAGTTATTGTTTGTTACTGATGATGACGTAACCGTTGTTATCAATCCAATCAATTCGAATTGTAGCTAAATGTTTTCACACACTACTTTATAAAATGAATCCTTCGCCTTATATAGTTATGAGACCGATATGGTATACAGACACCTTCGATTTCGAGCAGGTTTGAAAACAGATGGTCAACGGTCCGTCGGCACCGACAGATGGTCGATGATTGGCGTGACCACATATTCTTAATGCTATATCTCGAAGTCACAATGAAATGAGGGTCCTTAAACTGTTGCAAGAAGCTTGGGGTTATGTGGGGCAACATCCAATTATCATCGAAACGTCAAATTCATCAGTCGCGATGAGGGATGATTCGGTGAGATGCTGTTGGGGAACGCCTCAGTGATAATCATCTTTGACAACCATATCATTGAGGCTGAAGCGCTTTGTATTCAATGAAGTCCTGTCTCAATCTTTCCTCTAAGTATGGAAGTCAGGTAGGGTTCCGTAAGTGGTCCATTGTGCTTTAATACGCGATCTTAATGTGGGCATTGCCTAATCTGTTCACTATGCTGAAGAAAAAAAGTCTCTAAAGTTTAATAGACCGGTATTTTTTTTTTTTTTTTTTTTTAAGATATCAAAAGGTACGTTAAATGGTAACTTGCCTTTATTTTTAAAATATAAAATACTATTCAATGGTGAAATTCACTCGCCACAGTGACGCTATGGCTCCTAACTCAACATTTTTCGAATGGGAACCACAATCGTGCGCCAAAATGTAAAATATCGAGTTTTTGGAGATATTCAATAGTCATGTGTGATACATTTTTTAATTATTTAAATTATTGCACTTGATTAATTTCAGCTTGTAACCAATAAAATATTTTACATTATAAAATTACATATCATATACAGAGTCACATCCTAATAAATGCTGCTTTCATTAATGTGATTAAATGTTTATAGTCACCCTTTTTTGGAGTTTTCAATACATTAGGAAGATCTTGATAATACCTGTGCGAGGGACTATCTCTTCTTTCTACTCCGTACAAAGGGCATAGTAAATTTAAGTTCCACGTTCTCTCTGTGTCTTCGCAAAACTCACAAAACTCCGATTCAGCCATTCAGCCGATTCATCTAGTGATACATGATTTTCGGGTGTTTATTGATGTTCGTAATACCGACCTGGGAAAACATGGAAAAACTAAATTGTAGTAAGCTATGCTCTGTGAGTAAACGAGTAAATAAATGTGCCTCTGGTAGTTTTTTGGCGAATTTTTTCAAAATCTCATTTTATAATTGAATAAAATTTTAAAAATAAACGGGAGTTTCCATTTAAATTTTTTGATATCTTAACCTATTGCGGAGACGCAAAGCTTTGTTTTTTCCAAAAGCGATGCACTGACTCTTAGTTGGGTGTTACGTTTTTATTAATTTTAACGTAGGTATGTATACGGGGGTTTTTTTTTTTTTTGTGTAATCAGTAGCCATGATGTGGGTTATTACTTCAAACAGCGCATATATCATGCTTTTTGCTAAATAAAATCACAAAGAAATTTCATGTACAGTCTCAAATTTATTCAATCAACTTTTCACGTGATTTTCAGTCTTGAACTAGATTTTTATACTAAAAGTTTTTGTACTAATTGTAAATAAGACAATTAAATTGTAAATATACAACTTTATTTTCCAAAATCTACAAACAATAAATTCTCAGCTACCTATATTTGTATTTGAAATCACTTTTTTTTTTCTTTTAGAACTCGGTAACGTAATAACATACACAGAGAACAGTAAAATGGGTCGATAATAAAACTAGTTGGTAATTTACTTCAATTCAGTTTTCACCATACAATTGGTAGTTAAAAATTTCTTTGCACTCAAGTAGTGAAAACTTTCTTTGCACTCGAGTAGTTAAAAATTTCTTTGCACTCAATGTGCTCACATTTCAAAACAATGTAAGTAAAATTATACAATCGATATTTAAATTCGCTCATTCAAGTATCCTGCATGACTAGAACTTTTTTATTCACTAATACATGACCAAATCCCAACAATAGCTATTCAACAAAACCCTAAGTGCTCCTATTAGTGTCCCCACCGATTCTTCGATAGGAAGAGAAACGAGCTTAAGGCGACGCACCGTCTCAGAATCAGTCCCAAAAGACAGGTGCTGGGTGAGAACATTCTCGCCTCACCCCTTCCTAAGCGAATAATTGACAAAGTCACAATTACCGTAGGTTCCTAGCGATAGGATAGGAGGGTACTGAAGGGATGTGATTTCCCGCCTACCCTTAGTAGGCTCTGGTGGGGGGTAAGTGGTAGGAGCCCAACTAAGAAACATGCGTCACTGCAATAGGTTAAAAAAAAATTTTAATTGCTTGTCAATTGAATTAGACTTTCTGCATATATTATATACTCCCAGATGGAAAAGAATTAAAATCTAGGAATCATTTCAGAATGCCTCAAAACGGATTTCCATGGAGTAAATCTTGGGAAATCTTTGTTTAAAAATGTTTGGAGCCATTGCAATAGCTTCGTATTTTGAGGAAATTTGCTAAAAGGTCTAAACTCTCAAGTCGCTGGGTGGATCAGGTAAAGCTTCAACTTTCTAACATTCGTGGCATCACCCTAAGGCCCGTTTCACACTAGGGGGTTGAGTTGAAAGCTAACGAGAGCTCAGTCACCGGCAACCCGAACGTTTCTGACGTGAAAAGAGGAGTCACAGACGAGACCCATTGTTTTATTACTAGGTTCGTTTAATGGTTTTTCCCCTGATATTTTTTCCCTAATTTTTTTACATTTGTTAATTCATTATTAATATTTTTCCCATTTTTTACATTCATTATTCACTAAACTTGGGAGAAAAAGGACAAAGGTGCGTAAATTAATGCAAAATAAATTGACCAATGATCTAGAAAAAATTTATTTCCCATAATTCAAAATGAATGCGCCAATAAAAATTACTGTGTAAATTATGAATTTGAATTTTTCATTTGAAGGTGTTCTATTTGCTAGTAAAATATGCAAAATACGCCCGAATCCGAGACCTTAGCATGCAACTGAACTTGTGCTACGAGACGCTGTGACGGGTCTTGATGCAAGTTCGCTTGGGACTCCAGCAGCCAAGTCACGCACGAGCTAATGTGAACGGGTAGAGGCGATTCCCTTATTTTTCGATCCTGGCACCCGTCACGTCGACTCGATTGCTCTCAACTCAACCCTCTAGAGTGAAAGGAAGACTTTGCAGTTTCCAAAGACCACTCAGGAGTAGGAAGCTAAACACGGAACATGATGGTAATGACATGGACTTTAAAAACGGTGCTACTTTGCCCTCGTTCAGGAACTGAAATTCCCACTCCCCTCCAAGCGCCTAACCCATTCCCCAATCTAACAAACTTTGCCATTTCCAGTATTTATTACTACAGTACCTGTTCGAAAAATCTAACGAGTAGATCGAGTATGGGGACTCTATTCAAATTATTGAATAAGTTTTCAATTGCTGAATGGCCTCAGGAAGGTGTCCATTGACAGTAGGTGGTGGTCAACAACCCAGGTGCAGGGGCGGCCAGTGAGGGGGGGGGGGGGGGGGGCATCGGGACATTGCTCCCGTACTTTCGGGAAAAAAAGTAACAAACTAGAATGTAGCCTTTACAAGTAAATCATCGTTTCAAATTAGAACGAAAAGGGCAGCGTTTAGCTCCATGCTGTGACTCCAAGGTGGATGCTAGAAGGATTTATGCCAAAGATCCATCTACTAACAACAAACTACGTGGATTGTTATATCACTCTATCGAGAGAGAAATTCCGTCAATTCAGATTAGGCGGTGAAGGGGTAAATACAGGGAAATAAAGGACAAGGAACGGGAAATAAAGGACAAGGAATGGTAAAGAAAGGTCATAAGAGATATTTCTCATGATATTCGGGGCCTTGCCCCAAGACTGTTTCCACTTTTCTAAAGACCGTAGAATGAAATTTACGTCATGATTGGTTTCCACTAGAGGAGTTTTTGTTTATTCCATTAGCCAAACTGATTCTCTTCTAGTCACTCCATGATTCAAGGAGGGGAACCACTTCTAGTGTCATGCCTTCTTTTACTCTGTGATATCTTCCCTATTATCCGTGCTGAGTTCTCTTGGCTCCATGGCTGTGGAAAACTACAACCTCTAAAGTGTAGGAAGTAAGATCATATTTCAGCTCCTAGTTTACATGTTACATCATTACTTTCCTATTCTATAGCCTAGGATCCTACTTATTCTGCTGTTTTAAATGTAAAAATGTGTTCATATTGTAGTGAATAAGAATGACAAGTATACCTTTAAAAAGGCTTTATTCTACGGAATTATACTAAATAGAAAATTTGAAAGTTGGCATTCAGAAACTAAGATCTAAATTGCACAGCAACGCACAAGCTGGTAGTGGCTACATTCACCCTCCTCTCAGAATCGAATTTAGTCTTCCAAGTAGGATAGGGGTCTTGAAGTTCTCAAGCTCCTTCTTAATGTTGATTTCCAGGTACTAGGATTCTCCAGTCTCTCGAATGAAGGCGAGGGTCTAGGAGTTCGAGGTTCAGAGTGAGATGCGTGACATTAGCGGGTGTCAGAGCACATACTAGCACAGCAGGTTTTGATCCACCGAAGTCAAACTAATTATTCTGCTGCAAAACGACCCGGCCAACAAACAAGTCTGAACAAAGATTTGACATGAATGATCGGTCAGTTTTAGGATAAGTATGAGTGAGAATTTCGAGATCAGCTTTACACGTTCCAATTATATTGGCTCGATATGATTTACACGCTAAACCCACTTCATGTTTTGACGAATTGATGTTAGTTGCCTAGCTATTCGCTCGTCAATCAGAGTCAAGTCACTCCCCGAGTCAAGCATTCTGTTAAGGTGGTGTCCCTCAACTTTCACAATAGTTTTGACTTTGGATGAATGTCAAATCAAGCAAGATCGAATGGTAGCAGACGTTGATGCAACTGATTTATAGTTCATGGAACGGTTGCTCGGGTGTGATCGACAAACATTTGAAAAATGACCGAACTTGTCACAATTTCGACAAGTTTTCTCGCGTGCAGGACACTTACTTCTGGAATGTTTCACTTTGCCACAGAAAAAATCATTTTGCATTTATGGCTCCAATAGTTTGGTCAGTGTGGTTGATTTTAGAATTGGGAATGTTTGCCAAGGGTGGGCTTTCATTCGAAATTGCATTGATGGCAGGCTTGTCGTACTGCAAGGATGTTGTTTTGCCAATTCCAGTGAACGAGCCTGAGCATGTGCTTCAGACAGTGTGACGGTAGAATTTTCTAGTAGACGTTGCCGTATAAGTGGATCAGACAAACCCCTGAAAAAAGAATCACTTATACAGTCATCCCTGTTTGTTTCTGCTGTGACTGCTTTAAATTGGCAATCTCGACTCAATGTTCGGAGTGATTCCATGTAGCGATCAATAGATTCGTTAGGTTGATGTTTTCGTGTTGATAATTTATGTCTGGCAAAATTTTCGCTTAGAGGACTTGCAAACATATCTTTGAGAATTGTGATGGCATCATTATAAGTTTGGCATTGACTCACGTATTCGTAGGCTGAAAGCGAAATTTAGTTGATAAGAAGCCGTAGCTTCTCTTCTTCAGTAGCTTGAGCACTTACCACGAAGTTGTGGAATCGATGGAACGAATGATTCCAATCAGGCACGTAGCCACAGGGGGGGTCCATGGGGTCCGGACCCCCCCCAAAATTTGTTGATGAATTAAAAAATTATTCATGGTTAGGGTAGTATCTATTATTTCACTAGCACGAACTACCAACAGAGAATATTCGTCTGATGTGAAATTCTTCAGAAATTATTTTTATAATACTCATAGGTTCTGCTAATAGCTCCAATACGTAGAGGTAAGATTCCTGAGATAAGAAGTTAGATATTTCGGTACATGGACATGGGTCATGTATACGACCTTAAAGACAGATCAACGCCGCTAGCACTATACCTGAACGACCCGTGTAAGCCTTGCCGTGTAGCAACTCTTCATACCTTTCAGCACTCCACATTTTTATTATAGTGTTCAGAAGCCTTCTGACATCTTCCCCTGAAGAGATTCCTTTCTCTCTCTGGAGGACAGTACTATAGAGGAAGAAATTTCTCTCCGAATCTCCTATTCCCTCGGCCTACCCTTTCACTTCATCAGCAAGGAGTGACACGCAGACCGCTCCCTGAGGCAACTCGTACTGCTTTCCTTGCAGACGCATGGCTCTCTGTTACAGCATGTCCCATCTTAATGTGGTTCAGCCTCCTGGAGAATTTAACATCCCGTCCCCGAAGCCTCTTATGAAATAGTTCTGAATAGCATCAGCATTTGGTATTGATATTACACTTTGAGTACCACGGTTGGTATTCAGGTTCACAATATTTGGATGTCTGGAGCGTATTTGTAGAGTGAGTTCTCTTCTTGTAAAGCCTCTAGAACAATGGAGACATAGGGTTGCATTGTCTCTTTGACTATTCACCTAGGTATCATCCATGTTACTGAGCTACATAATTACGTTGCTCCAACGATATCACAACAATAACAATAATTAAGTTAACATTTTTGGAATGTGTGAATGAGACAGAATTTGGCAATTTGGCACTCAACTTCGAAGTAGGAATTTGAAGAAGTATGACTGGTAGTGTGAACCTGTCTGGTACGTTTTCCATAGGTTTACGGTAAGGAAAAAAAAAAAAAAAAGAAAAAAAAAAAAAAAAAACGCGATCTAACGCTTCGAAAATCGATTTTTTTGCGGAGCGGAAATTTACACAACACATCACCATCCGTTTCACCTTTGAGGCGTATGATTCCTTTTTTGGATCCTAATCGTTGCAGATTTCACCGGCCACAGGGTAGGGAACTTTTCTGTCGCCATAATATATTGGATGACAACTTCTTTTTAAATAATGGGCACTCCTTAGACAGTGCCCCATGTTGGCCATCGCAATTGGCACACTTTGGCGGCTTTGCGCATGATGTTTCAGCCTTACTGTGTGGTGTAAGACCACAGGCACACATCTCATGCTCAGCCTTACATCGGCGGCTAGTATTCCCAACTTTAAGGCATTTATAGCATCGCATTGGCGGAGGAATGAACGGCTTCACCTGCAAGTCACAAAGCAGGGGACCTGGTGAAACGGTAATAGGTGGACTTTAGAGCGCAAACGTCAGCAAAAAAAAAGGTGTCAGATGACCCTTTGATGCACCTACCACGCTGCAAGGGGATGACCTCAATGACAGAGTCTCTGTGCAAAGAACAAGTATAGTGTTTGAAAACAATATGCACTGTATGCAACCGTTCTACTTGATGGGAAGATGACTTAATCATAGATCATTCTGTTCCCCTACTTTACTATAGAGCGGAGAATTATGGGGTCTTGGTGCTGTGTAATACAGTGAACCCAATATTGGAAGCGTGAAGCCCCGAGTTTCAATGGTAAATACCTACACTATAAGTGGGGCTTAATGATAACGGCCAGTGTTCGAACGCCTTTCTCATTTGACCATGATGTCAATTCATTATCCACTGTCGTTCGCGGCTGATGACGTGCTGGATTCGATGTCTTTAAAAGCAAACAGAAAAGTCTTACTATAAACATTTTATGGTCAACTAAATACCTAAAAATTGAACTTTTGTTGTTGTGTAAAGATCAAGATTTATCATGATTGCATTTATTTATGATGTACCTACCTATTAAATATTTTTGCCTTATTAAAGATAGTATTTCATCATGTTTGTAAAACATTTGTTCTCCTGTGACTTAAAATTCGTATTTTAAAATTTATTGAAATGGGAAGAGAGCCGATGGGCGAGGGGGTGTGGGGTGGTGGGGGGGGGGGGATCTGGACCCTCCCCGAGGCGAAATCCTGGCTACGTGCCTGATTCCAATGAGCAGAAGCTGACGGGGAGTCTGGGTATAGTTTTAAAACGTTCTAAGAAGATGATCCATAATTCAATAATTCCGTAGAATAAATTGTAGTGAATGAGAATGACGAGTTTACTTTACAATGGCTTTATTCTACGGATTTAGGCTGAATACAAAATTTGAAAGTTGGAATTCAGAAATCAAGAACTAAATTGCACAGCAACACACAAGCTGGTAGTTAGGTAGAAAGTACTAATCACTACACATATTTCTCTAATACATTCCCAATTCCTATACTATTCACGTCTTACCTTTGAATAAGGATAGGTAGATTGTATGTTCAACAACAGCCCCTAGCACCTGATCCTGATTAAATAAGGTCGGTTTGGGTCTCAAGATAAGTTTCCTTCAAATTTTATTCCACATATTCGTTTGCACGTGTATATTAACTTTGTTTTTAGCGAATTTTCTTAGAAAATAAAGCTATTGCAATGGCTCCAAAAATTTTAAAATAAAAATTTTCAAAAATTTTCTTCATCGAAATCTGTTTTGAGACATTCTGAAATGATTCCTGGATTTTAACGCTTTTTTATGTATATATATATACCTATATATATATATATATATATATATATATATATATAGATATATATATGTATATATATATATGTATGTGTCATTCCAGACGATAACTCTCGATAGAATTAAGATAAAAACTTCATTCTTTCGCCAAAAAATCAAGCATTTCAAAAGAAAGGATGAGTTCGTTGGACAACACTTTTTGAGCACATTAAATTGGTCAAATTTCAAAAAATGTACTTAAAAAATCACTAAAAAAGGCAAAAAACCGCTAAAAATTAACAAATTTCTATTTTTTAGCAGAATGCTACTCGAAAAAAATTAATCGAACATGAACTAGGACATTTAAAAATTTAAGCACAAGATTTTACTGAAAAATGTACTTAAATTTCATTAAAATAAGCTAAAAATCGATAGGAACACTTGAAAAAATTGTAAAAATCCACAAAATCGTTTGTTCATTGGAATATTACTGACAAAAAGTTAGTTTGCTATAAAATGTATAATAAAATTTTTATTTGTCCCCAAAGTGCTCAAATTTCAACAGAATTTAACATAAATGTAATACGACCATTTATGAAAATTCGCTCATACGATCATGCTGCATGACTGGAACTTTATGTTTTACTTACATTATTGGAACTTGGTAGCAATGTTTCCACCCGAGTCAAACACTGTGGCGAATTCGCAATCAAAATCCTCTACAGATCGTAATTATGAAGAGAGGGTGTTCATTAAAAGTTTGGGGAGAGACACCCCACACTTGAAATTAACACGAGTTGCTAAAAACGGGAAGGGAACTCGTAAATTCAACCCTGAATTTTATAGCAAATACGAATGGATCACTGGGTGCCCTAGAAATAATGCTCTGTCTTGTTTTCCTTGCTTAATATTAGGTGGGGATGGGTTGTGGACTCAGAATGGTGTGACTGATATAAAATATCTGACAGATCGGATTAAATCTCACGAATCTAATCAAAAACGTCTCAATAACATTACAGAATTAGCTTTGATTGGCCGATCTAACATAACACAGTTAGATTCAGTTCATCAACTTGCTATCAAGAAACGTAATGAGCAAGTAGACAAAAATATATATACTTTCTAAAATTATAGATTACATCAAGTTTTGCGGTCTTTATGAAGTAGGATTAAGAGGCCACGATGGGAGAGATAGTTCATTGAACCGAGGAATCTTTCTGGGCGTAGTGACAAATCAGCCAAAACTGACGATATTTTGAAGTCACATTTGGAAAAAGCTACAGTGTTCAAAGGCACCTCCAAAACCAAACAGAATGAGCTACTTGATGTATATTTCATGTTTTACAAGATGCGATAAAACTAGAAATTGCTAATGCTAAATATCTATCCGTTGAAGCAGATGAGACGACAGATTGTTCTTGCAAAATTCAATTCACTATAATTTATAGATATTTGATTGTCAATCAAGTGATTGACAAGCAGTTTGAGTACAATAAATGAGATTTAATTATAGATTCGATGTTGAAACAATCTTCGGCCTTCTTCTTCGAACGTATATTTATTCAGTCGTTCATTCTACCACTTAACACACTGCAAGGTATGATTGAGATTTTAAGCTGAAAACTGGCGGTTGACAGTTCTGATGGAGAACGAATCGAATTTGAGGTTCCTATTACATGAATATCTACTCACCGGAATAAGTAGAGCACTAAATTGTATAGTTGGCAGCATCGAAATCGGACTCCACAAATCCCACTACAAAAAATATGGCTAGCGAAGAAAAGTACTCCAGATTTTTCCTAATTAAGACTGTTTATAAATGAGTTTATCCTAATAATTCATCCACAGCCACAGCCTCTCCTCCACTCTAAACTCTTAACAAAAGGGAAAGCCACGTTAGGACAAACTTCTTAAACTTCTGCAATCATTGCCCTCAGGTTTTCTAAGTTTCGAAGATGAAACTGTGCCCGGAAACATGGGTTTGAAAGATCAGCGTCTCGCTCTGAAATGGACTTACGACAACATCAACTACTTTGGAGGGGACCCGACGAAGATCACGCTGTGTGGCGAAAGTGCTGGCGGGGCCTCCAGCCATCTTCACGCTATCATGCCGAGCACCAGACGTGAGTTACAAATTATTTCGGCTTTAAAACATCCAAAGTCTTTCACATGACGGGTATAGTTTTACATGGGTATATTCTAGCATGAATTTATGCTAAACTATTAAACTTGCCAATTTCCCAAGTAGGCTCCTGGATCTGGAACCTTTGCGGTAGTCAAGTGAATCCCTTTCAACACGCATTTCAGTTCTCCCATTTTCTATTCCATTTCGTTTAAACTTTGGAAGAGAGCGAGTTGGATTCGCTACAAATGTGGAGTCGTTGGATTCCCAATAAATTCGCCATATTTGGCGTTTGTGGTAGCCTGTGTGAATGAGCAAGCATTAAATACAGTCGTCACTAATACTGAGGATTGAGACGACCTCAATATGGAGGGATGAGCCAAACGTATAATAACCATGCACCTTGTATCGAGACATGAAACCACTAATCAGTTGGTAATTGCTCGTAGTGATATTTCTTATTCAAAACTTCTGGTAGATAGTCACTATTTTCTGGTCAGTCTCGATGAGTTATCAGTATAATCTGTCGATCAAAGCTCAAAAGCTGTGACGGCAATGTTTTGCGCATTGTTGTGGTTAGAGCGTACGTGGGCTAAATAGTTCTAGCTTTTAGCGAATAAACTTGAAAATATGAATCTAATTTTTCTTACTTATAACAACCTAAAACTTGGATAATCTTGTGTCTCAGCCCAAAATTTAATTCATTGGCTGTGGAAGAATTTATCACCGAGCACTGAAACTTTTGGTTAGAAGGAATGAAATGAACCGGCAAAAAGGAGTTTTACAACTCGGTAGTGAAGTTGTAAGCAGAGGTGGTTGAACTTCGACCCGGTTGTTGAACGCCTGACGAAGGGAGAAGGATGTAAGATTGGTAAGAGCTTTGAAGAGCAAAGAAAGAAGGCAAATTTGATTTAACAGAGGGACACCGCAGCTGTCAAGATATATATATATATATATATAGGTATTTGTATGGTCGGCTGAAGCCCCCACTTCATAGATTCGTGACGTGGGACGATAAGAGATGCTTGACTGTGGGATGGGGCCAATTATGCTGACCTTGAGCAATGCACCTGTCTTCGCGCTGTATTTTGTACAACCTACTCAACTTTTCGAAATTCCAATTTGGGCCACAGCAGACATATATCTATAATTCTATAAAAGTAGCAGTATGGTCTTAGGGCACTGAGTCAAGCTCAAAGTGGATTTGTTACATTATGAGCAGAACCTTTTTCAGCACTCTTCGAATTTGATTCAACCTACAGGGCTGAAATCAATTAATACCTACTCATTCCCCAAATATGTTCAATCACATTGAATATACGATGATGTTTTAAAAAAAAATATGAGGGTACTGAAAAATGCATATGTAGTTCTTAAAATGTATTGGCTAGGTACATACTTTCTGTGTGTACATACTTGGTATGTATTGTAGGTATGTATTTTATTAATTTTTACAGTCAAGCAAATGAATATTCAATAAGATACATACCTAACTGAAACTTGTAGGTTATTCTTTAGCTGAAAACATTTTTAATTAACTACCTTTTTTTTAAAATATAAACTAAAAAATACACTTTGGAACCTAGGTTTACATACTGTGAGTGATAATTTTGAAGAAACGTTGATATCATTTTTGTGTCCTTTTCACGAGTTTTTGTTTGTAGAAGGCATTTATCAATAATTGAGTGAGTTCGACAAAGCTAACGTCTGTAATTCATCGTAATAATAGGAAACCTGTTTTCGTAACATTTTCGTTCAGTATACTTCTCTAAATAGTGTTTGATATTAACTAAAGAAACAGGTTCTTGGAGTAGGTACCATTCTATAATATAATATTTGCAACCTCTGCATGTTGCTCGGTACTACCTGCCCTCCTCTCGCCAGTGGCTACTGTGAATGCAACACCCTTTAATTATTCAAACATTTATAATAATTAGCAAGGTGTGTATCTTTAGGTGCCTCCTAGTAAACACATTTAAGTCTGTGGTAGTCTGCGTGCAACATTCGTAACACCCTCAGTTCCCATCCAAGGTTTATGAAATTTTCAAAGATTGAGCGAGTTCAGCCGTGGATACATCCCTATGAATTTCACCACTTTCAGCTCTATTATACCCAGTGCTCTTGTGCAAACATGAAATTAGGCCATCAGGCGCAGCTCCTAAAGTTTTCAACGTAATTGATAATGGAACCATTGGAAACGTAATGCAAGAGTAAAATGAGGCTGGTGATAAATTTATCAGGAATCGTTTGGATTTAGTCATAGGCTAGCTGGTTTATCCGTCTTTGCCCAGGTTATGGGCAATATAATAAGTGAGGGGTTCACATACCTGATAGGGGATGCGCCAACCTCATCATTGTTACCTAGAAGTCCTACAGAGGCTCAGTATGAAACGTCAGCGCGCCTCCGTACCTCGTAATTGTTTCCGAGTAGTCCCAAAGGAGCTTCATCTAAATTACAGCATTGTGAGTCGATTAGGAAAGAAGTTAGCTTTAGAGGTTCCGAAGCTGATCTAAGTCCCTCCATACTTTGCAATTGTATTCCAGATCTTTGTATTCTAAATCTACCTACATTAATTTCTGGTTTCAGCATCATAAGTCGATTAAGAAACAAATTAGGCTCAGAGGCCCTACAGCTTATCAGTGTGCACTGTGCACCGATATTGAATTCTTGATATTACAAAGGAGGTTCATTTCAAATTGCAGATCCGTAGGTAGACATCTATATGCCAGCGTAGAAATAGGCACCTGCAGAGGGCAAATTAATACAATTAATTAAATCATATACGCATGGGGCAATGTCATCAAAGAACCAGTAATTCTTGAACCATCTCCAACCACACCAGGCCTCAGAGGGGACCTCGCATGTGAGCAAAGACAAGCATCATTTACTCCCCTGGTCTGCTCGGTCGACGGTCTCTTTGCCCCCAGATGGTGGCCTTTACCAAAGTTCTCGCCGAAAAATTGGCTGAAAAATGGTTCAGACCACAAAGACAAATTAGAGGATGGATGAGGGTGGGATCAGGATTCGCGAAAAAAATGGATCTCCGCCAAAGATTTGATAGGGTTTGGCGATGGGGCCGCCCTGTCCTTAGGCATGAATTAGGGAACATTACATCACATTTGACGTTAGTAAAAGAAAAAGAAACCCCTTTCCCAGCTACATGAACAGTTCCCCCTTAAATCAAACATCCTAAATATAAAGTTTTAAAGAATAATCATATATATTTTATAGTCCACCTGATCTCAATATAACGATACTTAAGTAAGTAGGTAATTACCTACTGAAAATGACATAAATATATAGATCAATGAAATGGTTTTAATAATCATCAAAAACTCCGTAGCGGAATGGTCAATCAGAATGTTGACTGTGTCGATTGTGACCTCTCGCAGATCTCTAAGATTTATGAGTGAGAAAATTTGATTTTTAGGTAAAAAATGTCCATAATCTACTAAATTTTGACAATAGGGGTGTCACAGTCAAAGGTTTTTGTTCCAGCGCTAAATCGATTGCGACCACTCTCAGATCTCTAAGATTGATAAATAAGTGAGATAAATCGATTTTAGGTGAAAAATGTCTATAATTGACCCAATTTTCGAGTTCGGCTGCGTGTCTTAAAATTTTCTTTGCAATCTCGCCTCACGGCTGTCTCCTCAGTTTTATTCACAACTTTTCTTTGAAAATTCGCTCTATTAGCCATGCTGCATGAATGAGTAATTTCCTTCTTTTTCGCCGATCGTTTTGCTGTTGCATCCGATTGATACGGATACGCTTTGAAGATCGGGTGGTTTGCGTGGAGGGCGCTGCATGTGATTTGATACGCAACGGTGATACGATACGGACATTTGATACAAGTGTGGACCCGACTTAAGACCTTTGTAAAGCAGAACTTGCAGCTTTATTTATACGGAATTACATTGAAAAAAAGTAAAAAATTGAACCACAGGTTCGACCTGTTGCTCCCTGCCAAGCCAGATGCCAGATTAGATTCTAATTCCAAAAGTGGGAAGCATGAACCTCTTGAGTGCTGGGGACTGAGGGGTATTTTACTCATATTGCCAACCTGCAACTGTTTTAACCTCAGACTATGTTCATGTGTAAAAACTCAATTTATTCATAAGCATATAATGAATTATTTAGTTCCACAAAAAACTGGAAGACTAATAATTTATGAGATCAGTCATCTCACAAAAGTAATCGAGAGGTTCACATAATCTGGTTGCAGTTGAATAAATATTATATTACGAGTAGATACCTACAAGGTTTTTTTTTTTTTTTTTTTTTTTTTTTAATACTCCGAAGATGAAAGAATAAGACCAAGAATGGTAAAGAGATAACTTGAAAAGAAATAGAAAGAACGGAAATGTTGGGTAAAACATGAATAAAAGATTTGTTCCCGTAGACGCAAAAGAAGTAACGAATATGAAGGGATGTGGAAGCTTGAAAATTCCCAGGCTTGTCAGGCAGAAATAGAGCTTTTGCGTCGAACAAATAGTGATCTAGCCACCTGCGGTCTCAAGTATACCTTCCCTCCTATATAATACAAACGAGTAAATAGAATTTCCCTATATAGGAAAGGAAACTCGTTTTCAAGGGCGATGGTTCGCACAAATAAAAAATAGGAAGGACTACCTACGTTATGAACCCCGAAGCCGTGTTCTGTGAAGGTCTTTTGAAGGCAATGATGCAAAAATATACATATACAGTATAGCATTGATTCAGTGAGAAAGTCTATTTAATGATAGGATTTAATGGATAAAGTTTGCAATATTGGAAAAGTACATCAGCTTACTCATACGCCCAGATTAATAAAATCATAAATAAGACTAGGTGTCTGTGCGTAAAGTAGTAAGAATAATGAAATTTCGCTTTTCCCCGTATTTTGGGATCGCAACGAACGACGGCTTAAATAAAACATGTTGAATAAAAATGCTGCGAATAATTTCACAATGGCTCATTATTTCTGTGTTAGATAATGGTTCAGGGCAGATCATTGATGCTATATATTTATGCATATATACAGGGTGAACATGTTTTTACAAACTTCAGGGATCGTTCTGCTACTAAAAGTTCCCTTTGCTTGGGAAGCTTTGCGTTGGTCGTTAAAGTCGAAAAAATGTTTGTCCTTCAATATTAAAATTTCCATTTACTTTTTGCGTTTCAGAGCGTGCTGTTTGGTTTTATATCTGTCTGTCAGTGCCAATTCCTTGTCACAATCAACGCTGTACCTACTGAGTTTTAGTCGAATTCAGGAAATTTTCAGGAATTGTGCCGGTCAGCTTCTAAGTGGTGTCCTACGAATTTCATTCCCGTCGAAATTTTGTTCTAGATGTCCCAAAGTAGCTTCTTTACAGGGTTCAACTTCATGATTCTAAAAAGGTTCAGAGGTCCCTAAGCTCATCAGTGCACCTACTTGCATTGAAATTGTATTCTAGATATCCCAAAGTAGCTCCGTTTCAGCGTTCAACTCTATAATTCTAAAAAATAAGGTTCAGAGGTCCCTCAGCTCACCAGTGCACCTACTTGCGTTGAAATTGTGTTCTAGATATTCCAAAGGAGCTCGGTTTTAAATTTCAGCTCCACAGCTTAATTAAGAAAGAATTGTCCTTCACGGGTCACTTACCGTTACGCACCTTCGAAACCGATTTGCGTAACGCAACTTCGAATCCGATTTGCGTAATGCAAATCGTGGTGGTCGGGTGAAAGGCTGACTTTTTCATGCCTACGTCAGCCCGGAAGCCGCCATGGTGGGTGGTTCCGGGCCGATCGCGGCACTTTGACCCTGGCCGGCTACACTGGGAGCTTTGTGTCTCCCCCTCCTCTCTACTCCCAATATGTCGCAATTAACTGTACCCACGGATAGCATGTGAAAGAAATTTCAAGAAGGAATGTCTGGCGTTTGCTCTACCATCTTTTGTATATGATGATAACGGCAATAAACAATTTATTATTACTATAAGGAGCGAAATTGGCTACAATTTAAAAAAACGCAATCAAAATGTATTACTTTTTTTAGTAAATTTATTAATTATCAATAGAATCTGTTTAATGACAATTTTGAATAGACTAGTGATCTGCGAAGAACTGCCAGCGTTGTCAGCGTGATCTGCTATGATCATTTCCAGTGTTGTCAATTTATATTTTGACTCAAATCTCTTCTCATAGTTTAGCAAAGTCCTAATTGGTCTGTAAGAAACCGTCGTCGTGATTACAGGAATTTCATCATCATTAAACGTTTAAAACCCTTCAATCTCCTTGCAACTAGGATTAAAATTGTGGGTGGAACACCGCGAACGCACAGAATTTAATGATCCAGGGAAAGTTTGGATTATAATCGGGACACCGTTGCATTAATTGAAAAGTAGAGACGTACTAAACTCCCTAAGTATCCTCTCGACAACTCTTGAGCGGCTTCCCCGCTCTCCGCTAATCCCTTCCTCATCCACCTTACCTACCTCTCATTTCTCTCGCTTATCATTTTGGAGACTGTTGGAAAGTTGACGGAGGTGGAAACAGTCGTTTATGCTTTTTTTTTTTTTTTTTTTTTTTTTTTTTTTGTATAAAGCCATTTATTTACAATTTAAACAAATTGTCAGGAGATCAGGAGTTTATTTATCATTACAAAAAAAATTATATGCAATTTAATTAACATATTAATAAATGCGCAGCTTAAATATTTGAACAAATGCAGAGACTACGGAACGTATAAAATTACATTAATAATAAAAATATAAATGAATTTAAAACTCGGTGCGTCGCGCCTCGCGTGAGTTCTACTTAGAGCCTTCGGCCAAAATTACAAAACATGAATATGCTTTAGCCTAGAACGTCAAGTATCGATCAGCCATCGATCCAGGAACGTTAATTATCGATCGGTGACGTTGAACCATCGATGAGGAAGCGTTATGCAAATACTGTTCAGGCACCAATTTTTGAATCAATAAAACGGACGAAACAAAATGTAAAATGGCTATATTTAGCGCTCAACGCTACTGAACAAAATTTAAAAAATGCGGAAATCGGCGCAGGCGTTCCAAACTTATGTTGGAACATACCTACAGATAGACAGGTTATGCAAATACCGTTCAGGCACCAATTTTTGAATCATTATAAAACAACGACACAAATGGTAAAATGTAAAATGGTTTTATTTTGTAGATTCGGTAGGGGCAATAGACAGTACAGGTTTATGGTAGCTGAAATTGAAATGTGAAAGCTTTGAAGACCTGGCTCATCTTGAGTCGCACTATACAGTCAATATACTGTTACCAAGCGTTGACTACTAGTGGCACAACGATATTTAGGTGCTCATGCAACATTTATCGAGCAAGTAATCATTCACATCAACGAAGCTACTCAATCAAATGAATTTGCCGCTGAAGCTCGCCTAACAAATAATGGACGCATCATTCCAGGTGCATTCGGAGTTAGAATATTCACCTCCATACATCACGCTTCAAAAATTGATATTGACTTGATGGAAGCAGTTGGGGTAGATGAAGTGCAGGATGGAAACTGGAAAAACCTCCTGAAAGGCACTTACTTGCACACAGCCATCATTGTCCAGTTTACCGGATTCAAACTTACCCAGCGTGGTATTAAGATGGACATGAATGTGAGATTTATGCTGTACGAAGGATATCACGGAGGATATCACCACCTAATAATTCATAATTTCGTAACTTTCCTCGTTAACTTCTCATTCACTCTCATTTGTCCGGCATTATTTATTAAAGTTCATAATATTTTTGCATTATTGAATTTGCAAATCTTCTTATTATGAGTGTGTATTATACCAGGTCACTAGCGGACCTCACTCCCTAGCAATGGATATTTATCGCGCTACTTTCGTTCTAATCTCATATAACGTTTTTTGACAGTTATGTCCCAGCTAAAGCAAATTCATGCAAAAAAGAAACAACAGAAAAACATCCCTAGATTATTGAAGTAGGTACATATAAAAAGTGGAAATCAGAATTTAAAGCACTGCTATTTGTTTGTTTAAATAGGTGCCTCATACTGGTTTTGAATTTACTAAAAGTTTCAAGAATCTGAATGTGAGAAGGAAGTTCAACAAACAATCTCGAACCCAAGTAAGAAATTTGTCTTTTGAAAAAATCATGTTTAGAGTAAGGGATCAGTAACATAACGGTAGAATACTGTCGGGTAACTCCGTGTAAACGAGGGACGTGAGGTAAACAATAATTGAAATAATATTTGAGTAATTTGTAAACAAGTAAGTCGAGGAGGAAGAATATCCAATTTCAAAAAACAAAGGTTTACTTGGGCTTTGGTAACCAGTTCCAAGACCTACCAAGAACAAAAGGGTTGCAATAAATTCTCCTTCTTCAAAGCTCGTTGAAGGTATCCTTTAGCTATGAACTCATGCTATATTGATGTATTAGATATATTTACCTAGAAAACCATTACCTTTATTCCATTTTACCGTATTTTCGCGTACGGTAATGAGATTACTACCATACACCGTACGTGAATCAAAATTACCGTGTGTTAACGATAATTAGCGTACTGATTGCAACACTGATATAAAGCCGTTTTAGACAAATTATTGCTCATCATTTTGATGTTTTGTTTTTCAGATATGGTTCACAGAGTCATCTTGCAGTCTGGGACTGCGTACAGTAGTTGGAACTTCTTTCCTCCAGGTGAAGCTCGGAAGACAGCTCTCCGTTTTGCAGAATTTGCTGGCTGCAACCGCTCGACCACCTCCAGAATATTGAATTGCCTGAACAAAATTGATGGCCGTGAACTCGTGAAATACAACGACAGATTTCGAGTAAGATACATCTGATGATCCTCAAGTACCTAGTATCCCCGAAAGCTTGGTACAATGCAGTTAGGAAATTTTGCTGTAAGTATAGAGTCGAAGTGAATAATTCTAGAAACATGGCGTTCAATTTCATGAAATGTGAGGGGTGACATTTTTGGTTAAAAATACTCAAGTTCTTACAAAAAATAGTTTTCCAAGTTGTTTATGGCATATAGCTTTCTCTTATCATTTACATAAATTTAAAGACCACTAGCTGTACCCTGCCACGCTTCGCTGTGGCACATTGTGATTGTTATGGATGAGAATTGAGAACCAAAACAAAGATAGGTAGGTACTTATATTTTAGATAAGTTTGCTTTAAATGCGCTTTAATATTGGTTTTTATATACAAATGTTTGAATACATTTGAAGTTATTTATGATTTTTTCAATCTTGAAACATTTTACCTCCATTTGGATGTTTTGTCCTCACTCAAGTCCTCCAATCGTGTTTTTCCATCTGGTAATTCTATACTACATTCAACGGAGTCCCATTCCAAAGTTCAGCATCTCAAGTTTAGTAAGAACAAAATAAGATACATATTAAATGACAAAAGAAAAAACAGATTCCTCGCGGTTGCGGGTATGTTATTTAATTGAGCTTGCTCAAGTGATCAGGATGGATTGAGCCATCTCATTCAACTCTAGTTGTTCCAGAGAGGCTGGCTACCTGACAAATTGGAATATCCTAGGTTGAATAGGAGAGCATTTATCTCACTCAGCTGTTCAGGAAAGAGCTCATCATGTTATCCATTTCTTGATATCACAGAGAGGCTTCTTGTCAAATTTCAAATTCCTGGGGTGAATAGGAGAGAATATACCTAGGGCAGCTGATCTGGTGGGAACCCGTCATTGCATTCGTCTCTTAATGTCGTAGAGAGTTTTGTGTTACTTAAGTTGGCACGTAAATCTCAAACGTCAAATAAACCACAAATCCTTCCTCAATTTTTCTTTAAAAATGTTGCCACGTAAGAATACAATAAAGCAGACAACCATGAGACCACTGAATCAACATTAAGAAAAGTTATGGATGTATTGTTCATTCAAGTTTTGAAATCTACCCATTACCTTAAGCGCTTTCAGTGCCAAAATAGGTATTCATCAGGTTGATTAGAAAAAAAATCAGTCTCAGAGGACTCTGCTGATAAGTTGTCTTCCGTATTTATGAGACCTTTTTCCAGAAAGGCGCCAAAGGCGCTCTATCCAAATTCCAACACCGTTGGTCGACCTGAACAGAAATTAACCTCTTGGGTCCTTCAGCTGATCATTCCACTTCCATACCTTGTAAACGAATTCCAAAAGTTTCAGAAGCGCTCCATTTCAAATTTCATCGCCGTGTGTCGGTAAAAAAAGATATTCGCTTCTCAGGCCCCCTCAGCTGATCAGTGTCTAGAAACATCGTAATTGTTTTAAAGGACCTCCATCTTAAATTTCAGCACCGTCAGTGGATAAGAAAAGGACCTCAAAGGTCCCACAGCTGATCAGAGCCCCTCCATACTTTTTAATTGTATTGTAGATGTAAATTGTTGTAGATGGTTTACTTTTCAATCTGCGTAGAATTCAAAACGCAGAACACTATCATGTCTATAATCCTTCAAGCAAACTCTATTTTACAATATCTGAATTTATATAAGTAGGCGTAGACGCCTACCGATAAGACATTAATTAAATTAAAACCTGCACTTAAGCAGTCCTTCTGTATTTAACGAGTACCAAATGAAAATTAATGAGGTAAAATAAATCACTATGCTTCACAAGTCCATCTAAGTATAAGTGACAGAAGTTATACTTGATAAACTTGTTTTCGTGAAGTGTGAATTCCATTGGCATTAAATCAGCTGATACAATCGTCGTAGTTTTCAGAGCAATTTTACTATGTTTTACTGGTTGCGATTCAGGTCCCAGTTGATTTTTATTTTTTTTCCCCCAAAATTTTAGCCTTCAGGGAGAGCAAACGGATGAAAGTAAAGCGACCCTATGGTTCAAAATTCAATTCTTTGGAGAAATACCTATAAATGACACCTACAAAAACGTTACTGTTACCTTAAAAGTGTTCGAGATCCCAATTTTTTAATATTTCATCCCTCAATATCTTCTACTCTTTAGACATGATCGATCGTGATTACTGGCACATCCCTGGCCGAAGTACGATTTTTGAGCCAAATTTCATAATTGTTTATCCTGTAGTTTCAGAGGAAAGCTTCGGACAGCAGACGGCGAACGGACGGATTTCGTTTATTCATTTTTGGATTCCACGCATCTTGAAACGTAACCAAATTTTGAGGGTGGGTTATTATTGGTGGGTTTGTTATTGAAAATATTAAACCAAAATTAAAGTTGTTGGAAAACCGTACATTTGACGTTCTGTTCTATTTGAGGTAGGAAATGTTTCACACAATCTTCTCCTTTGGACATATCTTCGGAAATAAAATCTCTGTTATACATATATATTGTGTTCGCTTTTCACTTCTTTGTTGTTTTCCAGGACTGGTGGGACAGGGACCCTCTCGTAATATTCCGACCTGTCGCGGAAAAGCCTGGACCCAATGCTTTTATCACTGGTTTGCCCATCGACTGGCCGCCTGTCACAGTCCCCGTTTTGATGGGGGTCGACACTGAAGACGGTCTTCTGAAATCTGGGTGTACGTATGACCACAAGAAATCAATAATTTCCTTACAATAATCTAAACAGCTACGTAAAAAAGCCACCCATCTTATGATTCAACACAAACTTACATAAATACCTACCTATTACCTACATACTGGTGCAGCGCACAAATGGACTTAAATCTCATTATTAATCCTATTAGGTGCGCACTAATCCCACTAAGGGGGAAAACAAATATTTTTCTTGGTCGATTTCAAAGGTTCTTTATTGAAAATAATAAACCAAAAGTAAAATAAATCCGGTTTTGTGAAGGAAAAATTCCATTGGAGTTACATCAGCTGATACGAGCGTCGTAGTTACAAGTGGATTTTTGCTATGTTCCACCAGTCAAGATTTTTAATGGTTGCGTATGCGTTAATAAAGAAAAGAAAAGTTTTGTTTAATATGAGGCCAAATTTCGGGAGGAAAATTATGTTTATTTCCTTCTTTTTCTTTGACAAGGTCGCATCACGATTTTTGGCTTTCGTAATCACAAATTTCTAATTTAAATATTTGATTGCTATTAATTTTTCTCGTCAATAAATTATATTTTCCGACTTCTTTTCTTTTTTCGAAGATGTTGAATTTGGTGGAAATCATTTATGTGCCATAGTAAAGACATAAACGCTTGCATACGAGTCTGCAACGCATTGGGACATTTTCATGTGTTTACCTATGAATGGTCAACGTCATTTCTGATGGTCATAATCATCGTTGTGGCCACTTGGGACAATTTTTTTCATGACGATTTTTTTGTTATGTGCCATATGAAAGACATGAAAATGTCAAAAAAGATTTGCTCCGTTGTTGTTGATTATTTATTTTTTGACATTTCATGTCTTTGCTATGGCACACAACCAAATTTTCGTTATGTCACGTTACGTTACGTAACGAAATATGCTCAATTTCTGATGATTTCCGCTTACAACCGAGACGTTGCTAGGGAAATGGTACTTCGTCGTTTTTCATCCCACAAAATTCGTTCACCATTCGTTCGAAAGCTCTCGATTTATCCAATCATATTATGTTAACTACTGCGAAGTGCGTGGCCAACAATCACAGTTATGAGCATGGTTATTTGAATTATTGTTTACACACAGGTGATCATTCTCAATAATTGATATTGTGAACATGATTGCAACCGCTTGTTAATTTCTGATTGCATACGAGTCTGCTACACATACCTACGCGTCTGCAACTGAAGACATGAAATGTTCCAATGTGTTGCAGACTCGTATGCAAGCGTTTCGTCTTTACATTCTTTCTTAGAATTTTGTGATAGTTTTTACGTACAACCAATCGTTTCTAAAGAGTTGTAATGTGGTCATTTTCGAACACACAAAAACCGTTTGCCACTCGTTAGGAAGCTCTAAATTTACTCTAAAAACGCATCAGATCACATCTCATGCTAACTTCTTTTTTTTTCTGCAAAAGTTCTAGCCCTCGGGAACAGCAAACGGATGTACGTACAGTGACTCGAGAGGTTTCATCCGATTCTTTGGGATGATGCTTAGAAATGAGACCCAGAGAAAAAGTACTGTTACCTACGTTGAAAGATTTCAAGATCTCGATTTTTCAATATTTCAGCCCGTAATTAGTACCCTTTGTTTTAATAAACTTTTTTTTTGGCATTATACGAGATATATACTGCCATGGTTACTTGAAATAAAAATTAAACTTATAGACTTAAAATAAATGAATTTAATATAAATCAGTCTACATACATAATTACTCAAACTGCCCTTTCAATTTCAACTAAACATTTATAAATGAGATTAAAAGTACATATTTGTACATAACATAGAGATAAATAGAGAAATATCATCAAACATTTTTTGTACCCTTGTAATTAGTACCCTTTAGGGTGGTCTAAATTGATACCGATTATACTAGTACATCCCCAGCCAATGAATGACTTTTGAGCCATATTTCATAAAGCTTTGTCCAGCAGTTTCAAAGAAAAGCTTCGGACGGACGGATTTTTTTTTTTTCTTTTTTTTTCCTTCTTCTTTTTAACTCGATTATTGGATTCTGCGCATCTTGAAACGTATCTAAGCCATCAAATTTTCGGGAGGGGGGGGGGGGGTAAATGTTTTCTAGGTCAGTTACAACGGTTCTATGTTGAAAATAATAAGCAAACATTGTAAGAAATATTTTCCTGGCGAGAATTTCACCTTTGAGTATATGCTGATGAGACCGATAAATCTAACTGGACTAAATTCGTAAATATGACTAGGAATTAGAAAATATATAAAGCGGATTTTTCAGGGACAAAAATTTTCTCTTCTTTAGACAATGGTCACTATACTACCGTACTAAGAATAGATCCCGTATCCGACCAAACCCTACTTTTGGGAGAATGCGTCCCTAGGTTTTGAGTAGAAATTTCCTTATATTAGCTCTAATTTACGTTGTCGCGAGCTCCAAGAGCACACATTCCATAGGAAATTTCTCGCTGAATTGCGTGGTGGGGCGGGAAAAACATTATTTTGGTCAGGAAGTTGTAAAAAAAGGTGTAGAACATATGTACTAGGCGACTTCCTCGTATCTGGTGCACATACGAGTTTTCGTTTTGTAATAAGACTGATACGTTTTTTCTAATACAAAATTAGTACTGCTCTACGTAGCGAAAAAAAAATTATTTTCTCGTATATGCAGGATACTAGGAGAAATAATCGTGGTTGCCAACCTCCGAAAACCGTATCTGATCTGACAAGAGAAAATACATTTGTATGATCAAAATACTGGGAAGAAAAATCGTATCTGCCACTGATTCCGAAATCGTATCAGACGCCACGAGTCCTAAAATACTAAGAAATAAATTCTTATCTGGACTTTCAAGAGTGTCGCAATTCGTATGTACCTGAATACTAATAAAATAGTAGTATCTGAAGCCCAGATACGGGTTTTCGCTCTAGGAAAGGCCAGTTACGGGATTTTCATTAGTAAATCGAACCAAAACCTAGTTAATGCGATAATTTTAAGACATTTTTGAGGCATTTTCCGTTGAAATCCGACTTCGAGACTAGCGAAATCGAAAGAAACCACCCCCCTAAACGGTGGGGTACCATTAACTCAGTATGGCTAAAAATACAGATAAGGGATCTATTCTTAGTATGGCAGTATAAGCTTCCACTAAGTAAGGCAGGAAGCGCAACCATTTCTACCTATAATTGTACCACTACCACCACCGAGAAAGACCATACAACAGCTTAAAGCCGACTTTTACAACAAACAACTATCGTCGTTATGGTTCAGATGAATATATATATATATATATATATATATATATATATATATATATATATATATATTTTTTTTTTTTTTTTTTATCCGTCTTTACCTAGTGTTGAATGTGAAACTTTGCAACTACGAGGCGTTTACCGCAGAAAAAGAGGAGACTGTGAGAAAGGCAGAGTGGGAATACAAGTCGCAGGGACTCTAATTGGGTCCCAAGTGATAAGGGTCGCTCTCATTTCAACCCTTTTTCCAGCCAGTGCCTTCGGGATCTTCCCAGCATGACAGACGGAGGGCTGCATGAGATTGAGAAAAACTAGGTGAAAAGAGGTGGAAGGGATAAAAAACAAGAAAACGTCGGAGAGCATCTTGTTACCCTCACCTGGTCTTGAGCACCTTTCTCGCTAATTGTCGTATCCGCAGCAGCTCACAGCAGAACGTTTAGTTCATACGGCCGTCTCTAAGCGCAAGGATTAAAGAAGAATCGTCACAATATCATGCCGAACTCACTTTGCGCAATGCGGTAGGTACGGGATTATGAAAACGTTTGGCTGGAGCGTTCAGACAGGAGCAAATCCAGAAGCATAAAAATATGTACATTCTAACGATTATTCCAGTAGAATACTATTGTGACCAAGGATAGTTTTGCTGAATTAGTCCGATAGTCCAAGAGCCAAGGCCAAAAATAGGCAGTCATTCCAGTGGAATGTTTGAGACTAGATTTTGAAAATGTAATCCGTTATGAGAGAGAATATCTTTGTCTGTCATCTCAAAATTGGTGGACTGCAAAATGGCGGCCTCAAAGAGATGGCTTAATTTGCCAATTTTTAAGTTTTCCTCAAATAATTCCTAAAACGTACATGCTATAGAAATTTCTATACGAAGCAAAGTTGTAGAGCATTAAAAAGAAAACAGCACAATTCAATCCTGAAACTTTGAATTATCTCTTAATACAAGCGAATTAGAAATAATTAAAATCGGGCTAATTTTGGGTCAGTCCCCTCCTCTCACCGTCTAGGCTTTTGCCCTTCAAAACCACCTAGTGGCGTTATTAATGGTCTGATTTCTGTCTGCCACAGCTCATTCCACTCAAGATTAAATACTTTCCAAAGTGCATATCGACCATATCTTAGATGAGACCTTTACCCATTGACTTACAGCAGAACTAAATCACTCACGACGAAGTTGTTGAAACCCATTTCAAAACTGAAGTTAGTGAAAACCCGTTGTCTATTTCCTCGAAAAATAAAGAGTTACTATGTTGAATCGTTTAAATCTGAGGGGAAATGTTATACTCTGCCCGGGGTTGCTATGGGTTCTCCGTTATCTCCTCTGCTTGCAAATATTTACGTACATGGATTATCTTGAGCAACAAATATTTACAACTTGTATCAGAAATAATCCTCTCTGTTGGTATAGATATGTCGATGATATTAACACGAGGCAATTGGAATTCTTTTATGTCGTACCGTATGGTCGCAATCGAGTACACGAGTTACATGCATACAAACATACACACACATACATACATACATTTTCATGAAACGTATAGAAGAAGAAGAACAAGAAGCGTTTATTGACAAAGAACTCAACATAATTAACAACAAATCTATTATATATTATTTATATTACATTGCTTTTTCCATTTCTCCATTTATTTATGTATTCATTATTACTAATATTCTTGTAATTAGTTATTTATCTATTTTTAATACAACACTAGTAATATTTTTTATAATTTACTACGATACATGTTTCTTATCAGAATTAATACCTTCATATAATACACATTACATTAATTATTACTATTAATCACATTCAACTATATTGCTTCCTATTATGGTCTGCGCTAATACTGCTGATCATATGATCGTCGCAGGGGGGGTTATCGCTTCTTATTATGTATAACTAATTTATTCATTGTCAGTATAACCTTTGTATAATAATACATTATTCGTTTACTATGAAATTTGATTAATTTGCGTATTTCTCTTGATTTAATTAGTTCGTTTTTAACTTCTAGCTCAATTTGGCGTACAGTAGATATTTATCATTTACTTTTCTATTTTTTGTTTACACAACGTTTCGCACTGTAAATCACTCATGCACTATAATTGAATTGAGTCACCAGAAATTGTCTGTATCTTGTCGCTGACCTGATACATTTTACAAGATCATCATGTCTAGCTTGTTCTGACTTTCCATCCAGTATCTCATTCAGTTCGGGCTGTGTAAGGCGAGCCTTTTTCAAATACTGAATGCGAAATTCGTTGAGAACCGGGCAAACTGACGTATAGGTATGGGTTCAGGTTGAACAAAATACTCATCCTAACATGAGTTTCGGAAATTGATTTTCAGAGTGATTGCAAAACTTTCTCTTCACCCTTCGTGTTAAGTAAGGAAAGTAAAAAAACGTTAATTCAGATTTTTTCACGACTTCACCCTTTGGAAATGAAACAAAACACTGACAAGATAAAAGGATAGTTCTTTTGCATCATTTAGTGGAAAGATCAAAAAAGGTGCTAAAAATGAGTTTTCACCTATTTTTGAAGATTTTTTCAAATTACCTCCCACAGATTATTTTCCCAAGTACATATGAGAGTTATGGGATATCATTTCTACCCAGAATAGGAGTAACTCCTGTGAATTTCATCAAAATCCCATGTGCCATTTTGGAGAAAAGGCAAAAAAGTGCTAAAAACGACATTTTTTCATCTATACTGATTTTTTTAACCCCCTAAAAATGATCATTTTAAGCTTATTTTTCTACAGTTGCTAGCTCTTAGGTATTAAAACTCAACCCCGAAATTGGAATTTTTGTATGTCGACCGTAAGGTCGCAATCGTGTACACGAGTTACACACATACATACATTTTCATGAAACGTATAGATATGGGTTCAATTTGAATAAAATGCCCATCCTAGCATGAGTTTCAGAAATTGATTTTCATGGTGATTGCAAGTCTTTTCTTTCACTCTTCGGGTTAAGTAAGTAAATAGTGTATCCAATTCTGTGTATTCTCAGGAAATAGAACTTGGAAACTGCAGGTGAGAGTGGATGAGTGTACGATGCCCACTTCCCTTCCACTTTTCGTACAATAAAGACGGATGGGTACTTCTGTGACAGCTTCTGTGTGTTGTACCAAACTCTGTTATCATAAAATTCAACTTACTTCAAAAAAGCTTGAAAAATGTATGCGAATAGTAGGGATTTGACTACATGTAATAGTAACATTGAAAAATTATGAAAATCATCTTGTTGTGTTATTAGTTTAATCGTGCGTTTGTTTAATCTTATTTACAGACATGCTTCTAGATGACTACGATTACGATAAATTGAACAATAATTTAGAACAGTTCCTGCCACCAGCGTTATTTTTCAACAACCGTTACACATCAAACATCACCGGCGTTGTTCAAAAGTTCCTGAACCACTACTTTGGGAGAAAGAGAAAGTTTTCAGTGGAAGACGAAAAGCAGTTTACAAAAGTGAGTGAGATTGTTGGGTTTGATCGAATAATTTTTTACTTTCGGGTTTTACTGCTGAGAGGTAAGGGAAAATGGGGTAATACCGCCACTTTAAGCATATTTGTCCATCAATTCACAAAACTAACGTCCATTGTCAAAATCAAAACGGGAGCATGAAGAGTGGAATCTTACAACGATTATGTTAATTTAGGAAGGCAGTTATTCACTCTACCATTATTCAGTAGATAGGTAGGTAAACATCTAATAAATCACGATTAGGTAAATATAGAGGTGCTTATGGAGATAAGCTATCACAATATAATTCGTATTTCAAATATTAATTTATACTTTAATTACTCAGAATCAATAGAAATAGGTGCAACAGTACAGTTATAACGCCAAGCTTCAAAAACTGTAAACTCGCTTATCTTTGATGAAAACAAATTAATGACCTCAAACCAACTTTCCCAACATTACTGCTGATCTAAAGATGACGATATTTGGCTACAAGATTTGTCACTCGGGTGGTTAAATAATTACCTATATGGGGTGGCGGTATTCCCTGACTTGGTGATATTACCCCACTCTCAGCTGAGGATCCTCTGAGGCTGATTTCCTTTCACGACCTACTAAACTACGACAGTAATTTCTTTTCAACTTCTGGTACATTAATTGTAACTAAGGATTTTATGTGCCTGTCAGATTCCATAAATATTTACGATCAACATACCATTACGCTCATTACTACCATAGTACATATATATCTGATAAGTTCGGACATCCGCAAAAGGTTCTAATTTTGGTTGATTAAGGTCGCATGGTAATCATAGTGACGTCATTTTGCGCAGCACGCCTAGGACTTAGAGTGAACCGTAATCTCGGTCACTGAACGATCTGGGTGGTATAAAGCATAATAGCAATGGGTATGTTTAAGGTAATACAACCCCCTGAGATCAACCGATTTCGTCATTCAGTAGGAGCGTGTATCTTGGGCATTTTTTCATCATAGCTAGATTTGAAGCATGCCTTTTCATTTCTTTCCCCAACATTTTTTTGAGAATTGTATCATCCAATTTCTCTCTAAATCAAAATTTGGAGAATTCGTGTAAATTTCTAACAGGCGAATAGACCTAACAACGCCGGCGTTCTTAATAATTGAACTCAAGGGTAGGTAGTGAGGAGGGTTTGATCGTGGGCACGTAGGTTGCAATGTCAATGCCCAATAAACTTTCAAATCATCAAATAGATATAATATACATTCGTATTTATGGGATGACTTAACCGATAGGTAGGAATCGTGGGTATGACACTGATGTTTAATCAAGACAGCAGTTAGGTCACGATTGTGCGATTGACAATCGTATTAAGGCCGCTTCGCTTAGCTAATATCAATTTATGAGCTCTGATGTGGTTAGATGTGGGGTGTAATCTCTAGCTCGCATTAGTATATATATCAATGATCTAAATCGTTGGCTTTCAAAACATCCTTTACATTTTGCGAAATCTCTCTGGGATGAAGATTCAATAATTTTTCGGTAAAATGTTCTCTTTGCCCATAATCTTGCATTGTACCATGGGCAGCATTGATTTTACCTTGGGCCTTTAAGATAATCAGGATAGAGCCGTGATTTCATTCGTCTGCTGATGTCAGAGGGAGGCTCCCTATAAATTTCAACTTCCTAGGATGAACAAGAGAGAATTTAACTGAATCAGCTGATCAGGATCAAGCCCATAATATCATTCGTCTGTTGATGGCTTAGAGAGGTTCTCTATCAAATTTCAACTTTCTAGGGGGAAAGGTGGGAATTTCGGCTGATCGGGCGATCAAGATGAAGCCCGTAAAATCAATTGTTTCTTGATGTCTCAGATGGGCACCTCATCAATTTTCAACTTCCTAAGGGGAACTATAACATTGTAAAACGTAACACATTAGCATCAAAACTTAGAAAGCTGTAACTATAAACATCATTCCTTAGCCTTAGCTCGGTCCAATAGTTTCGGGAAATAGCTTCAGATGCAGACAGACGGGTTTGTTCTATTTATTATTATTTTTATAATTTCATTATTATTTTTTTAGGGGGGGGGTTAAAATTTGATTTTCTTACTTGATTTCTTTATCTACATCTATAAAAAGCTGGAAATTATTGCACAAAGATTTATTATTTCTGTGTTAGGTTTCCCTTCTACGCAGATCATGGGTCTATAAATATTAAACCCCGTATAAAATATCGGTAACATCAGAATATGGCACAACGTGCCTCTCAATGGGGATCACACCTTTACAGTTTTAGAACCCCGCAATTTTATTCTTTACAGCAAATGTTTGAAAGAAAAAAAAAATAAATCAGGTCGATAGGTTTAGAGGCCCCTCAGCTGATCAGTGCGCCCCCGTACCTCGTTTCCGAAATGCCCCAATGGAGCTCCATCTAAATAACAGCACCTTGAATCAATTAAGAAAGAAATATTAGCCTTAAAGCCTTAAAATATCTACATTTTACTAGTCCCCCGGATCTTAGTATAACGTTATTTAAGGTAATAGGTACCAACTGAAAATAATATGAATGCATAGATAATTAAAATGGCTTTAATAATCTTTAATAACTCCATAGCAGAATATATGGTCAATCAAGATATAGGTAACGTAAAACGTCGAAATCGGTCATTAGGTAACGGGAAAATTATGCTTGAAGTAATTTACGTTAGCGCATGCGCAGAATGGAGTACTGATTTGAGAAAAATGAAATTGGTAGGAAACAATCTACAGTCTAATCCTCACATTCCCACAAAATGTCATCAAAATCTGATAAAAAATAGAAATTAACCTTGATTCAGGGATTAATCTTTCGCGCATGGGCAGGAGCAACTAATGATGCTATCATGTTGAAATTAATATGGAATCATTAAATCATCCCCCCCCCCCTCCCCCCCACTATGCACCAAATTGGACGACTACGGCGTGAAAACAATTATGCTAGAAGTAATTTAGGTTTGCACACGCGCAGAATGAAGTTATGTTTTGAGAAGTAGAATAAGGGACCATTTATAGCCTAACCCGCACTTTCCTTGACAATTTCATCAAAATCGGATGAAAACAGTTGAAATTAGACTCGTTAAAGTGAATAATAGATATACAAATCAAGATTAATCTCTCCCACCAATCCCCCATACTTGAGTGAGATCGGACGATGGGGGCGTAAGAAAATGTTGCAGGATAGAATTTACATTTGCGTATGCGGTGAAAGAAGTACCTATTGAACGGAATCATCTGGGATTATTTATACCCTAACCGGCACGTTCCATGAACATTTCATGAAAAATAGGTGGAAAATTGTGGAAATTAGGCTCGTTACAAGGTTTTCTTGACACGGCAGACACACAGACACATACACACACACACACACAGAAAGACACTTAAAACGTAAAGTGCGAGTGGAAATTTTACCACTGTAAAAAAAAACAACAGTTTGTTTTTGGAGTCTAAAACTTTTCCATCTCTCAAAAGTGAAAACGATGCTTCCGCTGCTTCCGTAGACTTGTAAGCAATAAATTTATGAGATGAAATCATGTACCTAATAAGTACCTACCTACTGATGCTTCACTATTACATCCGCATGGACAATAGTTAATTAACTCGATTTCGTAAAGTTAGAGTAAATTCCATTGAAACTATATCACCTGATAATTCCATTAGAGTATGTTTGCTGATAAACTGATATTTGCAATGCAATTTCTATGTCTTCCAGTCCCACTATCCAGCGATCATTGATGGAATTTAGAGATTGGTTGACTAATCAATAGATTCACTAGTTGCACATGATTTCTCTATGGTCTCGCGTTTAGAAATTCGAAGGTGGTTTATCGAAGTTATATCATTCAGAGACTTTACGAGTCGTTTTTGTGGGTAGAAGTTTTCACTTCCATGTGAATTTAAGCACCAGTTTTCATAGAATCTAACCTTTCTTTAAAAATAATGGTCTTCTTTTCTTTCTTTCAGTTCTATTCTGACGTAATGTTCCGTTACCCCTTGGCTCTAAGTATTGAACGAATGACCAATGACGTATACTTGTACGTCAATGGTTTCGTGAGTGACATACTTTACGTCATAAAAAACCGTGAGTATATTGGTGTCTTTGCAGTAAATTTCTTTCTTATTATATTAGCCCAGCCCCCCTCTCTCTCTCTCTCTCTCTCTCTCTCCCTCCCTTTGGACCCAAACTTACAATAGACAAAATGCAATTGGATATGTTATAAATACTTCCCTTGTTTAAAATGTTTGTCAACATGTTTTTTCAAGTTCAGGCCATTGTCATATAAATGATTGTATTAACTAGACTAACCCTGAATTGCAACCCTTTTTTTTCTTGCGACGAACACCACTAAGAAATCTTGATAAATGGACAAGAATATTAGGTGTTTTTTGGTGTTTGAGGAATGGAATGATAGAATACTACATCTATATCTATCTCCAATTATTTTTTATTCAAAGGAAAAAATTAGAAATTATCAGTTTTGGTCCGTAGAAACACAAACTTTACTTCAGAAAATTGTTTAAAAACTCCATACATTTTTCGGCATCATAAAATTCCTGGACGATCGAATGAATTTTTTAGGGGTGAGAAATTTTTATCTCTAATAGTAAATGAGTATAGGAATATAATGAGCAGTCTTGGGATTGAATAGAAATGAAAAAGGAGTTCACGGGAATTTACTAAATGGAACTGTCTATAATTCACTATTTTCTTTACTTTCTTGGATAACATAATAGCCTCCACCAAGTTAAAACACTTAAAGAAGATCTTGAGTATCACCCACATTTATTGTTAAAGCCCCGAATCACAAGTATTTCAGGAAATTCCAAATAACTGATCGAATAGATTATAATCATGAAAATTGGGAGAGAATAGTGAAGAATCTTGATTTCACAATATCCCCCTCCCCTCCACCCCATATATCGTTCTTCCACAACGTCTTAAAATTTAACAATCATAAGACTCCTAGTTCAATTATATGAAAAAACTGAATTGGAAAAAAACTCGGCGCTCGCCAGGGGGCAAGCTCCCTGGACCCCCGGTTACCTCTATTTACATACTTCGAATGAAATTATTGAAACACTTTACTTTGCATTCAGTGCTCAAATATAAAAATTAATTTAACATCATTAATATTAGAGATGAGTCGATACCAAAATTTATCGATTCCCGATACCGATACCGATACCTAAAAAATCGATTTCCGATTCTCGATACCGATACCATCGGCGCATAATACCTAACTTACCTGTAGGTGAAAAACAAAAATTCCTCTTGAACTAGTAATTTATTCAAATTTTTATTCTCTCGAATTCAAATTAATTCTTATTACAAATTCTAAATTTCAGATTTATATTTTCATTCAAGGCTTTAGTTAATTTGATTTGTGCAAATACAAAATTTGATATTTTTTGTTATCTATCAAGTATCAATTAATAGGCAACTTTTATTGCCTAGGATTGATTTCTTTCTGAATGAAACAAGTTAAGCAGACTGACTTGGTTTTTTAGTTTTTCGTCGGTAACTGTAAATTATTTCCAAATAAGACTGGCTCTAGGCTTTTATACTTGGAAAACATAGCTTTGTCTAATGCTTCTGTTGTCACAAACAAAATAACACAATCCCACTTAACAAAGTTATCATTTAAGTTGTGTTTTGGACAATTCATATTTCGCAACTGCTAACTTCACACAACCGTTGCACGGTACAACCATCTTCGTTGTTAGATGGTTGCAATAGTACCGTAGTGTAATAAAACGCCCATCACCGGGCGGTATCGGTATCGGCTTTAGGCGATCGATTCTCGATACCGATACCAATGCCTAAGAATCGGTGGTATCGAGAATCGGTATCGGGAATCGACTCATCCCTAATTAATATAAGTAATATGATAATATTTACAAAAATTTGCTCATATTGTCATTCTACTTGAATGGACCTTTTTTGTTCTTCATTTCGTCAAACATTCTACGATTCCACCAACCGAATTCCATCTAGGTTAATCTGTTTGATAATTTATTGCTTTTTTCAAGGTGTTTTTCACGTCCAAGAAATGTTTATGCTGTGGGAGTTAGAGGCGTTGCCGAACTCGCTCTGCGGACCTGATCTCCGTTTTTCCAAATCCCTCGTTCGGTACTGGGCAAATTTCGTCATTTATGGGTAAGCTAATAGCTAATCAACTCTGTAACTAAAAATTTGAAACGTGCCCAAAACAAAAACGAGCAGGAGTCGACTAGGAAGTACTAGAAAACAAACTGTAGGTATATAAGAAATACTAGAAGATGGGTGACTGCAACTCACTATAGTAGTAGCTTGAGAAACAAAATAGTTTAGTCGTAAAAGTAGATACCAGTTAGATATCAGTTGGTATCTTTGTGCGCCCCTCCCGCCCACCCTTTAATATGACATTCAGCATACTTATTACATATGTACCTACCTATAAATTTCAGAGAATCTCAGATTGGAATATCTACCAACTTCTGATTAATTATTTTCAGGGCCACATCGTCGTACGCTGTAGCAATGTCCATAAACAGAGCTGGAGTTGTTTTATTGTCAATGAATCTGGTTCGCTCATCTGTAACTAGTGAATATCCATCATCAGTTGTTGAAAGATTTGTACGGAATCCGTATAGGGATTGTGATGGGAGTATTTAGCTATACTCAAGCTACCATTGGTGTCAAGCTTTATGTCGTTCTTACAATTTCTTAAGACAACGCGCTAAGGAAATCGGTCTATAGGAGTCCGGCTTGTTTAGGTGTTTACTAGATTTAGGTTTGGGATGATCACCATATCAGACCATGACTTTGAGTAGTTACCGTTGTTCCAAAACTTGTTAAAAAGTTCCAGCTGAGCACTCTAGTACCTATTCTGGAGGCACTTTTCTGAGAATCTGGTACGACATTCCATCCTTTCCTGGGGAGCTTTTTTCTCTTTTGACATTGGTATTTGGAGCTCTCTGATCGAGAAGGAAGGTTCAAATATGTCCTGGAGTGGGTATTGGGTTCTTGGTTGGAGCCATGATTAATTAATATCCAAGGCGGAGCGATTTTACCGAAAAAGTCCTCCGTTCATACGTCATTTCCATCACGTGAATTATTAACGAGTTTTGCATTTACTAGTGCTCTAAGTAACTGGCTCTGAGTTTGCTTCTGAGTTTTTTCTGTATATAGATATACGAACTATATAAACAAATATTAGAGATTAACAAAGTCAAGATTAATCACTATGACAGCCTGGTAACCTTCTCGGTCTAATGAGATTTCATTTCCAAATTTGTTTGAATTCGTTAGAAAAGAAACTTAGGGAAGAGATTAGTATTGGAGGTCCAAAAGCTAATTAGGGCTCCCATATTTGACGTTGTGTCCCACCAGATCAAAGCCTTTTTCGATTAGGTTGAATAAGGAAGAAATCAGCCTCACAGCAAATCCATATTATCAAGGAACTCTTCATCTAAAGATTCCATCCCGTCACACCCAATGGGACTTAATTTTGCATCTCAGCATCAAAAGTCTAATTGAAAAGAAACCACCCTTACATCCAGGTCAGGAGGACTTGTCAGTGTTAGGGCCGTCGCACCGGGGGGGTCACCCTCGTCGGTAGGAAAAATCGGCTAACACTTTAGTAAATAAAAATAAATAAAATAAAATAAATAAATAATAATGCTTAACTGGCCAATTTTTAGATGATATCCGATTTTTCACCTTCTAATTTTTCGTCCATCAAATTACCCACTTTTCGCATCTATTTTCGAGCCCCTTAATTTTCTACCTTGGAAAATTTTCAACGCGTAATTTTTCTGGTTGGAATTCACCGTGTAATTTTTCGACTGTTTCAGTTCCCAACTTGCTAATTCATAAACTTCTATTTTCCATTCCCCAATTTGTCCACTTCCCATATTTCTAAAATATGCCAACTGTTGTGTCCGACGGGGAAAAGGCGATTTGAAAACTACCAGTTTGCACCAAATAATATATATTGAAAAAATGAGCGGAGATAACTTGACGGCATTCGAAATGGAAACATAAAAAGTAATGTGACGCTAACGTTACTTGGAGCTTTTGGGTAGAGGTTGGTTAGTTGATAGTTGTTTGATGCATGGATGAATATACATTACACTCTCCCCCACTTGTAGAAGCTCTTACTAGTTAGAAAAATTGAACAAGAACAATAATGAGATAGAATAAGCATACGAGCAAATAGAACATTTTGAACATAGAACCAAAAATAGATGTTGTACACATGCTTAGAAACAGAAATTCTTACATAATAATACTAAATTGTGATCTTGTTTTGAACACAGACAATGTTTTTTTTTTTTTTTTTTTTTTTTTTTTTTTTTTTTTTTTTTTATTAAACAATATAGTCTCGTAGGCGAACTGGAGGACGACGCTCTCTAGCAGATCGACGGAGATTTTCTCTTGGAGGAGCCGCTTGTGGCTCTTCTTGAGGTGAGTGGACGGAGTTAGGGTCATTGAGACGTGGAAGCTCGAATGAGTTTGGAGCAGAATTTTCAGGAGGCATGAAAAAAGGCGGAACTTGCTCCTCAGCTGGCGTTTCTAGATGGAGACGTTGCTCTGGAGGCTGCTGACGTTCAGGTTCATTGAACGTTACTTCAGTTTTCCTCAGTTGATCAGCATGGCGTTTTAGACTGTAGCCATTTTCAAGTGTTACATGGTAGTGGAGATTACCATATTTCTGGGAGATTTTCCCGAGTTTCCACGTATCCTTGTTCCCAGAATACCAACGAACAAGGACCTTGTCACCAGATTCGAACTCTTTTGAAGGTGGAAGTTTGAAAGTGACCCTTTTATTTTTCCTGGAAGGTGGTGGCTTGAAAACATCCAGTTGACAACGAATATTTCTATTCAAGTAGAGCTCAGCTGGTGTTTTACCGCATTTCAATGGTGTGGCCCGATACCTGAATAAAATTTCACGTACATTGTGTTGAATCGAACCTGATTCCATGGCATTTAACTTGGATTTCAACGTTTGTATGTACCGTTCCGCTAACCCATTGGTCGCAGGATGTCCTGGAGCAGTAAACTTCTGGATAATACCATTATTTTGACAGAACGTCGTGAATGATTCACTGTGGAAGATGGTGGCATTATCGGAAACCATAATCTCTGGGAAACCATGTGTGCAAAATATATCTAAGAGCAACTCTATGGTTTTGGCAGCGGTAGGGGCGTCCTTCACAATTCTAACTTCGGCCCATTTTGACTTAGAGTCCACCAGTACCAAAAAGTGATAGTTTAGAAATGGACCGGCGTAGTCGATATGAACCCTTTCGAAATTATTTTGAGGCTCATCCCATTGATGGACAGGTGCCTTTGTAGGACTCTTCATGGTTAAGGCGCAATCCCTACAACTTTTGACCATCCTTTCGATGTCTTTGTCAATATCTTTCCAGAAGCAATGGCGTCTAGCGAGTTGTTTCATTTTAACAATTCCAACATGTGTGCGATGGAGTTCTTGTAATACCATTGTTTGAAGGGCTTCAGGAATGACGACTCGTTCTTTCTTGAAAATTATTCCATTGGTAGTGCTATACTCTGGATCTCGGATTTCACCAGAGATGAGATCTTGAAGGAGTTTTGACAGTTGACGATCCTTTGACGTTTCTTCTGCAATTCGTGCACTCGTGATGACGTCACATGATATCTGGTTGACCACGATCCTGGAGGATTTGAACTTCCAGACTTAGGATCGCTTCTGTTGATAAATTCTCATCAGAATAAGTAGCCCTGGAGAGACAGTCTACATGAACATGATCTTCAGCTTTTCGATGAACCACCTTATAATCAAATTCTTGGAGAAATGTGGCATAGCGCAGAAGCCTGGCAGATGTGAATGCCGGAAGCTTTGATTCTGGATGAAAGATTCTGGTAAGTGGTTGATTGTCAGTGATCAACGTGAATTGTTTGCCTGATAGATACATGTAAAATTTTGTGACTGAAAAAATGATCGCTAACGCCTCACGATCTAGCTGCGAGTAATTTTGCTCAGCGCTGGTTAGTGATCTCGAAACGAATGCAATGGGGCGCTCTTCCTCATTAACAACATGTGACAGAACTCCAGCTATGCCAGTTGGGCTGGCGTCACAAGCTAATGATACAGGAAGTGAAGGGTCGAAGGGTATGAGCACCCTGTCACTCATGATTTCAGTTTTGAGTCTCTCAAACGCTCTTTGGCACTGTTTGGACCAAACCCATTTTTTGTCTTGCTTAATTAGCTGTCGAAGAGGATATGTAATTGTAGAAAGATCTGGAATAAATCGTGCATAGTAGGTTACCATACCCAAAAAACGATGAAGTTCGTCTGGGCTCTGTGGTACTGGCATTTTGACGATGGCCTCCACTTTCTTAGGACATTTTGAAATTTTATTATGGCTGACGCAGTAGCCAAGATATTGAACCTGGGTTTGAAAAAAAACACACTTGGCTCTATTCAGATGCAGATCGAATTTTTTCAATCTTTCAAGGCAGGCAAGAAGTCGATGTTTGCATATCTCAAGAGTAGGGCCATGTATTATGATATCATCGTAATAGGACATTGTACCATCCAGAGTTGACAGAATTTGGTCAAGAATTCGATTGAATTCGCTCGGTGCGCTTTTGATTCCGAAAGAAAACCTATTCATAAGGTATGTGCCCCTATGGGTCGAGATAGTTTGGATTGCTCGGCTTTCCTCGTCAACTTTTATATGTAGATACGCCTTGAAAAGGTCTAGATGACAAAAATATTTTGAATTTCGCAAATTGTTGAGAATATCGTCGATTTTTCTGATCGGATGGCGTGCGGAAATGAGCTGTTTGTTTACCCCAATTTTATAATCAACGCATAAGCGCAGAGACCCATCTGGTTTTGGGATAATTACCAGGGGCGATCCCCAATCACTGGTTTCGATTTTTGAAATGATACCTGACTGTTCGAGGTTATCCAGTTCCTGGTTGACTTTGTCCAGTAGAGCGTACGGAACATTCCTCTCTTTGATGAAGATCGGTTTTGAATTCGGGCACAGCTGTAGAGAACAGGTAAATACTGGAGTGCTTCCAATCTTGGGTTCGAAGATTTCGGCGTATTCGCGTACTATATCTGGAACTGGGTCAATCGAATTAACTTGAATGTTGGGAATTTTCGAATTTTGTAGATCAATTTCTTCCAAACTGATACCTAGGTGTCGAATCCAAGTTCTACCCAGTATTGGTGAAAATTCGGTAGGTACCACAAAAAGTAGTTCCCTAGTTGTCTGGTTATTGTACTCCACCATCACCTCAGCTACTCCAAGTGGTTTGAAAATACCACAAGTGTACGATCGAAATTGTATCTCTGTGGGCTTTAACTCGATAGGAAGTTTTAGGTATTGGAAATCGGACAAGGGGAGCAGGGTGAGCCCAGAGCCTGAGTCCACCTCGAAGTTTTGAACCCGTCCTTCGATTTTAACATCGACGTAATATTTCGCAGAGTCTTGAGGCCCACTAGATTTCCCATAAACATCCACAACCTGATGTATACCATCCAGATCCTTAAAGGTTGAAATGTCAATGTAGTTGGCTGACTGGATGTTTTGTGGAGGGCTTGTTTTGTTCGAATTGTTCCTAGACTTCATGAGTGTAGAGATACACACCCGTGAAACATGTCCGAATTTTCTGCATGAATCACAACGAAGTTTTGAATGATCGGCCCGGCATTCTTTTGTTGAGTGATTTTGACGACCACAATGCAGGCATGAATTTTCGAGTCCGAGTTGCCGATAGTTGAGTCGAGACCTCGATTTTGAACGGGAAGTTCGAGTAGTACCAGGAGACCTACCTCGAAATTGGGTGTAAGAATTATCGACAGACGAGCGGTGTTTTGAACGTGATCTTTGTTGATTTATTTTATTGGCGTCTGTACTACCAAGTGATGGTTCACGATTCGAAAGTTCGCGACTGTTAATTTTGGAGGCTTCCAATGGTAGGGCTTTTTCCAAAATGTCATCGAATTTTGATTTTTCTGATTGTAACAAGAGTTCCCGTATGGAATTGTCACGGAGACCACGGATAAATTGTGCTCGCAGGAAGGTATCGGCAATGCTGGAATTACAAGTAGCATTGGCGCAAATGAAATCGCAATCCGAGATGTCCCGACGTAGTACAGCCACATATTCAGCTATCGATTGACTGTCTTGCTGATACTGTGATAAAAATCTTTGTTGAGCAACCAAAACATTTCGTTTTGGACACAGGTGTTTTTCAAGTTGTAATATTAGTTCGTCGTAAGTTAGCTCACTAGGATTTCTTGGAGCAATTAGGGACGCAATAAGCTGATAATGACTGGACCCTATCGAATTTAATAGCGTCTGGCTGGACAATGTCTTATCGGCAAAAACCCCTTTCATTGTAAGGTAGTTTTCGATTCTGGCCCTGTAGGTTTTGAAATTTTCCTTGGAGGAATTGAAATTTTCGAAAGGAGGTACAAATGTATTGGGTACTGTTGCTGGTGTTGACAATTGAATATTGAGTTTACTTGAAAAAACTTCGATCATTTGTGCCTGGTGGGCATTGAAGGTGTTTAGAAGAAGTGTGAATTGGTTCGAATCCATTTTTGCCCTGTAAATATGTGTAGTATTAGATTAGATAATCGGCTCAAGGTGCAAAAGTTCCCCGTTGGATAGAATGGCGGATTCCACGTTCCCCGTTGGCTAGAACGGATTTCATCTGTGTAGAATGTATGTTCAACGAAATTCGAACAATGAAGTTCGGTTGAAAGCACCAACTCGATCGTAATTCAGTCAAGAAGTTGAATAATGGAAAGAGCTTACCGGATTGACGGAGATTCTTGGCCGGTGTCGCTTCCGAATGTTCTGGAACTTCGCCGCTTGGACCTGTTGCAGCAACTTGTCGAAATTTTAACTTCACTTTTTTGTAAAAACAGTTTGCTTCACCTCGTCGCCAAAATTTGTTGTGTCCGACGGGGAAAAGGCGATTTGAAAACTACCAGTTTGCACCAAATAATATGTATTGAAAAAATGAGCGGAGATAACTTGACGGCATTCGAAATGGAAACATAAGAAGTAATGTGACGCTAACGTAACTTGGAGCTTTTGGGTAGAGGTTGGTTAGTTGATAGTTGTTTGATACATGGATACTGGAATATGCATTACACCAACATTTAAAAGGGGGAAATTAGGAAATTTTTAACTCCCCACTTTGTTTTGAATTTGTCCAGTTAAAGTTTTTGTACGACTTTTCGACTGTGTAAAGGCACAACTTGCCAATGTATCTATCAACTTCTGATTTTCCATTCACCAGTTTCTCAGCTTCACACTTCTATTTTCTAACCCTCCGATTCTTAAACAGCTTCGCCAGTTTTCCAACTTGGGAAAATTTCTGAATCGCCAATTTTCAAGTCCCCGCTTTCTAATCCTCTCATTTTCCAAAGTGCAAATTTTGCCTAGTAAATCATCAACTATCAATTGTGGAGAAAATACTTAACACTGAACATTGCCATTGAACATTCAGTAGATACGATGCCAGTATACCCAAGGAAGTATAACAACCTGTAACCCTGCTGCAGTTTTTTTCAGTTCCAGAACTTTTTATAAAAATGGGCATTCAGTTTTGGTAGAGAGCTCCTCAAATCTGTAGATACCTCATGAGTCTATAAGTAACTATAACCATATTTTTATAGGTGCCTGTGACTTGTTCACTACAATTCTGAAATCTTTTGCCTAAAATCATAGGCGGCATAGTTAGAACGAGTGAGATCAGCTAGAGAAGCAGTTTCCAAATTTCTTTCCATTACCAGAACTGACAGTTTAATACATAATTCTTACCCGATCGTCTTTACCCCATATCTAATTCCTGTTCAATACCTATCACTCTTCCCCCTTCCATTTTTTCCAAATCAGAACGAACTTCCATACTTGTTCATTTAGTGACTGGGGGTGAGATCCAACTGAAAACTCTTACTTCCTTCATCGAGGTTTCGGAAGTTCTATCTACTTCATCAGGACTCAAGAGACTTAACGGGAACCCCGTCACACAGCAGCCAGCGCTCAAAAAAATCCGGAAACACTCCAAACTGCTTATGATTACGATTTTTTATCTGGTACCTGATTTCTATCATGAAAGTGTCCATTATTAAGATATTAATGATGGTAAAGTTAAATATAATATACTTACAACAAAATGCAGTTGAAATTTTTAGTAAAAAAAATTGGGAATTTTCTCGTCGCAGCAGATTGAGTATGACAAATTACCCCTTGTGTAGATGCTCTGTTGAAGGGACATAGCTTAGGTAGGTACCTTCAGTTAGAAAAGGTAATTTCAGTTAATTATCTTGTTTGAAGCCGTTTCGAAAAATTTGTTAACATTTTTAATTTATAGATAGATTACTAACGCATATTTTACGAAGGTAATACAGGGTGCGGCAGAGAGGACGGACGGTTTTAAAAATCTCATAAAATAGTTAATTTTTACTCAAAAACAAATTTATTGATGCGATCAGGTTCGCAAGGAAATTGCATTTGAGACATTCAAGTGTGAAAAATCACATCAGGTATGTGGTGGCCGAAATTGTTGGTGCAGTGCTGGAGGCGTTCTAGGAAGTACGCTGTTACAGTGAACTCAGAGCGCTACCTCGAAATGATCTCCAACTTCTTTTTCCCCAAATTACGACGGCGACGTGTTCCAACCCGACGTGTGTGGTTCCAGCAGGATGGGGCGACCGCCCACACAGCCACAGCATCAATGGACGTTATTCGCCCTCTCTTCCCTGTTCGCCTTATTTCCAGGTTTGGCGATGTTCATTGTTCTCCTCGGTCCCCAGATTTATCCATATGCAATTTTTTCTTATGGGGACACCTCAAGGCAGGGTATACGAGAACAAGCCCCGAACTCTGGACGAATTGAAGGACGCAATTCGCGTGGAAGTCGCCCAAGTTGAGAGAGCTGTGTTGGAGAGAGTCTACGCGAACTTCCAAGAACGCCTCCACCACTGCATCAACGATTTCGGCCACTACATGCCTGATGTGATTTTTCACACTTGACTGTCTCAAATGCTATTTCCTTGCAAACCTTATTGCATCAATCAATTTGTTTTTGAGTAAAAATTAACTATTTTATGATTTTTTTAAAATCATCCGTCCTCTCTGCCGTACCCTGTAAAAGCAAGCATTGCCCAACCTTAGTTTGAAATATGAGTATTATCTTTCTGCAACGTATTTTCTGTCCCTAGGAACCCCAATGGTCTAACTGAGGAGCGATGGACGAAATCGCCAAAATCAATAGATCGCTGGAAGTTCAACGTTTTCTCCTTGGACGGCGAAAGGATGATGACCGGTCTCTACGCGGATGACTTACGTTTCATAAGAAATTCTGGCTTCTTGGATCGACTCATATAGTTTGATCCAAAAAAAAAAACAGCTAAAAATTGTAAAATGTATATTTTTTGGTAGAATATTGCTCAAATAAAGTTTATTAACTATAAAATACTCGTAGAACATTCAAAAATTAATGTACAAAATTATGCTGCGAATTCTACTTAATTATACTTAATTAATTATACTTAAAATTCATTAAAATTTGCTGAAAAATTTATAAAAACTGAAAAAAAGCTAAAAATTCAAAACTTTTATTTGAATAGATTATTATTCAGAATACGTTATCTACCATAAAATGAATAGTTAACAATTTCTTGCACTCAAAAAGCTCAAATTTCAAAACAATTTAACATTATACAATAAGATAATTTACGAAAATTAGTTCATACGATCATGCTGCATGACTGGTTTTCTCATCTTTAGTTTTCTATTGCCGTAGAAGTGTCGGACACAATGGATGTTCCGTATCGGGATTGGAAATAGGGGAAACGAAATCGTAAACCCAGCTCGCTGCTGAGATGAACAAAATGTTTTTTGAGAAATTGTTTTATAATTTATTTATTTTACATTTGCGCATACACAGCTGCTAATAATTATACTATCGACCTTAAATTGTTATAGGATGATTAATTCGCCTTTCCTAGACTATCCTCCAAATTTGTGCGAGATCGGACGACAAAGGTGTAAGAAAATAATGCTTGATGGATTTTAAGTTTGCCCATGCGTAGAATATTGATTTATGAACGATGTCGCTGATAGAGGATCATCTTCCTCCTAACCTGCACATTCCCAAAAAGTCATCAAAATCGGATGAAAACAGTGGAAATTAAGGATGTTAACGGCACTTGTGGACACACGGACTGGCAGACAATATACAGAAACCTAAACCAAAGTGGTTGAAAATTATCGTAAAATGCGAGTGAAAATTCTGAAATTGGAGACAATTTTTTTCATTTCCCGAAAGTGAAAACATTACCTGTATGTAGGTAAAGTCGGAAGCAAAACTATCCCTTCATTTTGAGATTCTTATGTTTTATTCATATTTTACATAACCTGATTACAACCTACATTTTATGACCTATTTCTTTTTCAATGAATCATTACCTATAGTCAATTCATAAATTGTATTAACAATATGTACCTCCTTCATTTGTTAGTATAAATGTTGAGTTAGTAGAATATTTTTAATTAAATTTCTTGTCTACCTTGCAGAGAAGTATGGGACCGAAAAGAAAACCAACTGAATGTTTACGGAACCGAAGAACAAATTAAAATATAAAAAGTAGTTGCACACAAAACTACCAGCATTTTAGAAAAATCAACTTTTGAAAAAAATTTCTTCAAGGTCAGGCGACACGGTTGGGAATCTTTTTCACTGGGGTGAATACACCTAGTGGTAAATAAGCTCATTCCCAGTACTAAATTCACTTTTTTCTAATTTCCAAAGAATCATTGGAAATGTCAAATCATTCTTTCATCTTTATATTTGTGGAATTTCTTAAATTTAATTAATTATGCTGTTCAGTAGAACAGTCGACCAACATAGGATGGTCACGAGCTATGCACCAGCGGCTCATCTTCGTTAATATTCGAGTTAAATAATCAAAACATTTGTACCCCACATAATTTTTGGCAAGAAATTCAACCATGACTTTCGCCCACCGTTCAACTGCGCAACCATGCGCAATTTACACCAACTTTTTTTTCTATGGAATTATTTATTACAGATTTGGATTCTTTACTAAAGTGCATGAAAAAATGACCCATCACTTGAATTTTTGAGAGCGCACGAACGATCACAAACACGCCCAAACAGAGAATTGTGAAATATCAAGTTTTTGAAGATATTAAATTGCCACACGTGGTATATGAATTTAGGGTACTTTTTCACGCTGAATCACGTAGTGATGTTCATTCATTAATATTCGTTATACGTACTTGGAAAAACAATGAAGAAAAAAAATGAAATTTTAGTACAGTTTTCGCTAAATGGAAATGAGTGAGGAAATATGTGATTCTGACCGTTTTTTCGGTGTTTTTTCAAGTTGATGTTACGAACATCACAAATAATCATCAATACGTAATTCAGCGTGAAAGGAATACTATAAAAAGATTTATTTCCTGTGCCAATATAATATCTTCAAAAACTCAATATTTCACTATTTGTGCTCTATTTGCACGCGATTGCGCTCGTTCGTGCACACTCAAAAATTAATGTGATAGGTCATTTTTTCATGAAAGTTTGTGTAAAATCCAAATCTTCAATTGAAAAAACTAGTTGGTGTTAATTACGCAGTGCGAGAAAATGTCATCGTTGAATTCCTAGCCAAAAATTATATGGGGTACAATTTTGTTGGTTATTTCAACTCGTGTATTGACGGAGAAAAGTCGCTGGTGCATAACTCGTGAGACACCGTGTGTATCATAATAATAGTGAATAAATAAATAATAATAATGGTGCCTAATAATATTAATAACGACTTGAAAAATAACATATTATATTTTTCGATGAAGCTATACATTACAGAGCAGAACCTATTGCTTGCAAATCCTTTATACATAGTGTAAATAAAGTGTAAATACTCTTGTACTTATATTCCCCCCAAGTTACTTTCTTGTTCCTACCTTCCGTATTTTGCTTGGTGAAATCATTACGCCAAACCTTGTGATACCTATTTATACTGAGAAGTCCACAGTGATATTGCCGTAATGCTGCTTTCCAAGTTCCTATGTTATACCTACCTTAACCCTCAAGTCCTATAAATCTCGGTAAGGACCCACAGTAGCTTGTTAGTCAGTGCTGAACACAATAATCCAAATCAAATCAAAATTGTTTATTTGTAGTATCTACCTAAACATTTAACATCATGTTACAAAATTTTGGTCTTCAAATGAATATGATAATAATCATAATCATAATAGGTAATAATAGGTTACTTGACACTAAATGTATCTAAGTGGATGAAATAAACCTCATCTATGTAGTGGATTAGTTACTTCAACTCAAAATCAACATATCACCATTCAATAAACAATTTTCCATACTTTTTTTTTTACTTCGAAGTAGGTATAATTCGCTTTCCGCCTTTTTTTAACAACTGAAATAATTCATCATTGTTTCAGAAGGCATATGCAGTCTGAAACACTGTTGATATTATGCTTGAAAAACACAAATTTCTTACCATGATTTTACAGGGATTGTTCTCCACAATGTTATTCATCACCACCGGTGTACTTATCATGTATTGTAAACTCGGTATTTCCCGTCAGGCTTCACAACTCGTTTTGCGTAAATGCACACAGCAGGTGTGACCGGACATCGGAGAATAGATTGATGTAGTGTATTGAATTTTGCATACATTCGTTCCCCGTGTCCAGCATTGAGCAATATGAGTCCCAATCCGTCCCGGCTGCGTGCATCAAAGTAACGTTTGATCTTGAACCGGTTTGAACTTGATCGTCTGGTGACATTTTTACCCCATCCAGGATGCAATATACTTTTTATTAGTGAAATTTCCATTCGCATAAGTACAGTCTCTGGGTACTCTCAGGGTCCATTGAATGCAATTTTGGCGCACTTTGGTGCGTCTGGCTGAGCTCTTATGCCAGCCTGATCGTCTGGCACTACATATTTTTCCCACGCACACTTAGGGAACAATATACTTTTGATTAGTGAAACTTTCATCCTTATACCCTTCCGGTTAAGTTTAGTGCGATTTCTGACGCACTTTGGTGGGCCTGGCACTATTTTCCCCATTCAGGTTGCAATGCACTTTTGATTAGTGAAATTTCCATCCATATTCATTTCGTTTAATCTTCCGGACTGCCAGATGATCAATTTCGTTAACAGTGAGTAAAAACTGTATTTTCAGATATTCAAACCCTCTGTACCATTCTGGTTAAGCTTTTGGTTGCCTCTTTTAAGCCCTTTCTCTACATCCATAGAATTCATCTTGAGCTCCGAAACTTCATTGGAAAGATTTATCACGTCTTCTTAAAAGTGGCTGACTCACCCTTTTATTGCATTTAAACTATTGGTACCTACCTACCTACTTTGCATTAAATGTTCATGAACACTTCAATCGTCCACGACCAACATGTATGATCGCCAGCCTAGCAACACAATTTCTCTTCAGTTTTATTTAACTGTCTTAGCATAGAAGTAGGAATAAAGATAATATAAGCTCCTATATCTAATATGAAAATTAGTCGTTTTCCTTCCACCTTTAACTCGACTTGGTATGGTGGAAGACTGTCAGAATTTGGTTATGACAGAATATACCATCAAGTCACCTAACAAAACGGATTGGATATTGCCATTGTTCCCCAATAGGTATCAAAAGAATTTTCTTCTATCAGATTTTTACTGATACTGTTCTCGAACCTTTTGAAGAGCGACATTCACTAGCTATATGACCTCTGTGACAAGGGCTGAAGGCCTGTTGTACTGAAATTCGCTATGCGACTACTCCTTGCTATGATAAATCTATATTTGCTATGTATAGGTGTATATAGATATCAGGAATAAGGTGACAAAATGAGTACACAGATTAAAGGGGACTACTTTGATATTTTATTCAAAGAAGTAAGTGTTGCTCCAAAAACGTGTTACGGGAGTTTTATTCTAATTAACCTAAGAGGAATTTACCAACAGCTGGTTTTACAGTTTGAATAGTGAAAACACCGCAGGGGTTTTGGATAGAGGGATCTAATCTGATAGGACTCGCAAGAGAGGATAATCAATAGGTATATATAATATATCAAATCGTTATGCAAACTGGAGATAGATCAAGGACAACTTACGGTCGAGCGTCAGCAAGTAAGTAAATCAGTGGGAGGGTGGTGTCTCTCCAGGAGGTCCCTCTCTGATAGATTGGGTAAGCTTGCTATCCGTCGTCACACCTGCTATCTTACATTTATTAGGAACACAATCTTTGGATTTACATTTATCCATTCTAAATGACAAGGGTGAACCACACTGATACCACGAAAGTAGTTTTGTACTCTCTGTGAACATGGATAACGTAGAAAAGTCTTTTTCTTTGCAACCTTCTTTCTCATTAATTTCTAATAATGTTTGATATTTAACAGACTCTGACTGTTTCACCGTATTGATCGCTGCCTCAACTGTGAGTTCATCTAGAGATTAAGGGACAGTATATATTGTCCTTAATCCTGTGGGGATTCTCCAGGGCAATATTTGTTGTTGTTCATATGAATTATTAATTAGCTGTTGAGTTGATATGATAATCAATTTTAGTTTTCCGTTGTCTTCCGTTGAAATAGTTGCATCTAATTTCTAGTAAATTCTAACTTTCTTTTCTGGACCAAAAAGACACACGCTTCAAATAATAGTCGTCCTAATAAACTACCACACTGGCCACCCCACATTGGTGACTTCGAGAATGACAAAACCGCAAATGTCAAGACCTATTACAGCCGCGGGAGATGGTACAATAAACCCCCAGGCAAGAAGTATACATTTTGTCGCTCCACCGTTTTGGAAGACGTACGTGGAGGTATAGTTCGGGCAAGTTGAGGCCCAGTTTAGAACGAAAACCATTATTGTTGACGAAGATCGGTATGTTTGTATGTTAGTGCTATAGACTCTAATGTACTAGCACAAGTTAGTGATATATTTACCAATCCGCCAATACATTGCTCTTAAGAAGAGTCTAATAGAATGTTTTTCAGATTCCGAAGACAAAAAGCTGCAACGTTAATTGAATGAGGTTCATGTAGGTGTTAAAAAAACCTAGTCAGCTTCTTTTCGAAATGAGGGGATTAGCAAACGGTCGCGTGAGTGAGGACCTTTTGAAGTCCTTAAGGCTCCAACATCTTCCTACTAATGTACGCGGCATCCTCTCAGTAAGTTCTGATGCTAGCTTAGCTACCCTTATACAATTAGCCGACAAGATATATGAAGATAGTGAAATGAAACCATCACCTGTTGGCATGACATCAACACCTGCCGTTAACATTGTTAAAATGAAATGACAAGGGATATGAGCCATGTTGATTTGTTAGGGAAAATTGAAGCGTCAACCTTACAAGTTGAGGCATTAGCAAGATTCACACAGATAAGACAATCACGATCCAGATTTCGAGAACGTTCTCGATCCCGATCTCATTCTCAGCCCAAACGTAAATAGGGGGCTGAAGCTAGGCATTGTGAAGTGCCTTGTAGGTAAGCTAAGAAGAAAGCGGAAAACAAATAGGCCAGGTGCTAGGGGCAGCAAGCAACCTTGGCCGAACAGCAAGTAGTCGCCTATTTGTTAGAGATTCTAATTCAAATATAGAATACCTTATAGACACTGGTGCAGCTGTTTTCGTTATCCCTCCAGAGGCACAAGAGCGCAAGAACAAAACAACTTATAAATTATTTGCTGCTAATGGCTCAGGAATCGCAACCCCATGGTACGAAACTCCTCTTAGGCCCAATTTCACCAAAAAGTTATTTATCGGAGATTGACCGCACTCCATTAAAAAAAATCTCGAGGGTCAAACCTTGGCGTCTTTCACCAACCCGAAACTCGTTTATATCGAGTTAAGAATAACGGAGATTCCCTAATGGAGTTTAAGGAAATTGTCCTATAAAATTCGCTAAAAAGGTTGGACGATTTGAACCGGGACAATAAATCAGCTGATGTCATGACCTACTCTGCAAGGGATTGCTTTCATCTTCCTAATATAATGTCTTTCTCCATCTGTTATACGTTATTTCCCTATCATTCTATTTCACTTTTGTATTAAAATTTATCAATTTGACGATAAAAACCATTTCAAACTTACCTGTCAGACGAGAACTCCAGGTGAGCGACAATGAGTTCGAAGACTTTCAAAACTATCGAATTCGCGAGTAATAATTTATATTATAACTCGATGTCGACTGATTCCTCGAAGTGCGGAATCGGATGTTCCTCAGGCATCTTCGAGGGACATTCAAAGAATCAAATCTTAGTGCCAAATTGCGTGTATTCATTGTAAATCAAAACCGTGAATCAAAACAGCTGTTCGTACGCAGCCATATTGTTATCACGGCCAACGGAGATTAGCAAGTGTAACTGGCCGGACTTTGGGATATTAGGGTCGAGGGGCCCCAGCAGGGGTTTAAATTTGTACAGCGCTCTGGTGAAAGATGTTGAGCAACAATCTTCGGTAATTTCCATTCTTTTTCGAAATTAAACTGGTTTAAGTTGTTGGGAAAATGGGCCTTACTTAATTTAGGACTCCGTTGTAGTTTTCGTTGGTTATTTATTATTGCAGACGTTTCCAGACCAATTATAAACGCAGATTTCCTATTTCATTACAGACAGTATAGATTTACAGTAGCTCTGTTTGACAGATTCTCTCACTTCCCTAAGCCCACCCTTGCGATAATTGGGGAAACCTCTGTGTATCATACTTTACTGGCAGAATTTAAGGATTTAACAAAACCATCTTTTAACTCGCAGGCACCAAAGCATGACACTGTCCATCATATCGTTACTAAAGGACCACCTGTAGCTAGCAAGTTTAGGCGACTAGATCCTGCAAAATAAGTGATTGCCAAAAAGGAATTCGACTTCATGGTCGATCAAGGCATTCGTCGACCTTCTAAGAGCGCTTGAGCAATCCTATTACGCAACAAGAGTCAGAGCGAAACGCTTCAAAATGAGCCTATAATGACTTTAGGCAAGCTGAGCACAGTTCCCAATGAGAGGAAAGGTGAAAACCGATCCATTCGTTTGACTTTCAATGTTAGACAAACGCATATCGAAAGAGACCTATAGTTCCAAGTAGTAAACTATTTATATAGAACGCTGCTCTGAATCCCTATTTACCTGTAAACTCCTAAGCCATTATAAATCAGTTGCGAGAGACTCTGAACTTTAATACGATATTACCATTTACCTCAGCTTCTTTGACACCATGCGGAAGGAATGAATAATTGCACTATCTCCACATGGTGTGAGGAGCCCGAAGCCTTTTAGTCCCCCCACTTCTCTACCTCCACGATCCTCATAAGACTTAGCGCTCACGCCCAATTTAATCGCTTCCTTTGATCAAACGGACTACAAAACCAGATGGTTTCCCCCTCCCTCTTTCCTCCTTCAAAGATAACTGTGAAAAGGAGGGCGGTTTCAAAAAGCTAATCTGAGAGCGTTATGTGAGAGCAGCGGTTGTAGCAATTTACGGACGTGAAAGGGATGTGTGTAGGTTATTTTCAACATCCCTTTAAAACCTTCAGAACCAAATTTAATGCTAAATGTGTTGTCTCGATTAAGAAATCTTTGAGTTATTTTTGCGAAGCCTTTTACAATGCAAGGTTAAGTAACATAAACATGAGAAGTGACACAACATACACAGTCTCACAAGGTACAATGACATAGTTTTTTTAAGCAAGCAAATTGATAATGGAACAAAATGATATTAAATTTTTGAAACAAATGTTTTTAATCTTAGTTTCTGAACAAAACAAACTAAGCTAAACAATATCAATTTGAAATTAAGCATTTTAAGGTTCATTCTATATTTGTAAAAATACTGCTAAGCTCATTGAAACCTCGTTAAAGTGTGATTTTACCTGCTGAAAATTCTTCTGAGGGAGTGTCCTCGGACACCCCGCGGCCCACGCATTCCATTAGTTGGTCCCCCCGAGAGATAAATCCTGGATACGCCACTGTCTCCGCATGCGCAAATGTAAATTACTTCAAGCATCATTTTTTCACGCCTTACTCGTCCAATCTCGCTCAAGTTCGGTGCATAGTTGGAGAACAATGGTTTGATTATTCCATAATAATTTCAACATTATCGCATCATTAGTAGCTCCTGCGCATGCGCGAAAGTGAAATCCCAGGAACAAGATTATTTTCTTGTTTTTATCAGATTTCTATTACACTTCCTGGGAATATGCGGGTTAGGCTGTAGAAGATTGTCCACTAACAATTTCATTCTTCTCAAATCATTACTCCTATCTGCGTATGTGAATTACTTCAAGCATCATTTTCCCCGTTTCCTAAATTACAGATTTCGAAGTTTTACGTTATCTACATATTGATTGACTATATTCTGCTATGCAGTGGCGTATTGGGGAGGGGGGGGGGGGGGGGCAAGACCCATGTCATGTTAGGTAGTTTGGGTGATAAAGTAGTTATACCTACTCAATGTTTCACGCTAGTCTTTGAAGCCGATTTCAGAGGGTAATTTACAACTAGATTGTTTGAATATTGTTTTAAAAAGGTGTAAAAAATTGATTGATAGCTCAAAAAGTCTGCCAAGTTACCTAGTTACACCTAATTACCTAGTTAAAGAACAAAGTTCGAGTCGAAATTATTGATAAGTCGACGTTATAAGAAATTAACGCTTGCGTATGCACACATACTACTATTTATGTGACAGCAGTGAAAGTTATATGGGACCGTCTAGGAGCTATTCCGCACTATCCCTGAAAATGTCATCAAAATCTTTCAATTAGACTCGGAGTTTTGCCTGTGTCAGTCGATAATAGTTTCGCACACGCGCAATGGTTATTACTCTACCAATCACGATATAATTTATAGTGTATTTTCTTGAACCTATACCCAATCACCAACCGAGTTTGAACGAAATCAGACCAACAGATAATAAGAAATTGACGTTTTGAGAAATTCACGTTTGCGCTCGGGCACAAACTACTATGTTGATTCGACGGCTTTGAAAATTATAGGGGACCGTCTGGGAGCTAACCTGCACAATTCATGAAAATTTCATCAGAATCGGACTGGAACTTTGTATAGTTTTGGGCGTGACAAGGATTTACCACAGAAAGACATCAGAGAATACGGAACCAAAATTGATCATAAAGTTCGGAAACGCAAAAAACAAGCGGAAATTTAGATTCTGAATTACAAAATTTTTTCGACTTCAATCACCAACACAAAGCTTCCCTACAGTACTGAAGAAGCAAAAATTATATATTATAAAAATTATAAAATTAACATTACAGTACAGTAGATACATATTTAAAAATGAGATTGACCTGCTATATTGACTTAACGAGGTTTGGGTCTATCCGTGACTGGCTACAGTTTATCCGCACATGCGCAGTAACTTTTTGCCGCGGGCAGAGCCCCAAGACGACATTGAATCCTACCAATCAAACCCTTACCGCTCACTGTTGACACTAACATAAATTAAATCTGGCAAATTATGCATTACAACAATTCCTATTAATATTTGCCTAAATAATGAAGATAGTAAACACTTATTCTTTAGATTTTGTGGCATGGTCATCTTCACAATACAAATAAAACAACTTGTTTCGAGAAATTTTGAACTATTTTATAATTCGAAATTCATCAGTTAAATTAGTTTAGCATCAGTTAAATTTGTCTTGCATTTTCTCCTCATTGGGGGGGGCTGCCCCCCTTCCCTTATATACGCCCCTGATACTAGGGAGTTTTTGTGAATATTAAAACCATTTCATTTATCTCCACATTTAGGTATGTTATTTTCAGTTGGTAGGTATAGGTCGTTCACTATAAGGAGGCGCATTTCTCCAAACCGCCCGGCAAAAGTTCGCGCAGCTAGACTGAAGTTTTCACATCCCCTCTCTTACCACCCTATCACCTGGTAGCCTACTCCGCTGAAAAGACAAAGCAGGACTTAGGGTGAGCAGGAGGGAAGAGGACGGATAATGTTGGCGAGGGAGGGAAGAGAACGGGAGTGGTTCAGTCAGACAGGGTAGAACTGGACGTTGGGTGGGGGAAGGGTCCCACTGCGCAGCCCTGCTCTTCAAAGCCCCTCTCGGAGAGAGAAACGCGCCTCCTTATAGTGAACGACCTATACCTACTTACATAAATATCATTACGCTGAGGACAGGAGGACTAATAAAATGTAGATGTTTTAATTATTGCTTTAATTTTCCCTCTGCAGGTGCCCATGTCCACGAATTAATATCAAGAATTTAATATCAGTGCACACTAATCAGCTGTGGGGCCTCTGAGCCTAAATTGTTTTTAATCGGCTTATGACACTGAAACCTGAAATGTAGCTCCTTTTTGGAAATCTTGAATACAATTACGAAGTACCTATGGTGGGACTCAGATCAGCATCGGAACCTCTGAGGCTCATTTCTTTCCTAATTGACTCACGGTGTGTTATTTAGATGGAGCTCCTGTGGGACTCCTCCGAAACAATTACGAGGTATGGAGGGGCACTTATCAGTAGAGCGGCCACTGTACCAATACTCATTTCGGACCTTTTCCGTTAATTCACTACCATTCATTCATTCTGACCTGTATGTCCAACTAATTTGTATTTTTACTAAGGATTGACTACTTGATGATACGTATGTTTGAGATACGAGCTTGCGAGCATCCAGAACACCATACTATGGAAATAATTCTGATCTAATTGACCAACTAATCTGAATTTTTACTAAAGGATTGACTAATTGATGTAATGTATTTTTTAGATGCTAGCTTGCGAGCATCCAGACCACTAAACTATACACAGCATTCTGATCTATTTTACCACAGTGGGCGTGGACTTAATGTTCGGGGAACAGTTCTTAGAACAAAAGAATATATATCAAGCGGTAGTGAATTAACGGAAACGAATAAAATGGGTGGTAGTGAATTAACGGAAAAGGTCCCTCATTCCTTACCTATCGACTTTTTTTTTTCAAAATTTACTGTGAAGCGTAAAATTGCAGGGTCTTGGAACTGTAGAGGTGGTAACCCTTTTGGGAGATACTATACGCCATGTTCTGATCATATATTACATACCGGGTTTAATCATTTTAGACCAATGTTCTGCGTAGAAGGGATATCTAACATAGAAATAATAAACCATTGTGTAATAATTTGCACCATTTTCCTATAGAATATTGCTTCCGCGTCTAGCGAGTCTTCCGAGTCTATTAGGTAGTGGAAAGCATTGTATTCAGTTTCGGGAGATTAAACATTTGTTGTCTCCAAAATCAAAATTCCACCAGCATTTTACCTTTCAGACCATTTTGAACAACTTTCGTTCGGTGTCCATCTGTCTGTGTCTGTCGTGTGTCCGCAAATCCTTGTAACAAGCTCAATTTCGATAGTGTTTATCCGATTTAGATTAAACCTTCAGAGAAGGTGCCGGTTGTGCAGAGTTGGTCCCCTATCAGTTTCATTGTTTCCAAACCAAACTTCTTGTTTCCAAACCATTTTCTTGTTTCTAAATTTACCAATTGATATGTTTTACGCTACATTTTGATTTACTATTTCCCGCTAAGAAATTTGATACGATCATTTAAAATATTTCAATGATTTATATAGATACACATATTATGGATTCGAGGAAGCTATGCGCCACACTTAACTTGGTGGACTTGTTTTGTTTTTTCTTCTTTTTTTCATTCTTTTCAAGACCAAAATTTCGAAAAAAATTACAAAGTTGTCGAATAATTTCTTGAGTTCTTTCCGCCGATTTTCGAACACCTGGGAAAGAGGTTCTATAAAATCACCTGAATGGTTATTTAATAACGAATTTCTCCGGACTTTCTCTTCAAAACTCAATCTGCCTTGATCAACATTTCATTCCGCGAGGAATGCAATATAACGGCACATGCTTTTAATAACGACAAAACGAGAGCGCCTTTATGAAATTGTTCCCAGACAATCAATCGGTACTAGAAAGAATATTATAATTGTCCAACGGTCCGAAGAACATAAACGGCAATGTGATTCACACGTGCCCAAGGACGTTTTCATAATAGTAAACTATTATTCTATATACCCGAGTAATAGAAGAATTTTAATATTAGAGGAAGAAAGATGCTGGTTCCCTTTTTTGGAGGTGACTTCTGGTTGGGAAGACTACTTTCGATTCGGCGTGATGTAGACACAGACAAAATTACTATAGGTCGACTAGAGATGGTCTGCGTTCCGTGGGCGCGCCCTACGCGGAAGAAAAGTGAACTCCTCGTTGAAGGAACCTTTGGAAGAAAACCCTGTTGGGTAAAATTACCGCGAAGAGAAATTTCGCATTTGAGGCGTGGTCGCATTGCTTTCAGTGAATGCGCGACAGTGACAGCTATTTCGAGTTTGTAGAATTTCGTGACAACAACACAATTTCGTGACAACAACACAATTTCGTGACAACAACACAATTTCGTGACACAACCGTGATTACTTCATCCTTCATTATTTTAACTTTTTCATACTTTTATTTCGCTACTTATATTTATCTGATTTAATTTCATCTGTTCGTTATGAACAACACCCCTAGAATAGGACGTTCTTCGTCCTTTCATTTCGGAAAAACTCTTTTCGGCGGGAAGTTCGGGAGATTGTTTACAATGTCGCCGTTCAAGTACTTCTCCCGAAAGAAACCTGAAGAGCATCCTAAGCTGAATATTTGTCACTTGACGAGTGAAGAAGAAGAAGAAGAAGAAAATAGTTTATTATAAGTAGCATCCATATCACAAAATCAGTAAATACGAATTGCAATTAACATTAAGACGTGGTGTCAACCGTGGAGTGCACTCAAATGAATTGAAACATGCTAGGTAATGAAGAAAAATAAATCTGTTTTAGAAAACGGGGCATAAGCATCGTGGCTTCAAGATTTGGTATATAGAGTAGGTACATTCAGAAATTGAACTCCGCCAATGCACCCCAACCTGATCCATCAAGCAGTACGATGGCTTCATCTGCACATATAGTGCCCTTTCTGAAGGCGATCCACCTAAACTTGGATAAGACTGGGCACACACATAGAAAGTGATGAAGATCTTCCCGCTCATGGAAACTACACAAAAAAACACTCTTCACAGCGATCAGTGTCGAAAGGCTTCGCGTTTAAAGATTGACCAATTCACCAGGCAGTTTGAAGAGCCATCTCCTGTCTCTATCACTGAGCTGGACGTGAGTGGAGAAACTTGCACAACACTCCTAGAATAGGGCGTTCTTCGTCCTTTCATTTCGGAAAAACTCTTTTCGGTGGCAAGTTCGGGAGATTGTTTATAATGTCGACGAGTACTTCTCCCGAAGGAAACCTGAAGAGCATTCTAAGCTGAATATTTGTCACTTGACGAGTGATACGACGAGAATTTTGTAACTAAAAAGGAAAGTATTTATTAATTTATTGTTGACTACAATCAAGAAGTATATTTTTTCCTAGCTTTGAGTTCAGAGCAAGTTTCAGTGCATGTTACTCGTATAACAACAATCTATCCGTATCCATGCGAGAATAGTGTGACGCAAAAGTCATTCCTAGAAAGTGAATGTTTTTAGTTCTTTTACTATTGATTCACCGGTAAGTGATTCTTGGAATAAAGGAGCGAGAGATGTTCATTCCAATCTCATAACCTTCCGAAAAGGCCGTGCACCACGAAATACCAATAGTAAAAAAGGAAAAGTGATGTTTTTCCCCCCTCACTTGCCGGAAACGTCGTGCGGTCTAATGTATTGAAAATAGTAAGAAGCAGGAATGCAATTTACGCATCATTCAATTTAAATACCTTCATAGAAGTTTGAGTTTGAGGGTAGATACTCCCGCAGAGGAACGGAGGGAAATGAATAAACTCGTGAGAGAAAACATTTTGAAAAAATATCGTTCGTGTCAGTGGCGTAGTTTGAGAAGGGGTAGGGTGGGCAGAGCCCCTCCATAAATTATAGAGGATGCAGAATTTTGTTGTATGGATACAATCAAATTAATAAGTTTACGCTTTCAACTTCAGTACTTAACACCTTCAATCAAAGAATGTCTTAATTAGTAAAACACAGCTACTATTATTATTATACGAATCCGGTTGCCTAGCGAGCTTGACAACAATACTCATGGCCGCAAGAACATTTAAGTTTATAAATTCCACTTTTATCCAGAATACCGATTGTTCTAAAAAGTTTACTTAGATTATGGCTTTGCCTAATACGTTATTTACTTGTTGTCTAATAATTTCCTGATTCTTTTTACTTATTCCCTATCTGGTTTTAGTCTGTATCGCTTTCTATTTGTTTTAATTCACGTTCAAAATCACAATGATCTATTTTCACAACACGAACGCTGCAAATTATTACAAAATGGTATATTTTTCTGTGTTAGATAGCCCTCTACGCAGAACATTGGTCTAAAATTATTAAACCCTGTATGTAGTATATGGTCAGAACATGGCGCATCGGAAACGGGTAAACTTGATACAACACATTCTGTTGTTGTCAGAAAATGACAACAACATGCCATATTGTTCATCGTGTAGGAAAAACATAGGGTTGGGAAATGGAGAGGAAAAATATATCTCCACACAGAGAGGAGTCATTTGACAAAACTCTTTTCCTCGCCAAGGAAAGGTAAACTTCATGGGGTCTCCGACCAATCACCACTCAATAGCGGACAATCTAAACGCCCCAAGCCAACAACTAAACTTCTTCCAACCCAATAGCTTCGGCAGCACTCTATTCAGTACATACCTACCGGACTTTACGACATACTTTCATGGTTAATTCAAGGAGTGGTGTTTCGTGTTTTATCGTTACAACTACTCGTAGATGTTTCAAGAGGTACAGTCGTCGGCTTTACTTTTTAACAATCCTACTCCGTAAAGTTTAGATGGCAGTTGACGCCTGTGTTATAGATGGCCTCCAAGGAACAACGGCACTGTCTGCCATGAAACATCTGCAATAAAAAAAAAAAATCATTTTGCAATTTAAAATTTGAATTATGAATAAATACCCACTCTCCCATGGATAATCGGTAATGAAATTATTGTATTTGGTTGATATGAAAATCTTCAAAAAGATACTCATCACAACAGTGAGGAAAAAATTGTAGAAAAACATAGTAGATACCTACCACTGCGTTGTAGAATCCAAGAATTCCTCTTCAATCCATTTTCGAAATGATTTGGGCCTTCCTGGAAGATACGTAGCTGCCTTGAAAACACCTCCTTCAATTCCACAATACATTCATCATCAGAAATATCTCCTGGTCTGTACCACCTTTTCTCAATAATATAACTCGGTGGACAAATTCTCCACTAAAAAGGCATAGAACTGAGTTTAGACGGCCCTCGACGACCGTTTAACTTTAAGCAGAGCTTAGCTCTTATCTCAAACTGTCGTTAAGCACTTATACACCTGGCATAAACTGCATTCCCTGTTTAGACAGCAGTTTAAACGTTGAGTGAGGTTTAAACTGGTTTTGTACCCCTGGCCCTAAAACGTCAAAATCATTCAATTATGAAACGAAAAAATGATGCTTGGGTTTCTACGTTTCCGCATACGCAGAATGAAGTATTGATTTGAGAACAATGAAACTTATTGGTAGGGGGCGATCTTCGGCCTTACCCGTACATTCCCTGAAAATTTCACCAAAATCGGATCAAAAATATGGAAATAATGCTCGTTTCAAGTATTTCACATTTGTGCTTGTGCAGCTGCTACTAATGGTACAATTATGTTGAAATTGATACGGGTTCATCAAATCATCTTCTCACAATTATCTTCCGAATTTGAAAGAGATCGGACCTCGAGAAAATTATTTTTGTTGGAATTTCCGTTTGGACATGCGCAGAGTGAAGTATCGATTTGGGAACACTGAAACTGATGAAGGACCAGTTAGCCTCTCTGGGACAACAAGAGACGAATGAACTTACAGGCTCCATCCTGATCAGCTGAAAGTGCTAACAGTTATCACGTCTGTCTGTCTACAATGAAATTCGGTTGGGAGCCTGTATAGGACATCAAGGGGCAAATGAAATGACGGGCTCCACCTTGAGCCCCAGCTCACTGATTCGAAGAGTTGGTTCTGCTTACGCAAACGACGTGTTTTTTTTTTCCCCCATTAAGTCAGAAATTATTCATAATCTCCATGATCTATTTTAATGATTTAAGCTGCACCTCAATCAGAATTTTTACATAGGCTATGGATAATTATTCTAAATGTGATAGGTTATCCCATCCAATATGAAAGAGGCTGTTTATCATCATAGTCATAAACTATACATTTCCTCGGAAGAAAATTTATTGGGACAAGTACTATGGTAATTAGTTTGAACTCACTTCCTCTGATATAAGATATCGCGAGTTGTTCAGCCACTGAAGTTAGTCTTCCTTCCCTCGCATCAGTAACGCTTGTCAAAGTTGTTTTACCCTCACCGTGACAACTGTCTTACTCTGACGAATAAATTAGTGTATGCAACTAAAGTGAGAATAATGATTCAGCAAACTTTGCGAGACACTGCCGCTGGCGTATTTAGAATGAATGAGTTGTAGGAGCACCCAATGTATCATTCTTACATTAGCTTCACAGAGTCTAAACTACAGGTTTTGCCTTTTGTATCAAATAGGATTACATTACGAACAATGTCACCCATACAGTCTACGTAATCTACAATCTACATGGAAGGGGCCAAGGCACGTCAGCTGATGTGGGCCCCCTATCTCCCTAAAAAAAATCGATTCATAAGTTTTATTTACACTTAGTGATTCCGTCAAGGAGTGCTTTAAGAATTTTAACAATAATTCGCTATATTCAACCAAATTTGTAGCAAAATATATATTTTCGACAAAATTTGTCCTTTGTGTTTCAAGATGGGTAAATTCAAATAATCACGCCGTGCATGCCGTTTTTGTCTGTAGGAATTGATGGAAAAATGTAAATTCATCGAAACACTTGGTGTCTAGTCTTGTTGGTCCTTGGGACTATCACTCTCCAATCTCAACACTCCATTTAGTTCTACGGGGCTAAGACGAGCTTTTCCAAGGATTTTGAACAGAGTGAGGTAGGTACCTAAGATTTTTATGTAAATATGGACATAAAGGGAATTCAAATGGACGGGTAGTAGGGGAGGAGTTGAAGGGAGTCTCAAACTTATCAGATTAATTTCGCATCGAATCCTGCTCCACTAAAAAATAATTAAAAAACCATGTGTAAAATTTGCAGTTTTTTCCGCAACATTTATAGTTACTGTGCACACAGTAGGTACTCAAATTTCAAAACAATTTAACACACCAAAATTAAATTCGAAAAAATTACAAAATTTCGCTCTAAGGAAACTGAAACTTTTTTGGCTTCTACTCCCAGTGGAGTCGAGCCTCCATGTGTAAAAATCAAAATTAGAAGAAAAGAAAATGAGGAGGCCCCTAATCAATCGGTGGCCCAAAGCAACCGCCTGGGCCGTCACTGAATCTACAGGGTGCGGCAGTGAGGACGGACGGTTTTAAAAAAATGATAAAATAGTTAATTTTCACTCAAAAACAAATTTATTGATGCAATCAGGTTCGCAAGGAAATAGCATTTGAGACAGTCAAGTGTGAAAAATCACATCAGGCATGTGGTGGCCGAAATTGTTTATGCAGTGCTGGAGGTGTTCTTGGGCGTTATCTCCAACATACTCTCTCAACTTGGGCGACTTCCACGATAATTGCGTCCTTCAATTCGTCCAGAGTTCGGGGCTCTCGTATACTCGTATACTCTAAGCCTTGAGGTGTCCCCATAAGAAAAAATCGCATATGGATAAATCTGGGGACCGAGGAGGCCAATGAACATCACTAAACCTGGAAATAAGGCGACCAGGGAAGAGAGGGCGAATATCGTCCATTGATGCTCTGGCTGTGTGTGCGGTCGCCCCATCCTGCTGGAACCACACACATCGGGTTGGAACATGTCGCTGTCATAATTCAGGGAAAAAGAAGTTGGTGATCATTATGGGTTATGTTGGAGAGAGTCTACACGAACTTCCAAGAACGCCTCCAGCACTGCATCAACAATTTCGGCCACCACATGCCTGATGTGATTTTTCACACTTGACTTTCTCAAATGCTATTTCCTTGCGAACCTGATTGCATCAATAAATTTGTTTTTGAGTGAAAATTAACTATTTTATGATTTTTTTAAACCCGTCCGTCCTCTCTGTCGCACCCTGTACACCTAATGGTAATCTCAACAGAATCGACTTCCACTTCACGATTTATCGGTCCGGTTCCGTTTAAAAGTGGTAGCTTGTCCCAGGATGATTAGCTATGCATTTTACATACTAAGATTTTTTCAATAATGACAAATAAAGATTTGTTCAGTTTTTCAAGCAAACTTGAGTGATCGCAAGCATAAATTTAACATAAGCAAAAAACAAGCTTTGTTTTTAAAGTTTTTTTTCTTCATTTGGCATTAGCTTTCGCCATAGCCATGAAGCGTTTTATTGCTTTTTTTTGTTTGTAAATTGTTTTTTAAGTTGCATATGATGCAACTTTTTGCTGCCGTGGTTCCATTGGACTTCGAATTATTCGATTATAATTCTGTAGGTATGTTTTTCTGGCAATACTGAGAAAAAGCATATTTCTAGAAATGTTTAAGATGAAAAACCGCATTAAATTTCTCCGTTGATGGGAAAAACAATAGAACATGGATATGTCTAGGTAAAAGAAGGTGAATAGTAGAAATGAACGTGGGAAGATGAAGGAAGGAAGAGAAAACAACAAAATTACAACATATAAACACGTAATTTATTATAATTAAACAAAAATTGAATTTGAGCTGGTAATGTTTAATAACGGCTTATGGTAACCGCATCAATAACTGTATCATTCCGTGTTGTAGAAATGGCTGGATCATTATTCAATTGTAGACTAAATGTTTCATGCATGAAATTTATAAACTCGGCGCCCGTGTTGGTCTACAAATCCAAATTTGCGTCTGCACATAGGACTATAGAAATTGAGTTTATCCCAAGCTCGTGCAGTTCTTCAAAAATTCCTTCAAGTATATGACTGTAAGCCATAAGATTTAAGACAAAGAATTGTCTTAGAACTGTCTATAGAGTTCTCGAGGAACTTTTTATTTTCAACGTCAGCTTTTGGAGCCAATCAGCTGATCCCGGACCTTCAAATAAAAGTCCTAAGAGGGTACATACCAAATTGCAGCTTCGTACGATAAATGGTATAGAAATTAGTTTTGGGAGGAAGTCAGTTAATCTGCACCCTGTGCACCAACAAGATTACGTCCTAAGGAGGCTACTTGCCAAATTTCAGCTTCAGACGATTAATATGGTAGAAGTTCGCTTTTGAAGCCACTCAGTTGATCTCGGACCCAGGCCTATGCATCTTCAATTGTTGTCCTAAGTAGGGTACCTACATACCGAATTGCAGCTTCGTACGATAAATAGTATAGAAATTAGCTTAGGAGCAAGTCAGCTAATCTGCACCCGCACCTTCAAGATTACGTCCTAAGGAGGCTACATACCAAATTTCAGCGTCAGACGATTAATATGGTAGAAATTTGCTTTTGGAGCCAAAGTGCTGCTCAACAGTCTACACAGCCCAGCTCCCGGTTACCTTAGAGGCGTGGGGATTACATAAAAACTTATGTAAAATCAGCCGATTTCAACGAGTGGTGAACGCGAGTGAAAACTCGGAATTTCATGTACTTAGTTGCGGATTGGTTGTAATTAAAAACTAGTATAAAACTTCCGTTACACTTTTTCGGGCTGAAAAAGCGTCACACAATTTTTTCAAAAACCCCAAGCTAAAAGAGATATCGATGTCAAAAAATAAATTATTTCAAGCGTACCATTACCTACTTACTTATAATGGTAGGTACTCCATTACCTAAAGTACATTTAGGACGAGTTAGAGAGTGAATGTTTTTCTTATTCAAACTTAGATGCTGGGACCCCTGTAGATGTGGTGGAGTATAATTTTGGCGCATGGAGAACTGTCCTAATTAGCAGTGTGAGCTCTGGAACTAATTTAGTTCTTATTCATGTCAAGATGCAGAACTGTTGAATCGGGCCTGTCAGTTGGTAGAGTCTAATTATACAACCATTCTGCTGTGTACCCACTTTTGTTCCTATTCAACATAAGTTCCATAACTTTGAAACAGAGCCCCACTGGGTGTAGTACAGAGTGACTGTAGCTTGAGGAACCACTCTAATCAGCTGAGTTAGTTCTATACTTTATTTGGTTCCTATTCAACTTGAGGAGCTGACATTTGAAAGGGGGCCCTCCTGGGAGTGTGGTTGACTATAATTACAACATGATGAACCACTACATTCAGCTGAGTGAGCTCTACAGCTTATTTTTTTGCCCATTCAACACAAGATGTTGAACTTTTGATCTGGGCCCCTCTGGGTTGGTGGACTACAACTGCAGCTTGGGAAGCCACTCTAATCAGCATTGTAAACTGTATATCTTATTTTGTTCCTATTGAACTTGAGGTGCTCTAATTTGGAACGGGCCGCCCTGGGTAGGGCTACCAAATGGTATCCTTTGGGAGGACATATCCTCCATTTACGACTGTGTCCTCCATGTCCTCCATTAAACTGAAATGTCCTCCATTTTCGAAGTTTTCCAACAAAAAGAGAACTACCTACTAAAAACCTACCTACTCTACTTACTACCTACCAACGAATTTCGCCACTTTTGCCAATGTTCGATTCTAGAACACATACCATCCTATGTATAGGATTAGTACTTATGTACCTGAGTATTAGTTAATTTCAGACTAGCATGTGCCAATTTCCACTTCGTTTTCTAAAGATAGTTAAGTACTTATATTTTTTATGAGTTCGCTTTAAAAGTGCTTTAATATTGTTTGAATGAATATGAAGTTATTTCTGGTTTTCCAATCGGGAAAAATTTGTCCTCCATTTGGATGTTTTGTCCTCCCTCGTCCTCTATGCGTGTTTTTCCATCTGATAACCCTATCTTTGGGTGAGGAGTGAGGTAGTGAGATAGAATAAAAGTACATCATGGTGGACCACTAGAAATCACCGGAGTGAGCATTGTAGCTTATTTTATTCGCATTAAATCCAAGATGTTGAACTTTTGAACGGGACATCTCTGGGTTTGATAAAGTAGAATTGGAGCTTGAGGAGCCACTCAAATCAGCAGAGTGAAGCGTGTAGCTAATTTTTCTCATATTTAACTTGTGGTACTGATGGTTGGAATGGGGCCCTCCCAGGTGAGTCTGAGTAGGTAGAATAAAAGTAGGTAGAGGGAATCACAACACGGCACAACCCAGTGAACCACTGTAATCAGCGGAGTGAGCTCTGTAGCTAATTTTTCCATCCAACTCAAGATGTTGAACTTTTGAACGGGGCCTCTCGAGGTGGGATAGAGGATAATAACAAATGGAGAAGCTTTTCCTTTAAATTTTTTTAAATATTTTGCTCGATTTCTGTTTAACTTAAGATAGTGAAATTTTGAACAAAGCTTTTCTGGGTGCGGTAGACCATACTTGTTAATAATATTTACCTGACTGTATCATGGGAGAATCTTTCATTACTGTGTAGTAACAATTTATTATTAATATTATAATATATGATGATAATCTTCATTTATGTCTTGGATGAGTAAACGAAGCGAGTGGGCACAGCTATTAGATACCTTCCTTCATAAATTATGTTAGTGCCAGCGAAGAATTTACCTTTCGGTAGAAACCCGATAGTGCTCAAGGGTCTAAACTCCATTTCAACTTCATCAAAGAGTCGTCAGCAGCTAAGTCCTGATGGATAGGTGAGAAGGTCGAAACAGCTGAACGTAATTCGTTAGAGATGGAGTGGAAGATGGAAGCGCTGGGGCGGCATGCATAATTAATATCGCGGAAAGCTTCTTCTTCGATGGAATGGCAAATACGCGGAATTCTGTCGCAAAAAAAAAGGTTATGAACCGAACAAAATATTTTAGGAAGTCGGTGAGTGCAATGAAACATTAAGAAGTGAGGATGGAATATAGTGAGGGATTGAGAGGCGTATTAAACGTCGGAATTTTATAATTTATTATTGATACGTCTAGAGTAATTTTTTTAAAATTTCTATTCATTAGTTTAAATATTTCAAATACATTATAAAGATAAATGAAATATATTTACACTGCTACGTCTTCCTTTGAGTAGGTACCTACCTATGACACGTGATGGAAGAAGTAGCGATATTTCGCAAAGTAATTTGGGTCACTTCCCAGAATATACACTTACAGGTAAATTAACAGAATTCAGCATCTTTAACCAATCAAAATTGAAAATGATTTATTAATTCAACTTAATTAGTAAAACTGAAAAAATGTGGAAGTTGTTGACTGGACAACTTAAACGTTGAAATCGAATACACTTTTTTTCTGAATACTTTCTTGAAAACCTTTGATGGCTGCACTTCCCATATCATTGGCTACCATGATGATGCCGTGTCATGGATGAGCGTTCAGTATTCCGTTGCTGTTCCTGCTGTTGCAGGCTAATTTCCTACAAATAATGAAAGTCTTCTTTCAATTTAGTCTACATTTAATTCCCAACAAAAAAATGCCCCTTATTAATTTTTTACCAACTTATATATTTTAAACCAGTGATAATAATCCTTCTCAACAAGCAAATACTACATAATATGACCTCCATGAATCAGGAGAGAAGAAAGATGCACACTTATGCTCCTACACCCAATGATACTCATATAACTACCAAAGGATGATGAGCAGAGAGGGCGACCTCAAGTATGGACAAAGAGCTATCTAAGATCCTGAAGAGGCTGTACGTCGAAAGTACTCGAGCGAAAGAAAAAACAGCTAACTATGGAGGGGAGACTGACGTTTTCATTATTCCCCACCTCCACAAGCTAACTAAAAAGTATTTATGTGAAAGGAGTCACCTCAAGAGCTTTGCCAGGCTAGATTATTATCGACTCTGGAAAGGTAAGTGGGTATACCTACTTTCCATATACTATCATTTGTTGTTCATGTACTTCCATAGATTGGAACTGCAGTACGTACCTACTCAACTTTTTTTTCCTGCAAAACTTGCTTAATGACTCCACTGACATGCCAACGAGTTGGTCTGGGTGAAATCTGCACGTACTTCCTACACCAACCATGAATTTCAAGTTTCTTCTTGTTCTAGTAATTTCTTTGTCTGCAAAGCAACAACCAACCTACATTGTTTACTTTAGACAAACTAGCGAATCTGTTAGTGGGTACCTTCCTCAGTAGTTTTGTTTTTTGGTGTAGTAACAACCTGCCTAGTTTACTTTGACCAACTACCAAATCTATACTTTTATCTATCCAGCAAAACAAGTAATGCTTCCTTAGTTATTGCAACAGGAATAAGTAAAAGTACCTAGCTGATGAAACTGCCTGTGCAGTGGCTATGACATTGCAGCAGTGTCATTGGAGGAATCGTCATTTATTGTTTTAACGAAGAATACGTTTTTATGGAGACCTTCTTGCCTAAAATCGTCATCTAACAACCCACCGAAAAATTACATACTAACAACATGTATGTACGAGTCATCTAACAACATGCAGGTTCTCGTACAAGAAGGCTAGTGATACCACTGCCTTGTAATCTCCAATCCATTTATTTATTTTATTTTATTTTTTTCTATTCAACTCTTTTAGGCGCAAGTTTTATTATCTTCATTTAATTATTTTTTAGTTTATTTATTCTCATAGCTTAAACGAATGGAGTTCTTTAATTTTCGGGCAGTGATTAACTATAATAGTTTGTACCTACCTATTCCAAATAAAAAAAAGTTCCCAATAAATTATTTTACTTACTTACTTACCATTAGATATGGAATCGTTGACTACAACCAATAATCGTGCGGGGACGCATAATTATGGCCCATTAGGTTGAATTGAAACTCTGTATTACTACCATATTACTATCACATAACAAAACGGTTGTTATAAACACATACTGGGTGACGTTAGTACGTGAGTCTAGTAAAATAGGTTGGATGTTATGATTTACTGACATGTCATGGCGGACCTTGGTGGAAACACAAGTCAACTCCATGCTGGCTGAGGCGTGACGTCACGAGATTATGGGTTATACTATAAGCTTGTAAGTAATGGACTATCCTTCAGCTATATTTAGCATTTTCAAGGCAAGGCTTTCGATTAGTGTGGAATCCAAAGCGTGAAACAATTAATCCTATGTACTGGAATCCAAAACAATTAATCCTACGTACAGGACTATTGTTAGCTAAATCTTGACGTACAACAAAAAACTTTATTTTATTTATTTTGATCGAATATAACAGTTTGACAGTTTCTTACCTGCTGCGCTAGCCCAAAAAAAAATGAAAACTTATATCTACATGTCCCGAGAGAATCCAAGGAAAAGGACAACTCTCCTCAACAAAGGCCAATTTATCAAAACCACTTGACTGGGTAGAAGACCTCAAATTATATGCATTTCCAAAAGAACTGTAGTGGCCTTTTTGTACCTAAGTGAAATCCCCTTAAACCTGCGAACTTTCATAGTTTGTCACATAAATGCTAATCACATTCAGTGTTAAACCAATATAATTTACCTTTGCATGAAGAGTTTACTTTAATTTCGTATCCGTATTGTTTCTCATTTGCGAATAAATTCTGCACATACGGCGTGTGTACGATTCTACGAACAGACCAATCGATTCAGAAATTATTAAATTTATCAAATAGCTCAACCCTACCCATTATTCGAGATAGGTACATAAAGATTCCTGAAGCAATCTTTAATTTCCATGTTTTATCAGTGACCATCATCTAGACAAATAGACCATCATCTAGACAACAACATAGACAAATAGGTATCTATAAATATATTTTTCTCGTTCCAACAAAACGAACTTATTTTTACATATTTCGCGAAATGGGGTGAGCACCAGAACACGCTCCCTTCTTTAACCAGTTTTCATATCAATGGTTGACAAACCAATTATTTAATAATATTGAGAACCCAAAGAGTTATGTACCATACAATGTCCCCAAAGACAAACCCCCCCCCTCCACCACTTTTTCACACAGTTTTTTGAGTTATCAAAGTGAAACATTTTTTATCGAAAAAAATAAATTTTATAACTTATAGTTATCGAAGTGATCAATTTTGGTGTGGCTAACACAAAGTTTAAAAATAAATGAACAAATAAAGTTTTTGGGCTCCGAAGATTGGGGAGGGGGGAGGAATCGGGTACACCAAAAATTGATCCTCTATTTTTAGCCGAGTGACATCCCATTTTACATAATTTTTGGTGCAGAACACGATGGTTAAGCCTGAATTGCGATATCTCATTCCGTTCTCGGATTGGAGCTGTTTAACCATTAAGAAGCGCGTTTTCTCTAAAAGTGCAAAAATTGTGCAAAAAAGTTATGAAGGGGGGGGGGGGGGGGGTTGCTTTTGGGGCTCCCTGTCTATCTCCACTGTTATTGGAGGTGGATTAATAAAAATAATACAATCAAAATTATATAAATACGTAAAATACGGATGATTATGTATTGATTGATACCCCTGTTGAAATCACACTAAAAGTACAACAGAAAAGTCACAGGAATGTTAAAACACCTTACTGTGGAAACGTTATTTACTACTATTTTGATGAACGTAATAAATCATGAAAAAAGTGTAATAAGGGTAAATACTCGTACATGTTTGTTTTTATTTATATTCAATTTGAACGAGTATAAAAAGAGAAATCATTAAAACGTAATTAACATAATATTTCGCAGTAGGTACAAGTTGCAATACAACTTACAAATTAAGCCTCTAGTATAGTTTCAACAACACTGTATCACAAAACTTCAAATTGTCAAAGAAAAAAACTTGTTCCCACCTCAAAAAGAAGAAACCTGAATTTTAGTTTGAATGGAGATAGTGGGACTTCAGTTCCCTCCATTACATGAATGTACTCATTTATTTCTTTGGGCTTCCACTAATTCCAAAAAAATCCATCGTTAATCTATGAGAGTTCTCGGACCTTACTATTTTTTTAGCAACAGATTCACTTGATTTTTCCATCAATGTCAATCGAGATTGGTGAAGGCTTGAGTAATCACAAGTTCCGAAATGACCTCTTGATAGCAGGTTTGCAGCAATCAAATGCTCCTTACACAAAATTAGTTCATAGGACCCTTTATTGTCCTTGCGAGAAGTTCTGCCTTTAATTTGCTCCTCTTCCTTAACATCAAGTGAGAAAAATGTTTGGATCACGTGCACTCCCCCTTGTTTCTCTACCGACATGCTGGATTTGAAATCGACGCCTCGACCCATTCCCCGAGTACACAAAGTAACAGTATTGGGAATTCCAGCTTCATCGATGTATTTGGATTTGAGGTACTCATCAGTGTTTTCAGTGAGGAGGTTGAGCCGATCAAATTTATTCCCATGCTCCATTTCGAATGCTTCTAACTCCACATCATTTTCAAAGAACGTCAAAACCGACCGATGTTTCTGCAGTACAGCGGCGATTCGCTCAAACATTTTAGTACTCCACAAATTTCTGGAATCTAGAACGGTAAAATCACTAACCTTATCAAACTTGAGGTTCGAATCCCCAAAAAACGAAGGAAGTATAGAATAGGAATTTATGTTGTAAGATTTTATGGCTTCATTTTCATGGTCAGTCAAGCTGCTCACAGTGCCACTCACCCCAAGAATCAATGGGAACTCTTTGGGTAATTCAGCATAAGAAATGTCTCCCGTCTCTAATACAATGAAACCATAATTCGTGAAACTAGTATGATCAAATTCGACTTTTTTTAATCGAAAGTAATTAAAAATTCCACAATAGCCAAGCCACAAGTGACAACTGTAAACACCATCTTCCGAACGAAGAAGACATATTTTCCCTTCGATTAGCTTAAACTCGTGGATGTACCAATCATGTATTGTACTTCTTGACACTAGAAATGCGGCTTCAGCCATCTCCATTAGATGTTTTTCCATAAGAGATCGGTTAGTGAATTCCTTAGTTTTTAGACCAAAAAGACCTCCATCATCAAGAAGCGTGAATCTTCCTGGTTTCTGTACGAACTCATTGTACTCTTCGAGCTCCCGATTTCCTGATTTGACTCCTTCATCAATAAACCTTTGAATACGACTAAACAATGTTTCTGGGAGAATATTATTCCCGAGAGCGATTTCCCAAAGTTTCTCTTGAATCAGTGGTAATCCAGGAATCTTAAAAATCGTGCCAGTGCTGTAAGTCTTGCCATAGAAATGTTCTGAGAAAAATACGTCTACTTCGTCAATTAATAGCACAGTTTCATTCGAGCTTGAGGTGGGGGAGCCTAACCTTTTCAATGGGCGATGTTGAAGAACTAAAGATTTCACCATTTCGCTTAAGGAAACCTTCTTCCCTTCAATTACCGGGTTCACGAACTCATTGGCCATGTCGTTGAAAGTCCCGTAATTAATACTATAACTCAACCCCAATGTGCGGAAAAATTCATCAAAATCCTCCTCGTCTCTCTTAGCCAAGTACTCACTGTAACATACCACACGTACTTTATAACCAACGAAAGCCAATACTGCTGACAGAAGACCAAGAATTACTGATTTTCCTTGGCCTGTAAGAACTTGAGCGAGATGATGATCCACTCCTAGTGAGAATTTATCTAAACTTAATAGCCGCATAACGCACAATACCTGGATGCAGTGTGGCTTAAGAAACTTTCCAGAGCCACGTACATCTTTCGAAACTAAAAGTGACCAAACTGCGCAGACTCCAGCGAGAATAATTGGCAGTTTTTCTGTTTTGAAATCGTTGTCCCATTCGTTGAATTTTCTTTGATTTTCCTCATCATTTCGCAAACAATTGACTACATAACCAATACCGTCATCCGTACTTTTTGACTGAACTTCTCCAATATGCTCATTGTACTTCAACAAAAAGCGTTCGTAGCCTTTTTTCAGTTTTTCTAAATTGAAACTACTGTTATTTAATTTATTGATCAATTCCAAAGCTTCAACTATTCCAATTTCGTCCATTTTCCTGATGTACCAAAACGATTCTTTTACTACGTTGATGCGATTCTTGAATTCTTCCAGAGTGTGACATTCATTTACTACTTGTAAAAATGGTTGAACGCTTTCCGTTGAGAACAATTCGAAGTCACGATAATCGGGTTGTTCCTTCAAGTAGAGGAATGACCTTCTTACAGCACCTAACAATGCGGCTGTGCCTTCCAATTGTGCCACAGATAGCTCACTAGATGATGTCCAGTTGGTGTTGAGAGATGTAACAGCACACTCTATCAGCTTTCGCACAACATGAATGATATAATGTTGAGGGAGAAGGGTATTACCGAAACGTTTGACAAATTCTTTGATGTCAATCACTTTGTATGAGCACCTTGCTTCGGACGCTATTTTGTTGTCTACTTTTTCAGTAACATCAGCCAGACTGAAGTTACCCTTGACAAACCAATTAGTGGAGAAGTCTATGTCCTTCAGGTCTTCTATGAAATCATTCAACACTCTAAAATAGGTTATCAAAGTCGAAACGTGTACAGTTTTATCTAGAGACACATCCACCAATGTCAACATCGTCTCACGAATTTCCTCGATTCGAGAGACCAAATAAAGTGGGTACATTGAAACATCTGACGTTACCAAATGCCGCAAACTCCAATACCTATTGTATTCGTCTATGAGATTTCGGAAGTCACTTGAAGCTGATACATCACTTTTCATGTCAGCAGATATACTAGTTATGTACTTCATTTGTTTATCCAAAATGGTAATATCTTTGTCAGAGAGTTTATCTATCACTTGAAAATGAGGACTTGCTTGCACGATAAACATCAAAATATTGTGAGTCACTACTCTGAAGGATTCATAACTAGACGTTGGGCATCTTGAGATGAATGTGATATAGTGATCCAACAATGGTTTGAATAATTCAAGACAAGAAGCAGAATTAGGAGAACCTTGCTTGAGTACCTTGTAGATGGTATGGTCAAGGATATAAAGCCATATTCTGCGATCTTCGGGAATATCAATTAGATCCTTGTTCCTTATCAAGCGCTTCTTAATTTTTTTAAATTGTTTGTAAATCCAGGAGTCATCCGAGTCCTCATGGTTAAACACTTTCAAATCATATTCAAATGCTTTATTGCAAGAATAATACTTCGGTTCAAAGTGGCGGAGGAGCTTGAAGATGAAGCGATATTGACATTCGATGGATTGTTGCGTTAGTAAAGTTTGTCTGGATGGTTTTACATCTTTCTTCCAATGAATTTCATCGATTAGGGTCCATTTACCGCAGTTATTGGTAAACATTGTCATAACGCTACAGTTTTCTGCTTTGAGGCTTATTTCAGTGATAATTTCCAAGAAACTCTTGAAAAGAAATCCGTAAACGGGTGAGCTTAAAGGCATGACATCGTATGGAGGACTGGAAATACCGATGCTATTCAGCTTTTCAAATAGAGTGGAGAGCAAATAATTGAAAAATGGTATCAAGTGTCGTTCTTCTGTCATGCTAGTCAAATGATGGAAGAGTTCCACGTCTTGTTTGGAAACGTAGATGATCTTTTCTGGAGGTAAACCCTCAATGCTAGTAATAAGGCAAGGAAGAGAGCTAGGACACTTGTCAACTAATGCTTTTCTGTGGTACCTGATAGCTTCGGTGTATACAGTCTTAATTACGGATCGAATATTTAGTTTAGGTGGGAGCATATCATAAGAAAACTTGAATAACTCCAGACTTCTTTGTGACAGTTGATACTCACAAACTAGCAAAACGTTAGCAGCACTGCGCAGTTCTACAGGGATATCTTCATTATTGATTATGTTGGTCAATATAGATTTTGGAGAATTGTCTCTCGAATACTTTTCAAGTACAATGAGTGCAGCAGCAAAATGTGTTGGCTTGTCAGCACCTTTTACCACAGCTCTCAATGCTTTTTCAAATATAAACATAGATGATTCTCTGTCTGATTGTAATCTATCTTCAATCACCTTGGTAATTAACAGGTTCTCAAAGAAGTGTAGTTTAATACGACGAAAAGGAAGACTGAAATCAGCCGCATCATCCAAAAACAATTGAGCTCTGGCGACAAACTCATCTTCATCAAATGTAAGCAAGTAACTGTTGGCCTGCTTTCTAATATAAATAGTCCATTCATCAGATCCTTGATCAGTGAACTGGAATGAGTGAAGGTCTTTCAAGATATTATCAAACCATATTCCTCTAATAAATTGACGTTTGTCTTTGCTGTATAAAGTGCCTAAACCAGACATCTTTTTACCATCGACATCTCCTTCATACCACGACCCTGCACTGCCAACGTACAATCGATGAGATGAAGTCGAAGAGCTCCACCTATGTTGCTCAAACTCTTTCAAGTCGCATATCAAGCCTTCGATATCTGAAAAGCTATCACACTCCTGTGACGTTTCACCAATTCCTTCATCTAAATCATAAAAAGCGCCTTCGTCAACCATTTCACACTCCTGTGAGGTACCTTGCATTGGGTCATTTGGTTCAATGGAAGGTGTTTGAATGTTAGGTAGGACCTGCACTTCGGTTTCTTCATCAGTCACTAACTTCTTGGAGTTTCGAAATATCCCAGATGCACCTAAATCGATTATAGAACCCTTGGATTCAGGGGTAGTTTTTACAACCGTACTATCGTTTTCCATTGACTGAGACGACCTTCGATTTTTTCGCCATATCCCAGGTACAACTCCATCGTTTTTCCCAATTTCTACTGAATTAGTTACTATGGCAGAGTACAGAATGGAGGAAGATATGTCGTCTTGATCTTCAGTTGACCTTAGTGTGCTCAGTTTTGAAATCGGCCCTCTAGTTCCTGACGAGAATATACCATTAGGAAACGTAGAGGATGAAGTTTGGTTCGTTTCTTTCAATATTGGCGTAGTTTCAACTTGCAACGTTGATCCGCCGGCTGGTTTGTAAACAGTTATGTTCAGACGTTTGCGTCTACCCCGAATTTGCGAGTCATTATTGCGAGTCATATATCTGCAAGGATTATTATCCAAAGATAAATCAAAATCATGGTTTGTGTTTCTATAGTTTTCACGTACGTTTTCACCTGTTATTGCAATTTCATTATCTGAACAACTATCAACAACCATTGGCTCTACCCCTTTTTCGCTATCACTCATGTTTAACGGGGAGACCAATAACAAATAATATTGTACCCACCTAATTGATCAACATTGGGATACCATACATATACTGAATATGTATTTGATGTTACTACATGTTTACCTTTTATTCGACTCACATCGGAAAGAGCAATGAGATCTCCATTCAACAATGCTAGGTAGGAAACTTGAATTTTTTTTTTTTTTTTTAGATCCGTTCAGCACCTGTAATAACAAACATTCGCTAAAATCAGAAAGGTACTTACTGTGCTAAGTTTGCTCAAGTTTAATGAGATCTTAAATTCGGTTAAGCGAGATAAAAAATGAATTTTATTAACTTCTTTGTAAACAAACAAATGCCAGCATGGCAACAATGATTCAGGGTCATAAAATAATAATTGAAGCAAAGCTTATACGACAGGTACAATACAAAATTCAGGACTACTCTCAATACCATTAATTTAATTTAATTTATTTATTATAACTTACATTTTTGAATAACTATTTAATTTAATTTAATAAGCATACCTAACCCATGATTTGTTCAACTGAAAACGAAGACGTGAAAAAGGAGACTATTGTAGAGAAATATATGATTACAGTGTAAATTCCATACGATAGTGTAGGCGTACATTATTATTAATGTATTTTCGTTCTTCCACATTAACCCCACTCAACATTCCAGAGCCAGAAAAAACATTAAAATCCTTAATACAAGATTTTGGCACACCCATAGATGTGCTTATCTTCGAAGACTTTACAAAATACGGCCTTTCTGTCTTTAAATTGTTTTTTTATTATCTCCAACGTTTCTTCAGGGAGACAAAATTCAAAATATCAAATTCAAAATTTGTAAAATAAATACCTACTTATCGTTTTCTTTTCTGTGATAAAAAATCGAATTCAGAAATTCGGTTTTGGAAAATCAAATTTAAAATTGTTTAAGTTCCTTATCTTTGAAGTTCTTCCCAATCAGGCTTAAAAATACTGGGTACGCCACGAAGAAAAAATGAAATATAAATAATAATTAATTCATTATTAATAATAATACTAGAGCCTCTGCTACATTATGCCAGTCTTTGAATTTGAAAATAAACGAGATATTTCTGAACTATCCTCGAGTCCACCACCCAGCAGGCATTTGGAACCATTACCCACGATGAGTTCCTTACTATCGTTCAAATGTGGAACAGTTTGCGTCAAGTAACATTCGCGTCTCTTGGGCCAGGTACATTAAAACCCGCCCCCGCCCCTGCCCCGCTAGAGGGCCAGCAAACCTGCGAGATACCCAAGTCAGGGGTTATCAACGATGAGTAACTGAATCACGAGTCATTGTGATTCAATAATAAATAATTGATAATTAATAATAATAGTAGAGGCCCTTTGCTACATTATGCTTGTCTTTGAAGTTGAAGTTCAACCAAGACGAAAGTCATTGGTCCTCCCGACCAGATCGGGCTCTCAAACAGTTTTGTTTTGTCACCAAAGAACTAGGTAGGTACCTGTAGTTTTGGTTCGTTGGGTGTCATTTTTCAACCCACACAAATCACGTACCCTAAAGCCTGGGCCACACTATAATGACACAGCAACGAGACCCCCTGTCGTTGAAGACCCCCTGTCGTTGAAAAAGTAAACTCTGGAGTTTGAACCACGTAGTGCACATTAGGACGACGCCCAACTGCACAACACACTCCTCAATGATCAGAGTTGGGCGTAACCATAATTACAATTACGATCATAGGGTTTTAGAGTTGCGATTACGATTATAATCACAGACCTTGAAGATATAATTACGATTACTATTCCATTCGTAATCACATACTTTTCTGTAATTTTACATTTGTAATCACAAAAAATGTTTTTGCGATTACGATTGTTATCACATGTTTTTAATGTGATTTTGGCTGTAACAACCAATGTCCCCTATAAATTAGCCCTTTACCGCAGGTTCCGAAGTCCAGGACGGATTTTCAAAGTTCGCCCGTGAGACTTATAAAAATTTTGAAAACAAAATTTCCTCAAAAATTTGTTGGAGCGTTCAAATATCTATAAAACTGATAACAATGCAGAAATAACTTGGAAATTCACTTACCAACTCATTTTCAGGCCAATTTTCAACTATTTTAATTTTTGGAGATTTAATCATTTTTTCAACTTTCTGAATAAAATGATATATTTACTTGTTTTGGAACTCATTTTTCTTAGTTATTCTTGAACGACATTTTTATAATGTATACCTACCTACTCTTCAATTATACTGAAACTTCCGTAACTGATTATTAAGTAATTTTTGAAATCGAATTGTAATTCATCACAAACGTTATGACTAAATCCGTTGTCATCCCATTGTATCCTGTAATCATAGGCGTTGTGACTCACGCTGTAAAGTAAATTAGCGGATTTGCTTCCAATAATACGTGAAGACCTATATTGAAAAATAAACAGAAGGTAGCCATCTCAAAAAATATAACCCATACTGATTTCGTCAGAACAGAAGCTAAACTAAATAGCTAAAGTGCCGAAAAAATGTATTTTCTTTAAAAATGTTTAAGAGCACATTAAATCTATTTTCATTATTTTTTATTTACAGACGTTGCAAAATGTGCAGATATATAGTTATATTAATGTACCCCATGTATAAAGAAAATAGAACCCTTGAAATTGAACCTTTGAACCTCTTCGTACTGCTATCATAACACAACTTTGAAGAAAATCGAAAAAACAATTTATTGCTAAAAAGTGTTGCTAACATCTCTTGGCAATGTTTTCTATTGCTGGAATCTATTGCTAACTTCACTCCGGTACAAAATACTGTGAACTTTCACAGTTAAAACGACCGTCAGATCGAATGTTTAGGAATATTTTTCCGATTGTGTGATAGTAAGTAGGTAGTGTACCTATTTGTTTTCCAATTTATTGTTTTTATCTTTCAGTAGTTTGTTCGTAGCTTCAGTTCAGGTTAGATCTTTGAGTAGGAAGGTATAAATAACGTCATCTTCTTTGCACACAAAACGTTAGATGGCTAGGACGATCAGCGTGTACGTGTATCACAGAAATTAATCCCCTGAAAGAGCTACCCCCACCGCGCGTCCGGAGGGTTATTTGTTTTGAAGGCGTCCATCCCGTAAGATCACTTGACGTTCAGTAGCTAGCTTGTCCCCCAAACATAGGCGCCTGGTCGCTGTTGTTTCCAAACAGCTCCCATAGCTTTCAGTTCCCTGACCGGAACGGCTCCGAACTAGTTCTTCGGAAGCCGTTTGAACTCGATGTCGAGCGGCCCGCAGGTTGAGTATGGTTGGTCTAGGAGCTAAACCGCACAATCCTTGAAAATATCTAAAAATCGCTCCATTAACCTCATTTTTTTGTCAGTATCGATCAATTTTAGTTTTGCGCAGAGTGGCCCCCAAAATGGAAAATTTAAATTTTCCTGACCGAACTTCTGATTACCCTGACAAAAAATATCAAATTCAATTTTTTTCTTGTTTTTTCGTCATTTTACTGTACCTTGAATTCTTCTGAAACAAATCGTATAATTTAAAGAAAAAATAATAAATAAATAAAAAACTCATGTTGTCTATTTATAATTAACAATTTCATTGCCCTTGAAGAGCTCAAATAACATAACAATTTAACCTAAATGTAATAATTTACTAAAATTCACCCAGACGATCATGCTGCATGAATTTTTATTTAATATTTTATGGTCTCCCAATTTGTGATCTGAATCTATTGGTTGAAGTACATTTTTCCTTACATGGTTCTCTTACCTCTGGGAATAATTCAAAATTTTCGACCTACAGCAAAAAATGTCACGCTTTTTTTTCACCTACTACTAATAGTTGCCAACTTCCTGATTTCCCCATCCCACAAAAATCGTTTGTTGGAAAGTTGCTCTGTGAATTTATAGCACATGACTCCGCATTCCAATGGGCCAATTTCCCCCTCTTTAACCCTCCTGAGAAGTCCTAGCTCATGTATACAAACTAGTTTTGGGACTCTTACTGGATCAATCAACTACTCTGCTGGGTTTTTTCCCCTAGTTCAATACTCAGTTGATTTTTCTCACAAATGGTTTACTCTAGGTGATGTAGTTACCAGGGAAGCCAATGGCATGTCCATCCATTTTTAGGTGCATGTAGCGTTGCCACTTTTGAACAGTTTATTAACCACAACTCTTGATAATTATTTTTGTCATTCGTATGAACACCTATGAAATAATATGCACCTAGTATGATAAAGTACGCTATTGAAGTTTGATTTTGGAGTTATAATATACCTAAAAACGCTTTAAATTATTACACCAAGTTTTCATTTAAAAAATTCCCTCACATTTGGCGGTTTTTGCAAAATAACCTGACTTTTCCCGACGGAAAGAATTTCCCGACTCTTCCAGTTTTCCCTGATGCGTTATAGTTAGGTAGGTACCTCTTTTGGACCACCCTAATAAACATGCAGCTGCAAGAGTTTTACAAGGTAGAGGTAGCTACCCAAATATTAGAACTCGGTAAGTAATGTAAAAATATCAAAAGAACTTACTGAAAGAGAGATTTGGAGACTTTGAGTGACGAAACTACAGCGGGAGTATCAACGAGCAAGTGCCGCAAGTGGTATGAACTATGAATATGGAATGCAGCTCGCGACTTTTTATACACTAGTATTACGCATGCGCAATAGCGACAGTAGCTACGTTTTTTGTGATTCACGGAGATTATACCAAACCTGATTGGTGTAACAATGTGGTTTACAGAAACTGAGGTTCCCCCACTCCACTACCATTTATTCACTTGTTGCTCTGGCTGTATTTGATTGGTTGAGACCGAGATTTCGTGTCCAAGTCCGGTTGGTAGAAAATATATGTAATTCACATGGAATAGATCGACAATCATTGGGTTAACATGGAAGAAAACACTTCTAGGGATGGGTATCAAAGACATATTATAATGACTATCGATATTATATTTCGCACTAACTATCGATACACCAATATTTGGTTGGGAAGATATCGATTTATCGGATAATATCGATATAGAAAAGCAACCAATTTTTAGCGAATTTTCGTAGAAAATAGAGCTGTTGCAATTGATCAACAAATCATAAAAATGAATTTTTTCAGTTTTGTTCATGGAAATCGGTTTTGAGGTATTCAGAAACGATTCCTAAAGCTTGCAATTTTCTTTATAAGTAATAATTTATTTTTCGTTGAATATGCATTTCCAAAGAAAGGATGATTTTGTTGGGAAGCACTTTTTGAGCACAATAAATTTCACAAAAAAAAGTAAACTAAAAACATATTACTAAACTCGTAAACGAAGCATTGTTTTCACTTTAGGAAGAAAAACAAATTTTGGTCTCCAAAATCAAAATTTCGACTCGCATTTTACGTTTTAGACCACTCTGAAGACGGTCCCCTATCAGTTCTTGACTCAATACCTCTTTCTGTGCATGTGCAAACGTAAATTCTACCAAGCATCATTTTCTCACGACCTAGTCCGATCTCGCTCAAATTTCCAAAAATCTCGGCGTTAGTTGTACCAGATTATATTATTTTATGGTGCACAACATTTTGAGCATCAATTGCGAGGATTAAAGAAACATCACGGCCTCTAACTGTAGGTATAGTCACAACTGCCCGGGCCTTCGATCGATCCTGGCTGCGTTTCATATGTAAATTGAAACGAGATTCATCTATGAATATCAAGTTTTCCCGGTCTTCAGGGATTACCTCATTGAACTAGATCGCAAATTCCAGTCAAAGTCGAATGGTTCTTTCTGCATTCATCCTATCAAGCTCAATTGAGGCTTTCTTTAGCGTTATTCGCAACATTCGGAGACCATTATCTATGGAAGACTTGCTCAAATGATGTTCTGGGCGGTCAAATTTTCTTGAATTCGCACGACCTACCTACCAATATTAGTAATGAAGCGTTATTTATAAAGCATCACAGAGTTCCTTAATTGTATTTTGAAAGTGTCGAAACCTATTTGGAAAACGTCCAATTCTATTTGAAAAATGTCGAAACCTTTCTGGAAAATGTCTAATTCAATTTGGAAATGCTATATTTGTTCGATCCAGATTTTGGTCCAGTTTTGCATCCTTGGAAGTTTCAATTTAACTGTTGGTAAAGAAAGGGTGAGGGGGGGGGGGGGAATCGTTATATATATTGTGGTGAATTCCACCACAACATTTCAACAGCCCTTTTCAGGGCTACCAAAAAGAGGTACTCAAGACACAACTATATATGAAAGACGTCGAGTTACAACTCCGCGAAAAAACATATTTCGCCCGAGAGAATATGCGAAATATTCACTCACGAACGAAATATTCACAAATAATCAACAAGCCAAACACCCACTGCGGGAGAAGGGTTCGTCAAGACAACACACAAAAGTTGCCTTGAGAACAACAGCCCAAGGAAACGATCAATCGACCTCTACGGAACTCAAGGGCGAGGCTGGCAAACCAACTCAACAATCTTATGCACAGATTGTGAGAAAAAACTATGCGAGCCAATAAAGAAACACCTGGTGAGCTAATGAAATTAAGCGGACCAACCAGGGGGCAGCCGGAGGCGGCCACCCCCCTATAAATACCACGCACGGAGCGCAGCGGGTTCATTCCACTTTCTGCTCTCGCTGACGACTCTTCTCCTCTCCGACGAAGTTTCTACACGCATCCAAGGCTCAGAAAGGCATATTCTTCTCTCTTCACAGGAACTCTCGAACTTCTTGGCATCTACGAGTCCAGTCATTGCACTGCTCACTGCCCAACGAAGATCTCCAGTCAGGGTACCACCCGGCACAGTTCAGACCTCGTCTAAACTCGTGCGTCCGCTGGGATACCTTAGCCGTGCCACCCGAATCTCGCAGCATTACGCTCTTGATTGCCCGCTGGGACACGCCGGTAAATCGCACAGCTCATACGCTCCGATTTACTGTCCAAGGAAGCCTTTATCAAGGCTCGGAGAGGACCCCGACATCAAGCTGGGAGAGAGCTTTGTCGAGCGAGTCCCTCCTCTACATAAATCCTTCATCCGAAACGGAAAGGTATTTCAAACGAGTAAACACACTCGGATATCTCGATGGAGCGCAGCCCCTCTTACTTCCTCGGGCTCGAGGAAGAAGAGCTCGACGCTGTAGCGGGCACTAGCCCCACAACAGCTCCCTAAACGTAGTGACAAACTACCCGGACCAGCTCCATATCCAAAGCTCGAACCTCTCGACGAGATCGCAGCTTTACCTAACAAATCCGCAAAGGGCTTGTTAGCTACACCCTCACCTACACAAGGGGTCGAGGACACTTTTCAGACTCTCTCGGAAGGTAGTCATTACGATTCTACCTATATACATGGATATCCTCGATATTTATCTCACGGTCGCACAGCCGATCCGAGTGTTCAACACACTCCTATCCTACATAAATCGTACGGACAACAAGGTACTTTACAGCACCTCAATCAAACACGTTCAGTTCCTCCTACAGATGTAAAGCTTAGGCCAGAATATTACACAACGGCCCAATACCAGAATGAACGTTTCCAAGCAGCTCAAACCGAGCCTAGCGCCCCTCGCGGCCTACCAATGAACGAACCACGAGGTTCAACCACCCAGCAAAATGTCCTTGACAATTTCGCTCGCATTTCCTCCGGAAATAATCCAGGGACTAACCCGCATATTCAGAATACGGGTACTTTTCAAAACGTCCCACTTGGTCTACCTACACCAAGTAGAACATATATAAATCCACTACAATATATATATATATATATATATATATATATATATATATATATATATACATATATATTAATTTGAGGTATTAAGTACAGATGGTTGGGAAATATAGGAAACACATAAATATTCTCTCAATTTTGTAAGTCATATTTATGTGTTTCCTATATTTTCCAACCATCTGTACTTAATACCTCAAATTAATATTACACGCGAGTGTTTAAAAAAAAAAATATATATATATATATATATATATATATATATATATATATATATATATATATATATGTAGTGGATTTATATATGTCTGACTCGGGGTAGGTAGACCAAGTGGGACGTTTATGTTCTGATTATGCGGGTTAGTCCCTGTAATATTTCCGAAAGGAATGTGAGCGAAACCGCCAAGGTCATCTTGCTTGGCGGGCGGAACCTGAGGATAGTTCGCGTATAGGCCGCGTGGAGCGCTGGGCTCGCTTAGTGCGTGCTGGATCCGATCTGTTTGGTGCTGAGCCGTTGTGTAATATTCCGGCCTAAGATTTATATCTGTAGGGGGAATATAACGGGCTTGGTTGAGGTATTGAAGAGTACCTTGCGTTTTGAGCAAGTTAGGAGTGAATTTGACACTCGGGTAGCCTTGCGTAGAATATCGTGGATATTCCGATATCTTTGTCGAATCACGATGATTGACTTCAGAGCGAGTCTGGAAAGGATCCTCGAACTTTTGTGTGTGTGAGGCTTGACCTAACATTTCCTTCATGGATATGTTAGGCAGTGAGGCGATCTCTTTGCGAGAATCGAGCCTTTGTCTGTCGCTAGGACCAGCGGACGGGTCGAGTATCGGGTAGGGAGCGCTTCGTGGGCTAGAGCTCCCGACCGCGCCGGGCTCTGCTTCCTCTTGCATGAGGAAGTAGGACGGGCGGCGCTCCATCGATGTACCCGAGTTGATTAACTCGTCTTTAATACCTCTCCGTATAGGATGCAGGATTTGGAAGGTGGACTCGCTTGACAGAGCTTCTTTCCTTTGCTCGGATGTCAGGGTCCTACCTTGTAGCCTTGAAAAAGGCTTCCTTGGACGATAAATTAGAGCGGATGAGCTGAGTAATTTATCGGCGTGCCCCGGCGGTCGGTTAAGAGCTTAGTGCTACAAAACCCGGGCGACACGTCTAGAACGTCCCTGCGGGCGTACGATCTAATGAGGATATCAATAGATGTACCGGGTGGCGTTCTGACAGAAGAACTACGTTGGGCAGTGAGCAGGATAAAAGATCACTGGACTCGTAGATGCCAAAGTGAGATCTGTGAAGAGAGAAGATATGCCTTGTGAGCAATAAATTGCCGTTCTGAAAAGAACTCGTGAGCAGAAGGGTCGTCAGCGTAGAGCGTGTAGAAACTTCGTACTGGTAGAGTGTACTCGTCGAGAGCGGTGAGTGGAATAATTAACCCGGCCAACGCCTCCCGTATTTATACCCGGGGGTGGTGTTGAAAGGGGTGGCCACTTAATGGCTAGTATGCAAATTAGCCCGTTGATTTATTGGGCTATTTTCTGATTGGTTGTTGGGGGTGGCTTCCCCGCGTCCGTCTCTGAGACGGGGTCCCCGGGGGTGGCTTCTCTGCGTCCGTCGCTGAGACAGGGTCCCCGGGGTGGCTTCTCTGCGTCCGTTGTTGAGACTGGGTCTCTCGGCCCTCTTTGCTTCTGAACCAGAGGCGGTTGTAATTTGCTTGCCGCCTCCTGGTTGGTTCGTCTATTGTCTCTCGCGCAATCAGAGTTTCTGATTGGCGTGTATGCTTGCTAGAACCGTCCTTGTTAGTTCTAGAGGACATTTGATTGTCTTTTTGAGTTTTCTCATTCAAGGCGACTTGGTTCGAAATACTTGTCGCGTCTCTCTCGCCCAGTAAGTGTTTAGGGAGGTCGCCTTGTATGTTATTTGATAATATTTCATTATTGAGAGAAAATATCGCATTTTCTCTCTGGTGAAATATTTTGTTTGACGGAGTTATAACTCGACGTCTTATAAACGTTTGTGTGCCATGTCTACCTCTTTTTGGTAGCCCTAAAAAGGGCTGTTGAAAAGAGGGGGTGGTTTTCACCACAATATATATATATATATATATATATATATATATATATATATATATATATGTATATATATATATATACATATATATATATATATATATATATATATATATATATATATATATATATTATTTTGAGGAGTTACAGAAGGTTGGAAAAAGATAGGAAACACTTAAATAAACTTACAAAATTGAGAGAATATTTCGCTGTGTCAGCGTCGTCAGCTCTAGTGAAGAAGCTCTTCATCTTATTCTTCACTAGAGCTGACGACGCTGACACAGCGAAATATTCTCTCAATTTTGTAAGTTTATTTAAGTGTTTCCTATCTTTTTCCAACCTTCTGTAACTCCTCAAAATAATATTACACGCGAGTGTTTTCATTTTTCATCAAAACTATATATATATATATATATATATATATATATATATATATATAAACATATATATTCAATCTTATTTTAATTCTAACAAAATTGTGTACAATCCAACAATCCATTCATTGGGACATCACAGTAATGCATGCATTACTTAACAATATATTTAACATCTACAATACCTACCTCCCTTTTTGTTGGACGGGGTCTGGCAAGTCAGGAGATTTTTAGCTCTAGCGAATTGTCCTCAATAGGGACTTTTTGCAGCCACCAAGAGGCGGTCTACTACGGTACCGTATTCAGCGAAATGGTTAATGCGCATGCGCGACGTACAAACAGCCGGGCGTCTCGTCATCACACGCCGTGCAAAACCGCAATCCTACGTTCTTCCATGACGGCTTCTCCACGACGAGTTCACACCGTGTTGAGCTACCTAACCTGACACTTTATGAACAGCACCATTATTTATTTACTTTTTGTCGGTGTCTCAGTCCTCAGTGTTACATTTTCGATTTACTTTATCATTCATATTCATATGATCTTACCTTATCATATATATATAACATCATACCTATACATATGACCGTTCTGGTTGAGGTGCGGCTCAAACTATTGAATAAAAAATAAAATAAATCGTCACATAGTAGTCTGTATCATGTAATTACCGCATCAAATAGGTATAGTATATCATCCTACCATTTTTCGATAATGGATGAACCCAATCGCCTGCTTCGGCTTTTCAATGAAGGGTTGATTAATGGAAGGGATATAGACGAGCTAAATTTATTGGAAATACAGATGGAAATCATACTGCCTACGGGATATTTCAGTTTGAATGAAGAATATGTTCAGTTGACGGGTATGAAGAAACTATAGGTAGGTACCGCTCACAAACAACTTCTCATTTTTAGCGAATGTTAAAAAATATTTTCAGCTATACTCAACTGCATTTGTTCTCATTTTAATTGGCTGATTTATTTGTTACCTTGGTTGTCCGATTTGGAACCAAGGTATAATCGGAATGTCAGTTGGACAGCAAGAGTAACAAAACACTAACAGACTGGCTGCCTTTTACTTAATTTTTATAAACTTCAAGCTTTAAGTCACGCTAAACGTCACTTCTACGGTCGTCGCGGTTTTCACAAAACCGTGCGAAAACGGTTAGCATCCATGTGCTCGCCTTATCTCGGGGACTACGGTTTCGTTCACGGGACGACTGCAAAAAGTCTCTAATATGGCATGACTTTCTTGTCATCTTTTACACCAAACGTTGACAAAAAATAAAAATAAAATAATATTAATTATTATGGCAATAATTAATATTATTTTATTCTTATTTTTTGTCAATGTTTGCTGTAAAAGATGACAAGAAAGTTTTGTAATTTACAGTCAATGTTGATGAAATGATTTTATTTTGATTTTGCAGCGGATAAAGCCGATAGAGACAACCATGCTAACCAGATGAACCCGAACCATCAGGCCTCAAAGAAATGAAATTACCTAACTACTATGGAATAATTTCGCTTCTTTTCTTATTTTAAATGCTTATTCTTTCACTACAATTTTGTAATTTTTCTTAATATAATGTAATTTGAAGGATTCTTCGTGTTAGAATATTTTTTATCTGCCTTCTTTCTGCGCTAGGTTTGGGCCAAAATCAAGAGGTCGATTCTAAAGCTGATCAAAAGCTCCTCCTAGAGATTTTGTTATTATTATTATTTTATTTATTTATTTGTTTCATTTGTTTTATAACGCTTGTTTTCGAGTTATCAATTTTTAAGATTTTTTCCGTTTTGTACCTTACGTCATTGTAAACTCAAAACTAAGAACACCGTTGGAAGAGGGCATTAATTAACATTCCTATAACTTTTTTTTTTTTTTTTTTTTTTTTTTTAAGTGTTAATTAGTTGAAAAAAAGCTTAAGCACAAAATTAGAAGAAATATTAAGATCGACGTTTTGTCTTCCGTTTTTCTGCTAACGCTATGGGGTTTTTCGGCGGGAGCTCTTCGGAAAAATGTTCTTCAAAAAAGTTACGTAGGTATAAATAATTTTGGGAGGGGGGGGGGGGGGATGTTATGTTAGGTAATTTGGGTAATAGAATAGTTACCTATACTCAATGTTTCACGCTAGTGTTTAAGGCCAACTTCAGAGGGTAAATTACAACTAGATTATTTGTACCACTCTGACCCTAATTTCTATTAGATCTGGCAAATTATGCGTTACAACAATACCCACCCATTGATGAAAATCGGCCCTCTCAGTGGGTTCTAGATCTAGTCTTAGTTGTATTATTTTATTTTTGAGGTTTTCTTTTATCCGCTCTAGGGGCTAAACAGTGGTCATCACTGTACCCCTTATTTTATCCTCTTCCGATCTGCCAGTGGAGTTCGTGATGGCACTCCGTTTGGTGGTGGAGGGTAGCATGGCCTCCTTGGAATCGTGCCACTTGCAGTGTCCCTTTGGACACCTTGTTTAATGCCACCAATGACCCTTATGGTTGAGGTGCGGCTTAAACCACAAGAAAAGAAAGGCAATTCTTTCGCGATCAACAACGACCTTTGAAAAGTATAATTAGGTTAGGTACTTTTACTCTTATTAAAGGGACTGAGCAATGAAGAGACAATTACACATAGAAAACGATTAACCTCCGAGCCCCGTTCTGGATCTGCCCTTACGACTGGGTGTTACCTTGAATTTGATAGGTACATAAGTACCTGTCTACCTACCTTTCCCCGATTTTTAAACCACAATTAATTAATAAGCGTTACCCATGGGTACGAAAAAGAAACAGACTATTTTTTAATGTAAGAAGAGCTTCTTCAAGAAGTTGACCATAAACCGCACTTTCCTACCATGAGTAGTTATGATTTCTATGATTTTTCAAAGTTTCGCGAACTGGTGTCGTCAAAGCACCCCTCCCGCCTGAGCGAGACCCCCTTGCGGGAATTCGAATGATTTCATCGGCTGCCCGAGTTTGAAATGCAGGGGGCAAATAGTCAGAAAGTTCAACTGGGAAAAGCTATGGCCGATATGACGAACCGCAACCAGTTAGAAACCTCTGCAAACAGACCGTGACAGGGGAGGGGGGGGGGCTCTAATGATCAGAGAACTCAGCAAACACCTCAAGTGGGTTGCAAACTGGTATGGTGGCTTCAGCAAACAAACCTATTGATGGCAAGCTGATTTGAAGGAGCCGATCGTAAACATGTTTTGTTCCTCCTCGTGATTTCAGTGAAACTTTGTAGAAAATGAAGCTATTGCAATGGCTCTGAAACGAACCCCAGAGTTTAAAATGTTTTCACATGTCCTACATTGTTTCATGTCGTGAACATTGTTTCTTATCTATTTATTTATTTATGTATACAGGATGTCTCAAGTTAAGTTCCCATAACTTAGGGGATCGATTCTACAACTTTTGCAACAAAAATTTCCTCAAAGAGATTTTTTAAAGCCTAGTTTTCGATTAATTCAATATTTAAGTTTTTTTCGTGTTTTCAACCTTACATCACTAAAATAACCATAACTCTATCAAATGACGGAAAATTTAAAAATGCTGCAAATTATTTCACAAAGGTTTATTATTTTTTCAATTGAGTTTGATCGTAGTTTCAGTTGGCTTGCATAGAGTTTCTTCCTTAGATCGAACGGGTGGAGGGAATGTTATTCCCTTGGTCCGTTGCCGTATTTTCTCTTTCATATTTATTTTTGAGGTCGGCAATTTGGAGGCAGCCCGATGTCTTGTATCATATTTGGTGGCCTTTAAAAAGGCCGGCGACGTAAATGGTGGTGAATTCACCACACTAACATACAATGAAAAGCGGGATTCGAAAGATATTATATTTTTTGCATCTGCAGTATTTTACAATCAACTAGATTAAGGCACATTCATCCAAATTGAATTTTATGAAGACTGTACATTTTAGTTACCCAAATTTGTTCTGTATGGCTTATTTGAACTTAGCTTACCTGGAATAGTTGGTGTTAAATCACTATACCTACCAGCTAGAATGTTTTTATTTTTGAGGCTTTGAATAGGTAGGTACTTACTTACCTACTTCATGTACGAGTTCTGTTCTATTCATTTGATGTTATACTGATTGGACCTACCTCTACCAAGTTTTTTCCTAGTCACTGCTATTCTTTTGTTGCCAATAAGGGCGGACGAGATGGACACAGGTTTTTTTGTTGGTCAGTTTTCGTTTGTTTTTGTACCTACCTACTATAATTATTTTAATATTGAAAAAATATAATTATAATTTTCGACCAGTATTGATGAGATTGATGGCGCGTGGAACGAATTGTAGAGCAAAATGGAGTGACGTAAGGTATCAACAAGGGGAAAGTCATATAAACCACCATGTTCCTTCAGTCGTTTGCACCCTAGCGCTCCTAGCGATGGACCTTGTTAATTCGGATCCCCATTGACGAAGATTCATGGAGATTCCCCGTACCGGTCTAGGCTCATACTGAAGACATATAGAACTAATAGGTATACACACACACACTCTCAGCAACCACCACCACCATTTCATGTTTACCTTCTGCGAGTGGGTTGCTTGTCGCTTTACTATTTTACTCGTCGAATCGTTGACTTCTTTTTTCTAGTAGGTACTTACTTGTAAGTTAACAATTTTTACAAACTATATACAATATTGAGGAATATGTTCTGATTTTCCTTAATCCATAGATTCATTCTCTGTAAAGTGCTCCACCTATTATCTACTCAAAGTCTAATTTTCCCATGTTTGACTTGAATTTTATTTTCATTCCTTTACAGCCCTCAGGTGACAGCTCTTAATTGTTACGCGTGTGCTCGCACTTTAGGGCGTTTTTCCAATTTGGTGAGTAGATAAGTTAATAATGTTTATGCTTATTCAAGTGTTACCTTCATAGATGAAACGACTGCACCATAAACTACGGAAATTGCAGCCGGTACACGTTTAGTTGTAGGTATTCATATTTTGTTTAAATTGTTTATACCTTATATAAATTTTTCTATAACACATCCGATGGGGAGGCAATAATATATGTTATTAGCTGCCTTTACAAAATTTGTGTTGAAATTCGGGTCAAAAGAACCCCTGTGAAACGAAAAACTTACAAGTACAGGCTTTTCCAGCAAGCTTATGCGAATTGAAAAATTAGTTGTTATACTGTAGTAACGATACAATTTAAATTCACTGTTAATATAACTTATACCCCTCTTCAGTTCTTAAAGTACTTAGTCAGCTAGCCCTAGTGCAGCACAGCAGTTTGTCTATCCAGATTCTGATCAGTGGGATGTATAATACATGCCTACCCCAAATTTTCGAAATTCACAACATGAAAAAAAAAAGTTTGCAACTGTTTACCAGCTCTCTATTATGATTAAAATACAATAATCAGGGGAAAATATAAAACAATAAATAAGGGGAAACAATAAAACAAGGTAATAAGTTTTAATACAAAGATGTATGCACAAACACTTGAACACAAAGATGTGTTTCAAATGTAAATGCTTAAAAGTTGACTTGTAATTTTTGTACATAATGTGCTTTGTCTAAATTGAGAATCGTTTGGTTCATTGCGCTCTACAAAAATTCATGGTCAGCAAGTTTACAGCCTTCACCAGAATATGTACCTATTTGTTGGTCACATGGGGAGGTTTTGTCTTCGTGTCTTTACTTCTATCACAAAACGAACCCCTGGTATCATTTTCTAGTTGCTAAGAAGGGTTGTTGTTGCCTTAAGTCTCGTCACCGATTGGCTTAACAAAAACGCAAAAAACTAATTTACAAAACTCGGGAAGAAGATAAATGTTAACTGCACAGAGGGGAGTTGATCACCTCTACATGACTTTTAAAACTACCCAAACGAAAGCTGATGATTTACTGTGCGATTTTCTTATTTTTGTAATAGCTGAGGAGGGTTTTGGTGCCATTAGTCTCAGAAGGCGAAAACCAGATCCACTAAACTCGGGGGGAAAAAGATAAGCGTTAACTGTACAGTGGGGTGTTGAACACCTCACGTGATTTTGAAAAACGATCCAAGTGAAAGCTGATGAATTACTTACTACCAGATTTTCCGATGCTGGAGGGGAGGAAGATAGTAGAGGATTATTTACAAGGGAGCGTTAAATGTGGATTAACCCCCCCCCCCTCCCTCCAACAAATATAAAAAAATCTCTGTCATCTTGGATTTGAAACCCAGGACCTCTAATCCATCTTATCCTCTATACCACAGAGATTATTTCGATATCAGCCAAACAACGGCTATTTGTCACTCCGATTTCAACTAAGTGGTATTTAGTCCTCCTCGTGGTGATTAAAGGAAGTTGGCTCTTTGTATTTGAACGTCTAGTCTTGAACCGTTGTAACAGAAATTTGAGCTCCGTCCATTTGTTCCGAACGACTAGGTTGCAGTCCTTCAGGACGTGATGCGCAAGTATCTTTTCTTTGCCATCTTGAAGGCTAACCTGATCGTAGCATACTGAGAGCTTGCATCAATCAACTCCACCACGTCGGCTAAAGGTCAGGCCACACTATACCGACTCAACGACAAGTTATAGACCTGTAGCTGGCTACATGTTCGCCATCATCATTTCTAAAAAAAGCGTTGACCTCTTTAATTTATAGAGTTTAGTGACTTTATTAAGGAATCGTGAGTCTGACAGGCCACAACCGAGCAGTCAGCCACAATAAATAATCTAATTAGCCATTTTGGGGCCAGAAAAAAACATCATCATATACATGGTTGAAAATTATGTCAAAACGTGCACCTAGAGAACTAACATGGAGCACATAGTTAAAGCTTAGTATCGACAGTGCGAGGCAGCTTGCTTCCAATGCCTCGCAATGTTTGCCTCAGGTTGAGGCAGTTGCCTTGTGTGGTCTGAGGCAGATGTGCATGGGTATCGACTACAGGAACGGCTCAGACCGAGGCACCTTTGAGTACTGCCATTTTACCGACAAGCTCCTACCTTGCCTCGCATGGTGCGTGTGTCCTGAGGCATTTGAGGCAAGCAGTCTTGCACTGTGGATACCCGCCTTAGTACTCAGGCATTGGGGCCATCTTTAGTGATTTTTTAAAAATATTTTTAAAAATTTGAGCAACTTAATGTGCTCAAAAATGGCTGGCCAACGAATTCGTCCTTTCATTTGGAAAGCTGGATCTTCCGACCCAAGAGCGGATTTGCCTCAGGGCACACACTCAGAATGTCGATACCGGGGTTGCTCACTATGAGCCGCTTGCGTCTCACTGTGCGAGGCGAGGCAGGGGCTTGTAGGTAAAATGGCAGTGCTCAAAGGTGCCTCGGTCTGAGCCATTTCTGTAGTCGATACCCGTGAACATCTGCCTCAGGCCACACAAGGCAACGGCCTCAGCGTCTGCCTCAACCTGAGGCAGACATCACAAGGCATGTGAAGCGAGCTATACCTCATACTCTCGATGCTAAGCTTAAACCATGTGCTCCATGTTAGTTCTCTAGGTGCACCAAATCGTGGAGATTTTGAATTTGCCGTCGTGAGGAGGAATAGAGGGGTAATTTCTGATCCTTTGAGTGCTGCCCAGGCTAAAATTCTCAACCGATTTTCGCAATTCATGTTTTTGTTTCATCAAGAATTCGGTCTAGTTTTGGATCATATCTCAGAAGTTTCGATTTTCATCATGGAAAATGTATTGATGAATCGTGATGTTTTCACTATTCTCATTTAATTTCCGTGAACTATTTTTGATCGATTCAGATTTCAATCCAGTTACGCAACAAATCTAAAATACGAGATCCTTCTATCGGCAAAACACGGTGTAATGGTTGCCCGTGCATCTGGCATGGGCTTATTTTCCTCTATGAAATTCTCACTGGTGACCATCTCTCTCCGTATATGGAAATTTTTCTTTCAGTTTTCAAACTCAAAGAATGTGTTTGATGACACCCCAGTTATCGCACTTGAAATTGGCGAAAGAAGAATTATGACAAAATTGTTGATCTAACTTGTGAATAAACTAGGAGAGCGGGCAGTGCTGTGTTATTGCCGGAACTAAATATGACTGTTATAATTAAAAACGCGTTTTTCGCTAGACAACGTTCTTTACTAACTTACGTTTTCTGCATTAAAATGGGTTTCCACAACTTCGTCATGAGTGATTTGGTTAGTTTAAAAATTGCCGTGAGTACATGTATTGTACTGAAATACCTTTTATGCACGGGAAACCACTTTAATAACCTTTTTGATGAAATTCTCTTTAAAAAGATAAAGACCATAATACAAATCCATGCTTGTTTTAAAAAGTCTGCCTACCTGCCTTGCCACTAAGAATGTTGAGTACTTATTCTTAATTAGATATTTCTACGTTGGGTGTTGGTAATTCATTTACTTTCTTTTTTAATTATAAACAAAAATTCAGTTCCGCCTTTGGTCAATAGGACTTCAGAGGGAAATGTAGCACCTGTCTACGAAATTAACCACAATAACCTCACATTTTTCCTTGTAGATTTTTCTCAAATGAAGATAATTATTCTATAATTATAAAAGTGACATGTAATCCTTTCTGCATAAAAACTGTAAGAGCCGACCAAAACAAAAACAAAGTTATAACTACACCAGGTTCAAACGTTTTACCTATCCAAAGCTTCTCTGTGGGCTCAAAGTTCCTTTGTAATGAATATGTCGGAGCTTTGTCGACTTTTCGGCAAAGTCCACCTGAAGACCACATGAAAAAAAGGGGAATATCACATTTTCCTCGTTTCCAGATAATCGAAATTTAATGTTTGAGACTCAATAGTGCTTCATGATGATCCAGGAATACGGCTAAATGATTCTTCATTGTTCACTATAGTAATGTAGTAACTAATGTATTAAAATTGGAAGGGTTATGAGTAGGAAGTTTCTTATAATTTGAAGATTTCGTTTTATTCACAAAAAGTAACATCAAATTGTCATAAAAAATTGAAAAAAGGGGAATATCCCCATTACATACACGAAAGCATTGTTTTCACTTTCGGAAGTTGACAAATTGTTTGTCTCCATAATCTGTTTTCTCACCCATTTTACGTTTTAGACCAATGTGAACAACTTTCGTTCCGTGTCTGTCTCTATCCGTGCATCCGCAAATCCTTATAGCAAGGTTAATTTCCACAGTTTTCATCCAGTCTCGTTCGAACCACCGAATTGGTAGTATATAGTCAGATTGGAACCACCGAAATGGTCGTCCCTGCGAGTGATTTTCTCGCCGGAACGGAATGGAGGTCGCATTAGCTGACCTTATTTCGGAAGCGCGAGCTCAAGAAAAGAGGCAAGAAGATTGTTTAAACAACATTAAATAAATGAGTTGTTCAAAATTATCAAGAATTTGTGCAGTATTTCGAATGATATCAGTACACATAAAACAGACCAAATTACCCAGTTGAAAACAGAAATTGACTCTCTTGAAACAAAATTCTCTGTAAAACTGCTCTGTTGGAGTTTTCTAAATGAGCATCCTCCAGAAGAGGAATATTATACAGACGAAGAAATCCTGGCTGATGAAACAAGCGAATGGGATAATGTGATCCAAAGAGGTTATAAAAGGAGGAAATCCTATTTGCCTCCCTCTAGAAAAAATTCTTTAATTAATACAAAAAAAAAAAAAAAGAAAAATTAAAAAAAAGGAGCCCAAACATTATGTATAATTGCATTACTTAATTGTCTTGATGAATTTTCAGATATATTATCTCAAGCTTCCCTTCAATATTTACGATTCCAGCCTTCTTCACTGGGTACATTTTCGTAATGTTCATGTTTACTGTCATAAAGAAATATGTATCCAGTCGTGGTTTCAATTAATATGTCGGTTTGGTCAGTCGCAGATAGGAATGTGGACTTTATGTAGTAAAGCAGTCACGTGATATATGTAATTCTGTACAGGACCGCTTTTTTCTGCCATAAACTGACCACTGGTAGGAGACCACATTCTGTTGATAGAGATGGTGCTCAAGTGCTACTGCTCAAGTTTCAATTAACTACTTGATGGTTCACAATAAAATTTTGTTGAAGAATTTAGGCAGGCTCACAACTTGATAATTCAATAAAGAGATCTGATCTCACAAATAATCTGACCTCAGGTCTAAAAAAAAAAAGATATTTTGCTTACTGATAAAGTAAGTAAGCTTTCCATCCATTGTACTTTGAAACTTGTTAAAATTTCCAGCTGTACTAAGGTTTTTGTAAGTGGTCAGAATCAGAATTGCCACTAGTGCGAAGTAGAGATCTACCATAATATTATCGCACAATTTGAATTATGATATACAAATAATAGTTTTTATTTCAGTTGTAGGAAAATGCATTCCACCTTGACTGTGACTTGATATAATCATGGAAGTCTCCATTAAACAAGAAACCGAGACAACTGAGGATGATGATTTTTCACTAACCTACGAAGAAGTCTTTGTCAAGACTGAATCCACATCTGAGAACTCACAACCAGCTGAAGGTTTGTACATCTCCATATTCAAGCTACCTAGATTTGTTAAACCTCATCCAGATGTACTTTTCACTCTGATCATTTAAAGTCAAAATTACGTCAAAACAACTAGGGAATCAATATGAAAGAAGCTCTCTGGAAAATATGGTAAAAAGATGGTGGCAAGTGGATGTGTTTCTTACTGTGTGATCTGTGCTAAAACTTCTGATATTAACTCGTGTAAGCGTATTCGCTGCTCAAATTTGTATGAAAACTTTGCCCATGAATCGTGCATTTCGGAAAAACTAGACAAAGAGGCGGTTTCTGCCGATCCTGACTTACTGCTTGACTGGGAATGTAATCTGGACTGCGAGGGTGGGAGCCGAGTCAGTGTGAATGGCCAGGAAGACGACAGGAAATACGGCAAGGTGACTACACTTCTCACTTATTTTAATTTTGACACAGCGGACAATCATTCGCTACTTTTAACACTAATAAAGCAACAAGCGGTTGTTATTAAGTTCCTTAGTTCTCTTAACAAGCAGGGAATCGATTGGGGCAAGGTTAGCACCTTAATTGAAAAGAATGCTAAATTAGAAAACCGCGTAAAGGCACTTGAGCATGAAATTTCTGCACTTTCTCAGACTTTTCCGCCTTCCGAAGTTTTCTTGGGAGATACTAAGTCCTGTCAGATGGGTATACACGAAAACACTAAAAGGCCTCAGAATAGTTTGATTTTTAAACAAGATTTAGACCCTGTAGGCTGTACGAAATATGGCAGTTGTTGACCCTTTATCTTCTGATAGTAGCGAGTTAGCTGAGCCTAATTCCCATCGTGACCTGAACTTGGAAGTTGTTGATGATAGGATCCCAAAGGACTCAGCTGTCAATGATGGTCCTTCCTACGTCACTATCACGCGGTAATCGTTTTAGGAACCAAACAAACGCTCCGACCCCAATTTATGAGCAACAGAAGCCTGTTGACTCTAGCCTGTTGAACCTGCCAGTGACAGGACAGGGGTCAATTAGGCCTCGACGTCGTAAGCTTATTTGTACTGGATCAAAGTCAACTAATGAAATTAAAACTATGGTAAGAACTAAGTCAATATTTTTGTCACGTATGGGCCCCGATGTCACGGCTACGGACGTTGAAGGCTTCAAAGAACAATTCAATTCCATATGTTAAATGCGTCCAATTTATCACTTGTTATAATTCGTTAAATTCTATCTGATTTTTCCATCCTGTACGATACTGTATTCAAGCCCCCCCCCCCCCTTCAACTCGTTGTATTATTAATGTGTTACAAAAGGTTAGTTAAACCAGAAACCCAAGTGTAATTTCTCCACCTCACAGTAAATCAAAGAATCATGGATATATTTTTGTGCGTTCAAATTACAATCCACATTTACTGTAACTGGCACTGATTTCTTTGAACCGTGTGTTATGAAGTGCATGCTTTGCACTAGGTACTTATTCCAGCAACAAACAAACATAATTACCAAGTAGTAGGTGTGCACCTTTTGTTCATCCGTTTTTCGTTATATGCTTGCGAAATGCAAATTTCCCAAAAAACGTATCCATATCTGAAAAAATCTCTCGCATTCGCCTCTATCTCTTATTATTATAATCCCATGCGCTCAAGTAATAGATACGGTAGATAGGTAAGGTAGGTGGTAGGTAGGTATTCGGCCCAATCTTAATTTTGGATAATATCTCCTTTACTGTCATAGGTGCTAAGCACATTTTTATGTTAATTCCAATTAAGATACTGACTCTTATGTGGTTCCACTAACCAGGTAATCTTCTCGCATGTGATAGATGTGACTTCAAGACGCACTTAGCAGCTGTTCTCAGATTCCATAGAAACAGACACCGAGGTAAATCTATTTTAATGAAATTTACATCACATACATCTTTGTATGTTTTAGTCATAGAAAACTAGTTTGTTGACTTTAATTATTCCAACTTGACTGAAGGTAAATATTAGAACGTAAAATTTACAGGTAAAGGACCTTATTCTTGTACCAATTGTGAATACGTAACAAAAAGACGTCGCGACCTGGAGATGCATATTCGCACACACACTGGTAAAGTTTTATGTTTACTTCATTTAATCTAATTTTTATATGTAATAGGGTGATTTCAATAGAAAATCATGGAGTAAGTAAAATGTGAATGAAAGTGAATAATGAATATGATAGTGAAATGTGAATAAATCTGAATTTATGCCATTTGAATAACAAATGTTGAGAGCTTTGGATTGTAAAAATAGTATTCTTCAAAATCACCTTAAAACCCCCCTTCACATGCACTACTTTTCCGGTATGATTTTATTTGTAACTAGTTCTGCTATACGATTAACTATGAAAACTGTTGCTTTCAAAGATATTGCTGTGATTTAGTGCCTTTTTCTTAATCGGAGCTTAATCATTGTGAATGGCAGAGTTTTTATTGAGTGCACCAGCCAACTGATTCATTGCTGAAATCAATTTCTTTGCTACTCATCCACAATCTTACATTTGGAATGGATTCTCTATATGGCTGCTATGTAACAATGAAGTAGTAAGAAGCATTCCAAGATGAATCTCAATTGAAAAGTCCGTCTACAGCGTGAGTTGAAATATGGCTTGCTCTCTTATATACATCGCGTCACCATGACATGTAAGGATCCACCTTAAGCTGCGTATAAAATAAAACCTTGGGATCAGCTTGATCAAAAATATCGTGATTAGCTCTATTAATACAAGACGGTGGGGGTTAGCACACTCTGTATACTCGTGCTCATACAATCTCCATTTCATACTATTTCCCCACTTTTATGTTTTCATAAACGTTTGGGAAAACATGAATTACAAATAATGATAATTGACTCTTTTCCTGGTGCCAAAAACAGGAAAATTGCATGCCCTAGCTAAGAAGTGAGTCCTAGTATCCTACGATTCTTTTATGCATATAATATCATTTTAGGAGAGAGACCATTCGCCTGTGACTTGTGTGACTTTCGATCAGCGCAGCCCAGTGCTTTGAAAAGTCACAAACGAACTCATACAGGTATGGTATGGTATTTTATCGCATACACTTGGTATTATAATGAACACGTACAGATATATCCGCTACGGTATCTGTATGATAAATATTTTGAACGTTATTCATTGAGAGAACCATAGTCTAGTCACTTTTGAATATCAAACAACTGTCATTTTAGTAAGTGTCTCAAGTAGAGTAATTTTTCGTTCACTGGAGCTAAAATAGTTTAATCTTGTTTGCTAAGTTTAAGTTTAAAAATTGAGTCCTAACAGAAATTCTGGCCTGTCTTGAAACCACTTATTATGCGCCAAACCTAAAACTTCAGAAAATACCAATAGCTTGATTATATACATGAATTATGGATTTTCAGGAGAGAAGCCGTACTCGTGTGATGAGTGTCCTTACAAATGCAGTAGACTTGATGTCCTCAGAGACCACAAGACCACCCATAAAAGTTCGTCATATCCCATACATCTGTAATTAACGTTGAGTTTGTGGATGGCCAATGTCATGTTCAAAGAAAAATCCTGTATGCATTGTTCCATACCTGATCTCTACTAGGAGAAATTGACTTGGTTGCATAAAAAGAGGCCTTTCATTATTTGCTTCTCTGAGTTTATCCTGAATGTTACATACTTTTTTTTATGACATTGAATAATTTGGGTTTTTAGAAGAACGAGCTTTCTGCTGCAGTACCTGTTCATTCAAGACTTCTCGACGTCATACGCTTGTTCTTCATATAAGAACTCACACAGGTAATATCATTTGCATTTTATATTCATAATGTAATCTCTTTAGAAATATTTACTTTGTTTGATATAAATCATAGCTTCCACCTATGGGATTATTCTTTAAATCGAGTATGGTTCTTCATTTTCCGGTATTAGGCCAGTTGATTTGGACTTCGATTCGACAAAGAGTCGGGTTGTTACAATTTTTTAATATGTTATTAGAAGTTATGAGCTTTAAAAACCCAAGTTCAGATACTACAAATACTTGTGCAAGCTAAAATATAGCGGGGGGGAGGGGGGGGATCTTAATGTTTGCACTATTTTTGATTCTACGCCAAAACTAAGCTAGTTAACGAGTAAACGTCTATTACATAAATTAAAGGGAGTTAAATTCTGCGAAGAATAAATTATCTTCAAAAATTGAAAGTGGAAATAGGCCTTAAGAAAGCAGCAGCAGTGTTGTTGATGCTTGGGAGCATCGTTAACAGCGCTGATGATTGGCTAAGTATAGTGATGAATACCTGGCCCATATTGGCAACCTCCAAATTTGAGTGGTTCAAGGTTTATTAAAATGATTCCCAGTTTGTCCTAGTTGTCATCAGAGTTCCAATTTGCCAGGACTATAAATCACAAAATTGAAACTAATGCTTGAAGGAAGGTGCAAGCACAGCTCAGGATAACTTGACTGGACAGCACAGTAAAGGTGTAGATGTACTAAAATTCTTCCTTTCGTTCATTCTTTCAAACACAGACTTTCGTCCTTAGTCTTTTGAAATGTAACTTTTTGCTTCTATTTTAGGTGAGAAACCGTACGCTTGTAACATGTGTGACTACCGGGCCATTGAGAAGCGCTCCCTGAACATCCATATCAAATCACACTCAGGTACTAACTAGGGCATCACAAATATTATAATATCTTGTGTATTAATTTATTGAAGCGCGCATGGCTACCAATAAGTACAGTTAGCTCAAGAGCGTGACAAGATAGTTATACTATGACATCATAAAAACGTTTGAGTTATAAATTGTTCTGGGTTGTTTAAGAGGAGTGCTGGATAAAAACATTTTTATTACATATAATCCACATCGTCTTTAGTAGAAACGAAATAATTTGTTATGTTTCGTTTTCCAGAAGGTCAAATGTTTGAATGCGAAGCTTGCGAATTCAAATGCACCAAACGTGGAGAGCTCACTCATCACCAAAGAAAAACACACCCAGGATTCGTTTGTAATAATTGAATATTAACAATTTAACACACCATGAATGTTTTTAAATTGTAATTTTAAGCCTGATAATCAGTTTGAAGCTCTATAAATCGTCATGTCATATCAATATGAATTGAAATTACCACTTTTTACGTAATTAGCGTGGTGTTTAAAACCAACTGAAAAAGTTTTTTGAATTTTCTAGTCACTCCGAAAATGTATCCCTGTGACGTCTGTGACTTCACTAGTAATCACCTGGGTACCCTAAAGGCTCACAAAAATAGACACCTAGGTATGTTCTATCGAGTTAACGGTTATCTAAAATTATGTTCTTAAAATTGTCTTTATGTTGTTTGCCTTTAGTTGCTTATTGTCTTTATGTTGTTTCTTCATATATAAAAATTAATTTATCCGCGTCAGTAAATTATGCATTTATGTCTTAAAAGGAGAACGCCCGTTCGCCTGTGACCAATGTGATTATCGAGCTTCCCAGCGTGGAGCTCTAAGTAGACATGCTCAGACTCATTCAGGTTAGTGTTCTTGGCTTGGCCACCCATTATATCAGTGTGAATTATGTAGTTTCTTCAAACTTGGGAAATGAGTTCTAATGTTCTTCAAAGAACCTGGTAGTATATATGTTGTCATGCTTTCTGGGTACAGATGGGCAGTAGACAAATGTATAAGAAAATTACTCTGAAAGGAAGAGATTCGGTGATAATTTGACTAGGTCAATACAACACACCTATGTACGTTTCTAGTAAGTTTCTGGTGGACCTCAGCCTCTCCTGAGCGAACCTGCTTGGTATAAATAAAATCTTCAAAGAAAAAACCGATGTAGCGTATTACTACGCTATTATTTTTGTGTTTTGCAAATTGATTTTATACCTATTGCTTTTTTATACTTTAAAACTAGCGTTGTTGAATATATGAACAGTTATCAATTAGCGCTTGACATGAGTTGTTGTTCTTTCAATATACGAGTAAATATAGTTTCACATGATCAAGTACATATACACTCAGACATAACATAACAACTAACTTCTGGACTGTATTTGGTACAGGTCACTATAGTTCACTCATTTGTTTGTACAGCATTTAAATTCAATTCTAGCAGCAGTTAAATTCTATCTTTTATATATTCATTTAAATAATTTAAAGAGTCAATTCAATCTTTTAGAAATCCAATTCGATCATTTACAAATGCTATTCGATACTTTACAAATGCACTTCCGCCTTTTACAAACTTCAATTCAATTCTCTTTCACCATCTCATCGAAGCTGGTGTGGGAGTGCTTGACTAACCTCAAGACCCTTGCCAGGAACAATAAGATTACCTTGCTGTGGTGCCCAGGGCACCAGGGGGTGGAGGGGAATGAACAAGCTGACACTCTTGCTAGGAAGGGTGCTGCTTCTCTCCCTGTGGGCCCAGAACCCTTCCTGGCCACTACGGAGAGCTTTCTCCTTGGAGAGCTCACCAAATGGGAGAGTAAGAAGAGGACTGCCCACTGGCTCCATGTCAAGGGCCTGAGGCAGGCGAAGCAATTTATTCACTTCTCTAGGAAGAGAGCTAAGGAGCTGCTCAGCCTGGGGAGAAGGGAGCTGTGTATAGTTGTGGGGCTCTTAACTGGGCACTGCCCACTTAGATACCATCTCCATAAAATGGGCAAATAAGACTCCACTCTCTGCCGCTTTTGTGGGGCGGAAGACGAGACGGCGAGTCATGTGGTCTGCCATTGCCCTATATTGGCAAGACATCGCTTTTTGAATTGGGGCAGAACCTCCATCGATCCCCAAGACATTAAGACGGGGGAGATTAAGACTCTCCTCGCTCTTGCCAAAACGTGGTGGGGAAGTATTGACTTCCCAGCTGTGGCTGGCATTGGTGATATGGCGCCAAGCCAGACTGGGGCTGCGACCCAGTAACTTACCGAGTGTGGAGCACTCGGGTCCCAGGTAGTGCCTGATGGCGGGCAGGAGTGCCGGAACCAGGCAGATAGTGCTTGGTTTGGCAGGGCTGTCGGTATCGGGCAGATCTAGTGTCTGGGATGGGGAGGAGGTACGGCCTCCTTCTCCAGCTACAATAGGCCATTGCGGCCTCAGTGGCTTAAAAAAAAACTTCAATTCAACAGTCCTCCTAGAGGGTAAATATGGAAGCTAGCTGATTAATTAGGTGGAAACTAGTAAGTTTCAGGTAGATGGGATCTTCCTATGTTGTTTTTTGATCCTGCCAAAGCTGATAACTCCGTTGGATTGATAGATTTGAATAATCATCATCAATATCCATGAGATCTAAGTTTCAACTCTGATGGGGCATCAATGATGTGAATCAAGCAGGGAGAATGACACAATCCAAAGTTCATAAACTTAAATAGGGGATTTCTGACTGAAAAACATCATGTTTCCTTATTTACTCTTGATCATTCCAGCTAACAACTGCTGAGTTCTGTTACATTATTAAGTCACAGTCCGGTTTAATTAAATTTACTAAACTTAAGAACGTCATACATTAATTTTTATTTTGTTTACTTCTCATTCCTCAGGTGAACGTCCCTACTTCTGCAGCATGTGCGATTATAGAGCAGCACGACTTAGCACACTGAAGCTTCATGTTAGAAGGCATACAGGTATTATCAATTTACAAGAATTTCCATTACTCACTATTCATTTTCGAAGAGGACCTCCTAAAAGCCTGATCGAACATTTCTTTGCATTTTTTCGATTCCAGTCTCATTAAGTTCAAAACTATGAGTGGTTTTTAACTGGATTAGTTTCACTCGAAAATATATTCATTGAAAAAAAAAAAAAATCACAAGTACTAATCAAGTCAATTGACAGTTGAGCATGTGTTACGCTCAAGGAAAACTTACACAGTCGAAGAGGTTTGATTAAACCGGCCTCATTGCTCTTCTGGTTGGAGTGTTGTAACTAAAAAGAGAATTTCTTCCTTTGTAAGCAAGGACACGAGTTTGAACTCTGTCTAGGTATCAAATATTTTTGGGCTGTAACAAGTGGTGCACGTCAGTAAAACCTGGAATAATGTGTACTCTCATGTAAACACCATGTGTACACTCGTGTAAACATCACGTTCCCTGATGTAGCATCTTTCACTTCCTCACTCACTTGTGTCCAAACACACACCACGGCAATTACCTCACTCGACTGCTGGACTTCTTCCAGCGAGCATCTTCTGAGCTAGTGGCCTGCAGTTTCACTTCACCGTTTGTTCCACACCAAACCAGCCGAGACGGCTGCTAATTAACTCCTAAAAAATGTTACGTTCAAGGGAAACTTCCACAGTCAATGAAGTTTGATTAAATCGGCCTTACAGCTCATCTGGTTGGAGCATTGTAACTATAGTCGGGTCAGCGTAAGAAGTTACGTGAGTTGGTTACGTGGGTGGTGGTGAGATGGTGTGATGGTCACCAGATGGGCCGTGGGAAGAGGGGAAGTAGCAGTCTCAGACGGTGGGGAAGTGTTAGATGAGTGTAGAGGGGGTGACGGACTGCGGTCAGCTGATTTCCCCCACCTCCTTGCCTTCACGTAACTTCCTACGCTGACCCGACTGTAAAGAGAATTTTCTCCTTTGTAAGCAAGGAAGATTGAAAGATATTTTTGGGACATCAAACACGATTGGCAACGTTATAATCTCACTGCAAGGTGTGTCTCTGGACTGTTTTGGTGGGTATTCGAATGCAGTGATGGTACCAATTGAGTATGAAAAATGTAAGGTCGTGTTCCACAAAGCGGCCTGTGTTTCTAATGTTTGAACTAAAAGACGTAGATTGTCCGTTTCGTTCATGAGGTGCTGAATTCTATGGAGCTATTGCATTCATTTCCTGGGTTCCCTGGCCCTCTTGGTCCCCAGCTCCTCCCTGGGTCCCATATTTTGTATTGCTTTTCCATTCTGATCTACTTAGCTACCATCCTTGTAGTGAAAATCAAACTTCCTCATTTCCTAGGATTTCTTCAACAATTCACTATCAAGACTATGCTGCATAATTTTATACTTCTCAGTTCGGACTTTAAGTACGGCTTTCGTTGTGAAGTAAATATTTGGATGAGAATGGACGAACTTCTTATTATAAAAGGCGCTGACTCAGGTGGTGGGATGGGTGTGATAGATCGGTTATGATATCCATATCTTGACTTACATTAAACTGACTACTGAACAACGTGAAACTATGACTGAGAGTTATCCGTATTATCAGAGTTGACATTCCCCTTAGTTGTTTACAAACTCTTATTTTTGCTAGTCAACGGGGCAAGATGAGGTTTCAAATCTCGTTGATGCTAAGGGTTCAGGTGGGATGGACCTTCCACCCTTCGGTTTGGTTTTTGATTGTCTGAAAGTCGGATAAGTGGAGCCCATTTTCTGCAACATCAGAGTAAACTCAAGGGCCCGAGTTATTTTTCACAAATAAGGACACCACAAGCTTCTGGTAGTGTACTTGATATCTATCCTTAACCAACACAGCTTTTGAGAAGCCAACAAGCCTCTGGATAAACAAGGAAGCCCTGACCAACCTACTGTCTATTGATTTTCTGAGATGAATACAGGAATTGAGTTGATATTCTAGACTCAGAAGGTTCTAGAATCAGTGAACTGAGCCTAATTAGATTAATTTTACCCTGTAGTGTATCTTTTATTTCTTGGTTTATGTCATTTTGAGAGATCTTCTTTCTTATTTCTTATCTATGTCCTGGAAATAGTCCTACTACATTGTTTATTTGTTAATAAATTTAACATTATTCACGGTTCCCAGGTGAACGACCATACACTTGTGACGTCTGCAATTTTCAGTGTGGACGACTAGACATTTTGAAAACGCACAAAGCGTCCAACCACACAGGTAAAAATTACTCCCCACTAACGAATTTTCTCTTGCAATGTTCCCAAAATCCAATAGTGCTCTTGAGGATGGGGGAACGTAAAATCCGTACAACAATTTCCAATTATGATTAAATTCACAGGGATTGTACAGGCTAGGTCCTAGATGTCCCCCTACTTATTTTACCATTTCTGGATCAAAGTTAGTCTTTGCGCATCCACAAACTTGAAATTATTCATGTAATACGGTTAGTTTTAATTTTGTTTCGGTGAATTTCACATACTCCTGGAGTCAGGGCAGAAAATGGGCAGTAATTTGAGGAGACGGTTTGGGATTAGATTTTGAAAATTCAGTCTGTTCTCATTAAGAAAATCTTTGTCTGCCATCTCAAAATTGTTGGAATAAAAAATTGCGGCCTCATAAAGATGGCTTAATTTTGGGCGAGTCCTCTCCTCCCCACGTTTAGACTTTTGCCCTTCAAAATCACCTAGTGGCCTTAATATTGGTCTGATTTCAGTCTGCCAAAGCTCATCCTACTCAAGATTAAATACTTTCCAAAGTTCAAATGGAGCTTATTTTAGCTGAGACCTTTCCCCATTGACTTACAGCCGAACTTTTGAATTTTAAGTTATTTTACACATAAAGTTCGCAAAACGCAATAACGGCCTTTTACTTTGTGATTTAATGGGAAACGTTCTGAGCAAAAACTTGCTCAAAACGAACTTTGGAAAGTATTTAACCCTGAATCGAATGAGGTTTGGTAGACCTGAATCAAGCCAATATTGAGGTCGCTAGGGGTTTTTGAAGGGCAAAAGTCTAGACGTGGGGAGATGAGTCGCCCAAAATTAGCCCGAGTTTCAATTGTTTGTAATTCGCTCATTTCAAGAGATAATTCAGAGTTTTGGGATCGAATCGTTTTCTATTTTTATGCTCTACAACTTTTCTACGTATAAACATTTCTGTTGGATGTCCAGTTTAAAAATCATTAGAAGAAAAAACTTTAAAATGGGCAAATTGAGCCATTTTTCAGGCCTACATTTTGTATTCCACCAATTGTGAGATGGCAGACTAAGATTTTCTCACTCAGAACGGACTAAATTTTCAAAATCTAATCTCAAACCTTCTCGTCAAATTACTCCCTATTTCCGGCCCTGGTTCCTAGACTAACAGGGATTGTGTGGATGGGGTCGAGGTTTATTTCATTGTTGCATTACTTAAGGTAGACTCTGTGCATGCGCAAACGTAAAATCCTTCAAACACTGTTTCTACGTTTCAGAAAATTACAAAAATACGTTATAATTGCATAGTTTTTTGCAAATTATGGCCTTCAGTAACAATTCAGGTATCAAAAATACCATATACCATACCACACCACACCATCACACCACCATACCATACCATATTTAGGTATTCTAAATTCTTCCTATTAACACAAAAATTAATCATGTACAAACACGCCTGATTCGTTAGTTGATAAAGTAGTAGTTGTGGTTGATAGTTATAAGTTTTCATTCCTCATTCTCTCACATTTCAGCCTCTGTCATGATTAACTTTTAGGCGAGCACCCATTTTCCTGTGATCTATGCAGTTACACTTGTGTCCGTGCTGATAAATTGAAGACTCACCGGAAAAAATATCACGGTAAGATCGATTAGTAATTAGGTACCTACTTTGTACTTGTGAGTTACATTCCTTTTGAAGGAGTCCTTCGTCACTAGCAAGTCGAGTACAGGGGGCAGGTGCTTTTGATGTAAGAATATCATCATCAGGCCGTTGAAACAGTACTGGAGTCAGTCTGTCTGCCTGTTGTTTTATATAGAGGGGTCAGTGAAGAGGAAAAGGAGATGAGGTATAAGGAGTGGAGAGGAGGGGAAGTGATGACGTGAGAGGTGTTGGAAGTAAGTAAATCTGTCTGCTGGTGAGTTATTACTGCTATCTTGGATTAAACTATTATCATGTCTTATATCTATATTATCAGGCAAAGGCCACTACAGTGGTTAATAAAACACCCTCTAGTGTTCCTGACATAATTATGAATGAACTTCACTAGCAAGTTCGTTTATTCATCGATTTTATACAAGGCCTATGTCAGATAAAACTGCAGGAATTAGCAAGATAAGAAGAAGATTTTAAAAAAATGCAGGAAAAAAGTAGAGATGGGTTAGTCGTGAACCATGGATTAATTCCAAGGCACCGGCTCTTTCAAATGAACCTTTCCCGTGTGTCCAACTGTGCGAGCACGGGTGAAAGGTGCCTCACAGGTCTTGCTTTTTCCAGGTAATGGTTGGTGGTTGTTCGTTTGTTTTCATCTGTAGCTTATCTGGGGATTCCCAAAAAGCTTTTAATTCCATCACTCGCTCCCGCTCTTTCTCTTCTACACCTCTAGGTCAGTTGTACTGTACAGTTGCACTCAGTCATACCAGTTCTTTGAGTGTTTAAGAGCATGGCTTTTCCATATTTGAAGTTCCTACCTAACTGTTTTTATTTTGTATTTTAAATCATTTAAATATACATTTATATAATTTAATTATCATTGTTATGAGTACCTACACCCTTATAGCGATGTCTGGAACATGAATGGGGAGAGCAAGTAAGCGGGGGACCTAATCCCAAAATCATGCTTCCTGCGAGTAGAGGTGAGCAGGACCTGTTCAGTAAAGTGAACGAGCTTCACCTATTCCTAACGAAAAGTGGAGAATATTTAGTTTGAAAAAATTAGCAAGAGAGAGGGAATATTTTGTAGAAATGTTAGGTAGTTTTAAACTGCAGCACCAACACATCATTCTTACTTGAGAACCTGTATTCTAGGACTTCCATTCCTGTATTAGAGAACTCATTGTTGTATATTTTCGTATATATTGTGTAGTTTAAATATTAATTCATTTGCTTTGGTCTCTCCTAATTTGACAGACAATAAGAAAACACTCGAGTCTTCTGCCACTGTTTATGGAGATTTGAATTCCGTTGGCAATCACGAAAGTTCAAAAGCAATGTGTTACTCGCAACTACCCGCCGGGTTTGTTGGAATGGCTGGCTGTCAGGATTCATCTGTGATTGGTAATAAGAAAATTCGCACTTGAATAAATTTATTCTGCTTATATTTTAATTCATTTATTTGCAACCATACATTAAGTATATTGCAATTTTTATTGATATGCATAGTAAAATAGGTTTGAAATAAAATGTTATGGACTACCGCAAGTGGTCTGCATATTCCTAAAAAAGGCTGAAGGGAGCCTCAATAAGAGGCGATTTATAAACGTTTACTCATTTTTTTGGAGGTACTAAGAAAAATACCCTGAAGGGTGAAAGGATAAACCTAAAACCCAGAATTATATTAAATTGTATTCATTCAACCATTACATACTGGAGTTTTTAGTTACGAACGTGGTTTGTTGGGGTATTAGTACGAATGGAATCACTTGGTGGTATCTTTTGTTCAATTCACGACAATCTTTCCAAATCAATGAACCAGGGGGATTCAAAACCCCCCTCAAAGCATTTTTCGGAACACTTTGTTACATTGGGGAAACTCCTACAATTGAAGAGTTTTGAGTAATTGGCGTCGGTAGCCGAGTGGTGTAACAGGTGGTCTTTTGCTTCTAGGAAAAGGCCTGAGTTCGCCTGCTGAAGTATTTTTTAGTAACATACAAATCTACCTTCGTGCCATGAACTTCTAAATGCGAGAACATAATTTTTACACCTATCCCAACTATTAAATTATTATACTCCACCCTTTTTTACTACTGATGTTTTACAAAATATTTCCCAAATTAAAAATCACTATTTTAAAAATCCTTGTCTTACACGTAACCAGATATCTACGCTTTAATCTCTGCATTCACATTCAGAAATATATACTATTCAAATGTAGGTGGACATTTGTGAGGATATCTATCATATCACAAACTTGGAATATGTTTCATTTTTTCTGAATTTCTTATGTTTCAGGAAATCCTCCTGAAGATGTGGCATCTGATGTGACTGCAGTAAATATCAAAACTGAACCTGAATCAGAATTTGACTGTCAAAATCATTTTCAGTTGTCTGGTATTGTGGTGAGTAATGCTATGTGCTTGGAAAATATTGAAGAGTCTTCGCCTGGTTGATAATCCTCTGGAGGAACATGATGAATTTCCTTGAAATGCGAACTGCACCTTGTTCTTCAGGTCTCGGAAACGCTTTTAGTATACTCATCTAATCAAACAAACAACTTCAACATTTCATTACTCATGATATGTGCTGTGTTAGAGCAAAAAATTGGCAAAAAAGTAAACAAATTGTTTTTCTACTGCCAATCAACAAATATAAGTGTTCAACTTCGAATGATGAACAAAAGGAGGAATGTTGATGGAAAGAAAGCTGCTCCCACTAGATTCCTGCTTGGTGAAACGTTCCTTGTATAAAACCATTCCTTGTACAGGTCTTGGAATTTGTTGTAACTGCAAGTAGCCGCAAAGTATCTTCTGAATTCCTCCACTATCAATGAGTGTTTGCTTTTTGAACATCGGTAAAAAGCTTTCAAACTTCAAGCCTTCAACACATTAGAAAGAGGCCTCCCACCTGTGGCAAGGGAAATCCAAATTGGCTGGCTCATTTGCCTAGATTCCTGGTACTGAATCAGTGACTTGCCTGTTTGCTCCTCACGAATTCAGTCCTTCAGGTCGTTATCATGGTCAAAAGAATCCAATACCTCCTTCCATCTTGAAAGAAAATGTAAGTCGCCCCATGTACCTACCACCTTACCCTTACAACAAGTGCTAAGTCCAGCCCAAGCATTATGGGAGCTAGCTAGAGGGAGGGAGACCAAATATGCATCCTCCTCTCACCTATTGCACCTCTTGTTTAATGGTACCCGATTTATGCTTGGGCTCATAGAGTACAACAGTGAGTTTTTATTTTTGTTTTTTACTTTTGGTGAGTTCTAGAGCGAGGGGAAAGGGCTTTTTTGAATGGCGAGGAAAGTACAGAAGAAGTTAAGAACAAGGAGGTGACGTTGCTGGAGTCAATGCGATTAGGAAGGGAATTTGCTGGATACCAAGACCCCAGACCAACAGAAAACACAAGGCATACAGATTTGCATGGAGAACACAGCATACATGACAGAGGGAGCTGTGAAAGAAGGATTTGTCACTGACACTGTTGAAATTAGGAACCCACTAGCAGTTATAGAACTTGCTGGGATTTCCGTTAAGTATGAGGTAGAGCCGTTGACTAGGTTAGTGTTACCCAAGGGTCTCAACAAGTGGTTTGGTTGGGGGGATCAGTGTCGAAATCTGGCAGTTCCATCATCCTTTCAACCAGACAGGTCCCCTACAAGGGTAGACTCCAACCACTTGGTTAAGTTTTTCCTAGGTGAGGGATTGGTGAGGGTCCTTCTTGATGAGTCTCTTACAATTTGGGGCTTCCACTCTACAGGATTCTCCTGCTACCTTCTCTGGGAAGAATAATCTGGTTTACTATCTCTACAGATGTCCTCTAGGATACGAGGAAAAAGGTTCATTCGGGGTGGGACTAGATCTACCTGAAGAATAGAGCTGGTTTGACACCAAGAAGCGAGTGTTGAAGGGAGCAGCTAGGAGTTAGGGGGGAGCTAGGAGAATCTGTGACCCAGAGTAGAGGAAGTCTTATGCCCCCCCTCCCCTTCCCCTCAAGCTTGTGGCTGTGACAGGGCATCCCCCTACTAGCATTCAGGCGAATTATTCGTGCTTCTGATTTCTACCAAGTAGGATGCTTGGAGTGCTTTGATCACTGAGGGCAAGCATTTGCTGATCGATATGGACAGCACATGGGCCCTAGAATATGGTGGTTAGCCAGATAACCTCTATTGAATTATTTATTAGTTGTTTTCGGTGCAGCAGGTCTGTCCGGTGGAGATGGGCATCAAGCCCCATTGGGCTGTAAAGCTTTGAGGGCATGGGCTGATGCCAATGCCTGTTGGTGGAACTGGAGGAAGTATTCGCAGGGGACTAACAAACACTGCAGCATCAAGGAAGATAACAATAGGGAGGTATATTGGAAAATTGTTCTGTAGGAGTTTTCAAAATTGAATGGGTGGGCGTCTCCAGTGTCAGGGGAATTCGTGAAACTGAGGAGGGAAGCTCTGACCTCCTGAATAGATAGGTTGACCTCGCGAACCTGAACACTTAGCATGTAGGAGAGGGTGAAGATCAGTTCGGTCTGCAGTGGCCACTTGGGAGGCTAGTCCGTGGGTTACCACAGCAGCTTCTTGCAGTCGCAAGGACCTTTGGACAGTAAGGGACCCCAACTCCCTGCCCAGACAGCAGCATCCCACTACTTATCCGCTGGTGACCCCTAGGTTGGTTGCCTACCAATGCTATTAGGTCGATCCCCCCAGGTAATTGGAGCGATTTGGTCAGCTTCCATCCACCCTGTCCAAGGATTTATCAGTGCCACTGTTTTTTTAGAGTTTGTCCCAACCGTGTGCAGCCCCAGTGTCCCTCCTTCCCCAGACAGCTTGGACTAACCCTTCAAACTATTGAATGCTCATCACGCATGAGCCAACAAGGCACCGTCTGGCACCAAAGCACAACAACTAGACTCAGGCCCTTTCCTCAATTTGGAGGCATTAACTAATGCCATGGCTCGGGTTGCCTCATTCACTGTCTCGTTCTAGTGAATACCTACTAGACTTGATTACATATTGAAAGACCTCCGAAAAAGAGAAACCTGATGACTTTACTGTGAGAGAGATCTTTTGTCTACAAACCCACAGGGGTATAATTTTGATAATTTTGCTGGGAAGCAATTTGCATTGGAACGCCTAAATTTATAAGATATTGGGTTCCAAAGACATGGGAACACAAGTTCAGATACCCTCCAACATCGTGGATTATGAATCTCTTAAAAATTACCTGAACAGAAAGGTGAGTTCGATTATTATTTGTGTCAAGTCATTAGGAATGATCCCTTTACGTTTGAGATAGTACATACCTACCTCAATTTTCCAAAAATTGTGCTAATTGGAATATATTGCATTTGGGAAATAATTCTATATCTTTGTAAAATAAAATAGAAATATATTTTACAGGTTTTGCTACTACAATCTTGTTTCCATTTTTTCATTATCAATTTCCTTTATCTCCTTCGCCTGATTTCTACATTTTATGAGTAAACAAGGATGAACGCATTGGTTAAAACTATTCGAGCTTATGATATTCGACCTGTAATGTGTACTGCCCACCAATGAGGTTTGGCAGACCTGAATCAGACCAATATTGAGGTCGCTAGGTGTTTTTGAAGGGCAAAAGTCTAGACGTCTTTAACAGATAATCTCTTAAAGACGCCTAGACTTTTCCCCTTCAAAAACACCTAGCGACCTCAATATTGGTCTGATTCAGGTCTGCCAAACCTCATTCGATTCAGAATTAAATACTTTCCAAAGTTCGTTTCGAGCAAGTTTTTGCTCAGACCATTTCCCATTAAAGTACAAAGTAAAAGGCCGTTTTTGCGAACTTTATGTGTAAAATGACATAAAATTCATAAGTTCGGCTGTAAGTCAATGGGGAAAGGTCTCGGCTAAAATATGCTCGATACGAACTTTGAAAAGTATTTAATCTTGAGTAGAATGAACTTTGGCAGACTGAAATCAGACCAATATTACCGCCACTAGATGTTTTTGAAAAGGAAAAATCTAGATGGAGGGAGGAGTAGACTGGGCCAAAATTAGCCCGATTTTCAATTGTTTGTAATTCGCTTATTTTGAGAGATAATTCAGAGTTTTGGGATCGAATCGTTTTTTTTTTATGCTCTACAACTTTACTACGTATAAAAATTTCCGTAGGATGTACGGTTTAGGAATTATTAGAGGAAAACTTCAAAATGGGCAAATCAAGCCATCTTTATAAGGCCGCCATTTTGTATTCCACCAATTTTGAGATGGCAGACCAAGGTTTTCTCACTCAGAACGGACTAAATTTTCAAAATCTAATCTCAAACCTTCTCCGCAAATAACTACCTATTTTCGGACCTTGCTGCAGGACTATGAGCAAGAAAAGCAATCTAAACCTTGTTGACTCCAGGTATCTTGAGAATGAAATAACTTGAGCTACATAAACTGCCAGTTGAAAGGAAGGGGCATACTCGCAACGGCTCACACTACTGATTAAAATTATTATTATTTAGTTTATTTATACTTATATTTTTATTTTTTAAATTAATTTATTTTTTATTACGTATTGTTATTTTTATTTATTTATTTTCATTTTTTGTGCTGCAAGGAAATAATTTACTAATTGCGGCAAAAGTTGTGCATTTTTCTTTTAGTTCTTTGTGTGTCGTCTGATTTCTGTTCTTGTTCCGGTCTGCTCTTTTTCTTTAATTTTTCAAAAGAGGTAGCGGTGCTCCATCTTCGAGGCCCAAACGTTTTAGCTCTCTTGTAGAACCTCGGAGACGTAGTAATGATAGGTACTGCGAATTGGATCTTCGTTCAAGCCCATCCTGCAATCACCGATCACTCATTACAAATATTGCACTAATTACACGTTTTTAATTCTCGAATTCTTTATTAGATGCTTAGCGAAAAAATTGCTCTAAAGCAGTTCACAAGCAGCTGTTGAAAACGATTGTTGAAATCTACTGCGATAATACGGTTTTCTGGCAATGTGCTTGGTATCCATCGATGATGCAAATATGGTGTCATTTAGAATCTGAGAACTAGGTAAGCTGTGTGATACGGGTTAGTTATAGAGATTAAGCCGTGAAATTTTATGTATTTAAAAACTACCTAGTACTTGACGAACAAAGTTGACTTCGTTTTTTATGATTACTGAGTCTTGGAAAAAATTTTAGTTTTAGGATCCTATGGTTCATAATACATTAATACGAGAACAGCAGCATCTGAATCTTCAGTTTGATAGGATAAGTACAGCTGATTGTATTGTCAGCCAATGTTGGGTGCAAGAATGATATGGCTATAAGTAGGTATACATAATTTTGAAGGTATTTTATTTATAAGGAAATGGTGTAGGTATTAGTGTTTGGCTTCCTATACAAGCAGTCTCTGAACTAGCTGCTAGGAATGATAAAAACTAAAAAAAATGAAAATTTGAAGTTTTCAATCCAAAAGACCGAAATGTATCTAGAAATTAACAAGGTTCCTAAGTGAAAAACCCGCGATAAAACTCATGAGTAATATGAACGAGTAAATCAGGGTTTGATCACTTTTTGTAGGTAGTTAGATACTTATAAGAATCTTAAAATATATTTAGTTGCAATTTAAATGGATCCAATGCAGGACATTACATTAATGTTGTGCTGGGCAACCCCTAGTTGCCATAGAAATGTAGTAGGGAGAGAGTGGTTACCTTGGCGACGAGAGCAAACTTTCCTGCCTCAGATACGTAACTACAACCCGTCATGTTTTAGTAGAAAGTTATCATTGTTATCACTGCAGACTTATACTAGTCAAAAATTTGCTCCTCATTAGCGAGATTTGGATCTTTTGCTATAGGTAGGCTGGATCTCAGTAGTCTTCATTTCGCTCGGTTTATTTTATCAGTGGCGCACTGTTCTTTTTGCACTTGTTCAAGTGTTCGGTTTGCATATTATTGCCTATGATGTGCTTACAATGACTCAATACCTATTTCTCCGCACTTCTTCAGTGATACACGCTACCTAATTGACGTAAGAAGAGTTAAGTAGGTAAGTACCTAACATGTCTATATTTTACGACTAATGTTTAGTTAATAAGTCTGGATTGCCAATTACTCGTACTTTGAAAATCAAATCTTTATGCGTCAGGTCCTATTCCTTTGAGCACAATAATTCAGCTTTTAAATCGTTCATTTACATCAAAGCTTGATGCAATTGAATGCTTTATTTATTATAATATAGTTAGGTATGTACATAGCGATAGCCAAACTTTTAACTGCTATCATTTGATTTCTTATGAATTTGAACAGTGGTTTCGATGAAGTTTTAAGCGCAAAACAAATTATATGGGTAATTGAATCGAATTTTGCGCATTCTTCAAAGTGGTGACATTTCATGTTTTTGGGTTTTTTGTGGGTATATTTTAAAAAACCTTATGTGAAATGTTGTTCCCATCATCTTATCTTAATAATTGATGGTTTTGATCTAAAATTTTAATTTTGGTTGTTCGATATTTGGTATCGAATCGATTAAGTGTCTATATAAGACCACTAGTTTTAATTAAGTAGGTAGGTAGTTGGTACCTACAGATCTATAGTCTGACCACTATGATTGTGCTGGACTAGACAGAGAAGTGAACTATAGGTATTCACGTAGACAGGTACCGGTTGTTCTTTAATAACCATAAATCCATAACAGAAAATTGATTTCTTCAGAAAATAATCTGACTAAATAAAAACTCGCAGTCAAGAGCTTTGATTAGTATGGCTCAATAGCCTTGTGGTCTTGAATGTAAACCTCATCAGACCGTCTGTTTGGAAAAGGCGTGAGTTCACCCGATTTTTGGGGTGATAATTTTGTTTGCTTATTAATAAAAAATCTTTTCTGTTACTAATGTTCATATACTTAAAACAGTCCCAAAACCCAGTTTGCGATGTTGCCATAATTTTTTTTTCAATACCTAATATGGTGTGGATTTCATATATATATATATATATATATATATATATATATATATATATATATATACACATATACATACTTCGCGCCTCGCCGGATCTTTTCTCTTTTGTACTGCGTATAAAACGAGGATAATTTGCTGTGCAATTCTTAGCCTGAATCAACTTAGTTTTGGAATGTAGCCAGGTACGTAAGGAGAGGGGAATTGGAAGCTTGAAATGTAACATTTATCACATAAATCAAGCGCTTTCCAACGAGTGGCGAACGATTTTTGTGCGATGAAAACTGCGGAAGTTTCATTCCCCTAACAACGGCTGGGTTGTACGTGAAAAACACTGAAATTGTGACACAATATATAGCAACTACTCGGTTGTACGTGAAAATCATCGTTAATTTCGTTACGGACATTACAAAAAAAATTATTGGGGGTCGGCCTAAGAATTGCATAGCAATTAATATAATATATCATTATTTCACTGCCACGATATAATATTTCCCGGTAAACAAAATCTGAAAAATCAATGGTAATGCGATGGTGACAGAAGCCTTGGTGAACTAAATAAGTAAATAATATGATATCGGCGCTTATTATAATAAATATAATAAAACATTGCATATTAATGAAGCAGTAATAACTAAAAGAAGAAGTCTTTTGTTTCAAATGTTTTCCTGTAAAATTTTTAGTTTTAATAAATTTACGTAATAAGGTTTGTTATTTTCGTTTTTAGATTCCTTAGATTCTTTATTAACTAACTTTGCCGTGGCCCAACTTGTTATATAACTTGGTAGATATAATTTTTTCTGGCAGGGACATTATTAGTCTATTAATGTTGGTATGGTTAATAATAATGTAAATGAAATGTTACTTTCAACAATTGTAATCATCTGTACGAAAGTATTTTCGTTAGATAAAAAATATGGCTACTTTTTTAAGCCTGTAAACGGACCATTTAAATTCGGTTTTAGTGTTTGTTTGGTATTCAAATACCTCATACCTTTCAGTGAGGTACCGCCAGATATCAACACCTAAATCCGCCCATGGTTCAAACTTTGGTGAAGCAACCAAGGTTTTTGATCAGTTAAGCTGATAACAATACAAGTGGGGGTTAGGTACCTACCGTGGAAATCTTAAAAACTGCAAAACTATGCTACTCGCCATAGAATCGATCCCAACTAACATGTCGACCGTTGGGCCAAAAGAAGCTGGGAAGGACCCGAGACCAAAAATTAGTTGAGGATGAAATAGAAGAGGAAAAGAAATATTCAATGTGGAGAAAGGAGAGAAAATAACTAGCTCGTATATTTTCCTCACCTCACGAGCTCGAAGACGTTGTGGTTGGCTTTAGGGATGTATGAGTCTGACACGGTTACCTACATCATTTCTTCCAATCGACTTCTAATTGGCACAGCGATTTTGGTTACCCACAAAATAGTTTCAAATCTGTCCATTCTCACCAGCTCCTTCTTTCAATGATATGGTAGTCTACCTATAAAACCTTTTGGTGAAATTAGTGAACTAGATTAAGTTACCAAAATCATGAAGCTGATTGTAATGTATTGTTAGAAAATATGAACCCTCAACCCCATAACAAAAAATATATATATACGAGGTCTGTCCGGAAAGTTCGTATAAATATTTTCTGTTGGAGCCTGAAGGCAAGGGGATGGGGCAGCCGACCGGTTTTCCCTCAACAACCTACAGAATGTTCAGTCTGAGCCCAGCAGCTCTCGGATAACGTTCGAGTGTTGCTCGAATTTTTTAACCTAACCTTCTTTTCACCAACCGTGGAAAGGAGGGTGGCATGCTGTAAGGACTGGTAAGAAGCTGAAGTCGCGAAATTTCGGCCAGTAGCAGCATTAGTGACTGAATCCCCCCCATTCATCAGATTTGGCACCTTGCGACTTCCTTCAGTTCCTTAAACGAACTGGAGCTTTGGGGCGGCATTTGGGTGATGTGAAGGCAATCAATCAGCAACCACGAGGCTGCTGAAGAACCTGGAAACAGAAGACTCCCAATGAGCCTTCAAGCAGTGGATACGGCGATGGCGCAAGTGCATTGTGTCTGGTGGAGAGTATTGAAGGAGAGAACATTGATTTGAGTACATTATTGAATGTAAAAGAATTTTTATTTAACTTTTATACGAACTTTCCGGACAGACCTCGTAGATGTACATCCTCTTGATCATAAACCTAAATCATGTTCTTGCGTTTAGATGTTATTTATGATTATATAAATTAGTCTGGATGGGATAGTTGAAACTGTATCGCTGTTCCAGGGTAGATAACTTCAACTACAGACTCATAATGCAATTGAAGCACCTCAAAAATATAACGCAGGCGAAGGTATGTTACAATTATTTAAGCCATTAAAATTATTTCTCCTAGAAAAAATATATATTATATATCTATATATACCAATAAGCAGAGTTGAGAAATCTGTAGATAAGTATTTATAAGTTCCAGTCTACAGTAAGAAAGAGCACATGAGCGATCTCTCGTTATTCTACGCATAATTTATTAAGGTCTTTCAATTTTAGCGTTTTATGCGCACAAAAATTGTTAACTATCAAATTTATGACAGAAAATTCTAATAACATTCTGCAATACAACCAAATTTTAGTGTTTCAAAGTATTTGCTGCAATTTTTATAGATTTGTCAGCACATTTTAATTAAATGACAGTACAACATTTGCGAAACATCTAGTTCGTGGTTGATAAACGTTTTCTGGAGTACGTGCCTAATATTCTGCAACAAAGTATAGATTTAACAGTTTTAAGCTTGTTTATAATATTTTTTAGTAATTTTGTAAGAAAATTTTCAAAAATTGAGCACATTTTGTGCAAAGAACTCATCCTTTGTTTTGGAATGCAGGGTTTTATGTTTTTAAATGAAAGTATCTACGGATTTTCTATCTTCAGACTCCACTGTTGAGAGGGGAATGCTCAAACGCAGCTCGAAATCCTTAATTCTTTTATTTTGTTAAAAGCCAGGTTTGACAGGCGGGTTCAATACTGTGTTCCTTGACCATGTGCTTATTGGTAAACCAGTCGCCACAAAGGTGGTCTGAAAGGCGCCTCAGTGAGACCTGTGTGGTGCGTCGAGACAGATTTTGTTGCATTTTACTGATCAACCGAGGTTTCTTCTTTAGAGATCCATGTATTGCTTTTGATGGCTCATTCGTTCGCATCGAGCATCTAGAGTTAGTATCAATGGACTAGTGTATGTCGCAAGCAGATGTGGCGATACCTGGCAAAATATAACATAAAATTTTACAGTTATGTTGTTCATTTCTCGTTCAGATGGAAAATATCACAGAAGTGAAAAAATGCTGTGTTATGGAGGTGTATAGGGATGCTCTCCTAGCCGAAATGAGGTCTGAGTGACAGCATCCACTTTAGATGGACACCTGTTGGCGTTATCTTTGCTCAAGGTCAGTGCACACTACTAAGGTTTATGGAGGGGGAGTAAGGCAGTTGATAGATCGTAGGGCTGGGAAATGGGTTAGAGCAGTGGTACTCAACCTTTTTTGGTGCTGGGGCACACAAGGCAATTTCAGAAAGTGAAGCGGGCAAATAACACTTCTGTCCCTGGTGGCCATCTCTTGGCGACATCTTTACTTTACTAGTTGCCAGCCCGTTAGAAAAAACACACCCTCACAAAGAAGATCGAAAAAATGGATTGGAGATAGGAAAAAAAGTAATTCATGGAATTTTTTATTACTTACAATAAAGTCGAATGTCTTCTGCTTATGGTGTTACACTCAAGTTTTACACTGAATTTTGTCCATCAATTTATGTACGTTAGGGTTCCCAAATGCATTATTTGTCAAGATGCAAATCAGTGAGCCTGCTCCGGTTTTTTGACTTGATAATATTGATGGTTGAAATTCACAGAGGTAAGTATACCCGAAACAAGATTTGGTTTTATATGCAACTCTTCTTAATAATGAAAACTTGTTCTTTTCTACAAGTTTCCAGACGTCTACATCTGTGGCATGTGCTTGCAGGTTAATATCATTCTTCCATCACATCAGGTTTTCCACTTCTGCAGCAATAATTCTTGCAATTGCTGAGGTGGTTTCAGTGGCTTCGTGGTAGATTTTGAATGGGTTGAAAAAAAAGAAGCTCACCACTGGCCCCAGGCAACTGAAATCTTGAAATCGCTTTTCTAATTGATCCAGAAGTGTCTCAGGATGCCCAGAAACCACAATGTTGTCGTCGCTTGCCATTTTTTTCATAATTGGAAAATTAATCCGTGATGTTATCAAAACCCAAGACCAACCAGGTTTTTGACCCCTGCCCCACCAAATTCCCTGTATTATATCAAATCCCAAAAAAGACTATCGCAAAGGGAAAAAAGCTTGGCAGTAGCTGAGCTAGGTCGCCTCGGGCACCTAGAGCATTAACGAATTTTTAGTGACCATAATAATGGCAAAGGGGAAGTAGAATTGATAAAAGTAGTGGATTGGTTTTGAAGTAACGCTATGCAACCAGGGGACGTGGTATTGGAATGTCCAACGATTAATGCAGTCGTCACCAGGGCGAGGCCCCTGCCATTAGCCCACAAATAAACAGTGTCCGAAGAGTTTTCTCGACCCAAGAGATGAATCATTTTGATTGAGACCTTTTGGAGGTATTATTATTCCCCAGGAAACACTTTTTTTAAGCCAATTTTTCTGCTTCCTCAGAATCGGGTCACAGTAACGCCTTTCAAGTGCCCCACAGAAAGGTTAATGATGACTGGATGGATAAGCTAACAGCAACATTTGTCCATTGGAAGGATTCCTTGGAATTGATGTTCTGCTTGAAGGGCAATGCTACGTCTATGCGCTATCATCAACGGTCGTGCTGATTTCTTGATGATGTCTACATCACTACATTTTGTCGGACCACTAAGTATAGAAGGGAACTGAAGAATAGAGATAAGGGAATCATTCGAATTCATCATAAACCTCACCAATGTCAGCCTTGGTTTCGATCACTTAGTTTAAACAAACCACACTCAATAATAGATAATCTCTTCGAATCATCACTATCATATTTATGATCTTATTAATTTATGATTATGATTTAATTGCCCACCAGAATAAGGCTAAGACACAGTGATTGCACTTTCACTACACTATAATAACATTTATGGCTTAATAAGCCATTCCTGGCAAAAGAATGAATTACATCGATAAGAAAATGGAATGAAGGAATCAAAAATGGTTTGCACAATTGAATTTATAAATATTTACAGCAAATTTGATAAAAAGAGATAAATAATAAAATCTGTCGTCAATCCATAATCGATCAATCACACTCTCAAACAACATATCCTGGTAAAATTTTCTTGTCATGCACGGTTAGAAGTTCTATATGGATTTTTTCCATCGTTTCCCCTACCGAGGGCATGCAAAACAGGGGCATAGGCCTCCAGGCTTGTGGGGGTAGCGCCACATACCTTCCATGTAAATCTTATTAATGAAAAAACGAAAAAAGTTGAAAAGGATTTTTGAAAACACGCTCCAACGCCTTGCTGCACGACGGGAGCATTACATGAAGAAGAGAGGGGAGGATTGCAGGGTCCAGTATATCCATGCTGATAGTAAAGAATAAGAGTAGGAGTTCGTACAAAAGTTGAGTGAAAGGTTTCTGAAATATCTGAAGTACAAAAGAAATCTAATTGGTTTCTAAACCGATGTCAAAGCTGCGAAGACCGAAGAAATGGCTTCATTGATTGAATTAAGGTGATAGCGTTGATGATCCGATTTCGGCGCTGCTTCCTTGTCTCCCACGTACGTGCCCCTAGCATCACACTCGTTTTGGAAATACCTAACTGATCCCGCCACTTGCCCACTCGATCCAAATGATAATTTGGTAACAATCGCTTGTAATACATTATATTCATTTTATAAATTCATCATGGTGGATACATCGTTCTAAACATTCACTCTGATTCTATTTATTGACCCAGTACCAATGGCTCATTTACGCATCTTGAGCAAGGAGGAGGAGTTGAATTATTGAATGCCTGGTAGATGGCTCTAGCTACGATACTGGGGCAAAACATTATTAGCCATTTACATTTATTCTCCATTATCTTCCCATAGGTATTTTTGTACAGCATAATATCTTATTTTTGTATATAGGATGGTCCTGCAAGTATCATGGCTATGGTTTGGTCCCCCAACAATCTGAAGCTTGCAGTTTGTAACAACGAACGGTGTATTATCTTGTATGACGAGGAAGGTGTAAAAAGAGACAAGTTTCCCACTAAACCAGCCAATTCCAAGGTAGGTTTTTGAAATTATTATTCAAAAAAATTTTTAACAAGAAGTACTTAATAGTGCTCCGTGATTTTTGAAAATTTTATATTGGATTCTTATTTATTAAATTAATTTTAACACAGAATGTGATTTAGCCTTGGCATCTCCAACCGAAAACGAAACGTTTATGTGTAACGAAAATGTGTTGCGTTTTTTAGTAACGAAAATATGTTGCAACAATTTACTGATGATATCCACTTGAACCGAGTCGTTGGTAGGGAAATGGTACCTACTTCGTCAATTTTCATCCGACAAAATTCGTTGACCATTCGCTCAAAAGTTCTCGATTTATCCAACTATATTATGTGAACTACCACAAAGTGCGTGGGTAACAAGCTGAGTTATGAGCATGGTTATACAAATAATTTTTTACATACAGGTGATCATTCTCAATTCACGCTTTGCACACCATTTCGGGCATGGAATTTCTAACTTCGTAGTTCTTGGCCGACAAAAAGTTACTCTTGTCATATCGTTGTTAAAAGAATATAAAAATTTGACTTTTGCAATTTTCCGCCAAGGATTTTTTTTCAAAGAACATTTTTCAGGATTTGAGCACTTTTTACCCCCCCTCCACACCACATATTTCATCCTTTGTTTCTTGATGCTTGAGTTTTTGGCAATAAATGGATCACATATTGTGAAGTCATTGGAATATGTAGCTCTATTTTTAACGAAAATTTGCTAATAGTATTATGAATCAAACAGGTAGGGATCTACATAAGTATAGGAATTATATCTAATGTCTAGTAAGTAAATCTCACGTTTGGGACAATTTGATTTCTGAATACCTCCAGCCAAAATTATAAATATCTATAGCCGAAACTCTCCTGCTTACTTTGAATGCAGTACAATATTCTATTATTGTGTGTTATAGAACAGCAGGATGAGCTACATGGTCAAAGGGCTCGCGTTTTCCCCAGATTCAAACAAGATCGCTGTTGGTCAAACGGACAACATCATCTATATTTACAAACTTGGAGAAGAATGGTATATTTTCAATTTGATTAATCATTATTTGTTTTCAATTCCAAAGTGAGGTTACATAGTTCCTACCTACTTTTTTTGTCTTGTTCCAGGGGTGACAAAAAAGTGATATGCAGCAAGTTCCCTCAACAGTCTCCTATTACGTGTCTGATTTGGCTCAGCGAAGGACCCATCATTTTTGGACAAGTGGATGGTAAAGTCCGGGCAGCTCATATTGCCTCGAACAAGACACAGACCTTGTATGCCACTAATTCCTTCGTTGTATGCTTGGCATCCAAGTAAGTTTCTCATTGTTTTCATATTTATTTATGTGAGTCATACAGCTTGGTTGATTTGATCTGCTGAGTATAACATATAAATAGATTGGTTCATGAATTACAAATCAGCTGCTGTGGTGAGTTTAGTAACTGGGTATATTACCTATCACGAGAGTCAAGTAAAGAAGTAAGTAAATAAATAAAGTAAAGCAATGCTCTAATCAACCCATTAATAAAGTAAATTAATTAAGTAATGTTAATTGAATAATTAAGTTAATTAAGTAAGTTAATAGTAAGTAAATAAATAAAGTAAAGCAATGCTCTAATCAACCGTGTACGATCTATATGGCTTATTTTGTACGACACTGATTTACGTATTTACAGTTGTGTTGTTGCTTGGGAAATCATGTCATGAGATAATCAGAAGAACTCTGTTCTTGAAAAACCGAAAAAACCTAATCCGTCACGGGGTTATGGTCGGAACGCAAAAAAGGTCGGATTATCCGAAAAAAGCCAATATTTATTACATATTATATAAAGAGACTTCTACAGTGAAATAAATTAGATATAAACTTAAGTCATAAGTCAAAGTATACTGTAAAATAACTTGGAAAAATTCAGTTGTGGATTGTTGTTTAGCATAGGTTGGATGATTTGAGATTTGAAGGTATGTTACGCTCCAGGAAAATAACTCTCACAGTCGAAGAGGTTTGCTTACCCTGGCCTCATAGCTCTGGTCGTTAGAGTGTTGCAACTTGGGGAAATTAATAACTTCTCGTAGTTGTGACGACGCGAGTTCGAACTCCTGTCGAGGTATCAAATATTTTTCTACTTCTACAAGGCTATTGGGTGTTCTACTCCCTCTACTGATTGGGAAAGTACACATCCCAAACCCTCCTTGCTTCCATCTGTTGCCAATATGAAAGGCTTGCTGAAATCAGGATAACTTAGAATGGGGGGTTGTAAAAGCATGTTTTTAAGGGTGGTGAAAGCTTCCTCACATTCCTTAGACCAGACAAATTCTACCTCCTTCTTCGTGAGGTCTGACAGAGGCTTTGCGATTGTGGAGAAGTTCTTAACGAACCGCTGGTAATAAGAGCAGGGCCCCAGGAATGATCGCACTTCCTTGAGAGTGCGAGGGATCACACAGTCAGCCACTGCACTGAGCTTCCTGGGATCAGGAAGGATACCCTTCGAGCTTACCACATGGCCCAGGTAGGAAACTTCAGGTTTTGCAAACTGACATTTGGCTAGCTGCAATGTTAACCCTGCTTGTCTGAGGATTTGGAGCATATCTCCAAGGTCTCTGGCATGGGACTCTATATCCGGATGGAAAAGAATAAGGTCATCGAGGAATGCTAGTACTCTCTTTGAACCTAGCTGTCTAGTCAGGGTCATCGCTAGATGTTGAAGTAGTGCCGGTGCCTCTTGAACGCCAAAAGGAAGTCTGAGATATTCATAGCAACCTTCATCGGTGACAAAAGCTGTCTTGGGGGCATCCTGAGGTGCAAGGTTACCTGATAGTAACTAGATTTTAGGTCAAGAGTTGTAAAATACTCTGAGTGACCAAACCAATCCAAACACTCCTCAATCCTGGGTAGTGGGAAGAACTCTGGCTTTGTTATGGCATTCAGTCTACGATAGTCAATACACATTCGCCTCTGAAGCCCTGACCCTGATTTCTTAGGAACCAAGACTACTGGAGCACTCCAATGACTAGTAGATTCTCGTATGACTCCTTGGTCCAGTTGTTCCAAAGTGACAGTTGTTCCAGTTGTGACAAAACGATTCATCAAATGTGTCACTGTGGAAGGGCTGAGCGGGTCCTGGCTTGTGACGGGCACACGGTCCCACCAGAGATGGGTGGCCCTACATCGTACTCCTGCGGCTCCAACTGTCCCCATAGCCTCTCTTGTGTAACTCCTTCCCTTCCTCCATGACTAGTGGCCAGCATGGAGGTGGCTGCATGGAGGTAACAGTACGTTTGGAGGCAGAAACAGAGCTTTTATGTCCCCTTTCACTAAATTTTCCTCAGATGCATGGGACGGTGAGTTTCCCAATAACAGGAGAGAACGAACACGTAGCTTTTTTTGTTTTGCGAAAGCTGTCTTGATAAGCTGGCATCAAGCGGATTGGTCGAGCGTGGTCGGATTAGCCGGAGCAACGGACCACCCGAGGGCAGATTATAGGGGTTCTACTGTATACTATTAAATGATAAAAATCATGAACCCAGTACACTTATTAATTCCTCAGAGGGACTCTGGAATGATTGTACTGATAGCTGCCTGAAAACATTGCTACTCATACATCATTTCCTGAGGTGACATTTGTACGACAGGTAGTAGGGTACGTGTGCTGTGAGCCCTGCGCATTGGGTTATGAGTGGGCAGTATCTCAGGTAGGGTAGTAGGGGAAACGCCTCGGCAGCCACGAGGGCGAATAGGAGGTTGAATGGCTCTAGAAGGCTACTCATCTATCTATTGGTTGGTGAACAGCCATAAACTGAACCTTCCACATGGAACAGCTGTTGATGGCAGGTATTGGATGGTGGATCCACTGCCAGACAACCTGAGTTAGTCAATCTGATACTTAGTGAATTGGGAGACTGCCCACTTAGCCCTGCTAACTCATATCTACGGCTGATGGTGCAACAGACTGAGGTTGAATACCACAATTAATCATCAGTTGTTTGGTTATTTGGGTTAGTTTTCTCACATTTGGTTAAAAACGAATTATAATTATGTTTAGTTTAAGTGTAGCTTCCGTTTCTGTTACTAGGACCCATGGCTGAAAAACGAGACTATGTTATTGTTGAAAATAGAAGCTTTTTGTAGGAAGCTTCTGTGGGACATCAAGCGACGAATAAAATTATGGGCCCTTTAATGATCAGCAGAGCGTGAAAAATTCTCTCCTGTTCGCCCCGGGAATTTTAAATTTGATATGGAGAATATACTACCGGCCCCAGAAGTAAATGCGTTTTCCATGTTCTTCATGTTTAGCTGTCAGGCTTGAGGTGGAAACAAGGGAACAAAGGGAGGTCCGAGATCCAGCCTCAGCAAGACAAGAGCGCTGAGTCCCTTATACAAATAATCTTTTTTAAACAAATAATCATTTCTTTGAAAATATATTTCAAATATTTTATTTCTATGCACGTATACATAGTGAGACCTGATCCTTTTGTATTTTTTTATTAAATGTTAATATATATCAATCCACTCAAATCTTCCCAGTCTGACGAAATCCTTTCCTTTTGTGTTTTAACCTGTAGGTAAGGAATAATCGAAGCGGTTATATAGTGGTGAAAACAGTGTTCTAATGACCAATTGTTTCCCATTTTTATGTGTAAGTAATTTATCTTTCTCTTCTTGAGAATGACCAATGATGATGTGATGAGTGATGTCACAACATATATACAGATCATCATTCCTACATTTCAACACGGGGAATTTGTTCATTTTTTATTAGCACAATTGAAAGATCTGATTGAGAGCTTTCTGAAAAGGTGCTACGTGATAGGTATCCTGTAAAACAGCTATTTAAATTCATTTTCAAGATGAAGTCACGGCCCCCACCTGCCTAAGGGGAACCCTCAGCTCCCTTGCCCTACTACATCATGTGTGATCTTCCTACCAGTTTATTGGCCAAACTAAACGGTCTTTTGAGCTGAAAGTTACTACTTGAGGACTTTCAAGTGCACTGAATCTGAAGTCAAAAGTGTGAAGGTTCCAATAGGTAGTTGAAAGTTCTGTGCTGTTTCCTTTGAGTGAATTCGTAACATAATATAGGTTCTATTGAACTTTTCAACAGTGTTCTGTCTCTCTCAACAACAACAACAACAAAAAATCAGATCCTAATTACTTTCAACATATTTTGGGAGACCAAGTGATCTAATCAAAATTATAATTATTGATTTACTGATCTAAATAACTGTTTCAGCGTTCGTGGAACTGGTTTTGTCTCAGGTCATGCTGATGGAAGCATCATCCGTTACTATGTGGCAGAAGACAATGCAATGGAGAAACAGGTTCGATTTTCCTAATGCATTCGTTGGCATAATTATTTGTTTCCTTACGTTCTAGTGAAGCCCTGACGACTTCCTTCGTCCCGGGAGTCTTTGGTTCCAAAGTCACCAAACTTTGCCTGGGATTTTGTCAAATAGGTAGGTAGGTCATTAAAAAAAACGTACAAACTGATCGAACGCTCTAAATAATATGCGTATAGTGTTGGATAACTGTGGATTGATGCGGGTGGGCTGTGGTTTGCTGTGTAGTTGTTTGTTAGGTATAATAAAAATTGTACATTTATTTTATGGAAGTTGGCTAATAAGCTGCAAACTGGGTATTAGGAATGCTGGCAACAATATAAGTGAATTATATATTATAATACATTTTTAATATGTTATATAATATTTAATATATAGGCTCTATTAGGGCTTTAATAGGGGGGGGGGGGGGGGCTCATCTATTCCGATCACTGACCACAAATGTTGCGGCAGTGCCGGTATAGAAGGCACTTATCCATCTGTAGACTGAGACTCAACTGAAAAGCTAACGAAATCCTCGGAGGAGGATGCTGAAGTATTCTGAGGCAGGACCACGAATGATGTTGAGTGCAAGGATGACGGTGACGTCAAGGCCGAGGCGGAAGAAAATGACGAGGGATCTCGTCATTTACCCTTCCACAGACGTCCCTTTGTGGGCCTCTCATATTTATTGAAAATGAAGAAGAGAAAAATGTTCATAAAGATGAACATTTGAACTATGATAATGTTTCCTTGACGTCCTTTTATGACAATAATGTGTAACCTCATCCGTGTCGAAAGCGGTCATACGCATGGGGATCTCGGGGATAGACGTTGGGGACCGATGCTGATCCTCCTGGAACTTTACCTCCTGAAAAGGATGAAAAGCCGGTTTCGCCGAGGATTTCCCTGAAGGGGATGCCAGACTTACGGGGTTCTCGTGAAAACCTAACTTCTCACAGCGGCCGTACCCATGCTGCGATGCGACTCCTTCTCTGTAGCCGATTTTCAACTTGAATGCATTGTTTTGACCATTGAAATGATTGGAAATGGTGGCAGACCTCCAAAAATGTATTGAATGCTAATTTTCCTGAGAAGATGTACTGGGAATACTAATAAAAGAAAAGAGAGAGCACTTGAAAGACACACGCATCAACAGTGAAAAACTAAGTGAGGACACGTCTCCCAACATGGCGGACGCAGGGTGGCCAACATGAGAGAGCAAGTTTCCATTTTTTGTACCTTCTCGGGTTTTTTCTTCTCCAAATTATTTTTTTGGAACTCACTGCACCAGATTTCCTACACGAGAGCTGCACATTAAACAGTCTTCTACAAAGACTGGGCTATAACTGTCAATGACAACCAAAAACTCGTTTTTTGTTACCTTAAAAGTTTTTGAGATCTCAATTGTTCAATATTTCTGCCCTTAAATAATACCCTTACGGTTGAGCGAAATCGATGCCAATGTTGCTGGCATATCCCCCGCCAATTTTTGATTTTTGGGGAAATTTCATAGAGTTTGGTCCTGTAGTTTCGTACCTTGAAACATGAACCAACGAATTTGAGGGGGGTTAAATTTTCCTTTATTCTTGGTCCATTACCAAGGTTCATAATTGAAAATAATAAACCAAAATGATTCCCTTGGATTTTCTTATAATACCATTCCAAAATTGTTAGTCCATGGATTTTCTCCAAATTATCTATTATGCAATGTGTGTCATTCCAATATCAACTTTGACTTTGAATGCATGTTAGGGTAACTCTAAACTCCGATAAATCAAGGAGGTTACACTGAACTCGGAGTTTCCAGTTCTATCGAATAGGCCCTAAAATGGCTGGAGGGCATAGCCAGTTTAAATGGGCAAGGAAGTAAAACTTTATATTATTCCATGACTTAGCAGCTCCACTTCCAAACTTTCTGAGTCAAGATAACCTGTAATAATGACCTTTCTCGACAGAGAGACTGCTTTGTGCACAGTTCTAATCCTGCGATTTTTGAATCCCCAATGAGCGTTACCCACGTATTCATTTTATATTTTTAAATTGAAGTAGATTCCATTCTAAGAAATTTGAAAGCCATCCGCACTCTCCTACGTTGAGCAGTTTTCTTTCTATGATTTTTCAAAGTTTACACTGGTGACTTCACAATCAGGCAGGGGGGTCCCGCCCAGGCGGGAGGGGTGCTTTGACGTCACCAGTGCGCAAAACTTTGAAAATTCAAAGAGATTGCGATTGATGCCAAACTTCTTAGGATGGAATCTCCTACCATTTAAAAATAGTTAAAATACCGTTTTCTCGCCCATGGGTAACGCTCATTGTGCTAATGAAGGTTGGTAATTGACTATGGGAAACTTCAATATTCTATAGTCGATTTAATAGATTGGCCATAGATAGCGACCTTTTTCTGGAGATTATCTATAGTCGTGGAAAATATAAGCCCAAATTCGAATTCTGCTGAGATATCTACAATTTTTGACTTGCACAGCTGGTTACAGCACCACTAATCCAAGAACAATGAAATTCATAGGGAATAAGGAGACCGTCTAAACCACATAACACACAATACCTGAGCCATTTACCAACATTGGTTGAAAACTGCAGAATTTTTGCATGGTACGAGATTTCTGCATTGGTTTAGCTTAATCTACTCATATAACTGGTACACATCCCGTATAATCTCTGAACCATTTATCAAAATCGGTTAAAAATGAAAAATGTATGCTTGGTACGAGAATTTTACATTTGTGTAGATTAGTCTACTCATTTAACTGGTATACAAATCTAACGTAATACTATCTTCTGAACATAGTAGGTACTTCGAAACTGTAGAGCTTCCTTTTCATTTTGATTGCTTTATTTGAAATCTTGAAAAATTCCTTCTGAGGCTTTTGTGGTGACTTTTAGGAAGAAATTTGTATCCTTTATTGACTAAGCTCTATCGAGTGGCTTAAAAAACTAGTGTCATCCCTTGACATTGACCACCAAAGTACAACTGTATTTGTATTCTTTCAAACCCAATTTAAATATGTTTGATAACTGTATTTGCACTGTATTGCACTTATAGTGTCGAGTAGTGATCCACCCCACACCTCCATACTGCCTCGCTTGGCCTTCCGGTGGATTCCTGATGGCTGCTGGCTGTGACCGAAGAGTAGTGTTTTATGATACAGATGGACACCCGTACAAACAGTTCGATTATCCCAATGAAAAGGAATTTACTGTTGCAGCCTGCAGCCCCAGCGGTCAAGCAGTAGCTGTTGGCAGTTTTAACAGGTTAGTGGTTAAGTGAATATATTCAAACTCAAGTTATCAAAGTGTTTCTAGCATCACTCCACCTCCTAAAAATTGTGTTATTTTAACTTTTTACAAATTGTGTAATGAAGCAGATATTGAACCAGAGTTGCTTGCAAATTATCCCTAAATGGTTGTCAACAATGAGACTACTTACGTTGCTCTGACACTGATCTATGCTGCTGATTCTGTAGGTGGAAGTCACTCTTCTTTTGATTGATGTGTGTCTTATTTTCTACTATACTAATATTTAAGTATTTCTTTGTATGAATGTTTATCTCTGTTAGGTTTTCATTGACAGTGTAGATCTAAGAATATTCATTGTTTTATTTAATGAATTTCGTTTGTCCTAGAATTCGCACATACACGTGGGCTCCTCGAAAAATGACTTGGGAAGAAACTCCACCTAAAGAAATTCAAAATCTTTATACTGTGACAGCACTTGCTTGGAAAAGAGATGGGTCACGAGTAGCATGTGGCTCACTCTGTGGCTCTGTTGAACTGTTCGAGTCTGTGATCAAGTAATGTACCTAACCAACTATTGTGCATGAATAAAATTTAAAATGTTTATATCAGTAGTTACTATTGCTATCTTTATGTTGATTAGTGTATGTATGTTTATAAAGACTCTGAATTTTGTAACACATTGGTGGATTGTTCAATTTTTGGTATTTGGGGTGACTTAGTTGTGTTTGTGTCTGGTTACCAACTTGAGGTCTGGATTTCAATTTCGGTATCTAATGATCAAACTGAAAGTTTCTAAGAATCATATACTTTTAGTACAATACAATCCTAGCAAAAGTTTTAGTAGTGCTACGTCACCTAGGTAGGTATAGTACTGTGATAACAATTATATCGAAAGCCTTACTGAAGGACTTTTGATTCTTTTGTTTTTCTTTAGACGAACAGTTTGGAAAAATAAGTTTGAACTTACTTACGTGGGTGCAAGTCAAGTACTGGTGAAGCCCTTGGATGACAATTCGCGTGGAGTCATCCTTCGCTCAAGATTTGGCTATGAAATAGATGATGTAAGGATTCTAGGAAATGATCGTTACCTGGTCGCAAGGACCCCTGAAACCTTGCTTTTAGGTAAGTGGTATAATTTAATTTGACAATCTTCTCTCAGGAATAATGAAAAACATAGGTACTCTACCTACTTGTTCTCTTTGAGAAACAGGTGGTTCCTGTAAAGTGTTTTCATCTTTTAAATCTCACTTCTATATTTTGTTGTTTCCTCAAAATGAAGGTAACCGTAAACAGTAATTGCCGTACTCTTGTGTGACTCGCCAATTTTTAATTTTATTATTCATTCGCAGGGGATTTGCACCGCAATTTGCTCAGTGAAGTCCCCTGGGCTGACTCTGGAGGCCAAGAAAAATTTTATTTTGACAACCCAAACGTTTGCCTCATATTTAACGTTGGAGAACTAACATTGGTGGAGTATGGGAATAATGATATTCTAGCATCTGTTAGGTAAGTTCATTTTAGTGTGCATGAACATAGTTTACTTAGCCTTATAAAACAATCCAAGGTAGTACGGCATCTCAGCTATAGGTATCTTATTTCAGCGTAGGGACAATAAATGATAATATTCAAGCACCAAATGAATTTTGTTATGGACAAAGTATTTTTGAAGACCAAAATTCATCAAAAGACTTCCATTACCTAGGTTGACTCAAATTAACCAATTTTTACTTCTTTGAACATTCAGATAGATCTCCAATACACGCAAAAATAAACAACCACAATTCATTAACATAGCAATATGTTCACAGGACTGAGTTCATGAACCCACATTTCATGAGTGTTCGTCTCAATGAAAGGAAGCATTCCAATTCTGCTGATGATAATAAAAAACTGGCATATCTCATAGACCGCAAGACGATATGCATAAGTAAGTTTTGAGTAAACGATTCTCCTGTACCTACCGTTACGTAATCTTTTTCCTCTGACATATCACTGCCCATATCTTTCTTCATACTTCCTAAGGTAACCTACTAGTGGCCAATTTGGAAAATCCTATGGTGGGGAAATATTTCATTTTTGATTTCTTAATCGAATTTGGCAAAATGGACAACCTGCAATAAATTTTCAATTTCCGACTCAAAATTTCGTAGCTATAGTTTGGGCAAAATGAATAGAAAGAAAATGAAATAAAGTCGTTTTTGACTCTTAAGAAAATCTCAGAATACGTTACTAAACCACAGGTATAGGTTACGCTTTCGTGGAAGAAAGTAATTTGTTAGCTTGCTTACTGAAACAGTCCACAAGACTCCAGTGAAAAGACGGGAAATTCCTCCCAACCAGTCCTTATGCCTTCTCAATAAAATCGAAATAGACGACCAGCAGTAGTAATGTGGGCGTGCTAAATGAATTTCAAATCATTAAATAGTTCCTCATGCCTCCCCTTTCAGCGAATTTTCAAAGAAAAAATTGATGAATAAACGAACTTCCTAGTGAAGTTCGTTCATAATTATGTCAGGGGCACTAGAGGGTGTTTTATTAACCATTGTAGTGGCCTCACCACACGCTAAACAGAGCTGGTTTCGAAGGTATTCAAAAAATCGCGGGACGGGCTCCTTAGGGAGGTCGTACCACCGACATTTTAGAGAGTTCCTAAAGCAATAGGGAGATAGAGATGAGGCGCCTTATCGTGAGCGGAAAACACTACTGCGCATGTGCGAGCAGATGAGGCGCCTCATCTCCAATAAGACAAATTTATTTCACGTAAACATAAGACGCTTTATCCCGAACCAACCTATCTCATCTCTTCCTCCCTATTGCAAAGTAACCTCACACATTGATAACAGTGATATTAATTTCTTGTTGGTATTCATGATTCATGAAAATTATATTCGTTTTCTTGTTCATAAATTTTCAAAATCTGCCATTGCGAAACCTTTCTGTGAATACGAAAAGAACTAGGAAACGTAGAAATGCTGGAAACTGCACACACAGGATAGGCGGGAAAATCCCCTTGGTGGTTCAGCGTTACTTGAAGATAAGTAGCGTCACGCTAGGATGAAATGCTAATTTGACCCTCATGACTTTATCAGGTTACCATCCGCTGTGGCTCGCACCAGATGATCAAATCCCCAAGCACCTTATTCCAATTGACTTATCGTTTAGGAACTCTGTTTTGCCAGGCCATGTTGGCAGTGCTGTCTGCAGCCCTTATCACTAGTATGAAAAGTTCTCAGGCAGGTCAGATACAGGGCAGGGTGATGGGTGGGTGTAAAACACCCTCTAGTGCCCCTGACATAATTATGAATGAACTTCACTTGGAAGTTCGTTCATTCACCAATTATATCTAGGGTCACTAGAGGGTTGTTTTATTGTAGATGTTTAAAGGGATAATCCTAGCAAAATCATAGCCTGCCAGTCCAGGCCTAGACGGGTCGACCCCCCTGACGGAGAGTTAAAGAGCGAAAAACTCGTTACATCCCCCTTCTCCTCCTCCCATAATAGGGGAGGGGGGATATCGGTTTTGGCCCATGTACTTGGGCCCCTATTGCCTGCCCCTCTCCGTCGATCCCCCCCCCCCCTCCTCTTTCCCTGGTGCCCCAAGGCCCCAGACGGAAACGGGTCAGGGTGGATTCAAAGTGATCCTGGTCATGCCCACTTAAATAGGAGCACTCATTGAAAAACATTATATAGTATAATTCAATATAAGTGTGACCAGAATATGTGTGTATAACGTAAGAACAGGCAACGTATAAAATCTTAAAAAAGGTATAAATTCTTAACATGTAAATATAAGTTCTGACAAGCAATTATTCCCCGGTTCTTCGCAATAGTTCCCTTGGGATTCACACCTGGAAGCAAAATAAACTGCTATTAGGCGATGGTATGGTAGAACATTTGCCATCAAGGAAATTTTGTGGAAGTGCGAGCCAAAACATCAGCTGCAATCACATGCCCAAGGTACTTACTTCTAAGAACCTGAACTGACCCTTCCCACGGGGACACGGCTGACCCTTCAGTTTTATTCTCAACTTTTCTTTGAAAATTCGCTCTATTAGCCGTGACTGAACACTTTCGGAATGCTCTATATGAAATCATATTTGAAAAAGAAATAAAACTAGTGGAATTAACCTTGATTTTATTTCAGTGGATCTGGTGTATGGGATGGCATTGATGCAAGTCTCTCACGATTCGAAAATAGATTGGCTCGAATTGAACGAAACTAGTCATAAACTTTTGTTTAGGGACAAAAAGATGAGATTGTCTCTGCTAGATACCAGAACCGCCGAGAGACAAGTAATTCTCAGTTACTGCACATATGTACAGGTAAATTCAATTTCTTTCTAACATTTCTTTTCGTGAGGGCTGTGTTTTGTATTTGATGTGGGTGAGATGATGACAACACTCAAGCAACCATGAGATCCGTTTCACAACACCCTGAATATGAGTCGGTAAAGAAAACGATGTGACAAAGTCTTGCTTAGGCTGCTCAGGCCCCAATTTTCAACCAATTGGCCCGGATGATATTCTATCCAACGCCGAAAGTGGTCTAGTTTTAGTTCTAGTTTTACGTTGCTGGCACACTTTTGCATTATGTGGGTACGAGAAGAGCCCTGTGTGTTGTTTTACTAATATTTGTTGATTTGCGTGGACTGTAATCTTTTTCGCTTCACTCTGTGCCGCTAGATTTTCAAACTAATTGGTTTTAAGTGAATGGAGGGGAGGGGGGTAGTGGATAACTTTCGGTTCAATCTGACTGCTATTATTGACCGATTTAGGTGTATAATACTTTAATTTGTTTCCCTGTTAGAATTTAAAATCTTTTCGTTGTATACTTCTCCAAAACATTGCTGTATTTTCGAATTGTACTTACATACCTGTTGGGTGTGATGGTGAAGGGAGGGAGTAGACAAAAGAAGGGTTCTATGCAATAAATTAGTTTAGTGTACTTGAGTGTTGGAAACATTGTACTTAGCAATGGAAGGTTATTGCTTTAGCCCTGTAATGTATTTAATTTTTTTTCCTGAATATATAACGCAAAAGGATCGGTATTTATAAGAAAGTTAGAAAAAAAAAAAACAATATAGTCTATCCCCAGACTACCTGGTTTTTTGAATATTTCGATAATATAGGTACTTTGAATTTTGAAACCACCTTCCTTAAAATGATTATTGTTTAATACATAAGTAGGTGTAAATTTTAGTGGGTTCCAGGTAGTGATGTGGTGGTCGCTCAGTCCAGGAATAATGCTTCCGTCTGGTATAATATTGACTCACCTGAACGCGTGACATCATTCCCCGTTCGTGGAGATATCGTTGATATTGTTCGAGAAAACAAAAAAACGGAGGTAAGATCAGTTGTTTCTAGTGTAACATTTTCTTGTTGCTGAGTGTTCAAATCTAGAAGTCATAGGTACCTACTGAGGAAATCAAAGCTTAGGTGCTACAGTTGACATGTACCAGTATGGTAAAACGTTTGTGTAGGTACCTACCTAGTACAGAACCTGCTAAATGTTTCTTGTTCAGCTTGAAAAGATTTCTGCTTACAAAAGTGATTAACTTTAAATTATTTTCTAATCTATTTCTTATTGGGTTGAAAAAATTAAGTATATCTATAGGTATATTCTATCTTCCTACGAAGTATACAATTTTGAAGAAATTACGTTTTTCGTACAGATCATTGCCCAAGAAGGTACTCACAGGGTTGGATATGAGTTGGATGAAGGTTTAGTTGAGTTTGGAACTGCAGTCCATGATTCAGATTTCGGTCGTGCCATTTTGTTCCTAGAGTCTTTGGGCCCTAGCAAACCAGAAACGGAAGCTATGTGGCACAATCTGGCTGAAATCACTTTACAGCTAAACAACCTGAGAGTCGCATTGAGGTAGATACAAATATTTTGTATGACTTGTATATGAACTTGCTTCTCCACTCCCAGGAACGTTTTGTATAAAATGAAACTGATAATAGAGTTTCATTGTATTTTGCTCAGATTGAATTGAATATGCAATAATATTGTTTATATAAAATCTGTAGAACCTTAGAAATTTCTTTGCTCAAATTTACAACAACAAAAAATTGCCTAATCTCTAAAATTCCCGACAAATGACAAAAATAATAGGTACAAAAGATTATATACTCAAGTATTATTTATAAAATATTTTTATACCATATAAATTAGTGTTACGTTCCGTTGCGCACAACTATACACTCAATTTTCAGAGTGAAAAAAATCGTTAAAATACAATTTGTTAACAACTAATTTCAGATGTTATGCTGCTCTTGGGGATATTCCGAAAACATATTTCCTGGAAGAAACTCTGAACATTGCTGAGGAAAACGCTAAAATAAATGGTGATTATACTTAGTTCAACATGAAGTTTGAAAGTGGATGATTTATTGTGGGTTATTTGTCTCAAGATCTGATGATTTTATTTTAGGTGGGGATGGTATGGATTGCCCAGAAGTTTGGGCTCGTATGGCTATTTTAAACAAACAACTTAAAACGGCCGAAGCAGTTTACCTTGAACAAAATCAGTTGGAACGTGCTTTAGAAATGTATAAGACTCTTCATAAGTGGGAAGATGGTATGTTACATTGCAAGATTGTATGTTTAAAGGGCCGATTACACGGGCAACAAAAGTTGCGCAACTCCAAAAAAGTTGCACTATAAAAGTTGTACGCAACACAAAGCAATAAAATTGCCTCGTGTTGCGTCAAGATGTTGCAAGGAATTAATTGCACTGTGTTGCACCAATAAAGTTGAGCAATAGAAATTGCTCAATTGTTTCGTTTACACGGGCGACAACAGTTTGCGCCATGGACGGTGAAGAGGTGGTCGTCGCTGCTGCTGTGGTCGTCGTCGCTGCTGCTGCCAACCAAAGGAAAAAGAGGGGAATTTGGCAGCGCCAGTCTCTGAGCCAGAGAGAATGTGGGTTGGCTCTCACCTCTGAAATTCTATTTGACAGTGATCTATTTCCACTTTTGCCCTTTTTTGTTCACTTTTTGCATAAGTGCGTAAATTTCGAAATTTTTTTAACGCCTCATCCAACGAAATCTGAAATTCGGACGCTACCGCGTCCCACCCGTCCATTTTTGCGATCCGATCCCTGTATTTCGGGTCTTCAACGTCCCACAGTTCCGGTTGAACGTGAATCGAGTTAATAAAATCTATTATCTTCTCGTTTGGCCAGTTCATTTTCACAAGCGGGGCGAAGGGCGAACGAGAACGAGAGACACTGGGATAAATGTGGGGGACACACTGGTGAGGAAGCTGATCGGCGAAAAATGTGAATCACAGAAAACTCTAAATGTGATTGGCTGTTTCGTTCCCTCTCCCGACCCAAGGCCGAAAAATTGCCGCAATAGTGCAATCATTTTCCAAACCCCTTGGACTTCATTTCAACACGATGCAACAGTTGCCGAGAGGGCTCGTGGACCTGAAATGTTGTACAACTCCCGTCAATTAATTGCCTGCAATCTTCGGCAACTTTTTCGAGGAGAGAATAGTTGTCCAACTTTTTTGAAATAGTTGCGCAATACTTTTTTCTGCAATTATTGCCGGAAAAAATCGCTCGTGTAAAAGGGCCTTTGGATATAGCGTTTATTATGTGATGAGGAAGTGTAAGTAATACATCTAGATGCGTTCCAAGACAGTTTTTTTCTTGAAAAATTACAAGCAACAATCGCTGTTGCCAGTAGTTCTCACTCGTAATCCATGATCTACCAGGGCTCGTGCTTGTGTCATAGGCTCAAGGTAGGGACACAGTTGTCTGCATTATACAGACGGATCAGATTCTTGAATTCGTAACGCTGTTTTAAATGTGAGCAACCACACCGATCCGCATTCTACGCATTGGAGACCGGCAATGCCACAGGGGTTTCCAAAGAGAGCACAGGCTCCGCTCGTTGCTGATAGCTGACATCAGCTCTTAGAAATACCTTCATAGAAATCTAGGTTGGCCATTCGCACTATTCGAAAATCCGGGCCAGTATGCGCAACCCCAGAAAAAAATTCGATCCGTTTGGTGCGTGCCATCGATGATGCAGAATAGTGTGCCCTACCCTCAAGAGCCGAATGCCCATTGTATGATTACATTGAACCTTTTTGCTACTACATATTTTTAATGTTCTCAATAATATACAAATAAATTATCCAATACAAAAATGAAAAACAGATTCGTTACAGCTCTGTTACTGGCTGAGACTAATGGTTATCCAAAACTGGCTGAATTGAGAGACGATTATGTGAACTGGCTTATGAGGACAGGGCAACAGGAAAAGGCTGGTCAAGTAAAACAGGAGTTAGGCGACCCTTTGGAGGCAGTGGAGCTCTATCTCAATGGAGGTCTTCCAGCAGCAGCTGGGAGGTCTGTAGCTCATCTTTTAATAAAAATAGTGTTTGTTACTAAAATCTAAAACATTTTGTATGTTGCTAAAAACTGTTGTATTGACATAAATTCGATCTTGTTTTTGTTGTGTAGGCTTGTGGTTTCTCAACCTTCTCTCCTTCAAAACCCTGGACTTGTCAGGAAAATAACGACGGCTCTTACCAATGCTGAGTTGTTTCTTCAGGCAGGTCAGGTTTATGAAGCAGCTGGTGACAACGAAAGTGCAATGGCAAACTACCGCAAAGCTAATGCATACAGCACTGCCCTTCAACTTGCTAGATACTCATCCCCAAAACGTAAGTGATCGATCTTTGTCTTTGATATTAGCGAATTTTTGAAGAAAATTAAGCTATTGCTCTCGCCTCAAAATTTGTAGAATGTGAATTTTTGAAAAATTTTTATGCAGAAATCCGTTTCAGGCTATTCTGAATCATATTCTGAAGTTTAACGCATTTTATTATGTATGTATGTATGTATGTATGTGTCATTCTAGACGATAACTGTCCGTAGAATTGTGCTAGAAACTTCAAACAAATTTTAAAATGTTAAGGAAACAAAACGAAAGTTCAAGTTCGTTGGCCAGCATGATCGGATTACATCTTCGGGTTGAAATTTTCAAAAATGTAGTCAAACATTTCAAAATAGCCTGTTTTTTGCGATTTGTTGTGCGAAATACTTTTTCAGCATACTAACATGTGGTATATTCGGAATCAGCGTAAAATTTCCTATAAGAATTTGTAACAAGTTTTCAAAAATTTCAAAGTTGAAAAAGCAGTCAAAAATCGAAATAATGCCGTTCGCTAGTTGTAAATAGCGACTGAAATGTCGAAGATTTCTTCAAAAATTCGCTCATGGGGTCATGCTGCATGACTGGACTTTTTTTTTTGCTTGCAGTAAGAACTTTTTTTCTTTCATAGTGTATACTAGCTGGTTCACCCGTGCGTTGCACAGGTTGACTTGAATATACGCAAGCCCCCCCCCCCCCCCCCCCCCCCCCCACCCCCTCCCCCCTCAATCATCACATTTTGGGACACCCCTATGGATTGGATTCAAAAAAGTCCTTACTTAAATTTCTTACTTATAAATTACCTATTAGGATCAAACTACTGAGATCAACCACCACGCCCTCTCCACAAACACCCCCATATTTCAGATTAAAATTATTCTTGATAGGTATAACCCAAAAGAACGTTCAGACTAATCCAGTTTCAGTCGTCCGAACATCAGATCACCAGTTCGTTCGGTGATGACCAAATTATTCCATTTAACCAACCACTCCTCCCCTCCCTTTTTCCCTAACCACAAACACCTCCCTATTGTTGTGGCTAGAAAAAAAATTTTTTTTTTAATAGCCTGTGATTGAGGTTGACGCAATTTAAACATATTCGCCTTTTCAGATCCCCAGTTTATTCAGTGATGTCAAAGATACCCCTTTTCAAACCCCCTCCCCCAAAAACACCCCTATGGGTCAGAATTGAAAATTTCTAAGTAGGCTATGTTTTTTAGTGTTATCCAAATTAATCAGGTCCTAAGTTTATTCAGTGATGCCCAAGATACCTCATTTCACCCCACCCCCCACCTCCCCGTCTAAGAAAACATCCCCTTTGGGTCAGATTTGAAAATTTTCAAACAGCCTGGGATTTGAGTTAGTGTAATTCAAACATATTTTAGCAATCAGGTCCCCAGTTTATTCAGTGATGTCCATGATCCCCCCCCCCCCCTCCACCAAAACATTCCCTAAGGGTTAGATTGGAAAACTTGAAGTAGTTTGCGATTCAAGTAAGAGTATTTCAAACATTTCTTACCAATCAGCTCCAGTTCATTTAGTGATGTCCGAAATAACCCCATTTCACCCCCTCCTCTCCCAAAACAACCTCTATGTGTCAGATTTGGAAAATTTTAAGTAGCTTGTGATTTAAGTTAGAATAATCCAAACGTATTCGCCCAATCAGATCCTCAGTTCGTTCGATGAGGTCCAAGATACCCCATTTCACCCCCTCCCCCTCCCCTAAAACACCCTCTCTGGCTCAAATTTTAAAAACTTCAAATAGAATATCATTTAAGTAGGATTGATACAGACATTTCCCCCACTCATATCAGTTGTCCAATGACCCCTGTAACCGTGAAAAGCGGACAAACATACGGACAGACAGACAGAGAAAAATTGAGAAAAATGGAACCAATCGTCTACAAATAGCATAAAATGGAAAAGAAACGCAAAATTTCATGATTCTAATTAATTTAAAGACTAACATACTTACGATTTTATTAATATAGATAATGTTTAATGTATTCTGTACTGCCTGCAGTGATTACGATTTTGGAAGAAGAATGGGGTGATTATCTCGTGGAGACTAAACAGCTTGATTCTGCCATAAACCACTACATTGAAGCAGGTAAAACTCTCAAAGCTCTTGATGCAGCTATTGGAGCTCGACAGTGGAAGAAAGCAGTCCAGATTGTTCAAGTTGTTGAAGATTTAGACCTGGTCAAAGGTTACTATGCCCAACTCTGCCACCATTTTGCATCTGTTAGAGACTTTGCTGTAGCAGAGAGACTGTTCATCAGGTACCTTACCTACCTACCCTCTAAAGTGTCATTAAGTTAATCATTCATCCTGTTCCGAGGTGTGGCAGATGTGGATTCCCCTTCCGATTTTTGTATCTGCCGCCCTGGAGGCTGTACCTGGAGCCTTTTAGCAACCCTTGGGTAACTAGTCCATCCTACTACATCTGTCACAGGGGTAGGAAATAGTTCTGAATTTCTATCTTGCCAGAACTTCTAGATAATTTACCTAATACTCCCAAGGAGTTGGCTGTTTATTGGCTTGCTGTATTACAACTACCAAAAAATCGGTTAAAAATGTCGGGATTATAATGCTAATAATTTGTTTTTAGAGCTGAAATGCCAGAAGAAGCAATTAAAATGTATTTCGGCGCTGGTGAGTGGGAGAAAGCATTCAAATTCGCTTCTGAGAACATAGACAGTGACACTATCGTCGACGCCTTCATGAAAAAAGCTGAAGAGTGTGAAATGAATGGAAGGTACAACGATGCTGAAACTCTTTATATCCTTTGTGGTAACGTTGATTCTGCTATTGCAATGTATAAAAACCTTCGGCAACACGATCAGGTTTGTGAAAATATTTGTAAACATTTAGATATATGTATATAAATCTTATGTAACTATCCTATTGAGCATAATTATTTTAAAATACGCTCTTAACAATAAGTTGAATCAGCCAGTTGACTTTAAGCCTGTCAATCCTCTCTTTTTATTTACAGATGCTTCGGCTAGTGAAGGAATACCGATCGGACTTGCTGGGAATGACCAACTTACATTTAGCAAAACAACTAGAAGAAGAGGGGAAAATTCTAGGTTAGATGATAAGTTGATAAAATCATTCAAAACAGCCGTAAATTGTGCCATGAGTAAAAGTTGAATAAATAATTTTTGAAAAAATGATTTTGTATGCTTTTAATTTGAACATTGAACATTTTTGTATTCAAAATCAAAAATGTGTTCTTATCGCATCATTAAAAATTGTAAATAAAATTCCGTTTTGTTTAATATTGAGCAAAAGTTTTAATAAGTAGGTACCATTATTTGAACTTTGAATATTGCTCACCTCATACATAATAAAAGAATATAGGAGTGATGTAGTGATATAAAATTGCTTTTGTACAGAAATTCGCTCATGGACTTGCTTACAAAAATACAACGTGTAGTTTGCTTTATAATTTATTATTGGATTGTTACCTAATAACTGTTTGTTTTTCAGATGCTGAAGAGTTATACCTCGCTGCTAACGAGTGGAGTTTAGCAGTAACCATGCTCAGGAATAATCGCATGTGGGAACAAGCCTACAAAGTAACTATTTCAAGTTAGATGTTTTAAGAATCTTAGTGAAAAATTTAGTCCTTGAAATTGGTAAAGCAATTTAGTTAGTACATATTTTTCGAAAAATTATCCTAGCATAATAAAAAAAAAAAAACTTTATTTTTGGCAAAACAAATCAAAGGCATTCTCAACATGCAGATTCTTAGTTCCTACAACTACCACAATAACTTGCCACATGGTTCTGTGGGCACCACCCCTTTCCTTTTGATAAGTGGGTTTTTTGGATGAAAACGCTCATCCGATAATCAAAAACAGGGTGGCCTCCATATGGCAATGTCAGGGAATTCTTTGCGTCGGGAAAAATCAGGGAAACTTCAGGGGATTCGGCCAAAAACTTCGGCCAAAAACTACTAATTAATAACTAATAACTAATTTCAACTCCATACTTTATCATACATATCTATTATTTCATAGGTAGGTATGAGCATGACAAATAATCATCAAAAGTGGTGGTTAAACCGTTCAAAGAGTATCAATAGTTACATATCCTTTCTTTTGAGTCAATGTCTAATTGCGATTTTTTAAAATTATTTGTATTATGTTCTTTCACAAATGCTATTGCTTTCATTAAAGTGTAACTTTTTTTCCCATACTTCTCCTTCATTATTACCACCAGTGTGCTGGCGTAGGCTGTTTTTTTATTTTTTAAATTACCCGTTTTTTGTTTAGAAGCATTGAAAGTTTCGAGGCATACATTAAAATAACCCCCAGGTAGGGTGATATTTCTTAGAAAATACGTATTTTATTTGTTCGATTGTTAAAAATCATGATTGGAGGTACCTAGTAAACCAAAATATTTAGCTATCATATTGGAACAATTTGAAATATCTTCATATTTGGTGCAAACGTACTTTGAACCCTGCCATTATTAATTTCAGGTAGCGAGACAATATGGAGGCGAACAAGCAAGTCGACACGTTATATATGCCTGGGCAAAAACCCTTGGTGGTGATTCTGCAGTGAAGTTGTTAAGACGGTATGATCTCTTGGAGGGATGTATTGAGTATGCTTGTGATAGTAACCAGGTTAGTTGGACTTCAGCAACAAATCGTGTTTTGGTGTATAATAGCACAGAGCTGTATTAGATTAAGAACGATAAATTAATTAGGACATCCCATTTGTTTCAAGAGTCAAATTTTAATTAAATATTCATTCGTTCAGGAATATTTAGGGCGAATTGCTAGTTGATGCAAAAAAATGTGTTGCTTGTTTGTAACTACATTAGAAATTAAGTTAATTTCTCCTAACTACATATTATTATCTCAATCTGTTCTCGAGATATGATTATATATATTCCGCATGTATATTCATGTACCTATATGATTATAGGATTCCGCAGAGCACTTTCTTAGTAGATGCGACTGGAACTTGAGATCCAGAACAGAAGCATTTGGACATCATCAAGCGAGACGCTAGTCTCGCATTGCCAAGCCAGACAATGCAGACAAGCGTGGTGTATATATAACACAGAGGAACATTGGCCCAACTTTAATCCCCTCCCTACCCCACTCTGTGGGTTAAACACCAATTTTTTTTTTTTTTTTTTTAATCCTGGGAGGGAAACTTGGTCTGAGTGACCCGATGCTAAATTTGTAATGTTAGAATGATTCTAAGATACCTAAAACAATGCGTCAAAATGCGTGTTTTGGGACTTTCTTCATTTTTTCTCCTTTCACCTGATTATTTACCCCACCATATCTACCAGTTCCCCTAGACCGATTCCAATGGAATTTTGGATTTAGACCACATTTATCATGAGGATTCCCCCTTTTACGGTCAAGAGGAGGGGTGTTATGAGGGAAGGCTGGGGGTGTTTATCCGTCCATCTGGACACTACGCTCAGCCAAGTGGGGGATCGTTCAAGTGAGTGGGAGGATTTGTTTGAGGACCCCCAGAGCGTGGCCACCAGGATTTGAAAATTTTCAACCCCCACCCTATCGATTGGTGGTGGGGTGGAGGGGGATGGAGGCACGTTCAACCTGGGCATTATGATAGATTGAGTGGGTGGATTTGTTCAGGGACCGCTAGAGGGGATGGGGGGGGGATGCTAAAAGTGGTCGGATTTGACGGGATCAACTCCTATCGACTTCACACCACCCTGGGTACACTGTGGGAGGAATCCAGAAAATTTTCACGTCGGTGGTGGTGGGTGGTAGAGGGAGAAAAACTAAAAGTGGCCGGATTTTGATGGGATCAACTCCTATCGACACCACACCACCAAACATTTTCAGAGGGGATGGGTGGGAGAGAAGAGACCTAGGGTTGGCGGTGAGCACTCGACACCACTGCCTTGAAGGATATTTTTTCGAAATTGAGCGACTGGACAAGTGTTGTACTTTTTTGGATAACAGCCAATTATCTACTTGGTTGGCTGTTGACGAAATCAGCCGGTATACACTCCACTCCTTTATTCCAAGACCACCAAAAATGTGTGATATCCACCTCAAAAAATACGCTTCGTGTACAAAATATGCGAAGCCACAAAATGCATGATACCTATCATCCAATTTGTGCCAAGCACACGCCCAGGTATAACAGCATACCATTTGCTGTCCACTTATTCACCGCCTTTACAGTACAACCACTCCCAAACGGCTTGGCCGATTTTCGATATAACCAAATCACAACAACCGATTCGCACAATATTGCTGAAATGTCATCCTAACGGACCTACTCGTACATACAATGCACTAATCCCTCAGCCCTCACGTTCGTATGATCACCCCCTTCCGTTGAAGGAAGTTTATCAGAACAAACCCAAACGAATTGTTGTGATTTGAATAACAACGAAAATCGGCAAAACCCAATCATCCAAAACCCTTACAAACTCGCATCGATTCGTAGAGTACGGGGTGACTCACTTTTTTGCATTTTAACTTGAATTGTTCGTCGAAGAATCGAGAAACTTAATCCCATTGTTGATTATACTTTTAGAAAGCTTATTAAATGAAGATGCTACCATGGTATTTGCCAGTTTCCTAGATTTTGTCCGGAAAAAATTGTAACGTTTCAAAGGTTTTCTGAAATTTTATTTTTTTCAAAAATCTCTGTTTGCAGACACTATGGTCCTTTGATGGTACTTTTTAAGAATCAATGCATACCTATTATGCTTGTAGAATATTTAACGATTGTTTTGAAAATGTGGTCAAGAGTGAAAATTATTAAAGGTAAAGTGGAGAAATTTGAGTTTTAAAAGGAAAAAACATGGACTTTCCAAAAAATTCTATACAAAATCGTATCTCAAGGTCGGATTGTGATAAAAATATGGGGTTGGCGGCGTTTTGCTCTATTTTTCAATGTAGTTTCAACAAAAACCTCTATTTTTTGGCTTCGACGTGTGGCCTGCCCTGTAATTATTTAGAAACAGATGGATACCTAATACTAATTGAAAGGCTAGGTACTTGGTGTAAGCTACAACTAAATTGTCTACGAAATTTGTAGAGGTTTCTGATGAAGAAGGCGCTAGGCGTCTGATCTTTGTATTTCAAATTGTGTACTAACAATAAGTTAATTTTATACCAGTTGTATAAAAATTACTGGCTGAATTGTTATATACATAAATTTTTTTTAAAGTTTGATTTAGCGTTCGAGTTGGCCAAGTTGGGAAAGAAAGACAAGCTTCCTGACATCCATCACAAGTATGCTCTCTATTTGGAAGCTAAAGATGATTTGAAATCAGCTGAAGACCACTTTGTACAAAGTGGAAAACCTAAAGATGCTGTGATGATGTAAGATTCCCGCCACTTTTAGATAACTATTTTAGTTCAATATTTTCGACCAAAATCAAAATCTCCACTTTTTTTATGTTTCAGAGCTTGCTCAGGGATCGTGTGGGTTAGCTCTTAAATTATGTACTATAAATTCATCCTAGAGTTGTTGAGGGTGAGAATGAGAGCTAAGCTTATCGTATTAGGTACTTTATTAGCTAAGCTCTTTCGCCTATTGGCCTCGTCAGAGCTTGTACATCTGCGCTGGATGGTTAGGCATTCCCCCTTTTCCATCACCTTTGGAATAAACTTCGTTCATATTTGACTCACTTGAACCGTTCTTGGAGCTGTCAGAGTAAGGTGAGGAAAACTTTGACATTATTGTTGTTATTGTTGTTGAAATTATTGACATTATTATTTGACTTGAACCTGATATGGCACCACTACAGTTCTATCCTCTACAATGTCGGCCCATGTGCATGTGCTAAGTGATAGCTGAAGAAACGCAGTAGCAATAGGCGCTCAACTTACCTATTGCCACTGCGTTTCTTCAGCTATCACTTAGCACATGCACATGGGCCGACATTGTAGAGGATAGAACTGTAGTGCCATATCAAGTTCATAATGTCAAAGTTTTCCTCACCTGACTCTGACAGCTCCAAGAACGGTTCAAGTTATTCAAATACGAACGAAGTTTATTCCAATGGTGATGGAAAAGGGGGAATGTCTAACCATCCCAGCGCAGATGTACAAGCTCTGACGAGGCCAATAGGCGAAAGCGCTTAGCTAATAAAGTACCTAATACTAGAAGCTGATCTCTCATTCTCACCCTCAACAACTCTAGGATGTATTCCTCAAAGCCAACTACCCCACATACTATAAATTCCATTGTAGTTGGATCAATAGCAGGCTGTACGCATGCGCAAACGTGAATAGAGAGTTTTTGGCGACTTCAACTCAACGTCACCCGTTACCGTAGTCTTGAGGGAGCAAACGAAGATGCTAACCCAAAAGGAGCCGGGAGAACGGTTGCCTTAATTTTGATGTCACGTTAACGGCGGTTGGGCAACGCGATATTTTTCCCCAGCTATCTTGTTGTCTACTGGTTGTCTAATCGACTTCTTTATTTCGATGTGAAATGCAAATTTTCAATCCTAAATTCGAATTTCATGTTAGTCTCAGTACAAATACGGGATAGTTTCTCATTTTTATTTTTCAATTCGTAAACAAGGCATGGATTTAACGCAAAGATAGTAAGCCTCAAGTGGGAAACACCGCGATTTAGTTGCACTTTTAGGTCTTTAGTCGTTACGAACTTCATGTTTTTGGGTTTTCGGTTGGGTAATATATCAAGATGTATGAAAAAGTATTCATCTCTATGACAATGAACCAGGATTTTACCTGATAATCATCAGTGGAGGCAGCACTTCACACAATGTTCACGAGAAAACAGCTGAGATCAGGCTAACTAAGAACAATACTGCGAAGAAGTAGTGTCTTAAAACTCAGGTTCCTCATTTAAAATATGTGAAATTATAATAAAAACAAAGCTCTAATCGACCAAATAGAGCCTGTGTGCAAAAGACCGGATTGTTTTCGATCAAGTTGAAGGCTGGTAAAGCGCGACGGCGGAGGCGGACTTCAGATGGCACATTCGGTTTCTATCTACGTGGCTTGAAAAGAAAAAATAACCAAGTTTGAGAGGTGTTCAAAAACCTACCCGCTACATCAACAAAATTAGTTGGTAATGAGGCATTCGAAAAGAAAAACTACTATTATTTATTTCACCAGTATTCGAGTAATTTTGAGGCGCCCAGTAGTGTTACATTTACAGAAAGGTTTGGCTGGTGTCGTGTGCCTTTAGGTCCCCAAACGGGTGACGTTAAATGAGCCATTCTAACGTACGACGTTGCTAACGTCCCCTCAAGGTCACGTACTCTTGGGTACGGTAGGGTGACGTTAAGGGTACGTTAGTGGTCACCAAAAACTCTCTAATATCTTATAACGTCGACTTCTCATTTCGATTTCGTTCAAACTCGGGGTGTAGCCCGGTTGAAACTGCTTGAAACTCGAATACTTATAAAAAATGCAAGATGGAAATTTTAGTTGATCTCTTATATAACTTAGAATCTTAGATGGTTAATGCTGTTGGATCGATGGCAGATTTAGCACATGCGCAAACTTGAATTACAGCTCAATTTGAAAGTTTGCTTGTGCAATTATATTTTGCAGTTAATCATTTTGACTCGTAATTTGTTCTTTTACTTAATTTGTACTCCCTTGTTACAATAAGTGAGGAAGCTACAGGTCCCGCACACCCAACTTGACAGACCTTTTTTCTTTAGTGCATCTTGTGACCAAGGTAGATAGAAGGTGTAGTCTATAAGTAATAAATGAAGTAACTAATAGGTAGGTTCATTGTCATGATGAAACTTTACCTTTTCCACCCTAGATCAAAGCCCTAAATAATAGTTCGAGAATGCCTAATTTCCTCTACGCAGTTAACTTTAACGTTAGGTATCAACATTTTTTCATTTCTAGTCACTGTAAAATAAGTCCTAGCTTGAACTTTTGGATGCTGAGAAAATGGGCAAGGGATTGTAATAAATTCCTAAGCAACTAAACGACACGCATTGTGAGAATTGATGACAGCAAAATCATAACAGGTTTCCTCCTATTTAGGTTATAAATAAAGGATAAAATTATTTGTTAAACAAACGTAAATAAGCTTAAAAATAGAGAATGTGAACAACTTTCTTTACTAGTCCGTGATCTCAATAATGAGAGCGACAATCTTGTCTTATTGATACGGATGTTTCGCTTGCAGCCGATAGTTCGTTGCTACTTGTTGATGATTCGACGTCAAAACTTGACTTTGGAAGGCTGCAGCCCATCGTAAATCGAATTGTAGTAAAATACTATGAATCCCCCATAAATTAATTGTGACTACACAATTGTTTGGCCTTTTCTAAAAGTATTTTACTCATCTAAGTCCATCGGTATTTATGATTTTCTTAGGTACATGGATCACAAAAAGTGGGATGATGCTGAGCGAATTGCTGAATCCACCCGTGATGAAAGCTTGATGCAAGATGTCTTACATGCACAAGCTGCTGATGAGTTCCGACAAAAGAACTTCGAAAAGTTTGAGGCCTTAAATCTCAGGGCGAGGAAACCTGAAGCTATTGTAAATCTTTATAAGGTACCTTCTTACTTTTATTCGAATGATAAGACGCATGGATGGAAGAAATAGTAGTATTCAGTTGTCTCATTTCGTAACATAAATACAATTATCACGTTTATTTAGGAAGCTGGAATGTGGATGGAGGCTCTTAGAGTGTGCACAGACTACATGCCAGCAAAGTTGAGTGCTCTTCAAGCTGAATATGACAAGACTGTTGGCACACGCAACACTCGTGATGTTGGTGTTTTGCTGAACGAAGCGAGGCAATGGGAAAATAACGGTCAATATTTGACAGCTGTAAAATGCTACTTGAAGGTTAATTTTTAGTATTCCTGGTTATTAAAGTATATTCATATTCTATTATTGTTTATTTACGCTTGGCCATATTAATATTTGCTCTTTTTCCATGTATTGATAATGTGATAAGTGCATATATGCTAGGTCAATCAAACTAATTGTCCAGACAATAACACTATCGTGAAAGCCCTTGGTGAAGCAGCAAGGATCACCAATAACTATTTGGACGGTGTAGAAGCTTTGGGAGTAGTAAAAGCGCTTGGTGAGTTGGTGTTTTCTGTAAATAATTGTCGTTTGCTACTTTAGCTTATCAGGACCATAGTGCACATTAATACAATGTTCTTTCTTTCAGTGGATTCATTTATCTGCAGCTATTTTGTTGTAACTGTGTATTTTCCCTTAATTTAGGTCCCAGGTTGATTGAAATGAGACAGCACAATATGGCTGCACAACTTTTTATGAGCGTTGATTTGATTAAGGAAGCACTTGATACTTTAATCGCTAATGAGGATTGGCAAAGGGCGATGAAAATAGTGAAGGAAATCGAACCAAGGTACTACCGTTTTCGTTTTATTATAGAATTACCCAAATCAAACTTTGGTACGAGCAAAATCAAATTGCCTGAATGGTTAGATGTTATACTGATATCAAGTAGACAATGCTAAAGTTATGGAAACAGTGTTGCGTATTGGAGGTTTAGGAATTATTAATGTACCCCATATATCTCCCACCAATTTAAATTGTACTTTCGCATCCATTTGAAAAGTTCTTCAGCTTTTTATCCACCCAAAATGCTTACGATGTTGAATAATAATAATAATAATAGATGCTACCGAGTCCCAACCTGATTGCCCTCCTACACAGCCCTCTTTCAAATAGTCCGAATATTATTTTTTCCTGTCATAGCAAATTGATGAATGTACAGCAATCAGGGTGGTTTCATACGATCCTAGGGGATAATATCTACAAATGAGACCCCCCCAAAGAAACACCTGTCGAGATCTCGATTTTTTTAATGGTTTTTAAGGGCTGAAGCCTTTAAATTCTACCCTTTACGGTTGAACTAAATTGATGTTGAGATTCTGGAACCCTATACCCACCCTATATGTGATTTTTGACCCAACTTTCAAAAACTTTAGTCCGTGGCTCTCAACATGACTCTGGATGGCATATGGCGGATGGGTGGATTTTTCGTTTTATTTTTTGATCCTACGCATCTTGAAATGTAAACCAACAAATTTAGAGGGAGGGTTACTTTTTTTCTCGGTTAATTACGAAGGTTCATCATTAAAAATAATTATAAAAATCAAAGGAGTTGTGAACTAAGTTGAATCCTCCCTAGCAACAATTAGTGTACGTGAAGACCTTTGTATAGAAAACAGTGACATTTTTGTCGCGACAAACATTTTTGAATGACCCCGAGGCATGCAGCTTGGCATTACTTTTTAAATGGTTGTAACTAGGAAGGTACCATTCTTTGTCATGGTTCCACCAATTAGTGACTAGGGGAAATATTGATCACAGATCAGTTGAGATGGGAAGGTACTCCCATGTAAAGCATCTTTGAGTTTACACATCAGTAGTTGATTCATGGTTTTGCATTATGTTTATCAGGGTATGAATTCCAACAACATTCTTTTACTTGTTTTGACAGTTACGAATCCTATGTGGAGAGTCGGTATAAAGATTCACTGAGATCACAAGGACGAGCAGAGCAGCTTGCTGACGTTGACATTATATCTGCTCTCGACCTTCTCTGTGAACAAGGGCAATGGACCAAAGCTCTAGATATGGCCCGATCTCATGGTCCCAATGTGCTAAACAAGTATATTGCTATTTATGCTGCTAATTTAATAAAGGTTTGTGTGGTCCTGCCAATGTGCTATTTCAAAATAATCTAATCATTCACTAGTGCACGGAAATTTAGCGATCTAACTTTTAGTTCGCCATTAGGTATTTACGTAATTGCTAATTATAAAATTGTGATTCCAGACAGGATATTCTGCTCGGGCCCTGGATTTGTATATTCAGCATGGTGCCCCTGCTGTGCCTCAGAATTATAATATTTATCGAACGATCGCTGCGGATGTGTTGTCTGTCCATCGCAGCAATGAAACGTACAAACATTGGTCGAAATTGCGGGACATTTTCTATCAACTGGTGAGAATTTACATTTATCAGTTATTAGCACATTCATATTGGCTGTAACAACTACTAAAATTACAGTAGACTCTCTTTTAACTGGCCACTTCGGGACCAGAGCCTTGATGGTTGACGTTTGGGCATGTTAATCCGATTCGCAGGCATTTTTGTAAGAAAAATGTACTACACGTGTATTTAACACATAGCTATGTGTACATTAATACAGTGCACAGATTTAACAGTTCGTTAACAAGTATTTATTGTTTTATACAGTAAATATTATAAAATTTTCTGACAAAAGTATAGCAAAACAGAACTGGCTACAATATTGGGGGAAAATTCAGCATGGTGTGGGAAAAAATTCATTCCTAGAGAGTTAACAAACGGAGAATGATATTGGTTCTTTCATTTTGATTTGCCGACATGAGATTCACTGAAAAATGGGTCGAGGTATGTTATATTCCTCCTTAATACCTTCGGGAAGGTGGTACAGCGCCAAGATACAATAAAAAAGAAGAAATTTCGGGAGGGGTGGCCAGTTAATTCGATGGTTGAAGCGGTGCCAGTTAAGAGAGAGTCTCGAAAAAATGTATCATATCAAACTTACTACTAATGTATATATATATATATATATATATATATATATATATATATATATATATATATATATATATATATATATATATATATATATATTTGAATAATGCATTTATAACAGACAGAAGCTATGAATAGTACGTCTGATGCGAACACACCCACACAAACTGAGTTCGAGACTCTTATGCTGATTGGTCATTATTATGCCCTGCGATTCGCCGCCAAAAATATATCTGCCTTGGAGAAAATCGTCGCAAAAATTTCTATATCACTTCTAAGATACTCTGATGTCATACCTGCAGACAAAGCTTACTTTGAAGCTGGGATGGACGCTAGGGTGAGGATCATATTTAATGATTTGTGTTACCTACTCTAATGTCTGCTCTTGTTGAGTTCAGAATTCAAGGATGTTGCTCACTCTGATTTTTCTAGGCTATTGGCTTAAATACTGATGCTTTCCTGTTTTTGAACCATTGCCTTGACATTCTGGAAGCGATGGAGGAAGGTAGTGACGTCTCCGTTGACCACTCTGATCTTCTTTCTACAGACTTTCCTCAGCAGATTCCTCTTCCTGAAAAGCCTTATCTTCATCCCAACGAGATTGAGGCCGTTAAAGAATGGGTTCTATCCGTATCAATGGATAGAAGTGTGGATGTGGTAAGAATCTGTTACCTACTGGTGAATGTCGTGTGCTAACTCCTTCAAATTACTACCCACATTCATTGTGGTCATATTTTCTTTTAATGTGAAGCTATTAATGTAACATACTTACCAATGAGTCGAAATTATTAGTGTCACCTTACATTCGGATTCAGTGCCCTTCAAAACCCCCGCTTGCCCATTGTATTCGAAATGCCATCAAGTTTAGTCATGATAGGACGGAATGTGAGGCGCACCCCCACACCACCCCCTCATCCTTGGATGTCAGGAGCTGATGACATGGACGTTTCAATTTTTAGACTAATGTAGTTATGTACTATGATAAACAATAGAGTTTTTGTACTTCTCGTATTCGTATTTCTCGTAAACACGAAAACAAGCTGTTGGAGGGGGCACGATGAATGCTAACCTTTTTTGCATTGATTTCTCGTAGCGTTTCCGTAGGCCCAAGAAAAAGAGAACTCTTATAGTGATGGAAATGTGACTCTGATTGATGTTAATGATGACTCACTGATTAAAACTCGCTGTAGACAATTTTCAAAACGTAACATGAAATAAGAAACAACGACCACTTACCTCTACATCATACAAAAAAGATTCAGCCATGAAAAACACAAATCTTTAAACATGTACAATAAATCTTGAAAACTTATATCTTGAAACGAAATCTTGAGATGAAATTGCTGAAATCGTCGCGTTAAAACGTCGAAAGCAACAACAATATGCCACTAATGGCCCTTCTGGTTGAGGTACGGGTAAAAACTCGAACAAAAGACAAATACCTGTCTACATAGGTTAAACCAACCACAAAAGACAGCACAAAAGCGGGAAAAGTGAGGCAATTTTGTTAGATGTGTCCATACTGACGTATATATGTGTGTGACCATACCAACTGCATTGTGGTTGCTAAGTTAGTATCCTGGAGAAAGGTCACGTTGTCGTCTCGTAATTACGATTCCGAAAAAGCTGAGCACGAGAAAAGCTGACTCTTCCCGTTCCGAAAAGCGTTTCCACGTAACGAAAACCTCTTCTCGTTTCGGAGGGGCTATTTTTGTATACGAGAAGTACAAAAACCCTCTATTTAGGTAGAATTGATAACGAAATCCTATATTCTCGTTGAAAAAGTTATATTGAATTTCAGAATTTGACTGTGGACGATAGAGGAGTGTACCCTGCTTCGTTGACTGGTCTCTCAGGACCTCCAGCAGCCCCATGCTTGGTGACAGGTTTTCCCGTCCTTCAGAAAAGGATAAAGTAAGCATTTCTATTTTCATAGCGATTTGCTGTTTCAGTTCTTTCCCACTTGTCTCACATTCTACGTGTTAAAGAATAAGTACTCTCTAAGTAGCTGCCTACTATTTTTTGCTCACTTGAAGACGATTCTAAACTGTTGGCTTTGCTTTTGCCATGTTTGTTTTTTAAACATACACACTGCTTTCAACCACACCTTACGAGCAATACATTCTAAGACAGTGGCATACCTTTAGAAAAATAGCACTGGAAAACAAATACGTACAAACATTCAACATCTGACTGCACTGTTAGTACTGATGTGTTCTTAAAACTATACTTTTTGTGGTTCTTCATAATGTGCCGCGTTTGATAGTAATTTCCAACAGAAAAAAAACTTCTGCCAAGTTGGGTGGGCAGTATAACTTCCTAACACATTCAAACATGGCCTCTCTTTATCAAATCTAATAAACTTTTCGTGGTTCCACGTAGTTTTATAAGATGTAATTTGTTTGTAAGAATTTCCAACAGAAAAAACGTCTGTACCGTTTGCAAGCGAAGCGAGTAATTGTAATACACAGGAATGGGGGGGGGGGGATGTATACAGCCACACCTTGCGAGCGAAGGGGGCTCCATGCTATCCAGGGGTTTTTCCTACACATCTACAACCATACCGAGCGAGCGAAGCGAGCAACATTCCCTGCATAAATCGGATTTCAACGAGTGTTTTCCTACACATATACAGCCATACCGAGCGAGCAAAGCGAGCAACATCCCCTACACACATCCTAGACGTGGAGGCGAGCAAAGCGAGCCAGAGCAGCTAGTATTAAATAACATTAAAAAAAAAAAAAATTCTCGCAGTTGCGGGTACCTACGTTACTGAATTGAGCTTACTCAGGTGATTAGGATGGATTGTGTCATTCCATTCGACTCTCGTTGTTCCAGAGAGGCTACCTGATAATTTGGAATGTCCTAGGGTGAACTGGACAGCATTTATCTCACTCAGCTGATGAATGATGGAAGGACGATCGCGCATGAGTAGTGTGGTGAAAACCACCCCCTCTTTTCAACAGCCCTTTTCAGGGCTACCAAAAAGAGGTAGACACAACACAAAAATATTTATAAGACGTCGAGTTATAACTCCGTCAAACAAAAATATTTCACCAGAGAGAAAATACGAAATTCTCTCTCAAAAGTGAAATATTATCAAATAACATACAAGGCGACCTCCCTAAACACTTACTGGGCGAGAGAGACGCGACAAGTATCTCGAACCAAGTCGCCTTGAATGAGAAAACTCAAACAGACAATCAAATGTCCTCTAGAACTAACAAGGACAGTTCTAGCAAGCCTACTCGCCAATCAGAAACTTTGATTGCGCGAGAGACAATAGACGAACCAACCAGGAGGCGGCAAGCAACCACCTCTGGTTCAGAAGCCACCCCGGGGACCCTGTCTCAGCAACGGACGCAGGGAAGACACCCCCGGGGATCCCGTCTAAACAACGGACGCAGGGAAGCCACCCGAGGACCCCGTCTAAACAACGGACGCAGAGAAGCCACCTCGGGGACCCTGTCCCAGCGACGGACGCAGAGAAGCCACCTCCGGGGACCCCGTCTCAGCGACGGACGCGGGGTAGCCACCCCCGAAAGACCAACTCAGCTATCATATTCACAGATTCTGAGAAAACAATGTGCGAGCCAATAAGAAAACACATGGTGAACTAATGAAATTAAGCGGACCAATCAGGGGGCGGCAGGAGGCGGCCACCTCCCTATAATTACCCCGCACGGAGCCCTCCGAAATTCATTCCACTCACCGCTCTCGACGACTACACTCTACCAGTACGAAGTTTCTACACGCTCTACGCTGACGACCCTTCTGCTCACGAGTTCTTCTCAGAACGGCTTTCTACTGCTCACAAGGCATATCTTCTCTCCTCACAGATCTCGCTTTGGCATCTACGAGTCCAGTGATCCTTTATCCTGCTCATTGCCCAACGTAGTTCTTCTGTCAGAACGCCACCCGGTACATCTATTGATATTCTCATTAGATCGTACGCCCGCTGGGACGTTCGAGACGTGTCGCCCGGGTTTCGTAGCACTAAGCTCGTCACCGACCGCTGGGGCACGCCGATAAATTACTCAGCTCATCCGCTCTAATTTATCGTCCAAGGAAGCCTTTTTCAAGGCTACAAGGTAGGACCCTGACATCCGAGCAAAGGAAAGAAGCTCTGTCAAGCGAGTCCACCTTCCAAATCCTGCATCCTATACGGAGAGGTATTAAAAACGAGTTAACCAACTTGGGTACATCGATGGAGCGCCGCCGCCCGTCCTACTTCCTCATGCAAGAGGAAGCAGAACACGGCGCGGCCGGGAGCTCTAGCCCGCGAAGCGCTCCCTACCCGCTACTCGACTCGTCCGCTGGTCCTAGCGACGGACAAAGGCTCGATTCTCGCGAAGAGATCGCCTTACTACCTAACGTATTCATGAAGGAAACGTTAGGCCAAGTCTCACACACACAAAAGTTCGAGGATACCTTCCAGACTCGCTCTGAAGTCAATCATCATGATTCGACAAAGATATCTGAATATCCACGATATTCTACGCAAGGCTACCCGGCCGATCCGAGTGTCAAACGCACTCCCAACTTGCTCAAAACACAGGATACTTTTCAGTACCTCAACCAAGCCCAGTATATTCCCCCTACAGATATAAATCTTAGGCCGGAATATTACACAACGGCTCAGCACCAAACAGATCGAACCCAGCACCCACTAAGCGAGCCCAGTGCTCCACGCGGCTGCTACACGAACTATCCTCAAGTTCCTCCCGCCAAGCAAGCTGACCTTGGCGATTTCGCTCACATTCCTTTCAGAAATACCACAGGAACTAACCCGCATAATCAGAATATAAATGTCCCACTTGGTCTACCTACACCAAGTCAGACATATATAAATCCACTACAAATGGTGACCCCGCCTTTGAACAGGCTTAACACGGAGCATTTCGTTCCCTCTTATGAAGCTAGTGGATTTCAGGGAACCACTGCGGGCGTGCGACCCCCGCCGGGCTTATACGCCCCACATCTCACACAACAACCCTCTACACAAAGTGGCTTTCGAGCACTTTTGGAGGAAATGGGAGATTACCAAAAACCTATCTTCCAAAAGAAGAATATCGATCGAGCACTCGCAGAGTTCGATCAATACTGCGTTCGAAAAAACCTGAGAACGCAGAACGAATGTTTCTCAGCTATCTACAAGTGGGTACCGGAGGAAATGCGGGAAGCTATTGACTCAGCTTACCTCACGGCACCCCACGCACCTTACGAAGAGGCCAAACAGCGCCTACAACGAGAATACGGGCTGTCCTTGCAGGACAGGCTCCTCGCGCTCGAGGACCCCGCATCTCTCGCCAAAAAACCCAGCACCAAGTACCATGAAATGTACTCTAAGGCTGTTGGGTACTTCTCAGAGGCTCTGATCACTCAAAAGTGGATCGAAACTCTGCCCATCGAAGCCCGAGGCATGGTCGCAGCACAGCTTACCACGAATGCCCGGCTCGACCTAGCTGATACGCTACACGCGTACAAAACAGCGAACCCCCCTCTCAACATAAGAGGAGTAGAATCTACTTCGAAACCTACGAAGACTGGTTTCAAAAAGGCCCTCTCACAAAAAGCTGAGTTCAAGCCTCAGCAAGTAGAGAGTAAGCCTCACAAACCAACGGCCTACGTCTGCCGGAACCACGCCCGTTTCGGTAGCGAAACTCGCAAGTGTGCAGACCCAGAATACTGCACTTGGAAGGCAAATACCGCCTCCAAACCTATCAAAAAGGCAGCGCCTATCAGCCAGCCTAAAACCTTGGTTTCAAGCGAAAATACTCACAGACCGATACAAGAAAGTACCGTTCCAACCTCAGACGCAGAGAGTTCGGAAAACGAATAACTGCCAGTGTATCTGAGCCTATACACCGGCAGACTAAAGAGTATAAAAGGCTTTTTTTCAAGTGCAAACTAAATGGCACTGAATTTCTCATTGACACGGGAGCAGAAGTGAACATTCTGCCCCACAATGTCACCAAAAAATTGGGCTTAAAAATTCGTAAGTCCAACGGCAAGCTCACAGCAGCTAACGGCGCCCCTATAGACACACTAGGGCGTGCTGACACGACAATTAACATCGGCCTCGGAGACATGACCACCGATTTCATGATCACTAAAGTTGATCTAGCGATCCTCGGTATACCATTCCTCGAGTCTTGGGATATCGGAATACGGGTCAAACACAAATATATCTACAAAGATAAAGTAAAGAGCTATGCCGATCAAAAAATCGCTGCAGTCATGAACAAAAAATTTACTGACGAACAAATAGCAGCTGCTATTCCTCATCGTGACAACAGTCCTAAACCAGAGGACACACAGCTCACAGAGGACGAAAACATACGCTCTATCATTGAAAAATACAATGATAAAATGAACAAACTTCAAGGAAAGTGGAAAAACAACGGTGTTTACCACCGTATAACCACGGAAGGAACACCAGTACACTTCCGTGCAAGACCCATGGCAGGCGAAAAACGGGCTCAGGTTAAAAGTACTTTGGACAAAATGCTCACAGAGGGCATCATCGCTCCCTCCGACTCCGAATGGGCTTCTCCGCTACATTGCGTGCCCAAAAAGGATGGAACATGGAGAATCACGGGCGATTACCGATTCCTCAATGCAAAAACTAAGAAAGACGCCTACCCGCCGCCTCACATTCGCTCTTTCCAAGCGAATTTACATAATACACAAATCTATTCGACAATAGATTTAAAATCGGCATATTACCATATCCCGATGCACCCAGATGACGCTCATAAAACGGCAATTATTACCCCTTTCAGTCTCTATGAGTTTAAAAAAATGAGCATGGGTTTGGCCGGAGCGGCTCAAACATGGCAAAGGTACATGGACAGCATCATGCGGAAATTCGATTTCGCATTTGTCTACCTAGACGACATATTGGTGGCTTCTAAAAATTACAAAGAACACATGAACCACCTCAAACAAATTTTCGACAAACTAGGAGAACACGGACTTCGAGTAGGTTTTGATAAATGCATTTTTTCAAAACCTACCGTCGATTTCCTAGGTTTCACTATCTCAAAAGAAGGGATAATTCCTAAACGAGATAAAATAGAAGCCATAGAGCAATTCCCTCGGCCAATAGACGTACGAAGCCTACGCAGATTCCTAGGTATGTGTGGTTTCTACCGAGCTTGCTCAAGTAAATTCGCTCACACAGCGCAACCTCTGTATGACTCCATTCAGTCAAACAAAAAAAATGACAAAACCCCTATCGAATGGACATCAGAGAGAGAAAAAGCTTTCAACAGCTTAAAACACGCAATGATAAAAGCTACATTGCACAATATTGCTCATCCCCACCCTACAGCAGAGTGGAGAATAGTTTGCGATGCATCCGATACACACATTGGAGCGGCACTGGAGCAGGAAATTACAGACAAACACGGCTCGAAATCTTACCAACCATTGGGATTTTTCAGTAAAGAAATTCCGGAACAATGGAAGAATAAAGCCTCGTTCGACAAAGAGATGTTCGCCGCTTATCAAGCTTGCATTCATTGGCACAATGACTTGGACGGCCGCTCTTTTCATATTTGCTCAGATCACAAGCCTCTGCTAGGCACAATGCTAAAGAAAAACGCACATTTTTCTAAAATGCGATTGAGATGGCTAACATACATCTCCCAAATGACAAGTGACATACGACACATACCCGGAGAAGACAACGTCGTAGCCGACGCACTCTCCAGACCTTTCGATCCAGTTGAAATTCAAACAAAGTCAATTTCAACCCAAACTGACGAGGGTCCGTCCGTAGCCGAAATTTCACAAATTACGGCCGCAATAGAGTGCAATCTTCTACTGCACATCTCAAATGCACAGATTCATTCTCCTCCTAACGCAGAGGACAAACTAAAACTCACACGAGTTGAATTCCCTCAAGGAGAGATTTGGTGTAACCTAGACTTAGGACACCCAAGACCTTATATTCCAAACGAAATAAGGCACGAAATAATCAGCCAAATTCACAATTTGGGACACCCAGGCATACACTCTACAGTGTATAAGGTAAAACAGAGATATTTTTGGCACGGCCTTCGTGCGGATGTCTCCAACTGGGTCCGGGCATGCGAGACTTGCCAACGAGCAAAAATCACTCGCTCCGTGAAGCTCCCTTACTCCGAATTTGAAACGGCTACCAAATTCTCCCATGTACACGTTGACATTACCGGACCCTTACCTTTAGCTAAAGGAGGGAAGCGTTACATCCTAATGATGGTCGATAGAGCAACGGGTTGGCTAGAGGCAGTCCCTCTTAACAACATCGAAACGTCCACGATCACAAACGCCTTTATAAATATTTGGGTAGCCTCAAAAGGCGTACCTAAATACATCACAAGTGACCAGGGCACACAATTCGAATCAGACCTATTTCATTCCATTATGGAACGTCTCGGAGTAAAACATACTCACACGTTACCATACAAACCGTCAACAAACGGAATGGTGGAACGCAGAAATAGATCCTTGAAAGAGGCTCTCAAAGCACAGGACGAACATTGGCTCGACGCCCTTCCAAAAGTACTACTCGCCATGCGTACGGCAGTAGACCCAGCAACGGAAACTACACCCTTCCAAAAAGTTTATGGAATTGACGTGCCGCTCCCAGGCGACATATTCGTAACTTCTACGAACATTTCCGAGCCTCTCTTTTTCCGATCTACGCATATCAGGCATAATAATACGAAATATGCCGTCAACATGCCCAAAAATTTGGATACATGTACACATGTCTATATCAGAGTGCCCACACAGCTCTCCTCTTTGCAATGTCCTTACACGGGACCATTCAAAGTTGTTAAAAGAGATAAGTTTTCGGTTACAGTACAAATTGGCGAACACACAAAAAAAGTTCCCAAACAGCAAATCAAACCAGCTTACACTCTAAACACAGACGAAGCTGTGTCACTAAGCACAAATCAGGCAGAAAATAAGGAGGAGACTCCCCGAAAATCCGCCAGAGGGCGCGTCCCCTCTACCAAATTCGACGAGAAATGGGTGACTGCGCTCAAAGCAGACCACGCCCACTTTTCTCGGGTAGGAGCAGTGGGAGATATAAATAAGGAGCACCCCGGGCCCGGAGCTCATACCAACCTTGACCATGGCAGCTTCCACTCAACAAGAGGACATGCTAACAGAAGAAGTGGAGAATTTCCTCCTGGCGGAGGAAATTCCTACGCCCATCGGCCCACTACCGCCCTCACCAGAGAAGAAGGGACCGGCGGACGCCAGCGCTCCAAGAGAGGTGGTGTGGAGAACGCCGGCCGCGTTCGCAAAGCCGGCTCCACCCGCTCCGCAGCTGCCCAGGGCTCCACCCGCTCACCAGCCCACGGCTCCACGCAAGTGGATCAGCTCGGGCGACGTCCCCGTGCCTCGTTGGGACGAGATGAGCGCAGCGGGGTGGACGTCACCGGAACGAGCGCCTCTGCAACAGCCCAGCCGCGGGCCAAACCCTCGCGGGTTTGGTACCCGTCGGCAAAGCTCGGGCCGGCCACGGACGCCCCGCGGCGCTCGCCGAAACCGGCGAGGCCGGGGCTCACACCAGGCGCGGGACGCGAGGCCTGCACCTCCGCCTCCGCCCCAACTGGTGAGAGTTTCATGCGGAGAATTCCGTATGGACCTCCCAGTTCTCCCCAACCGGCGTCGTCGTTGATAACACGACGTCTTGGGGGGGCGCCTGTGGTGAAAACCACCCCCTCTTTTCAACAGCCCTTTTCAGGGCTACCAAAAAGAGGTAGACATGGCACACAAATGCTTATAAGACGTCGAGTTATAATTCCGTCAAACAAAATATTTCACCAGAGAGAAAATACGAAATTCTCTCTCAAAAGTGAAATATTATCAAATAACATACAAGGCGACCTCCCTAAACACTTACTGGGCGAGAGAGACGCGACAAGTATCTCGAACCAAGTCGCCTTGAATGAGAAAACTCAAACAGACAATCAAATGTCCTCTAGAACTAACAAGGACAGTTCTAGCAAGCCTACACGCCAATCAGAAACTTTGATTGCGCGAGAGACAATAGACGAACCAACCAGGAGGCGGCAAGCAACCACCTCTGGTTCAGAAGCCACCCCGGGGACCATGTCTCAGCAACGGACGCAGGGAAGACACCCCCGGGGATCCCGTCTAAACAACGGACGCAGGGAAGCCACCCGAGGACCCCGTCTAAACAACGGACGCAGAGAAGCCACCTCGGGGACCCTGTCCCAGCGACGGACGCAGAGAAGCCACCTCCGGGGACCCCGTCTCAGCGACGGACGCGGGGAAGCCACCCCCGAAAGACCAACTCAGCTATCATATTCACAGATTCTGAGAAAACAATGTGCGAGCCAATAAGAAAACACATGGTGAACTAATGAAATTAAGCGGACCAATCAGGGGGCGGCAGGAGGCGGCCACCTCCCTATAATTACCCCGCACGGAGCCCTCCGAAATTCATTCCACTCACCGCTCTCGACGACTACACTCTACCAGTACGAAGTTTCTACACGCTCTACGCTGACGACCCTTCTGCTCACGAGTTCTTCTCAGAACGGCTTTCTACTGCTCACAAGGCATATCTTCTCTCCTCACAGATCTCGCTTTGGCATCTACGAGTCCAGTGATCCTTTATCCTGCTCATTGCCCAATGTAGTTCTTCTGTCAGAACGCCACCCGGTACATCTATTGATATTCTCATTAGATCGTACGCCCGCTGGGACGTTCGAGACGTGTCGCCCGGGTTTCGTAGCACTAAGCTCGTCACCGACCGCTGGGGCACGCCGATAAATTACTCAGCTCATCCGCTCTAATTTATCGTCCAAGGAAGCCTTTTTCAAGGCTACAAGGTAGGACCCTGACATCCGAGCAAAGGAAAGAAGCTCTGTCAAGCGAGTCCACCTTCCAAATCCTGCATCCTATACGGAGAGGTATTAAAAAAGAGTTAACCAACTCGGGTACATCGATGGAGCGCCACCCGTCCTACTTCCTCATGCAAGAGGAAGCAGAACACGGCGCGGCCGGGAGCTCTAGCCCGCGAAGCGCTCCCTACCCGCTACTCGACTCGTCCGCTGGTCCTAGCGACGGACAAAGGCTCGATTCTCGCGAAGAGATCGCCTTACTACCTAACGTATTCATGAAGGAAACGTTAGGCCAAGTCTCACACACACAAAAGTTCGAGGATACCTTCCAGACTCGCTCTGAAGTCAATCATCATGATTCGACAAAGATATCTGAATATCCACGATATTCTACGCAAGGCTACCCGGCCGATCCGAGTGTCAAACGCACTCCCAACTTGCTCAAAACACAGGATACTTTTCAGTACCTCAACCAAGCCCAGTATATTCCCCCTACAGATATAAATCTTAGGCCGGAATATTACACAACGGCTCAGCACCAAACAGATCGAACCCAGCACCCACTAAGCGAGCCCAGTGCTCCACGCGGCTGCTACACGAACTATCCTCAAGTTCCTCCCGCCAAGCAAGCTGACCTTGGCGATTTCGCTCACATTCCTTTCAGAAATACCACAGGAACTAACCCGCATAATCAGAATATAAATGTCCCACTTGGTCTACCTACACCAAGTCAGACATATATAAATCCACTACAAGTAGATGCTACTGTTGATCCGAATACGATGAAACTCTTAAGCGTTATCTACGACCGACAAATTTTGGTGTTAAAAATATTCGATTTAACCTCTTGTTGGCGAGAGGGGAGGGGGGAATGCGTAGGTTCCGACCTATTTAGGTTACCTCGTATCTAATTACTATAAATGTTGAATAGTACATAAAAGGTTGTGTGTGACATTTAGCCATGTCCTTTAGATACGTATAGCAGCTTCGTAGATTTGCCACTATTGCACCAATAGAAACTATTATTTATTATCAGCTAGGTACGCAATAATCACTCGCTTCGACGCATGCAATGCTGCATTTTATTGTGCCGCTCTATAGCAACCATTCAGATTTATCTTTCATTCCTATGGTTGGTGTCGTAGATTCAAACGAGGCATGGCCTCATCAGATGATTGGTCTGCTCTCCAAATGGCGATGAGAATGCACCCGACAGACACCAATCTTGCGGACGTGATGTCTTTCATCCATAAATGGGCTGGTCCGGTCAGCGACCCCACTGCAATATAACAATTTGACGACGCCGCTTTCCACACGTTATTACAACGGAAATATTTAGATCACGTATTAGAAACGGTAATAGCTCGCACTGTTCGTGTTACTTTTATTGACGTCAAAGTTTGAAGCGTTAAATGGTTTGATGGATTGTTGTTTTGATCAATAAAATGTAAATTATTCAATAAAGTTTAATTTTTGTTAGAAAAGAATAATAGTTTTGTAGTTGAGATACCTTGGTCCTGCTAATCTCACTGTATGTAATCAAAAGAAAAACGCTGCAAATTATTTCACAAAGGTTTATTTTTTCAATTGAGTACGATCGTAGTTTTAGTTGGCTTGCGTACGTCAAAAGGCCCGTCCAGACTCCTCTACGTGTCCTTTTTCGAGTTGCCACAACCTATACTTCTATAATTATATACCTACGCATGTTTATATTTCTCGATTTGAGCTCCTATCTATTCAAATAATTATTGCCTTAATAATATCATTATCTAATTACGTACGTCTAAGTACTTAATTTCATGTCTAATTTGACATATTCCAGATTCAGATAATTTAATTTCAATGCGGCGTACTGAAAATATGTGAATATTCATCTGTCTATTCATAAGTACTTTGCTGCGGGCGATAGTTTGTTTTCATGTTTTTTTTTTTTTTTTTTTTTTTTTTTTTTTTTCCTAATATGGAATCAAGAATAGTTCTACAAAAGTTTGATAAATCAAAAGATTGATTTACTTGATTTCGTCATTTCAACTACATTTCCAATGAGAAACGCCCCAAAAAGAAAAATTTAGTAGGTACCTGTAGTGGATTTATATAAGTTTGACTTGACGTTGGTAGACCAAGTCGGACATTTATATCCCGATTATGCGGGTTGGTTTCTAGGCCATCCCCGCGAGGAATGCGGGCGGAGCCGCCAAGGTCAACTGATTTCGCGGGCCGGAAGGGTGGATAGTCCGTGTCGCAGCCGCGCGGAGCGCTAGGCTCGTGTACCAAGTGCTGGGTTCGATCAGTTTCGTACTGAGCCGTTTTGTAATATTCCGGCCTTAGATTTACATCTGAAAGGGGAATATACTGAGCTTGGTTGAGGTACTGAAAAGTATCCTCTGCTTTTTGTGTATTTGGAGTGTATTTGACACTCGGATCGACCGTGTAAGCCTGCGTCGGATATCGTGGGTAATCGGACAGCTTGGTCGAATCGAAAAGATCGGCTTCAGAGCGAGTCTGAAAGGTTTGCTCGATCTTTTGTGTAGGTGAGTCTTGTTCGACAGTTTCTCGAACGAATACGTCGGGCGAGAAGGCGACCCGGACGTGCGGGTCGCGCCTTGCGCTGATGGTTGGTTCAGCGGACTCACCGTGTGGCCGGTAGGGCGCACTACGTTGGTCTCTCGGCCCGGTCTTGCCGCCTTCCTCCTTCCCCCGCAAGGGGAAGTAAGAAGGCTGACGTTCCATCGAAATTGATCGAGTTTTTGGCTCGTTTCGATGCCTCTACGTGTGAAAAATAGAGGGTTTTGGAAGTGGACTCGCTTGCCGGAGCGTCTTTCCAATGCTCAGACGGCAGGGTCCTACCTCGCAGTCTTGAAAAAGACTTCCGTAGACGGTAAATTAGAGCGTAGGAGCTGAGTAATTTACCGGCGCGCCCCAGCGGTCGACTACGAGCTGAAGGCTATGTAGTCCGGGTGACACGGCTCGGAAACGTCCCTCGGGCGTACTGTCTAAAGAGAATATCGATAGAAGTACCGGGTGGCGTCCTACCAGGAGATCTACGTTGGGCAATGAGCAGGATGAATAATCACTGGACTCGTAGATGCCAATGCGAAATCTGTGAGGAGAGAAGGTCTGGCTTGTAGAAAGCAGTGGGAAGCCGTTCTTGAGATGAACTCGCAATGCAGAAGGTTCGTCAGCGTAGAGCGTGTAGAATTCTTCGTACTTCGGAGGTGTCGTCGTCGAGAGCGGAGAGTGGAATCAATTGCCAGGCTCTGAACGAGGTATTTATAACAAAAAGTGGTGTCCACTTTATGGTTAGTATGTAAATTAGTTTCGTCAACTAATTTGGTACGATCAAACTAGCTTAGGATTGGCTCGCTCAATTTCGTAAATTCGACTGTGCAATCTCATTGGTTCGCACAGTGTTTTCCCAGTATTTGGGCATACGATAGCTGAGTTGGTTTTTTGAGGTGGTTTCCCTGCGTCCGTTGCTTTGACGGGGTCCCCGGGGGTGGCTGAACGACCTTGAGTTTTCCTAAGGCGACTTGTTTCGAACTTTTCGTCGCATCTATCTCGCCCAGTAAATGTTTGGGGAGGTCGCCTTGCGTGTTCTCGTTCAAGGCAACCTGTCTCGAGATGTTTGTCGCATCTCTCTCGCCCAGTAAATGTTTGGGGAGGTCGCCTTGTGTGTTCTCGTTCAAGGCGACCTGTCTCGAGATGTTTGTCGCATCTCTCTCGCCCAGTAAATGTTTGGGGAGGTCGCCTTGCGTGTTAATCTTTAATATTTCACTTTTGGGAGAGAATTTAGTATTTTCTCTCCGGTGAAATATTTTGTTTGACGGAGTTGTACTTCGACGTCTTGTAAATATTTTTGTGGTGTGCCTACCTCTTTTTGGTAGCCCTGAAAAGGGCTGTTGACAAGAGGGGGTGGATTTCACCACAGGGGCCCTCCCAAGACGTCGTGTTAATAACGACGACGCCGGCTGGGGTGTTTCGAGCGCCGTTACCCACCTCTCGTCGAATTTGGTAGAGGGAACGTGCCTTCTGGCAGATTTTCGGGGAGTTTTTTCCTTACTTTCTGTCTGATTTTGTGACACAGCTTGTCCTTGCGATACAGCTTCTTCCGAGTGTAGAGTATAAGCTGGCTTGATTTGCTGTTTGGGAACTTTTTTAGTATGTTCGCCAATTTGCACTGTAACCGAAAACTTATCTCTTTTAACTACTTTGAACGGTCCCGTGTAAGGACATTGGAGAGAGGTGAGCTGTGTGGGCACTCTGATATAGACATGAGTACATGTATCCAAATTTTTGGGCATGTTCACGGCATATTTCGTGTTATTATGTTTAATATGCGTAGGTCGGAAGAAAAGAGGTTCCGAAAGGTTCGTAGAAGTTACGAAAATGTCTCCTGGGAGTGGTACGTCAATCCCGTAAACCTTTTGGAAAGGCGTAGTTTCAGTCGCCGGGTCTACTGCCGTACGCATGGCGAGTAGAACTTTGGGAAGTGCATCGAGCCAATTTTCGTTTTGAGCTTTGAGAGCTTCTTTCAAAGATCTGTTTCTGCGTTCTACCATACCGTTTGTTGATGGTTTGTATGGTAACGTGTGAGTATGTTTTACTCCGAGACGTTCCATAATGGAATTGAACAGATCTGATTCAAATTGGGTGCCCTGATCACTTGTGATGTATTTAGGTACGCCTTTTGAAGCTACCCAAATATTGATAAAGGCATTTGTGATTGTGGTTGTTTCGATGTTGTTGAGAGGGACTGCCTCTAGCCAACCCGTTGCTCTATCAACCATCATCAAAATGTAACGTTTCCCTCCTTTTGCTAAAGGTAAAGGTCCGGTAATATCCACGTGTACGTGTGAAAATTTGTTTGCCGTTTCAAATTCGGAGTAAGGGAGCTTCACGGAGCGCGTGATTTTTGCTCGTTGGCAAGTTTCGCACGCTCGGACCCAGTTTGAGACATCTGCACGTAGTCCGTGCCAAAAATATCGTTGTTTGACTTTATACACTGTAGAGTGTATACCTGGGTGTCCCAAATTGTGAATTTGGCTTATTATTTCGTCCCTTATTTCGTTTGGGATATAAGGTCTAGGGTGTCCTAGGTCTAGGTTACACCAAATTTCTCCTTGAGAGAATTCAACTCGTGTGAGTTTCAATTTGTCCTCCGCGGTAGGGGGAGAGCGAATTTGTGAATTTGAAATGTGCAGTAGAAGATTGCATTCTATTGCAGCCGTAATTTTCGAAATTTCAGCTATGGGTGGACCCTCGTCCGTCTGTGTTGAAATCGATTTCGTTTGAATTTCAACCGGATCGAAAGGTCTGGAGAGTGCGTCGGCGACGACGTTGCTCTCTCCTGAAATATGACGAATGTCACTCGTCATTTGAGAGATGTATGTTAGCCATCTTAATCTCATTTTTGAAAAATGAGCATTCTTTTTAAGCATCGTGCCTAGCAGAGGCTTGTGATCCGAACAAATATGGAAGGACCTGCCGTCCAAGTCGTTGTGCCAGTGAATGCACGCTTGGTAAACGGCGAACATTTCCTTGTCGAAAGATGCTTTGTTCTTCCATTGTTCTGGAATTTCTTTGCTGAAAAATCCCAATGGTTGGTACGATTTCGAGCCATGTTTGTCTGTAATTTCTTGTTCTAGTGCTGCTCCGATGTGTGTGTCGGACGCGTCACAGACTAATCTCCACTCCGCTGTAGGGTGTGGGTGAGCAATGTTATGCAATGTTGCTTTGATCATTGCTTGCTTTAAGCTGTTAAAAGCTTTTTCTCTCTCTGATGTCCATTCGATAGGTGTTCTGTCATTTTTTTTGTTTGACTGAATGGAGTCGTACAGAGGTTGTGCCGTGTGAGCGAATTTGCTCGAGCATGCTCGGTAGAAACCACACATCCCTAGGAATCTGCGTAGACTTCGTACGTCTACTGGCCTAGGAAATTGTTCTATGGCTTCTATTTTGTCTCGTTTAGGAATTATACCTTCCTTCGAGATAGTGAAACCTAGGAAATCGACGGTAGGTTTCGAAAAAATGCATTTATCAAAACCTACTCGAAGTCCGTGTTCCCCTAGTTTGTCAAAAATTTGTCTGAGGTGGTTCATGTGTTCGTTATAATTCTTCGAAGCCACCAGGATGTCATCTAGATATACAAATGCGAAATCAAATTTTCGCATGATGCTGTCCATGTATCTTTGCCATGTTTGAGCCGCTCCGGCCAAACCCATGCTCATTTTCTTAAACTCATAAAGACCGAAAGGTGTAATAATCGCAGTTTTATGAGCGTCATCTGGGTGCATCGGGATATGATAATACGCTGATTTTAAATCTATTGTTGAATAGATTTGCGTATCATGTAAATTCGCTTGGAACGAGCGAATGTGAGGAGGAGGGTAGGCGTCTTTCTTCGTTTTCGCGTTGAGGAAACGGTAATCGCCGGTGATTCTCCATGACCCGTCTTTTTTTGGCACACAGTGTAACGGAGATGCCCATTCGGAATCCGATGGTGCAATTATGCCTTCTGAAAGCATTTCGTCAAAAGTCTTTTTGACTTGAGCCCGTTTTTCTCCTGCCATGGGTCTCGCTCGGAAGTGTACTGGGGTTCCTTCCGTGGTTATACGGTGGTAAACCCCGTTGTTCTTCCATTTACCATGAATTTTGCTCATTTTATCATTGTATTTGTTAATGATAGAGCGAATGTTTTCGTCCTCCGTGATTTGCACGTCCTCTGGTTGAGGTGTATTGTCACGGTGAGGGATAGTAGCTGCAATTTGTTCGTCAGTGAACTTTTTGTTCATGACTGCAGCTATTTTTTGATCGGCATAGCACTTCATTTTATCTTTATAAATGTACTTGTGTTTGACCCGTATTCCGATATCCCAAGATTCGAGGAATGGGATACCTAGGATCGCTAGATCAACTTTCGTGATCATAAACTCGGTGGTCATGTCCCCGAGGCCGATGTTAATTGTTGTGTCAGCTCGCCCTAGTGTATCTATAGGGGCTCCGTTAGCTGCTGTGAGCTTAACGTTGGACTTGAGAATTTTCAAGCCCAATTTTTTTGTGACATTGTGGGGCAGAATGTTCACTTCTGCTCCCGTGTCAATGAGAAATTCAGTGCCATTTAGTTTGCACTTGAAAAAAAGCCTTTTATACTCAGTAGACTGCCGGCGTATAGGCTCAGATACGCTGGCAGTTATTCGTTTTCCGAACTCTCTGTGTCGGAGGTTGGAATGGTACTTTCTTGTACCGACTGCTGAGTATTTTCGGTAGAAACCCGGGTTTTAAGCTGGCTTACAGTCGCAGCCTTTTTGCTAGTTTTGGAAGCAGTGTTTGTCTTCCAAGTGCAGTGTTCTGGGTCTGCACATTTGCGAGTTTCGTTACCGAAACGGACGTGGTTTCGACAGACGTAGGCCATCGGTTTGTGAGGCTTACTCTCCACTGGTTGGGGTTTGAACTTAGCTTGTTTCGACAGGGCCTTTTTGAAACCAGTATTTGTGGGTTTCGGAGTAGATTCAACTCCTCGTATGTTCAGAGAAGTATTCTCTGCTCTGTACGCGTGTAGCGTATCAGCTAGGTCGAGCCGGGAGGTCGTGGTAGGCTGAGCTGCGACCATACCTCGTGCTTCGATGGGAAGAGTCTCAATCCACTTTTGAGTGATTAGAGCTTCCGAAAAGTACCCAACAGCTTTCGAGTACATCTCGTGGTACTTTGTGCTGGGTTTTTTGGCGAGAGATACGGGGTCCTCGAGTGCGAGGAGCCTGTCCTGTAAAGACAACCCATATTCTCGTAGGAGGCGCTGTTTGGCCTCTTCGTAGGGTGCGTGAGGTGCCGTGAGGTAAGCTGAGTCGATAGCTTCCCTCATTTCCTCTGGTACCCACTTGTATATAGCTGAGAAGCATTCGTTTTGTGTTTTCATGTGTTTTCTCACGCAGTATTGATCGAACTCGGCGAGTGCACGATCAATATTCTTCTTTTGGAAGACTGGTTTTTGATAATCTCCCATCTCCTCTAAAAGTGCTTGAAAGCCACTGTTTGTAGAGGGATGTTGCGTGAGATGTGGGGCGTAGAGGCCCGGCGGGGGTCGCACGCCCGCGGTGGTTCCCTGAAATCCACTAGCTTCATAAGAGGGAACGAAATGCTCCGTGTTGAGCCTGTTCAAAGGCGGGGTCACCATTTGTAGTGGATTTATATAAGTTTGACTTGACGTTGGTAGACCAAGTCGGACATTTATATCCCGATTATGCGGGTTGGTTTCTAGGCCATCCCCGCGAGGAATGCGGGCGGAGCCGCCAAGGTCAACTGATTTCGCGGGCCGGAAGGGTGGATAGTCCGTGTCGCAGCCGCGCGGAGCGCTAGGCTCGTGTACCAAGTGCTGGGTTCGATCAGTTTCGTACTGAGCCGTTTTGTAATATTCCGGCCTTAGATTTACATCTGAAAGGGGAATATACTGAGCTTGGTTGAGGTACTGAAAAGTATCCTCTGCTTTTTGTGTATTTGGAGTGTATTTGACACTCGGATCGACCGTGTAAGCCTGCGTCGGATATCGTGGGTAATCGGACAGCTTGGTCGAATCGAAAAGATCGGCTTCAGAGCGAGTCTGAAAGGTTTGCTCGATCTTTTGTGTAGGTGAGTCTTGTTCGACAGTTTCTCGAACGAATACGTCGGGCGAGAAGGCGACCCGGACGTGCGGGTCGCGCCTTGCGCTGATGGTTGGTTCAGCGGACTCACCGTGTGGCCGGTAGGGCGCACTACGTTGGTCTCTCGGCCCGGTCTTGCCGCCTTCCTCCTTCCCCCGCAAGGGGAAGTAAGAAGGCTGACGTTCCATCGAAATTGATCGAGTTTTTGGCTCGTTTCGATGCCTCTACGTGTGAAAAATAGAGGGTTTTGGAAGTGGACTCGCTTGCCGGAGCGTCTTTCCAATGCTCAGACGGCAGGGTCCTACCTCGCAGTCTTGAAAAAGACTTCCGTAGACGGTAAATTAGAGCGTAGGAGCTGAGTAATTTACCGGCGCGCCCCAGCGGTCGACTACGAGCTGAAGGCTATGTAGTCCGGGTGACACGGCTCGGAAACGTCCCTCGGGCGTACTGTCTAAAGAGAATATCGATAGAAGTACCGGGTGGCGTCCTACCAGGAGATCTACGTTGGGCAATGAGCAGGATGAATAATCACTGGACTCGTAGATGCCAATGCGAAATCTGTGAGGAGAGAAGGTCTGGCTTGTAGAAAGCAGTGGGAAGCCGTTCTTGAGATGAACTCGCAATGCAGAAGGTTCGTCAGCGTAGAGCGTGTAGAATTCTTCGTACTTCGGAGGTGTCGTCGTCGAGAGCGGAGAGTGGAATCAATTGCCAGGCTCTGAACGAGGTATTTATAACAAAAAGTGGTGTCCACTTTATGGTTAGTATGTAAATTAGTTTCGTCAACTAATTTGGTACGATCAAACTAGCTTAGGATTGGCTCGCTCAATTTCGTAAATTCGACTGTGCAATCTCATTGGTTCGCACAGTGTTTTCCCAGTATTTGGGCATACGATAGCTGAGTTGGTTTTTTGAGGTGGTTTCCCTGCGTCCGTTGCTTTGACGGGGTCCCCGGGGGTGGCTGAACGACCTTGAGTTTTCCTAAGGCGACTTGTTTCGAACTTTTCGTCGCATCTATCTCGCCCAGTAAATGTTTGGGGAGGTCGCCTTGCGTGTTCTCGTTCAAGGCAACCTGTCTCGAGATGTTTGTCGCATCTCTCTCGCCCAGTAAATGTTTGGGGAGGTCGCCTTGTGTGTTCTCGTTCAAGGCGACCTGTCTCGAGATGTTTGTCGCATCTCTCTCGCCCAGTAAATGTTTGGGGAGGTCGCCTTGCGTGTTAATCTTTAATATTTCACTTTTGGGAGAGAATTTAGTATTTTCTCTCCGGTGAAATATTTTGTTTGACGGAGTTGTACTTCGACGTCTTGTAAATATTTTTGTGGTGTGCCTACCTCTTTTTGGTAGCCCTGAAAAGGGCTGTTGACAAGAGGGGGTGGATTTCACCACAGTACCTAATTGCAAACGTTGTGCAAACGTTGTGCAAACGGTGCCCCTGGCGCCGTTCTGCTACGCCCCTGGTGACGTGCCGCTATGCCCTATTTTTGGCTCATAGCACCCATGGGTGTGGAGCGATCAAGCTGGCGAGAAGTTAGGACCAACTAGACCCCAAGTGGAGTCTATGTGCGAAAGAACGGATTTTTTAAGTCAATTCTAAGGCCTTTTATGGCCCGGAAGGCGAACGGCGGACGGACATTGATAATTTGGATTCTACACACTTTGAAACGTAAAATGACAACGTTTGAGGGGGGGTTGTAAAAATTTTTTGCTATACGATCACATAGGCTTATTATTGAAAATAATAAACCAAAATTGGCCAAGTTCGGGACATAATTTGTTGTAGCGTTATGCGTTCGGTATACACTCAGATACATAAATATTGATGACGAAGTCCTCCTTTCGTGCGACCACCAGAACCAGAATGAGTTCCGATATCGCGTTACGACTACTTACCTATTTGTTCCTATGACATTAGGTACTTACTCATATTAGGTATTACCCATCTAAGTATAATTACGAGTATGTTGGGTGTAAATAATGTACAAGTTTCTTAATAGTTGCCTATTTTCTGTGGGTGTAAATGATGTACAAGTTAGTTTAGAGTTGCCTACTTTCTTTGATCAATATTGTTGAGAGGCGTTTAATGACTTCTGATGAAAATGGTAAGACGAAATTATTTTGGTTGTGTTTTCATATCAACCTTTACAACCTATAACGAGGCACATTTTCCTAAGTACTTTTCTTTAATAAAGGAATTTTAGAATGATGATTAAAAATAGTTTGATCTACCTACAAACTTTGCACGAATCGACAGGCTTAAACAAACATGGTAGTCTGTGCGGTTATTATTCTTGAATGTGGTTTAGGTACCGACCCACAATTTCTCAGTGAACACAAAATTTCTTTTTACGTAAATACTTGTCAAGTTTCGTAGGAAGTTTAATAATTTCTAGAAGACGTTTGAACTGTGAACGTGGGAAGAGTTTAGTAGGTAATGCCCTCTGTCCCCAGCCAAAGACACCCAGTACCTACCCACCTACCAGTTTTTTCGCCAGCTGCCACTGTATGTAATGCGATCGATAGCACTTGGCAAATAGGTAACACAAGGTATTATAAACTCAATTTCTTGAAAATGGAATTCCATTTAAAATTATATTTAAGTTATAACAAACAACTAAAACAGTTAGTTGTGTTAAACAACTAAATATCAACTCAACTTTTAATTGTTGAATACATAAATCTTTTGCAATTAGCAAAGCCAGGATCGCGAATGAATATTTCTTCTCAACGACACACTTGTTGATTTGATTATCAAAATGTGTTCCGGAACTAATTGGGTGAATTATTCTTAACTGTCCCTCACGAGATTGGCTGTAGGATCCCTTTGGAGTCACAGTCTTTGTCTGAACTACTACTACTACTACTACTACTTTATCATATATGTATCTTTCGGAGGAATCCGTCGTCACTAGTAAGTCGATTCGACGGCCAGATGATAATGTCTTTGCATCGAAAGCTGTCTCCCTCGGTACTAGACGTATAGTAATGACGGACTCCTCTGAAAGGAACTCTTCTCGCGGAAACAACCCTTTAGATTTAATACTACTGCTTTTGTCAGAAGATCCGATGGAATTTCATTTGTATGGCTATATTGGATTTTAACATCTCCATTTTTGATCGGTTACCTTCTGTAGTGTTCTTTCAAAGCAATATGTCTTGATGTGGAGTTGTTGATCGAGTTCTCTCCGAACTTTGAGCCGACTGAGTGTCATTCAGAAGGTCAATGTTGTCTTAGTGGTCCCAACATCATTCGCAATGTTTAGAAGATGTATGGCTTCTTTAGCCGCTTCCGATAGTGCCATGTATTCGCTCCCTGCTGTTGATTGGGCGACGACCCTTTGTTTTCGTGCTTCCAAGCTCACAGCAGATCCAGCATATATGAAACAATATCCGGTATATGATCTAACGTCAATGTTGCAGCTCCCCCCGTTTGCATCGGTGTAACCCTCGATAGGTTGACCTTTTCTTCTGAGCACCAGACTCAAGTCCTTAGTGCCTTTGAGGTATCGCACGACTTGTTTGCGCTGCCCAATGTTGCCTCAAATGACAGGAGTTGAATTTCGATAAGCAGCAAACAGCAGGTATATGAGATGTCAAGACGAGTTGCTGTGGCCTAACACGTTAGAGATCCGATCAGATTTTGGTATGGCACGTCTGTAATATCTTCCGGTATCGCTTTTTCTCATTCTATTCCTGGTTCGATAAGAGTTTTTGCAGGTTTGCAATGGTCCATTTTGGATATGTTTCTTGTTTTTTCTATGTATTTTGTTGAATCATTTTAATTAAATTTCCTGTTCTTTTAATTTATGTGCCATGACAATAATTTGTTTCCAAGGTTTCGCATGCCAAAACAGTCCATTAAATTCTATTCAACTTCTCCTAATTTAGTTTTATTGGAAGATACCAGAATAAAATCATCTACATTCATCACAAGAAGTGTCTTATCTCTTATCTTCGCTTTTCGCAAGTACCTATATAGAGGCTAGGATCGGCAACTGATGCTTCAAATCCCAGTTGTTTCAATCTTGTGTCGAGTCTTCAAACCATTGATTGATCACTGTAGTAAAACTTTCCCTTCTGGTCCTTTAAGATATTTTAACATAGTTTAAGTTTTGTTTAAGATTTCCAAGTTTTCACGTTCTTTAATCAATATTTATTTTTCTAAATTATTGATAGGTTTATTGATTTTTATTATTTTATTTTTATTTACTTTTTTTCATTTTTCATGTATCTACATTTTTGCATCCAAGTCTTCATCAAGGTATGCAGTTGAAACATCGAGTTGACATCATTCCGAAATTTCGTCATCAGCTATCCCCATTAGAAACCTTATCATTTTGTTAATTTTTACATCGGGCGAGTACTACCTACCTATGTTTCGTAAAAGTCTATGCCTGGACGCTGAGTGAGCCCTTGTGCCACTAATTTGGCTTTCTTTCGATCCAGATTTCCTTCATTATTCAACTTTTCCTTCAAACCCATTCGGTATCCGATTGGAGTTTTCTGACTTACGGATCTTTCAGTTCTACGCATCTTGAGAAACGACAAGAAACAAATATTATAATTTAAGAGTGTTTTCATGATGCAGGAAGCGGATTTAACATTGAAAAATTCCTCAATTATGGATTTTTTTAATGTTTGAGCCATTGGCGCTCTTTTTTTTTTCTTTTTTTTTCACATCACATCCTGTACTTACCCGATTTTTAACCGAAGTTCGTAAACTTTAGTCCAGATATTTAAAAAGGGGGGCAATGGGAGAATTTTTTTAATTAGATTTTTGGAATTTTTGTATCTTGTATCGTAATTCAACAAATATTTAGAGGGTATGTATTTTTCTTCTGGTCTAATGCCGGAGCTAAGATTATTTTAGTTTCACTTGGCTTGCATTTGTCTGAGTGTGTGTGTCTGTCTGTTCACGCATTTTGAAGCTATCGATTTGAAATTATTGTTATAGTTTACAATCGTGTCAACGTGTCAATCGTCCCAACGGTATTATACAACAAAAATGATATGACAATATTTTGGTACATATCAAATCAGATGTAAAAAGTAGATTCTGCTTTTTTTGAAACATCGTGAAGAAAGTTTGGAACCTGGTCAGTGGGTCCACTAGTTGAATTCGAATCGTATTGGGACCGTTTGCAACTATTTTGTGGTGACCAGGTGACATCTAACATTAAACTGACCTTGTTATCCTTCAACTCTCCTAAACGGTCACAAGTGGCACGAGGCGGAGTGGGGTGTGGGGCTGTTAACATGTCCCCTCTTCCCAACTAAGGTCGCCCCCAATGACCATCTCTGCCCTAACTGGACGCTTCCTGACGGTGGGGGACGTCTTTTCGTCATTGCTCGCTCATCATGCCATTGAAAATCTTACCAGTACCTACCCACGCAAAGAAATGTAAATTAGTATACGCGTTAAAATTTATGTCGGGCATTGAAATTCGCCTCCAAATGCATTTTAGGACGTCCTTCTGAAGCTAGGTAGTATATTGAGGTTTCGTATGTAGGAGGGACGGCCTGTTGGAATTGATCCTGATGGAAGGGGGAGGGGGGGACCCAAATATGAGAAAAAGTTCCAGTCATGCAGCATGATCGTATGAGCGAATTTTCGTAAATTACCGTATTGTATAATGTCAAATTTGTTTGAAATTTAAGCTTTTTGAGTGCAAAGAAATAGTAACTAATTTTATGGCAACAAAATTCGTTCTAAATAACATTCTGCGATTCAAAAATAATTTTGATTTTTAGCTTTTTTGCAGTTTCTATCGATTTTTTAAATTAAATTTAAGTCGATTTTAATTAAATTTAAGTACCTAAATTTTTCAGCATATTGTTTTACATAAATTTTAGAATGTTCTATTTTATAGTTATTGAACATTATTTGAGCAATATTCTGATAAAAAATGTACATTTAACATTTTTATCCGTTTTTAGCCATTTTTAGTGATTTACTCAGCACATTTTTTGATATTTGACCAATTTAATGAGCTCAAAAAGTGCTGGCCTACGAACTCATCCTTTCATTTGGAAAGCTTGATTTTTTGGCGCAAGAACGGAATTTTTATCTCAATCCTAAGGAGAGTTATCGTCTGTAATGACGGATGTGTGTGTGTGCGTGCGCGCGCGCGCGTGCGTGCGTGCGTGCGTGCGTGCGTGTGTGTGTGTGTGTGTGTGTGTGTGTGTGTGTGTGTGTGTGTGTGTGTGTGTGTGTGTGTGTGTGTGTGTGTGTGTGTGTGTGTGTGTGTGTGTGTGTGTGTGTGTGTGCACCCTTTGCCGTGCCTGTCGGGGTAAAAATGAGAATCTGAATAGCAGGCGCCTTGTCATCCAGCGGTTGGGATGTCGAAAGGGAGAGACTATATCATGCCGAGTGACCGGGGCAAGAAGCCGGATATCGTTGCCGTCAAGCCCGATGGGTCTGCCATAATCCTGGCAGTGGCAGCGTGGTCATGGAGCAGACCTGGTGGGCTAAGATAAATAAGTATGACAGAAATGACCTGAGGCAAGCGATTTCCGTGCAAAGTGGAGTAGCGCCTAACAACATCAGGGTAATGGCCGCGACCCTGTAATGGCGCGGAATGGTGCGGGAAAAGTGCCACGGAGTTATTCGAGTTGGGTATCTCGGTGGGAGTGCTCCGTGGTATCACCACCCGCGTCCTGAGGGGATCTTACTTGAACTGGTGGTCATTTTATAGGGGTTCTTCCTTTCATCCCACTCTTCCTCCTTATCCTTCTGCATCTTCCCTCATCCCTAGAGCCGACGATGGGTAAACCTGGGCGTTCTCCCCTCTTCTTTTATTTATTTATTTATTTTCTCAAGTTAATGGTGTGGCCCCTCCGCCTTTGAAGGGAGTTTCTGTTTTTAAAAAAAAAGTGAGTTTGTGTGTGCGTGCGTGTGTGCACTCAGTGCATCACTTGTGAGGGATGAAAAGTTTGTTGGTCCAGATGTGCGAGGATCGCTGCTGTTGACAAAATGCGTTTTTCTCGATAAACTGTTTTTTTAATCTTCCGGGGACCAGTCTAACTTGCGTGTGTCATGCTTTATCATGTCTCGTGAAATGAGGTGTAGCAGATAGGTCTCGTGACCGTAGAGTTTCCACCTGGTGTTATCCCTAGGTTTACATTCACGGGGGCGGCCGTGCGGGGAACACCGTGGAAAGAAAAAACTCTCTTGTATCACATGCCGAGTTAAGGAGGCAAGAAGCCAGATATCGTTGCCATCAAGCCCGATGGTTCTGCCATAATCCTGACTATCCACGTTATGAGTCACAGCGTGGACATGGAGCAGACCTGGTGGGCTAAGGTAAGAAAGAAAGTAAGAAATGACCTGAGGCAAGAGATATCTGGGCTAAAGAGAGTGGCGACTAATAACATCAAGGTCATGGCCACCATAGTGTCATGGCACGGGTTGTGGTGGGAGGAAAACACCGGCGTTACTTGAGCTGCATCTTGGTGGGAGTGCTCCGTGGTATCACCACTCGTGTCCTGAAGGGTTCTTACCTCAACTGGGGGACATTTTACAGGGGAACTTCCTTCATCCCTATAGCCAGCTTCAGGAAATCTGGGTGTCCTCCCCACTTTATTAATCCTTTCATTTGAGTTTAAAAAAAAAGTCAACACTGCCAATTGCCAACAGATTTTCGAGATTGTTTCGTGGTTTTATCCAGTTTTAGTTGTGTAATAAACCTCGAGAATTCTGGATTTTCGGTTTGGGGGGTGGAGGAGGTATATTCAAGCGCTGCCCAAGCTACTGTTCTACACCGATTTTTTTTCTTCCCCATTATGGAAGGGGGTGAATGGAGGTAGTTATACTGATAATATATTTTTTACAATATCCTCATCTGGTTTTCGTGATTCTTATTTTGTTTCAAAAGAATTTCTTCTAGTTTTGAACATAAATATCAGGAGTTTCAAATTTTATTATGGAAGGGAGAGAGTGGAGGGAGTAATAGTAATTAATCGTGATGTTTTCACCATCCTCAACTGATTTCCATGACTTTTTTCTTAATCCAAATTTTGGTTGAGTTAAGTAACAATCCTTGTAGGTTTCAAATTTACTATCGGTTGTGGTTAATGGAGAAAAGAGGGGCAATTCTGATAAATCGTAAATTTTTTTAATCCTTTTTATCGGCTTACATATATGTGCTTTCAGTCGGGGATTTCATTTTGATAACAGATTTTTTTAAAAGAGTGTTCGAGGGGGGGGGGGATAAAATCTACAATCTTTTGAGTTTGATGATTCTTTTGTTGTTCGTTTATTTTAGGTAAAATGTTGCTAAAAGTATTTGGTCTCTCAGCAGAAGTATGATTTGGGGGTTCTTTGCAGCACAATCATGTTAGGTAAAAACGCTGCAAATTATTTCACAAAGGTTTATTATTTTTTCAATTGAGTATGATCGTAGTTTTAGTTGGCTTGAGTACGTCATAAGCCCCGTCCAGGCTCCTCGGCGTGTCCTATTTCGAGTTGCCACAACCATTACTTCTATAGATATATACGCATGTTTATATTTCTCGATTTGAGCTCCTATCTATTCAAATAGTTATTGCCTTAATAATATCATTATCTAAGTACGTACGAAAAGTCGAGAGGATATGTTATTAAATATGCGTAGGAAAAGCATTGGTATTAACACACAAATATGACCTAGAAAAAAACATATATTTATGCCTCGAAGGAACGCTGTACCCACCTCATGGTGCCGCGGCGCCTCCTCTCACTCCACCCTCCGCTCACCCCCCTCACCACCCACCGTGACCCCCTGCCAAGCGTGCCAGGCGTGCGTCTAACACGTCTAACACTCAAAGCGTCGAAAAAGACACTTTTTCGTCCGTTTTTGGCCCATAGCATCTATGCGAGTAAAGCGATCGGGATGGTTAAACGTTAGGACCAACTAGACCCCAAATGGAGTCTATGTGCGAAAGAACGGGTTTTTTAAGTCAATTCTTAGGCCTTTTATGGCCCGGACGGCGGACGGACATTTCAAATTTGGATTCTACGCACCTTGAAACGTAAAGTGACAAAGTTTGAGGGGGGGTTATAAATATTTTTTGCTACACGATCACATGGGCTTATTATTGGAAATAATAAACCAAAAGGGGAGTGGGATTGGGTACATTCTGTAATACATGATCTTTTCGCTATTCTCACCAAAAGCAACAAGCCAGACCTAGGATCGTACCTGTAATGCCTGCATTACTTACCAATAGTTTTTTTTTTTTTTTTACGTTGTGTTTACCAGCCAGTGATACTGGTGTGTGTGTTTTGAGGGGAGGAATCAAAATGACATAGCTTGTTATATTTTTCGAGCGCTTTCGCCGGCGAAGGCCTCATTAGGGATATGTTTGTGTTAATTTGTAGTCTTAATCTTAAGTTGTAGGTTTGTTATGTACCTACTAATTTTGCTGCCATGTTCTTCTGGGAGCATGGTTATTATTGTTAGCTGTCCATTGCATTGAGATTGGGTTTGTAGAAAGGTATGAAATGATAATTACTATAAATTGTGCTTAAAATATCTTTAAAAAACACGCGGCAGGCCGCTCGTACTTTCTCTCTTATGAGAGAAGAGCTATGAGCATTGAAAATATCTCAGTAATATCAATGGTTTTTATTGTTTTAAATATTAAAAAAACGGACGGTAGACCTACGGTTCTACAGTCAGATCATTTAATAATGATTAATTTTACACATTATTAGTTCATTATGGTTACTTAGCAATATTAGTTTATAACTGAGCGTAATAAATCAGCTTTCCTTGACACTACAGAGGCTTAGGGATCATGAGATGTTGTGATAAAATGAGAGCATTCCAAAAAGTGGCTAACGATTTTCCTGCTATGAAAACTAAGGGAGTTACTTGTTCCCTAGTAACGCATTGGTTGTACGTGAAAATCAATAGAAAACCCCACCGTGACGTGACGAAAACAAATGGAAACGACCTGTTAATCATTATTAAATTATTAACAATTAGAAAACATAAAATAATTATTGACACACATTACTGAATTTGCTGTAAGCCAGTCTCGACGATGCCCAATTCTTCCACGAATATGAATTCACAGGTAGGTAATTTTCTGTTATGGTGCGCGTCTACAATTACTATAACCAAGATTAACTTCTCAACCAAGTGACAACAAAACAAGCGGCATTGTTTACTATATCCATTTATAACATAAATAAATATAAAACTACGACATGAATAGAAGAGCAAGTACGAAAGAAATGCGTGATAAATCGAGAGCTTTCCAACGAGTGGAGAACGATTTTTGTCCGGTGAAAACTAAAAAAGTTTAATTTCCCCAGCAACAGCTTGGTTGTACGTGAAAATCAGATACCTAACTTGTTTATAGGTTGCGTGACGTTTTTTCTTTGCGTAAAAAAATTTCCGGTTCACCCGTCGACTAAGACTTTTTTCAATGTCAAAAAGGCAGATAGAGGATATCATTCCTATGTATGTAAACTTTAAATGATGAATTATATGAAGGAGTACATGGGATTCATCATATTTAATATGTACTGGTTTGCTTGGCTCGGATGAATATACCTATCATGAGGACATGCCATTCTAATTCCTACCCTCAAAACCCCTATACAATTATGTTTTTCGATAATAGGCAAGGTAGGCAAGTGCCTAAATTCACTTTAAATGCAAATCAGTTTAAAATGCATTGATGGTTACTCATAATTTCTTTTAAAAAACCAGACCATATACTGCTATTTTGAACGTCTGAGATTTTTGTTTGTGAATCCGAGCTGTTACTAAAATCTAATGAAACGCTCTGGTTTAGCTGACGGAGAAGTGTTGGGAGGGGTGGAGATGTAGTGATATGATAAGGAGTGGGAAACCTTCAGATTTCAGTGGGAGGGAGTTCACAAAGAAGGCCGGCTCCAGGAGAACTCAACCAACGTCTGAACCAATCTGGACTACTCAACAGGTGATCAGGTCGGTCCGAGCCAAATTTCGTTCGCTCTCCGCCAGTCTGTTTCAAGTATTGCGGTCCCGAATTTTGAGTGGATTTCGCTGCGTTTAGTCTATTAAGTCCGAGTATTTGCACTTCATTTCTCCCAAGCAATTTTAAGTTTAGTGTTCTCTGTAAAAGCTAAACAAAAATCGTTTTTCGTGATTTGTGAATTTGGGTTCACCGCATTTTACCAGAAGGATACCGTTCTGAGGTAAGGTCGCTCAATGATTTATTATTTACCTATTTTCCTTTCACTGCCGAAATTAGACAAATATTCAAATGTTATTTTATCAATAACTAATTTCTTCTCCGAAAATTCTTTTAATTTCTTAAATTAGCATACTCATACGAACGAACATTTACGTTTTTATTTGTTTTCCTGAAATTGTAACCTCAATGTTTGTTGCACAGTTAATTATTGTGCCCAGCTATTTTTTATGTTCAACTTTGTTGTGTACATCTTTTTCTGTATAATATTGACATTCATCTTAAGATTTTTGGTAATTTTCTGCATTTCTCAGAGATTTAAGAGCACTTTAATCAAAATTTGTATACGTTTTGTGCATAAAACGATAAATTCATGGTTTTAAAACAATTTGAATTAACTAGTATTTTATTGTACAAAACACGGTTTTTAGGCAACATTCGACTGTTAGACATGGTTGTCAAAAATGTCGCGCTCATTTCCGCTTACAACGGAGCCATTCCTAGGGGAATGTAACTCCTTCAGTTTTCACCCGATAGAAATGGATCACCATCCATAGGAATGATCTCAATTTATGGTAAAATCTTGTGTTTCCTAAACCCATCCAAAAATAATACCAGCTGAGGTGCACGCAAAGTGGTTAATTCACTATAAACAATCCTAAAGGTATTATTACGTGATTTCGTAGTAACTAGGCTTGCTTTTTGTTTCATTAAATCAGAGAAAAATGAAGGCGAATGTAGCTCGGGATATTGAACATGTTTATGCCATCATAACCCTGCCAAAAATTAGACAAAATCACCGTTACGCTTCTATTTTCCGATTATTATAGCTTATCACCGTAGAAAAATCGTTCGCCAGTCGTTAGAAAGCTCTCGATTCACCTAACCGATTATGTTATTTTCTGGTTCTTTTTTATTATCAATTGTGACGAATGGGCTAAATTCTCTCCTGTTACCCGAGGAGGTTGAAAATTGAAAGAGAGCCTCTATGGAACATCAAAAAGCTCATGAAATGACGGGCTCCATCTTGATCAGCTGAATGAGCTACATTATCTACTATTCAGCCTAGAAAGTTGCAATTTAGTAGGGAATTTATCTGCAAACATCATGAGACAAATGAAATGACGGCCAGACTAATCAGCTGAGTGAGCTGAATTCTGTCCTGTTCACCTTGGAAAGTTGAAATTCAATAGGAAACCGCCTCTCTGGGATATCTAGAGACGAATGAAATGTCGGTCTCCTTCCTGATCATCTGAATGAGCTAAATTCTTTACTATTCACCCTAAAAAGTTGAAATTTAATAGGGAATTTATCTGGAACATCAAGAGACAAATGAAATGACGGCCTGACTAATCAGCTGAGTGAGCTGAATGCTGTCCTATTCACCCTGTATAGAAAGTTGAAATTCAATAGGAAACCGCTTCTCTGGGAGATCTAGAGACGAATGGAATAACGGACACCGCCCTGATTAGCTTAATGAATTGAATTCTCCCTTGTTCACCCTATAAAGTGTGCCATTATGGTGCCGTAACACATGTACATATGCTGATGTAACAGCGTGTAGCGTTGATACATCATTTACCGCTCAGAGGTCAGGCCTAGAGTGTTTGAATTTGACATTGATATTTATTTTTCATCTGTTTTAGGTACCTATTTAAATATGAGTATAGTTTTGTGCTCAATTAATGCTGTTCACATTCTCTTAAAACCATTCTGATTATGCTTAATTTATAACGAATGGGTGGATATTTTATGCCTAGATGTCATCTGAAATTATGCGTGCACACACGCACATTCAAGTATATGAGAAATGTTACAATTCAATAATATTGTTTCAAAACATATTTCCGTGAAGAAAATGTTCTGAATTTTTCAAAAACGTCATTCACCACCAATTTGAACCCATTGCTTATGTTGTTTGACAAAAACGCTAAAAAAGAGGCCTTACAAAATCAAAACCTACACTCCCGTTTTGCTGTGCTTCCTGAAATAATTTGTTTCCGTTTCTGTTTATTTCTGATATCATGTCACCGTCTTTGTCCTATCGTATTCCCCGCTCTATCGCACAAGAACGGTGTCATTGTACTGTCAGGGATCATGTGGGTTCGTATCTAGATAGTTCCTTTTAAAGCTCTGTAGACCCTGTGTATGTGTGAACGCTTAAGACACACTAACAGCTGACACGTATACGTATGAGCGTAATTTGTAAGTGCACGAAATCGAGGTTTTCTCAAAGAAAATTATCCCACCCTCCTGTTCACGAGTCCTTCACGCACTGTTTTATGGTTACTGCTGTCGATTCTACTCGCGGGTAGCGGAAGCATTTTTTTAATTTCGGGAGATGGAAAAATTTTTATCTCCAAAATCTAAATTTCCCCACGCGCTCTACGTTTTAGACCATTCTGAACGTCTGCGCATGTCTGTCCATGTGTCCGCAAACCCTTCAACACGCATCGCCTGTACAGTTTTCTTTCGATTTCGTTGAAATTTTCGGGAAATTTGCAAGTTAGACTTTAGATGAACCCCTGCATATTAGTTTCATTACTATCAAATCAATTCTTCACTTTGCATGTGCGCAAACGTAAAATTCGTCAAAAATAATTTTTAACTTTCAAATCATCCGATTTCTCTCCAATTGGGATGGTAGTCGGGAAAAGACAATTTAATCATCCCATACTAATTTCAATGCGTTCGTATCATTAGTAGCTGCTGGGCTTGCCCAAATGTGAAATCCTTGCTACAACATAAATTTTACAGTTGCTATTCGATTTGGATGACATTTTCAGGGAATGCGCGGGTTTGGCCAAGGATGTTTCCCTATCAGTTTCATCTCTACGAAGTTTTTACTGCACATGCGTAAACGTAAAATTCATCAAGCGGTGTTTTTCCGCAAGGTTTATTCGTCCGATCTCGCCCGAATTTGAATCAGTTACTCCTTATGAGTTTCATCACGATTAGCAGCTGCTGCTCAAGCGCGAACCTCAAATCCAATTAATAAGCACGACTTCTGCAGATTCCATCCGATTTAGGTGACTTTTTCAGTGATTAAATAGTAAATAATTTTAAGATTAATTAAACATTTCAATGATCTGTATCTACATCATGTTATGGATAAGAAGCTGTTTGCAACACCCACTTTAGCAGACGTTTTTCGGTGTGACATATCCTACGAGTAGATTACCCGGAACTGTAGGGGTACCTAACCCACTTCAAAAAAAGATCGCTTAATAATAATAATTTTTTTAGTTTATCATTTTCAATCAAAAAATCATTGTAATTGATGAAGAAAAATGTTTAACGGCCTCTTAATTTTGTTGCTAACTATTTGCTTTACGTTTCAAGATACGTAGGTACACTTCAACAAATCGAAATAAAAAACGCGGCAGATTATTATAAAATGGTTTATTTTTCCATTTTAGACCGCGCTTCTACTCAGATAACTGGTCAATAATTATTAAGTGAATAAGAAATTCCTTATTGAGAATTCTGCTGAAAAATAAAATTTAACCTCCCTCAAAACTGTTGGCTCACATTTCAAGATACTTAGATACAGATATTATAGGTACTCGTACCTTTATGTTATAATTTGCAGCGTGTTATCCCCCCGTTGAAAAGCTTTCTGAACAATGAAGGTGACTTGTTTCGTATCTTCGTTTGTTTATAGTCAATCCTAATTTGTGGCAAAACTATATCTAATTAAGTTACGATTCTTAAAAATGTTCAAGGTTTGTACGGATTAGTCCCTTAGGTCCCCTATAGGGAAGGTCCCCCTTTCCTTGAGGTCGAACCGATATGCGTGTGCACAAACGTGAATTTTGAGAAGTACCTGGTTCGGTATTTCTAATGATTCAAATTCGCTGTGATTCCGAGGGAAGTTGGTTTGACTCAAAGCGATTGCCCAAGAATGTCTTTGTGTTTGGATCAACTGTGGCTGCTACGCATGCGTACTATTTAGCCAAATCTGATGAAAATTTGATCTTATGGTGTACGACTGTAATTTATTATTACAATTCACTTTTGATTGTACTCTGTTTCTATAAAATGTGTAGGTATGTACCCATAGATGCTATATTCCTCAGTACCTAAAGCAGCTCTAGACTCTCCCACTCACGTGGCAGATTCTTCTATGCAAAACAGATCAAACAGATAGGAATTTCTCAGGGAAAATGATGTATGCGAGATGTTCGGTATGGAATAGGGAAGGGAGAAGCCGTTCAAGTTGCAAATTAGTTGTGAGTGGTCAAGGTGAGCGCCGCAGTTCCTTCACTACCCAGTGTTTGGTTTTCATTAGTCGTCTCAACGTGTTACTCAAGTTTATTTGTGACGTTCACGCGCTCATGACCGGAAATTGAAGTTACTCCGTTGAAAGTGAAATGTGGAAGGCTGACTGGAGTTGACTTGGTTTCGATATAGTGGACAGCATTGAAATATGCGCGAGCTGGATTCGTGTATTATTCTTGGCTACCTACTACTTAAACAGTAAGCATCTTAAGCGAAGTCGTTACTTGAAGTTGTGGACGTGAGAGATCATTGAGTAAGTTGAATAAAGTCATCATAAGATCTTCTATGAGGCTTCAAACTAATTTCTCAACTTGGCCTATCGGTGTACCCTATCTAAAACAAACAAAAAGTTTCAGTTATGCAGCATGACCGTTCGAGCAAATTTTGTAATTTTAAGATTACTTATTTATGTAGAATGTTTTAGTAATTTGAGCACTCCGTGAGACGTAAATAATAATTATCAATTTTATAGAGAAAAAACTCTTTTTTGTTTTTTGCTGTTTTTATCGAATTTTTTGTACATTTTAATGATACGTACAGGAAGTATGTTGCTTCCTCACTACCGAAGGTAGAGAAGCATTTTGTTCGTGGAAGAATTCGAAAACAACGTCCTCCGAAATCAAAATTGTCACTTGCTTTTTGCGCTTCAGTGCTTGTCAGATCAATAGTAGCGTATGCGCATGCATAAACGATTTTCTTATAACGTCGATTTCTCATGAACTTTGAGTATCATTCCGATATTGTTCTGACTCGGGGGTTAGTAAAAACTATGTTTCAGGACGTAGCCCTATAAATTTTGTCGCAATACGTTAAGCAATAGCTATTGCGCATGCGCAAAACTAGAGCTAGTTGGCTCAAGCTGAACTACGAGGCTAATTTCTAATCGATGAAATTTTCAAGTTTTCTGCGGATCACCCTAAAGCGTGCAAACGTTGATTTGCCGAAACATGGATTTCTCATGGCATATTATTGGTTAACAACCTCTTACAGTTCATTGTGCGTGTGTGCATTGTGCATATAGTATCACGTAAACCTCACCCTCTCTTAGCTGATTCTAGATATTGAATTAGTATTTCCATTAGTGCCTCCGATTTCACCCACGTAAACAATTATCTGCTTGTTGAAGAGCTTTAAATTGATAACTATCCACACCACGTCTAAATGCTGTATAAATCATCCAGCCTTGCTCTTGACCGCCTTATGTGCAAGTCTAGAAATGACAATGGATGGCTGCCCATGTGGTATGATAAATTAGCTCATTAGAACTTGGGTTTATGTACACAACCTAGAATAACAAATTCTTTTCAGATTCCATGAATATTCAAAGACCTCCTCTGCTTGATTAACATAAAAAAGAATTCCAAAACACTTGTGACAAGAGAAGCCTTTGTAGAGCGTACATGGAGTTTTCAATAGTTCGCCTTTGAAGAATAACTGTCTGTTTGTTGATTAGAGAACAATTGCATGTTGAATTCGCCCAAATTCTAAGAAATGTGACGTTGTTAACTAAGGTGATAGCTTTTTCAAGTGTGATAACACTAGAAGGTCGAGCTTTTAGCCTTCCTAATGTTCCGTCCAGTTCATTTCGCTGTCGACACGGTTTTCAATTCTATGAGCTTGAAAGCTTTCAATTCAGGCAGATGATGGGTCTCAATTCTCGATGGTGACCTGTACGAAGTTTGTATCAATGGCATGGTTCCGAGCAGACTCTTGACTACGCTGGCACATCTTACAAACCCAACCAACTAACGCCCTCATTAAATGAAGGCAATTTGAATGATGAAATCAAAGCCCGTAGTTACACCACGTCTTCTTTGACTAGCATGACTATACTGCTGTTTATATGAAAATTAATGTGGTATAAATAAGGTTGGGTTAGGTAATTCAAATTGTAGGCTGATAGGGTGAACAAAGTCAACAAATTGTTTAGATAATTTTTAAATTGTGAAGTGGAATGGTCGTTTACCACGTAGCCTGAACTATTACACGTATGATCCGGAGGAAGGAACGTTGAGCTCATCCAACTACGTTCATCCAAATGCTTTCCGTATAGCCCAAGTCAAAGCTTGAAATACAGCCACCCACGTGGGGTCCGCCGAGACCCCAACCACATTTTTGGCTCTTAGCGTCCTATTAGCGCATGAGACTAGCGACCAAACATCAAGCAATCAATTTACGGGTATCGTCGAGGATATCATCCAAATATTGAGCCTCAAGAAGCAAAATTGTGGCTTCCGAATTCCCTTATCTCAGAAAACTAGTTACGCACTTTCACAGCTTTATATCCATGATGCAAACAGTAAAACTGAGCAACACTTACAATCAAAGACAAAAAATATATTAGGATGACCTGATTGAGAGCGAACGGTTTAACTTAAAACGATCCGGGTGGTTTCATTCGATTCATCGGATGATATCAATAAATAACTCCCAAAAAAGCATTAGTGTTACCTTAAAGGTTTTCAAGATCACGATTTTTTAATATTTCAGCCCTTTAATACTATTCTTTAGGGTTTACCGAAATTGGTGCCGAGCTTCTAGGACCAATTAGACCCCATTTGTGATTTTTGACCCGTTTCATAAACTTTGGCCCAGTAGTTTCGGGCATGATTCCTTAATTGATTGGTTTCCTTTGGAGTTTAAGCATTATCGGTCAGTTTAGCCATAGAAATTACGTTTGAGCATGCGCGATAGCTACCAATGAGTCGGGAACGATGGAGTTCATTGGGGACCATCTACAGTCTAAACAGTTTATTCCCTGAAAATTCATTCGAAACCGAATGACAACTTTTTTGGGGAGGGGGTAAAATACTTTGTGCACTGACAACGAGGCTGGGCTTTCTCGTCATTTGTGCCGGACTCACCACATTGTCACGTAATGGCATACCGACTAAAACACCCATCCCCTCTCTTCTTATGGAGAACTGTCCCGGGTGTACTTTTTTGTATTACCTACTTCGGGACAGCTCTCTTGATAGTCAGTTATTCTGGCTTTCCTTCTATTCTGTTTCCCATTCTCTGTTCGTCTCTTAGGCTTTTAGTACTATTATCACATATAACTGTAGAATCATGCTTGTTACAAGGATATGAGGTTCGCGCATGCGCAGCAGTTACTAATGGTACGATGCGTTGAAACTCATATGGGATACATGATCAATTCGTCATTTCGCGACTACCCTCCGATTTGGAGTGAGATCGGATAATTAGGGCCGGAAAAAATTACGCTTTATGGATGTTACATTTTCACATATACGCAGTGAAAACTTACAATGTCTGTCAAATGAAATTGGCAGGGGACATTCCTCAGCTTAACCGGCACGTTTCCAGAAGATCTTGTCAAAATCGAATGGAGACCGTAAAATATTGCCTTGTTTCGAAAGGATTTCACATTCGTTCATGCGCAGCCTACTAATGCTGCGATCTTGATGAAATTGATATGTGAGGGGTGTGTTTGTGTGTGATTTTGACCTTCTGCAGCCTAACCCGCACATTCCCTGAAAAATTCATCAAAACTTGATCGAAACTTTAAAAATTAAGAGTGTTGCGAAGATTAACAGACACAGTAACACACATACAAACGCACATAGACAAGTAATCAGTGGTTGTGAATGGTCTAAAACGTAAATTGCGAGTAGAAATTTTGATTTTGGCCACACAACATTATGGTTTATTTCCGAAAAACCAAAATTATGAGGTAGCCACGGAAGTAAAATAATAATTCTGAGAACACAATGTTTTTAAGCATATTTTCGAATCGTATCACCAGCGATTCCAAATAATTGAATGAAATGAGATGATAGTAATGAAATGAAATTGAAATAATGAAACAATTCATTGTCGAAATTCAAAGGGACGGCGGAGGGACAGACTTACTAATTTCTTTAAATTTATTTATTTATTCTTCAGAATCACGTAAATCATCAAATTTTAGAGGTTGATACTTTTTCCCGATCACAAAGCTTTATTATTGAAAATAATACACAAAAATGATCATTGTTTCTTTCATGAATGCTGTGCTTTTCATCTCATCACTTGTTACATTATTATTTGTGTATATCATTTCTTATTGGGTATATTATTTGTGATATTCTCTCAACTTCATTATTATGCAAAGGAAATCAGGGTTATAAAGATGATTTCCAGGGTCGAATCCGGATGTGGTATTAGCTGATACATCTTATGAATAGTTAATTCCGAAGATACTGCCATTCAAACCGCAATACTGTGGCTTTCAACTTTCTTACAATTTTTAATGAGGTGAGAATCCTGGAAAGGATCCAAGCAATTCTCGTTTTAGCAAATTTTAAATGAAAAACGTCTGCCAAGTTTGGTGGGCAGTATAGCGTCCTCACTTATTGTAACTTGGACGTATAGAATTAACTAGTTGAAGAACACAGAGTCGAAATGATTGGACGCCAGATAGAAAAGTATCTAATGCATTTGTATACATGCTAGAATGAAAAATAGGTTTATAATTCGTGTTTGCGCATGCGTAATTCGTGCGTTGGATGATAATTGGAATTTTTATTTGATTAAATTAAATTAAATAACTTGATTACCTCATATCCATTTTAACATGATTGTATCATTAATAGCTACTGCGCATGCGCCGATGTGAATTACTTGTAATTACCTTACTTTCCACCGTTTTCATCCGGTTTTGATGAAATTTTCAGTGAATGCGCGGTTTAGGTTGTAGATGGTCCCGTACCTATTTCATTGTTTTCAGCTCATTAGTTCATTCTGCGCTTGCAAAAACGTAAATTACATTGAGTGTCATTTTTTCGTTTCTTAATTGACCAATTATGAGATTTCACGATACTTCTTGATTTACACTTTTCTGCTATGGAATTTGTCAAGATCATTTAAAACTTTTCTATGGTGTATACATTCATGATAGGTACACGGGGAAGCTATGTGCCGCACCCAACTTGGCAGACTTTTTTCCCCTCTGAAGGTTGGATATTGATGTGAACGAGAACTGTAAGAACTGGGAGCGTTCCCACAGTTCCGTTTTTGGCATTCCAAACTACCTTGTAATTACGAGTTAGCGAAATGAAGGAACCTAAAGTATTGGCTGCAAATGGAATAGTTCCAATAGGCCTACTTATCGTTCAAACCTGATCAAATATTGAAAGCAATGAGACAAAAAACCGGATTCGTTCGGTTATGTATACATAAACACAGTTGAGGCAACGGTGTCAAGGTGGCAGCCTACCGCAATAAAATATATTCTCCAGCTGGGCTGAGTGATCATGAAAACTGGCTGACGTTTTCTGGTCGGTCCGAGGTTGTTAACTCCGGCGAGGATCCGTTTTAGCATTATTCATGAGATTCGGAGGATAAAAATGAATGTTTTTCGAAAAGATGTTATAGAAGGAACTTTGCGTTGTTTGTCCCACTAAGTACCCACCAAAGTAGTTCCTTTTTCATTTTAACCTTTGATCTGGTTTTCAATAATGAACCTTTGTAATCGACCGACAGAAAAATGTAAACCCCTCAAAATTTGTTGGTGCACGTTTCAGAATGCGTTCAATAAAAAACTCCGTTCGTACGCCGTTGAAAGCTTTTCTCCGAAAATACTGGACAAAACATCAGGAAATTTGGTTCCAAAATCATACATCGGCCGGGGATGTGCCAGTAACATCGGCATCACTTTTGATCTACATTAAAGGGCTAAAATATATTTTAAAAAAAAAAAAAAAAACGATCTCGAACAATTTGGAAATATGGGTCGTTAATGTCGTTTGACATTGCAGTCGGTGTATTATTATACGCAGTATACAAAATATGTCTGCCAAATTGAAGGAGTCGATTCTACAACTATTAATTAGCAACAGCTTTTGTCCCTTAACAATTTTTTTTAAACGAGTTTTTTCAATTCTATCGGTAAAAACTGAGCTTGATGCTTGATTTTTTTGGCGCAATAACGGAATTTTCATCTCAATCTTAAGGAGAGTTATCGTTTGGAAGGAGACACACACACACATATATATATATATATATATATATATATATATATATATATATATATATATATATATATATATATATATATATATATATATATATATATATATATATATATATATATGTATATATATATAATGTAATAGATCCAAATGGTTCTTGATTGACCGTTCTATATAGTTGAGAGAGATGTTTAGGTTCGGTCATGGAAAGATTTACATCCCGACGTTTCAAAGGTTTATTCCTTCATTTTTCAAGGGCTACAAACAAACAGTACAATCAAATTGTTGGTCTCCTAACGTAATGTGTATGAATTTTGTCAATATTAATAGATATGTACTATATAATGACTTTTACAGGATATGTGATGGTACATAAGAGTTACATAATAGTATTAAATAATTACTTACAGAGTTGGTCAGCTTGTTCTCAAACAACAACACAAGCTGACCAACTCTGTAAGTAATTATTCAATACTATCATGTAACTCTTTTGTACCATCACATATCCTGTAAAAGTCATTATATAATACATACCTATTAGTATTAAGAAAATTCATAAGCGTTAAATTCTAGGCTTCGATTCAGAATGCCTCAAAACGGATTTCGATTAAGATAATTTTCAAAACTTTTGATTTTAAAATTTTTGGAGCCATTGTAATAGCTTCATTTTCTACGGAAATTCGCTATAACGAGAGGAAATTTGAAGTTTGGAGGACAATTTATAGTTCCGTCTAAAGTCATCACAATTTTCTACAACGTTTGTTGGCTTTGAGGAGAATGGATTCAGTTGTTCACAATAAAGCACGAATTTTCTAAGCTGTAAACTTGGTTACCTGCTTTTTCAACACACGTCAGCAAAATGCATGTCGAGTGATGACATTCTCGTTAACAGATCGCACATATTTGTGAATTTTCGCCGGGAGGACGAAGGACGAGCGATGAGGGCCTTTCTGCCTTGGGCCGTCTGCGAGGCAGGATAAAGCAATTCGTTTCTCATAATAGTCTTGACTAATTCCTTGAGGCAATTTTCCAATTGTACCCCTCGTTCTGGTTGCTGCACTTGTGGTTCCCCTCTTTATCCAACTAGGAGAGTACCATCTTCTCCTGTCGTCAGCCGTCGATGGAACAGCTTTGTAATACCTACCTACTCAGAAAGAGTTAGTGGCGCTCATCGTCTCAATTTCCAAAGATTACGGTTGAAGGGTACACATTTCGGCCCCCCCAGGAACTTCGAAAATGTCTTTAACGTTAGCATTAGTTGAACATTAGTCTAAATTTAGGTGAACCAGCACTATCAGTTTAATAAATTGATTATTCTTTTACGGTCATGTTTTCTCAACCTTACATACATAAGTACCTATCTATCACACTTTTTGAGATCCCCCCCCCCCCCCCCCCCCCCCCCCCTACCAAAATTTTGCTTCCGAGTCTACCTAAAGGTAGCAGAAACATTGTTTTCACTTTCAGGAGAAAACAATTTTTGGTCTCCAATTTCAAATGTCCACTCGCATTTTCCAGGTCTGTCTGTCTACCTGTGTATGTGTCCGTCGTGTGTCCGCAAATCCTTGTAACTAGCTTATTTTCCACAGTTTTCATCTGGTCTGGATGAAATTTTCAGGGGATGTGCGGGCTAGGGGGTAGACAGGCCCCTGTCAGTTTCATTATTGCCAAATCAATACTTCACTCTGCGCATGCGCGAACGTAAATTCCATTATGGACCATTTTTTCACGCCCTAGTCGTCCGATCTCGCTCAAATTTGGATGATAGTTGGGGGATGACGATTGATCGTCCCGTATCAATTTCAACATTATTGTATCATTAATAACTACTGCGCATGGGCCAATGTGAAATCCTTGTAACGACCTTAATTTTCCTCTATTTTCATCCGATTTTGATGTAATTGTCAGAGATTGCACGAGTTAGGTTGTAGATGGTCCCCTATCAGTTTCATTGTTGCCCAGTCAATACTTCATTCTGCGCATGCGCAAACGTACATTCCATTATGCTCCATTTTTTCACACTCTAGTCGTTCGATTTCGCTTAAATTTGGATGATAGTTGGAAGAAGATAACTTGATCACCTCATATCAATTTCAACACAGTTACTGAGCATGCCCCAATGTGAAATACTTGTAATGACCTTAAATTCCACAGTTTTCGTCCGATTTTGATGAAATTGTCAGCGAATTACATTGAGTATCATTTTTTCGTTTCTTAATTGACCAATTATGACGTTTCACGCTACTTCTTGATTTACTTTTTTCCGATATGGAATTTTTCAAGATTATTTAAAACTTCTCAATGATCTATATACATTCATGATAGGTAAACGAGGAAGCTATGTGCCACACCCAACTTAGCTGACGTTTTGTCATGTGACGGCCCTGTATGCAATGAAATTGATGAAGGGACATTTACAGCCTAACTGACACGTTCCCTGAAGATTTCATCAAAATAAGACAAAAACTCTAGAATTTAAGCTTGTTTCAGGGATTAATTCATGCGCAGCAGCTTTTAATGGTGCTATCATAATAAAATTAATATGGCGTAATGTAGGTTAAATTTTTATTAATTTTTTTTTTTTTTTTTACAAAGATAAAAATTCATTAACAGAACAATCAAACAATAACAAGATAACTAAAACTTAATCGTTCAACCATGGGAGAGCAGCTCCATCCTCCATCCCTAAGGACCTCAACCTACTAATTTGTGTCCCACGTATTCTTTGAGAAACTGTTTTCAGTATGGCCATTTGAATTTTTACCCTGGTCCACCCCAAGACTTGTGGGTAGGGTCGGCTCCATTTCCCGGCAAGAGTATGAGATATCCTTTTCACAAACACGTTGAATTCGTCGTGCAGCGCTCCATCCACTGAACATATGGCGTAATTGATTCGTCTTCTTCTAACTACTCTCTGAATTTGAACGAGATCAGGCGACTAGAACGTGAGAAAATGTTGCCTGATGGAATTAACGTTGGCGCATGAGTAGAGTGAAGAATTGATTTGAATGCAATGAGATTTTTAGGGAATCATCTACTGCCTAACCCGTATTTTACCTGACATTTTCATTGAAATTAGATGAAGCCTGTAGACGTTGTATGCTTGTTGCAACGATAAGCGGACTCACAGACAGACACGCCAAAACTCACACGGAGACACGGAATCCAAGTTATTCAAAATGGTCTAAAACGAACTAGACTAAAACTAGAATCTAACTAGACTAAAATAAGAATCATGAAAATAGATTGAGAATTGTAGCCTGGGTGGCGTCGACAAAATTTGTGGGGAAAAAACCCACATTTTACCGGTTTTTTACCCCCCTTTATTCTCCCTTTTGCAAACGGAATTCAAATTTCCGAGGTTTGTTGCACAACTAGTGCTTCGTTCTCAGTGCGCGTTCTGACAGATCTTGGACTCATCAGAACTGGGACGGGAAATCCTGGGGCGTTCCGGAACTTGTGGAACCGCGTTCTGCACTGCGAACGATTTCAGAACTTGGAAGTGGAATAACCTGTGTTGTTGTTTGTAACCTCACTCAACTCGTGTTACCTTTTCAGAGTATTTTTAGTTCCCGTGAATATATTACTTATTACGCCCGTGAATATTACTTAACTTTACCCCAGGGCAATAACTAAAAAAAATCCGCGATGACTGAGGAGTATACTCGAAAAAATTTGAGTTTCATGGATGTAGACGAGATTCAACTATAATTTCAATCTCGTTCTCATCATTTACAAACCAATCACCACCGTCGAAACTATCGCTTTCCGAACTTGACGAGCTAGTTTTTCGATCATAGAATAGGTACTTAACTTAACTAGGTGGAATAGTTAATAGCTGAGAACTGATGCTCATTCATAAATAGCTGCATTGGCGATTGAGGATGGGAAAAGAGAAATTAAAACGGGATGGATTGTCAATGAATCTTCATAGGAAGACTTCATTAGGTAATTAACCCCAATCAAAGATTGGAACAATCAGGACAAATCGGTGGCTCAACTATGGAGACTTATACCTTAGGAAAATAAAATACATATATAAATTAATATGCCCAACTTTGGGGACTTAAATTAATATGCCCAACATTGGGGACTTAAATTAATATGCCCAACTTTGGGGATTTAAATTGTGCTCTAACCTGGTAATTCACCTTAATAGCAATACTCAGGTGGCTAATTCATAAAATTGAAATTATAAATGGGGGATAAAAGAGAAATTATAAGTCAAAGACCAATGAAATTATTTATATACCAAAGGGTGATAATGGGAATTCCTTGTGGAACCCCGGACCATGTTTCTTCTGAAACACTGAGCCCCAAAAATAGTGGATTGGATTACTAGGCGTCAGCCGTGCATAATCCAAACCACGCTCTGCTACCATATCCGGGTTCTAGCTCTAGGTACCCCCCCCCCCCCCCCAGAGGTGCAATGGGGGCCTAAATCCTCGATAAAAAGGTAGAGGAGGTTAACAGTATCCTGTCAGAGAGATACCACTCCTACTAATAGCTTTTAATGAGCCATGTTCGGAGTAGATTGGTTTTCCAGGGATCTGGAAAGCCCATCCAACGCCAAACCCAGCTTCTCAAGAACACGAGAAAGGCAGCGTTTCACCAACAGGACGACGACAGCGCTATCTCTGAAGCCCTGACGGGACCTCGATGACGGTAACTCTGTTACAACTTATACTTACTTATTGAAACTAAAGTTTGATTAAGTATGATTTCGATGAAGAAGAAGAGAGTTGTTTACTCCACGAGACCCGAAAAATTGTGAAATGCGCATGCGTTAACTACGCCCTTGCATTCGAGTTCTGAAAGTTCTGAGATAAAAAACGGGGACTGTCAGAACCGTTCGGAACTGGGTTCGCAAAACACTGCGAACGCCGAACTCGGCGTTCTGGCATTGAGAACGACAAAACTCGATTGCACTTGCCCAGACCAGTTCCGAACTCGCAGAGCGCACACTAAAAACGAAGCTTAGACTAAAATTGGGATCGAGCATAGAAAGAATCTCGAAAATCGGTTGATAATTGTGGCATGGGCAGCATTGATAAAATTTGTCACACACACATTCACCTACTTTTTTTTTTTTTTTTTTTTTTTTTTTTTTTTTTTTTTTTTTTTTTTTTTTTTTTTTTTTTTTTTTTGGGTTCGGTGTTTTAGAATGGTCTGAAACGGATTTGTATGTGGTTATTTTTTATTTATTTTTATTTTTTTCCTCATGCTTCGTTTGTCCCCTTGCCTTCCAGATCAATTCCAATAGGTCGTCCCTCTTAAATAAGAAGCCTTGCCTGTATGACCTAGCTTCTGAGGGAAGTCCTAAAAAAGAAAAAAACTTGATAAAATAAGTTGAATTAGTAATTTATGAAAAACGTTGGAACCTAAGAAATTACATAGGGTAAGTTTGATGTGGACTACACTAGAAGAAGTTTGATACTACGTAACTGTCTCAAAGGAACTGAGAAATGACTAACTGACGCAGGTCACTATGCAGGTCGATAACTTAGGAGTAAATAAACTGAAAATCTGTCTAAAATTATATTGACTGACAACTTACCGAAATGGCTATCCAACTGAATAGATAGCGGAGAATAAGAAAAAACTAACAAGAAATTCAAGAAAATCGAAAATCGATTTCTTAATCGTACGTAAAAGGGGTATGTTATCTATACTATTTATAAGAATGAAACTCCGTCTGTCTGTCTGTCTGTCTGTCCATGCTATGCACGGCCAAACGGCTGAGTGGGCCGGATCTACGAGTGGGGGGATCTTCTTGGGATTTTCCAAAAGTGGGAGCGAGCGAATTTAAAATTTTCTAATCCCAGCCGAACCGTGGGCCGTAGGGCGGGAGGGGGGTCGAAGTTCCGGTTAATGTGCGCTTTTTGGACTTCCCCGCTTCCCCTACCCCTCTAAACGGCCGTTGACAATTCCGGAAAAATACCGGTTTCGTAGGTTTTCCTACGAGGAAGACGACGGCGCGATCGGATCGCGAAAAAAGTATCGGGAAATTCGTCAAAAAAATGCGAGAGTACGGACCCGTTTTCTCGAAAAGTCCGCCGAAAAACTTGGTTTTTTCCGATTAAAATATACCCCGTAAAGGTACGTTTTTCGGAACGGTTTTCGCGGGCGAAATACAGCTTTGATCCCGCCGAATCTGAATCCGAAATCGGATATCGAAAAAAGTGACGAGAACTCGGTCAAATTGCGAGGGGAAGCTAGACGAAGCTATTAAAATGAGAAATTATATGTGCCGTGGACGCGAGAAGGCTCTCGAAAGACGTGTTTGGGGTTCGATGACAGGTGTTTCACAATGTTAGCAGGTACACACAGGTATACCACATAGGTATGCGAGGCGAAGCGATGGGGGGAACTTTTCCGTTAGAGACATTTCAAAAGAATAAATACGGGTTTTTTCCTATACATATACAGCTGTTCTTAATAAACTTTTCGTGGTTCCACGTAGTTTTATAAGATTTAATTTGTTTGTAAGAATTTCCAACAGAAAAAACGTCTGCCAAGTTGGGTAGGCAGTATAACTTCCTGAAGCGAGCGAAGCGAGCAACATCCCTGTACAGAGGTTTACTCTACCCTTAGGGACCTACCGTTTGCGAGCGAAGCGAGCAACATCCCCTACATGTTTCAATTGTAATACATGGAATGTATACAGCCACACCTTGCGAGCGAAGCGAGCAACATTCCCTACATGACACACTTTGCGAGCGAAGCGAGCTACATTCCCTACATGCCACTCTTTGCGAGCGAAGCGAGCAATTTAACGGGGGGTCCGGGGGGCTTGCCCCCCGGCTGGACGTGGAGGCGAGTGTAGCGAGCCGGAGCGGCTAGTGTAGACATAACTAACTTCTGTGTAATCATTTGTTGTTTATTCTTTGCTATTACATCCACAATATTTTACGGCGTGAACCAACTTTTAAAAAAATCATAAAACATGAGGGTTTTTTAAAAGTATTTATTCGTATTTGTATTTCCTTAGAAACCAAATCTCATTATTTCTGAACAACAAACTGAAGTTGATATTTTACGGTTTATCTGAAATGATGTGGAACAGTGGATTCTCGTATTTCCCAGGAACTGTGTTAGTTGATCGCATTGCATCATTGTAAAGACCGTTTCCATCGGGTCATCCTGGTGGCCTCAGTTCGTTCAACCGTGTACCTGTGTATATGATCCGGCAAACTACCAAGTTCTAGCCTGAACCAATCATCCTATATCACTCCTACAGACTGATATGACACTTATACAAACTGGTTCTTGGATCTTTTCTATGAATCACATAGCCATTAATTTGATGGAAACCTGTGCTGATGCCGCATGTGCTATGCACGGCACATACAACCTATAGGTACAACACTGATGATTGATCTCATACCTGGGAACTGAGAGTAGGTACCTTTACTGTAAACTCTTCATAAGATAATTTGAGGCGGTTAGCTTTATTACCTACCCGCTTGGCTCTCTTTTTTTAGCTAATTTTCTTAGAAAATAAAGCTATTGCAATGGCTCCAAAAATTTTAAAATAAAAATTTTCACAAATTTTCTTCATCGAAATCTGTTTTGAGGCATTCTGAAATGATTCCTGGATTTTAACGCTTTTTTATATGTATATATATATATATATATATATATATATATATATATATATATATATATATATATATGTCATTCCAGACGATAACTCTCGATAGAATCGAGATAAAAACTTCGTTCTTTCGCCAAAAAATCAAGCATTTCAAAAGAAAGGATGAGTTCGTTGGACAACACTTTTTGAGCACATTAAATTGGTCAAATTTCAAAAAATGTACTTGAAAAATCACTAAAAAAGGCAAAAAACTGCTAAAAATTAACAAATTTCTATTTTTTAGCAGAATGCTACTCGAAAAAATTAATCGAACATGAACTAGGACATTTAAAAATTTAAGCACAACATTGTACTGAAAAATGTACTTGAATTTCATTAAAATAAGCTAAAAATCGATAGGAACACTTGAAAAAATCGTAAAAATCCACAAAATCGTTTGTTCATTGGAATATTACTGACAAAAAGTTAATTTGCTATAAAATGTATAATGAAATTTTCATTTGTCCCCAAAGTGCTCAAATTTCAACAGAATTTAACATAAATGTAATACGACCGTTTATGAAAATTCGCTCATACGATCATGCTGCATGACTGGAACTTTTTAATCTTGTTTTATGGCACCTTGGAATGAGTGGTGCCGAGAAGATTATTGAGTTCTTCTAAGATTATGTCGAGATGCATTCGGTTTATTCAAAGTTCTCCATTCGATGGTTGCCATTTGTCACAGACAAGTGCTTTTTCAGCACAACCAATACTGCCACTTGACGCGTCTACCCACTAACCCTTCATTTGATCCCTTTGATTATCCAGATGATCCCTGTTGAGCTCCCGTAAATAATTTATGACATCCACTCATGAATTTCCCAGTTGTGAGCTTCAATTTTTCTGTTTTTGACATTTTCATGTATTTTTGCCTGTAATGTTTTTACGGAGTAAACACAAAGAAAATTGAAACACAGGAAAATGTCTCACTTTGTTGCAGACTTGCACTCAAGCATTGTAATAACTTTCTAAATAATAACGCCTATAGAGCTCCCTGGTAGGTATACCTGATGGTTTATAGTAAAACTCAATGTGTCCATGTCGAAAGTTCCAGTTTGTAAAGCATTTTCTTGCGGATGTTGACCTCAAGCTTACCGAGTTAGAATAAATGTTCAACTCACATGTCAACTTAAACATTCTGATTTGCGTGAAGCAATGAATTTGAATAAAAATCCACTTTTGATTGAGAATTGCTGGGGTTGAAACGTGAATGTACCGTGTGTGTTTCGTTGCATTTATCTGCATTTCATTAACTCTCTGAGCAGGCGCATCTGTGATATTCTTGCAAAATTTGTATTTTCTCATTATTATTTCATTATTCATTATTATTTATAAATTCGATTCCGCTCAAAACTTGGAAGTATGTAGTACCTACTTGCCGGTTACCCGTGCGATACACGGACCCACACCTACGGGCCATTTTTACCGAGTCATTTTATCCCAATGTACCATGACATTTTCACCCAGCAATCCCCAAAACGCTTCAATTCAAATTTCAGCAATCAAGTTTCAAGTTGTACCTAATTTTAAAAAATTAATTTTTTCTTAATTTTTCAACTAAGCGTCCCCTCTAACATAACATACCCAATTATAACTTTGTTACGTTAAAACTATTCCCGACCAACATTTCTGCAGTTGATAAGGCATTTTGAATATCAATTTTTGATGATCTATCTTTACGAATAGAAACTGCACGGCTCAACCCACCCCATCAACATTTGACATGTCCGGATTTTCCTTAATTACAAGTTTTTTACCCGTGCGACGCGATGACGTAAAGGAAAACCGTGTTCTACATGAAGGAGAAAACCTGGAGGATTGTGATATAGCCTATGTGTTAACTAGGGGCCCTAAGAATGTCCATGTACAATTTCTGCTCAATAGGTCCAGTTGTTTTTACGTGATTGGGTAACAACACACTCACAGACAGTATAGACACCATTAGATTTTCATTATAAACCTAGTATAGATAGATCAGACCTCCATATCTTATTAAGCATTCATTTGAGTTAGGTACTTTGAAACAATGGTAGCCACTTAGCATGGGCAGACATGGAGTGAACTGAGCCCTATATGATCTCATCAGGGTATACATTATATTCACCACTATGTTGGTGAAATCCCTCAATCATCAAATAAACAAGTAACTGGGGAAATGCAAGAAAAAAAAAAAAAAAAAAAAATTCCCGATATCCCAAGGAAACTCGGCGCTCCGCGCCTCGCCAGGGGGCAAGCCCCCTGGACCCCCGGTTACCTCTATTTACATACTTCGGACGAAATTATTGAAACACAGAATGTGTTTGCGTTGTCGCGCAACCAAGTGACAATCAAACAAGCGTCATTGTTTACTATTCATTTATAACATCAATTTATATAGTTATAGTATGAAACTACGAAAAAAAATACGAAATAAATTCGTGATAAATCAAGAGCGATTTATCAAGTAAATGTCCTAAAGAGGCTACATACGAAATTACAGCTTCCTAGAGTGTAAAGTATAGAAATTAGCTTTAAAAGCCACTCATCTGATCCGGACCCTGGACATCGTCAAGTAAATGTCCTAAAGAGGCTACATACGAAATTACAGCTTCCTAGAGTGTAAAGCATAGAAATTAGCTTTAAGAGCCACACATCTGATCCGGACCCTGAGCATCGTCAAGTAAATGTCCTAAAGAGGCTACATACGAAATTACAGCTTCCTAGAGTGTAAAGCATAGAAATTAGCTTTAAGAGCCACACATCTGATCCGGACCCTGAGCATCGTCAAGTAAATGTCCTAAAGAGGCTACAAACGAAATTACAGCTTCCTAGAGTGTAAAGTATAGAAATTACCTATTCAAATTATTTGAACCGTTTTCGTAATACTCAGATCACCTGCTATGAATCAAATCATCGAAACACAAGCTCAATGAAAACATCAGAAATTAACAAGCGGTTGCAATCATGTTCACAATATCAATTATTGTGTGTAAACAATTATTTATATAACCATGCTCATAACTCAGTTTGTTGGACACGCACTTCGCAGTAGTTAACATAATATTGTTGGATAAATCGAGAGCTTTCGAACGAATGGTCAACGAATTTTGTGGGATGAAAAACGACGAAGTACCATTTCCCTAGCAACGACTCGGTTGTACGTGAAAATCATCCGTCACACATTTCGTTACCATCCCGCGTTCCATTTTCGGCTAGTTAGTCCATGGCTAAAACACATTCTGTGTTAAAAAAAACGTGGTGATTGAGAGAAGGACCACTCTGGCACTATAATAGTACTGCATTAGTAGAACAGTGGTAGTGCCTCCGTCTGCTCGTGGACCTGAGTGTAGAAAGGGATACCTACACTGTTCGTAAGGTGTTGATTAGGATATCAAATTTGGAACAACAAAGATTTGGAGCTGCGGGCGAGAGAACCATTGGTCAACCTACTAAGATTATATGAATCTGAAGAGAGTTGACCAAAAACCCCCTACAATTATCCTGGCGAGAATATGACTGGATGCTCCTGCGCCTGAATGAATCTGTCGAATAGAGCCTCTCAAGATCAACTTGCATTCCGTATTACCTAAATTACTCAGATGGACAGCTGTTAAATTGATTTTCAATGGTTCTTATAAGGACCAACTAGATTCCAAGGAAACAGTCTCCGACATTCGATAGAGGCTCCCATCCTTTTCCCAGCACCAACTCTGAGTGGTGTGTGTGCCCGCGCGCGCGCGCGCGCGCGTGTGTGTGTGAGACCGATTTTAGAGATTCTTTCTTTGTTCGATCCCAATTTCAAGCTAGTTGTGCTGAAAAATCCTGGAAATTTTGAATTCCACGAACAGAAGAGAAGGAATCGAGTTGGTAAAGCAGAAAAAACGGTTTTATTCGACAAATTTTGCCGACGCCACCCAGGCTACACTTCTCAACCGATTCGCATGATTCTGATTTGCTTCGATTCCAATTTAAGTCTAGTTGTGCAACAAACCTTGGAAATTTCGAATTTGCTGTCAAGGTGGGTGGTGGAGGGGTTAATTACCGATTCTTTCAAGCACTGCCTATGCTACGAATCTCGACCGATTTTCGTGATTCTTTTTTTGTTCCATTACAAATTCGATATAGTTTTGGAGCGTATGTCAGAATTTTCCAATTTCATCATGGTAGAAGGTGAATGGAGAGGGTAATACTGATAAATTATGATGTTTTAACAATCTATTTTTCAGATTTTAACATATATCTGATTCGCAATTATTTCAGATTAAAAAAACGGAAGTCAGTGAAAAAACGTTGTCTATTTCCTCAAAAAATAATGAGTTACAATGTTGAATCGATTTCGATGGTTAGGCCATCATCAGTAACAAACAATAGCATAACAATAACAAAAGTCGATTTAACGCTGTAACTCTTTACTTTTCGTGGAAATAGACAACGTTTTTTTCTCATTAACTTCCGTTTTGAAATGGGTTTCCATCACTTCGTCGCGAGTGATTTAGTTCATTTCAGATTAGGCCCGAAACCTTATTAAAGGATCCTCGGCGTGTCCTACTTCGAGTTGCCACAACCTATACTTCTATAATTATATACGCATGTTTATATTTCTCGATTTGAGCTCCTATCTATTCAAATAGTTATTGCCTTAATAATATCATTATCTAAGTACGTACGAAAAGTCGAAAGGATATGTTATTAAATATGCGTAGGAAAAGCTTTGGTATTAACACACAAATATGACCTTGAAAAAAACATATTCATGCCTCGAAGGAACGCCGGCGCCGGCGCCTCCTCTCACTCCACCCCTCCGCTCACCCCCCTCACCACCCACCGTGACCCCCCAGGCGTGCGCGCGTCGAAAAAGACACTTTATCGCCCGTTTTTGGCCCATAGCATCTATGCGAGTTAAGCGATCGGGATGATTAAACGTTAGGACCAACTAGACCCCAAATGGAGTCTATGTGCGAAAGAACGGGTTTTTTAAGTCAATTCTTAGGCCTTTTATGGCCCGGACGGCGAACGGCGGAAGGCGGACGGACATTTCAAATTTGGATTCTACGCACCTTGAAACGTAAAGTGACAAAGTTTGAGGGGGGGTTATAACAATTTTAACACAGAATGTGTTTTAGCCATGGACTAACTAGCCAAAAATGGAACGCGGGATGGGAACGAAATGTGTGACGGATGATTTTCACGTACAACCGATCCGTTGGTAGGGAAATGGAATTTCCGCCATTTTAATCGCACAGAAATCGTTCACCATTCGTTGGAAAGCTCTTGATTTATCACGAATTTATTTCGTATTTTTTTTTTTCGTAGTTTCATACTATAACTATATAAATTGATGTTATAAATGAATAGTAAACAATGACGCTTGTTTGGTTGTCACTTGGTTGCGCGACAACGCAAACACATTCTGTGTTTCAATAATTTCGTCCGAAGTATGTAAATAGAGGTAACCGGGGGTCCAGGGGGCTTGCCCCCTGGCGAGGCGCGGAGCGCCGAGTTTTGCTACACGATCACATAGGCTTATTATTGGAAATAATAAACCAAAAAAATCCAAAAATGCCTTCTGCCCGATTACAATCTCCCTTCGGCGCGTTGGGAAAGTACCTCTAATAGTCAAGTGGGTACTACCTCTGTTTGCAGAAAGAGGGAGACCCAATGAAAGGAGTTATAAGAGGTCTGAGAGCTCTCTGTTGAAGTAGTTATAACTACCTTCCTACGTTATTCTTCCACTTGAAAATTTATTTATCAACTCAGTAGAAGTTCCCTAATTCGCATTCGTCGACCTCATTCGGATTCTGCCGGATTCTCGAAGCTGTGTGTGATATAAAAAAAACTCGCCGTATTCTACTCGTCCTTGGGCAAATAATTCCAATCACCATCTCCGTGTTTGCCCCAGGTTCATTTAGATTAGCTCCGCGCACTATCTTATTTGCCCTGCAAACACCAACAGTGTTAACCTCCGAACCGTGCGAACGGCCGGACCGGAAAGAACTGTCACTTTTTGTAGAGTTCTGTAAAATTATCGCCTGACGGAAACGTGAGGTTCCACCAAGTATTATTATTATTACTACTAAGTACTATTATTATATTATGTTTAGTAATTTGAATGGTTATGCGTGTTTCTTGCCAACCAATACTCAATAGCATAAATGAGCCATTTGAATTGCTTGGTGCAGGCATAACCATAAGGCTTACACTTAGGCTATGTAGCTATTAACAACAGAAGTGCCCCCCGTATATCTACGTGGATCTCTGTTGATCTTCAGTTATGTAAGGTAGCTTCGCAGTTGTATGGTCTTATTAAATAAACGCTGCAAATTATTGCACAAATGTTTATTATTTCTGTATTAGTTAGCCCTTCTTCGCAGATCATTGGTCCATAATTATTACTCACCCTCCGTATACAGTAAATGATCAAAACTTGGCGCATCGTGCCTCCCAAAAGGGTTCAAACCTTTACAACTCCGGGACCCCCAGGCTCTACGGTTTATAGTGAATTTCTAAATTTAAATTAGAAATTAATAATAAATTTTAATTAATAAATTATTGTTATTTGTAACCATGACTGTACGATCAATATGCTAGGCGGGAGAAAGTCCGCCGGGTCAGCTAGTTGTACTATAATTATAATAGTAATAGTGCCTCCATTGGAATTTTTTCGTTTCCAGTGTATCCATCGGTAATGGTTTGAACACGTATTTACTAGATCGAAATCAGGATTTACTGAAGTTACCTTGGCGTAATGGTACTTTTCCGTTGTACCCCCCCAACCCCCCCCTCTCCAAATCTGTTTCACGACTTTCGCGACTGTTACACGCCCGCCCGATGTTTCTAGGCACCGGTAATGATCCCTTTTCACATTTTAATTAATGTCGCACTTCAGAATGTGGATACCTCCACCACACTGTTGATAACAGTGAAAATATTGTCGATCCACTTTCCCAAGAGCACGCACGAGGAATTGAGCGCCTTTGGAAGTCCGCAAAAATGCGCAATAAAAGACAATGCGGAACAGCTAATTCGTTACGCGATACGTATTTGTACGAATTTATGTGGAGGCAATCAAACCACAACCACTCCAGTTTATTTCAACAAATCCTCACCGACATTGGTAAACTTCTGAAAACACACTAATTCTTTTTTTTCCTTCTTTTAGCGAATTTTTGAAGAAAATTAAGCTATTGCTCTCGCCTCAAATTTGTAGAATGTGAATTTTTGAAAACATTTTATGCAGAAATCCGTTTCAGGCTATTCTGAATCATATTCTGAAGTTTAACGCATTTTTTTATGTATGTATGTATATATGTATGTATATATGTATGTGTCATTCCAGACGATAACTGTCCGTAGAATTGTGCTAGAAACTTCAAACAAATTTTAAAATGTTAAGGACACAAAACGAAAGTTCAAGTTCGTTGGCCAGCATGATCGGATAACATCTCCGGGTTGAAATTTTCAAAAATGTAGTCAAAAATTTCAAAATAGCCTGTTTTTTGCGATTTGTTGTGCGAAATAATTTTTTCAGCATACTAACATGTGGTATATTCGGAATCAGCGTAAAATTTCCTATAAGAATGTGTATCAAGTTTTCAAAAATTTCAAAGTTGAAAAATCAGTCAAAAATCGAAATAATGCCGTTCGCTAGTTGTAAAAATCGGTAATATTTGCATGAAACATTGTCCAAATTCAGATTGAACTACTCTTATGGAAGTATCCCTGTATAACCAATCCTAGAACCATGCTGTTTAAAACGTAGGTAGTAGGTGCTTGTTTAAAAAAAAAAAAAAAAAGAAAAAAAAAGTAATCACAACTGATGAGTTTACTCTGTGAAATATTCCGTCCTCCGATTCTCTCGGTCTCTCTCTTTAATGTTTTACGGTCAACTGTTTTAGGACTTGATGTAGCTTTAATACTGACTGTGGCTTAGAAAATATCAGCCATGAAATTATGAAGAAGTTCTATTTATGTACGTATGTACTTCAAAAATTCGCTCATGGGGTCATGCTGCATGACTGGACTTTTTTAAAATAATATAATTTCTTCCCGCAGCTTGAAATTGTCATCAATTCTAAGTAAATATGTAATCTACGTAAGAAGGAATGCCTAGAAACATCGGGCGGGCGTGTTGAAGACAAATTGACGGGGGGGGGGGGGGGGGGGGGGTATAACGGAAAAGTACCGGCGTAACTGCCGTCAAATTGTTGGACTGTCTGAAATACTAAATCAATAGCTGTTCTGATTATGTCAATGTGTACATAGTAGATCACAGCTACCGCGATGAATGTGCTGGTTCCAGGACGTTTCTCTTCCTAGAGAAGGTTATTGAGCCGAGGAAGGCTATTAAGCCATGTAGTTGCCTCTACACAATCCCTTGCAATCGAGGCTAGCTGAATTCTAATTTAAAGAACAACTATATAAAACAAAAATTCTGATTCCTCTCCTCCCCTTCTCCTTTCGTTCAAATGTAGGAAATACATTCTGCCAACCATGTTTCCTAGGCCATAACGGACGCGTTTATTAAGGCCGAAATTTTGCCCCCCACCCCTTCCCTCAAAACGCAGCTGGTTCTTACGAAAATCCAAATTTGTACTATCGTGAGATGGAGCCACCCATAAGGAATTTGACGCATTCACAAAACGTGTGGCAAAACCCTGGCAACAAAATGGGACCGACCCCTGTCACACGCACTGGGGTCGATGCGGGTAAAACTGCAATTTGCGGTTATTCGCGCAGTTTTCTAGCGTCTTAGGGGAACTTGTTAAGACGTTTAGGAGTCTGGTGATGGATGACGCAGTCTCTCTTCCAAATCTAGAAGATTGAAAAATTGAAAGAAACATTAAAGGGTGTAATACGGAAAATTGTATAACTGCCTGTACATGTTTAATATCTAAAATACAACATTATACTTGCAAAAAAATGCAGATTTATTTTCGATGCTGAAATTCTGCGAAGACATATTTTATGTTCCCAATCATATCATTCAGTTGGCTCCTGTGTAAGTGAAAAACGAACAATCAGCGGATGAACAGAGAAGATTTGGGGAATTAGCATGACACAGAAAATGAACTCAAAATGTACGAATCAAACCAATGTAGTACTGCGAATGAATAGTGGGCTTTATTTTATGAAGATGGAATGAAAATAAGATCGATGGTCCGGACGCTAGATTTCTATCAAATGTTCCTACGCTTTAACAGGTGAGCTGGTATGATCTACAATAAATATATAAATATTATTCCCCGTGAACCCGTGAATATGACCCCCCCCCACAAATTTAGAACTTGGGAGAGGATTAACATGTACATTGTTACAGAAGTTTGGGAAAATGAGTAGTTATGAAGTGTATAGGGATTCAGACTTAATCGCGTGCACGCATCGTCCTTGTTGCTGTGGAACACTACATACACTTAGCAGTCAATCCGTTGATGAAAGGTACAAATATGTGGTTCTAGATGAGAGAATTGCAATCCCCGGCCCCAGAAAAATGTGCCTATGATGAGAGGCGCCGCTATAAGGGGGGGGGGGGCACCCCCTCAGTTTTCAACGACTTGGGAGAAGTTGGGAAAATTAGGGAGGTGGCAATAAAACCCTTAATTCGAAGAGACCTATTTGGAAGTATAATCCTAATTTTCTGTAAGTCCGTTGTTCAAATTACAATGCGAAAAAGATCTTGTTGAGAATCTTGACATAGAAGATATGGTGTGGTACAAGCATGGGCTAAATAGAAAAATCGGCAAATCCTTTTCCGACCATTTAAATACTAATCGTTTTGAGATGAAAGCTTTAATAATTGTATTTTTTCTTATTATTATTACTTAAATGTAATTATTGTTTCAATTTAAAAAATATAAATATATATCTGATTTACTAATGAGCAAGTCTCTTAGTGCTTTTAATAATATCCGCAAGATTTATCCAGGTCATTTACAAATTCTTTAAGTCACATGAAAATGGTCATTTTACAGAGGTGTTTTGTGTATTAAATAGGTACTTTTAGGCAATATATATCAACTGTAGGTAGCAGGTTGCATTTGTAAATTATACTGCACATTTTCTTCTTTATATTTCCCTGTTTTTTGATTTGGGAAAACTTTTGGTTCAGTTGGGAATTTCATGATACTTCCCCCCTCACTGTTTTCGTCTAGCGACTCCCTGCACGTTATGTTAATGTAATTCATTGCAGGAAGTTAAGATTGCATTTAACCGGACCAGTACGAGAGTCATGCCTCGTCTTTGATTTGTAGGAATAGGACCAGTTGTAGAACAAGGAGTGTATAGAGGAGGACATGCAATCCGAACACCTTTGACCGGTTCCCAGAATTACCTCCTAACATTAAACTTATTGGCAAATTTATTCAATTTAAAAAAAGTGTCTATGAGTTTCTTTTGTAGCAGTACTTGACTGATTCCTATATTAATCTTCCGTTAATAAACTTTTTTCAATGATATACATTCCTTCTGTTTTACTTGGTGAATTTTTTGTTCCTTTTTTGTCGCTATTTCCTCTACGTCTACTTTTAATAAATCTTTGGTTTATATAGTGTAAATTTTATGTATTACTAGTTTTACATGCAACTCCTGATCTCCGGACATTTCCTAAAATATATGGAGATCAGAAATTGCCAAAATGTTCTCGTTCTTTATTTTTTGTAAATTATGTAAAACTTACATTTTTAAGTATCTAATACTTTGCGTATTGTATACTTCATTTTTGCTTATATATGGTTTTTATTTAATCTAAAAAAAAAAAGTTTGAAACTTGGTTATTATTGTGTTGGGGAGATCTGCTTGTGTTACCATTCGATTCAGCGTGAAAAAGTTAATGGAGTGTCATTTTTCAAGAGAAACCTCGACTTCTTTGATAAAAAAACGTTTTTGAACTTTAAAACATAATTTTGTTCCCCAATTTGCAAAGTAAAAGTGACTATGCTTTGAAAAGCTGAAATTTTTGAAAAGTTTTTCCACTTACAAAAACAGGAAAAATTCATTTTTAAAAGTGTGAAGCCACCCAATGAAGCGCGCGCGCGTGTGTGTGCGTGTGTGTGTGCGTACGCGTGTGTGTACCTGTCTGTCGTGTGTCCGCAATCCTTGTAACAAGCTTATTTTCCACAGTTTTCATCCGATTTGTACGAAATTTTCAGGGGATTTGCGGGCTAGGCGGCAGACGGTCCCCTATCTTGACTCAATGCTTCACTCTGCGCATGCGTAAACGTAAATTCTACCAAGCATCATTTTCTCAAGCCCTAGTCGTCCGATCTCGCTCAAATTCAGATGATAGTTGGGGGTTGACATTTGATCATCTTATATCAATTTCAACATGATTGTATCATTAATAGCTACTGCGCATGCGTCTATGTGAAATCCTTGTAACTACCTTAATTTCCACTGTTTTCATCCGATTTCGATGAAATTGTCAGAGAATGCGCGGGTTAGGTTGTAGATGGTCCCCTATCAGTTTCATTGTTGCCAAATAAATACTTCATTCTGCGCATGCGCGAACGTAAATTCTATTATGCTTCATTTTTTTACACTTTAGTCGTTCGATTTCGCTGAGATTTGGATGATAGTTGGAAGAAGATAACTTGATTACCTCATACCAATTTCAACACGGTTGTATCATTAATAGCTACTGCAAATGCGCCAATGTGAAATACTTGTAATGACCTTAATTTCCTCAGTTTTCATCCGATTTTGATTAATTTGTCAGCGAATGCGAAGTTTATGTTGTAGAAGGTCCCGTACCTATTTCATTGTTTTCAACTCAACAGTTCATTCTGCGCTTGCACAAACCTAATTCGTAGTGGAGCGGAATTTTTTCTTTAGCCCCGTATTAGTCGCTGTTTGGATAGCTCAATGGCCTCGCCATTCCGTTTTATACTCCTAAGATTGAATTGAATGGATCCATCGCCTGCAGAAGCACCGCCTGAATGGGACGCCACGCCTCTCATCAGCTCCTTTCAACTCTCACAGCTCGGCCCGAGCTCTCGCTGTTTCATATTTGTATTCATGTGGGCAACCCGCAGATTTCCTTCCCTTGACGAATTGTTCGCTATCGCGCCCTTACCCAGGACTCAATGAAACAATCGCGTATGTTCGTCCGTTTTTCTCAGAGTTGACCCTCAAGGACTAGCTATTCTTTTCTCGGGAAGAGATCCGTGCACCTAAATTAGTGTCAAAGTCGGTCACTTTTAAAAATTGGTGAGGTGGCCAACAAATGATCACAAATAGGTTTAGCTCACTTATCTGCATTTTGCATGTCTAATACGCAGTCCGTAAGCAACATCAGGGGTTCCACACTGTGAAAAACGGCCAATCTGGGTGGACATTGCTCATAACTTCTAGACAAGTCGTCCAAATCACTTGAAATTTTGAGAAAATGTTCGTAAGATCATCCCAAGTACGAGGGTAATTTAAGGAGAGAGAAATTTAATTCCGTTCTAAAAATGTCCATCACCTTCCTCTTGAGAATATTCATGTTTTCTTTCCCTTCTAGAAAGTTATGAAGAATAAGATCGTTTCTGTTGTCCGTGTGCCGGTTCTGTTTCGTATTATTTTCTTCAGATAATGCTAGATTTTCTTCTATGCTGTCAATTCTCTTATTAATTTTTTCTATTAGTAAGATAGTGTCTTGGCTGCTAGCAATTTCTTGCGGCACAGCATGCACCTGTGTATTCAAAACATTCGTATGTTCCTTCAAAATGCAGTCGCAGTTTTGAAGTTTGGTTATGATTACGTCAAGGCATTGAATTACCTGATATATCTCGGAGGTCGACATTCTCGTAGTTGCAATTATTCAACGCGACACCGGTCGGCTCTTCGAGTGCTGCTGACTAAGGAATACGGTATTCGGTCGAGTGGATAGTCCTTTCCCTTCGGTAAAATTCAACCAAACTCGCAAACATTTTTCCGGAAATCTACCCGTTAAAAATTTATGAAAATTGTTATTGCTGAGAGTTAATCAATTAGCAACCACAAGAAACAAAAACTGAAACGAAATTCACAATACGACCCTGCTAAATCAATTGATACAGAACTCGCAAAAAACACGTGCGCTCTGCTCGGCTACCTAACTGGAACTCTTGAATCTGAGGTCAAAAGTGTGATTCCAATAGTTTGCCATTGCTATTCTTGTCATGATTTCTTCCTCCTCTTCAGACACTTTAGGCCTGACATCAGGAATTAAAATGTTTTCTCTTGGTAGCTACCATACATATTTTAATTTAATTTATTTTATTTATTGTTTTCCTTCTCTCTCTTCATTTTTATATCAAAGCATTTGGTTAAGTCTTGAGCGCAATACTTTTTTACGTAGGTAAGTATATCACTTTTTACAATACATTTTAAGAGGGCCTATGAGATCTATTTGTAATATAATATTGGTTAGTAAAGGTCTTACTAGAAGTAGATCGAAAGACTAAATTTTGTTGCTGGTTGACATTTTAATAAATATGAGCCAAAATGTGCAAATTCCCAATTTTTTATTGAACAAAAAACTGGTTACCTGTATCTCCCTCCACCAATTGGTTTAGTGATGCTGCTTTTTATCGTAGGAAAGTGTAATCCTCCATCACTAGTAAATGAAGAAATCCATTCGTTTAGGCTCTTCTGATGAAGTGGGCGCCTCGAGATCATGAGATAAGTTGCTCTGGTTTTCGATACTCTCTCATTTTTTAAACTACCTACATTTTTAAATCATTACTGAGATATTACCTATGTTAATGGTGTGGTTCCCAATTTCCCTTAAAACCTATCAGACAGACCTATATCGTTAAATTGTGGGGACCTTTTCGGTTATCCGACCGCCAGTACCTCCAGCGCTGCCTCCAGATAGTATACGCCCGCAAACGTAATCAGAATGATGTGTGTAATTTTATGGTTGGATGCTCTCAAGCAAAGCATCTCAAAAAATACATAAAATCAAGTAGGGTCAGGGGGCAAGTGCGTACGTATAGTTGGGCAAGTGCGTTTTCAACTTTCTACCCGAAAAATGTTGAAAATAAAATGACCCAATGTAGGTAGATTTTAGACATAATTTAAAATGAATTGTTAATGAAAAATAAAACGCCGCAAAATAGATCATTTTTAGCAACTCAACATGAATTCCTGAGTTGATGAAATGGTCAATAAACTCATCCACTTGTTGGCTGTCCTCTGATTCGGTGTCGTTTGGGGAATGAGGTTTGCGTGAGAGAGAATTTGAAGACTCCAGATTTTTGCAGAATCATATAAGACTGAGGTTTGAGAGAAGCGTGCGGTTGTGCGTGTGGGTTGAGGATGAGGTTCTGGATGGAAATTAGGCTTCAAGACCTTGATTTTTTTATTTTTCCTGGTAATTTTATGAGGTTTTTTAATGAAACGCACTTCCTCTTATTTGAAAACGCACTTGCCCCACCGTAAAATAAACTCGTAAACGAGTCCCACTATCTGCATTACAAGCAGATACCATGTTACATGGATATGTCTTTGATTGGGGATTTCATAACGGTTGTCCTCGAGAGTTGTAAACAAATCCTTTAACTTTAAACAAATCCCTGGGCCGCATCCCGACTAATTCCAACAAAACAACGGTTTACTTATAGAAATGTTGAAAATAACTGTGGAGAGAAGCCACTACAATGAGTTGTTGTTAACAGTCGACTGTTATCAAGAGGATGAAAATGTTTCCTATGGAATGATGCTATTGCTTTACGTTATATAAGAATATTATAACCGGCTTATTAAAATTGTTTATAGTCCAATCAACTTAGTTTAGGAATGTAGCCAGTTACGTAAGGAGGGGGAAATTGGTAGCTTGAGATGTGAACATTTATCACATAAATCAAGCGCTTTCCGACGAGTGGCGAACGATTTATGTGCGATGAAAACTGCGGAAGTTCCATCCCCCTAGCAACGGCTGGGTTGTACGTGAAAAACACTGAAATTGTGACACAAATTTTGCGTCACGGAAATTTTTGGTTGACCCCCCAGAGCAAAGACATATCCATGTCAAAAACAGCGTGACGGAAAAAAAACGTGACGGTAAAATCGTATTCACACCCCGCTAAATTTTTCGACGCGGTGCGCCTATAGAAGTTTACACTTCAAAAAAAAAAAAAAAAAAAAAATTGAAAACTGTAGCTACCTCTCTCAGATTGACACTGATATCGGAAGTGAAGGCTTCGCGCAAAATGGTTCCAATTACGCTTATTTGTTCATTGAGGAGGTTAAAATTTGTATCAGGTGATCATAAACACCTGTTCTATCATTTTCAAAGAAACGTATTAAAATAGAGTGGCCTCATAGCGAAATGAAACGAAGAGACGCACTTGCCCCGCCTGACCCTAGTCAATCTCTTAGTAAAAATTCAGACTAGTTGGACGTATAGATCAGAATGATGTGTATGGTTTCGTGGTATACTATGTGGAGGCAGCGCTGGAGGTGCTGACGGTTGGTTGTATCATATACATATAATTATTTAGAATATAAAGGAATATAAATTTATATATATAATTATAGGAATATAATTATTTAGAAATATAAATAGAATATAATTATTTTCAATCGAAAGGTCAATAATATCTAGATGATATGTAGGTAACTATTATCAACTACGTTTAATAAGATTTAAAATACCTCTAGAGAAAAAATAGCTATTTTTTTAAGGTTCCATAGCAGTTTCCTCTGATTAGGAGAAATAATAAAATAAGAAGGAGTGTAAAATATTAAAATCGGATGTTGTGTTCAACTTTATTACAAGATTACTTTTTACCAATAAACAATAGCAAGCGAAGCTAGGGGGAGAGCCCGACGAAAAGTACCTACCTACGTTAGAAATCACCTGACTTGTAGCCGGTCAGGCCATATGGGAGTAGGAAGCATTGTCCAACATATAAAAGGCCTTTCTCCAGGAACATATTAGGTAGGTACTGATTCGAATTTCTGCTTATTCTAATTTCCAACCATCATCTTATCTTACCTTCCAAGTTTACTCAACGGGTAGTCCGGAGTAAATTCTACCTTTTCCTTGTGAGCAACGAGTTGTTCGGAATGTTTTCTTACCCATTCGGAGCAAAAGGTTATCCAGACTCATATCCCTTCATCATCTGGCGGATTGTCCGGGATGAAATCTCTTATTTCCTAGTACAACCACAAGGGTAGTATGCAGTCAAGGTTTAAAATATATGGTCACGCACCGATTTAAATTTCAAAGTCAGGTCTAATCCAATTTCATTTGCTAGACTCACATAACAATTTTAAATCACAACATCGCACAATAAGGCAATAAGAAAATTATGCTTGATTCATGTTAAAAGTTTTTAAAAAGTACCTTTTTTTGCTTTGTTGGATCTGATATTCATGTTAGATCCTACCTACCTTACCAATTACGTAGGTAGGTAAGTATTTTTGTGGAAGTATTCAAATAGTGATAATAAAATGTATTTTGGTTAATTTCAGAAGACGGCTCGCAGGCGATGGCGGTGAGGGGGGTGCTCCTGGCACAGCTGACGCTGCTCTACGCAGTTTCAGCCCAGGACATCGTGCCCTACAGCGCCAACATGACCCCTCAAGGTTAGCGTTTATTCTCTCGTTTAATTTTTGACAGACTTTACCGACTGTGAACTAGTATTTATGTATGATCCATTGATGACAGTAAAGAAGTTACAACAATGAAGCAAAACCTCACAAAAGGACTTTATTGTAGATCCTACCCAACTACAGATTTATTAGTAAGCTGTGGGGTTCCTGACACACTGGGGGATTACAAAGAGTCAACGAATCGAATGGGACTACTCGGAGCATTGTACAACCGTTCACGCTCCCAAAGGGTTTAGGTACCTAAATGTTGAAAGCGAAAAAAATTGTCAACACTAAATGACTTTGCATGCCAAAGTAGGTTGAACTGCACTCTTGTAGAGTTATCGATTTTTTTAATTTAAATTGAATGAGACCACCCAGGTTTCTGAACATTCAATTGTTCATTTCCCATAGAAGGGTCTTTGCTGATGTTTCTACAATGTCCAGGTTTACAGATCTTCAAGGCTTTATTTTATTTTTTTTTACTTTCACGCAGGAGACTGGAGTTCGATTCCCGGCATTGGGATAGGGAAGATATTTTTTACCTCACTAAAAACAATCATATTTATTCTCTAGTCTGTCTGTCTGTGTGTGTCTGTCTGTCGTGTGTCCGAAAATCCTTGTAACAAGCCTATTTTCCACAGTTTTCATCCGATTTGGATGCAATTATCAGGGAATGTGCGAAATACAGTGTAGACGGTCCCCTATCAGTTTCATCATTATTGGATCAATGCTTCACTCTGCACATGTGCAAACGTAAATTAAATCAAGCATTATCATCTCACGCCCTAGTCCCGCTCGCTCAAATTTGGGTGATATTTGGGGGAGATGAGTTTTGTGGAAGGAGTTGGCTCGGAGAAAAACAAATGAAATGTTTACGACCTTGCCTAGCCTAATGCTGTCAGACGAAAGATGGGTAGAGAAGTCTCCCTACAGAATTTTTTTCTCAGGCAATTTTCGGCCATGTGGGATGACAATGGTTCGAATCCAATTTCAAAACAATTTGAATCGAACCATCCTGATGGTGTGTTGTTGTATCTGGCACCTTTTGGACCCTTGAACCTCCAGGTGTCGTAAATCACTTCGATTTATATACCACACAGACTGGCAAGAGCTTGGCAATCAGCTGAATAAGCAAACATAATTGATGTGGCCGATTCGTTAAAATTCATAATTCTTTCGGGGTATCTACAGCCTCTTTTAATGATCGCTTTCTTTCTGCCTGGATCATCAGACAAATCACATCATAATTAATCTCATCGTTATTAATCACATTAGCGGGTAGAATACCATCCAGGGACTTTGCCAAATTATTGAAATAATCTTCCATGACTTCAGGAGTCACTAAAACTCGGGCATGTTTGATATTTAGGGCAAGTAGGTGGCTCAACTCAGCTTTTTGCAATTTCAAAAAAGAAAATGCGACATCTTTATCTTGAAGACTGCTTTTGAGACAAGAAATTCGCCGCCCCTGTTTATCGAGATGAGGCTTGATTAAGACGTGAAGATCAAATCCATCTAGTGGAAATCCCCTCTCAGGATTGACAGCAAGTCTTTCAACAAGAATCTGCTCAGTTTCTGCGTCTAACACATGTTGTCCGCCTTTTGTTCTAATTCTCTTCCCCAGCTTCACGTGTCGAAGGATGGGGGGGGGGGGGATTTTGGCTAGCCAATAAATAAATAATTTGGCTAGCCAATATATAAATAATTTGGCTAGCCAATAAATATTTCTCCGTCATTCTGTACAGTATGCAGTGTTGCCAGGGGGAAATACCACCTTTTTACCTTAACTGGGATCTGAGCTAGAGCCATTTCAATCTTGCAACTGATTTTTGTTGTGATTCACCCCTGAGTAGTGATTCGCCCCGTTTTACATCGGTAGGCACTACCTACATTTTCCGTAGCCCCCTTGCCTCATATTGTAACTTTTCTTCGTCCTGCATCTTAGGTACCAACTACAGATAAGTAGGTACCTACCTGAAACTTTACAGATCTTCCTCGTGTACCAAATTCCAGAAAGTCTTTTCATTCATAATTTCAACCTTCAGTACATTAATATAGAACTTTATGTTATTTTTTTTAGAAAGATGTAAAGCAGTAGTAATCAGAGGTCCATGCACCAGTTGGACCCAAAAATGGTACTTCAATCAGACAATTCAGGTGCGTTCAATCTGTATATTTATCCTAGTTCCAAATATTGATAATCTTTACATTTGCCAGATTTACGTGGCTTCAGTAAATAAAAATTGTGGGTGCCTACCAAACTAGCACAGTCCCAGATTCAGAATTTTTAAGATTCCATCTTCTGACCTGCGGTCTACTACCTCTTTTGTAGCTAGACGGATTGTGGTCCGCATTTTAATCTATATTGAGTAGGTACCATCTACATATTTAACCTCCACCTTTCGAATCTAAATTATAATATTATAAAGCAGATTCCTAACTGGCAGTTGCCTATTCATTTTAATGAATATATTGTTACCCATTAACCGTTCCAACCTCTGCTTATTGAATGGTATGATTCTTCCAAAGGTCTGTCGAACGTTTGTATACGGTGGCTGCAAAGGAGAAAACGTTTTCAACACTGAAGCTGAATGTCTTCATTATTGCATTGGAGGGGACCGTAAGTAACATTTTCAAAAAATAAAGTCTTCTGAACTAAGTACCTACCTACCTTCAGCTTGAGACTAATCTTTGATAAGTAGGTATACCTATCAACATTTCATGCAGGTACTTTGGTGTCATCATTGCAGGTATAGGTAGGTCCCACTCAACTGGATCGAATCATTCTACTCGTAAAATGATAAAATTGTGTCCATCTACTTAGCTGTAATTAATATGAACTTGGTGTAAGGAGCAAGAACTTTGTATTTCCACACTACTTTTTTGACATTATTGCTAGATATTATGTAATTCGCATATTCTTTATATACAGAGTGCATCATTTGAAAGTTAGAATACTTTGGAATATTTCATGTCGTTTCCAACAAAAACTCGAAATCCGAAGTAGGTATTTGCACTGTTAATTGATACCGCCTGTACCCTATAGCCAAAGTGTTGAAATGATTGATTCCACTTCATCGTGAAAAATTAATCTGGCACTAAATTAAATCGGCATTTGATTTGAATAAATTGCCAATAAGCGTTACAAAATCTGCTCATTATAAGTAAATAATATTTAAACATTGTGACGAAAGTAGCTTCATCTCAGCCAACAGTAGGTAGTAGGTGGTGAGAAATTTATTCCGTGTACACATCTTTCTACTTATTTCCCCTCCTTTCAAATACGTACAAATCGAACACGCCGCTGCCATATACTTTTTGTTGGTTTAGATGTTTCTTTCGGCTCTAAATTTAGAGCCAAGTGGTTTCAAAGAATGAATACTACCATCTTTGTGTGTGCGTGTGCATGCTTGCGTGTATGTGTTTTCAAATAATACATTAATTTTCCTTTTTACTCCCCTTATAGTTTACTTGTGAATGAGACAAATATTTGTATCAATAGAACCCTTAGATAACCATAATATTTTACTTTTTTTTCCAGACACATTACCCCCCTATTTGATGCCCTCCAATGTGAGCACCGAGCGAGAATACGAAAGTTGGATTCCTACCACAACTTCCAGGCCTCCTGTCCCACACAGTGATCGGGGCAAAGAACTGACTTTTCCTGAAACAGGATATCAAACTGTTTTTATGATGGCCCAAAGTAATGCTTTCATACAACTCGATGGTGTTCGGATTCCAACGTTCCAACTTAGGTAAGTCTTTTGTCATTGAAACAATAGTTGACTAACAACTTAGGTACCTATCTATGCTATTTGCGTAGGTTTAAGCTTTTAAGGGACTGGTTATTATGTGTTGGGTCAAACTGAATAGGTTGTCTTTATGACCAAATGTTTATTTAATAATTACTAACTCAACTTGCCTTCAGGAAAGATTGAGTACAATTATAGTAGGTCGAGGAGAAGACTGTTTACTTATGCAGCTGACAAGCTACACACACAGTGTCTGGTGAATTTTCAGAGACATTTTTGGAAAAACCCGCGAGAACGTGGATTTAGAAAATAAAACAATAATTCGCTCTCTCGTGTTGACTGCCCTGTGCCTCTGCACGCTCCGCCATGTTAGGGAGAAGAATCCTCACTTTATTTGAAAGATCGTTTCAATAATAAAGAGTTTCTCGTGAATCTCGTGAATCCTGTCGCACTCCCAAAGGGACACGACTAGGGGAAGGATCATGAATACGAAACATTTCAACGCACTAATCACTGAACTAATCGGCAAAGACCGGCACCTTTTTTGCCCTAGAATTGGTTTGAAAAATAAAAATAAAGATACTGCAAACAAATTCCCATCTAGTGCGACGCACAGCCGAAGGAACAATGAAGATTTGGGGACTGCGGACAGTGCAGCAAACATGACCGGGCTGAATGTCGGTCGGCATAACCTCCTGCAAGGCGCCCATCCCCCTAATTTTTGAATTTTCTCTTTAAACTGGCTCTGTCCGACGCCGTGGCTGGGGGCCACTGCGTTGTTAAACCACCCCCTAGTGCCTCTAGATATAATTAGTGAATACAATTTTATGGCAATTGGAATCTCTAGTTTAGTCTAATTGATGTAGATAGTTACCACAAAAATATGGTTGCCACAATTGATATTGAAAAAATACATTAATATCAATAGTATTGCTTCAATAGAGAAAATGAGAAACAGGATTATTCTTGACAACCTAGGAGGAGATATGATGATTTGAAACAATTGTTGACAGTAGAGTCTTCCTAGTAGGTCCATTCATATCGATGTGATTGGTGGTAGGTATCCAAGATGCGAGTGGTACCTATGTACGAGTATTATTGCCCCACTTTATGGGGATACGACTGATCGTACCGTAGCATAAATAACACCACTTTTCGGTTAGCATTCACTGTTGCTTTCCCTAGATCTAGTAGATAACACACGTGGTATCGATACAGAATATTCTACTAGGATTTTTTCTAGTCTTAGAACCTGTAAGGAATCAGGTGGAATACGAAATGGAGGCCTCACAAAGAAGCCTAAAATGACACATTTTCAAATTTTTCTCCAATGATTCCAAAACCGTGTGCCCTATATAAATTTTCATATGCACTAAAGTTGTAGTAGAAGAAAAAAGCCACTCGACCCCTGAAACTATAAATTACCTGCTGAAATAAGGAAGTTACAAACTATCGATATGGGGCTAATTTTGGGTGAGTTCCTCCTCCTCCCGTTCATTCTAGAATATTGTACCTAGTTATCCCCCTGGATAGGTACTACGTTTTCTATTCATGAATTGTTGTATAAAATGAAGGTGTGACTGCTACGATACTGGCAATTCGCCTTCGCCTAGCTCTTCAATAACTGCTGAACTAACAAAATCGTCATCAGTGACCCATCCTACATCTGGATATGGCTGTTATTGTTCATCATATTTACCAAGTGAATTTCCCCACTTATCCTTAACAATTCTTACTACTTACCTAATATTAATTGTAATTGAGTAAAATTATACAGTTCGGAAATGAATCCAACATCAAGGCGATTCTAAAAAAACCTTCGTTGTTTTCTTTTAATAAATTTTAATTTAATTTCATGTGAAATCTTTCATTGTTTCATTTACATTTTGCTTGCAAATTGATAAAGACTTTTGTCATTTATGCTTAGTTTAATTTTTATGTACATCTTGTTTACAATAATGAATAATTTTCAGGATGAGCCGAGAAATCTCATTCAAATTTAAGACACGTCTACCTCATGGCCTCCTAGTATACCATAGTATCAAGAACCGTCCAGAAGGGCTCAATCCGTATGCTCTCTATGTTATTGTGGAGAAGGGACAGCTCAAAGTAGTTCACGTTTTTGGAAAAACATCCACCTCTGTTATAGTTGGTGAAGGTAATGACAAGCCTTATCTTTATCGGACAATCCATATTTCAGTCCACAGTTCGCATGTTGCTTGTTGAACAACTTCAAAATAAGATAGTCGCACAAAGAACTTCACAAGATGCTTCGTTGTTTACACTTGTATTCCATCATTGCCCTTTGCTGGTAAATAAAAGTGTGGTAGCAGAAATTGTACCCACATCTTCTCTCAATCCTAAGTACAGAAGCCCCTGGACATATGGTCTATGTTCACTTTACCATAATAGTTTATCTAGTTCCATTGTTGGACTCGTAGTTAGAAATTGGTAGCTCGAGCGAAACGGCTAATTGCAGCTAGAACAAATCTTGTTTTTGGTTTGACTTAGTACGTAGGTACCTACTCAAATAGAATAGCAGAAAAAGCCACGCTGGTGTAAAAACCAGGGGATTTTATTGTCTTTTCAAAGTTGTTACGTAGACTTGCAGTGCTGTTGCTCTGCACTGCCATGTTTTGGACTACATAGGAACTAGTTATAGTTGTCAACTTGAGGTTAGTTTTTTGTATTATTTTATAGGATTTGTTGTCATTTATTTATCTAGGTACTGTAAATCATTTTTTGTGTATAGTGGCTATAACTTATCAATAGAGTAGGATCAATTGATTTGATAAATTAACGCGATGAGTGTCTGGAATCCACCTCTATGTGATACAATACTGATAGTTCTTTACGTTATTGTTTACGTATTTAAACGTCATTTACGTATTATTAGGTAGGTACAGTGAAACCTGAATGTATGGGATCTCAAGGAACCACAATTGTTTTTCCTTATATTCGGGTTTTTTTCGTATCCAGGTTTCATTATATCCAGATTCCACGATTCGAAAACTATGAGGAAACAGCGAAATATTATACAACTGCCAATCTCAAGTGTAAAATTATACCGTAATAGTTAGAAACAGCATGCAAAGTTGTCTTATTCTTTCTGCTTCGGATAATAAAACTCAGTTACCTCCTACTAATTATTTGATTTCCAGCATTGTTTAGTTAAATAAGATTTGAAGCTAGTATTTAACATTATTTCAGGTCTGAACAGAGATCGCTGGCACAGTGTAACAGTAACAATCGACGTGAAAGAGACCAAGTTGAGGGCTAAAGTTGATGACCAACGTCATGAAGTCAAGATCCAAGGAATGAGGCATAGAAACTACGGGGTATCCACTGATCTAACTTCTGTCGTCCTTGTTGGAGGTTGGTAACAGGTACATTCCTTTCCCCTTTCTAACCTTACTCTCCTCAAGTCGTCTCTATTTTCTCAAACGTATGTGTCTAGCAGTTTCTGCTGCCTATTTCTGTAATTGGTCCAGAACTGTTAAACATTTACCTTACCTCTTACCATTAGAATCACAAGGGGTCTCTTCTGATCCCACCATGTCACAGTGGTTCAGAAACACCTTTTTCCTGGCCAAAAATCAATAAATCGAAAGTCTTTGGAAGGAGTAGTTTGATATCCGGAGCTGTTGAGAGTCACTAACACAGGTTCCAACTGGTATAAAATGTTTTCTCGTTCAGCAACGCTCAATGAATCTTGCGTTTATATATACAAGTTACAAGCTAGTTTGTATATACTAGCTACACTGTCGGTTCTGCTCAAAGGTCTATCATATGCGGGGCTATCACTTATATTTTGACTTTTCTCTCGAGACCAAGTTCCGATACTGCATAGCTACCTACTTACCTATGTCGTAGAATGTCACGGTTCTTTTACTAATGTCGTTTTGTATAAGTATGTAGTCAATAGGCTCCTTCGTACATTTTCATACTAGCTAGTTTGTCATTAGTGCATATGAGGTTGTCCAGGCGAGTTCGTGATTTTTTTTTTTTTTCTTGAAGTCGTCATCATGGGCAACGTTTCGCAAGGTTGGTTGAATTTTTGTGTGTTTTAATAAATCAACTAGAAATATTACAATTTCACTATGCTCATTTTTGATTTCGAAAAGCAATTACTTGCGGGGTCCGCAGGGGATTGCGACGAATTTGGTGCCTAATGGTTCTCAAGTGTGTGTAGAATGAGATTTAATAACAATTGGTTGCTACTAATTGCTACCCAGAGGTTCAGATCATTAAATATCTTGAGATTTGTTAGGCAACATTTTAAGAAAAAAACGATTCTAAATGGACAAAATTATTTTGTAGAAGTTGGACGAATTTTGAAAAGTTGTAGAGGAAGATATTCTGCATCAAACGAGACCACCGCTAGATCTCTAACTTTTTCCCTCGATTTTTGGCGATTTTTCAACGTGCTGTAGACTAGTAAGGAAGTCCTCAGCAAGTAAGTGGTAGATCACGAGAACTTCAAAAAATCGCCACAAATCGAAGAAACGGGTTAGAGAGCTGGCAGTGGTCTCGTTCAATGCAGAATTTCTTCCTCTACAACTTTTCTTTCGTACAAAAAAAATTTAGGTCAGTTCCAAAGGTCAAAAAGTGAGAAAAATTGTCAAAAATCTATTTCTTGGGTCGAAGAAGCTATTTTAGGTATAGGGACATGGGGTATACTCGGAATCAGCTCGAAATGTTCTATAATAATAGCTAATGAAATATTTTTGCCCACCTAGAATCGGTTTTCGGCCCACTGTGCATGGGTGGGACTTGACCACCAGTTTTTAGGTTAGGGCAACATGAGCTTTGTACTTGAAGGTTCTGCTCAAAGGTCTACCATATGCGGGGATCAAATATATTTTGACTTTTCTCTCGATACCAAGTTCCAATACTCCATAGCTACTTACCTATGTCGTAGAATGTCACGGTTCTTTTACTAATGTCATTTTATATAAGTATGTAGTCAATAGGCTCCTTCATACATTTTCATTTATAATGATTTATTTTATTTCATACATTTATTTTTCATTTATTTATATAGTACATTTCTTTAATTGAAAGTAATTTAGTGAGCGTTACCTGGAATATACAGGGTAGGGATCACGGTAAAAGGGGTGTGGATGTGGCATCGCAGCGGATCCTCTGACGGAGCTGCCCCTTTTACTGCTGCTATGGCAGTTTTAATTTCTTAAGATTGAGTGAATCAAATCTTGAAATACGGCCGTTACTACACATAATGAATACCACCCCAAAAACTGTTACATATCAGAATGACTCACATTATCGAGTGCCGAGACCAGGGATGAGGGTTTATGCAATGGTTTCGAGTTGCCATCACCAAAAAATAATACGGTTCTTACCACTTTATATAGATACCTACCTACTTATATGCAATTAACAGAAAACACAATGATAATATGTGGGTAGGTACAGTATTATTTACTATTATGTAATATAAGGTGAAATATAACATACATACATGTTACATATAATAATTGATACAAAATATATACACTTGAGCGCTCCCAATTTATTGTTTTGTGGCCGATTTCCCGTCTTTTATCCCGTTTTTGTAGATTTCTTTTTTAGTTTTTCCTCCATGTTTCGAACATTTGAACATTTCACTGGAAAGAATGTCGTGTTGGACAAAGTATATCACTAGGAAGTCGTTGATACAGTGTACAATATGTTAATTATACATTTTTAAAGTTTTGAAAACGTTCGGATACTTGTTGGCATAACGACCGTAGAACTTCGCAAATTCTGATTAAACATTTTCAAGCAGAGGTCGAACAGCTTTAGTAGATACCTAGGTAACCTCTGAAGATGGTTTTCAACCAGTTTTTCTCTGGATCGGGAAATTGTTAGTTTGAGCGTCTTTCTGGAAATTGTATTTTCACTCTAAAAGTAAGGTGTCCAGCGATCATTAGTAGTAGCGATGTTAGTGCTATCTGTAGTTTCCCTAATTTTCTCAATAAGCAAATTTTTTAGACATAGGTTGCTCTCTAAAATACTCCTTATTATTGTTTCTCGTTTCAACACGACTACTCCGATCAGATATACATGTACTTGGAATGTTCTGTTAGGAATGTGGAAATGGGGTTCAGCATTGGGCTTCAATGCGAATTTTAGTAGTAAACCCATTAACTCATTCTTCCGATCACGTTTATAATCTTTCTGGTGTCCAATATGATTGGTAAATTCAGCAACACCCATCAAACCGTTTTAAAATAGCATTCTGTACATACGAATACAAGTCAACTTTCCAAAAGCTACATTAAAGGAAGGGCCGGAAGGGAGAGGGTCCTCCGTGACGTAGATGCCTTTCTTGGATTCCCCAAGCGCTCTGCTCCATGACCTCCACCGTGTTTGGTAGGTAGGTAACTTATAGTATGGGTTTCATGAATGATGTTTATGAATGATTTATTACCACTATTTATGCATATGATAGGTACTACCTACCTTATCTTTTTGAAGAAAAGACATTGCGACACACAGTTGGTATCTACTTATTCTTTGAGAGGAACGAAGGTAACTTCTTCATCTTCTTTAATTAAGTAGGTAGTTCTGCAGTTCATCAGGCTTGCTATGTTCAGTTTTTTTATGCAAAAAAATCTACTTTATACATTATTATCTAAGTCAAGCTCATTTCTCATTTTGTTTATTATTTTTAATCAAGAAAAACAACATTTTAAACCTCCCCCTTGAAATTTTTTGGGTTGAGTTTTAAGGTTCCCGTAGGTATCAACTAGGAATTGATTATTTATTGGTCATTCCGAGGAGAGGGCGGGGTGTTGGTGATATCGAAAATAAAGATATTTTTAGTCGATATGTATTGAAATATTTGGTACTCAAGACACAATATCGTATCGAAATAAATTTAGATATTTCGTAGTTCATACCATCCCTATCCACTGACTTTTGGCCTCATGGCCTTATTATTCTCCAGCCTATTTTATACTCAGAAACTTGCAGAGATTTCTAATAATTAGCTGATAATTACCGGAAACAGCTTTGAGGTGCAGGATAACAACTGAACTATTTAATATTTGCTATGAACGCGCTATTCGTGTGTTATCGCGTGTGAGAATTCATTGGTCAAAATGTTCGGTGATTTTCTCAGGTGCTTCTCAAGTTTTGATTGACGTTTAGAATTATTCGAAGTTATTATTTTTTAATTTACGTTTTACCATCTCTTGGCACCTCTGTGCACTTCTAGGACTGAGCCCAGAAGAGAAGTTACATGGTGTTAAATACATCATTGAATCTTTTGTTGGTTGCATCAAAGACATGACTTTGAGTGCAGGAAGCACTGTGAAAGATCTTGAGCCAATCAAACCTTTGATCGCGACGAAACATGATAACGTTTTGGAGGGTTGCATTGACAAGTAAGTCAAACTTGTAGTTATATTTATTGAAGTTAACAAGAAATCAGCCATCTTTTTTCCCTAAGAATTTTCTTCATTATCACAGACGCTTAGACCGCGTTAGTGAGTTCAACTAAAGTACCCATGAGCCTTCCAGTATTTGATCTTATTTATTGTAAACGTATTTTTTATGCTCTTCAACGTTGATTACAATAACGACTACGTGGCTAATGTAACATAAATGATTTCTGACCACTCAACCCACCAAGACTCAAGATTTATGTACTATTTCAGGTGTAGAACGAAGGAAAACTTATGCTTTGTTGGTAGTATGTGCATCAATCATTACAACCATTTATCTTGTGACTGCTTTGGTACTTACTATGAAGGAGAACAGTGTGATATATACAGTAAGTAAAAAATGCGCCCTTATGACTTAGCTGTGTATAATTTTGATAGAGATGAGTGCATTTCATTATTGCAACCTGTTTTGATTTTGTTTCGTGTTGTCAGCAGGAAAATTGAGTTTCAAATCGTATTTATTTCCCCTAATTTTTTAGCATTCAGGTAACCTTAATGTCATCTGATTGATGCTCTTCCTTTCTGCACGTTTGGCAAAATTTCAAAAATAACAACAATAAAATAAATTATTGCAGGGGCTTCAAAACTTTCCGGAAATTGAATTATCAAGAGTGTTCTTCATCAAAATCCAGTTCAATAGTAGATACATTCTTAACGGCTGCTGAATTTCAACTTTTTCATGATTTATACCATTCCTGACCTTGTAATCGAAGTAAAAAAATCCTTTCTTTCGGGAAAAACAAGGATAGTACAAAACATTGTCTGTCACAAAAATTGCTTAATTTTCAAAAACAATTAGGTATTCAAATGAAGTTATATTCAAATATTGAGTAGGTACTACTATTAGATTCAATTTTAAAAAACGGTCGAATAAATTGCGAACCTACTTTCAGCATCTTATATTCAGTTGGTCTGTTTGTTACCTACTAATTTATAAATTTCAGTTCACGAGGAATTGCTCAAAACGTGATATCTTTGTCAAATTCAAGGCTCGTTAATTTCTGTTACACTTCATTTTGTTGTTTGTTAACTGCTTGAATGTTTCCCCCAAAATTGTATGATATTATTTTCTCTTCCTGGGAGTGCCTTTTTAACGTATTGACCGAAATTGAACTTATGAGGGTATTCAAGTACTTATCTTGAAAACAAACTTTGACACCTTAGGAGTGTTGTTTTGAGAGTTTTTTGTCCAGTTAGTGGAGGCAAGACTACTTAAGTGTTTTATCCTTCACTCGCCGACGGGTTTTCAGCCTAGAACTGAATACTGATTAGTATGCCAATTCACGCTCTTCATCTTCCATCAGTCGGTTCCTCAGTCAGTGACTAACCGTCGAATTAGGTAAAACGCTTAGGGAAGAGTTGATCCAAACAGCGGCCTCAATGAAGTGTTTCTGCTCATTGTGAACTTCCACAAGTCATCCACCTTGAGCTTCTTGCTACGTTATACCTATTCCAATTTTATAGTTCAATTCCAGGATTATGTTCAATTTTATCGAATTTTGATGTAAAAATAACTCCAGAACTCCAAGATGGTGACTTCTTTGCTTGCAGCTGCCACCATTCTGACCCTTCGAGGTTCATCATTTGTATCATATCGTGTCTACGATTGGAAGGATCGAGTGCATTCTTCCGCTAATCGAATCGCCCTTCATTTCAAGGTAAATTTCCAAGCATATGTAGTTGAAACAACTCAAAACCATGTCAATCATTTCTTACTCAAATCGTTAAGATGAAGTCATAATCGCCCTATGATATTTAAAACTCATCTGAGGTTACGTGTACTCAAGTTAAATCTCCTGCCTTAGGAAGATAAAGCAAATAGTTTGAAGTTCGGGGACTGGAAGCCATTCCACCATCACCTTGGGATTCCTAATGATTTAACTGTGGGCTTAAATATAAATTTCTGGTATCACGTTACATAAATCCAACTTGCTACACAAACATTATAATCCTGGTTTCTAAATCAGGAATTAAGACAGAATATCACGCTAAATATGGATTAACTACCACCTCCTAGGTTTTATAGGGGCACTTCCTTTCATCCCATTCTTCCTCCTCATCCTGCAACTCCCCTTATCCCTAGAGCCGGCGTCGGGTAAACCTGGGCGTCCTCCCCACTTTTTATATTATTTTTTTTATTTTTAAATTTAATGGTGTGCCCCCTCCGCCTTTGAGGGGAGGTTTGTAAAAAAAAAAGTGAGTGTGTGCGTGTGTCATTCCAGGCGATAACCCTCCTTAAGATTGAGATAAAAATTCCGTTCTTTCGCCAAAAAATCAAGTTTTTCAAACGAAAGGATGAATTCGTTGGCCAGCACTTTTTGAGCACATTAAATTGGTCAAATTTCAAAAAATTACTAAAAACGGCTAAAAATCGTTAAATTTATAATTTTTTGCAGAATATTGCTCAAATAAAGTTTATTAACTATAAAATAGAACATTAAAAATGTATGTACAACATTATGCTGAAAAATTTACTTAAAATTCATCAAAATTTGCCAAATATATTTACTAAAACTGCAAAAAAAGCTAAAAATTCAAAGCCTCTGTTTAAATAGGAGATTATTATTTAGAATTCCTTTTTGCCATAAAATGAATAATAGTTAACAATTTCCTTGTACTCAAAAAGCCCAAATTTCAAAACAATTTAGCATTATACAACACGATAATTTACGAAAATTCGCTCAAACGATCATGCTGCATGACTGGAACTTTCTTTTCAAGCACATACGTTTATAATAATCAAGAAGACATGCTGTGGGTATCAATTGAAAGACATACCTAATCAAAATTTTGGATACTATGCTGAGTAAAATGATTGGATTGAATGCGTTATTGAGATATCTCCATTTTACATATTGGCATATATGGACCGTAGTATAGTACATATTTTACATATTTAGACGTACCTATTATAGTAGTTTTGTGTACTATACCATTCAGTGTATCACATAAAGTAACGATTGTCTTTCAATTGATACCCACAGCTGGACTTTTTGATTAAAGTATATTTTACATACTGGGAATGTTGTGCGCAGTCAACAAAACCCAAATCTCACGTCATACCAGTTGAAATGCAGCTTGAATCTAGATCTGCTGGCATCAGATCAGGCGATTTTGATATATCCCCAGTAAAAAGGGAATAAAATTGCTGCGCACACCTGCCCAGACACCTCACCTCAAAAACTCTTGTGAAATCTGAGAAATGGCTGATTGGATTTAAAGCTCCTGCTGTATGTACTTGCTTTCAGACTCATTTTGACGATTCAGCCCTTTTCTATGCTAGTGGAGAATCTCCTAACCACCATCATATAGCAGTTTCTATTGTAAATGCAACAATCGCTGTAGATGCTGATTTAGGAGGCGGGAGTGTTGTGACTCGTGTGGGTGAGGAGGTTACTGACAACCAGTGGCACAACCTAACGATTCTGCACAGAAATAATTCAGTTGCTGTGTACTTAGATGGGAATGTGACCGAACTGTTACTACCTGGTGTCCACCGCCATCTGTATATTGACCCTGAGATATATATCGGTGGGGGCCCCGAACTTCATAAGAGAAAAGGTACGTATCTGGAGGCCTGATTACAAAACAAAATTTATTTTGTTGACTTAAATTTACACCTGATGAACTTTGCTATTATGGGCCTCTGTAAAGGTTTTGTTAATTCCTAATTTTTTAGCTATTTAAAGTTCGTGTTACTGATTAAAAATATAATTTAGTCAGTTTATTTGTTTATTTATTTATTTTTTTTTAAAGATTAATTATAAATATAACATATTTTTTAAGTGATGCCTATCCAATGTTTCGAGTGTAATCAAAGTGATTTTGAACTAATTTTTGTTTTCATGTTACTGGTGAATCCAAGGAATATTAATTCATTCCAGGATTGTACTCCACAAATAATTTCGTTGGCTCTCTGAAATATGTATTCTACAATGACGTATCCATCCTGTACGAGTTGAACAAGACGAATCATAAAGTCCATTACATTGGAGTGCTAGAACCTCTGTTCCAGGAAGAGGATGTAAATGTGATCCCCATGACATTTCCCTTCCCTTCGAGCCATTTTGCTTGGAAAGTTGACAACCGGGATAATTTGAGTATGGAATTCGAATTTAAGAGCAGCAAGAATATTGCCGTACTTGCTGCTTCAACTGTCAATAATGACGTAGGCTCGTGGGTGGTGAGTTAATCATTCTAGTATCATTGATAACTACGTAAATTGGACAACTCCTCATCAACAATTTTTCTTCTGAATATCAGCTTCCTGCTTGAATGAATTATTTAATTTTTCAGTAGATTGCATTCGTAATGTATTGCTTATATTTCAGCTTAGAGCAGTCAATGATGAATTACGATTTGAACTTACACCTGATGTTGGAAAGAATTTGACGCATCTCCTAGCAGTCAAGTATGAACCCAAAGGAGCTTGGCACACTGTAAGTGATGATTTCCATGTATGTACACAAACGTAATCATGTTTTTTTTTTTTTTCTAAGTCATGAACTACTACTATTTTTCTACTGCGTTTACTGATGGACATTATTTCAATACTGCTTATGTAGTTGGCTTTATTCGGCTAAGTAAATTACCTACCTGTACCAAAGTACCTACCAATAAATGAAGCACTTATAATATGTGCTTAATAAAAGAGTGCAAATCATCGCAGGTGTAGATTGCTGGTTTGGGTTTACTAATTCATTTGTATTTCGTTACTGATTCAATCATGTGCCAGGTAGAGCTGATTTATGCCCGGGGTGAGGCGAGACTCGCTGTGGACCGCCACCGACAAAAAGCTAAAATCAGTGGCAGAATTCAGCTTGGTGATAAAATCGTTGTAGGCAGCACGTACGCTAGAAAATCCAACATCGGTACGTAAATAATTAATTTCGAATTTTTTCATTTACTTCGTTTATCTAGCTTACTTACTTTTACTTGCTTAGCTTAGACAATTTAACTTTGTCGTTTAATTTTAATTTGTAATTTAATTTAGCCGTAATGTCATAATATTGTGTAGGTTTGGTGGGTTGCTTGAGGGAAGTAACTATAAACGATGTGGCTGTGGAACCCCGATTCATTGTCAAATCTAACATAACTTTTGGCAAGATCTCGTTGGACAATTGTGAGCTGGTTGACCCTTGCAAACGTCCAAACGCATGTGAACACAATGGGAAGTGTTCAGTAAAGGATGACCGCCTCACGTGTGACTGCAAGGACACCGGCTACATTGGGAAAAACTGCCATTTCGGTAAGACCAGAAACCCCACTATCATAACTGTTAACGTTCCAATCATGCAGCATGATCGTATGAACGAATTTTCTTAAATTATCTATCGTATTATAATTGATGAACAAACGAACTTCCTTAGTGAAGTTCATTCATAATTATGTCAGGGGCACCAGAGGGTGGTTTAACAATGTAGTGGCCCCCAGCCACGGCGTCGGACAGAGCCAGTTTAAAGATAAAATTCAAACGGGCCACTACATTGTTAAACCACCCTCTTGTGCCCCTAGATATAATATGTTAAATTGTATTGAAATTTGAGCAATTTCAGTAAAAAGAAATTGTTAAAAACCAATTTTATGGCAAAAAAATTCGTCCTAAATAAAATTTGGTGATTCAAAAAAGATTTCGGATTTTTAGGTTTTTTTTGCAGTTTTTATAGATTTTTTAGCAATATTAATGAAATTCAAGTACGTTTTTTTTTAGCATAATTGTGTCAGTCAGTCAGCCGGTAGGATCGTAGGTACCTTACTTTTTGATGATTTGGCGTCATAAATGACCCCGCGCATACGAAGAAAACGAGAAAACGAGGAAACTACTGACCCATCAATACCCCTTAGCATCATCTTGATTTTAGTTACCCCCACACAACATAATCTTGTTAAGTTTATGAATAACCTTCTTCTGTGTTTCAGCCAAATTCAGAAAAACTTGCGAAGAGCTGGCTTTGCTAGGGTACACTAAACCAGATGTTTACTTGATAGACATTGATGGCAATGGCAGGTTCCCTCCTGCTCACGTCAAGTGCGAGTTTCAATCTTTTGAGGACTCAACGAAGACTATTGTGGAGCATAATTTACCAAGTCAAGTTGTAAGTACAATCGAGGCATGTGTCTTGTGTGGTTGAATATCCTGAATGTGATTACCTTAAATGATGAAAGCAACTACCTACACATTGAATTTAATAATGGGATAACTTTTAGCGTTTAGTTGGAAGTCATATTTTCATAACGCACCCTGGGAGTGATACTGGTTTAAGTCCAAAAATGGCAGTTTTGAGTTATATATACTACTGTGTACATTTTGATGAGCTCTACATGCGGCTAGCATCGGTTTAATCATAGGACAAAAAGTGACCGGTAGAGAGCAGGATAAACCAGTATGATTCTGGTCAAAGTCTTAATCTAGCGTCGGGGAAAGGTCGGTCTATGTCAGTCATGTTCCAGCTGTCAACGAACGAAGATGGAAAATTCGGTGTTAATAGTGGTTCATCCCGACATAAATCACTATCGATGCGACAAACCAGGTATTTATCCTTTATTTTTACAGCAATACTGGTCTATTTCAAGAAGTACCGCTATTGAACCAAGGAATATCAAGTTTCTTCGTGTTTTTCACTGTTGTACCGGTACATATTTTGCAATGCACCACTATTCGCCCAAAAGATTAGTAGTCGTACTGAGGCAACCTGGTGATTAACTCGCGATGTACCAATATTGAACGAAGGAAAAAATCAAGGTTTGTTGTGTTTTACCGTGTTAGTGGTACATCATAAGATTTTTATAATTATAATTATGTTAATCAAAAACAGAAAAGTGGAGAAGCTAATTAGAAGTAGGGCAGTATAGGTAGATGGTATATGCATGACACAGACCAAAAAGAACCGAGAAAATATGAATGGTGTGTCTGTAGTACGCCAACAAAGTCACAAAAAATCTTTAAATGCGATTTCCCAGAATTCATGTTTTTGGACTTAAACCAGTATCACTCCCAAGGTGCGATAAATTCTGTTCGCCTCAATCCACTAATAATCAAACAAGAATAATGCAATCCATGAGCAAGTCGGAGCACGAATTCGAAAACGATATCATCCTGTCAATTAAACCAACAATTGGGTTCTTTTGTAGGATGTGAGAGGAGCAACGGAAACGGATTTCAGCTATACAATCACGTACAGGGAGTTCACCTCAGAAATGCTTCAAGAGCTGATTTCGCATTCTCTCTACTGCTCTCAGTACATCAAGTACGATTGCTACAAAGCACCTCTCGAGCTCCATTCAGCCACTTGGTTCGTCTCTGCGGCCAACAATGGAACTGTTGACTATTTGGGGAACGTCAAACGAGGATCTTGCCCTTGTGCCGGTAACTACACGCTACCTAGTTCCAAGCTTACTGATGCACCGAATGTAGTTATTTGACAGTTAAACCTTCTATTCTCCTAATCGTAATACCGGTCAAAAATATTAAAAGTTCCAGTCATGCAGCATGATATTACGTGCGAATTTTCATAATTTTTCGTTCTATATTAAGTAATGTTAATTTGAATTATATTTATTTAATCATTAAATATGAATATTATGACAAGAAAACAGATTTCAGCTTTACAATAATTTTTTTAAAATTTTTATCGATTTTTTAAAGTGTTTTTTGATTAAATTCAATTAGGTACGTATTTCAGCATAAATTTGTGCTTACATATTTTAATATTCTTGCTCACTGTTGCTACTTTTTGTGGGTAATATTCTGATAACAAATTATAAATTTAACTTTTTATTTTGCATTTCTTGAAAATTGAGCATCCCATTCTTTCTTTTGGAATGCTTGATTTTTTGGCGCAAGAACGGGAACTAGGAAACTCATCAACAGGAAACTCTTCAAAAAAATCGTAGAACCCCATTTTTGATCAGTTTTCTACGTGGGGTGGAAACTCATCAAATCTTCATGAACGAGCGACTCATCGAAAAATGGTATCCAATAAATTTATCCGTTTAATTAAGTTATGAGTCAGTATAAATTTTTATCGACTAGAATCCAGCACTTTCGAGACACTCCTCAAAAACTACCTCGAAGGAAACTCATCAAAAATGGTGGTAGTAGTAGACGGATATTGGTCTACTTTGGGTCAACTACCTGCCATTGTTACAGCTCAACGCCACCATGAATAACTACCTGGCCAAAAACCTAACCTTCCAAATAATAGCCGAGACGTACTTACCCTTCTTTATGATGACGAAAGGCTCCAATTACCTAGTCTCTCTAATTTCATAAAAATTGTTCGATATCTTCACAAATAGTAATTGCTCACCATGCTTGTGTAGGTTCTCCTTTGTGATAGAACGACAGATCTTCGCTACCACATGAATGTTGAGTGATTTTAATGAAAACACCCAGTCAAACATATGATAGAAAATATCTACGTTTTATTTATTTTTCCAAATCTAATGCTATATACATAAGGAACCAGGGACTTATTAACTAAAGTAGTTACACTTGGTATACTCGAATGAAAGAGCATATAGCCCTACAAACCAGTACCATTCACAGTTGAGTTTACCTGGCCTGGGGTCTGAAGGCCTCCAAATCCGGTTACTTCCTTCACTTATAACGGTTGGGTCTGGCACACGGTGAAGCCTTCCGAAGGTTTGGTTTGATGACTTTCCTTTCGATGAGTTTCCCCTTACGAGCGTTTGACCAGTTTCCACAGGGGACAGGAAAGTCATCAAAAATAATTGTCAACTACTTTTCATCTTCCAAATTTATATCTGATTTCTATTTGAAATTCTTTTTGACGACTTTCCCTTCCATTCAGTTTTGACCAGTGTCCCACCCAAAGGGGAAACTCCTCAAAAAGCCTCGACCTCACGTTTTTGATGAGTTTCCGTTTGATGAGTTTGTAGGGACCAGCAAGAACGACATTCGTATCTCAAGGAGTGTTTTCATCTGGAATGACTTACAAATATATTTATATAGGGATATGAAAAAGCGATAAAAATGCCCGCAATCGTTTCAGAATGCCTCAAAATGAATTTCCTTGAAGAATACCTACTTTACTTTTAGACTTTTTGGAGCCATTGCAATAGCTTAATTTTCTACTAAAATTGGATAAAATTATTTTAACCTTCTCGAAATTTGCTGGTTTACATTTCTATAAGCTAATAGAGAAAAGATCTGTCTCTCTCCTTTATGCTGTCGCTTTCCTCCCAAACTATTATGCTAGTTAATAAAATTATTTTCCAACTATGGAGGTGCCTGCAGAAAAATCCGCATCTCAACAATTTATTTTCAATGGAGTTTTTTCCCCCTCAAGATTCTGGCGGATTTTGTTTCACTGAAACAAATAAAACCTTCTAGGTTGCTGCGTTCCGTAAAAGTTTGAAATTATTGGCATAATTAATTGCAATTAAAGAGATACAAGTAATTTGCTGCGTTTTTGTACGAATGAATTTAATAATTAAATAGATAATTATTATGGTGAACCGAATAGAACTTCCTTAAGGGCTTAAGGTTGTAATGTTACAAATTTTAAGAACACGCCTGCATTACTTTCAATCAACCCTAAGGGTTCATTTAAGAGTTTTCATGTTCAACAACTTATGAACTAAAATCACTTTTTCGTTTGGTTTTGATGTATTTTATTTCAATGAATCGAATCAGACCAACTGATTCTCTGAACGCGTCCAACGACACGAAATTCACTTCCCTTTCATTTTAAGGTAAATGGTATTATCTTTAGGTCACCAATTAACTTTGTATCCAAAACCTTTTGGTAAGAAAATAATGACGTACACCATGACGCGAAAAGGAAACACTGAAAAATAACATAACTTGTGTAGGTGATGATTTGCCTTTTGAAACCTTCTTGTTCTTGATGAATAATTTTATTAGGTTATAATATTCATCTGTACATAATAATAGGACAGTATTTTGCTTCCTAATCAAATAATATCTCTTCAAGAAAACCGTACATGCGTCAACACTGAACAGTCTTGCAATTGCGACATATCTGACGCAAAATGGCTCTCAGATGAAGGGCATTACATATCTCCGAACTCTCTGGGCATCACTCAAATGGTTTTTCTACAACAAAGCGATCTACAGGAAGATGCTCAAGGAAGAATCACATTGGGGCCTCTGGAATGTGTTGAAACAAGTTGGTTTTTAAATTTTTCTTTATTTTCTGATGTTCTATGGAATAACCTAGACTTCTATATACATATACCATATACCTAGTGGTATGTAACTACATAGAATAAAAATATTTGATTCGCAGATACCCAGAAGTATGTTGTTACCTTCACGACAAGTCAATCTTACATAGAGGTACCTGGTTGGAGAAAAGGGGACATAGCTTTTAGTTTTCGGACTACGGGAGAGAAAGCCATCTTGCTCTACCAGCCTCCTATCAGGCCCCATCATCCATCTTTTATGGTTGCATTGACTGATGGTATGTTTCTCTTATTTATGCCTACAGGGTGTTCAAAAAATAATGCCATACCTTTACGAACCTGTAACTTTAAAACTAAACTATAAAGAGTGACAATCTTGACTTTCCTTCTGTCATCGAGAAGGTAAAGATCTGAAGTTTTTGTTATCAAGAGACCCTGCTGCGAGCGTCCAATGTTATCCTCAAGAAATATTTAGCGTGAGTGCCATTACAGTATAATAGCTAGATGTTTTTTGTGTGGTATTAAGGGATGCCGTTTTCCGGCCTTTCTTTTTTTAAAAACTGCTGTCACTGGTACCACCAATGTGAACACTTCAGAATTCATTGATGTCACACCTTAAACAACTAGGTGGAAACTTTATTTCCTAGCAAGATGTTGCCCCATTGACATCAATCTGTAATGAACGAAAAGTATACACAGCAATGGGGGATCCAGAGAATCCTAAAAAGTAATACCTCACCTTGTATTTCAAACTGAGGGATCAGCCACCTTCGAAGTGTGTCCAAGTAAGTGAGACTCGACACTATAACTTCTTGAAAATTAAAAGGGCTGAAAGCAATCTCCCTCCTCCATGAAAAATCATGCTGCTACTATGGATTTCATGAGACGTTCTTAAGAATATTTCTCATTTGGGGTTGGTAGGCTTTCAGGTTTTCACATTAGGGTTTCGAAGGGTGAGATTCAGCAGCTTCTCTTGTTTTTGTAGAATTTATTGTACAGCTAAGCGCTTTCGCCCATAAGGCCTCGTCAGAGCTGTAAATGTCAATACACCCCAAGTACAGGTTTGTATTATTATAATATTATTGTATTAAGTCACCCAATTTAATGTTGTAGTGCAGATTTGCAGTTTGAATACATTATTATTATAGTTCCTATGTAGTGGGTCGCATGTCTTGCAGTATTTATTCAGTACTTGCAGTATAATACAGCACATTCTACAGATATTTTCCTTTCATTACATTTATACATTCAAACATAGTATTTATAATTACCTTTTATATAAGTCAAAGTGATTATTTGCTGCTAGGGGGACCCATCCTCTTATCATATACCACCTACCGATATGATAAGAGAATGGGTCCCCCTAGCAGCAAATTACAACTCTGACGAGGCCTTATGGGCGAAGGCGCTTAGCTGTACAATAAATTCTACAAAAACAAGAGAAGCTGCTGAATCTCACCCTCCACAACCCCTAAGATGAATATTTCTTGGTAACCGGTAAGAAAAAAAAAAACAACCGGAAGTCTGGCCTCCATTTTAATACTCTTGAAGTGATAGTGGATAAGCGCCAAGGTTGTTGCAAAAGCGCCAATTATAGAGTTCTGAAACTATTTCCTTTTCATAGTGAGTAGTTTAGTCAAGTCATTTTGGACCTGTTTAGACATTGGGAAAATATGAATAGGGACGTTTGGAGATGGTTAGGCATGGGCGGGGAGAGTGGTTCACGCCTTCATTTAGATCTCCAGACGTCCCTAATCATATTTTCCGAATGTCTTGACTTGTCTTGTATCCTTTATCTCCTCTGGAAGTAAAGAGCAGAAACAATCTCTCCATTCTGTTTTGTTGGCTGCGATTTCCCTAGCTTTGTTCCAAGATTTGCTTTTTCATCACAGATATAGTCGTTGAATCAGTCTGGGGTTCTTTCTCAGTTTCTGTTTCTGTAACAATGGTACTATTAAGGAAGAACGGGGTGTTGGCCCACAGTCTCCCAGCTGGCATGCGTGCACGCCGGAATTCCCTGACGGGAATTACAACCTTACCCTCCATGTCAAACCCCTACCACATGCCAGTGGCGTATTAAGCTCATCTGCCCCCACTGCCGTGGGATCTTTGACTGATAATCCTCCTTTGGAGCTGTTGGCATTTTCTTATTTTCAAATGGTTTTGGTCCACTCCAGGTTTCAAGTGCTCCCCATAACCCTCAAACATTCCTCGATCCACCTAGGATGATATGACCTGCCCCAAACTACGACAAATCCAAAAAGACAGTGACCACCTCCAAACCACTAACCTAACCTTTCCATGCAAGTGTGTAGATGTGCAATAGGTAAACCCCCCCCCCCCCCCCCCCAGGAATATTAGACATTTCCATGATTACTTGCTGGTGCTTTCAAATCATCGTTTTAGATATTGGGCCTGATATTGGACCTATCGTCTGAACCGCCTCCAGCCATCCCTAACCATCTCCAGACGTTACTAATTATATTTTTCCAATGTCTAAACTAATCCGATCTTTTAACCACAAATAACCTTTCCTACTTCAAGTGCGAGTGTTTAAATGTGTCATGATTACGTGCTCGCACTTTCATATTACCAGTTTTATGGAGATTTAAGAAGGGGTGGCGCTTCTCCATTGTTGTTTTTTCCTCTTTTGCAGATTGGCGATTTTACACTCATTTGTTTAGTTTATGGTTACAGATTTTGAGCGTTGGGATATTCCTTTGGAACAACCCTTTTTCGATCATGAATGGTGATTCAACCAAAACTAATTCAACCTAACTTTTTTCTCTCACTCAGATTTCCAGCTCACGTTCAACTTTACTTTGAACACGGGAAAGGCGCGTGAGCTTGAGGTCAAGTCTCAAAGGAAACTAAACAGCGGGGAATGGCAAAAGATTTGGATTGATTATAACGAGCATCACGTTCGGTTCATGATAAACACAGATTACCAGATGGTCGATTTGTTGCCTGAAGAAGAATTTGGGCCATTTGAAGGAAGTATGTTCATTGGTGGAGCAACTGAGTGAGTGCATCATGATACTTTTATTTTTCTCATACTTTTTTCACTCAAGGCAGCCGCATAGTGTGGACTATATTCGTATTTGAACATGTTTCCTATATCCACAATCTTTGATTTCATGTACCGCCCTCATAAACATTTAATTTATAATTTTCGGTCAGGTTTTGGGCCGTTTCCGTGTCTTTGCGATAGTTGATTATTTCTTTGTGGATCATAGGACTTTTCAAAAACCCTAATATTTAGCGAAAATTTGTCATGCCATTATTCCAGGGAACTATTGGAAGAAAGATCTGTGCGTCAAGGACTGATTGGGTGTTTTCGCGGCCTGGTCGTCAATGGAGAGATACTCGACATCTATTCTTACATGTCCGTTCATCTCCTGGAAATCATCAAAGACTGCAAACCTTCTTGTGATCCCAATCCTTGTAAAAATGGAGCCCGGTGCAAAGAGCTATGGAGCACTTTTGAGTGTGTCTGTGAAAGTAGATGGGCTTACATTGGTACATTCTGTGAAACAAGTGAGTTGTATTCCATAAAAATGAGATTTAAAAAATAATAATTAGGCATATATATCTATACTTGATGTGTACCTGCTTTTTATGCACCTAATATGTAATTACCTACCTATTTTTCCTCCACTCCTTTAACATTTTGCTATTTCTCATCTTGCATTTATATTTTTTACAGATATAAATGAAAACGGGATTACACTTGTTGTCAGAGACAGTTATATTCAAAAAAATTTCCTGATTGGCGACCCATCTAACGACACTGACAAAGATATGTTCAAGAGATTGCTTAATGAAACCATATTAATTAACATCAGGACCTACGACAATCATTCTCTTGTTATTCATGCGAATGACCATTTGAATAATTTTGTCCAGCTTTTCATTCAAAATGAAAGCACAGTTGTGTTTGCATTCAACTCCGGAGATACGATCTACAATGTTTCTGTTGAATATCCTGGTAAATAATGATTTTAAAATATCACTTCATTTGGTGTTGTTGCCTATCGAAGACAGGAAACTGAAAGAGTAAACATTAGTTAAGATGCCCTTGTGAGTAGGTTTGTAAATAGATATCTTGGAAAGCTATGACGGTTATAGAGTATAAACGGGTTCCAGTAGCTATTTGGTCAGTGAGGAGGATTTTCAGATCCAATCGCAGTTAGAAAAACTAACTACCTACTGCTTTTTATAATATTACATGTACTATTTTTATACCTACTAATAACTACTTCTTTTACAATGAGAGTTCAAGAGATTTGATAATTTTTGTTAAGGTGCCAATTTCATGATGAAATTGCCAGCTTAAACTGGAGAGGTCGCCCTTAAAAAAAAAATTCCATTCGTTTTCAATAACGCGCTTCAACTTGAAAAAAAAAGTTGGGTGTGGCACATAGCTTCCTCGTATCCGTAACAAGAATTTGTAGATCATTGAAATATTTTTAATGATCTTACAAAATGCTGTAGCAGGATATAGTAAATCAAGATGTAGAGTAAAACGTCAAAATCGATCAAGTAAGAAACGAGAAAATTATGCTTGATATAATTTTCGATAGCGCACACGCAGAGTGAAGTATTGATTTAAGAACAATAAAATTGATAGCTATTTACAGCCTAACCCGTGCAAACTCTAAAAATTTAATCAATTTCGAATGAAAACTGTAAAAATTGATTATAAAATCATGTAGAAATCGGTAGAGAATTATTATTTCGCCTTCACCCAAGTATATCTATCGAAATTAAGGGAGATCAGACAACTATGGCGTGAGAAAATGATGCTTAATGGAATTTTCATGTGCGCATGCGTAGAGTGATGTATTGATTTGGGAACAAGGAAATTAGTAAGGGGCCATCTACTCCCTGACCGGCACATTCCCCGGCTTACACACACACAGAAAGACATGGTAAGAAAGTCGTTTAGAATGGTCCAAAGAGTGGAAATGTTGACTTTAGAGGCAAACTTCAAAAGTGAAAATAATTATTCGTAGACGCTGAAGAAAACAAATCATAGGGAAGAAGAATTACATAGCATCCAAACGATTTGGAATAATTCTTTCTACTTATTTTTCATGGAACTATAAGAGTGTTATGGGGTTGTGGTGGTATGGTTGTTATAAGCGTTCGTAGAATATACTAACGCCAGGATTGACCTATTCGTTTACGCCTCTTAACTCGCTTAAATAATTATTCCCCCTATATCAAATAACTTGTGAATTTATAATTTCCAAGATACGTTTATGCATATATGTTGGTAGTGTAGATAGAAGTGTATATTATTATACCAGCGTAGTTTTAAAACACTTAGGAATTGTGTGGTAGCGTGCCTAGACAGTTATTAATAATCATCAACCAGGTGATCTGTTGATAGCAACGGGGAGGAAACTCCCGTAACTAGGAAGATAATCAGAGTAGGAAGTTTAGCTAATTATTATTGTATTATAATATAATTAAATTTTCTGTGCTAGTTATTTGTGTATTTGTATAAGTGTAAACAATCTATTCTAGACAGTTATACTACATGGTGGCAGCGGTATCTTGTTTTCAGTGTTTAAAAAAATATATTCAGTGTTAACTAAGATTTGAGATTATGGGTCCTAGGCGAAAGCAAGAATTTCCGTCAGAACCCAGTTCAGAACCAACACGGGAATCCACGTCGTTCATTTTCACTCCACCGGCGCCCTTTGATTTCAATAAGCCACAACTATGGGAGAGATGGTTAAAGCGGTTTGAACGCTACACACATGCATCAGGTTTAGATGAACAATCTGAAGAAAAACAGGTTACGACGTTAATATACTGTATCGGAGATGAGGCAGAAGACATAATCACTGCGACAAACTTGTCCGTTGCAAATTAAAAAAAATACACTACAGTCATTGAAACTTTTAATTCAGCGTTCATTGGTAAACGGAACGTTATCTATGAACGAGCCAAGTTCAACTCGCGGTATCAGCAAGAAGAGGAACTGTTCGAAACATTTTTGGCTGATATTTGATCGATGGTAGAACATTGCAACTTTGATGTACTCCGCGACGAATTAGTTAGAGATCGAATCGTCGTTGGCATAAAAGATAAAAAACTATCAGTTCAACTCCAAGAAGATTCTGATCTAACCCTAAAAAAAGCTATCCAGAAATGCAAACAAAGAGAATCTATAACAAAACAAGCTGCTGAACTTCAACAGATGAGCAGCGGGCCTTCACCAGTGGGAGTCGATCGGATCAAATCATCATTTAAACAAGACTATAGTCAGAAGGATCAACGTAATATGAATATGAACTGCTGGAACTGCGATAAACCTCGCCACCCTCGGTTTTTGTGCCCTGCCAAGGATGCTACTTGTCAAAAGTGTGGTAGAGTACACCAAGCTCTGCAAGGGTGGTCTAAGAAAAATTAATGAAGGTTCTAGAAAAATTAGAGAGCTTCGTCTATCAGGTAGTGAATCTGAAGAGGGGGTCGAAATTGCTTATCTTGGAGCAGTAGAAGTATCCAAAACAGACTCTAAATCTTGGATGGTTCAAATTCAAGTCGATCAACAACAAGTTAATTTTAAATTAGATTCAGGAGCAGATGTAACTGCCGTTCCCTGTAATGCATTACCTTCCTTACCTACTTTAACTAACGCAGACCGAATATTAAAAAATGCTGATCAACGCAAGATTCATGTCAGGGGAATGTTCTCTGCTAATTTGCATTACGGTGGATTAACTTTTCGAGAAAAAATTTACGTCGTTCCAGAACTCAAAGAGCCACTTCTTGGAGTTCCTGCAATTAAAGCTCTTCAAATAATAAAAGTCAGAAAGGAATCAGAATCAACGATCGGGGCTATCAAGACAGAAGAAGTTCAGCGAGAATACCCCGAGTTATTCAACGGAATTGGAAACATACAAGGTGACTACCATATCGAACTCAACGAAAATGCAACCCCTTATTCAGTCTACGCTCCAAGAAATATTTCAATACCATTACGCCCGTAAGTAGAATCTGAAATCAACAGAATGGTTAAGCTAGGAATTATAGAAAAAATTGAACAACCAACTCAGTGGTGTGCTCCAATAGTTCCGGTCATAAAGCCAAATGGCAGCGTTAGACTCTGTGTCGATTTTTCCGAATTGAATAAAAAGGTTAAACGTCCAAAAATTATGCTTCCCGATACAGAAGAAACCTTAGGTCAAATAGGTCAATCAACAATTTTTTTCAAAATTTGACGCTCTATCAGGATTTTGGCAGATATCCATTTCTCCGGAATCAGCAGAATTTACTAGGTTATTACACCCTTTGGACGGTATTTTTTTAAGCGCCTACGGTTCGGAATCACCTCCGCTCTAGAATTTTTTCAAAACGCTATGTTTAACCTGTTGACAGGAGCTGAAGGGGTTTTATGTCATATGGACGATATATTAATTCATGGGAAAATAGAAGCAGAGCATGATATGAGACTGAGAGAGGTTTTGAATCGTTTGAAAAACGCGAATGTTCTAAGCAAAGATAAATGTATATTTTCTGTAAAATCAGTTAAATTCTTGGGAAATATAATAGATTCGCAAGGGGTGAAGGTAGATCCAGAGAGAATTAAAGCTATTGAGAATTTACCACCACCTACCGATGTATCAGGGATTCGAAGGCTCAATGGAATGATCAATCAATTATGTAAATTTATTCCTCACCTGGCAGCGAAAACTGAAATTTTTGGAGATTTGACAAGAAAAAATAGACATTTTCAACATGGTGGACAAGTAATCACCAAAATCAATTGAATGAAATAATAGAGATAATTAAAAAAGACATAACCTTAACTCGTTTCGACGTTTCAGCGGAAGCGACGGTAATAGCAGACGCTTCAGCATACGGCATCGGAGCAATGCTTCTGCAAAAGGTGGATGGGCATAAAAAAATAGTCATGTTTGCATCGAGGACTCTACACGACGCAGAGAAACGCTACGCTCAGATAGAAAAAGAAGCCCTCGCACTCACCTGGTCAACCGAAAAATTTTCAAAATTCCTCCTAGGTAAGAAATTCAAAATTTTAACAGATCACAAACCACTATGGTTTGGATAACATTCCAGCCAGAATTCAACGTTTCAAAATGAGATTGATGAAATTCGATTACATAGTACAGCACATACCAGGGAAAGAAATGTTTACTGCGGACGCGCTTAGTCGATCTCCTGTGCCAGATACATCTGACTCCACTACCGTTGACGAAACGGAGGCACATGTAAAAATAATTACTATGAACTTTCCGGTCACAACTTCTAAATTGAATGAAATCAAAGAAGCCCAAAAACTCAGCAGCGAATGTAAGTTGATCTGTGAGAGAGTAGAAAATGGTTGGCCAATCTATAAAAAAGATGTTCCAGATCAAATCAAAAGGTGGTTCACTTTCCGAGGATATCTCACTATCATTTATGGGCTACTATGTTACCAAAATCGTATAGTAATTCCCATGGAAATGCGGAGTGACATTCTCATCAGGTTACATGATGGGCATTATGGTATAAATCGAACTTTACAAAGGGCCAAAACATCAGTTTTTTGGCCAGGAATAACAGAGGAGATCAACAATTTGGTTGAGAGTTGTCATACCTGTGCCAAATACCAACATGAGAGGAAGGACGTTATGATACCTTCTAATACACCAGACTACCCTTGGCAGAAAATTAGGGTAGACTATTTCGAATTTAAAAAATCTTGTTACTTAGCCGTTGTATACTACTACTCACGTTATGTAGAAATGATCAATATGTCAACAATGACGGTTTCCGAGTTGATAAAAAAAGTAAAAGCTACATTCGCTCGTTTTGGGATTCCTGAGATCGTTGTTTCAGACTCGGGATCCCAATTCATGAGTAAGGATTGGAAAGATTTTTCTGCAGACTATGGTTTTCAAGTAATAACTAGCAGTCCATTGTACCACCAGTCAAATGGAGAAGCGGAAAGAGCTGTTCAAACGTTGAAGAAAATGCTACTTAAAAACAGTGATCCAACGCTGGCCCTCCTTGAATATCGTACCACCCCGGGACCATCGGGATTCAGTCCAGCTGAACTGTTGATGGGGAGGAAGCTGAGGACACGTGTTCCTGTTTTACCAAAACATCTGCAACCACAAGCTGTGGATCACGAGAACTTCAGGAAGTGGGATGAATGTTACCGTTCGGAACAAGCTGAATACTACAATCAGCGACATCGCACGAGAAAAGAAACGAGCTTGAATACCGGTTCACCAGTGTACATCCCAGACAGAATGGAAGAAGGGACAGTTGTCGAAGAAATAGCTCCTAGATCTTATTCTATCGCAACAAAAGTGGGAGTAGTGAGGAGGAACAAATCAATGCTCCGATTACTACCGAAAACGCAATAGAAGACATCTACAGAAGTACAATAGAAGTACATCTTCAGTACATGTACCTGAAGTACATCTTCAGGGAGAATTATTCAGTCATCATCGCGGCTCAATTTGTGATTGCCCAGAGGGGGAGATGTGTGGTAGCGTGCCTAGACAGTTACGGGATCTGTTGATAGCAACGGGGAGGAAAATCTCGTAACTAGGAAGACAATCAGAGTTGGAAGTTTAGCTAATTATTATAGTGTTATAATATAATATAATTTTCTGTGCTAGTTATTGGTGTAGGTATTTGTTTAAGTGTAAACAATCTATTCTAGACAGTTATACTACAGGAATGTTGTAGGACCCAACCTCCTTGGAAATCTTTTCGGTTTCCTGTCTTCTACTTCGTATATTTTTTTCATTTCCACAGTAGTATACCCTGATATTGGTTGTATGTATGTCAGATTTGAATAGTGGTAAATCCATCCAGATTGCAGTCTTGAGAAATGACGAGAATACTGAGCTTCATGTGAATGACAAAGTTGGTAGAGTTTATGCTTCAGTGAATCTCCTCACCAACTATTCTGATAAACCATGGATCAATCCAGAGAATGGTTAGTTCGATTCCCTTATTTTCAACTTGCATTAGTGTGCATCTTAGCACTTACCTGATTTATTGAAATCCTGAGCAAAAACGCTTATTACATGGAACTCAATTATTTCGTTGTTTTGAAAAGTTGTTATGTTTCAGAGGTGCTGGCACCACCTAGACCTCCTGCTCCTCCAACAGAGTATTTCCAAGTTAGTTTAGGAGGATACAGCAATCTTCAACATGGTGTGCACAAGGAGCCATTGATGGGTTATGTTGGTTGCTTACGAGGCCTCAAAATTGGAGCCACAATAGTAAATTTAACTGAGTACATAGAAGCTGACAATACCACAGGTACGAACTCGTGTTCTGGAATTCCCCAAAACTCATCAATTCTTATTCCCAATCGTGAATCACGAGGAGGACATTCACTGAATGTTCAAAGAAAAGATTGTAACTGATGGATAGTTTAAAACTCTCCAGATGATTAGTCTTCACATATGCTTTAGTTGACATGGAAAAGTTCTTATAGATACGAGTTCTTAATGATTAATATTGTTATTGTTTTAAGTAAGAACCGACCTTCATGCGATCTTCCCTTAGAGAAGTAGGTATACCCACAAATTGTACCTACCAAATTTTGCGTACTAACTTAAAATTTCACTTTCTGCCCTCAGATGACTCAGTCACATTTGGAATGAAGAATGGTTGCAAGATGAAATGTGATGAGAATCCTTGCAAGAATCAAGGCATTTGCATTGAAGATTTTCATAAGGGAGAAGCATCCTGTGATTGTGAATTCACATCTTATGAAGGCGAATCATGTAACGAAGGTGAGATCCGCTTTTTAGTTTAGTTGTCTCGGTATAGGTGCAATAGACTTGTTTTAATCAAGGACCAATGTGGAATCAAATAGCAACTTAGGTGTTCAGCTCTCAACAGGAACATAACAAAGGTCAAATGTCATGAAAAGAACACCAAGGGCCCATTCTACAGAACTTAAAAATTCAGAGTTCATAGTAACCCTAAAATTAGTTTGACAATTTATCGATATCTAAGCGAATCACACTGCAAAATATATTATTCAGGAAAACCCCCATATGGGCATGAAAATAGAACGAAACCCATGTGAATTTACACTCAGACACTGTTTTTCTTCACTTTTACTTATATCATTACATTCTTGGCAATATTGTTGTAATAATCCCTTTGTGTTTTCGTCATCTCACTCCTTTTGCCCTTTGTGATATTACTACTTGCCGAAACTTTGCGAATTCAAAAAACATCTATCTGTAGTTGTAAATCCTTTATTAGTTTCAAAATTCTCAGAACGAATTTTGCTATCATTGTAGAAGTGCGTATTTCTAACCCAAAGATGGGTGTTCCTCATATCTTGCATTCTTAACATCAAAATTGGCACAACAAACTCTAACATATCGTGGTTGAAGCTACAGAAATAATGCCAGATCTTTTATATCATAAGCATCATTCTCGTATCACCGAGAATTGATTGGTAGGTACATCAGTAGTTTATAAAATAGTTACGTCACATTGGTGGCTTTATTGAGAATTGTTGGTGTATCGAATTAAGGAAATGTACGATGTTTTGGAGCCAAATTGGGTTACTACACCTGCACTTACTTTCTCAACCAATAGAAAACGAAATTAGCCACAGAGTCACGAGAGGACAGTCAATAATGATGGGCTCAGAGAGGGGGGGGTATCCGAGCTCTGCTAACATGTGATAATGAGGGGTAATGGAAATGCTGTGGTTCCTCCTTCTAAGGGGATAGGGATTAACCTGCCACACCCAGAGGATATCCTGTAGGTTGAATCATCCTAGCATGTGATAATGAGGGGTAATGGAAATGCAGTGGTTCCTCCTTCAAAGGGGAGAGGGATTAACCTGCCACACCCAGATTTTATCCTGTAGGTTGAATCATCCTAGCATGTGATAATGAGGGGTAATGGAAATGCAGTGGTTCCTCCTTCAAAGGGGAGAGGGATTAACCTACCTCACCCAGAGGATATCCTGTAGGTTGAATCATCCTAGCATGTGATAATGAGGGGTAATGGAAATGCAGTGGTTCCTCCTTCAAAGGGGAGAGGGATTAACCTACCTCACCCAGAGGATATCCTGTAGGTTGAATCATCCTAACATGTGATAATGAGGGGTAATGGAAATGCTGTGGTTCCTCCTTCTAAGGGGATAGGGATTAACCTGCCACACCCAGAGGATATCCTGTAGGTTGAATCATCCTCAGGAATATCTCCAGCTGCAGTGTATTCAAGAATTGATAAGGAGGAATTACTGCAATCCATCACACTTTTTGCGTTTCAGAGCTTATTGATTTCAATTTAGTAGACACAGACAAAATTCGGAGGCTAAAGGACCGATTCCAATGAAACGTTCAACGATTTGTGTGGGTTAGCTCCTAGATGATTGGTACCATAAATTTCATTGTTGTCGGATTTGGGCATTTGCAAAGTCGAATCTCCTAAAACATCGATTTCTCGTGATTTATAGATCAGATTTTGTTCGAAATAGGGTGGTAGTTGGGGATATGTTACAAGATGATGCATTATGAATTTTATCGCTATTATTCGAGTAATAACTATTGCGCATGCACAAAACTAAATTTGTTAAAAATTAAAAATTCTGGTGAAATTTTCCAATGTAGATTCACACTTTCTGGAGTTTTAGTACATGGATAGATGCATAGATCAAACTCATCACTCAATTATAGTGTGATTTTCCTAATTACTAAATAGGTACTGGTAATTTTGACCATAGGGCGTTTCTGGCAGTCAAATATATTTAATGAGTTCTGATCTTAGACACAGAAATTTCACTATTCTTACTATTTTCTCAATGTATGGTATTGCAGAAAAAGGTGCAGATTTTGGAGGAGAATCGGCCTTGTTGAGAAGGTTTGATGTACAGCCTGATGGCAATATTTTCAGCATCAAACTACAGCTGGCATTTTCGACCTCAGATGTACGGGAGAGAGATATGCTTCTTGCACTTCTCCAAACAAGCAACAAGTTAGTTGGTACAAGTCCTTAAGATATTAAGGTTATCCCTGCCATTTGCCTTAGTGATGCGTAGTTGTATGTTTCAGAAACAGTTACTACCTACTCATTGGTCTGACGTCTGAGGGCCACCTCCGGTTTATTGAAGATCGAAAAGGAGCTCCAATAGGAACTACTATAATTGACAGATCCTTCCTGAATGGAGCTCGCCATTCCATTTACTATAGGAGAGTCAACGATTCTGCGACCTTGCTGGTATTGACCATGTTCTCTATTAAAAAATTATTGATACATTGATGAAATTATGTAACTATCAAACTAGATGTTCAGGAGCCCGTTCAGATCTTCCACCACTGGGCCACCATCCACCATTCAGCAACAAAGTACTGTAGACTGTAGTTGTTCATCCTCTGCTAAGTTCCTTCAAGTCCTAGGGGTAGTGCTCTCACCTGTGGAATAGAGGCTCTCGGGTTGGAATCCAACATGGCACTAAATTTGTTGGTTCCTATTTCAACCTCCTAAACATATTTTTAAACGTAATTCTGATCTATTTGCCCAACTAATCTGTATTTTGCTTACATGGATGAGATAGGATTTTTCATTTTTGAGATGCGAGCTAGTGAGCATCCAGACCACCAAACTATACACATCATGGTGATCTCTTATAGAGGCCGATATAGAGGCGGCCTGTCTACTATACTGAGGTAGTGGGACGGTCCGATCGTGCACTTGAACGTCAAGTAACTATCAGCGGTAAAGTTGAACACTTCTTAGGTACTTATTCTTCTAACTAAACATTCTTTCTGTATCCGATGTATAGATCGATCGTCTAGAAGTCCCCCTTGGCCCAGTCACCGTTCTTAGTTTAAACGAAGAGCCAGTCAAACATGGTAGTGAAATGCAGATTGGTGGACTGAACACTACTGATCCTCGTTTCACTGCATACACTAGTTACAGTGGATGCCTTTCAAGTAAGTTCATTATAGTACCTAGGTACATATAGTAGGATAATATGGTACCACAGTCATACTTTGGTTACTGTAAAAGAGATACTTTAATACTAGCCTTCTGAAATCATTCACCTGCTAATCTCCCAGCTATGCTTCCATCATGTTCACTCAATGCTAAAAAAATATAATGCTACCTTGGAAGTTGATTAAATATTTATTAATCATGACGCCTTGTTTAATTTTGTCATCCTATCGGGTAAGGTAGAGCCATTTAATAATGCGAATCTTTAATCAGATGGATATTCTGTTCCCTCTACTCATTTTTTAGTAATCTTTTCGTTTCATCGTTTTCAACATCTTTTCTTCCAAAATTACAACTTTGTATTTCCGGAAGATATTGAAACTTTTTTTTCCATCTAAGACTATATGAACGGAATTCTTTTCTAGACTATAGTTATAAGTTCATTCTAACGGATTCAGTACTCATCCTATTCACTAATTCGTGTTGCTCTTAATTTTACAGATGTGCTAGTAGAAGTCAATGACCAAGAGATCAAACCCTTAGAAGAATATTTTGTTTACACCAAAACAAAAACTGGAATCAGCATCTCTGTGAAAAATTCTCATGGTATCCGCAGCGCTCAGTGTTCGTTCTTTGAGGCAATGAACAAACCAAGACCTGGCCCAGCCTTGAATTTAAGTTCGGTTGGTGTGAGTAATTTACTATAGCTGTCTGTAGAATTTTCAGACTGTCCCGTAAATTGACAAAATTGTGGACTTATCTACATTTTTAGGGGCTTTTCGCTTCAATCTACCTGCTTGTCTACTCTGATTAGCTTAATTTATATTTATACCTTCACATGCGCAGTGTGAAGTAACTTATGGTTTTGGAGCAGCAACAACTGGGAGGTGACTTTGTTAGAATTTTCCCGATTTAGGATGTTAGTGGAGGTTTAGAGAACTTGAAAGGACTAAAACCATTTCGGGAACTTGCTGTTAATTTTGAAGACATTCTCATTCAAATTGTTCGAGCAAGGTGGTCACGTTTGCCACATACAAACACAGATCAATACTTTATCAATATAAGTTGGGGCCCGTAGATTTTTCAATATAGTATCTATACGAACAAAGTTTTTGCACTTTTATAAGCTTTCCGTTTTGTGGGTGCTGAGATACCTACCGATTTTGGAACTATCATTTTCCCAAAACTGAGAAACATTGCTTTCATTCTAAATTTTCAAGACTTGGCGAAAGCCCGTAAAATCGTACTATTAAACGCCCCACCGTCGGCATTGTAACCACTCAGAAGTTCATTAGATTAGATTAAGTGCCTGCATGGTTGTGAATTTTGCAGAATATCTTGTAATCATATTATCATTTAATAATGATTAACGGGACTTTTCCATTTTTTTCCGACCGTCACGTCGTGGCGAAAATATTGATTTTCACGTACAACCAATGCGTTACTAGGGAAGTGTAACTCCCTTACTTTTCATAGCAGGAAAATCGTTCGCCACTTTTTGGAATGCTCTCATTTTATCACAACATCTCATGACCCCATAATCCTCTGTAGTGTCAACGAAAGATGATTTATTACGCTAAGCTATAAACTAGTATTGCTAAGTAACCATAATGAACTAATAATGTGTAAAATTAATCATTATTAAATTATTATTAAATGATCTGACTGTAGAACCATAGGTCTACCGTCCGTTTTTTCCTTGTTGAAAAAAACCGTAAACTTGTTTAAGGGTCAGGAAGCAGACCACACCTGGAGTATAGACCCCCCACTGAAAATTCCATACAAGTCCTTGTATTCCGATCCATCCGCCGCTGAAGACAGCACTGGCAGAAGTAAGTAACATTTATCTTGTAACAAAACTGATTTGAAAATTAAGGGAGTTATGGCCAGTTTAGTGGTACTATATCGAAAAAACGTTTAACCAGCTAACAATAAAACTCGGAAAATATGGGAAATATATATATATATATATATATATATATATATATATATATATATATATATATATATATATATATATATATATATATATATATATATATATTACAGTCCTACATATATAGGACAGTTTTAGGTATGAATTCGTCGTAAAACTGACCCATGAATTTGTTAATGCGTCTATCTTCCGCAAGTATGTTTGTTAAGTTTCATGTTAGCTTCCAAAGCTGTCTGATGTGAACCTGTCTTCAAAAAAATTATCTATATTGTCAAAGAATAATTTATTATTCGGGTATATTTGTAGTAAGTAGGTACCTATTAAGTAATATGACGTATTCCAAGCTAGCCAGAAGAGAGGTGTCTGACTTGGGATTCCCCGGAACCCTTGACGTCATCATGCCTACTCGAGACTTGGCCTCAGAGTAAAAGTCTACCAAAAACCGTTCAAGTTGTCGATACAAACCGCCGAGCTCGTGCTCATAAAAGGAAACCCCTAAAATATAAGCTCGAAAGCAAAATCATTGGGTTGACAGCTCCAGTCCCACGAATCCGTGAACCACCCTCGGAAAAACCTTTAAAAATTTAAAATATTGAAAACTTGGATGACAATTATATCAGTGAAATTTTCTATGAAGCCCGGGAACTAGAAGAACAGCCTGCAGATGCAAAATGATTTGATTTTATTTATTGTTATTATCGTGTAAGCTCCTACTGGGGCTGTAAATGAATAATCTAACTGAAGAATAGTTTAAAGCTTGAATTAATCAATAACGCCTGCTCTTCAGGACTCAATAGAAATACTAATACTTGATCAACGGTAGCTAGCCAGACATGAAACCTCAGAACCAGGAAATGCAGGTATAATAAGACTCAACACCATGTACTCACATAGACAATATAATGAACCGAAAAGAACATATAAAGGAGTAATACAGCGATAAATGAATGGTGACATATAGCAAATATAGTGCTTAATAAAACGATCAATGAAAGGTCAAAAGTGTAGACTATGGTTGTTATTACAACGATCAATAATTAGCAAGAAGGTATGGAATTAATGTTGTTAAATACAACGATCAATGCAAAGCAAAATATATATAGAATATAACTTTGAGTAGATTAACTCTTAGGTACGGATCAGTACTCTTGAAAGGTGTGCCTGAAGGGCTGGAAAACTCCAAACACCAGAAAGGGTTGAAGACCCGGATAAATCAAGCTATTGTGACAAAATATAATGATGGCGGTACAATACCGTTACGATTCTGCTGATTGGGATCCACTGGGAATGTCCAACAGTTCACAGGAATTCTGCACTGTCACAGGGTCGTCACGATTTGTGCATTGTACGGGATATTAACGTAAATTCAATACTAACTCGATACAAAATCGGCACGGTCACGATCGGTACAATTTCGCTTTACCACAACTGGGTTTGATATTCACTCTGAACAATTGTCAGCTTCAGACTGGGGGGAGGAGAGGTCCGCGTGGCGCCTTTATACGGAACCGCCGTGGAGGGGGGCCAGTGACGTAGTGAGGGGAAGGCCCACCGCCGGCGCCCACCCCAGCTGTCTCCTGCTGCCGTCCGTGCCCCGATTCCAGATTCCACTGTAGGCCGACAGGCCTACAATCGTTATTTTTTTAATTTTATTTTATTTTATTTTTTTTTTTTGTGTTGAATGAATTTATTTCATAAAGGTTATAATGACTACGACCGCTCATATTTATGTACTTACTTCGTCACTATAGAAACTTTCATTGTTGATTGCTTCACGCAGACATGCACATTTATTAGCTTAAATATCTTAATGAGAATCAGAAAGAAAAAGAAGGATATATTACGAAAATGATATATTAGGAAAATGATGTAAAAAATATATATACCTCAATATATATAATAAAATAAGATTTTACTTTAAAAAGCTCTTGAAAAATTGTGATGCCTTGGGCAGTATAGGATAATTTTAATGCGGGTATAGTTTTACGAATTATTTTGAAAAATTAACACATGTCTTAAGCACTTGTATCCAATATAAATAGTAAATTCCTGTACCTGCGCAGATATAATAAATTCTTAGTTATGTGTACCTGCAACCCAAAGTTATCATGACCTTGTTATGGCCGCTCGAAGTACAATGATAGATTGGAAAATCCCTCAGAGCTGTAAAATCCTGTGTTAGACTATGTTAGGCTAAACGGACACTGGAAACCAGACACAGAATAAGATCAACAGTCAGAACTAATTTTAAAGTAGAGACATTAGGGTTTTTAAGGCAAAAGCCTTATTTTTAATTAATTATTATTAATAATTTTTTTTTAATTTTATTTATTTATTTTTATTTTTCATTTATTTTTTTTATTATTATCTTTGAAAAATTACTTTTTGAAGACGAATTGGGACAGAAAATTGCGCGTGACAGAATTTCACTCCATTTTTGGTCCTAATTTTTTTTAAAGAAGCAAATTATTACACAAAGGTTTATCATTTCTGTTTTAGACAGCTCTTGTACGCAGATCATTGAACTATAATTTTAAACCCAGGATATATGTAATAATTAGTAAGAGAAATATTAGCCTCTAAGGTTCCTCACCTGATCAACTCACCTGCATACCTTGTTATTGTTTTCAGCCCCGTAGGTCGATTTCGAAAAGAATTAGATTCAGAGGTCCCTCAGCTGACCGACCAGTGCGCCTCGTACATAGTAACTTTATTCTAGATATCCTGATCTCCATTTTTGAATCATTCAGACCTTTAATTCTATCCGTTAGGGTTGTGTCAAAAGTGTGTGAGCTCTTTAGCAAAATTTCATAAACTTTGGTCTTGTAGTTTCAGAGAAGTGCTTCGGGCGGCTGTCGAACGGTGTTTTATAATGGACAGAATTATTTTATTTTATTCGATTCTACGCTTCTTGAAACGTAAACCATATTTTAAGGGGGGTCAAAAAAAATTTGTCTTCTGGTTGATTACGAAGGTTCATTATTGAAAATTATGAACCAAAAGGCTCACTCTCATCCGAATCCTATAAACACCAATAATGGTGCCAATAATGTATATAATTAATTAGATATACATAATGTGTTTGGGGTGAAAACACTGAAGTATAGAAAACTTCAGTTATCGATTCAACAAATAATTTGCGACAAAAACTCTTCACAGATAACATTCTTTTCACTATACACTTTGTTTTCGATAATTTAACATTTATTATATTTTTCGTGTTCCCTGCTTTACGACATTTAAAACTGATATTAATATATTTACACTGCAGGCTCACCAGTTGTTTCTTCCTTTTTTTTAAGTCTATTATGAAAAATGTTATGTGTGCCGAACAGGACTATATACATGGATCATTCTGAACCAAATATTGTTTATCACAATTTCATGGACAATAGAAGTGGGGTTCTGGCCAGCAACATCAATGATCAATCATCCAGATTGACCAAATTGCAAGCTGCTCGTAAAAAAGTATTTAGCACAGAGAACCTGAATGAGCGTAGATGCATGTAGTATAGCCAGCGCCAGCTGGCTCAGCTGGGTGTAGCATCGAAAAGGTTAAAAACACATAACATTTTTCATATTAGAAACTATTCGTAAAACTCGGTTATAACGGAATTTGAGAGACCTACAAGTGATACCATTCGATTCAGCGTGATAAACTAGAAACCGACCTCAAACCCACTTTTTTAGTTGTACGTCATTTTTAAGGAAAACCCTCGAATTCATTGAAAAACCACATTTCATAACATTAAAACATAATTTCCTCCCTTAATTAGTAAAGTAAATGTAATGCATCGAAGTTTTTCTCATGGATTGCCTCTCAAAAATAGCTTGAAAAACTCCCTTCCGTTCACGGATTTTCAACAATGTGTCTCAGGTGTGCGCAGTGTCATTTAGTTCAATGCTTGTTAAGACAGTCCTCTGGTCCACTAGTCGGCTGGGAGTTGGGACCGCCATGCGACTTCTGATCCTAATCCCAGCATTGTCTCCTGTGTTCGGTCACATTTCTGTTACCTACCGTTAAGACCAAAATATCGTACCTGCAAGAGTCGCACAACCGAAAGTCTCCAGTTTGTGCTTGGCCTAAGACGTCAGGCTCTTGGCAACTGTGTTGGCATCATGACGTCACTCCTGGGTGTTGCCTCAATGACCCATACCCTCACTTCTAGCTGCCTTGAACATAGCTATATCCATATACTAGTGTTGGTAACTAGCGTTCTTACAATTCGTGATAAATATCGACCAATTGCATCGTTTCAGTTTTGTTCATTATCGCCGTCAGCATCTTTTGCACCATTGTCACTGGGACACTGTACCACGTGTACCGCACGCACCGTGCCTACAAAAGGAGGAAGAAAACCGAAGCCTCCGTTTTGTGGCAGAGTAACCTGAGCATATCTTACCAGGAACCACCTCCAATCACCATCACAGTTCCTCCACCAGTCCCCAAAGCTGTTCGATCGAAAAGCGTAAGTTTTCACATAATGCATACCTACTAAATTATTTGTTACACGCAGATACAAGGCTTGTCTTAGAAGAAATTTACCTACAGCATTTCATTTCTCATTCTGAGTTACATGCAAGTGGCCCAACTCCCATAAACTACTTAGCTGCTTTTATACGTGAATTCAGTCAGAGTGTGTCAGACTCTTGCTTGGATCCACCACTTGCCACTTTCAGGAAGGGTTATAGAATGACGTAGGTTTAGATTAGTTTTCATATTACAAGATTTCGCTATAGTTTAATAAAATCACTAAAAGCTTGTATAGCACCTTAGTCCATATCTAACTCAATAAGTTTCTCCTTTGGGTACCTACCTACCTCAGTACACTAAAGTGCACCATCATTTGCATGCTAATCATTTGTCGTTCCATTTGAGCTTTCAGTAAATTCATTTTAAGCATTTGTCGAAGCATTCGAGTTTTCAGTAAGTACGTTTAAAACTACGAGCGTTGCCTAATGCTCAGTTTGTATTTTACATAAAAGTGGGCTCAAACTGATGATGTTCACACCATCGCCCTCCCCTGCTACGTTAAGTAGAGTTTCTTATGCAATAGTTTGTTCACTGGTGAAAACATAGTACACAACAGAATCCAAGCTAGCGAAAGGGGTGCAATGACCTTACCAGTGAATCCAACTCTTGTTTAGAAAATTCAAATGTGTTAATAGAGATAAAGTAAACCTGGAAAGATTTATGTAGTATATAGAAATTATCATTAAAGCAGAAGCAGGTTTGTTACGTGCAGGGAACTTCCCACAGTAGAAGACGTATGATGAATTGGCCTTGGTAGTCGTGTGCCGTCCTCACCACTTAGCTTCTCCCTTGTGTTGGAAAAGTTATACATAGGTACGATTTCTGCTAACATGTCTATAATTTGTGATATATGTAGGTAGTTACCAGCTAAGTACTTTGTTCCCTTAGCTAGGAAGGTCTTGAGGGTTTCAAGATGTGGAGACATTAGATTTTCATCCTCCTTTATTTGTGAAGCTATGCATTTCGAGTGGAAAAAAGAACCTCCGCTCTTTATCAGGTCATATATAAATGATGGGGTCAGCATAATGTACACAGATGCAATACAGGGGTCTGGAAGGGAAAAAAATAACAGAAGGGGGGGTTCATAGATAAACAATATTACACTACTGTAAAGGTAGACATATGGTCTGCTGTATATAGTATACTGTACATAGATGCAATCCAGGGGTCTGGAAGGGAAAAAATAACAGGGGGAAAAAATAACCCCCCCCCCCCTGTTATTCTTTCTCTTCCAAACCCCTGGATTGCATCTGTGTACATTATGCTGACCCCGTAACTTATATGTGGCCTGATGAAGAGCGGAAGTTCTTTTTTCCACTCAAAATGCATAGCTTCGCAAATAAAGGATGGCAATCTGATGTCTCCACATTTTGTAATCCTCAAGACCTTCCTAGCTTAGAGACCAAAGTACTTATCTGGTAACTACCTACATATATTACAAATTATAATTTCCAACCAGCTGTTTAGCAATTGTATTATAATATCTATAGTGGTACGATGGTTACAATTATGCAGGCAAGTAAGACCAAAACTTTAATTTGGAATCCCTTTCGAGACCAACTGTAAACATCTCATATCCTAAAGTAGAAGTATTATTTTCTGAGTCAGAACACAAGATGGCAATGGACTCACTCGTCTAAGATTCAATTCGGTGACTAACTGCTCACACTTCCACCCAACCACTAGTCTAACTCCCAATTCAGCCGAGGTTGTTTGATAGATTCTGGGAAATGAAAATGTCTGGGGGAATGCTGAGTTGGGATATCCCATAGTGAAGATGTTTGATTGAATGGCGAATACCCCATGATCTTAAATCTGGTATTATTAACAGTACAGCTTCCTCACTTATTGTAACATCGACGTGTAGAATTAGTTTGAGAATAAAGTACGAATCAAAATTATTGAATGCATATTAGTACAATAATAATTTATTATTAAATTGTTAGGTAGACACCAGCTTGGTGGTTCCTGAAGCCTTGGTGGTCTTGAGGGTGAGTGTTGTTGATGATGAGGGAATAAGAAAAATTACTCCTTTTTTCCTTTCCTGATCTAGCTACTTCATCGGGCATTTCATACATTATTCTCTAGGGTGACATTGCATCTAACAAACAAGGATAATGTTTGTTTGGTAATACAGGCTATAAAGCGTGGAGTAAGTATCCATACATCTTAATAAGTTAAAGGTAAAAGATACAGAGCAGAGAAAAACTCGGCGCTTTGCGCCTCGGCGGGGGGGCTCCGCCCCCCTGCACCCCCCGGTTTATTTCTTTTTCCATACCCTGTATGAAATCATAGGAACAGAATGTGTTTTTGCGATGATTCTATTTCCTTACCAACGGCTTGGTTGCACGTGAATAATAACAATATTTGGCAATAATAAAATAAATAATTGTTAGACATTTAATTTGGTCTAAAACCCTATAAATATTATATAAATAAATATGTAACTACAAGAAAAATACTATATAAATTGAGAGCTTTCCAACGAATGGTGAACGATTTCTGTGCGATTAAAATTGCGGAAGTTCCATTTCCCTACCAACGGCTCGGTTGTACGTGAAAATCATAAGAAAATTTACAAGCGGTTGCAATCATGTTGACAATATCAATTATTGAGAATGATCATCTGTGTGTAAACAATTGATTCAAATAACCATGCTCATAACTCAGGTTGATGGCCACGCACTTCGCAGTAGTTAACATAATATGGTTGGATAAATCAGGAGCTTTCCAACGAATGGTGAACGATTTCTGTGCGATTAAAATTGCGGAAGTTCCATTTCCCTACCAACGGCTTGGTTGTACGTGAAAATCATTATAAAAGGCGCATAACGGTTTTTGACATGGATATGTCTTTGCTCTGGGGGTCAACCAAAAATTTCCGTGACGCAAAAAATGTGTCACAATTTCAGTTTTTTTCACGTACAACCAATCCGTTGCTAGGGAAATGGAACTTCCGCAGTTTTCATCGCACAGAAATCGTTCGCCACTCGTTGGAAAGCGCTTGATTTATGTGATAAATGTTCACATCCCAAGCTACCAATTTCCCCCTCCTTACGTACCTGGCTACATTCCTAAACTAAGTTGATTGGACTATAAACAATTTTAATAAGCCGGTTACAATATTCTTAACGTGAAGCAATAGTGTCATTTACTCCACTCCATAGGAAACATTTTCATCCTCTTGACAACAGTCGACTGTAAACAACAACTCCTTGGACTGGCACTTGCTTCTCTCCACACAGTTATTTTCAACATTTCTATAAGTAAACCGTTGTTTTGTTGGAATTATTCGGGATGCGACCCAGGGTTTTATTTGATAACGTTTCGTCCTCTTACTGAGGACATCTTCAGATCTTGCTTTTTTGACATTGAGTTGACTTGGTGAGCCACTGTTTTTGTTGACAAATCCGTTAGGTATATTCGGATGTTTATAAATTTTTTCCCTGGGCCGCATCCCGACTAATTCCAACAAAACCGACCAAACTACCAACATAAGTAAACCGGTTATAATGTTGTTACCTAGTTAGTGAAAAGCAATAGCATCATGGGAAAGAATCATGCTGAACGTAAGCGAAAATCACGAGAGTGGACATTACAAAAAAAGGTGAATGCATCAATTGACCCATTGCCTGGTACATCATCTATGACCGAAGTGGAAAAATTAGATTGTTATTATCAAATGAAGGCAGAAGAAAAACAGCAGAAGAAAGCAGAGCGAGAAACGAAGAATGACTGGTGAGCGAAATAAGGAATACCGTGCCCGCAAGAAAGTAGAATTAGCTACGCGTTCGAAAGTAGAAATACATTCCTAAACTAAGTTGATTGGACCATAAACAATTTTAATAAGCCGGCTACAATATTCTTAACGTAAAGCAATAGCATCATTTACTCCACTCCATAGGAAACATTTTCATCTCTTGACAACAGTCGACTGTTAACAACAAGCAACAACTCATTGTACTGGCTTCTCTCCACAGTTATTTTCAACATTTCTATAAGTAAACCGTTGTTTTGTTGGAATTAGTCGGGATGCGGCCCAGGGAAAATAAATGAAATTATTTCATTTATTGTTTTATTTTATAACGTTTCGTCCTCTTACTGAGGACATCTTCAGATCTTGGTGTGTCCAGGAAAAAATTCCCCCAATCAAAGACATATCCATGTAACATGGTATCTGCTTGTAAAGCAGATAGTGGAACTCGTTTACGAGTTCTAGTTACTTTAAAAATTCAGTGCAGTTTTAAAATTTTACTAAGGGATTGACTACTTGATTTTCTGTGTTAAAAGAGAATGAAACAAAAATGGAAAATTATACAAATTTTGGTACCTTAATCTCAGGTGAGGTATGATTAGGTATATAGGTGAAACAATAGGTTTTCCTTGCATAAAGAGCAGCCCTCCCTTGCTCAGATCCCATCTCAGGGGCAACACATTGGTACCTGTAAGGCAAAAAATGGGGAAAAAGGGGGTAGAAAGGTTAGAATTTTCAGTTTAAAATGTTTACATTTATTTAAGTAGTTGTAAGGTTCCAAAAGTTATTAGGTTTGATATATTTTGTGTATTTGTTTAGAGTGGAAATTCTTGTGTGAAGAAAACGTACCATTTGTGGTTTTTTGACGGGGTTTGAAGTATTGAAAATGTGCTTTTCTTCCTGGAGGATTGAGGACGATACCAATCCGGTCTTATTGCAGTTAGATAAGATGATGATTCTTTACACAAGAATTTCCGCTAAAAACAAATACACATAATATATCAAACCAGATAACTTTTGGAACCTTACAACTACTTAAATAAATGTAAACATTTTAAACTGAAAATTCTAACCTTTCTACTTACCCCTTTTTTTTCACCTGTATTGTTTCACATTTATATCTAATCATACATCACCTGAGATTAAGGTACCCAAATTTGTATCATTTTAAATTTTTGTTTCTTTCTCTTTTTTCCTCTACTCTGTATCTTTTACCTTCATCTTATTAAAATCCCCCTCCCCTCCCCGATATGACGACGAGTAGGGATACCTGCTCCACACTTTATAGCCTGTATGACCAAACAAACATTATTCTTGTTTGTTAGATGCAATGTCACCCTAGAGAACAATGTATGAAATGCCCGATGAAGAGTTGAGCTGCATCAGACTCGAAATGCATAACAAGATCAGGAAAGGAAAAAAGGAGTAATTTTTCTTCTTCCCTCGTCACCAACAACACTCAACCTTAAGACCACCAAGGCTTAAGGAACCATCAAGCTGGTACCTACCTACCTAACAGTTTAATCATTATATTTCTACACCCAGCTATTAGAAACCTACAAGAACAATAATATATGTGTTAACATGCCAATATGCGAAATTGGGCCCAATCATGTTTGTTCATGTGCGTACCCCACCATCAAATCCAACGACATTAATCAACCATCTGGCACTGTTATGTTTTGACTCACGATGCTGCGTTAGCGAATGTGATGTTTACAGTCTGAATTCGGAGAGATTACTTATTAAAGTCAGGGTCCTACTGCCCTGCGCCCAGAGTAATGGCCAAACATACTTGATACCTCAACAGAGTTTGAACTCATGCATTTAACATCTTTGAGAGAAAGCTCTTTAAAGACCAAGGCTGATGTATTCAAACCTCGGGATGTTGCCTTGAAAGTGAACTTGATGCAAGATGTACGATTGGACGTATTATGAATCACAATGCTCACAAAAATGTGGTGGGGTTAATTACATTCAAGTATGGACATTACCGTTAGTTAGTATTATCTATGTAAACATGGCTATGGTGTTTGCCAAGATTACAGTGGATAAAAAAACGGAAGTTAGTGAAAAAACGTTGTCTATTTCCACGAAAAATAAAGAGTTACAATGTTGAATCGATTTCGACGGTTAGGCCATCATCAGTAACAAACAATAACTGAACACACATTAGAAAGGACACAGCTTATATAGTCACAGGTGAAGGAAGATTGATTCCCATTGTTCGAGAGAAAGGAAAGGGGGGCTGGAGGTACAACCAATTAGGTGCAAGCTAAGTGAAGGGGGCATTATAGCTAATGAAGTGAAAGTACGGGAAGAATCACTGGTTTCAACAGTTTGAAGGGATAATTCCAAGCTTTACAGAAATGGACTTACCAGTGGTGAAATATATTGAGGGATATCCTCATTTAAACATTTACCAGATTTGTCACTTTTGATAATTTCGAATTTTTCAAGTACATTCAACGTACCTCCCTTTGGACAAAAATTAAGAAATTCTACAAACTGTCCATCTGTCAAATCATAATTGTAATTATGATTGGATTCCTGAAGATGTTTTGCAGATGTTGTGCTTCCTTTCTCTTCATTAGCTATAATCCCCCCTTCACTTAGCTTCCACTTAATTTGTTGTACCTCCAGCCCCCCTTTCCTTTCTCTCGACCAATGGGAATCAATCTCCCTTCACCTATGACTATATAAGCTGAGTCCTTTCTAATTGTGTTCAGTTATTGTTTGTTACTGATGATGGCCTAACCGTCGAAATCGTTTTAACATTGTAACTCTTTATTTTTCGTGGAAAAGGACAACGTTCTTTCACTAAATTCCGTTTTGAAATGAATGGCTTACCTCAACTTCGTCGCGAGTGATTTAGTTCGTATTACAGTGGATGTCTAGGTGAATCAGTGGAGTTAGATCAATCTGAAATGCGAACTAAATTTCTTGCGATGAAGTTGTGGAATGGAAGTTAGTGAAGAAGCTGTCTATTTCCCTGAAAAAATGAAAAGTTACAGTGTTAAATAGATCTCGACGGGTTTTTTTTTTTCTGATTATGTGTTACCCTTTATGTTTTGTGGAAATAGACAACGTTCTTCCCTTCCGCTTTCTATCTGAGGTACCTACCTTTGTCTAAATTAGATACCATAGTGACGTAAATTTAACTTAAATTTAAAGTTTTCTTTGTAGACAAGTTGAATATTAAAAGATTGAATTTAACCATTTTTTGAAATTGGTCCTCTGTACAATTACTCATTTTTCATTTACAAAATATAAGGATAGGTTTTCGTTTCAAAATTGGAATATGATAATAAAAATATGTAAACATGGTTTGCGACATCAAAGGTTTGTGAGACTAACCTGTATGTCGGTGACAACGGCCGCCCTGTCCAATACCAGGAGCCTCTTCGCCCTGCCATCAAGCTCACTCGTTCGAAAAGTGTGAGTAAGCTTGTAAGTAAATGTGTGAAAACGTTTTATGGGAGTGTTTAAATCAATGCTGACTATGCTCATGTTACGAAAAAGGTTTGCTGGGAATAATGTGTGGAAAGCATGTCTTGATGTGAGAGGTGTTACGTTTACCTGTTTTGTTCCCTTTGGGTTTGATGGGACCAGTGGATGATGTCTGCTTGCTTTTAACTTGGAAATTGAGCTCCTGCATATGTAAGATTGAAAAATAAGGATCGATGGATAAAATAAATCGGGCAGGGCAGACTTACTCCTTATATTCTACAGTTGTTGATTTTTTTCTCGTAAGTAGCAATGCATGTTAGCATTACACTCTTCTTTTCCAAACTGAAAGTTCGAGCAGCACTTTAGAGTGGTGTTTTATGGAGGGATTCTATACTGGGCACAACATTACTGAAAGTCCACTGAGAGCAAGCGCCTGGCTGGGCACTTGGGTATGATATTACCTGGCACAAGGATCCTTCGTTCCTCACCTTGTGCTACAATAACAGAGCTTTTCTTTTAAGATTTGATAGGTCTGAGAACATCAATTACAACTTAACTTTTGGTTAACTTCTAAAATTGTTATAGAACAGTTTTTTGGATAGGAAGATGTAACTTTGGATGAGGAACTATAGATTAAGTACCTTATTAAGAGAAAATTTCTGATAAAATCAGTAAAATTATATCGTCTCAGGATAAAAGTGAGGTGTAGGTATAAAAAAACGTTCTCGTGGTCATGAGTGGAATATTTAGTCAAACTGCTAGGAAATTCTGGAAAATAATAAACGAGCATGATGGGGATTTCAGGGACAATTAGGGTAAATCTACATTCGCAAATCATAATTTCAGTTTTGATCTGACAGATTTTGTAGAATTTCTTCGTTTTTGTCCAAAAGGCGTTTTTTTTAATGTAGGTACCTACTTGAAAAAATCGAAATTATCTAAGGTGATCGGTTGGCTAAATGTCTGAATGAAGAAATATCTCAATGTCATTCATAGGTCCACTTCTATAACACTTGGCATTATCCCATTCACAATGTTAAAAATTAGTTAACCCTTAGTTAATTAATTAAATTAGTTAAATTAATTTTAATTAATTAAATTAATTAAATTAGTTAAATTAATAACCCTTTTCCCTCCCTTTAAATTCTTCTGATTAGCTTCAATCCCCCTTTCACTTTGATTGTAACTCATTATTTTTCACGGAAATAGACCACGTTCTTCGTTAACTTCCGATAGGTATCTTCTTTGTGGAGAAATATTAGGTATGTACCTGCTCATAATAATATAAGAACAATTCGTTTTTATTAGTTACCTACATAGTTATCTTACTTGATGCAGTAGCGTTTGTTTCTCGCATTGTGTGCAATGTGAAATTTTGGATCTGTTGACAATCACGCATGGAAAACGACTCTATCTGCATGAAATTTCAAGGTTTTGTTGTGATAATATTTAATTAAATAGCTTGCATAATTTATTTAAAATCAAGTTGAGTTTACTCCAAGTCATGTTACTTGAAAAACAAATAGTTCTTCCATATCCCCATCTGTCAATGAAAATAAGGATGTTTACATTAGAAATTCGAAAAAGCGGTCATTAGTGTTTATTTATTATCAGTAATCGTGGATTTGTTTTTTTATCCGGAAATATTGAGAATGGAAAAAATGTGATTTGTGTGATGTTCTACAAGCATGACTCAGGCATGAGCATTTACTGATGGTTTGAATTATTTGTTTTAGTTCTTGCGTTCATAAATACCTTTTTTTTTTAGAACGTTTTGTATTTGAGTTATTGGTTTTATCAAGGCAGGGAGGTTTTCTTCACGTGATATTTTCTCTTTCGTTGTTTCAAAATCCCTCACCTCTTCAGTCTTCCATGTAGGGAATTCCAGCTCCGTCCTCCAATCCAAGCGATCGAATAACCTTCCTTGCCCCTTAGTCGAAGAGACACAGCTCTGATTATCGACACTTGGGTTCGTACCTTAACCCACCCTAACACTTGGGTGTACGATTTGCACCACTTCTCAGCTAGCGTACTTGCTATTCTTTTGAGAAAGATTCCATACTCCTGATGGACTGCACCGTCGCACGAACAAATAAGTGGCGTGAACGAACCTCGAAGGTGCTCAGCTGCTCTGTCATATTTTTCGTGTTTTTGTCTGACTTCAGACTGTGCCGTTGAGTCCCACGTTTGGGATAGGTACAAGGCAGCGTCAGCATTTATAATGCGTGTGTCAAAAAACGCTGGCCTCGCCCTATCCCAAACTCCCTGGACTTTAATTACGGCCACGAGCATCGGGCTTTCCTCGCTAGACTCACATAAATACCAAATTGGTAGCTACATACCAGATTTCCGGAAATTTTTAGATTTTCCAAATTCTGAAGTTGAAAGTTGTGTAATTTTAAACATTTTGATCCAGTTTCTTGTAGCAAAGCTGGCGCTGAAACATCATTGATAAATTATTCCTATACCTAACGGTTTGGTTTGGGGTTTTGCTAACCAAAAAAATAGATGAACAGAAGTAGGTAGGTATTAAAAAAAAAAACTAAGTACCTACCTATACGTTATATGGTGATAAGCCTGATCCTATTAACAGCAATACACTCATTATCATGACTTGGGAGATATACTTATTCTCATATGGTAGGTACCAATACAAAAAACAGCGAGACCATCATGGCCAAAATTGGTATTTCAAAAAATAGATGACGTACTAGTGGGGTAGATGCACAGTATTTGGTTGTAGCCAACTAGTTCAGCGTTTATTTGTGGTGATAATATTAAGGTTGGTTCATCATTTCATTTCTGCGTTTTTGAGTGGTAAGTTCATGTAACCAAATTCTTCAAATTGAAGGGTATGTTACGTAGTATTTAAATGCCAGGAATCAATTTATTTCACTATTTTTCTTGGGTAACGGAAGTTGGGTAATTGAAAAACTCAGTTCCAATTAGATTTCTTCTAATTTAATTAATAAGTTGTTAATAGTTCATTTCGGGAGAGGAGATAGCTAGGATGAGGAGAAGGACTTAGGTGTACCTCAGTTTATTTTTGGTCTCCTTCATTCAGATATTATATTCCACAGAAGTCACGTGACAGGTGTCAAAACTTTTCCGGGACAAATGTTCAACTCAATTTGGTTTATAGATTTAAAAAAAAAGTACTTTTGACGTGATGTTCTGTTGTAGAGCTGGATTACGTAAAAGGTTGGTGGTTGGTAAAATTCTTTTGTGTCCCACTCGGTCAGAAACTATGTTGGGCTGAGTGGAAATTATTTGTCGAGACATCCTATGAAATATCAATATCGTGCAGGTTTTGAAAGACTCGTGCGTTCAAACCTGAGGTTTTTTGTCATTTCAAACAACTCACGAAATTATGATCTTCTTACCACAGTTTCTCCGTCTATCCGGAGGGCGGGGGGTATTTCTGATTCTTTAATGGCCATAAAAATAACTACCTCTTAGCTATTAACTGATCAGAACGTTGTTATGGATATTATAGACATCTTAAACAAGTGATGTATATCATATTCACGTCAATATTCTTACCAGTGGCTTGGTTGGCCATTGGTAATTTGTAAAGATGTGCTTTGGTTTGGGGCCCTAACCAATGGTTTGTGAGAGAGTTGAAAACAATTGTTTCAAGCTGATGACTACGTTCGTTTGGCTCTTTGGGTATTGAGAAGGTAAAATAGTCCGAGTATCTAAATGGTGATATTAAGCCTCTGATGAAAATTGAAGCTGTATGCTTCACTACACTGAAAAATGGAATTCTAGAACGATCAGACCATTACAAAAGCTCTGGTTACTTGTGAGCTCATTCTCGATGGTATATTTCGCAAAGGCTGTGTTTGCCGAACCGACTCCTTGAAGCGCTAACTCCAAATGTTCAACACATTGCTCCACAGCAAGTAGTGTCCTCAGTGGCGTAGCAAAGCAATTTATCACGGAGGGGCAACAACAACAGCCAAAGATTATAGGTATATGTAACTATAGTATAAAATGTGTATGGTGGGTACTACTAGTCACAAAGAGGGCATTGTAGCATGTATACAGGGTGTCCCACAGAAAGGTTACTCCCCCCCCCCCCCCCCTCATTTCCCCTGAATTCAGCGTAAAAAATTATGAAGAATGATGTTCTTCATAATTTTTTAAGTAGACCTCAGGAAAAATACTTTCGCGTGCGCCACTTGCACCAGAAGTTTAGCAATTAGCAAATTAAATGTAAAATCACCGAAATTATACCTTATATCTGCACAAAACCGAAAATCCAAATTTAAAGTCCTTGTCAAAAAGTCCGGGTCATATAAAATCAATGGAAATCTGATATATAATAAATTATAACGAAGAGGAGAATGTAAGAAGTAGATGGGAAAAAGCGTTATGCTTAGTACGACGCACAATAGGTATTTATTTTGTACTTTGTCCCGAACGAACCTTGAAGTGACAATCGGTATTTTTACCCATCTGATTTCGCAGAGGAGAAATGCCTCCCTCGATGCCGATGCCAGAAATAGTTCATTGCAAAGGTTCATTGTTGAAAAAAACTAAACGAAAACAATCACTTTAGAATTACCTAATTTGAATTTGAGTCTTAGGTACCCACCTACCTACCGAGAGAAAATGAACATAAAAGTAATCATTATGTAGGGAGACGAATAGGGAAGAGCAGACACATTGTATTATTTTTACAGCATAACCTTACGTACCTTAAATTAAGGTAATTAACCCTTCTTTTGATGGACACAAAAAGAACATTCTTACCAAACTAAATCTGTCTTTATTATGAGAAAATGCTCATGAACTTGGGAGCACAAGGCTTTTCATTGACTTACCGTTTCCAATCCAATCGTCTTTGTAGATCTTGATGTAACCCTCCAAGGGGTTCATAACTCGTAACTTTAGCACTCACTTTTACACTAATTACGGTTCCTTTCATGTTAAACATTGTATGACAATTACCACGGAATAAGATACAGGATATAGGGCATTAAACGTTTATGAGAGACTCACAAACGTAAACAAACTGAAGTAAAATGATTTATCGGTTGGTTCACATATCGATTCTTTCAATCGTTTCCATTCGACTATGGATATTTCAATCACCACAGCACAGACATTTTTTAGTCCTTGTAAGATTCTATTAATTTTATTTTACCGTTATTCCTACTGGGACTCATACCAAAAATCAGGGACAATTGAAGACTTTTTTGAGTAAGAAAACTTATTGATGGTAAGAAGGACGCAATCGATGCTACTGCATTGAATCGATCAATCGAACGTGAATCGGAGGGCTGTCAAGGTGGGGAAAGGTAGGGGCAGTGAGAGTGGGGCGAAAATGACTTAGGCTTCCAGGAGGGAAATGAGGAAGGGCGCGCCCCCCCTCAGGAGAGGGGGAACGACATAATTTCACCACTGTTTCACTTTATAGTATCCAGCATACCATTATTTTTACTGTAGTTATTTCGCTTCTGTTGGATGGGCATTATGGGCAATTATATTATCCACGGCGTTTGGCCCTCCCTGGAACCAGCCTTGGAGGAGCGTTCCTAGTTAGCCTTGAAGTTGCTAGGTAACTGGACCCACATAACAGGCGTGCTTTGCGGGTTGCGTTCTCGAACTTAAAGTAATTGGTACTGACGTTAGTAATGTGAAATTATTAATTATTGTTCACGCAGCATCCGTTTCAAGAAGAACTTCTACATCCTCTGTGATCGTGGGGGGGCTCTGCCCACCCTGCCCCTCCTCAAATTACGCCACTGAGTGTCCTTGAAAAACGTCTGTTGAGATTTTTTGTAGAAAGAGCCCTCGCTTACTGGGCAGAAGGTCTCCGGTTCAAAACTGACTTGATCTCCGGATTTTTTTTTTTTTTTTTTTTCAAACCTTTGAATCATTATTTTAAACGTAATTCTGATCTTATTTGTTCAACTTATCTATATTTTACTAAAAGGATTGATTTAGGATTTTTTAAAATCATTTGTCCAATTAATCTATACTTCACTAAGAGGATTGCGAGCTTGTGGGATTCCAAACCGCCTAACATAATATATTTTCTGCTTCTTTTTAATCTGTTGCATCAGATAAGAAGAAGAATTCGGTGTATTTGTGTTTCTTAATAGAAACTCTGGCTACTCCTGTAAGGGCCTGATACCGCATAACGAAAATCATACCCAACGTCTAAACAAATGGAAAAAGGCTTGACACAATACTCACCATGGAAAAGTGATGCGAAAATGAGAACACACATCAGAGGATCAGAAGATAGCACCGCAATCTTGGAGTTAGCGCTCCATGTGGTGGTTTGTCTAGCACCACCTTTGCGACATATACTATTGAGTGTGAGAACCAGGTGGCATATTTATGGTTCAATGCTGTTCTTGCTCTGTATGGCCATTTTTCTTCGACAAATTGTCTCTGGATCACTTTTCTGAAATCGATTGGGGGTAGATTAAACTAAAAGGTGATGGGGTACGGGAAAAGTATCTATTATATCGTAATTATTTGACATAGGCTGTACCTATTAGTATAATTTTGAACTGAAGAATTCACATAGTGTGAGTTCAATTAAGAAAATGTAGGTAGCTTTTGTGTGCATGTCTTATGAGTGATTAGTAGTTTTCGTGTTGTTCAGATCATTAATATAATTCATCAAGACAGTACTGATTTTAACAATATTTACCTTTAATATTGCAGCAGGATGACAGTATCAAGGTTAATGGAACTGATTTGAAAGGTGTATACAGATCATCACCTGTGACACCCACGCCGACCGTCAGATTCCTCATACCTTCCAAAGTTCCTGAAGTTAAAGGTTTGTTGAATAAATCAATGTCAACTGGATTAACCAAACCAGTACCATTTAATTGAACTAAGTGTAAGTTGAAACTTGTATATGAGGTTAACTAATAACCAAGTCCCCTTACATACTATGTTGCCAGCATCTTAACCATTTTTGACGTAGGTACCTATTTTGAAAATCTTGTGTAATTGTACTCATAGTTAAATCTAATGTAAATTAGTTTTAATAAAAACTAGGTAGAATATGAAGTGCTGGTGTTACTAGTTGACTATTGCAGTCATAGGTTTGAGAAATACATTCTGTTTCTGCAGTTTGACTGTTACCCATGAGACGATACTAAAAGAAAAATGCTGCAATTTATTACATTAAGGTTTATTTCTGTACGAGATAATACCTTCTACACGAAACACTGATATATTGGTAACTAGGGAGCCACCCCCTACAGGCTTCACTTGCCTACCCCCGCCATTGTGACCTGACAGGCCGACCATTGCGCTCTTGCAGTGCTCGACGCTAGAAGGTAGCGCGATCTTTTTAATCATCATCATCATTCTCACTGTGCAGTTATATTATATAGGATATAGAATTAAAGAGTCTATGGTACATTGGGTGGTATGCATAAAGACGAAGCAAGAGCTTTTACTCCGAAATGTGAAGTACACGCTTCGTTTCCTATGCGTAATAAGCAAATGCTATAGTACTTGCTGCCCCCTTTTACTTCGTAGTAAAGTAAGTGAAGATAATACAATTGTATTTACTCCAAATCCTATGCATAAAACCCCGTTTTTGGCCCATTTTTGGCTCATAGCATTGATGCGTGTGAAGCGATCGGGCTGGCTAGACTTTAGGACCAACTAGACCCCAAGTGGAGTCCATGTGCGAAAGAACGGATTTTTTTCATCAAGTTATAGGCCTTTTATGGCCCAGACAGCGGACGGAATTGCAGTTTTGGAATCTACGCATCTCGAAACGTAAAGTGACAAAGTTTAAGAGAAAATAACTTTTTTTTCTTAAAAAGAAAAGGCTTATTATTGGAAATAATAAATCAAAAGGGAAAATGGTAATAATGTGGGAGTTCAGCCGTGACCACCGTGGAGTCCTGACGTGTTTGTTAGCCGCTCTGTAATTGTATGAATGAAAGGTGAAAAGATTTTCTCCTCTGAAAAGATTTTTAGTGATGTTATTTGTGTTTTCCCGCAAGCTTGGGACACGCAATCCTCAAGCATCGTCGACTACCGCAGTCGCAGATCAGCAAAGGAGTTCGCCAGTCTGCAGTCGCGGAATGGAGAGAAAAATTCTTGAACGTTTCAACCAGCTGAACTGCAGAGTCGACCAATTTCTTGGCACCTTGGAAATCATTCAAACTAAGAGTACATTTCGAAGATAAGATCAAATAGTTTGAAATCGGGATGAAACAATTGGACCAAAATATAGAACTTAAAAAAGAGAAGTAAACTAAAGAATAATATCTATAATGCTCCTGGGGATTCTGAAGAAAATTACGAGAAATTAATGTTCAAAATAATCGGAATTTTCAATCGCTTCTTGGGTGTAGAAGTCATACATGCCTGAAGATATTGCTCACAACCAAAGAGTGGGCCGTGATTCTGACACGAATTCATCCTCAATAAAACCTGTGCTTATACGGTTTGAAAAATTGAAGATGAAAACCCTCGTCTTACAAAGCTTTTTCTAATTCAAGACCTCTCCTTACAATGCATCGGATGACCATACCAAACAGGTCTTGGATATGAGAAAATTATTTAGTATACTCTAGAATATTTATCGAAGCTAGACGAGCAGGGCAATATGCAGTGATGAAAGGAGACTGCTTGTTTATAAATGGGGAAAAACTCATCACGATCCCTAAAGACGAAAACGTAGTAGAAAATGTAAAATAGATATATGACAAACTAGTGTACAAAGAAAACAATTTTAGTATATTTCAATCTTTAGTGTTCTTAACATTGATATAGGTACCTATTTGAAGTATTGTAAGGCTGAACTCCATGAAAATCTTGTAAATTCAAATTCAAATAATTTATTGTGCAGGAAACAACATGTTTATATAAGCACACATGAACAACAAAGGCAAAAGACAAAATTCCTGAAGGCCTTTACTAATAAATTTCATTCATTCAAATGGTAATAATGTGATAAATAGTTCTATTATAATATCATTAGAGGCCTAGGTAATCATGGAATATTTTTGAAAATTTTCTTGTTTCAGAAAATGGCATTGCTAATGATGAGAATCAAGTAGAAGATATTGACGAATCTCACGAACTCCTTCAAAATGTAAGTGTTATGATTCTATAAGTGATTACTCAAAAAAACTCCTGCAGATTTTGACGACTCCCTAAGCCAAATTGCGTTTTAACTTTAGTTTGGAAAATACACCTACCTACACACTTAATAGGTATTTATTATTTTGTAGAATTTAATATTCACCTTATTTTTTTATTTCTTAATAGAATGTTACACCTGAAATCATCAAAGCCATAACTGTTGACTCGGCTAAGATAGGCCCCGACACCTACACCATCAATGAAGATCACGATGGTGAGCTTGAGGAAGAGCAGGAAATGGCTCGGCAGCAGCGGCCAAGAAGTGTTGACTTTTCTTTCAACGATAAGGTTTTTATAATGCAATATCTTCTCTTCATCGCCAATTTCTTAATGCTTCTTAATCAAAATTTTAGTACCTACTTATTCTGTGTGTTTTGTTTCTATTCATGTGCATAGCAGCACCTGGTTTGTAAAATGGTGGAGGTATAATTTATTGCAAGGCGCCAAAAGAAATCCCAAGCTAGGAAAAGACCTGTTGCCATAATACAAGTATTCAGTCTAATGGATGGGTGAGGCCATATTGTGGTGGGTACCGTCCTTTTAATAAGTCTGTTCTGACTGACTGTATGGAGCTTTCAAAGATTGTTAAAATCTCAGGACCAGTGGCTTATATTTCTACAAAATGGCTCCATAGCTCTAAACTTGTTGTATAGATTGCTTGTTGGTCCAGAGCCTCTTGAGTTGATTGCTAAAATCGATCATATTTTTGCAAAAAGTGTTCAGCTGTGTTTTTGCCCTCCCTGCACTTTAAGAGCAGATAGGGTACATTAGACAACAGAAACAGTGTCCTCCCAAAGCAGAAATGGCCAGTGAGAACCATCATAACTTTCAAAATCGTACTCTCGGTCGTGCTGAACCCAGTCCCCAACTCTGAGACTAATGGACCCATTTTGATGACATTTTCAGGCGTTGTGCTGGTGAACCAAACATGTTTATTGAAGTGTCCAATGGTGAAAAGGGGGGAGGGGGGTCAATAATGGTTCACCAAACTCCAACTCTGGGCATCAAGAAAGCTGAAGAAGGCAGAGGAGGAAGGATAAAGATGAAAGGAAATGCCCCTAGAGAATAACTACTAGTCCTTGATATTTGTCGCCACTCCTTTCAGCTTGGATAGCACCTACTGCAGGCCATTTGTTTATCTTAGCCCACCAACTACACTCCATGCCCATGCTCCCACTGAAACCTGGACACCCAGGATTATGGTAGATCCATCAGGCTTAACAGCAGCAATATCTGGCTTCTTGCCCTGGTCACTCGGCAAATTATACAGCCCTTCCATTTCTAATCCCAGTCACTTGATGATGGAAGCACTTGCTATCTGCTTGGCAAGGCCACATCATGATGTAGGATGCAGCCACCATGGGTCTGTGGACACTGCTGTATTGGATGATTAAAAATCTAATTTTTATCTTGACAGGCTAAAGGAAATTGCTATCCCATGACTACCTCATGAAAATTTCTGAGAGACCTTTTGGATGGCACAGAATTTTGGTAGCCATGGGTCCCAATGCTTCAACTCAATGGGATGAACTGGGGCGATTCAGACTTACTAGATCATTCATTTTCTACCTCTACCTACACATCTTCCTAAAACTTCACATACTTCTTTTAAGGTGTAAAACAAGTTTTGAACTGGTTGGATTAATATTTTTAATTAAATCGATCGATGAAACTAACTCTTCACCCTCATTCGCATTTCCCTAAATGTTATTTCCTTACCCATATGTGGATAACTGTGCATGTAATTCCCTGTGTACATTTCAGTTGTCTTTTGTGAATCCTAACATGCGTCAGGATGTGGTGTGGTTTCCTTCTTTTTTCCAGGTGGAAGACAACATGAAAAATAACAATGACATCTCACTGGTAGATGGGAACATAGAGTGTCCTAGTTAAGGGTAATACATAGGTACTCAATAAATGCATGTTTACACTCAAACTTCTGCATGACTGATAACGAAAAGCACATAATATTTTTTAAGTACCTTTCACTTGATAGTAGGTATACATTTTCCTTTGCTCGTGTCAATCATAAAACGATTAAGCTAGTGCAAGGCGATACTTACATAGGTAGGATTGTATTTGTTAATAGTGTACTGAGGTGTTAGAGCTGCTGAAATGTAAAACAATAAAATTACGCTAATGGAAATACAATATTGATTATTCTTAGCTTGCTTATGGTGTAAGAATTACGGGTAAAATTGTCTAGGGATTGTGACTAGTTATAATTGGATAAAGTAGCATCCAAATTTGTTTTCATCCATCAAACCCTCTAAAAATAAGAGCAACAAGAAGTTTTTTTCTCTTTCTTTGGCTCGACAGTCCACTATGAAATTTAACCGCCTTCTCAAGGCTCTGCAAAACCACTAGATTCCTAGCTGCATCTTCCATGCTCTTTTTGATAGGATTTCAGATCACCCTTGGCTGGATGCAACCATCTGACCTTTAGTCGACAGCTTCTCCTTTGCCCTCACATGATAGTTTTCTAAAGGTGGCTATATTCTCCATTCTCTCTGCATGGCCAGCTCATCTAAGTCTGCCCGATTTGTCAGTGCATGAGACAGGAAGTTGATTGCATAGGTACAGTTCCACGTTGAAATAGCGCACAGTGGTCCAGAAATCGATTCTGTCGGATCAAAATTATTTTATGACCTATTCTTATAGGAAATTTTTGCTCTGATTCCGAATATACCACATGTTCCTATAAATAACGTTAAAACTATAAGTGTACTTGAAAAAAGTTGTTGAGATTGAATTTTTGCGTCGATTGGTCACCAGAAAAAGTAAAAAGCACCAAAAATAAGGAAGATATTGAATTGTAAAGTTTTACAAAACCGGAAAATATTGCTTATTAGTACACTAGAGGTCAAACTAGACAAATCGAGTTCCTTAAAGAAGAAAAGTTGTAGCTAATCAAATCCTACCTCACCAATCTAATGAGGTGGCTGACTAGTTTTACCTAGTCAGTTTCATTTATTCATAATACCACATTGATTTTCCATACAATAACCAAGCACTACAGGGGCAAACAATCATTTTTTCCTCCAAGATTGGTCAAATTCCACCCAATGCAACGCTCTTGCCCCATTAATCTATCCCCTTCCCTCGTAGCACTCGTTGGTCATATTATACCTAAAAACCGTGAATGTATGCTAAAAACACAAAATATCGAGCCTAATCAATAAACAGAAAAACTTGTCAATTTTATTATAAGCTGCAGAATGGAAGGAAAGCAAGCGGAGTTACATAGGCTTTGTGTTAGGCCTCATAATTGTTAAATAATTAATTAGTAGTATTAATTATTATTAGTGTTAATATGCTATGTATAATCTAATATTAGAATTGACGTTTTTAAGGATTCTCCAGAGCAAAACATGAAATCGCTGTCTTCTAGTATTTCTTCAATCTCGTCAGCTGGTAAGTTGCTATTTCCGAAGTTAACGTAGTAAATTATGCAATTTAAAAAACTGTTAAGCTATATAATAATTCATGGTCCATTTCGTAAATCGAATTGTCATAAATGACCCCGCGCATGCGCTGGAGCCCGTTTAAACTCAAGTTTTGACTATTCGATTTCGAAACTCCTGGACCATGAATATCTACCCCTAATATAGATTCAACGTGAAAACAAAATAGCGTACTGATAAACAGTTTTGGTGTGGACAGATCGTCAACTTATAATGTAGTAGGTACATATTTTAATTTATTGTCATGGATATGTTTTTGGACTGGGAGTCAAGTGAAAATTCGCTTCACGTTTTTTTAAGGGCAAACAACCAAGAAGTAAGTTTCTAGCTGTTTAATATCCATTTCTTTTTTCATTTAATTTTTTGTATAATATCTACTAGACTTAGGTACGTTTCACACTCCATCTTAATTTACCATTTCACTCAATCATAGGAAACAGTTAAGGAATCATATTGGTTATGGAGTTGTTGCCTTGTCCTTAGTAGGTTGGGTCGGTTGAGGGTAGAGAATTTACAGGCCTCCAATAATGTGGTTTAATGAGGTATGCTGAGCGCTTTCGCCAAATATATGGCCTCTTCAGAGCGTATTATTTGATTGATGAGCTGTATAATGTTTAAGTAAAAGTTGGGATGCCTCCTTGAACATCTTGGTCATGACCAGTTGTGGTTGGTTACCTATGTTATTAGTAGAGATGAGTCGATACCAAAATTTATCGATTCCCGATACCGATACCTAAAAAATCGATTCCCGATACCGATACCATCGGCGCATAATACCTAACTTACCTGTAGGTGAAAAACAAAAATTCCTCTTGAACTAGTAATATATTCAAATTTCTACTGCTTATTAGAGGTGTGCAAAGTTGTTACGTTTCGGTCGCGGCTGGAACGGCTACACTACCAGCATGGGACGGTTACACAAAGTTGTTACGTTCCGCAAGTTGTTACTGCACATCTATCGATAGCCTCTCGCAATTAATGCTGGCACCAATAGCTTACCGTTCCGTCGTAGATGAAGTTATTAGTCTAATCAGCTAATTTATTTTCCATCTCTATTTATTGTCATTAGGAGTTCTTGTTCCAATGAAGCTTTAATGCTTTAGTTACTTATTAAAATTAAATAAATTGTAAAGATTAATTCTTATTAAAAATTCTAAATTTCAGATTTATGTTTTCATTCAAGGCTTTAGTTAATTTGATTTGTGCAAATACTTACAAAATTTGATATTTTTTTGTTATCTATCAATTATCAATTAATAGGCAACTTTTATTGCCCAGGATTGATTTCTTTCTGAATAAAACAAGTTAAGCAGACTGACTTGGTTTTTTAGTTTTTCGTCGGTAACTGTAAGGTATTTCCAAATAAGACTGGCTCTAGGCTTTTGTACTTGGAAAACATAGCTTTGTCTAATGCTTCTGTTGTCACAAACAAAATAACACAAGCCTACTTGTAAACAAAGTTATAATTGTAAGTTGTGTTTTGGACAATTCATGTTTCGCAACTGCTAACTTCACACAACGGTTGCACGGTACAACCATCTTCGTTGTTTGATGGTTGCAATAGTACCGTAGTGTAATATCACCGGGCGGTATCGGTATCGGCTTTAGGCGATCGATTCTCGATACCGATACCAATGCCTAAGAATCGGTATCGGGAATCGACTCATCCCTAGTTATTAGGGTCAATTTCGTGCTTAAATTGAGAAAAATGCAATTTTTTTATATGGAGGGACACACATAGTCTCAAATGATAAACTTCAAGTTTAATAAAATTAAATTTATACTCTAGTTAGAGCGCTATACTCAGTATAGCTATCCTGCAGTTAATGTAGATAATTGATAAACCGGCCTTTAGTCACTTAAAATTGTATGGTGTTAGTGGGATGGGGATTACCGATATATCTTGATATTTTCAACAAAAGGTAGTTCCGGTTGTAACATAGTCATGTTAGTTTATAATAAAGGGAGTACATCCAATTAAATCATCACCTATTTTATGTTCTCACCAAAACCGTATACAACCCGTACGTAGGGACGCCCCTTTAATGCATTCATTACTTACTAGTATTTTTATTCTAACCGTTGAATGTTTCCTTCATTATTCAGGAAGCCGTGGCAAGTGGAGTCGCCTCCTTGGCCCTATGTTCCTAAACGAGCGACTCAGAACCTTTGGAAACCCACTCACCTATTTAGGAGCACCTCCCAAAATTTTCAATCGCCCACGCAATCGAAGCAAAGAATCCGTCATGTCTATTGACTGAGCTCCTAGCCACAATGCTTCTTGCGGGGGTAAAATCGACAAGTCATCATCGATTTTTATAGCTTTAAGATAAGGAAATGACAAAAAGTGAGTTTCTAAGGAACTAGTTTCCGAAACTGGTAATGAGGATAATGAGCAAACTCAAATTTTTCTGGACAGTTCCAACATCAAACTACAATACTGTAGTAGAATAGGGTAGGTACTTAAATGCATAAATGGGGGCAAACAGGTTACAAAACTGCGCCAAATGTTGACAGGATATCTCAATATCTTCGCTTTAGTTTTGTTGGCCTTTGATACGTCTGATTACAAAATAAGTCTTTTCAAAGCAATTACACGTCTATCTGCAACAGAGAATGGTTTAACAGGTAATGGTCTCTTTGTATCTGTATTAATAAAAAAATTCTATAGAAGAGGAGAGGAATATCTTCAATTTTTTAATTAAATATCTACAATCATGAATTTGGAAAAATTGAATGTATTTATTCTTCAGTAGGTTTATCTTTTTGAGGGGGTGTTTTGAAAAATGGTAGGAAAGTTGGGAATTCACGTTAAAAGTAACATTTGACCTAGCGACGTCGCTCTGAGCAGAATGTGTCACCCATATCTTCCCGATGTTGCTTTGTGGGTTATCAGTTTAAAGCGCAGGAATGGTTGAACTTATCAGGTCGTTGTTGTTTACCTTGATATCTTCAAGCCTCCTGTTATACAACCACAAAACAATTTTCTATAGAAACAGAACGATAGTTGTTTTTCTGAAATTGATGAAATTATCCATAAAATGAAAACTTGTACTTGTTTTGGAAAAAGGACCTTTTCCGTTAATTCACTACCATTCATTCATCTGTATTTTTACTAAGGGATTGACTACTTGACGTTATGTATTTTTGAGATGCGAGCTGGCGAGCATCCAGTCCACCAAACTGCACACATCATTCTGACCTACTTGTCCAACTAATCTAAAGGTTTACTAAGGTTTACTAACTACTTGATGTAATGTATCTTTTTAGATGCGAGCATCCAGAACACCAAAATATACACAGCATTCTGATCTATTTTACCACAGTAGACGTAAAAATGATTGGGGAACAGTTTTTAGAACAATTGAATATATATCAAGTGTTTCTGTTTCTATTGAAAATTGTTTTGCGATTGTATCACAAAAAAGACTGTAGGCTGCCTTATCTACTTTGTTCGCATTTGAAATGGGTACTATCCTGTTTTTTTAAAACTCCCTCACTCTTCCACAAGTCTACTAGGGTTGTTTTTAACGGGGAAATAGGCTTGATTCGTAGAATTCCCAATACGGTCTCACCTATGGAGAGACTTGGGAATAGCCTTTAGGAGAAAATATATAGGGGTACGGAAGGAATCCTACTTTGATACCACTGGAGGGTAGCCTAAAGCCTCCAAATAGCCTCTTTCCAAAAAGAGTTTTATATGCGATTTTTTTTAGACGTCAGCCGAAGTGGGCAAATCTACTGCTCAGCACAGCCCATCTGGGCGCAACATTTCTGACTGCTATAGCCCATCTGAGCAAAAGGGATATCTCGATTATCAAAGGTACCTACCTACATATTACTGACTTCAGTAGTGGGTGAGTATGGAAATCATTGTAAAAGAAAAGCTGCTTTCTCAAAATCTAAGTGTACGAATTTCATGCTCATGTTCTTTTGGCAAGTAAACAAGCATAGTTCCTTTAATTCATCCCAAAATTCAATGTACGTTTCCTTCGTGTTGGTTCAAAAACGCATAATACACGACTGGCAGACGAAATATGTTCGCATACACGTGTACGGTCTACAAAAGTACAGTATAACCAATTTTCGCCCATTCGGGTGCGCATAGTTTGCCCACTTTGGCTATCGCTTCCAAGAGTCTCCTCGCTGGCATTAGCCCAGATGGAAATCCACCTTTTTTTAAGATGGGCCCAACTCTGTCTCTGTGACAGTACATAATTTAGAGGTAAAATATGGTGGTGTACAATTTCAGTGATATAGAGAAAAAATATGTCCCAGCCATGTTGAAGCTGTCAATATTGGGAATTGGTGCAAGGGTACCTACAATCGATTACTTAGTGAATACATTGAAGTGTTTGCTCATAATCTTCTTCCGAATAACAAAAAGTTGTACTTGTTCTTGTGTATATGAATGTTATAAGGTAAACTGTATTTACCTACCAAGTGATTGACTTTACAGTGCAGTGGTCTCACAATTAGACTGTTATTAATGACGTGTAGGCTGTACAATAGGTTAATATAGTTAATTTTTTTCTTAAGTGATGTCAAACTTATTAGATAATTATGTGCCTAATTATATAACAAAGCTTCCTGTGTAGGATTGAGGGTTTATTACTACTGTTCCCTTTTTGTGAATCACGTTAGTCGTTAAGTAGGTAATTTGTCATGTAAATAATAGCTACCTACATACCTACCTATCCAATTATAGTAGTATAGGCAAGAAGTAAAAGCCCAGTTGAAAGTGTGCTGTATTGAAGCCCAGAAGCCATATTGTTGAGACATCTTATTAATCTATCTTATTGTAAATAACTGTCAACTATGCCATCACTGAAAAATGAGCAATGTACCTATTTATCAGTTCTTCCATCCATTCAAATGTTGCCAAGGCAAACAGCATTCTTCTGGAGGGTTCCAAACTACTCATCAGATATCAGCTGAAATGTTCCTTTTTACTGAATAGGACACTACTGAAGGTGATCTTAGTTTGTAATACCAGGAAAGATTGCAAATTGTAAGCATCAGGTTGCGGAGGCAACTCAATATATGTAAACTACAGTAGAAATCTTTTATAACGTCCGCCAAGGGACCGTCAAGTAATGTTCGTTATAGCCGGTAATCATTATAACCTCCAAATTCCCAAGGTCTAGGCTAAGAATTGATTGGAAACACTTTTTTTCGGTAAAGTAGGATCATGTTTATACTTGGCTCGGACGTCTGAGTGGTTTTGAAGAAAAAAACTGAACTTTAGAGAAGTATCAATGGAGGTACATTTATGTTTTAATTGTTTCTACATAATGCAAACGCGCGCACACACACATAAATATATATCTCCATGAAAAATGTATTTGAACATTCTCCAGGATATCTTGTAGCTAAGAATTAAATGCTCTTGAAAAAACTCACTGCACACAAAATACACGCTGTAGAACAATATTGATAACGGGAACCAAAGACGACCTCATATTTACTGGGCCTTCCCTGCCGTTCAAGTTCACGAAATTTTTAAATTCTCAGGAACAACGTGCAGTCCGGTTTTATTCAATAATAGAAACTGAAAGTGACAGCGCAAGACTCCGGCGCATTCGTACATAAGACAAAACGCTCTCCAAGTTTCACTTCGATATAAAAAATTGTGGAAATAAGTTAGGGGTGGGGGGGGTACTTAGGGTTCACCCTATATATCACTCTGACGGACCCACATTGTTTTACTTTAGGGTCTTAGTTCCTGACCTGTTAGCATGAATATGCTTTAGCCGTGACCTAACTACCGAAAAATGTCCCACGAGAGTGCAACGAAAGTAGCGCCAATAATTGTGATGATTTCCGCTTACAACCGAGTCGTTGCTAGGGATATGATACTTCGTCGTTTTTCATCCCACAAAATTCGTTGACCATTCGTTCGAAAGCTCTCGATTTATCCAACCATACTATATTAACTACTGCGAAGTGCGTGGCCAACAAGCTGAGTTATGAGCATGGTTATATGAATAATTGTTTACACACAGGTGATCATTCTCAATTATTGATATTGTGAACATGATTGCAACCGCTTGTTAATTTCTGATGATTTCATTGAGCTGGTGTTTCGATTATGTGATTCATAGCAGGTGATCCGAATATTGCGAGAACGGTTAGATTTGTGAAGCGGTGGTTAAATTATTTTAATAGGTAATTTCTATACTTTACACTATAGGAAGCTGTAATTTCGTATGTAGCCTCTTTCTATAATAAAGTGAATGTTTACTCGCGAGTTTATATTAGGAGATCATCATCTCACAAGAGCTCAATCGTCGTGATCATTTCTATAATAAAGTGAATGTTTACTCGCGAGTTTCTATTAGGAGATCATCATCTCACAAGAGCTCAATGGTCGTGATCATGTCTATAATAAAGTGAGAGCGAGGAGCTAAAACATTTTTTTGTTTTGAATGATAAACAGAGTTCAGAGGCCGATGGGGGGTCGGGTTCAGAGAATCGACGAGGAGTGAGTCGTGTACGGCTAAAGCATATTCATGTTTTTTAATTTTAGCCGTCAGGCTCAAAGGAACTGTGGCTTTTTTTAATCTGTTAAATCAGATTCTTAATAAACATAAATTTAAAACTTGGTAATGTTGGGTAATGGCGAACAAATAACATGCTCGTAACTAGTGATATGTTGAGATAAATCTGTAAAATAGCAACTTGTCGTCACAAAGAGGCAAATGGTTGAAAATTTTGACGGCACTACTCGTAAACCCTCAGGTAAAATCGGCTCCAAGGAGCCAAATGCACATCCAATGCTCGAAGTGCAAATGGATGACAGACATCACATTAACTATCACAATCCTGCTAGAATGCGACTCAATTATTATTTATGCTTGAATTGATACATGAAAATGGTTATTACAGATCAATTCCACTTTCCTCCTGATACTTTCTTTCTATCGATCACACAGAGATGCTATTAAAGAACTGTGGCTAATAGTTTACAGACTAGATAACCAGGATTATTGATTATCTGTTCTCTCTACCGGGTAGTAACCTATTTATAACAATGACTCTAATCCATACTTAGCTAGGTACGAATTGTATTGTTTTTATATTCAATGTTTTCTATATAACATGATTAATAACGATCTGCCTTTTGGAAAAGATAATGCCGAAATTAAATACACAAGGTCTGCCTATTCAAGCGTTCGTTTGAGCATCGAGTGTCGTTTTATGTAGGTGGCATGGGGATAGTTATTTACAAACTTGATCTACCAATGTATTCAATCTAACCAATTGTATTGTTTTGACAAACAATTTATTGGCAATAGGTTCTAGTATACGCAATTTTTGAAATAGGTAGTACGTCAAAAGTTCACAAAATGAGACAGGTTGGTCAAGGGTGTTTCTGATTCCAATTGAGCTGTGTCCCACACCCCTAGTCAATGGTAATTACGTGAAATATACCAAATCCTGTGAAAATTCCCTTAGCTAACTAATCGATGTTAAAAGTGGAACCTCATGTAGTCCTACTCGTACTCGTCATCTCCAAAGCGGCTTCACCAATAAGCTATCATAGTATTATTAATGTAAATGTTGTTAAATAGCTAGCTATCAGTAATTTATTGTTGTTTTAGTGATAATAAATAGCTCAATAATTGCATTTGTTGTCTGATTACGAATGATGAATTATAAGAGTTCTTGATTTTTCTGTGCTTTCATTTCATCACCGACAAAATATTGCCTCAGGGGTTCAGTACCAAAACAATGAAACATTTAAAAAACTCGGCTCTGCCCCTTGACCCCGCTGGGGAGATCCCCAGACCCCCTGGATGTCATTACTTGTAGCCTGTCAAGAAACATGGAACATGCGTGACCTAGTAACAAAAACCAAATTTTTCAGGAGCTTCAAACGACAAATGAAATTGAAATTAGAAGGAAGTTTCTAGGTAGGTAATTTTCTGTTATGGTGCGCGTCTACAATTACTATAACCAAGATTAACTTCTCAACCAAGTGACAACAAAACAAACGGCATTGTTTATTATATCCATTTGTAACATAAATAAATATAAAACTACGACATAAATAGAAAAACAAGTACAAAAGAAATGCGTGATAAATTGAGAGCTTTCCAACAAAGTTTTTTAATCGCAGTTAGACATTGACTCACAAGAAAGGAAATGTTTTGAGTCGTACCTAAGGCAACCAAATTATTCCTCAATTAATTCTGGTAAAATCTCGAGAAAAACTCTGAGAATGAGGGAAAAATTACAATATTTTTCAAAATCCAGATTTGTTAATTCGAATAAATAAAATAATAACGAATGCCAAACAGCCGAAAGGCCTTATCGAAACACTGGATTCCGCATGACTAGAACTTTTTATAAATTTGGTTGATTTGTGTGTGGGTCATTCCAGACGATAGCATACATGGTCTTAGCTCTGAAGGTAATTCCAAATTTTCGTCCGACAGAAACAATGATTAGCTAGCCAGTTCAATACTCTGAGGATTTTTCTTACATGTGGTTTACGACTAGGTGATGCTGTAATGAGGGGATCCAAAGGTAAATCCATGTCACAATGTATCAGCTTGGAGCGTTGATACTCTTTGAACGGTTTAACCACCACATTTGATAATTATTTTGTCATGCGCATGCCTACCTATAAACTAATTCTTATCAAAACAAGGCCAGTGAGGAATCTGTTATTAGTTCTCTTGAACGCAGTGCTGTGAATGCATAAGAGAGATCCCCCTTCTTACAGAAGGGTGACATTTGCTTAGGAGAGCCTATCCCTCGTGGACGCAAGCCGGTGGGACACAACTCACGCCCTCCGAGGAGGGCGGGAGGAACGGTATGACTCACTTTTCAGGATCCCTTGCTTGGAGCTTTCCTAGCAAGGTACCTACAAGCCAAAGCACTGCAGGAGGAGGAGAATCTTCTAGCTCCCAGTTAGGGGAGCTGGTATCCAAGTTTATAGCAAAACTTACGTGCCGAGACACATTACCAGGGTACCAAGTCCCTAGTGATGTGATCTCTCCCCCTAAGCACCCTGGGCCCCATGTTAAACTTACCTAAGTTGTTCAGCCTCCTAGTTAAAGACTTTCTCAATGACTTTATTGACATATCTGCCATTAACGTATAGCATTACAGTCGTTGGTTTCCATGTAATAGAGAAGTACTTATCTTGGAAAATTACTTATATTTAACATTTCCTGTAATCGCAATAGGGCGCAGGTACGATCAAACTCACTTCCTGCAGGGTTACTGTGGGGAGGAAAAACACAAACACACACACACGATGCTAGAATAACCCCATTCAAGCTATTTAAATTATTCCAAAACATGAGAAATAAGAAAATGGTAACAATGAATAAAAACACAAAACATATTTACGTTACTTTTTATTTCAAACATGGCTACATTTTTCTCCACATTGTTTCAAAAAAGTCATACAAATATAGGGCATAGATATAATTTGTTTCCTTAAAATGCGGACAATGGAATCTTCTATAAATACGTTAGGTTTTACTTATTTTCCAAGTGGGAACAAAACTGTGAACGAATCAATTAATAGATAACCGTGATATAATCTCTAATCAACAAATTAATGCTCGAAAATTTCAGAAATGGAAACAATTTCAAACGTACCGAAATGAAGAAAGAAAATGTCGCCTAACCATTTATTTTTGTGAGAAAACCCCGTCACACAAACGGGCAAATAGGTTTAATTAAATCTAGCTAAATATGAAGATGTTCAAATTCTCTCTTTCTTCCAGTGTTAATTTTTTTGAATAAATTCCGCACCTCACACCTCGAGCAGATTTCAATCGTTAAAAAAAACTTATTTTCCACTTTGGGATAAAAAGAGTCGTTGGAGTCGAACATACTCGCTTTCACATGCATCGATAAAAACAAAAATCTCAAATTATCCATCGATTAAGTAGATTAAGCGTACAGGGCACACTGAGGCGAGCCTAGGTTTCACCAAAGAAATCAATACTTTCGCCGCAACCCTGCGAAAATTATCTACTGAAATCGTGGAAATGCAGTTCTGAACCCTTTATGGGTTTTTTCGTTTTCAAAAATCACGATTTTTCTCTCTCAAACCCTATAAAACTTTTAAAAGAAAATTATAATTCCAAGTTAGGTATTGATAGTCCAGTATAAACATTGATCAATCTCCCAACGTTACGTTCTAACAAAGTTTGTTTACGATTCCTTGACCAATGACACATTAAATGTGCCTTCATCGATTCCTTAAGAAAAGAAAATAAATGAATGAAATAGAAATGTAAAAATAAATTAAAATAATTACATGGAGACCTCCTCGGTAACCGTTTCACGCAGGATATCCGTATTTCGAACAACCTCTTCTCTTTCGTCTTACTTAAAGTTACAGAAAACGTTTCTAAAAGTTACGTGTTAAAAACATAAGGTATCCATTAAATCCAACAACAAAAAAAACTTCTTTTTTTACTATATCACCAACCAATAAAGTTGTTAACAAAATATCACATTAAAATAGATTTCGAACAGAACCATTTTTTCCCTTGGTGGTTGTCGTTCGATCACCAAAAGAGAAAATATGAAACTTTTGAGAAGGTAACACATAAATCTAATCGAAACTGGCAAAGGAGATTTTGAAAGAATATAATCTTCAGGTTTTTCCATTTCGCAAACATGAACTCAAATAGTAATAATGGCTAAGAAAACGTTTAGGCCATATCACATTTTTTTTCCTTTTTTTTCTTCAGAAAAATTCTTTTGTTTATCTCATTGAAATTATTAAAAAATTCTACTTCAAGCTTCAGCATGCGATAGCTATTTACAGAGGGTTTTTCAGTATGTAAATTTGTCCATCAACTCGTGAAATTGTTTAGGATTAGTTTTTTTGATTCTTTAGCTGTGTCGTTACATCTTCCATCAAACGCCACGTGGATATTTTGAAAAAAATTCATGTCCACAAAATTTAATCCATTCTTAGTCGTTTATAAAAGTTAATTTTATTTCCTCAGTTGTTTAAATTAGTTTGCTATATCATTAAACATTACGGAGAAAACGTTTCGCAGATGGTTCATTCAGTCCCCTGGGTGTTCGGGGCAGCTGCGGTTCACTTCGAACCATCGGTCAATACAACTGCAACACAAATGGAAAAAAATTATTCGAGGAGACAAAGTTTTAATAAATATTGTGCGAAACCACCAAAATGTGGCAGACCACATTCTACGAAAGACTGATGTACTAAACCACCCAAAATCCACCCCTGATGTGCCAATTCCGATGAGTACACTGCCAATTACCGAAGTTGTCTGGTTAAGGATTGATGCCCAAAAGGTTAGGGGGAGGATATTAAAACAGATATCTGGATAAAAGACGGGTACCCCGAAAAAAAAACCAAGAACAAAAAATTAATCAATCCAGAAGGCAATCGTTGAAATTACCAAGTAATTTGGAATCATATGCCGCCATCACCAAAGAGCTTCAGTCGCGATTACTACCCAATTCAAATCCTAACCAAATAATTATGGAACAGCTTTTCAAACTAGTGGAACGATCTCAAAACACTGGGGGGAAATAGGTTTTAGAAGAAGAAAACTTCACTGTTTGATCTGATGAACTTTCTTCTATTTGATCATTCCCACGAATGAACAGAAAAAAATCACCTACAATCAACTCCCCGTTCGGTTGCTGTTGTTGTTCTTGTCCTGCCCAGGCACCCGCTGGTTGTGGGCACTAGAGAATCAGAGCGTGTGTGCGGGGAGTGTGTGTGTTTTCTCCGTCCTTGGAGAGAGCATCTGCACAGGACGAACTCAGAATGTGTGGAGCAATGAGCTCACCCACTCGCTGAGTACCTGGGCAAGCAGTCCAAAGCTCAGCGAATGCCACATGAGTGGAGCCACCCTAAGAGCATATAAAGCTGCTAGGCAACTGGATGGGTATAATAATAAAATTGTGTTTTAGGATTTACATTCTCCAATTGAAGGTGAAAGATACTAAAGTTAGAAGATTGAAATGATTAACATATTGTATTCATACAACATCCGTTTCAAGTCGGATTTCTGTACCCTCCATAATTCATGAAGGGGCTCTCTCTGCCCACCCAGCAACTCCTCAAACTACTCCACTGCTACATTAAAGTAGTTTGAACACCCAACTAGAAGGTACGAGATCTGTATGCACTCAACAGCAATGAACGTAATGCAATCTGTACTCCAGCAATATGATGTCATCAATCATCAAGAAGAGAAGCTCCGACGTAACAACAGCCAGAGTGAAATCAATACGGTCGATGTTGAATAATCTACAACTTTGCGAAGCCATATTTTGAATGTCACGCCAAACGTGAAAAGTTTGAGAAACGCCAAGGGTACAAGGGTTGTTCCTGAAACCACCTAAACAACCCTAAAACACCTCGTTTATATAATAGATCAATGAACAAAACGCTGCAAATTATTACATAGAGGTTTGTTATCTCTGTATTGTGTAGCTCTTCTACACAGAACACCTGTCTATATTATTAAACAAATCATTAGGTAGGTATCTAATATGTCTGCATAGGTGTACCTACTGAAGAGAAATAATACAATTAAGCATTGATGATGCAGTGCCGTGAATTGGAAAAACCAAGGCGGCGGACATATGCCACGTAATGCCGCTAGTTGCCATCTAGGGGTCATTGATGAAACTTAGTTAGCTCCCCCCAAAAGTCATAGGTCGCTGCTCCATTATACCTCGTAGAGACAGAGCGGATTATGAGTTATCTGGATGATTTCATTCGATTTGTTGGGAAAATATATGTAAATGACAACCTCAAAAACATTACTGTTGCCTTGAAAGTCTTTGATATCTCGATTTTTCAATATTTCAGCCCTTTAGGGTTGATAAGAATTGATACCGCTGTTACTGGCACATCCCCGACTGATGTATGATTTTTCAGCCAAATTTCATAAACTTTCGTCCAGTAGTTTTGGAGAAAAACTCTGGACAGCCTAAGGAGTACGGACGGTTTTTTTTCTTATTTTTAGATTTGATGAATCTTGAAACCAACAAATTGTAAACCAACAAATTTGTGGGGGGGGGGGGGGGGGGTTAAATTTTTTCTTTTCTTGGTCGATTACAAAGGTTCATTGTTGAACATAATAAACCAAAAATTAATATATAAATGGTTAGTGAAAGTTGGTAAAAATGAATTAGAATATATTTATTCGAAGTATTTAAGTATGTTTAGGCTGATGAAATTTGATGTTAGTGTTGAAAATTAGAATCAATATAAGATTCATTTCAATGCTTCTACTCTCAATAACTTTGTATTTGTGTAAGTTCGGTTTGACAACTTTTATTGAACGACACGGAACTTTGGTCCAATGCCCGCAATGTTTAATTTGTAACCCAAGTAATAATAATAATAATAATGTCTTTGCTTTATATTGAAAATAAATAAATACAATTCTTGGTGGGAGGTAGGTCTCCACAATCTCCTTGCATAACAGCATAATTGGAGATCTTCACCAATATTTTCCTTCCTCTTCAGATTTTAATGAAAAACCAATGCTGAATCGTTTGATACCTTAATGTTGAGGGTTTGACATTATGTAGTGTTAAGAGCCTTCCAATTAATATGGTAAAATTAGCATTCTCTATTACCCTTTTCCTCAGCAACTGTAAGACCTAGAATCCTAATTTTCTATTTTGTTTGTTCATTCGTTCATGTATTTCGTTTTCTAAATCTAGATCTACTTACTGACCCACTGATCTACTTAGGTCTATTTACTGAGTTTTTTCTTAAACAAGCAATTAAAAGTTACCTATATTTTTGATCCTCGTTTGCTCAAACCCTTATGTTGTATTTCAGTTTTCCAGCCAGTTATGCCTTTATCACACTTTTTAGGGGGAAAAAAGAGCTCGGATGATGACAAATATTGCATCTTTATCCATGTTCATCCTAATAACTGGGAATAAGGTACAATTACTATTTATCGACATATTGATTTGGTCTCTCTGAGAAACCAATATCAGTAAATTCAAATTTTATAGTACCTAATGAGGGGGGGGGGGGGGTGGATAGTGATTAATCCTAATATCACAGTCAAACAGACGTCGTTGTAATGCTTTCATTACTTACCATTCCCACCCGCTTTTTTGAGGATAGTATCCTTAGTCAGAGTAATTTGATCAAGTATCTATGACAGTTCCATGGAAGTAGATCATAGACTAAAAAGATAGTCGTTTCCCAGTCCTACATTTATATGTTACACATTCTATCTGAAACTTGATTGGAGGGAATATCCCTTGTTCCAAGATTACTGTGTTAACGTGGTCTTTGACAGTCATGGTTCGTGATGTGCTACACTTTTTCATCGATGAAATCTCCCCAGCAATCCCAATGGTAGTGTAAAGTACCTATAACAAACCTTCATTCAATACCACGAAGTTTCAATCCAATTCTTAGCTTCCGTTTGATTATTTCTTGGTTAGTGCTAAGGCCCATATTCTCGTGACGTCACGCCTGGAGTAGGTTCGCGTTTCAGCCAAATTCGGCCATGATACCGCCCTACGTCAATGAATCGCTACTCAACCAACGTATTTCTCACAAGAAGTTTGCCGTCTCACGTCAACATAATTCGTGGTTATAAGGCCATTTTTCAACAGTTTTGTTTTGAAAAAGTATAGTATTGTAGCAATACAAAGTTTCAATTCGACTAAATGTTATAATAATCATGCCTGCCAGCGCAATAATTGATTGTAGATTGCTGTCAACAATACCAATCTAACGTGAACGAGTTTTTATTTGGACTAGGAGCCTACTAACTATAGTAGTTAATCAGTGTCAGAAAACTAAAGAACTTCATTCGTTTAGGCTTTGAGAATAATTAACCTGAAAAATAGTAAAGAAAAGATGATTGAAAATTCCTCAGGTGTCTGTACTGCTGTGTGAGCATGGCTCAGGTAGCTTCATCAGCGTTTTATTATAAGTTCGTAGTACTATGCTTAACTGAGGAAGCTTTACTTGTTATATTGAATGAATAAAAGGAGAGATTTGATAGTTTGTCAAAATAAACAAGGCAGGTTGTTGCTACACCTAGAAACGAAACTACTTAGGTAGGTACGTACGTCCTACCAGATTTGCTGTTGGTTTAAAGTGCCTAAACAAAGTAGGTGGGTCGTTGCTTTGCCGACGAATACAACCGCTGATTAGCAAGTTTGTCAAATATCGAATCAGAGAATATGCAACATGAATTAAAAACCAGCTGCAAGGAAAAAAACTTTAAATGCATTCCTCTGAAGGTAAGATTTCATAAAGACGGCATTGGCAGTGCAGTTATTGCGCGAGTTTTGCAGTTACGCAAATTGTATGGACAAAAAAGGAGTAATTAGGTAGGTACCTACTTTTGCTTTGATCAATGAAGTACCTACTTGAACAAGTAATAATATACGGAAAGTATGTAGGTATACCTTACCTCTAGGTAGGTACTTACCTTTCCACATGTCATACAACTTAATATTCCCGCCTAACAGAGCTCTCATAACACATCCTTTCACAAGACCACTTTCACAGCACTCTAAAGATTTTTAGTTTCAATTGATTCAAAGAACAGTTAGCTAAAACTAGATAGGTAATACACAACATCTTTGTGGCTGATGTCTGGATCATCTAGAACACTTGTATGTCAACTCCCCAATACACATTTCATATGGATCTCTACCCCAAAGATTAAATCTTGCGTTCGTAGCGTTTGAGGTCAACACCTGATAATAACTTGATAATTTGCATACCATTTATCACCTTGCATATTACAAATAATGAAAATTTTGACTCGGAACTAGGTGAGACTATGTTATGCTGTTGTCCAGCTGTGTCTACAAATGGCGCATTTTCGCATATGTTTACTCGTCACCATGACAACAAGGTGAAATAACTTGATTTCGCCATGCCTCGATGTAAGGATGCGCTAGTGTCCAAGTCTCGAGAATATCACCCATAACGTCCATGGCAGGGGCCCAGGCTAATATCGGGCTGATATCTAGATAACTGAGAACCCACCTACTACCCAACTATGAAATGAATTTTCTAACAATTTTGTACTTGTGAAATGCAGTGAACAGTATATACTCTTTTATAAAATTTGTATGCTGGTGTGCCATTATCCTGTTTAAGGTAGTAGGTGTTTTAGGTAATAGGCTCTTAGATTGGTTGTTTATATTTGGTAGCTAAATACTTTCGCCAATATGTGGCCCCATAAACTGGAATTTCCATATTTCTCAATTTAACAGCAAGCGTGGCAACCACAAACAAATGGTTGCTGCTAGTAACGTCCACACACGAGACGTTCGCGAACAATCAATTTGAGACACGAGACTCTAGACCCAGACCAACTAATCTTACTTCTTACCAAGGGATTGACTACTTGATGTTATGTATTTTTGAGATGCGAGCGTAGCATACCACTAATCTAATCAGAAAACTGATCTGTGTAAGATCCCATGACGACTGGAGCCCTGGGAATACCATGCAGTGGGTAGTCAAACTGAAGAGCAAGTCAGGGTCTAAAGTCTCGTGTCTCAACTTGATTGTTCGCAAATCTCGTGTACCACACAATGAAGGAGGATAACCTTTAAATCTAAAATTAACTATGTATAACTAAAGCTATGAAGAGGCCACATATTGGCGAAAGTACTTAGCTATCAAATTATTAACAACCTACCCAAGAGAAGCTCTCTCTCCCTCAAAACCTACTAATACCTTTTATAAAATAGTAATTAAATTTCTAAGAAAACTCTTCAAATGAAAACACCACTTTGGTAAAAGAATATAAAACAAGTCAGTCTTAAAGAGATACCCTTGATTAAAAGTATCTTAGGAATTAGTCGGGATGCGGCCCAGGGGAAAAAAATGTGAATTTATTTCATGTTTTTATTCGACGTTTCGTCCTCTTGCTGAGGACATCTTCAGGATCTGGTGTGTCCAGGAAAAATTTTTAAACGTCCGAATATAACGGACTTGTCAATTAATATAATATGAAGCAATAACGGTGGTTCACCCAGTCAAATAAGTCGAAAGCTACTACTCTTGAGAATATCAAGAAAGTTAAGAAAAATAGTGTCACGGAAGAAAATATAAAGGAAGAAAACGAAAATATAGGGAAATTTAGATTTTAAAACATTACATCTATCCATTCGTCAACAAACTGAAAAGTAAACCAGCCAGGATGGTTTACTTTTCAGTTTGTTGACGAATGGATAGATGTAATGTTTTAAAATCTATATTTTTCTATACTTCCCTATATTTTCGTTTTCTTCTTTTCTATTTTCTTCGGTGACACTATTTTTCTTAACTTTCTTGATATTCTCAAGAGTAGTAGCTTTTGACTTATTTGACTGGGTGAACCACCGTTATTGCTCCATACTATTTGACAAGTCCGTTATATTCGGACGTTTAAAAAATTTTCCTGGACACACCAGATCCTGAAGATGTCCTCAGCAAGAGGACGAAACGTCGAATAAACGACATGAAATAAATTCACATTTTTTTGCCCCTGGGCCGCATCCCGATTAATTCCTAAGACACAAGTACTTACGGCCGACTAAACTACTAACATCAATTGATTATAAGTATTTCACCTTGACAGAGAACATACCTTTTGTGGTATATGCAGAGACACGGGAGTCTTGCAATGGTATCTCCCTGTGTGAGCTCTTCTAAGCAAATTACGCATTCCCCCTTATCTTCGCCGAGGACATCCTCTGGAAAGCAAAATCATAGTCACAAAATTACACTTTATTTTAGTTGTTGAACAAAATGAAAAATCTGAAGCTAGTTTAGTACTTGTTTAAATGCAATGACTCGCTGATTAATTCAATCAGGGTTGCTTGATTTAAATCATGATATAAAATATTATAAGTGGAAAATAAAGATAAAACTGAACAAAGAATAAAATGGAAGAGGCGCCCGGCGCACAAAACTTTCCGAGAAATAGGTACCTAACCTATGGAAACCTTCGGCCAGTAACAATTCCACGAATTCCAAGCTTTTCGAACCCAAGAATGAGCTTGTTGGCCAGCACTTTTTTAATTTACTTGCTGGTTGTATGAAAGAATATTGTGTGAATGTAATTTATTGCGTGTCTGGTTATATGTGTATATATATAGGTATATATATATATATATATATATATATATATATATATATATATATATATATATATATTGTGGTGATCTTCTGACTAGTCAAATATGAGAAACTTGAGGTTGAGAATTGACAAAGCTAGTCTTATGTGTGGAGTTGTTTATTCTACGACGTTTCGGTCCTGGAGCAGGACCCTATTCATGTAGATAGTTTTCCTATACAAAACAAATTAAGAAATTGAAATACCTACATCGATTTTTTCAAAATTATAAATGACAGTTAGTGAAGTGAAGTAATACCTATACTAAGTAATTTATGGTGTATCGTTTTTAAGGCTATTAATGATTGTACTTACAATTTAGTTCTTCATTAGTAATTAAGTGGTCATTGAATTCAAGTTTGTTGATAGTCAACATTAACAAATAAACACTTAGAACTAGGACATGTGCGTGACAGTTTGACAAGGGTGGATGTTAGAATGATGGTGGTGGTTACGTTGTTGACTAGTTTTATAGGCATACCATGGAATTTACTACATGGATGATGATGGCATGTGGTTATTACATTAACTTAAAATTAGGTAGTAATGTGAAACAATTATCAAAGCAGGACATTCAACATTTTTTAAGTATACAAATTAATAAGATTACAGAGGTTTATTACAAAAGAATGCCAATATGAAATTAAGTTAATGCAGAGAAGAATAATATAAAAAGTGTTGGGGGGTGTAGGGTTGGGGGGGGGGGGGGGGGTATGTTAGTAGTTTGTGGTAAGTGGTGGATAATCCTTTGATATCTTTTTTGAAATTAATATTATTATTGTTGTTATTCTTGTTTCCTAATACATATGCCTTTTGTTTAATTTTTCTTTTCTGAAAGTTCAGTTCTATGCAGCAAATTTCCCAGTCTTTTATTTCAGGATTGTGTTTGGTAATGGCTATATGTTTAGAAAATGCGGTGGCATGGTTGTCTTTATCTGGATTAGGACTGTTCTTTTTTAAAGCGTTACTGTTATCATTGAGGTGGCCTTTCATTCTTTCAATTCCTACATAATTTTTTTTTTTTTCAATTACCTGAGTTATTTTGCTACTTGCGCTTTAAGGCTGGGGGCTCTCGGTCGGTCTGGGTCTCGGCTGGTGATTAATCCTGTGTTACGATCGATCAATCGTATCTAACGGTTCCCATCCTGAATGCCCTCGGGAGGCCGCCATGGTGGGTCGGGTCCGGGCTCCGGCCGAGCCGCCCTTTGGTGGGTGATTGGGTTAACTTGTTAATTAGCCAGAACATCGTCTTTGATGGCTACAGGATTAATGATGGATTAAGTGTTTATTTTTTATTACTTATTATTATTAGTTTTGTTTAATCTACTAGTTTGACCTTTTTTTTTTTTTTTACACTTGTGCTATAAATTGTTGATTTGAAAAATATATCAGATTTGATTTGTGAGGTGAAATCATGGGAACACCAGCCAGAGGAGGAGAGCCGTGGTATCTGGGGGAAGTTTCTCCAGAGCTGACGATTGTAGGAAGAGGAGTGCAGGTTTGTGGAAGATAGGCAGTTGAATGACAGATTCACTGGAGTGGTGGTCTAGAGGGGCGCCAGAAGGTGAAGCAGGTGGTAAAAGAGTGGAACTTGCTATCACAAGCCACAATGGTTGGAGGGTGAAGCAGCAGCTCTTAAGCGTTGATTCCACTAAGGGTATCACCAATTCGAAGCAGCTTTATCAGGTAGGAATGAGCTAGACGAGTTTCCGTGATGAAGCATGTTTATTAGAGCAGCTTCCTGCCTTTTATACCAGTGGCCAGGCCCCCAACCCAAGCCTAGACTTGTTTACATAAAGGGAGGAAGGGGTTCATACTAATGTAATATGTAAGCGTGTTGGGTGTCAAGAGCCTAACAGTTTGGTGGGGAGAGTAGATAGCTGTTACCGCGTGTGCTCCACCCTCCTACCCACCCAACATAACTATCACAGTCAGATATCTGGCAAGGGAATTAGTAATGACGACGTCAACTCACTTTTGTCTTGTTGTGATTGGGAACTAGACAGTTAAGTGGGATAAGTAGATGGCTGTTTCTATGGCTACTCCACCCTCCCACCTTTGAGTAATAGATCCAACATACCTATTACACATCGGATATTTGGCATGAGAATTCGTAATGATGAAGTGAATAGCAGTTTAACAAAAATAGTTAAGTGTGTATGCGGGGTGTCATAACAAAACGGTAGGAGGGTGAGAAACACAGAAATGGCTAACTTCGTCACACACTAATCTGCTTAGGCACCAAACTGCTACTAGAGTGAGCTGGCGTTGTCATTACTAATTCTCTGCCAGAAATCTAGTACCTAATAGGTATGTTGGGTGTCATACTAAAGGGCGGGCATCCACCACCCACGCAGAAACAACCATCTACATTCTACACTATATTTGGTTCTCCAAGCTACCACTAGAGTGAGTTGGCGTCATTATTACTAATTCCCTGGCAGGAAATCTAATATGTAATAGGTATGTTGGGTTTCATACAGGAAGGTGGGGCACACACAGAAAGGTAAAATTGAGAGCTTTCCAATTAATGAGGGTGTTCTCAACTCAACTTATATCTGGAACCACTGGTTGGAATTTTCCAGACACGCAACCCACGAGTTTTATCATGGCATACTTCACCCATTCTCCCTCGCATACTATCTTAGCCATAATTTAATTTGAAAGAATTGTATGCTGTAAAAAACATGCTTAATAAATATATATGTTTTTATTTATTAAAAAAATAATTAATCAAGTGATAACAAACTATTCAAACCCTGAAAAATAAAAAATTGTAACTGACGTGAAATATTCACAAGACCAGGTATATTGGTATATAAATTGAATAATTCAACCAGGTCTTCAAAAAGGGGTTGAACTCCAAGCTTCAATGGATACTCATGTCTGGTTCAAAAATGTTTCAATAGTTTTCCTATTTTTATACAATAAAAGTTCATCAAATCATTCTTATCCGAAAATCTGTCTTCCTTAGCTTCCTGAGCTCTAGAATACAAACAGGTTAGTAGACAGAGTAGATGCAGTTAATAAGGGGTGGGTGACAAGTTGTGGCCAGACAGTTCGCATATCCCATAGAGTTAACTAACTCTCACTTGAATGCCCAGCCAATCATAAATCAATATTCGATTAGCAAAGAACAATTATTTAATCAACAATAAATTCAGGAATTCGTCAGTTTGGTGAGGGAGAGAGGTGGTTTTGAAAATCTTGAAGTTGAGAAACTTCCAGAATACATAATTTTGTTTTTTCCTTTGCTATCAGAAGTGAAGCGATGTGCCATCTACTACACCTAAAAGTTCTTCTGAGCTCCTCCACTTTTTCCGTGCCCCATCCATGCACGCGCTTGATGACCGAAGAATGCTAAAGCCTATTCTGACACGTAACCACGTTCTTATGGTACCTTGTGGACGTGACCGCTTATCCACCAATCATTATAACCTCCAAATTCCCAAGGTCTAGGCTAAGAATTGATTGGAAACACTTTTTTTCGGTAAAGTAGGATCATGTTTATACTTGGCTCGAACGTCTGAGTGGTTTTGAAGAAAAAAACTGAACTTTAGAGAAGTATCAATGGAGGTACATTTATGTTTTAATTGTTTCTACATAATGCAAACGCACACATACACATAAATATATATCTCCATGAAAAATGTATTTGAACATTCTCCAGGATATCTTGTAGCTAAGAATTAAATGCTCTTGAAAAAACTCACACAAAATACACGCTGTAGAACAATATTGATAACTGGAACCAAAGACGACCTCATATTTACGGGGCCTTCCCTGCCGTTCAAGTTCACGACATTTTTAAATTCTCAGGAACAACGTGCAGTTCGGTTTTATTCAATAATAGAAACTGAAAGTGACAGCGCAAGACTCCAACGCATTCGTACATAAGACAAAACGCTCTCCAAGTTTCACTTCGATATTAAAAATTGTGGAAATAAGTTAGGGGTGGGGGGTACTTAGGGTTCACCCTATATATCACTCTGACGGACCCACATTGTTTTATTTTAGGGTCTTGATTCCTGACCTGTTAGCATGAATATGCTTTAGCCGTGACCTAACTACCGAAAAATGTCCCACGAGAGTGCAACGAAAGTAGCGCCAATAATTGTGATGATTTCCGCTTACAACCGAGTCGTTGCTAGGGATATGATACTTCGTCGTTTTTCATCCCACAAAATTCGTTGACCATTCGTTCGAAAGCTCTCGATTTATCCAACCATACTATATTAACTACTGCGAAGTGCGTGGCCAACAAGCTGAGTTATGAGCATGGTTATATGAATAATTGTTTACACACAGGTGATCATTCTCAATTATTGATATTGTGAACATGATTGCAACCGCTTGTTAATTTCTGATGATTTCATTGAGCTGGTGTTTCGATTATGTGATTCATAGCAGGTGATCCGAATATTGCGAGAACGGTTAGATTTGTGAAGCGGTGGTTAAATTATTTTAATAGGTAATTTCTATACTTTACACTATAGGAAGCTGTAATTTCGTATGTAGCCTCTTTCTATAATAAAGTGAATGTTTACTCGCGAGTTTATATTAGGAGATCATCATCTCACAAGAGCTCAATCGTCGTGATCATTTCTATAATAAAGTGAATGTTTACTCGCGAGTTTCTATTAGGAGATCATCATCTCACAAGAGCTCAATGGTCGTGATCATGTCTATAATAAAGTGAGAGCGAGGAGCTAAAACATTTTTTTGTTTTGAATGATAAACAGAGTTCAGAGGCCGATGGGGGGTCGGGTTCAGAGAATCGACGAGGAGTGAGTCGTGTACGGCTAAAGCATATTCATGTTTTTTAATTTTAGCCGTCAGGCTCAAAGGAACTGTGGCTTTTTTTAATCTGTTAAATCAGATTCTTAATAAACATAAATTTAAAACTTGGTAATGTTGGGTAATGGCGAACAAATAACATGCTCGTAACTAGTGATATGTTGAGATAAATCTGTCAAATAGCAACTTGTCGTCAGAAAGAGGCAAATGGTTGAAAATTTTGACGGCACTACTCGTAAACCCTCAGTTAAAATCGGCTCCAATGAGCCGAATGCACATCATGGATCCTCCAATCCAATGCTCGAAGTGCAAATGGATGACAGACATTACATTAACTATCACAATCCTGCTAGAATGCGACTCAATTATTATTTATGCTTGAATTGATACATGAAAATGGTTATTACAGATCAATTCCACTTTCCTCCTGATACTTTCTTTCTATCGATCACACAGAGATGCTATTAAAGAACTGTGGCTAATAGTTTACAGACTAGGTAACCAGGATTATTGATTATCTATTCTCTCTACTGGGTACCTATTTATAACAATGAGTCTAATCCATACTTAGCTAGGTACGAATTGTATTGTTTTTATATTCAATGTTTTCTATATAACATGATCAACAACGATCTGCCTTTTGGAAAAGATAATGCCGAAATTAAATACACAAGGGCTGCCTATTCAAGCGTTTCAGCATCGAGTGTCGTTTTATGTAGGTGGCATGGGGATAGTTATTTACAAACTTGATCTACCAATGTATTCAATCTAACCAATTGTATTGTTTTGACAAACAATTTATTGGCAATAGGTTCTAGTATACGCAATTTTTGAAATAGGTAGTACGTCAAAAGTTCACAAAATGAGACAGGTTGGTCAAGGGTGAATCTGATTCCAATTGAGCTGTGTCCCACAACCCCTAGTCAATTACGTGAAATATACCAAATCCTGTGAAAATTCCCTTAACTAACTAATCGATGTTAAAAGTGGAACCTCATGTAGTCCTACTCGTACTCGTCATCTCCAAAGCGGCTTCACCAATAAGCTATCATAGTATTATTAATGTAAATGTTGTTAAATAGCTAGCTATCAGTAATTTATTGTTGTTTTAGTGATAATAAATAGCTCAATAATTGCATTTGTTGTCTGATTACGAATGATGAATTATAAGAGTTCTTGATTTTTCTGTGCTTTCATTTCGTCACCCACAAAATATTGCCTCAGGGGTTCAGTACCAAAACAATGAAACATTTAAAAAACTCGGCTCTGCCCCTTGACCCCGCTGGGGAGATCCCCAGACCCCCTGGATGTCATTACTTGGAGCCTGTCAAGAAACATGGAACATGCCTGGCAGAAGTGACCTAGTAACAAAAACCAAATTTTTCAGGAGCTTCATACGACAAATGAAATCGAAATTAGAAGGAAGTATCTAGGTAGGTAATTTTCTGTTATGGTGCGCGTCTACAATAACTATAACCAAGATTAAATTCTCAACCAAGTGACAACAAAACAAACGGCATTGTTTACTATAGCCATTTGTAACATAAATAAATATAAAACTACGACATAAGTAGAAAAACAAGTACAAAAGAAATGCGTGATAAATTGAGAGCTTTCCAACGAAAGTTTTTTAATCGCAGTTAGACATTGACTCACAAGAAAGGAAATGTTTTGAGTCGTACCTAAGGCAACTAAATTATTCCTCAATTAATTCTGGTTAAATCTCGAGAAAAACTCTGAGAATGAGGAAAAAATTACTTACAATATTTTTCAAAATCCAGATTTGTTAATTCGAATAAATAAAATAATAACAAATGCCAAACAGCCGAAAGGCCTTATCGAAACACTGGATTCCGCATAATAGAACTTTTTATAAATTTGGTTGATTTGTGTGTGGGTCATTCCAGACGATAGCATACATGGTCTTAGCTCTGAAGGTAATTCCAAATTTTCGTCTGTCAGAAACAATGATTAGCTAGCCAGTTCAATACTCTGAGGATTTTTATTACATGTGGTTTACGACTAGGTGATGCTGTAATGAGGGGATCCAAAGGTAAATCCATGTCACAATGTATCAGCTTGGAGCGTTGATACTCTTTGAACGGTTTAACCACCTCATTTGATAATTATTTGTCATGCGCATGCCTACCTATAAACTAATTTTTATCAAAACAAGGCCAGTGAGGAAACTGTTATTAGTTCTCTTGAACGCAGTGCTGTGGGTGCATAAGAGAGAGCCCCCTTCTTACAGAAGGCTAACATTTGCTTAGGAGAGCCTATCCCTCGAGAACGCAAGCCGGTGGGACACAACTCACGCCCTCCGAGGAGGGCGGGAGGAACGGTATGACTCACTTTTCAGGATCCCTTGCTTGGAGCTTTCCTAGCAAGGTACCTACAAGCCAAAGCACTGCAGGAGGAGGAGAATCTTCTTGCTGGTTCTCCCAGTTAGGGGAGCTGGTATCCAAGTTTATAGCAAAACTTATATGCCGAGACACATTACCAGGGTACCAAGTCCCTAGTGATGTGATCTCTCCCCCTAAGCACCCTGGGCCCCATGTTAAACTTACCTAAGTTGTTCAGCCTCCTAGTTAGACTTTCTCGATGACTTTATTGACATATCTGCCATTAATGTATAGCATTACAGTAGTTGGTTTCCATGTAATAGAGAAGTACTTATCTTGGAAAATTATTTATATTTAAAATTACCTGTAATCGCAATAGGGCGCAGGTACGAACAAACTCCCTTCCTGCAGGGTTACTGCGGGGAGGAAAAAAAAAACACACACACGACGCTAGAATAACCCCATTCAAGCAATTTAAATTATTCCAAAACATGAGAAATAAGGAAATGGTAACAATTAATAAAAACACAAAACATATTTACGTTACTTTTTATTTCAAACATGGCTACATTTTTCTCCACATTGTTTCAAAAAAGTCATACAAATATAGGGCATAGATATAATTTGTTTCCTTAAAATGCGGACAATGGAATCTTCTATAAATACGTTATGTTTTACTTATTTTCCAAGTGGGAACAAAACTGTGAACGAATCAATTAATAGATAACCGTGATATAATCTCTAATCAACAAATTAATGCTCGAAAATTTCAGAAATGGAAACAATTTCAAACGTACCGAAATGAAGAAAGAAAATGTCGCCTAACCATTTATTTTTGTGAGAAAACCCCGTCACACAAACGGGCAAATAGGTTTAATTAAATCTAGCTAAATATGAAGATGTTCAAATTCTCTCTTTCTTCCAGTGTTAATTGTTTTGAATAAATTCCGCACCTCACACCTCGAGCAGATTTCAATCGTAAAAAAAAACTTATTTTCCACTTGGGGATAAAAAGAGTCGTTGGAGTCGAACATACTCGCTTTCACATGCATCAATAAAAACAAAAATCTCAAATTATCCATCGATTAAGTAGATTAAGCGTACAGGGCACACTGAGGCGAGCCTAGGTTTCACCAAAGAAATCAATACTTTCGCCGCAACCCTGCGAAAATTATCTACTGAAATCGTGGAAATGCAGTTCTGAACCCTTTATGGGTTTTTTCGTTTTCAAAAATCACGATTTTTCTCTCTCAAACCCTATAAAACTTTTAAAAGAAAATTATAAATTCCAAGTTAGGTATTGATAGTCCAGTATAAACATTGATCAATCTCCCAACGTTACGTTCTAACAAAGTTTGTTTACGATTCCTTGACCAATGACACATTAAATGTGCCTTCATCGATTCCTTAAGAAAAGAAAATAAATGAATGAAATAGAAATGTAAAAATAAATTAAAATAATTACATGGAGACCTCCTCGGTAACCGTTTCACGCAGGATATCCGTATTTCGAACAACCTCTTCTCTTTCGTCTTACTTAAAGTTACAGAAAACGTTTCTAAAAGTTACGTGTTAAAAACATAAGGTATCCATTAAATCCAACAACAAAAAAAACTTCTTTTTTTACTATATCACCAACCAATAAAGTTGTTAACAAAATATCACATTAAAATAGATTTCGAACAGAACCATTTTTTCCCTTGGTGGTTGTCGTTCGATCACCAAAAGAGAAAATATGAAACTTTTGAGAAGGTAACACATAAATCTAATCGAAACTGGCAAAGGAGATTTTGAAAGAATATAATCTTCAGGTTTTTCCATTTCGCAAACATGAACTCAAATAGTAATAATGGCTAAGAAAACGTTTAGGCCATATCACATTTTTTTCCTTTTTTTTCTTCAGAAAAATTCTTTTATTTATCTCATTGAAATTATTAAAAAATTCTACTTCAAGCTTCAGCATGCGATAGCTATTTACAGAGGGTTTTTCAGTATGTAAATTTGTCCATCAACTCGTGAAATTGTTTAGGATTAGTTTTTTTGATTCTTTAGCTGTGTCGTTACATCTTCCATCAAACGCCACGTGGATATTTTGAAAAAAATTCATGTCCACAAAATTTAATCCATTCTTAGTCGTTTATAAAAGTTAATTTTATTTCCTCAGTTGTTTAAATTAGTTTGCTATATCATTAAACATTACGGAGAAAACGTTTCGCAGATGGTTCATTCAGTCCCCTGGGTGTTCGGGGCAGCTGCGGTTCACTTCGAACCATCGGTCAATACAACTGCAACACAAATGGAAAAACATTATTCGAGGAGACAAAGTTTTAATAAATATTGTGCAAAACCACCAAAATGTGGCAGACCACATTCTACGAAAGACTGATGTACTAAACCACCCCAAAATCCACCCCTGATGTGCCAATTGCGCTTCCGATGAGCACAATGCCAATTACCGAAGTTGTCTGGTTAAGGATTGATGCCCAAAAGGTTAGGGTGAGGGTATTGAAACAGATATCTGGATAAAAGAAGGGTACCCCGAAAAAAACCCCAAGAACAAAAAATTAATCAATCCAGAAGGCAATCGTTGAAATTACCAAGTAATTTGGAATCATATGCCTCCATCGCCAAAGGGTTTCAGTTGCGATTACTACCCAAAGCCAGTTTCACATGGAGCGGTATGTCCGGAGACGGAACGCAATGTGATTGGCTGTTGGGATAACAGTTGAGGATGGTGGCTGCCATGTTGCCGGAATGGGCGGTTGGCTAGAAATTTTTTATACCGGGAGAACTCTTTGGACAGGAATGTTGATAACCGCAAGTAGAGGTTTCAGATCAGAGAGGGTTTCAGTAGGAAGGATATGATTCCGTTTAGCGAGGTGCCGCTTCATGTGAACACCCTGCCGCATTCCGCCGCCCCTCCACTGGGTTTTCCGGCCTTCCGTCTTTCCGGTTGTTACGCTCGTACCGCTTTATGTGAAACTGGCTCAATTCAAATCCTAACCAAATAATTATGGAACAGCTTTTCAAACTAGAGAATCTCATTCACAGCTTGAGCAATCAAGTGGGTGCCCTTGAAGAAAATAAACCTGGACAGGCCCGTACTGAAAATCAATGATGAACAGCTATTATTACTAGGTCGTTCATCGCAAGCAACTTCGAGTGGCTCGTCTCTCTCCCGAGGCGAGCACTGCACAGGACGAACTGAGAATGTGTGGAGCAATGAGCTCACCATTCGCTGAGTACCTGGGCAAGTAGTCCAAAGCTCAGCGAATGCCGCATGAGTGGAGCCGCCCTAAGAGCATATAAAGCTGCTAGGCAACTGGATGGGCATAATAATAAAATTGTGTTTTACGATTTACATTCTCCAATTGAAGGTGAAAGATACTAAAGTTAGAAGATTGAAATGATTAACATATTGTATTCATACAACATCCGTTTCAAGTCGTATTTCTGTATCCTTCATAATTCATGGAGGGGCTGGCTCTCTCTGCCCACCCAGCACCTCCTCAAACTACTCCACTGCTACATTAAAGTAGTTTGAATACCCAACTAGAAGGTACGAGATTAGTATGTGCTCAATAGCAATGAACGTAATGCAATCTGTCCTCCAGCAATATGATGTCATCAATCATCAAGAAGAGAAGCTCTGACGTAACAACAGCCAGAGTGAAATCAATACGGTCGATGTTGAATAATCTACAACTTTGCGAAGCCATATTTTGAATGTCACGCCAAACGTGAAAAGTTTGAGAAACGCCAAGGGTACAAGGGTTGTTCCTGAAACCACCTAAACAACCCTAAAACACCTCGTTTATATAATAGATCAATGAACAAAACGCTGCAAATTATCACATAGAGGTTTGTTATCTCTGTATTGTGTAGATCTTCTACACAGAACACCTGTCTATATTATTAAACGAATCATTAGGTAGGTATCTAATATGTCTGCATAGGTGTACCTACTGAAGAGAAATAATACAATTAAGCATTGATGATGCAGTGCCGTGAATTGGAAAAACCAAGGCGGCGGCGCATATGCCACGTAATGCCGCTAGTTGCCATCTAGCGGTCATTGATGAAACTTAGCTAGCTCCCCCAAAAAGTCATAGGTCGCTGCTCCATTATACCTCGTAGTGACAGAGCGGATGATGAGTTATCTGGATGATTTCATTCGATTTGTTGGGAAAATATATGTAAATGACAACCTCAAAAACATTACTGTTGCCTTGAAAGTCTTTGATATCTCGATTTTTCAATATTTCAGCCCTTTAGGGTTGATAAGAATTGATACCGCTGTTACTGGCACATCCCCGACTGATGTATGATTTTTCAGCCAAATTCCATAAACTTTCGTCCAGTAGTTTTGGAGAAAAACTCTGGACAGCCTAAGGAGTACGGACGGTTTTTTTCTTCTTATTTTTAGATTTGATGAATCTTGAAACCAACAAATTGTAAACCAACAAATTTGTGGGGGGGTTACATTTTTTCTTTTCTTGGTCGACTAAAAAGGTTCATTGTTGAAAATAATAAACCAAAAATTAATATATAAGTGGTAAGTGAAAGTTGGTAAAAACGAATCAGAATGTATTTATTCGAAGTATTTAAGTATGTTTAAGCTGATGAAATTTAATGTTAGTGTTAAAAATTTGAATCAATATAAGATTCATTTTAATGCTTCTACTCTCAATAACTTTGTATTTGAGTAAGTTCGGTTTGACAACTTTTATTGGGCGACACGGAACTTTGGTCCAATGCCCGCAATGTTTAATTTGTAACCCAAGTAATAATAATTATAATAATGTATTTGCTTTATAATGAAAATAAATAAATACAATTCTTGGTGGGAGGTAGGTCTCCACAATCTCCTTGCATAACAGCATAATTGGAGATCTCTTCCTTCCTCTTCAGATTTTAATGAAAAATCAATGCTGAATCGTTTGATACCATAATGTTGAGGGTTTGACGTTATGTAGTGTTAAGAGCCCTACCAACTAATAGTGTAAAATTAGCATTCTCTGTTACCCTTTTCCTCAGCAACTGTAAGACCTAGAATCCTAATTTTCTATTTTGTTTGTTCATTCGTTCATGTATTTCGTTTTCTAAATCTAGATCTACTTACTGACCCACTGATCTACTTAGGTCTATTTACTGAGTTTTTTCTTAAACAAGCAATTAAAAGTTACCTATATTTTTGATCCTCGTTTGCTCAAACCCTTATGTTGTGTTTCAGTTTTCCAGCCAGTTATGCCTTTATCACACTTTTTAGGGGGAAAAAAAGAGTACGAGACAAAGCTCGGATGATGGCAAATATTGCATCTTTATCCATGTTCATCCTAACAACTGGGAACACGGTACAATTACTATCACTATTACTATTTATCGACATATTATTTGGTCTCTCTGAGAAACCAATATCAGTAAATTCAAATTTTATAGTACCTAATGAGGGGGGGGGGATAGTGATTAATCCTAATATCACAGTCAAACAGACGTCGTTTTAATGCATTCATTACTTACCATTCCCTCCCGCTTTTTTGAGGATAGTGTCCTTAGTCAGAGTAATTTAAGCAAGTATCTATGACAGTTCCATGGAAGTAGATCATAGACTAAAAAGATAGTCGTTTCCCAGTCCTACATTTATATGTTACACATTCTATCTGAAACTTGATTGGAAGGAATATCCCTTCTTCCAAGATTACTGTGTTAACGTGGTCTTTGACAGTCATGGATCGTGATGTGCTACACTTTCTCCTCGATGAAATCTCCCCAGCGATCCCAATGGTAGTGTAAAGTACCTATAACAAGCCTTCATTCAATACCACGAAGTTTCAATCCAATTCTTAGCTTCCGCTTGATTATTTATTGGTTAGTGCTAAGGCCCATATTCTCGTGACGTCACGCCTGGAGTAGGTTCGCGTTTCAGCCAAATTCGGCCATGATACCGCCCTACGTCAATGAATCGCTACTCAACCAACCTATTTCTCACAAGAAGTTTGCCGTCTCACGTCAACATAATTCGTGGTTATAAGGCCATTTTTCAACAGTTTTGTTTTGAAAAAGTATAGTATTGTAGCAATACAAAGTTTCAATTCGACTAAATGTTATAATAATCATGCCTGCCAGCGCAATAATTGATTGTAGATTGCTGTCAACAATACCAATCTAACGTGAACGAGTTTTTATTTGGACTAGGAGCCTACTAACTATAGTAGTTAATCAGTGTCAGAAAACTAAAGAACTTCATTCGTTTAGGCTTTGAGAATAATTAACCTGAAAAATAGTAAAGAAAAGATGATTGAAAATTCCTCAGGTGTCTGTACTGCTGTGTAGCCATTGCTTAAGTAGCTTCATCAGCGTTTTATTATAAGTTCGTAGTACTATGCTTAACTGAGGAAGCTTTACTTGTTATATTGAATGAATAAAAGGAGAGATTTGATAGTTTGTCAAAATAAACAAGGCAGGTTGTTGCTACACCTAGAAACGAAACTACTTAGGTAGGTACGTACGTCCTACCAGATTTGCTGTTGGTTTAAAGTGCCTAAACAAAGTAGGTGGGTCGTTGCTTTGCCGACGAATACAACCGCTGATTAGCAAGTTTGTCAAATATCGAATCAGAGAATATGCAACATGAATTAAAAACCAGCTGCAAGGAAAAAAACTTTAAATGCATTCCTCTGAAGGTAAGATTTCATAAAGACGGCATTGGCAGTGCAGTTATAGCGCGAGTTTTGCAGTTACGCAAATTGTATGGACAAAAAAGGAGTAATTAGGTAGGTACCTACTTTTGCTTTGATCAATGAAGTACCTACTTGAACAAGTAATAATATACGGAAAGTATGTAGGTATACCTTACCTCTAGGTAGGTACTTACCTTTCCACATGTCATACAACTTAATATTCCCGCCTAACAGAGCTCTCATAACACATCCTTTCACAAGACCACTTTCACAGTACTCTAAAGATTTTTAGTTTCAATTGATTCAAAGCTAAAACTAGATAGGTAATACACAACATCTTTGTGGCTGATGTCTGGATCATCTAGAACACTTGTATGTCAACTCCCCAACACACATTTCATATGGATCTCTACCCCACAGATTAAATCTTGCGTTCGTAGCATTTGAGGTCAACACCTGATAATAACTTGATGTAATTTGCATACAATTTATCACCTTGCATATTACAAATAATGAAAATTTTGACTCGGAACTAGGTGAGACTATGTTATGCTGTTGTCCAGCTGTGTCTACAAATGGCGCATTTTCGCATATGTTTACTCGTCACCATGACAACAAGGTGAAATAACTTGATTTCGCCTTGCCTCGATGTAAGGATGCGCTAGTGTCCAAGTCTCGAGAATATCACCCATAACGTCCATGGCAGGGGCCCAGGCTAATATCGGGCTGATATCTAGATAACTGAGAACCCACCTACTACCCAACTATGAAATGAATTTTCTAACAATTTTGTACTTGTGAAATGCAGTGAACAGTATATACTCTTTTATAAAATTTGTATGCTGGTGTGCCATTATCCTGTTTAAGGTAGTAGGTGTTTTAGGTAATAGGCTCTTAGATTGGTTGTTTATATTTGGTAGCTAAATACTTTCGCCAATATGTGGCCCCATAAACTGGAATTTCCATATTTCTCAATTTAACAGCAAGCGTGACAACCACAAATAACTGGTTGCTGCTAGTAACGTCCACACACGAGACGTTCGCAAACAATCAATTTGAGACACGAGACTCTAGATCCAGACCAACTAATCTAAATTCTTACCAAGGGATTGACTACTTGATGTTATGTATTCTTGAGATGCGAGCGTAGCATACCACTAATCTAATCAGAAAACTGATCTGTGTAAAATCTCATGACGACTGGAGCGCTGGGAATACCACGCATGGGTCTAAAGTCTCATGTCTGAACTTGATTGTTCGCAAACGTCTCGTGTACCACACAATGAAGGAGGATAACCTTTAAATCTAAAATTAACTATGTATAACTAAAGCTATGAAGAGGCCACATATTGGCGAAAGTACTTAGCTATCAAATTATTAACAACCTACCCAAGAGAAGCTCTCTCTCCCTCAAAACCTACTAATACCTTTTATAAAATAGTAATTAAATTTCTAAGAAAACTCTTCAAATGAAAACACCACTTTGGTAAAAGAATATAAAACAAGTCAGTCTTAAAGAGATACCCTTGATTAAAAGTATCTTAGGAATTAGTCGGGATGCGGCCCAGGGGAAAAAAATGTGAATTTATTTCATGTTTTTATTCGACGTTTCGTCCTCTTGCTGAGGACATCTTCAGGATCTGGTGTGTCCAGGAAAAATTTTTAAACGTCCGAATATAACGGACTTGTCAAATAATATGGAGCAATAACGGTGGTTCACCCAGTCAAATAAGTCGAAAGCTACTACTCTTGAGAATATCAAGAAAGTTAAGAAAAATAGTGTCACTGAAGAAAATATAAAGGAAGAAAACGAAAATATAGGGAAATATAGAAAAATATAGATTTTAAAACATTACATCTATCCATTCGTCAACAAACTGAAAAGTTTGTCTTTTCAGTTTGTTGACGAATGGATAGATGTAATGTTTTAAAATCTATATTTTTCTATACTTCCCTATATTTTCGTTTTCTTCCTTTCTATTTTCTTCGGTGACACTATTTTTCTTAACTTTCTTGATATTCTCAAGAGTAGTAGCTTTCGACTTATTTCACTGGGTGAACCACCGTTATTGCTCCATATTATTTGACAAGTCCGTTATATTCGGACGTTTAAAAAATTTTCCTGGACACACCAGATCCTGAAGATGTCCTCAGCAAGAGGACGAAACGTAAAATAAAAACATGAAATAAATTCACATTTTTTCCCCCCTGGGCCGCATCCCGACTAATTCCTAAGACACAAGTAGTTACGGCCGACTAAACTACTAACATCAATTGATTATAAGTATTTCACCTTGACAGAGAACATACCTTTTGTGGTATATGCAGAGACACGGGAGTCTTGCAATGGTATCTCCCTGTGTGAGCTCTTCTAAGCAAATTACGCATTCCCCCTTATCTTCGCCGAGGACATCCTCTGGAAACCAAAATCATAGTCACAAAATTACACTTTGTTTTAGTTGTTGAACAAAATGAAAAATCTGAATCCAGTTTAGTACTTGTTTAAATGCAATGACTTGCTGATTAATTCAATCAGGGTTGCTTGATTTAAATCATGATATAAAATATTATAAGTGGAAAATAAAGATAAAACTGAACAAAGAATAAAATGGAAGAGGCGCCTGGCGCACGAAAATGTCCACGAAATAGGTACCTAACCTATGGAAACCTTTGGCCAGTAACAATTCCACCAATTTCAAGCTTTTCGAACCCAAGAATGAGCTCGTACGCCAGCACTTTTTTAATTTACTTGCTGGTTGTATGAAAGAATATTGTGTGAATGTAATTTATTGCGTGTCTGGTTATATGTGTATATATATAGGTATATATATATATATATATATATTGTGGTGATCTTCTGACTAGTCAAATATGAGAAACTTGAGGTTGAGAATTGACAAAGCTAGTCTTATGTGTGGAGTTGTTTATTCTACGACGTTTCGGTCCTGGAGCAGGACCCTATTCATGTAGATAGTTTTCCTATACAAAACAAATTAAGAAATTGAAATACCTACATCGATTTTTTCAAAATTATAAATGACAGTTAGTGAAGTGAAGTAATACCTATACTAAGTAATTTATGGTGTATCGTTTTTAAGGCTATTAATGATTGTACTTACAATTTAGTTCTTCATTAGTAATTAAGTGGTCATTGAATTCAAGTTTGTTGATAGTCAACATTAACAGATAAACACTTAGAACTAGGACATATGCGTGACAGTTTGACAAGGGTGGATGTTAGAATGATGGTGGTGGTTACGTTGTTGACTAGTTTTATAGACATACCATGGAATTTACTACATGGATGATGATGGCATGTGGTTATTACATTAACTTAAAATTAGGTAGTAATGTGAAACAATTGTCAAAGCAGGAAATTCAAAATTCTTTTAGTATACAAATTAATAAGATTACAGAGGTTTATTACAAAAGAATGCCAATATGAAATTAAGTTAATGCAGAGAAGAATAATACAAAAAGTGTTAGGGGGTGTAGGGTTGGGGGGGGGGGGGGGGGGGGTATGTTAGTAGTTTGTGGTAAGTGGTGGATAATCCTTTGATATCTTTTTTGAAATTAATATTATTATTGTTGTTATTCTTGTTTCCTAATACATATGCCTTTTGTTTAATTTTTCTTTTCTGAAAGTTCAGTTCTATACAGCACATTTCCCAGTCTTTTATTTCAGGATTGTGTTTGGTAATGGCTATATGTTTAGAAAATGCGGTGGCATGGTTGTCTTTATCTGGATTAGGACTGTTCTTTTTTAAAGCGTTACTGTTATCATTGAGGTGGCCTTTCATTCTTTCAATTCCTACATAATTTTTTTTTTTTTCAATTACCTGAGTTATTTTGCTACTTGCGCTTTAAGGCTGGGGGCTCTCGGTCGGTCTGGGTCTCGCCTGGTGATTAATCCTGTGTTACGATCGATCAATCGTATCTAACGGTTCCCATCCTGAACGGGTCCGGGCTCCGGCCGAGCCGCCCTTTGGTGGGTGATTGGGTTAACTTGTTAATTAGCCAGAACATCGTCTTTGATGGCTACAGGATTAATGATGGATTAAGTGTTTATTTTTTACTACTTATTATTATTAGTTTTGTTTAATCTACTAGTTTGACCTTCTTTTGTTTTTTTGACACTTGTGCTATAAATTGATGATTTGACAAATATATCCGATTTGATTTGTGAGGTGAAATCATGGGAACATCAGCCAGAGGAGGAGAGCCGTGGTATCTGGGAGAAGTTTCTCCATAGCAAACGATTGTAGGAAGAGGACAGATGACAGATTCACTGGAGTGGTGGTCTAGAGGGGCGCCAGAAGGTGAAGCAGGTGGTAAAAGAGTGGAGCTTGCTATCACGCACCACAATGGTTGGAGGGTGAAGCAGCAGCTCTTAAGCGTTGATTCCAATAAGGGTATCACCAATTCGAAGTAGGTAGATCAGGGAGGAATGAGCTAGACGAGTTTTCGTGATGAAGCATGTTTATTAGAGCTGCTTCCTGCCTTTTATACCAGTGGCCAGGCCCCCACCCCAAGCCTAGAGTTGTTTACATAAAGGGAGGGAGGGGTTCATACTAATGTAATATGTAAGCGCATTGGGTGTCAAGAGCCTAACAGTTTGGTGGGGAGAGTAGATAGCTGTTACCACGTGTGCTCCACCCTCCTACCCACCCAACATACCTATCACAGTCAGATATCTGGCAAGGGAATTAGTAATGATGACGTCAACTCACTTTGGTCTTGTTGTGATTGGGGAACTAGACAGTTAAGTGGGATAAGTATATGGCTGTTTCTATGGCTACTCCACCCTCCCACCTTTGAGTAATAGATCCAACATACCTATTACGCATCGGATATTTGGCATGAGAATTCGTAATGATGAAGTGAACAGCAGTTTAAAAAAAACAGTTAAGTGAGTATGCGGGGTGTCATAACAAAATGGTAGGAGGGTGAGAAACACAGAAATGGCTAACTTCGTCACACATTAATCTACTTAGGCACCAAACTGCTACTAGAGTGAGCTGGCGTTGTCATTACTAATTCTCTGCCAGAAATCTGGTACCTAATAGGTATGTTGGGTGTCATACTAAAGGGCCGGCATCCACCACCCACGCAAAAACAACCATCTACATTCTACACTATATTTGGTTCTCCAAGCTACCACTAGAGTGAGTTGGCGTCATTATTACTAATTCCCTGGCAGGAAATCTAATATGTAATAGGTATGTTGGGTTTCATACAGGAAGGTGGGGCACACACAGAAAGAGACATAATGAGTAAAATTGAGAGCTTTCCAATTAATGAGGGTGTTCTCAACTCAACTTATATCTGGAACCACTGGTTGGAATTTTCCAGGCACGCAACCCACGAGTTTTACCATGGCATACTTCACCCATTCTCCCTCGCATACTATCTTAGCCATAATTAAATTAAATTAATGTATGTTTTAAAAAGCATGCTTAATAAATATATGTTTTTATTTATAAAAAAAAAATAATTAATCAAGTGAATTCAAACCCTGAAAAATAAAAAATTGTAACTAACATGAAATATTCACAAGACCAGGTTTATAAATTGATTAATTCAACCAGGTCTTCAAAAACGGGTCGACCTCCAAGCTTCAATGGATACTCATGCCTGCTGCAATGTCTGGTTCAAAAATGTTTCAATAGTTTTCCTATTTTTATACAATACAAGTTCATAAAATCATTCTTATCCGAAAATCTGTCTTCCATAGCTTCCTGAGCTCTAGAATACAAACAGGTTAGTAGACAGAGTAGATGCAGTTAATAAGGGGTGGGTGACAAGTTGTGGTCAGACAGTTCGCATATCCCATAGAGTTAACTAACTCTCACTTGAATGCCAAGCCAATCATAAATCAATATTCGATTAGCAAAGAACAATTATTTATTCAACAATAAATTCAGGAATTTGTCAGTTTGGTGAGGGAGAGAGGTGGTTTTGAAAATCTTGAATTTGAGAAACTTCCAGAATACATAATTTTGTTTTTTCCTTTGCTATCAGAAGTGAAGCGATGTGCCATCTACTACACCTAAAAGTTCTTCTGAGCTCCTCCAATTTTTCCGTGCCCCATCCATGCACGCGCTTGCCGCCCGAAGAATGCCAAAGCCTATTCTGACACGTAACCACGTTCTTATGGTACCTTGTGGACGTGACCGCTTATCCACAAAGCACTCGGCTAGCACTTTCAGAAACGCCGTCATTTGTGGAGTGGCATGGCCATCTACCGAACACACTAAGAGAGTAAATGAAGCGTGAGGCTGCTCACAAGTTTCTCCATACTTCCTCTTCTCCTGAAGTGAAGACGGTTGCCACAGTGCAACTAGATGTAGGAGGGCGCATCAGTGTTCATGACACCAATGTCGAACAAAGCCTCCCTCTGTGGTTCCTACACACCGCGAATACCAAGTCACCATGCAGACCAGGGCTGTTTTCTGAAGCATTCCTTACAATTGGTTCTTTGGTGTAGCTCACCCACCACATCACGTCCTTCATTGTGCCTTCTGGAGATGAGTCTGCCTGCTCTGCAACTCATAGTGTCCCAAGGAGAATCTATCCCCCATAAGCATCGCACGTCAAAGGCATATTTAATGGTAGGGTATTCCATGTCAATTCAACATACCCAATTTACCTCACCATATTAGATTTTACTCTAATTCGGTATACGCATAGTAGGTATTGAGACTAAGAAAAATACCAAATTTTAAATTTTTATCTCAAACCGTTTCTTAAATATGGCTATGTAAAACTTACAAAATCTCGCCAAAAAACGATGAACGGATTTTATACTATTCGCTCTAGGAACTGTCCTAATTGAGCTAGAGAGCTGGGAGAGGTATCATTTTGCAGCTTTTTTTATGCTCTTTCCAGTGATATACAACAGGACATAGGTTCTAATAAGAAAATTTTTGTCAAAATACAAATACAAATTTTGATTCAATTTTTTTCCAAAAAGTACATAATTTAAAATTTTCAAAATATTCCTATAAATACTTAGTACTGTTGTAAACAATGTGACAAAATATAAATATGGGATGATGATGGGTTCATTGTTGAAAAAAATATTCCTGACACTAGTTTTCTACTAATAGCCTGGTTTTGACTAAATAATAAACATACGAACTTTTATCAAAGAGGTAAGCAATTTAATTGAATATATAAAGGTATACTATGTATAAAGGTAAAAAAATATCAGAAATATTAATTCAAAATACTATCTAGTTAAAACAAAACCAATAACCATAGATATATTCTAATAAAAATTAAGTTAATTAGGTTGCTTACTTTAATTTTATACAATTTAAACCAAGTTAATTATTAAAACAAAAAACTTGAACATTTCTATAACAATAAATTTGAAAAAGTTATGAAAATAGTCTAAATAGTTATGTGATAATTCTGATACAAACAGATTATCAAAATTTACATAATATTATTCATATTTATGATAATGAGTAGGTATACGAGTAGGTAAGTAAATGTAACCCAACTGACTTTTACAAAATGTAATTCCGAAAACTGAGATAATGTTTAGGGAAACTGCTGTCAACTCAAAACTTAATTTTTCCTCACGTTAGTGTTAATCTAGTTTGTTGTTTAAACATTATCGATAGTACTGCACCAAGATAGTATTTTAAATTAATATTTCTGATATTTCTTTACCTTTGTACATAGTAACAATTAAATAGCTTACCTCTTTGGTAAAAGTAAGTATGTTTATTATTTAGTCAAAACGGGGCTATTAGTAGAAAACTAGTGTCAGGAATATTTTTTTCAACAATGAACCCATCATCATCCCATATTTATATTTTGTCACATTGTTTGCAACAGTACTAAGTATTTATAGGAATATTTTGAAAATTTTAAATTATGTACTTTTTGGAAAAAAATTAAATCAAAATTTGTATTTGTATTTTGACAAAAATTTTCTTATTAGAACCTATGTCCTCTTGTATATCACTGGAAAGACCATACAAAAAGCTGCAAAATGAGCTGCAAATGTCTCTTCCAGCTCCCTAGCTCAATCAGGACAGTTCCTAGAGCGAATAGTATAAAATCCGTTCATGGTTTTTTGGCGAGATTTTGTAAGTTTTACATAGCCATATTTAAGAAACGGTTTGAGATAAAAATTTAAAATTTTTCTTAGTCTCAACATCTACTATGAATATACTAAATTTGAGAAAAATCTAAAATGGTGAGGTAAAATTTATATATAAAGTGTATGGAATGACCCGGTACTCTCCTGTACCTTAATGCCAACCCATCACGAAATTGTGTGGGAGACAAATCAAAGAGCTGTCGCTTGATGGGAAGTACCGAGAACCACCCTGAGGACTTAAACCGATAGTTCTTTGGTTACAGTAAACATTCAATAAGTACAGAATCAACTAATCAAGTAGTTTCAACTCACCATTGTAGTTTAAACGAGGTTTAGTTAGGCACATTACGAGATGACATTCGATGTCATCTGGGAGGACGAACTTCGCACAAACTGGACATTTGATCCCTGAAACAAAGAATGTGAAGAATTAATAACAAATACGAGAGCAACACACTTTCTGAAATGGAATTTACAAATCAGAAACAAATAAAAATTTCACGGACCTCTTGTGATTGGTCTTTACTTAAATCCAACAGTATAATTACCGCTTGTGATAGGAACTACTGTATACATAGTAATCATGTACAAATCTAAGGTTGACGAAAATAATGAAAAGGGAATACATGATCTGGGGCATAACATAAATAGTGCAGAATCACAGAGCCAAAATCGCAGTTCCACTCCCTAATCATTACATTCAAGGTGCAACAGGCGACAACAGTTTTGCATCTTTTTACTATTATATAACTGATGCTCTCGTTTTAAATAAATATTTTATTCATGCAGCCTTAGACCGTTTTTATTTAATTCACAAAGGATATTTACAAATGCAGACAGCATGATTAATTAAAATATCGACAACCTTACTATTAACTGGTGTAAGCTACTTCAGTCCAGCAGATTAGTTCTAAGTAACCTAGGTAGTACCACAAACATATTTACCATATCTAGGGGTACACCTCAAGGCGGATGTATTAGCCCGCTATTTTATTTACCGTAAGGTACCTAGGGGTAGAACTTGATAATGGATTTAAATTGAGAAACCAAATAGATAAACAACACAATAACACAATTATATTGATAACCAACTAAAAGGAGGGGTAGGAAAAACTTGGAGATTTACTCCAAAAACCCTAAAATGGATGTACACACAGCAATAATAAGACCAAAATATGTTTATGGCGCGATCGTGTGGTGGATTGGCGTCACATCGACTAAAATAAAAGAATTGAGGAAACTTGATAGACTTATATTAATGCCCATCACTGGGGCATTTTACAGCACACCCACAGGACTACACTTTCAGATCAAAAATAAATCCGAGAGTATCAAATTGATGTGCATGCGAAAATGTAGAAACTATGGAACATTATGAAAATGTCCTATCTACTATAGATCTAGACTCCTTAGCTTTGAGAACAATATAATTTGCATGAATAACATTAAAAATAGTGACTGGAGTACAATTCTTACATTTATCAGGTACTCAGAAAGGTTCATGGATTCTTGTAATACAAGCAATTTAAGCGAATTTTCAAGGAGATTAAGCTATAATCCTGTTTACAGATTTAGGTTCTGGTTGTCCAGGTTTTGATTGTAAATCGGTGGAATTGAAGTAAACGTAGATGGTAGATGTCTTCATCATTTTTCGCCAACCCATACCTAGCGAGAACCTCAGGGGAAGATTGTTTGTGAAGGTGAGGACATTTCATACCCAAACATTAAGATCGCTGTTTACAAGATTTAAATCTACGCAATGCCAAAGGTGGAAGGTCTCCATCGGGCATATGGCTTTCCCTTCTGTGAACCCCATGAAGTATCGGACTTATTTGTTCCTGGACCCTCGACAGGCCAGATGGAGAGAATACCCTACGTTTTGCTGAGTATCTCCACGATAAATAGGTACGTATCTCTCAGTGCAGGCGGAAATCTACCCCAAACTGGATTCTCTTGAAGAGCAAAGTGCACCCGGAGCAGTTAGAAAAAAGCAACAAGCATGGGTGGAAAAATGGATAGCACGACAAACCTGTGGTGATATCACCTTGTATATAAATTTGTTAAAGTAATTTCATTTAAACTAAGGCCCCATCCCCCCCATCTCTGGACAACTTCGTTTTTTAACGCGAAACATTCACAAATTGACGATTTATTATTGGCACACATTGCATGGAAATAAATAGTACTTGCACAGTAATAACTTACCACTTCATTCTAAGGCCTTTGTCCCATCCCTATGTATCAATCATTATCAGGAGTAACTCTCGCTGGGTATGAAATGGGAAACGGGGTTGAGAATTTCGGGTATGAAACGGTATTGGGGTGCTTGAAAGTTGGGTGTGAGTCGGTCCTCCATTTTCCTGCTGGGTATGGCTTGTCCTACTCCCAAACAATATCAAAGGTACGAATAGTGTTCAAATGTCTCGGGAATGTGGTTCATTTTATTTCACGTTTTCTTTTTTTATATAAGACTGGTATTGGTGAAAATCCTTTCGCGCTATCCATTTTTATTTGGAGGAGGGCAAATAAGTTCAATACAAATTTTGGCAGGAATTGCATTTCTTTACTAGCTTAGATAGTAGGTACTGAGCTACAAAAAGGGTTGCAATTCACCTTCTTCTATGCCTGCTGTAAATTCTAGATAAACTAATGCTAAAATGATAGGTAAATATACATATAATAACGTATTTACTTAGGTTTTCCATTTTACCGTATTTTCGCGGACTTTAATGAGATTGCTACCGTACGCCGTACGTTCATCAAAATTACCGTATGTTTACGGTGATTACCGTACTCTTGGTTCAGAGACGCGTACCACTGTAGTACGCGTTGATATGTCAACTACCTGGAGCAACAATGTATGGCAACTTCTTGGAGATGAAGTGAACACGAATCAATCTCAACCAAAGTGAGGGAGAACTATAGTAGGTAGTAGAGTAAAAAGTAGTTGAATGTTTTAGCGCATTGTTGAGATAGGGGATTTTCCTCTTTTCCTGGGGGATATAGATGAGATTTTTTAGTAGGTAGGTAGGTAGGAGGTGGATTTTTTGTTAGAAACGGTTTGGCAACACTGACCCAAAGGCACGACCTCCGGAATTTCTGTGATTTACAGGAATACAATTGTTCTTTTTCTCCATTACAAAATTATACCAAGTTGAACTCTTTGAAACTGAACCAGGATCAAAGAAACTGAAACAAAATCTGATGCAGTTTCGTCAACTTAGTAACGAATGCCTTGGATGGTAGATGAAACCAGGTACATAGGAAAAGTAAGTGCAATATATGGACGTCATCGTAACCTGGCTACCTATACCTAAATCCAGTTGAACCGATCTACCTAATCGCCTAACATTCTCAATGATGCATGAATATACATTAATACTATGCAAGTACCTACCAACCTATCAAGTCAGAATAAATATTTTGCATTACCGTGACCGGAATCGGGACAATCTTCCAATAATATCTGTTTCAATTCGGGAGCGATGGCTCGAAGGCTGGCGTCAATATCTTGCAGAGATAACGATCTTTCCGCCATCCTGAAGACAGTTTTATGGTCTTGGAAACAAACAAATCAAAGGTAAAAGTTCGTGGAAGAAATTAAAAGTTTCGACTACTTTACTTCCCGTTTGACCGAACGGTCGGGCGTCGCGATCGCGTGGAACACACACCGGTAAAACTACACCTAACTATAAACAAACAGATAACGTTCACAGGTCCACAACCTACTCGGCGACAGACACCAAAGTAAAATTATGATCCATCAAAGAATCAAGAGTAAAAAGAAACCACAGCTGTGCAATAAAATAAAATAATAAAAGAGGGAGGTAACAACAACTTATGAGGTTAACAAGAACCGAAGAAGGAACTCAAGGGAACGCCGAGCGGAAACTGAAACCTTCGAGCGCTCGGCCGCTTTGATAAGCAAAAAAATACGCATAGAGGGCAGTATAGTACGAATGGCGTAGGTACAGTCTTTGACCACTGCAGTTTATTGGAGTCATCACCTTGTCGGGCATAATAAAACTACCTAACTAATGTATAATATACAGGATGTCTACAATTTAATGGCCAAATCATTAATTTCAGTTTAAATATTTTGAAAACCTCTAAAAGGTATCTAACACCCCTAATAAATTCAGTTGCCCTAATAGTTCAGTCAATGAATGCTCAAAATGGGGGTGTAGAGTGCAATTGGGGTACGAGTTTTGTTTGCTTCAGGGATGCATTTAGGGTCGTTAGGCCTAGAGGGCGAGGCAAGGGGGGGAAGGAGGCGCAAAGTTGAAAAATTCGGACTTTTTTCGGTTTTTCGCTTATAACTCGGAAACTAAACGTTCTACAGAAAAAATTATTCATTCCAAAATGAAAGCTGAGTAAATTTCCCACAAAAATTACTCCTTGAAAAGTTCTGTAGATTGAACCGTTCCCAAAATATCCGCTAATGAAAAACGGCTATGTCCGGAAATTTTCTTTTCGGGCCCCTTTTTTCATCAAATTTAACTCCTACACCCCTCGAATCTCCGTTTTAGAACATCAAAGGACATCAAAATATGTTGTACTACTTTCTAACTATATACACACATAAATAAATAACATGATCACATGAGAATATTTGTAGATACATGTGTATACAGGGTGTCTCAACTTGAGAAGGCAAGACTTCAGGGATCAATTCTACAAGTAATTTGGAAACAAAAAGTATCTCAAAGTGTTATTTTTTTAGAGGCTTCGTTTTCGAGTTATTGACGATCTAAGATATTTTTCGTGTTTTCGACCTTATCTCCTAAAAATGGCTGTGACCCCATCATTCTTTGAGTATTCTCAAACCTGAGGATACCGTTGGAAAGAACGTTAAATTTCCTATCTTTTTTACGCCAAATCATAATTATTCAAGAGAGTCAAGATACCGAAAAAGAGGTCAAAGTACAAACTTTGTAAAATTCTAAAAATTTGGGTTTTTTCCATCTGATTCCTCCCTCCGTAAAAAAAAAATGCACAGTCGTTTGCAAGTACAGTAAAAACTTCAAAATCTTATCAGCTTTCTAACGGTATAGCCAAAAAATTGATAAAAGTAGCAACAAGGAGAAAAAACGGATTTTGAATGCGAAAAAACGTGGTATTTTTAACGAAAATCGATGGATTTCAGGAAAAAACTATCTCCCACAACTTTATGATTTAAATGTCGAATTCTACGTAATTTTTCACGCTGAATCGAATGGTGACACTTGCAGACCTCTACGATTAACGAATAAGGGCGAAAGTGCCCTTTGACCTTCGAAACTCAGAGAAGGGCACTTTCCTCTCTGTTTTTTCTCCTTGTTGTTACTTTTATCAATTTTTTGGCTATACCGTTAGAAAGCTGATAAGATTTTGAAGTTTTTGCTGTACTTGCAAACGACTGTTCATTTTTTTTATGGAGGGAGGAATCAGATTGAAAAAACCCAAATTTTTAGAATTTTACAAAGTTTGTACTTTGTACTTTTTTTGGTATCCTAACTCTCTTGAATAATTATGATTTGGCATCAAAAAGATAGGAAATTTAACGTTCTTTCCAACGGTATCCTCAGATTTGAGAATACTCAAAGAATGATTGGGTCACAGCCATTTTTAGGAGATAAGGTCGAAAACACGAAAAAAATCTTAGATCGTCAATAACTCGAAAACGAAGCCTCTAAAAAATAACACTTTGTGAGACACTTGTAGAGAATTGATCCCTGAAGTCTTGCCTACTCAAGTTGAGACACCCTGTATATACGTAAGCTGTGTTCAGCTCAAATGTTGGATTTTAAGATTTCGTTCTGTTCTACTTCCTACTTGAAATTAGTTATATCACTATATTGCTCTTACAAAATCCTCATTTAAATTTTACATAAGCCACGTTTTTAAAATTAACCCTAGTGTAATATAAAGTCTTGAAGAGAAAAGTTCAGAAGGAGATATTTCAGTTATTTGATGGTATTCAAAGAAAAAATTGGCGTCGAGCAAGCGCCCTTCCGGGTTCGCCCAATAGGGACCCCTTTAACGGTAAAAAAAAAAAAGCTTTCCTCGATTTCTTCGATGGCTACAGTAACTCAGCAAAAAGTACAAAAGTATCAGAACAGAATCGCAGATATCGCCTCAAGAAGTATGTTGATATACAGTTTACTATGGAAACACCAATCAACGTCAAACAAGCTATCTTCCTCTCCAACGCCCACAACAAGAACCTTCTTATCCAGCTGCTGATGTCAACACTTGAAGAGAATAGTATCGACACCATCCAAGCTGATGATGATGGAGACTTGACTATCATTTCAACGGCCATCGACAAATCGACATCATTTCAAGTGGCAGTGATTGGAGAGGATGTGGACTTGGCCATGTTGTTATTGGCAAAAGCCCCTCCCCAACAAGATATTTTTCTCGTCAAGCCAGGCAGAGGGAAGGTAGCAGCCACACACTCTTCGCAGGAGCTTCAGGAGCTGGGCCTGCGCCTTATTCTTTTTATACACGCATTCACAGGCTGTGACACCACCTCAGCAGCCTTCCGTAGAAGCAAGGTTGGCTTTGCCAAACTGTACAAAAGAAACAGGGCTTTGCAAGAAGCAGCAGAAATTTTCACCAGCCCTTCGTCCACACCATCTGGCTCCAGCCAAACCAACATCCCTGAATGCGTATAGCTATACGTCTTTCTTGAAGTCAGTTGCCACAATCAAACCTGACATATCCACCCTCCCACACACTGAGGGTGCAAATAAATATCATTGCCATCGGGTGTACAACCAGATCCATCTGTGGTTGAAAAACACTCTGTCCTCAGATGTGTGGGGGGAAGGAATCCCGGGATGGGAGACCAGAAATGGCCAGCTAGCACCGAAGCTAACTGATGAAGACCCAGCTCCTGAAGACCTCTTGAAAAAATATTCTGCCGCTGTCAGAAAAACTGCGACAGTGGCAGATGTACCTGCAAGAAGGCCTCGCTTAAATGCACTGGGGCGTGCTTTCACTGCCAGGGGAATTTGCCTATTTTACATCTAGTCCTAGTTTTATTATTTTATTTTTGGGTTTTTTGTCCACTTGAGGGGCTTAACAGTGGCTATCACTGCACCCCTCATCCCCCCCCCCCCCCATGATGGCCTCCTTTTTAGCCAAGGATGCCGCATGGCTCCCCTTAGAATCGTGCCACTATGCCAGTGGAGTCCATGATGGCGCTCCTTTTTAGCCAAGGATGCCAGCATGGCTCACCATAGAATCGTGCCACTTCCAGTGTTCCTTTAGACACCTTGTTCACTGCCGTTAATGACCCTTCTGGTTGAGGTGCGGCTTAAACCTTGAAAAAAATAAAATAACAGTGTTCAATAGTAACGAGTACAACGACTGGCAGAAAGTCAAAGTTTTTCAGTAGGTACAGAAGAGATGAACCAGAATCAATTTGATGCAAGTGCGACTGTCAAGATGATTTGAAAAGATACCCTGTAGAACAAAAGCTGCCAGAAAATGACGGACTTCCACCTCGTGGACTGCAACATTAGCTCCAATGTACCACAAAGTACTCCCGAATTCAGTGGCCGAAAAGAAGGATCGTATTAAACTCATGAGTACCAAGAAGTCTTAAGTTTCACAAACTGAAGAATTTGCAGCAGTGTTCTACGATTTATCAACGAGTAACACAAAGGTTGGCACGGCTGCTGAACCTTCAATGTCACGCGATTCTGACAAAAAATTTTACAACTTTTTTTTTCCCCTGCCACGATGTTCCAAAATAATTTTATTCAAGTCGAATTTCAGATTTTAAATAGATTTTGGTACCTAAAGAGTAAATAAATGTTCATGTAGAGCCTAGATTCACAGCAAAGAAAAACATATTTCTTACAAAAATTTCATTTTTCTTTCAACCGCAACCCTTAAAGGTAGGCACCCCTTTCCCCCAAATTATTGCAATGAAAACTCAGCGATGGATTCATGGAAAAATTCATTGAGTCATCACGCCACAAGAAGTTTTCGTCGTGTGAAAATCATTAAGTCACATTAGTCTGGTGAAATTCACCAAGTCAGGTACGTTTGTACAACAAGTACCTTTATAAGTTAGGTACTTGCAATTGAGCGAACCGCTTAGGGTTCACATGGAAGTAACTAGACATCATGAAGCAGCTGCAAACCAAATGTCCACCTTCTAATCCAATTTCTCCCCCACGAAATGGGTCTCACCAAAAACTAAATATTTCATATTTGATTTTCTCGAAACTACAATATTTGACTTAATGAATTCCACTTGTAAGCCGACTATATTTTATATTAAAAACTCGCTACAACTTATAAATTTTAGATAATCCCTTATTAGAATTTTTTTTAACAATGATGATTTTTATCGTGGAAGACTTTTTTATAAAGGAGATTCTGAGGTTTCCAAAACACTCGTCAAATTGCTCTTTTTTAAAAAGGATAATGACAGATTTACATTGATTTGAAAGTGTGAACATATGCAGAGCTAAACCCGAAATGACGAATAATTGCACTTACAAATACATTAAAAAAATTACAATTATGTGCATATTGATAATTCTTGCAAAACACAAAGTGGAAATATTTACTGCCATAAATGTTGATGTTATTAAGTGTAGTGCACAAAATTGTAATTGAATAAAATATCGCAACACACTGTGGAAACAACAAATGATAACCTCATACACAAGGATTGGCAATTGTTCGTCAAAATGTGATTATTTGAAATGAAACAGAAAAATAATAGTAACTATAGTAAATCATCTACAAGAAGGTGTACCGTATAGTACTCTGGTGATGTGCAGAAGGTCATCCTGAGGAGCTGGTTGTTCTGGGATGCAGGTCCCAACGATTGTGCCCATCGTGTCCAGCCTGCTCACCTCAGCAGCTGACTGAACAGCTGCGCTCAGCAGCTCCGCCTCCAGATGTTTTGCACGCAGATGTCACGTGATCCCCATTGTAGATTCAGCCTGATGGGGGGGGGGGGGGGGACCTGAGGGTTGGGACCCTTTTTAATTGTCAACTCTCACAAGCCCTTGGTGTCGACCTTCAGCCTGAACCAACTTCGCTGTACTGGTCCCGATTTGAGGACTGAATATCGATTTAAAAATAATCAAATTAAGTTTTGATTAGAATTGAACCTTCCTCTATACGATAAATTATTTATTTATGTGCATTTGAAATTCCGTCTTTTTAGCGAATTTTCGTAGAAAATGAGGCTATTGCAATGGCTCCAAAAATTTTAAAATCAAAATTTTCGAAAATTGTCTTCATTGAAATCCGTTTTGAGACGTTCTGAAACGAATTCAGAGTTTAAAGTTTTTTCATATACATATATATATATATATATATATATATATATATATATATTCTTCCAATAACTCTTCTTGGGATTGATTGTTCTCGCGCCAAAAAATTAAGCTTCCCAAACGAAAGGACGAGTTCGTTGGCCAGCATTTTTTGATCATATTAAATTGGTCAAATTTTAAAAAAAGCGTAAAAAATCACTAAGAATAGCAAAAAACGGCTAAAAATCGTTAAGTTTATATTTTTTAGAAGAATATTGCTAAAATAAAGAGTAGTAACAATAAAATAAAACAATCAAAAATTGATGTATAAAATTACGCTGAAAAATGGACTTAAATTCCATTAAAATGTGCTTAAAAATTGATAAAAACTGCCAAAAAAGTTAAAACTCCAAAATTCCTTTTTGATTAGCAGATTATTATTAAGAACGAGTTTTGTGCCATTAAATTGGTACTTTTCTCGTTCATTACTAACTAGTTATATGAGATATCAGTAGAAATGATTCGCGATTCGCAGACAGTACTGTTTTATAATATTATAATCGTCGACAGATCGTTTCACTTCGACTGATGTCGCTGAAGCAATTTTAAACTGCGACTTTTCACTAAAGAGTTTAGCGATATGAAAAAACTAAACTACCTTTAAATTAGCCTTTGTTTAAATCATAGAAGCATTTCTGTAATAACAGACAAAACCAAAAACTCTTTTTCTACACAATTAATGTCTACATTGGTTGATGGCGAAAAGAACATTCCCATTTTTAAATATTTGCAACTTATCAAACTCTCCAATGGTCAACTAGTCCAACCAATAAACTTACGTGAAATGAAAAAGGGGGAAATTTATGGTGACTTCGCACTTTGTCACTTTTACCCAGCAGTCCCAAAAAGTAATCCATTCTAATTTCAGCAATGAAGTTTTAATTTGTCCCTAATTAATATTTCATCAGGCGTCCCCTCAATAAAATCAACTCAATAAAACCTTATTATTATTCCTGATCAACATTGCTGCAAATGATAAGGCGTTTAAGGTGGTATGCTAGAACGACGCTCAAAGTTGGCCAAACAATAACTTGACGTACGGTACACAACATGTCGCTGTAAGCGCCCCTACTGAGATGAATTGTAACTACGTTCCCCCATAGTCTTTTCGCACGAATAGGTTCCGTTGAATGAATTAGCGCCTCAATTTTTATTAATTAATCCGCTGCTGAAATATAGATTAGTTGGACAAATAGATCAGAATGAGCGTAGTTTGTGGTCTGGATGTTCCCAAACTCGCATCTCAAAAATACATAACATCAAGTACTTACCAACTCAATCTCTTTGTAAAAATTCAGATTAGTTGCACAAATAGATCAGAATGATTTTTAAAGTATGATTTAAAACATTTAGGATAATGACGTTTAAAAAATATGTTTTGAAGGTTGAATTCGAATGCAAAATAATTTGTCCAGAGCTAAGGATTGAACTAGGATCCTTCACCTTAGTAGTCCAATAAGCTATCCACTACACCACAATTGACGTTAACAACTAATGAATAATTACAGAACTTAGCTACCCATAAGAGAGCTTATTTTCATTGCCAGTTGACGCTAGTTCGAATTCAGGTCGGCAGGGGCGCGCACAGCGGGACATGTTGTGTACCTAGTGTCCGGTCAAACAATATCAACACCCGTTCTGAAAATCGGTTAGTTTACGTTTCAAGGCACGTAGATTCTACAGTGTGTAGTCAGCGGTATGGGGAGATTTCGAGACTTGGTCGGGTCTGAAGCAAAGTAGTAATTACAGTCCAAAAATCAATAACCCCTTAATTAGAGACATAAGTGGGTACCTAAATAGGTTGGGGAAGGGACAGAATTGGGCTAAACCAAAACCAACGGCTTGGCACATGCCGACCTTGCTCTGCACGCTGGAAACCCCACACACCTTATATATCTGTTGTCAAGTTATCAGGATAAGGGTCAAAACGAATAAAAGTCCTTATCGCCGAGCTTTCGGTTTATATAAAACCATCTTCAGGGCCTATAACAATCAGAATAAAAAACTTTCAGTCTCAGCACAGAAACAATAATTAAACAATAACAATAGCACAGAATGAACTCAAAGAAATATATACATCAGGCCAACATAAAATAAGTTATATGACAATTGACTTCTAAATCGATGACCGTGTCCTATATTTCGACACCGTGAAAGATCCTTGAGTAAGTTACCTATCTATGGACTCAATTAAGTAGTAGTGGTTGTTGTTATTATTTTATTTTATGTTGGCCTGATGTATATATTTCTTTGAGTTCATTCTGTGCTATTGTTATTGTTTAATTATTGTTTCTGTGCTGAGACTGAAAGTTTTTTATTCTGATTGTTATAGGCCCTGAAGATGGTTTTATATAAACCGAAAGCTCGGCGATAAGGACTTTTATTCGTTTTGACCCTTATCCTGATAACTTGACAACAGACATATTGTGGGTCGATAAGCTCTTTCTCGACCATATATATCTGGAGGAATCAATAATCTTGAAAACTCCCTCACAACCCGGGAATAGGAGCAGTCTCCTAATCTATCCAAAACACAAATAAATAATGATATCCAAAATCCTGATACCACCGGAACACCAGAGTACAAGGCAAGGAGTGGGTACAGGACGCGAGTACAACATTTTGACACCATACTTGACACACGACATGTCTTCAAAAATTCCAGTCATGCAATTTTCGAAAATTTTCTTATTATATGCATATTAAATTGTCTTGAAATTTGAGCACTTTGTGTGCTCAGAATTGTTAACAATCAATTAACAAGATTCCTATTTAAAAAAAAAAAAAAAAAAAAAAAAAAAAATAAAAAATAAAAAAAGATTTGCCGTTATACCAAATATTCGTAGAAAATTCTTCTTTGAAAAATTCCTTCAAGGAAATCCCTTATGCAGCATTCTGAAACGATTCCTGAAGTTTGCAATTTCTTATCTATATAAATATATATATGTGTGTGTGTGTGTGAGTGCTCGCGCGTGTGTGTGTGTGTGTGTGAACTCTCTTTAGGGTTCAGATGATTCAGATAAAAATTCCGTTCTTGCGCCTAAAAACAAGCATCCCAAACGAAAGGACGAGTTCGTTGGCCAGCATTTTTTGATCATATTAAATTGGTCAAATTTCAAAAAATTTGTTCGAGAAATAGCCAAAAACGTTAAATTTATATTTCTTTTTGGCAGAAATTCAATAAAAAGAAGTCTACCAACAATGAACAAGAACATTAAAAAATACATGCACCAAATTATACAGAAAATGTGCTTAAATTGTATTAATATTTGCTGAAAAATTGATAAAACTACCAAATAAATCTAAAAATCCATAATCTTTTCTGAATAGCAGAATATTATTTAGAACGAGTTTTTTTCCGTAAAATTGGTACTTAACGATTTCTTTACACTCAAAGTGCTTAAATTTCAAAACAATGTAAATTTATACCTAATCTGTGTTAATAAAATCGTTAGTAGGCCTGTCAGAACATTGATTAGAATCATGAAATTTGGCGTTTCTTTTCCGTTTCATGCTATTTGTAGATGATTGGTACCATTTTCTCAATTTTTCTCTGTCTGTCCGTATATTTGTCCGCTTTTCACGATTACACGGGTCTTTAGTCAACTAATATGAGTGGGGGGAAATGTTTGTATCAGTCCAACTTAAATTATAGGCTATTTGAAGTTTTTCAAGTTTGAGCCAGAAGGGATGTTTTTTAGGGGATGGGGAGGGGAAATATGTTTGGATTACTCTAACTTGAACCACAAACTACTTAAAATTTTCCAAATCTGGGTCAGATAGATAGGGGGTGTATTGGGAGATATTAGATGGGGTATCATGGACATCAGTAGATAAACTGGAGATGTGATTGTTGAAATATGTTCCAACTTAAATTAAAATCACTGGCTACTTGAAGTGTTTAAAATCTGCCTCATTTGGGTGTTTTAGGGGAGGATTGGGGAAATATGTTTGGATTACTCTAACTTGAACCACAAACTACTTAAAATTTTCCAAATCTGGGTCAGATAGGGGGTGTATTGGGAGAGAAGGGGGGTTAGATGGGGTATCATGGACATCAGTAGATAAACTGGAGACGCGATTGTTGAAATATGTTCCAACAAATTATAGGCTATTTGAAGTTTTTCAAGTTTGAGCCAGAAGGGGTGTTTTAGGGGAGGGGGAGGGGGTGAAATGGGGTATCTTGGGCACCATTGAACGAATTGGGGATCTGATTGGGCGAATATGTTTGGATAGACACTAAACTCTAACTTAAATCACTCTAACTTAACTAAAATCTAACTTAAATCACTGGCTACTTGAAGTGGTTCAAATCTGCCCCAGGGGGGTGTTTTAGGGGAGGATTGGGGAAATATGTTTGGATTACTCTAACTTGAACCACAAACTACTTAAAATTTTCCAAATCTGGGTCAGATAGGGGGTGTACTGGGAGAGAAGGGGGGTTAGATATCATGAACATCAGTAGATGAACTGGAGACGTGATTGTTGAAATATGTTCCAACTTAAATCATAGGTTATTTGAAGTTTTTTAAATTTGTGCCAGAAGGGGTGTTATAGGGGAGGGGGAGGGGGTGAAATGGGGTATCTTGGGCACCATTGAACGAACTGGGGATCTGATTGGGCGAATATTATGGATAAACACTAAACTCTAACTTAAATCACTGGATACTTGAAGTGTTTCAAATCTGCCCCATGGGGATGTTTTAGGGGAGGATTGGGGAAATATGTTTGGATTACTCTAACTTGAACCAAAAACAACTTAAAATTTTCCAAATCTGGGTCAGATAGGGGGTGTACTGGGAGAGAAGGGGGGTTAGATATCATGAACATCAGTAGATGAACTGGAGACGTGATTGTTGAAATATGTTCGGGTTTCTCCAACTTGAATCGCAGACTAGGTACTTGAAATTTTCAAAACAAACCATTAGGGTTGGGGGGAGAGGGTGAAATGGGGTTATCATTGATATCACTAAGGGCGGGTTTCACCACCTCGAGTTAGTAAACGAGTTATCGGAGATTATCTCCACTCACGATTATCTCCACTCAGAGATAATCGTGACCCCTGGGTTTGCGACCATGTTAGCTCCCAGATTTTATTCCCTACTTTATCCAGGTATTAAGTGGTAACTCCAAAAGCTACCACAGTTGTTGCAATAAAACGTAAGCCATATTGTTCGATCACTACAAAATCGTCTTGGTTAGAGAGATTGCTGTGTTTGATTATAATTATTGTGTTTATTCTTGATCGTTCATTTTGCACGTTAATTAAAAAGGCATGTTTATTTCAATTCAACATCGGTGACAACGACGATTGTTTGATTCGGAAGGTTCGTTGTAAAATAGTGGGTTGTGTGACCAGAAGCCTCACGCAACTTTTTATGGGAACATAATAAACATGCATTGGCAGGAAATATCCAATATTTCCCAACGTAACATGCTTGGAAAGGTTCAAAAATGTAAGTTAGGAATAACAAACCAATGTTCCACAATTCGTATCACATTATTTTTTCTCTCATTCTGAATGTCTAGTTGTACACTCCCCAAAAGCTGTTAGAAATCCAGTAATGAAAGGCACGAGTAAGTATTAACAAATACGATCAAATTCAGTAAGGGAAAGAAGCGCAACTTGTTTTTGCGCTTCATCGACTTATTTCCCAATTGATGCTTGTAAGTGATGTGAATAGTTTAGAGGCCTGGATGCTCACGAGCAAGTATCTCAAAAATGAAAAGCATCCTAAATCAATCCTTTTAGCCAAATGCACAATGATTGGATACTCACAAGCTTGCATCCCAAAAATCTATTTAAAAAAAATAGTGTTTTGGGGGAGGTGGGGTATCATGGACATCACTGAATCAACTGGGGACCTGATTGCTAAAATATGTTTGAATTACACTAACTCAAATCACAGGCTAATTGAAATTTTTCAAATCTGACCTGAAAGGTGTTTTCTTAGAGGAAGGGGTGGGGTAAATGAGGTATCTTGAACATCACTGAATAACAGAAGACCTGATAGATAAAATATGTTTGGATAACACTAAAAAACCACAGCCTACTTAGAAATTTTCAATTCCAAACCATAGGGGTGTTTTTGGGGGGAGGGGTTTGGAAAGGGGTATCTTTGACATCACTGAACAAACTGGGAATCTGATTAGGCGAATATGTTTAGATTACGTCAACCTCAATCACAGGCTATTAACATTTTTTCTAGCCTCAACCATAGGGAGGTGTTTGTGGTAAGAAAAAAAGGGAGGGGGTGGTAAAATGGAATAATTTGGTCATCACCGAACGAACTGGTGATCTGATGTTTGGACGAATGAAATTGGATTAGTCTGAACGTTCTTTTGGGTTATCTATCAAGAATATTTTTCATCTGAAATATGGGGGGGTGTTAGTGGAGAGGGAGCGGGGGTTGATCTCCGTAGTTTGGTCCTAATAGGTAATTTATAAGTAAGTACTTCAAGTAAGGACTTTTTTTAATCAGATCCATAGGGGAGTCCCAAAATGTGATTGGGGGGGGGGGGGCTTGCGTATATTAAAGTCAACGCACGGGTGAACCAGCTAGTAAACGATAAATTAAGAAAATTCGCTCATACAATCATGCTGCATGATTGGAACATTTTATCAATTTTTTAAGCCTATTTTAATGGAATTAAAGTACATTATTCTGCATGATTTTAAGCATACACGTTTTAATAAGGTTCTAGTGTTCACAATTGATTTTTTTATGGTACCTACTAAGTAATATTCATTATTATTTATTTATTTATTTATTTTTTTTTTTTTTTTTTTTCAAGCCATTATCTGTCTAACGAACTCTCTTGGTGAAATAACGGATTTTTCTCTCCATCCTAAGGAGAGTTACCCTCTGGTATGACGGATACAATACTACATACATATCATATATGTCTACCTATATGAAACAGCGTTAAAACCAGGAGTCGTCAAAACTGGTTTCCATGAAGAAATTTTTGGAGCTAATGCAATACATTCATCCGACAAAAGGGACATTGTAAAGTATTTTTGCCCATTAATAAATTACTGTTTTCATATACCACGAGTACTATAACATCTACAGACCGGGCGTCCATTTAAATGGACACAACTTTGAGTTGCTCTCCTTTCCCCAAAGACCATGATTTTGAATTCAATCTTTTTCTATGTGTTCATTCTGTTGTCATAGAATTGTGGCAACACTAATATTCATATCACTGTTATCTCTTATCAGTGCGTCAAGCCTCAGAATGGAGAAGAAAACGAAGCGCTCATTTCTCGGTAAGTTTTGGTAGTTTAATCATCCAATTTTGGATCAATTTTCATTGATTTTTGTTGTCTAGAGTCTCCTGGTTACAACACTATACGGATTTGAAAATATGTGAGAAAGTTGTTCAGCAAATGTTTTTTTAGTGTCCATTTAGATGGACAGTCGGATTCTATACCCATCCACAGCTGTCCATTTAAATGTACATCAGGGCATTGTACCTATGTACCCGGGTCGTTCATTTAAATGGACATTTGTCTATTTGAATAGACATTCTTGGGACTCAATCAGGAACAAATTATACTCAACCTAATTTCAATTAGTCAAAAGTATCCATTTCCATGATAATCTTATTTGATTTCACAGATTTTCATTTTTCAGAGTTCGTTGTTTGCTGACAACAGCAAAATTTTGCTGGAAGAAGTTGATGCTTCAGAGTAGAGCTTTAGGGGTGGAGAGGTTGATGAATATCACAATTTCGATGATCTAGAAAAACAGAAAGTGGTGCCTACTGGTGGAAGTCTGTTGGGGAGGGACATAACTAGAGATTATGACTGGTGAACTCTAGACGAATCAAGATTACAACAACTTTGAAGAACAACCTTGTGATGAAGAACAGGAAGTGGCCATGACGCTGTGATGAAGAACAAGAAGCAGGTGACCCACCTGGCCCAGCCTGCAAGGCTGATGGGAATGAGGGCCCGAACGTGCCTTCTACCAGTAGGTAACTGTATTTAAGACAATAATCGTAAAAGGAAAACAGCCCTCAAATCCCAGGAAAGAAGGGTGAAAAAAAAAAACATTTCACTCTGTGAACGTAGATAGATGCAGAATGATTGTGATATATGTGACAATCATGGGGAATACAGTTCGGCGGCGGGCAGAGTACCAATGTCCATTTATTTGGACATTTCGCAATTTTAATCAGAAATATATTTTATTCAAAATGTTCACATTTTCGTCTTACTTAAACCCCCAACACCCCAGAGAAACGAGAACAAAATTTGTAAATGTTGTTTATGCACTTTCAGGTCTGTGGAGATTAAATGATAATCTTTGAATAATGTTGTTGCCTTCCATAAGATTATAACTTGTGCAACTGCCTTTTTCATGGAAAAAACTGTAGAAATTTCTTGACTTTATGCGAGTAAAAAAAAAACATTGCCAAACTTTAGATGCGGAAGATATTTGTTACAGTTTATAATCATCATTTTCCCAGGATTTAATTCGAATCAATTGAAAACTCGTAAACGAGTTCCACTATCTGCTTTACAAGCAGATACCATGTTACATGGATATGTCTTTGATTGGGGATTTCATAACGGTTGTCCTCGAGAGTTGTAAAAAAATCCTTTAACTTTGGACTTTAGGCGACGAAATGAATTTATTCTATTATTCTTAGGGCCGGTTTATCAATCACATTTATCCAATGGATAAGGGGGATTTATCTAAGGTATAGCGTTGTCCTCCAGATAACACGATATGGGGTGTTTATCAATCCCTAGTTAAACCTTATCTGGCGTTTTATTTTATCTGGTCCCTGGACGGCTGGATAACTATTATAACTGGAGGTTAATGAGATATCTAGAGCTTTCTAACCTCAAACAAGTTTATTTATTTACCAAAATCTTATTTGAATCAAGTTTGATTGTCTTTATTTTTGTACCTTCCAATGGATATATTTGGGAATTTGTCTTCAAACAGCAGCAACGGCGAAGATTCTATCGTAGCATGATTCGTTGAATGGAAAAGAAGACCGTATATAGTAAGACCCCGTGTAGATCACCTACTAAAATGGGTCGAGTGCGTATTTTTTGAGGTTTCGGTTGTACAAAGATACCGTTCTTTACTTTATAACACAGATCGAAGATGAAATTAAGTCCACAACTTACTGATCATAATAATTCATTCATAATAATTCAGGTTGCAAGATCGCAACTCATACATGTATTTCTCTCTACAAATGAAGCAAACAGCAAAAATGTGGTGGTGTCTTTTGTCTTATTATTTGCCGAGCCAATACTGACGATGATGACACTGTTGTTTTGTGGACGTCAGACGGTTTTTCTAATGGTCGATCCATGAAGAAAATGTAGCTCCTACTCTACTCTGTGGTAGTTCCATGTGTAAATCGCCCTTATCTTGTCGCCTGCGGACACCAATGAGGATGCTAACGGCGCTATCTGCCAGACAGAATTTATCTGAAGGATAATTTTATCCACTAGGTATTTCGACATTGATAAACGACTCACATTCTTTATCTGGAGTATAGCGCTATACTCGGTATAGCTATCCTGCAGTTAATGCAGATAATTGATAAACCGGCCCTTAGGGACACAATAAGCATACTATACATACTATTAAAGTTATTTCTCCAATACAGGCGCTATCATTTTTATGTTCATGATAGCCTGATTTTTCATTAATAAAAGAAATTACATAATTTATTGTTTTATTTGATAACGTTTCATTCTCTTACTGAGGACATCTTCAGATCTTGCTTTCTTGACATTGAGTTAACTTGGTGAGCCACTGTTTTATTTGACAAATCCGTTATATTCGGATGTTTATAAATTTTTTCCTGGACACACCAAGATCAAAAAGAGGACGAAACGTTATCAAATAAAACAATAAATGAAATAATTTCATTTATTTTCCCTGGGCCGCATCCCGACTAATTCCAACAAAACAACGGTTTACTTATAGAAATGTTGAAAATAACTGTGGAGAGAAGCCACTACAATGAGTTGTTGTTTACAGTCGACTATTGTCAAGAGGATGATAATGTTTTTCCTATGCTATTGCTTTACGTTAAGAATATTGTAACCGGCTTATTAAAATTGTTTACAGTCCAATCAACTTAGTTAAGGAATGTAGCCAGGTACGTAAGGAGGGGGAAATTGGTAGCTTGAGATGTGAACATTTATCACATAAATCAAGCGCTTTCCAACGAGTGACGAACGATTTCTGTACGATGAAAACTACAGAAGTTCCATTCCCCTAGCAACGGATTGGTTGTACGTGAACATCATTAGAAATTGTGACATATTTTTTGCGTCACGAAAATTTTTGGTTGACCCCCCAGAGCAAAGACATATCCATGTCAAAAACGAACGGTAGACCTACGGTCCTACATCAGATCATCAATTCTACACATTATTAATGATGTAATTATAAATGATTAATTCTATGTGATTATCAACATTATTATGTGATTCTACACATTATTAGTTCATTATGGTTACTTAGCGTAATAAATCAGCTTTCCTTGACACTACAGAGGCTTAGAGGTCATGAGATGTTGTGATAAAATGAGAGCATTCCAAAATGTGGCGAACGATTTTCCTACTATGAAAACTATGGGAGTTACTCTTCCCTAGCAACGCATTGGTTGTACGTGAAAAATCAATAGAAATTCTACCAAGCCTTCACTTTTCGAGTTTATAATAATCAAAAGTGCCGTGTCGTCACAAATTTTGGTGTCGTTACGCAAATTTTAGAATGACCCCCAGCCCAAAAACATATCCATGTTAAAACTGTAGAAATTTCTTGACTTTATGGAGTAAATAGTGATTATTTGCGTAATATCAACAATGGGTTTTGTGGAATCAGGAAATTGGAGATGGGTATATCGAATGTGCTGCAAAGTTACAGTGTCTAGCACAGTTACGATAGGTTAGTAAGGAAACTGTGTAAGCAGGTTGTAATAAGTATGGCCAGAGTACCTAACGTGTAGGGCAGGGGTGCTCAAACGGTCGACTGGTCGATCGCGAGTGCTTTTTGAGTAGATCTCGAGAAGAAATTTTTTTTTAATAAGTAGGTAACTAAACTACAAAAATTTATTACGTAATAACACTGCTTGCGGCAAAAGGCGGCTTTATCAAAGGAACGCGCTGTACTTGTCAAAGAAAAGATGTTGAAAAACGAAAAATGGCTGACTGATTTGGCATTTTTGACTGACATCACAATGCACTTAAACACCATTAACTTGGAGCTTCAAGGTAAAGGAAAAACTATTATTGAGATGATTAGCGCAGTAAACGCATTCAAAAGTAAATTGCAACTTATGATAGATCAACTGAAAAGAAAGGATCTGAAACATTTTCCGTCTTTGAAAGCAAGGATTCCTCAGTTGAATTATGATACGTATGAGGCTGAATTATCAAATATTTTGGGACAATTCGAAATGCGTTTTTATGATTGCAGTAAATTGGCAAATATAGCATCATTTATGAATTATCCTTTTTCATGTAAAAACATTGAGGAATTAGCTACTGAAGTAGCAAGTCAGTTTAATATGAACTCATGTTCTGTTGAAAATGAGTTGGTGCAGATTATATCAGATATACATCTCAAAGCTACAGCATCTGATACAAATTTCTGGTGTTTTATATCTGAAGATAAATATCCGAATCTAAGGCAAATCGCCCTTCAACTGACGGCAATGTTTGGGTCAACTTACTTGTGCGAGTCTGCATTTTCTGAAATGAAGATAATTAAGTCAAAATATCGCAATCGACTAACTGACGATCATAATGTCATCATGCTTGCGATTGGCACTCAGTGGTTACGCACCATCTTATGAAAAGTATGCTGAGGACATGCAGTGCCACGCTTCAACATCCAAAGTCACTCCTTAGTTGAGTTCAACACCATATGTAACTCTTTTGTTTTGTAACAACGAATAAACTCGCAATTTTGAATAACTAGGAGTTTTTTCATTGATATTGTAGAGAAGAACTTAAGTAAACCTAACCCAAACCTTGACTAAAATAATGTAAATTGTGCGGAAAGCTAATATCTATATATGCTAGGGTACACCCTACCTAGGTAGGTAGGGTGTATCGTGTATGTACGACAACCCTGCATCACACATACTTGCAGCCTCTCAGAGTCGATCGTAAGTAGTCTAAAAATATTGAGGTAGATCGCCAGCAGTTCAAGTTTGAGCACCCCTGCTATAGAGGCTTAGGGATTATGAGATGTGATAAAATGAGAGCATTCCGAAAAGTGGCTAACGATTTTCCTGCCATGAAAACTAATGGAGTTACTCTTCCCTAGTAACGCATTGGTTGTACGTGAAATTCAATAGAAAACCCCACCGTGACGTGACGAAAACAAATGGAAACGTCCTGTTAATCATTATTAAATGATAATAGGGATTATTTGCGTAATATCAACACTGGGTTTTGTGGAATCAGGAAATTGGAGATGGATACATCGAATGTGCTGCAAAGTTAGTGTCTAGCACAGTTACGATAGGTTAGTAAGGAAACTGTGTAAGCAGGTTTTAATAAGTATGGCCAGAGTACCTAACGTGTAGGGTATAATAATATATTACAGTAGAGGTAGGTATGTACTAGGTGAAAAGGTAGGTAGGGTGGAGGCACCGATAGTAGCCATCCCTGCCAGTAGTAGCCACCCATGAACTTTAGATTTGAAAAATAAGGATTTGGCACCATCAAGACATTTGACATTAGCACCATTTTAAAGCAGGAGATTTCAGCTGCGCATTCCAACCGTTCTCGCCATAATCAAGAAACCAGTGTGATTAACAACACGCCTTATAACCCAGATGGGCTGCCAGTTGATCAGATGAGCTCCTCACCTACGGTTTTGATTAAGGACGTAGTCCTTGTTTACCTCAATATTTCACTTCATTCTAGGACTTTTTGAGATAGTTTCGTTTTATTCACGTTCCTTGGTGATTTCTTGGTGTATTTCAAGTTGTTTCACGTAGGATTTTAGACAATTAGGGTCATATTTGTGGGGTTGCTACTACCAGTTCTTGAAAACCTAGCGAATTTCGGTAGTAGCCATGATGTGGCCACTACTAGGTTTTCGTGTTTTTTCTCATTAAACATGAAAATAAGCTAGATTTCATCAGGATCACAGTGATATAATTAGTTTTCCTGAAAAATTAGAGGTTCCAGTAGTAGCCAGGAGGTGGCTACTGCTGGTCCCTAACAGTGGCTACTAATAAAGATTTTGGTGGCTACTACCAGTTCATGAAAACCTAGCGAATTTCTGTAGTAGCCATGACGTGGCCACTACTGAGTTTTCGTGTTTTTTTCATATTCAACATAAAAATAAGCTAGATTTTTATCAGTATCACAGTGATATAATTAATTTTCCTGAAAAATGAGCTACTACAAGCGACAGATCTTGGTTTACTTTTCTCCGATTTTCGTAAAACTAATCAACACATTCCATTTTTTTAAATATCCATTCGATAGAGCAGACATTGGGGTAAAGGAAAAACACGGGATTGGAAGAAAGAACGAAGAAATGAAGAAATTACGTTGTAAATGCCGAAACTGGGCTGCTTAAGGGTGGCTACTACTGGTGCCTCTACCCTAGGTATGTACTAGGTGAAAAGGTAGGTAGGTGTTACATAATAAGATTAGGTATGGCAAGTTGTAGTTGTAGGTAGGTAACTATACCATTGGGGGAGTCTAGGAGACGGATCTGCTGAATGACCTGCTGAGGCGACGGAGGCTCGGGCTCCGAGTCTGACGAACTGCACGGGTCCGGCGTCCGAGCACGGATGGCCGCACGCGTACGACTCCGAGTCACCGGCGTCCGGACCGGACTGCGTCTCCTCTTGGGGCCCGGCAGCCTCCGACCGTCCGTTGGGGTCAGAACGCGCCGCTTCCGCCCGGCCATTACGTCCGTCGAGTCCAACACCCGGGCGTCCGAGTCCGGATCCGTCTTTTCCTCGTACGAAATAAACTCGGAAGTGACGGAGTCGCCCACCCCCGGAACGTCCCAGTGCCAATCGATCTCAGCTCTTCGGAACCTTCGCACCCCAAAAACGTCCACTGAAATCCCGACTTTCCGCGATCACGGCATTACCTCGAAGTTTATCAAGTACTACAAACACCCGTTCAAAGTTTAATTCAGGTTTCACATACTAATTACAAGTAAAAACAAAACCAACTACAGGAACTCAACCTAAGCACAAAGACAACACTCAGTGAAACCTCTCACGGGGCGTGAAATGGCGATGCAGCTGACTGGACGTCGAGTTTAGTTGAGGTGGGGGCCGACAGATGGCAGAGCAACCGCTAATGCGCATCGAACTACGTGCTGCGAGCCAAGGTCTGTTCCCGTAGGTCGTAGGCATAATCTATCATTATTTTCTTCGTGGATCGGAAACTCCAAACTAACTCCTTTTTTTAGATCCGACTCAATTACCCCTCATCCAAGTTAGAACAGGTAAACTGCTGTACAAAATAAAGAGACCTCCTCATAAAAACTGTCCCGGACATTCGTATGAGCGAATTACCTACCTATCTTAAATATATGTTAATGTTTGAATGCGAATGTTGTTTTAGCGAATTTTTGAAGAAAATTAAGCTATTGCTCTCGCCTCAAAATTTGTAGAATGTGATTTTTTGAAAAAGTTTTATGCAGAAATCCGTTTCAGGCTATTCTGAATCATATTCTGAAGTTTAACGCATTTTTTAATGTATGTATGTATATATGTATGTATGTATATATGTATGTATGTATGTATGTATGTATATATGTATGTATGTGTCATTCCAGACGATAACTGTCCGTAGAATTGTGCTAGAAACTTCAAACAAATTTTAAAATGTTAAGGACACAAAACGAAAGTTCAAGTTCGTTGGCCAGCATGATCGGATTACATCTTCGGGTGAAATTATCAAAAATGTAGTCAACAATTTCAAAATAGCCTGTTTTTTGCGATTTGTTGTGCGAAATAATTTTGTCAGCATACTAACATGTGGTATATTCGGAATCAGCGTAAAATTTCCTATAAGAATATGTATCAAGTTTTCAAAAATTTCAAAGTTGAAAAATCAGTCAAAAATCGAAATAATCGAAGATTTCTTCAAAAATTCGCTCATGGGGTCATGCTGCATTTTCAAATCAATAAGTAGGTAGCAATGGCTATAGGTGAATTGAGCATGGCTTCTTACCTATTAATTTTATGGCAAAACAAATTTGTTCTAAATAATATTCTGCTTTTCAAACAATTTGGATGTTTACCATATTGCCTCAGTTTTTATTGATTTGTTTTAGAACACAATAATGAATTCAACTACATTTTCAGCATAAAATGTTGAATGTTCTAGTTCATGGTCTTGAGTAATATTCAGCTGAAAAATATAAATTTAACGATTTGTAGTCAGGTTTAATGATTTTTTTGCGCATTTAAAAAAAATATTTTTATTGAGGTGATATAGCATAAGGAGAGTTATCGAAAGGAATGACACATATCATATACATACGAAAAAGCTTTACAATCTAGTGAACGTTTCAGAATGCCTTGTCGTTAGACTACATGGGTGTTTTTGGCACGTTCAATCAATCAATCGACAAATTTATTTGCCAACATACAAAAACATAGCATATAGCAAACGTCAAAAAAGAAATAATCAGAAAACAGGAGAAACAAAAGAGTGAGAATAGAGTAAAAATAATAAAAAACATGGAAGGTAAACATTAAATATGTCCATCGATAAGTCTATTGCATGTCCTTTATAGCACCGAGGATCTCCTCAAAATTATAAGGTGCTTTATCAATAAGCCAGGCTTTCAGGTGTTTTCGAAAATCCGTTTTGGGTAGTTTCCTTACATTGGGTGGCCAGATTGAAAATCCTTACTCCATTCGAATCAGGATTTATCATTTGATACGTATGGAGTGTCCAACGCCCCATCAACACCTCATGAACGTTTTTTCTCAACTGTTAATCAACGAATTTTCGGTTAAATCTAGAGGTCTTAAGGGGAGTGTGTAACCCCATCACTTCCCCTAGTACTTTACATAGATACTCTTTTCACGGGTTCTACTTATCGGGACGATTCCTTTTTGTGCTTTACATCTCGCCAAGCACTAAGAACGTGCTGGACTCAGACAAACACTTCCCTCAATTTTCAGATCAAAAATTTTAACGCGATACCGATAAAAAAATTGTAACTATACTGCAGGAATGAAATGAGAAATCTTTAGAAACTTTATTGGGAAGTTCTCAAATTGCATGGATGTTTAAAATCTCTTTGTTAGTGAGCTTAATTTTATTCTCTTCTGTTCATCCTAGGAAGTTGAGATTTGATAGGGTGACACTTTGAGACACTAAGAGACGATTGAAATTATTTTCTCTTTCCTAATCAGCTAAATGAGCTAAATTCTCTCCTGTTCATTCTAAGAAGTTAAAATTTGATAGGAAGACTCCCTAGGACATTAGAAGTTCCTAAAGCGATAGGGAGGTGCCTCATCTCCAATAAGACAAATTTATTTCACCTAAACATAAGATGCTCCCGAACCAACCTATCGCATCTCTTCCTGCCTATCGCAAAGTAACCTTACACACCGATAACAGTGATATTCATTTCTTGTTGGTATTCGTGATTCATTCCTTGTTGATAAATTTTCAAAATCTGCCATTGCAAAACCTTTTCGTGAATAAGAGAAGAACTAGGAAACAGAAATGCTGGAAACACACGGTATAGGCGGGGAAATCCCCGTGATGGTGCAGCGTTACTTGACGTAAGTAGCGTCACTTTAAGATAAAACTCTAATTCGACCCTCTTGACTTTATCAGGTTAGCATCCGATGTGGCTCGCCCCAGATGATGAACTCCACAAGCATCTTATTCCAATTGACTTATGGTTTAGGAACTCTCTATTAAGAGACGATCTAAGTTATAGGTCCATTCCTAATCAGCTGAGTGAGCTTAATTCGCTCCAGATCATTCTAGGAAGTTGAGATTTGATAGGGAGTGCCGGACATCATGAGTCGAGAAGGAACATTCAAAAAACAAAATAAATACATTATGCACTAATTAGTTCGATGCATGTAGCAAACTAATGGATATGTATATGATTGATAGGTATTGATAGATAAATGAACGATCTATGATTTGCATTTTCTATTATGTTCACTACATAATTTTTTAATTAAGCCATTTTTGTTTAAATTTTATGTGATGTTTTATATACATTTATGTGACTCGACAATTTCAACCAGCAGGTTGGTATATGATAGGAGCTAGTACACGTATCACATACAATCAGAAGATTGGAGAATAACCGACAGTATAATAATTGCTATCCATAATTTGAAAACCTCTAAAGGCTCACACATTTAACGAGTTCAACCTTATACCTAAATTGAGTTAGAGGAGCATAGAAAGGTTGGCATTTATATTCATTTCTGAGTGTGTATGTAGCTGGTTAGACGATTTACAGCTGGAAATAATTGCTTCTTGGTTTTATTGGATCATTGAGACTCACTGTCAAGAAGAATGGAGTGAGAGTAAATAATGCGATAAATGAGGTAAAATTAACAATAGTAATTTGTGTAGGTATTTCAAGAACTTTTATAAAATACTATTTTCATAGGGTGCGTACTAAGCATGAAACATTTGAATCAATAAATAGCCGACATCTTGGAATTTTGGCATCAAAAATCACAATATTAAGTCTAAAAGTACGAAATTAAGATTGTCTCCGTCATTTCAAAATTGTTCACCTCCGTCTAAAACTGAAAGAGCGAATGCACAAGTAATGGCTAACGGAAGAGATCGAGAGTTCCTTCATATGAAATAATGTGACAAGAGTACAAATGTTTACGATTTTGGACGTTTAGATGGATTTCTAGCGTCTATAATATAACCTTGATGTAGGTAGGTCATCTAGAAGTCACGGCTGACTTCGCAGTATAGCAAACTATGATAGGACATTTGGTTTTCAGAGCGATTTTCACCCGGACAGCTTGTTAAAAAACCGGACTGTCCGGGCCAAAACCGGACACCTGGCAACCCTGCCTGGGAACACAGTTCGCGCTCGGACCACTCCTCCACTTCTCCTCAAATCCTCTCTTACTAAACACAGGCTCCGGCCTCAAACTCATGCACTCCCCTTCCGACTAGCATAAAACTTGTAAAAATACCATAAATATTTCAAGTACAAACCTATCTTTATATCTAGCTAAATACTCTAAATATAAGCTCTGTAAAAATTACTCATAAGATTTTGTACAAAATTCACTGATATAATATATATCCAATATTCATTCAATAAGAGTGGTTTCTTCTTTCAACCTAGTAAATATTAGCAATTACACTAAACTGAGATTTCCAAAGGTTAGGCTCTGCTTGAGTTTACTCGCGGGCACATTGTTCAATAGGTAACCAAATTTTATAACTAAAATGTTACCACGAAAAACATGTATAAATTTCACTTTAAATTTCCATACAAGCCTAGTCTTTCCCGCAGGTCTTCTGCTTGGGTAAACCAACTCGCGAGCATGTTTCTGGAAGGACTAATAGGTAGTCTCTCTCCCAAATCTCAGCATACCAGAACAGATACAGAGTAAATTATCAAAAATTTGATAGCTTAGAAAGTGAAGAGTGTTTCGAGCGTTGTAACTGAAAGACTCGAACGATTAAGAAACGATTGGAGTTATTGGCTTATTCCTAATCAGCTGAGTAAGCTAAATTCTCTCCTTTTCATTCTAGGAAGTTGAAATTAGATAAGGAGACTCTCTGGGACACTAAGAGACGATTGAAATGATTGGGTCTTTTCTGATCAGCTGACTGAGCAAGTTTAATAGAGCCAATTTCAATTTGAGACACAAAATACATATTTCACAGGGGGAAAATAAGACATAAATATCCATGTACCGATGTATCTGCATGTAGTGTAGCCAAACACAACATCAGTTTACTGATTTCTTTCAAAATTTTGTGACATGATTACCGCGATCCACCTTGAACAGCTGAGAGAAATAAATTGAAATTTACCTTTCGTTGAAAAAAATGGGCTTTTTTACCAGGAATTACCAATTCGACTGCTGGAAAAACTTATTCAGTAGAAATTTTAACCCAAAGCAGACGAATAGATTAAATCTTTAAGAAATTTCTCCCTTGATGGGAAAAACAATGGATCTAGGATATGACTAGTACCTATTGCTTACAATTATCTACTACTCAATAGTATACGGACCATGTAGTGCCTTTTTTTCATATTATTAGTTCATTGTGGTTACTTAGCAATTTTAGTTTACAACTTAGCGTAATAAATCCGGTTTCCTTGACACTACAATGACTTGGAGATCATGAGATGTTGTGATAAAATGAGAGCATTCCAAAACGTGGCGAACGATTTTCCTGCTATGAAAACTAAGGGAGTTACACTTCGCTAGTAACGCATTGGTTGTACCTACGTGAAAATCAATAGGCAATAAAGCTTCCTGTACACTTTTTCGGGCTAGAAAAACGATACACAATTTTTTCAAATACCCCAGCTACAGGAAACATCCTTGTCAAAAAATTTCGTCAAAATACTTAGGTCAAGTAGTTTTTGAGAAAAGTGTGCCAGAAAGGGGAAAACGTAGGAAAAAGCCACTTTTTAGGGGAGCGGTCCCCGCCGGAGGGCGGTGCCTGCCTTTCACACCAGCCTTCACTCTTCTCTATCATCTATTTTTATGTTCATGATTAGATAGGGGAGAGTGGGAAGGTTCAGGAAACAATTGGCATAAATGACTTTCGTAATTTTTAGCAGTCCTACATGAAGCTAGAAATCTCCCAATGCATGCCTGAACGTTTCAGATTTTTAAAAACATAATTTCTTATTCCAAAATTTAAAAAACTGAGACAACTACTTTTGTCCGACATCTCCACAGTGGGGAGGTGTGGGACAGACCGTGGGGAGGTTTGGGACAGGCACCTGAAACCTCAGAAAGTAAGAGAACAACGTTTAAATAAATTTGTTATCACAACCTTAACAAGTTTCTTAATTGTAAATCACCAGAAAAAATACATTGACCAATAGGACCCTGGCCAACATACATCGACGCTCGTAAACATGCATTTCAGTCAGTGACGCCGATTGCACAAAGAAATGAAAACACTCAAGCCACTCTTCCTCAGCTTGCGCGATGGCTGCTGGCGATGTAGTCAATTTGATCCATATGCCCGCCTCGGCTACGAATTTTTTTTTACATTGCACTGTTATTGCGATATTACTCTGATGAACCCCTAGTTCTTCACCCACTCCTTTTTGGAACTCAGGATCTGCTAAGTAGATCAATACATAGATCGCGACGGCAGGTCACTATTCTTTCCTAATCGCGAATTCGTAATGTATTTTTCTTGTCTAGATATCATTGGACAGAAGTGACAGTACAAATTCGAGACAAGATCTAAACTACAATATAAGATGGAGGAACGAGGGGAAAGGAAGAAAGTATGACCCACTTGGGCAGGTTCAGGCATATTGTATAAGGTCAGTTACCTGTAAACGTATGTTTGTGGAAAAGGGTGTAGTTCTACGTTGTGGATACCCAACTCCCAGTAGGGCCTGGCGTTCATTCTTTTCATCGGGGGACAGTACCTTCATTTTATCCTCAAAAGACAGCCCGTCACCTCACCGATCATAATTGTTTCCGAGAAAGTGTTCGGCCAACCATCGCAGATTTTCTTCATTAAACCTATGAACGCCTCTGAAGTCGCGATATTGAGGAAACAATTGGACTCTTAACAGTTTTCCGTAAGGAAATGTTCACGAATTCAGTCATTTCTGACACCCGAGATCGAAAAAAGGTAGCTATGGAGCAGAATCACATTTTTTGAAGCATTTACTTCTATGAAGAAGTAAAAGGGCTATTTTTATCATACAGTTTGAAAGCCACTTATGAAGAAAATCTATAGCTTTTTTCTCGAAGTCTTTGCTGATTTTATTGAAGTAAAAGGTTTTGCTTTTTTTATTGACATGGATACGTCTATTGGCTGGCCTACGTGAGTACGAAAATTAGTACAGAAAAATGCAACGGTTTTTAGCATGGAACATGCTTTAGCTTTGAGCTAACTGGCGGAAAGTGTCACGTTTTTGAGGAGACGGCCATTTTCACTTACAACCAAGCCGTTGCTGGGGAAATGGAACAAAAATCGTTCTCCTTTCGTTGGAAAGCTCTCGATTTATCACGCATTTCTTTCGTACTTGTTCTTCTATTTATGTCGTAGATTCTATTTATTGTCGAAGGGCCGAGTTTTCTTTTTCTATTGATTTTCACGTGCAACTAATGCGTTACCAGCGAAGTGTAACTCCCTTAGTTTTCATAGGAGGAAAATCGTACGCTACTTTTTGGAATGCTCTCATTTTATCACAACATCTTAGGCGTTTGCTATCAAAACCAGCTCATTCCATATTTTTCTTAAATCCAATTTTTTGCATATTTTGAAAGTTTAGAGGGTCCTTGCTTTTTGTATTTTATTTACATTATTATTTTTTTTTTTTTTTTATAAATAAAAAAAATTATGTTCCATTTGGCGTTGCAATTTATGACCTTTTTCACATTGTAACCAAAGTGTACCTATGTCTCAACTGTGAAATTTCAGATCATTTGAAAATGTTAAAAGGATGTCATTTATTTAAAACTCGTAAAGACGCAAATAGTAACAGGTAAACTGGGAAAACCCAATTTCACACAACTTAATTGAACAAAAAAACTGAAATGAGACGATAATTAGTGCACCCTATTAACCAAATGAATTGATATATCTTAAAACGAGTTCCACTATCTGCTTTACAAGCAGATACCATGTTACATGGATATGTCTTTGATTGGGGATTTCATAACGGTTGTCCTCGAGAGTTGTAAACAAATCCTTCAACTTTAAACAAATCCCTGGGCCGCATCCCGACTAATTCCAACAAAACAACGGTTTAAGTACTTATAGAAATGTTGAAAATAACTGTGGAGAGAAGCCACTACATTGAGATTGAGTTGTTGTTAACAGTCGACTGTTGTCAAGAGGATTAAAAAGTTTCCTATGGAGTGGAGTAAATGATGCTATTGCTTTACGTTGAGAATATTGTAACCGGCTTATTAAAATTGTTTATAGTCCAATCAACTTAGTTTAGGAATGTAGCCAGGTACGTAAGGAGGGGAAAATTGGTAGCTTGAGATGTGATCATTTATCACATAAATCAAGCACTTTCCAACGAGTGGCGAACGATTTATGTGCGATGAAAACTGCGGAAGTTCCATTCCCCTAGCAACTGCTGGGTTGTACGTGAAAAACACTGAAATTGTGACACAATTTTGCATCACGGAAATTTTTGGTTGACCCCCAGAGCAAAGACATATCCATGTCTAAAATGCCTGAAAAATCGTGTTTTGCATCAAAATCAGGTCATTCTGACCTAATTAGTGTAATTACGCCCAAGGTAATGCACCTGGAATGAAAATGAAAAACTAATAAAATTCCAGGCGGCTCTACAATTAAAAACCTACGACAAATCTGACTTTATAAGTTCCTACATAAATTTCTGTTCTAGAACCAAAAATTTCAACCATGTATCATGTTTTCTCCTCGATTCCAAGCGGTTGCAATCATGTTCACAATATCAATAATTGAGAATGATCACGTGTGTAAACAATTATTCATATAACCATGCTCATAACTCAGCTTGTTGGCCACGCACTTCGCAGTAGTTAACATAATATTGTTGGATAAATCGAGAGCTTTCGAACGAATGGTCAACGAATTTTGTGGGATGAAAAACGACGAAGTACCATTTCCCTAGCAACGACTCGGTTGTAGGCGGAAATCACTGTAATTTTTTTCGTGCGCGGAAAAAAATTGACTCGCAAAATTTGCTAGTACCCCAGGGCTAAAACATGATACATGTTAAAATTGGAAAAAAAGCTTTAGAACTGCATGAGAAGTTTTTTGTCTCACCTGTAAAATTTCCAAAATGAAATCTGCTGGTTTTGATAGCAAACGCCTCTTATGATCCCTAAGCCATTGTAGTGTCAAGGAAAGCTGATTTATTACGCAAAGTTATAAAAGAATATTGCTAATTAACCATAATGAACTAATTATGTGAAAAGAAGGCACTAGGTACATGGTAGGTATACTATTGAATAGTAGGTACTAGACGATGCATAGACCTCTGATCAGCTGATGGGCTCCTAAAGCTGATGATTTCTATCGTATTTAATCTCTGAAGCTGAAATTATGAGACGATTGAAATGATTGGCTCATTTCTACTCAGCTGAGTGAGCTAAATTGTCTCCTGTTCATCCTAGGAAGTTGAGATTTGATAGGGAGACTCTCTGGGACACTAAGAGACGATTGAATTCATTGGGTCTTTTCTGATCAGCTGACCGAGCTAATTTAATTGAGACATTTTGACATGGATATTAATCACCTGTCACGGATAATTTCGCATCTGTCATTTGAAATATGTATTGAAAATCAAATAGACATATCCATGCCACGATTTTTTTCCGTGTTAGCGGTGAGAATTGACATGTTCATATACAGGTTTTATTCATGACACCGGAAGGATTTACTTCAAATTTCTCGAGTACAAGCATTTGCTTCTTTTTATTCATACCATCTTATGTTGTTTATTCGTACCGGAATGCTTCCGCTGCGTTATAAGTGTAGACTCGGAAGCAAAATTTACTCAATCGCACGTTGAATTTTAAATGTTTTATTGAATATACGTAATTGTATGTAATTATATATGTAAACAGTTCTAAATGCTACGAATGCAGTATAGTTTCTTTGAAAAGGACTCAAGAGAGTTTTATTTGTCTCCTATCTTTAACCTAAAATAATTCAAAACGATGAACTCAATCACCAAGATACCATTGTTGTTATCATTATCGATCGGCTTCGAAATTCTTTCATTGGCTGAAATTATATTTATTTAACAATTTCTGACAAATAGCTTCATTCTTACAAAAATACGCAGAAAGAAAAGGCCAAAACCCACAGATGGTTTCGGCCAACTGGTGGGTAATTTTGGTAAATCATTACTAATACAGCACCTTCGTATTTCTTCTCATCAAGCCGTTGAACTTAGTTAAAATGGAAAACGATTTCCATCGAGCGAAGGCCATAGCGGAAAACAAAGTTCCGGAGGAAGGGGTTTCGGAATTTGTATGAAATATTCATAGCCACCCGGAGGGAAAGAACGTATTTGGGCCCGGTAAACGTTGATATAGCTGATATACATAGTTACACCGAATCGGTCGCCGACGATCGATGGACGTCGTTTGACGTTAATCGATCGCTTGACGACAGAGGCCCAGCCGGTGAAGGACGCGCGTTGCTTAGTTTTCCGGTTGTCAAGAGAGTCAGCTTTCACCTCATTAATTGAAAGATCAACAACAGTTTGAATCTACTAACTAGGAGACATCTTCAAAGTGTAACTTGTTTCTTCTGAAATGTACTCTTCATACATATAGGTATATATATATATATATATGTATATATTGAGGTTGAGAAATAACCAAGCTAGTCTTCGTGTGGAGTTGTTTATTTTCCTACGACGTTTCGATCCTGGAGCAGGACCCTATAAACAACTCAAATAAAAATAAAGTTAAATAAACAACACCACATAAAGACTAGCTTGGTCATTTCTCACCCTCAAGTTCACATATTTGACTAGTCAGAAGCTCACCACAATTTATATATATTCTAGATTGGTTGAAAAACTACTATTGCGGGTGTGCACAAATAAACTGACTGACACAGACAAAACTCCGAGACTAATAAATACGATTTCGATTAAATTTCCAGGGGTTGTGCGGGTCAGCACCTAGATGGTATCCTATAACTTTCATAGCCGTCTGATCAATAGAATTCCTTATAACGCAGATTCCTCATCATTTATTGGTCCGATTTAGTTCCAGCTCGGGGGATAGTTGGGTATACGTTCTACGATGATCCCACGTAAAGTTCATTGCCGTCAGAACAATAGTAGCGTGAGCGCTTGCGCAATTGTGAATTTCTTATAAAGCCGATTTCTCGTGATCTGTAGGTCAGATCTCGTTCAAACTCTGAGGGTAGTTGGGTACAACGTCCAGGATGATGTCCAATGGGTTTTATCAATAATGCTTGAGTAATAGGTAATCGGTATTATGCAGGTGTAAAACTAGGATCGGTTTACACATGCAAATTTCCGAGACTAATGGATCGATTTTGACAGAATTTTCAGGAATTGTGCGGGTTAGCTCCTAAATTACTCTCCATAAATGTCATTGGCGTCGGATAAATAGTATCCTGTTTGCATGAGCAAACCTGAATCCCTTTTCGACTCGATCTTTGCTCATCAATTCTATACGTCCTTGTTACAATAAGGGAGGACGTGCAAAATTAATCCAATACCTATTGATGCGGCCCTAAAGGCATGCCACGATTAGCATTGGGAAGGAATGGCCCCAGAAATTATTTTACGTCCACTCTAAAACAGCAGGACGGACGGATTTTATCATCAATTCGATTTTTGAATCCAAAAAATTTTGAGAGGATCTTATTTATTTATTATCATTATTATTTGTATTTATTCATTTATTTAAATTTGTTCCTGTCAATTACCACAGTTTATTACTGAAAATAATGTATGAACAAATTTTTGCGTCGAAATATCAATTACCCAAATAATGTATTTTGCAAATTTTATAAGTTACTTTTGATCAATTCATCATCAACGTACTAGGTAACAACTTGTGTGAAGTTAGGTAAAATATTTTGGTAACATGAGAAGGTAAGTACCAAACATATTATTGTTCTCAGATAATTTATGTAGTTATGGCTTGTTATTAGAGAGTTTTCGTAATTCTCGTATTCATTTTCTCGTATTCGAAATGGCGTTTCCGAAACGAGAAGAGGTTTTCGTACCGTGGACACGCTTTTCGGAACGGGAAGAGTCAGCTTTACTCGTGCTCAGCTTTTTCGGAATCGTAATTACGAGACAACTTGACCTTTCTCTAGGATAACACTTTAGTTCTACTTAACAACTACATATCATGCAGTTGGCATGGACACACATACACACTCACCCGACAAAAGAGAGTTTTTGTTCTTCCTGTAAGATTTTCTCCCGTTGACGTGTAGAGCAGCGTCTAGAGCAAGCAGCTGGAGATGCTAGCTCTTCACGTGATTTTTACGCGTATTTCTACACGTATACGTGAAAAACCAAACGCTAACGTCACGTTAACGTCTCTATAAGTGTTTCAGAAGCTGTTTCGTATTCTTTTCGTACAACCTATTCTTATTTAAATAATTAATTGCTATATAATTATTAATAAATACATAATTATAAATACATTTATTGCTTAGGTACCTTAAATGGCTGAATTTTGTAGCGGAGCACTTCACTATAACCTCTCGACTTGTTGACCAACCAACGTGTTGTTGGCAACCACACTGTAGTTACCTTTGCTGATAACTGCGTAACTGCGGTTACCTTGGTCACACTGATTACCGGCCACTGTTGTTACCTTTGCGTCAGGCTATGATGACACCCGTAGGCCGAAATTCCAACGAATGAATTTTCCCGTGCACGTGTAGATAGGCCTTTTTCCCGTACACGCGTAGTTCTACACGTTGACGTGAAGATTCGCGCATGCGCAGTTGGTATTTCAGTCTTTTCACGTACACGGGTAGAAAATTACGGGAAGAACAAAAACTCTCTAAAATCGCCTGAATTTTCCCCGTGCCGTCTTTTGTTGTTGGTTAAACCTTTGTATTTTTCTTTCGTGTTTTGACATGGTCTTTTGGCTGGGGGTCAAGGAATTTTTCGCGACACTTTTTTTTCTCCACACAAAATGCAACGCTCCGGCACTTTAGATTATTATTAACTCGAAAAGTGAAGGCTAGGTAGAATTTCTATTGATTTTTTCACTTACAACCAATGAGTTACTAGGGAAGAGTAACTCCCATAGTTTTCATAGTAGGAAAATCGTTCGCCACTTTTTGGAATGCTCTCATTTTATCACAACATCTCATGACCTCTAAGCCATTGTAGTGTCAAGGAATGCTGATTTATTACTCTAAGTAATAAACTAATATTGTTTTGTAACCATAATGGAATAATCTTGTGAAAAGAAGGCACTACATGGTTGGTATACAATTGAGTAGTAGGTACCTACTGGTAAGCAGTAGTTACTAGACATATCCATGATCTTTTGTTTTTCCCATCAAGGGAGAAATTAAAATGCTTGAAAAAATTGTGCACTAATTTCTTACTTTTCCGACCATTCTTTTTTTAAAGTTTTTATTGTTTTCCCCGCACCTTAACCAGAAGGGTCATTAGCGGCATTTCGTTCTTGCTTCCGACGTTTTATCGAAGATTTCGGCTTTTTCATTCTCAAGATTTCGTTTCGAGGTTCATTTTACACGTTTTAAAGTTTCGAGTTCTTCACGGCTGAATCTTTTTTATATGGTGTAGAGGTAAGTGGTCGCTGTTTCTTCATGTTATATTTTGGAAATTATCTACTGTGACAATTGAGTTTTGAGCAGTGATTCACTACAAGAATCACGTTAACGTCTCTATAAGAGTTCTCTTTCTCTCTCGGGCTTACGAAAACATTACGAGAAATCAATGTGAAAAGGTTGGCATTCATCGTGCTCGCTCGTGTTTACGAGAAATACCAATACGAGAAATACAAAACTCTCTATGTTGACCTTCTACGTCATGAAAAAATGAAAATTTTCAACCTCCTGTCCGAATAAGTTCATAACTCGGTTTCTCTACCCACGGTATTGAATTAAGGAATAAAATAATATTATGCTCTCCACGTAAAAAAGGGCATTAGAGGGAGAAAACGTATCAGAAAGTTCCCCCTAATGTAATAACAAAAAATACTTGTGGCACAACACGATGAAGATACATTTATTGGTTTGAGATAGAAATAGTGCCTGTCGATAAAATAACAAATGGGAATCGACCAAGTAATTTGTTTGGAATAAGTGTTTCCTAAGAATTATAAGAAGCCCAACAGATCAATATATCGATTATACAATTGATGTTATATGACAAATGTCGTAGGCGGCAATTTGTTGATTGGTGGGAAATGCTTTGAGACTGGGAAAACGATTGAAATGTTTAGAGTGTTTACAGTTTTATAAGAGAACGCGGCAGTAGATGATGGTTCAATGGTGGGGTTGAGATAGTGTTTGTTGACATTTTGTGCAAACTAATAACGCTGATTATGGAGAGGGACGCTAGGAAACTAATTGTGAGTCTATCTGTCGCAGTATGCAAGAGGCGTTCTCAACACGACTGGACGAGGTGGGCAACGAGTACGAATTACACAGCGGAAAGTGCTTAGAATGCGAAAGAGGACCGTAGATAGCGCAGGTACATTACGGATGTGACATCAATGTTATCGCACTCGGGAAAGACAGAAATATTGGAAGGCACATCGAAGAAATGGTGACGTAAATTGTGACCTTCAGTGCAATAGGGCTATATTTGGAGTTGTGGCCATATCAGTTAATTTGGCCTCAGAATTCGTTTCAGTCGGCTCTACAAGTACACTCCATCCGAATTTTTAATTCCTTCTGCTACCAAGTTATCAGATAGGTATAAATCCCTGCGGCATCAGCTGATTGTGAAAATAATAGGTTTGTTCCATCAGACAATTTCGCAGTTCGACTGCAGTCCACAGCCTTCTGAATCGCAGTTCGATTTCTGTCGACATTTTGCTGATAACAGTTTATTTGGCGTAACACGACTACATATCGCGTCACTCTAAATTTCGTTTTCACTTTCAATTTATTGCGAATTCCAATTCCGAATTATTAATACACTGAAGTATCAAGCAGGTACCAGGGTACTAAGATTTAAACACCATTGCAAATGGGTTTGTTCCAACTGTTTTGCTAATAATATTACACTATGTGATCCCAGTTCTTCGTTAGATGATGTTAAATTCAACTTGTAAGGTTCTTTGATTAAAGTGGTTATATTTATTGCCTCAAAAACGTTTTTGCCCAACTTGGGCTCCTTCTCAATTATACAAGAAATCAGCCTGAACATTTAAAATCTGGTGAATATAATCGGGCAGACACCAACATGTACACTTGTCAAGATACCAGGGCCGCCACATGGGGGGAGGGGGGGGGGGCAAGTGGGTACTGTTGCCCCGGACCCGGGCCTGTATTTAGTAAATGAAGTATTTTAGAATTTTCAGGCCTACATAAAACAAGAGTGTATTACACTTGACGGGCCCTGATCAGATTATATTTGATTTACTACACCAGACTTCTCTTTAACAGTTGCGATGATTGCGATGGCCAAAATTTTACTCATTACCCTTTACCATCTTTACCAGTAGGCACTCTACTGAAGACTTGGGCCAAGAAAGGTTGAATTCCCTTGCCATTCTCAGCATTGAGCACATGTTAGCATCCAAACTTGACTTTTCTAAGGTTATTAAAGAATTTTCACTTAAAAAGGCACGAAAGTTTTAAGTGTTTTGTCTTGTATTTTTCAAATGCAAATAATACACTTTTCTTCACTTCACTTTATTAGTTTTAAAATGTTTCATTTTATAAATCATTAACTTATAGCCTATTACAGTGTTCTACATTTAAAAAGTTTTCCACAATTATAATTACAATTACAGAATACTATTGTAACTCAACAAAACGAATTTCTCATTTTACTAATTCATATTTTTGATAGTTTTTCACTAAATAATTCTTGTATCTTTTGTTGTTATAAATCTAATTCTTTACTGCATAGCTTCATTAGAAGTAGATGAACTGTAATAAAACAATTATAGGTATATTTGTAGATTTTTTTTTTCCAAAATTAATAAATGTATTCTTTCAAACATAATCATTGTTTCAATTAATTCCTTCAGCCATCTTGTATACAGAGACTTTCCTTTTTAATCCGTCCATAACATTAAAATGAAGTTAATTGTATGTGTTGATTAATGATTATATATGAAATTTAGTCAATCATAATTTCTGCCACAATCATCCAATTGAGGAATGAGTAAATTGAAACTTCTCTGAATACGCCTTCTATTCACAAATAATTGTATTTAAAGTAGTTGAAATAAAAATCCTATGACTGATTGGATAGAAAATTTTTGTTTCAAGGTAATTTATGGCATTTTTATGGTTTTGTAATTGGTTGGTAATTACTAGAGTATGAATACTTGAATTTTCAATTCTTAAGTTACACTTTACTTTTGATTAAATGTTCAGCCCCTCAAGTGTTCTTATTCGAACACTGAACCTTGGTAGGAAGTATAAATGATTTTTCGTTTGGTTAGAGAAGGTTTAATAGTTTTTTTAAAACAATTATCATAGCCATCTCTAGTAAAAGTGGCGCGAAAAAAAAAAAAAAAGGGGGGGGGGGGGGAGGCCCGTGGCCAGAATCTGGTCCCGGGCCCGACTTGGAGATGTGGAGGCCCTGCATGATACCTATCTGGTACCTATTGATCAGGCAACTGGAATTACTAGGACGATAACTGAAGTGAAAACTCATAGTTCTAAGCATCTATAACCATAAATGTAACTACCTAATCGGTATATTTCTCTAATTTGAGAAATCCCTATAAATCTGAGATATCCACAAAAATTTTGCCATGATATTCTCGACACTAGCACATCCATACATTGAGGCAAGGCTAAAAACCTTATTGTCAAAGATATTTCACCTTGTTGTCATGGTGACGTGTGAACTATGTGAATCGGCGCCATTTCATGTCACCACCTATAAAACTATTTACCTAGTCATCTTACAATTCAGTATTAACCTAGATCCTGGTTCAGTATTTTTTTATTTTTCCAGGCAATAAATTTTATGCCAATTATAATAAGCTGTAATTTACAGCACTGACCTGAAACGTTATGAACGCAAGATTAGTTTGGGCGATTGAGATCCCAATGAAATTTGAGTTGGAGAATTCACAAACGATGAGGTATTAAAAGTTCCAGACATCAGCTGCGAAGATGTTAAGGATTCTCTAGTTTTCAGAACTGTTCTTTGAATCAATTAGGAAACTTCTTAAACATATCCACTGAAAATGGTCATGAGAAAAGACGTGCCATGAGTGCTCTGCTAGACGGGAATTTAGGTATCGCATTTGACAAGGTGAGTAGGTAACTACCTAGAGGCCTAGTCTAGAGGTATACCTACGAACTTTCCGTACATTATTACTTGTTGTTCGTGTACTTCCATAGTCATCATAACCGAAGTAGGTATACCTAATTAACTTTTTTTGTCCCTAAAATTTACGTAACTGCAAAACTCGGGTAATAACTGCACTGCCAATGCCGTCTTTATGAAATATAACCTTCAGAAGAATTAATTTCAAGGTATTTTCCATACAGCAAGTTTTTAATTCATGTTGAACTTTTCCTTATTCAATTTTCAACAGACTTGCTAATCAGCAGTAGTATTTGTCGGCAAAGCAACAAACTACCTACTTTGTTTAGGCACTATTAACCAACAGCGAATCTGGTAGGATGTAGGTACATACCTACCTACCTAAGTAGTTCCGTTTCTTGGTGTAGCCTGCCTTGTTTACTTACAAAAATGATCATACCTATCCTTTTATTCATTCAATATAATAAGTAAAGCTTCTTCAGTTATAGTAATACGAACTTATAATAAAACGCTGATGAAACTGCCTGTGCAATGGCTATATACCTACACTGCAGCATAGACAGTCAACTCATCTGGTTGTGACCTGTCATTGCATTCGTCTCTTAATAAAATAGCAGAAAGGTACCTCATTGGAACAAAATTTCAATATAAAATTAGCACATTTTCATTTAAAAACAAAAATAAATAAATAAATAAAATCTACTAAACAATTTTCCGAGATTAGTTTGATACCACTTACAAAACCCAAGAACTCGAATGAAAAGGTAACATAAAATTGGCACCAAGCAATCTAAGATGTAGGATGAAGATCTATGATGTTCACAGAAGGAACATCGAACTAGTTTCTCCAAAACTGTCACTTTTGACGCTTCTTCATCGGAGGCAACTTCTTGTAACTCGACATTATCTCGCGTGTTTGAACTGTTTCCAAAATGGATCTAATGTCTTCAGGATCCGAAAACTTGCGTTTTTCAGCCATTTCTAACGATGAGCCAAAAACAAAACTGTGGGAACGCCCACAAAAATAACACTTGCTATAGAGAAAATCACTAGCGGTTAACTCCCCGGTGGGGTTTGTCAAACCCCAGGCACAAGAAAGTACTACACTACACAGAAGTCTTGAACGTACTAAACTGGAAAAAGGCTGAAGCCTTTAGGGAAGAAGGGGGGGGGGTGATATAGAAGGGGGCGAGAAGAGCCAGACGTGCGGGATTCAAAATTATAAACTGACTTTAAATCGCGATTGGGGTTTGACAAACCCCACGGGGCATTCCAGGGTTAATGTCCTAGGAAGGCTCCCTGTCGAATTCCACATTCCTAGGGTGGAAAGGAGAGAATTTACCTCACTAAGCTGATAAGGAAAGAGCCTATCATTTTATTCGTCTCTTGATAACTCAGAGAGGCTCAAATTTCACATTCCCAAGTTGAATAGGAGTGAATTTAGCTTAGTCAACTGATCTGGTTGGAAATCGGTTCACATTTTTGGACGCGCATAAAGAATACACACACACACACACACATACATAATTTGATTTTTACTGATATAGAAGATAACAAATTAAATTTGACTGCTAGCGGCTACGAGTGGGTGATGAACTAATTAACAACTTGAAAAGCAAAACAGAATCGAGTTTACATAGTGGTCTGTTACAAACTCGAGGTAGTTTTGCAGGTTTCTGGCGGAGAAGTCAGTTCCCTTTACTACAAGCGGAAATTAAATTGCTGTAATTTTACTTTGTTTGATATTGGAGCTGTATAAGATTGTTGTTATTTTTAGCACGAGGGAATAGCGAACTGGGGAGTGAACGAAATTGGATCATGAGTGTACAATTTTCCTAAAAACTTCTGCATGGAAAAGGATGTCGATTTTTATGCTGATAATTTCACTGGCCAGAAAAAGAACGAGCCAATGGTATGGCTTGCACGTTCAGCATAAAATCGATTACGCATGAGTTCCTCATTGTTGGCCACAGAAATTATGTCGATTCGATGCACGGATTCGACGAACTATTCAATTAGATGTTCCGATTCTAGTGCTACCATCGATAAATGAAAACCGCGAGTTCTTCGAAAACCGAATCCCACAATTATCTGGTAGTTGTTCTGCGACACTAGACTTTTGCTTTGAAAATTGTAAGCTTTACATCGTTTATGAGCCGGAAAAAAGAGGAAGTCGTCGACTAGAAGCGACTGGGGCTAACGCGGGGAGATTCATTTCAGAGTCAACTCTGGAAAACAGGTCGTCAGGACGAATTTGAAGGGGCGCACCCGAACTTGGCACCAGCCAAAAAAGGTTTACTAATCCTTACTTGATCTGGGCACCGGCCAGCGCTAGGTAGGGTGGTTCAAAGATGTGTATAGTTTAGTGGTCTAGATGCCCGCAATCTCGCACCTCAAAAATACACATCAAGATTCAATCCCTTAGTAAAAAATTAAGATTAGTTGGATATATAGGCCAGAATGATGTGTATAGTTTGATGGTCTGGATCCCCAGGAAAAATTCAGATTAGTTGGACATAAAGGCCAGAATGATGTGTATAGTGTGGTAGTCTGGGTGCTCGCAAGCTCGCATCACAAAAATACATTACATTAAGTAGCCAATTCCTTAGGTAATCATTCCCTTATTCTGGAGCAGACCCTACCCACCTAAAATTTGGGAAGTGCCCAGTTCGGGTGGTTTAGTTGTCACTGGTGCCCAGTCCAGGAAAGCCCATTTGAAGACCCTTCAACGAAGCCCAGAAACGATCGACCACCGGCCGACCTAAGACTGGGTTGGTTACAACGTACGAGGTGCCACCAAAAATTGCGCTTCCCAAAGTTGAGAAACACACATCATTCCTCAAGTTCTCCACCCTTCCTTACACAATTTGAAATAGTTCCACACCAAAAAGTTCGATTTTCTCATTTTAATGTTCCCTTATGTATGCAGATACCGATACGTTTACCGTATCATTTCATTCTATAAAGAACACTCTGCAGTCTTTCTAGTGATTTCCTCATTACGACAGTATTCATAATTTTATTCAACTTTCAATTTTCTCCTATTTCTTCCGCGTTTCAGTTTAAAAAATAAATAAATAAATAAAAAATTAGTGATTCCTTTTTACTAATAGAGGACTTTGAAAAATTAATGCGAACCTGGGATAGCAACAATGAATAGAAAACAATAACCACGTGATGGCCAAAGCTTCTGTTTGAAGCAAAGGACAAAGGGAGGTTGACGGTAACTGTGACATACCCATCTAACGGTTATCCAAACTTATGCAGTAAAGTTCAGAATGCAAAATTTTCTTCTTGAACAATTTTTAATTTTTTCGCGCGTTCAAAACCTTATAATTATCGCACTGATTACCTAGGCGAAGAGAAGTTGTGCCCCTGTTGCACTGGAGATGCGATATATTAACCAGGTTGTAGGAATAAATTCAGCGATTGGCAAGAGTTGAAAAGAAGGATGTAGGATTCCTCTTACATGGAATAAGGAGGGGAGTGGCTCATTTTGAAGCATTAGGTTGCTATGTTCCAAAGTCAGTCATGGGGATATAATTGATTTTCCAGTTTTCACAATCTGTCTGTTATAGGTTTACAACGATGGAAAAATCACAAATCCTTGGAAACACATGAGTGGCCGTATCAAAGGAGTTACAACCAAAACCCTAGCAGATGGAATGTTTATAGATTTTGGAAAAGTACATATATTGAAACGCGCATCTCGAAACGTAAGCCATCAAATTTTGAGGGAAGTTGTTTTTTTTTTTTTTTTTTGTGGTTATTATTGAAAATAATAACCAAAAATAAATGTTAGATGGTTTGTCGAAAACAGAAGACATTTCCACCTAATTTTACATGAAAATTCTCTAATAAGAGGAACACGATCCGGGCATAACTGAACGTCAGACGACTTCAAAGAAAGTGTCGACTAAATATCAACTTAACCTTGTTCACGTTATCTTGGATTTTGTGTTATATCGTATATTTTATAAGTCACGAACATACGAGTTGAAAGCTAACATGGAATGAAACTGACCGCAGGGTTTGTGGTACAGACCGCAATATTATTCTCTCCTTCGTCTGAGCATCAAGAGATATGACGTAAAATTGAGTCGAAACTACTATCTTATCACAATAACGAATCACATACCTACAAATAATACATTAGCGAGCTTTGAATAACTTCTAGCTAATAGGAATCTTTTCCGGCTTGGAATTTCAAAATCAAAATTTGAGAAAATTTTCAGTTTGTGCTTTTTCATGTGTATATATACCTATATAATATATGCGTGCGCGTGGTGCTGGGGTGTGGTTGTTTGGGTTGCTAGGGTAGAGTAACTGTTGGTGTGTGTGTGTGTGTGTGTGTGTACGGGTCATTCTAGGACAACTCTTCTTAAGATTGAGATAAATACCCAAAAAAGAGATTAAAAAATCAAGCTTTCAATAAATTAAAGGATTAGTCCGTTGATCAGCACTTATAGAGTACATTAAATTGGTCAATAAATGTTTTTGTTTAAATCCCTAAAAATGGCTGAAAACGACCACAAATCTTTGTTTATTATTTTTAGCAGAATTTCAGTCAAAACAAAACTATCAAAAATTTAATAGGACATTAAAAAAGTGTTGCAAATAATTATTTTTGAATTTTATTAATATTTGCTGAAAAATCTATAAAAACTGAAGTAAAAATCCTAAATCTTTTTTGAATCGCTACACTTTATTCAGTTTATTTTTTAGCGAATTTTTGAAGAAAATTAAGCTATTGCTCTCGCCTCAAAATTTGTAGAATGTGAATTTTTGAAAACATTTTATACAGAAATCCGTTTTAGGCTATTCTGAATCAAATTCTGAAGTTTAACGCATTTTTTTATGTATGTATGTGAATAATTCACGGAAACGAAACACACAGGTTTACGGGATCGAACACAATTTATTGTGATACAACAGCGGTATAAGTTGAATAAAATGGGAGAGCAATACAATCGTCATGAGACACGGGAACTGAATTCGGTGAACTCCGAGGCGGGAGATATGAATTTAGTCAGAGGCGGGAATTATGAATTTTGGTCACGACCAAACATCCTCCCCCCCCAATTCCAGCGGAATTCTAACATGGTAACTCAATTGTCAATAGGCAGGGGGCACAGTTTTCGTACGGGTCGATCAATAATGTTGGTGCTAGTGCGCACCTTTGCAACGCGGGAGACATCATCCTTGCCGGGGATCAACTCAACTATAATGCCTTTTGGCCAAGAGAGAGGGGGAGCATTGTCTTGCATGATCAGAACAACATCGCCTATCTTGGCTGGTTTGAATGGGGTGTTCCATTTTTGTTTGGACTGCAAGTCTAGTAAGTACTCGGTTCTCCATCTCTTCCAGAACTGCTCGACTACAGCGTTAACAAATCTCCACTTAGGAGTGAGACGCGAGCTGAACTCAGCGACCGTAGATTCGGGAAGGGCAGTGAGGGGCCGCTGAATTAAAAAATGACCGGGAGTCAGAACTAAGAAGTCATCAGGTGATTCTGATTGATGAACTAGAGGGCGACTATTTAGAATTGCCTCAACACGAGACACTATTGTGGTGAACGTTTGTAGATTAGGGGTATGCGATTGTAACGTGAGGATCAGCAGCCGTTTGGCTGACTTGACTGCAGCTTCCCACAAGCCTCCGAAGTGGGGAGCTCTGGGTGGAATGAATTTCCATTCAACTCCCCTGGCGGCCAAACGCACTTGTAGGCTCTCGGAGATACCAGAATCCATGGCCTTGCGAATTTCTGAGAATAGTCGGGCGGCACCGGCGAAATTGGTGCCATTGTCAGACCAGATGGTGGTAGGTACTCCTCGACGTGCCATGAAGCGTTCAAGGCATTGAAGGAAACCATCAGTTGTAAGGTCCATTACTGTTTCTAGGTGCACTGCTTTTGTAGCGAAACAAACAAACACAGCCAAGTACACCTGAAATGAACGGGATCCCCTTTTTCCTAACAAAGTGATTTCGAATGGACCTGCGTAATCAATGCCGACCGTTTGAAACGGAAAGGCTCGTTCAACACGGCCTTCGGGCAGCTGTCCCATAGTTGTCTCATACGGTACAGGTTTTATAGAGAAACAGCGGACACAACCTTTTAAGCAACGGGACACTACGGCACGACCATTGATGATCCATAGGCGAGAGCGGAGGTATGCCAGAGTGGCGCGGGGACCAACATGTAGACAGGCTTCATGTGCCTGCTTAACTATCAGTTCGGTCAGCTTGTCTTCCGAAGGTAACAAGGCGGGATGCTGAGTTTGATACTCCAAACTATCTAAAGGTCCCTGGTTCGTTCCCGGGTTTCGGCACCAATGAATATCCCGGGTTTCGGCACCAATGAATAATTCACGGAAACGAAACACACAGGTTTACGGGATCGAACACAATTTATTGTGATACAACAGCGGTATAAGTTGAATAAAATGGGAGAGCAATACAATCGTCATGAGACACGGGAACTGAAAAAATGCAGGTTACACATCTTTCCGCAACTTGCGCGCCGAGAGCGCTACTGTCCATACACTGGTTGAGGAATATCAATTATTTAACACAATAGGTAAAGATGAACATAAATGGTTAACATGAATACAATAATCTTTGATTGTTGTACAGTTTCGGGAGCACAGATCACTCATTAAGTTTAATTAGTTTAATTACATTCGGGAGTAGTTTCCTTGTTCCATTCAGATACAGCTACACTAGCGCTCGACTCGGGAGTTCGGTGAACTCCGAGGCGGGAGATATGAATTTAGTCAGAGGCGGGAATTATGAATTTTGGTCACGACCAAACAGTATGTATGTATATATGTATGTATGTATGTGTCATTCCAGACGATAACTGTCCGTAGAATTGTGCTAGAAACTTCAAACAAATTTTAAAATGTTAAGGACACAAAACGAAAGTTCGAGTTCGTTGGCCAGCATGATCGGATTACATCTTCGGGTTGAAATTTTCAAAAATGTAGTCAAAAATTTCAAAATAGCCTGTTTTTTTGCGATTTGTTGTGCGAAATAATTTTTTCAGCATACTAACATGTGGTATATTCGGAATCAACGTAAAATTTCCTATAAGAATATGTATCAAGTTTTCAAAAATTTCAAAGTTCAAAAATCAGTCAAAAATTGAAATATTGCCGTTCGCTAGTTGTAAAAATCGGTAATATTTGCATGAAAAAAGCTAAAACTCTCAAATCTCTTTTTGAGTACCAGATTATTATATAGGATTCGATTTTTGTCATGTACTTGATTACCTAATTGTTAAAAATTCCTTTGCAATACAAAAGCTCGAATCTCGAAACAATTTAACATTATGCAATACGATAATTTACGAAAATTCGCTCATACGATCATGCTGTATGACTGGAACTTTTTTGCCATGAAATTGGGTTTTAACAATTTTTTGTTGTACTCTAGTTGCTCAAATTTCAATACAATTTAACAAATTATATACCTAATGTGAAAGATGTTAATTTAAGAAAATTCGCTCATACGATCATTCTGCATTACTGGAACTTTATGTGGCTAATTTGATACAAATATGCTCTACATCACCCGTAGGGTTCACAAGTTCTTTAGTTAAATAGGAACGCAATTAGCTAAAGACCTCATTCAGTTGATTAGCGAGATTCCCCATATTATATTTATACCCTGCCACACCCATAATGTATAAATCTTTAAAACGAGGCATCTCATTAAAGAGTTATTCCTCAGGTCACCTCAGATAAACGAGTTAGGTATTTACGTATTATATATATAACCCCCTCGCTTCTCTCGATCGTCCTGAATATGATAGATAACCACACAGTGTTGGGCATAATCTTATCGTCGAATACGAATACGATTGTAATCGCGATAATTATTCGTTAATTCTGAGTCAACTGCGATTATATTCGTATTCGTGTAATCGTATTCGTCTGTCGGCGATTACACGAATACAACCCATAAAAATGCGTCACGGTCATCAATTTCAATAGGGCGTCCCTCCTATAATATGCGAAGCCTTGCTAATATTACCTAGCTTCAGAGGGACGTCCTATTGAAATAGATTTGAGACAAATAGGCTGGGCTCCAATCGTAGAATTAACTTTAAGGACGTCCCTCTGAAGCTAGGAATTATTAGCAAGGCTTATAGGAGACGCCCCATTGAAATTGATGACCGCGACGCATGGGTTGTATCCGTGCAATCGCCGACAGACGAATACGATTTCACGAATACGAATATAATCGCAGTTGACGCAGAATCAACGAATAATTATCGCGATTACAATCGTATTCGTATTCGACGATAAGATTAAGCCCAACACTGTAACCACATATCCACAAAATTATATGTTTGGAATAATTAACAATAGTGCCCAGAAGCGTAGAAAAAATAAAAAAATAAATGAGGCATAGTGAAACTCAAATAACAGAATTTAAAATAAATCCCAAAAATGAATTTAAATTTTGAAAATTTTGACTTTCTGAGATAACATATATTTTATGAAATTCATTTCAAGGCTTCCACAACCTTGATTTGATGGGCATGCAAATTCAGAGGTTTATTAATTCAATTGAACTTTGTCGACCCATGCACATTGTACAAGCCCCATTAAAGCCAAGAGTAGGAAAGTAATGTTTAATTAGAGTTATTGAATTGGAGTTATTCGAACGCCCCAAATACGTGCCGCGTTTGTGTCTCACCTTAACGTAAAAGATAAGATAACATCCGTTTGTGTTGTGATGACTGGCCACTTTACATACACATACGTACGGCGCTATATTGATGCAATAAACCTTTGTTATTTCGAATATAAACACAGGCCAAAAGCAGGTAACCGAGTTTCGTAGAAACCGAAAAGGAAAAATAGGGATTGATATTATGGCGCAGCTAGGAAATTCCAAAAATACGACAGGGATGATGAGAAATGAATCAAATACATACATGAAAAAACTGTAGGAATCGTTTCAGAATGACTCAAAACGGATTTCGATGGAGAAATTTTTCATCAAAATCGGACGGTAATTTGGGATAATTTTGCTTGGGATAAGAAATTAAGCAGAAGCAGACGGATACGGAAACAAACTTGTATATTTTAATTTAAAACTTTTCAATCTTGAGCGAATTGTGTAATATGTTTTGAACAAGGACAAAATGCAATTTTAAATTAGGTAAAAAACGCTGCAAATTATCACACAAAGGTTTATTATTTATGTATTAGACAGCCCTTCTACGTAGATCTCTGGTCCATAATTATTAAACGCTGCTTATAGTATACTTAGTATCGGAACTCGGAGCTTCGGACCTCACAAATGGGTTCAATCCATTACAGCAGCGGAACCTCACAATTTTACGCTTTTTAATATAGTTGATAAACAAAACAATTTATTACCAAGTCATCATTCCAACACATAAAAGTGTTACCTATACTGTATATTGATATCATTTAATTGGTCAAATTTCAAAAAATGTGCTGACAAAATCACTGAAAATGGCTAAGAATCTTTAAATTGATATTTTTTAGCATAACATTGGTCAAATAAAGTTTATCAACTATGAAATAGAACATTCAAAAATGTATGTACGAAATTATGCTAAAAACTTGAACTTCATTAAATTTTGTTTTAAAAAATCTATAAAATTGCAAAAAATACCTAGCCTAAAATCGAAAATCTCTTTTTGAATAGAAGAGTATCATTTAGAATACTTTTTTTTCCATAAAATTAATAGCTAACATTTTCTTTTCACTCATAAATCTCCAATTTCTGTACAACTTGAAATATACGAAAAAAAGACACTTTTTCACCTATTTTTGGCTCATAGCACCCATGAGAGTGGAGCGATCGAGCTGGCGAGAAGTTAGGACCAACTAGACCCCAAGTGGAGTCTATGTGCGAAAGAACAGATTTTTTAAGTCAATTCTAAGGCCTTTTATGGCCCGGACGGCGGACGGACATTTCAAATTTGGATTCTACGCACCTTGAAACGTAAAGTGACAAAGTTTGAGGGGGGGTTATACAAATTTTTTGCTATACGATCACATAGGCTTATTAGTGGAAATAATAAACCAAAATTGGGAACAAGGCAGTAAGGGACTGCAAATATATGGAGTTCAATGATGAACATAACAAGACCAACGAACGAGTTTTGGAACCAAGTTCTGTGGTAGGTACGAGAACTGCTGTACCGAACACATGAATATTCTCAAGAGGAAGGCGATGGACATTCTTAGAACGGAATTAAATTGCGTTCTTGAGAATTATGAAGTTATAGGTGTAAGCCTGCACCATCCAACCTTCTAGAAGTAGACCAGTTCATATTCATTTTGCTAATAATTTCTCGAAATCTAAAGTACGTCAGAACATTTAATAGTCCAAGGGATCCCAATTTAATACATCCGAGTCGAACACGGGAATTTAGGAAGCATCTCTTGCCCAAGTTGTTTCAAGCAAGAAAAGACGAGAAGCATGCCGTCTTGATTGGAGATGAACTACTGGTCGATGGAAAAAACTTATCATTCACTATGGACGAAGTACGTTGGAGGATTCTACATCTACTGGCTCAGAAGTGGAGATTAATCTGAATACTCCACCGTTCCATCCCTACATTTCCAAAAAACAGGTCAAGAAAAAGATGAAGATCTTCAAGAGATAGAAGGAACATCAACACCCTTTGGAAATTTTGGCAATGACTCGGGATTATTATTGAAATTTGGCAGTGGAGTGTAGGCATTATTGATTGTGATCTATGTTAACTATGCAGTGCTCATTTATTATACGTAAATTATGTAGACCTATACAAGTAATTATTTGATACATCACACGTAAAAGTCTGAGATTGTTTGTTGAGACAGAAATGAAGGCAAGATATAATGTGCTATTTTGCTTCCGAGACTGCAAGGCAGAGGAAGCTTTGTTTTTCTTTCGAAATGAAAAAAAATTTTTTGCTCCAAAATCAAAATTTCCACTCGCATTTTGCGTTTCAGAGCCTCCTGAACGAATTTGGTTCCGTGTCTGTCTGTCTGTCCGTCCACATTTCCTTGTAACAGCCATAACTTCCACAATTTTGATCCGATTTTAACCAAATTTTCAGGGATTGTGCGGGTTAAGCTCTAGATGGTCCCCTATCAACTTCATCATGATCGAATCAACGGTAGCTTCTGCGCAGGCGCTAACGTGAATTCCTTGTGACGGTCATAACTCGGTCAATGTTGAACGGATTTCGGTCAGATTTTCAGGGATGATGCGGGTAAAGTCCCTTGAGGTCCCATAAGACAATCATCATAATTGCATTAGCGGTACGCTCTGCGCATGCGTTAACGAAATATTCTTGTTACGGTCCTTGCAACAGCCGTAATTTCAGGGAACATGCGGACTACATCCTAGATGGTCCCATATTAAAATCAAAATTTTCCTTATTAATTTCATTTATTATATGTACCATTCAGCTTCCAATTTCCCACCTTATTAATTCCCTGATGCCAGAACCGGTCGTTTCTAGTTTTCTGGAATTTAATGGTGACGTACTGTGAAGGTCACGAGGAAGCTCATGTGCCATTTCCTTGGCAGTGTATTACAATATAGGCAGGGTTATACAATAAAATTGAATTGAAATGTGTTGTACCATATACTGCAGAACCAAGCACTGTTGTATCGTGTACTGTTGTATTAGGTACTGTTGCATCGTGTACTGCTGTACCATGTATTGTAGTAGAGAGTACTGTCCAACCAACTACTGTTGCATTATATAGTGACAGGTACTTTTGTACCAAATACTCTTGTACCATACTGTTATTAGCAAACTTTTACAACTAAATGAGAACGTCAACCCAGCAGTGAGAACAATTTATGGACGTATGAAATCCGATAAAAGCAATCCAAAACTCCGCCAGGAGAGGTCATTAGGGTTCAAGGTCAGACACAGGGGCGAAACAATCTACGCTTTCTATGCCAATCGAGTGATCAACTATGAAGAACCACAAAGAGAGGGGTGGCGAGGAGGGGATGGATTTATTGGGAAATGCTGTCAATAATAACCGAGTTAGGAGCTCAAACAGGACTTGCATCGGTAGTTAGGACCACTGGCAAATCTTGATCGAATGGTACGATAACTCTTTCACTAACAATTTCAGTTTTGATTTTTTTGAACGCATTTTCACATTTTGTAGACCAATTAAATGTACTTTGTTACTGGAGAAGCTTGCGAAGGGGATATGTTAGCGTTGATAAATTGGGAATCAGCCGAGTAGTATGTTACCATACCCAAAAAAGACCGTACCTCTCAGGTGCGTATATGTCACGCTTTTCGCTACGTAACGTCACACGATCCGTGAGGAAAAGATGCCGCCAATGCATACAGGAAGGAGGGAGGCACTATGAGACCCTACTTTGATTTTAGCATGGAACAGGCTTTAGCCTTGGACTAACAAGCGAAAAATGTTACGCGGATGTGTCGCGAAACCCCGGGGCCCGAAGGGCCGAGTTTTCTTATGATTTTAACGGACAACCTAAAGCCGTTGCAGGGGAAATAAAACTTCTTTACTGTTTATGGGACAAAAATCGTTCTCCATTCGTTGGAAAGCTCTCGATTTATCACGCATTTCTTTCGTACTTGTTCTTCTATTCATGTCGTAGTTTTATATTTATTTATGTTATAAATGGATATAGTAAACAATGCCGCTTGTTTTGTTTTGCCGCTTGTTATAGTAATTGTAGACGCGCACCATAACAGAAAATTACTTACCTTGGTAATTCCTACTAATTTCGATTCTATTTGACGTATGAAGCTCCTGAAAATTTTGGCTTTTGTTACTTGGTCACAAAAGTGACCAGGCATTTACCACGTTTCTTGACTATTAGCCACGGGCTCTAAGTAATAACATCCGGGGGGTCTAGGAGGGGTCAAGGGGGCAGAGCCCCTTGCGAGGCCCGAGGGGCGGAGTTTTACTTATTTATTTATTTTCAAGAAGTAATTATTATTTGTTTATAACACGAGCAACCTCTGATACACAACAGCATTTTCATTGCCAACCCCTTCCCGTATTATTAGGTACCAACTCAAATGAAAGATAAGTATCCAAGGAATAATTTTGAAGGACAATTGACTGAGGTAACCGATCGCATTATCGTATTTTTCCGCCTGTGCCTCCGATTATTATCAAATTTTGCTCAAGTAGATGAGGCAGGTGGAAGATGAGTCAGGAAGAGACACTATTATTTTTTGGTTTATTATCATCGAATACAGCTGTGCATAACGAAATATGTATATAAATAAATGGGAAAAGAAAAAAAAATGAAACGTCGATTTTGACCGACAAAATCACGTTTTTGTCATTCAAACGCTATTTTCTCCCAAAACTTCCCTATTCAAAATTTTTTTTGAGTAGACCATTGGAAAGCTGACACTTTGAGGAAGTTTTCACGAATAGTGCCCGCCAAAAAACTTTCATACTGGAAGCAGAAAACCGTAGAAAAATCGACAATTTGTTCATTTTTTTCTTCAGATTTTGAACTTTGGCCATTTTTTTCACTAACTAGAACCAATTTAACAAAATTGAATTTACATCAGAAAGAAAAGAAATGTAACGCTCTTTCCAAAAGTATCCTCAGATTTGAGAAAACTAAAAAAATGAGGGAGTTACAGCCGTTTTTGTGACGTAAGGTCGAAAACACTTTAAAAAAACCTTAAAAAAGAAATACCTCGGAAACGAAGCCTCCAATCAAAAAAAAGTCTTATGAGGCACTTTTTGTAGCAAATTACTTGTTGAATCGACCCCTGGATTCTGCGTAGACACCCTGTGTATATCATTAATATATAGATACACACAGGGATTATATGAATATATATATATATATATATATATATATATATATATATATATATATAATATTCTGCTTGCATGTATACTAGGGTGCCCGCTATTTTGAGAAAGGTGGAATTTTGATGACCTCCACCCGAAATTTGGTTTAAAATGTCAAAAAATGACCCCCGAATTTTTTCAGATTTCTTGCATAACAAAAACCTACGCCGGTAACTCGATTATGGTTTTTGAAATACTTTTTTTTTTTTTTTGTCAATCTCAGACTTTTGAATGTAACTTTTACAAACTTCTGTGTAAAATTGTGAAAATTCGTACCTACTTAGTTTTCGGGGTCACTGAACTCGAATCGCAGTCAAAACAAGTAGATAGCAACTGCTTTTGACAGTTTGGAATATCAAAATCGTCAAAATCGTGTCAAAAAATGACATTTATTCATGAAAAAATGACAAAAAATTCATTGTAAAATTATGGAAATTCGTATTTTTACGTATTTTCGTTAGAATTTTGATTTTGTGACACCAAATTCGAGTTCAGAGACTCAAAAACAAAAGAATACGAATTTTCTTAATTTTACAATGAATTTTGAAAAACTGTCAAAAGTTGTTGCTTTCGACTTGTTTTGGCTGCATATTCGTGTTCAGCGACCCCAAACACGTATGTATACGAAGTTTCACAATTCTACAAAGAAGTTTGTAAAAGTTGCATACAAAAGTCTGATATTGGCTAAAAAAGGGTATTTCAAAAACCAAAATCGAGTTACCGGCGTAGGTTTTTGTTATTCAAAAAATCCGAAAAAATTCAGTGGTCATTTTAGCGAATTTTCTTAGAAAATATTAGCGAATTTTCTTAGAAAATAAAGCTATTGCAATGGCTCCAAAAATTTTAAAATAAAAATTTTCAAAAATTTTCTTCATCGAAATCTGTTTTGAGGCATTCTGAAATGATTCCTGGATTTTAACGCTTATATATATATATATATATATATATATATATATATATATATATATATATATATATATATATATATGTCATTCCAGATGATAACTCTCGATAGAATTGAGATAAAAACTTCGTTCTTTCGCCAAAAAAAATCAAGCATTTCAAAAGAAAGGATGAGTTCGTTGGACAAAAATGTTTGAGCACATTAAATTGGCCAAATTTCAAAAAATGGCTAAAAACGGCCAAAAATCGTTAATTTTTTTTTTTTTTTTTTTTTTTTTGCAGAATTTTAGTCAAAACTAAATTTTCAACGATTAACTAGGACATTAAAAATTTTTGCTCAAAATTATGATGAAAAACGTACTTAAATGTCATTAAAATTTGCTAAAATATCTATAAAAACTGCAAAAAAAATTAAAAATCAAAAATCCCTTTTGAATCAGTGGAATTTTATTTAGAATAAGTTTTTTGCCATAAAATTGGTTTTTAACCATTCCTGTCAACTAAAATTGCTCCAATTTCAGTGCAATTTAACATACTATAGTACGATAGATAGTTTATGAAAATTCGCTCTTACGATCATGCTGCATGACTGGAACTTTTTGACATTTTAAACCAAATTTCGGATGGAGGTCATCAAAATTCCACCTTTCTCAAAATAGCGGGCACCCTAATGTATACCAACAAGTATTTGTAATCTTCGAAGATCAACCTTGAAATGGGACTTTTCAATAGATGGGTGTAATTTATTCTTGAAACGACTCAAGAATGTCAACAATGCGATGAATGGAATGGAAGATAAACATGCTACCATCCTAATTCGTTATATAATAGAATAATAAGGTGCTTTAGGAGGATGAGAGACCTTGGACGCACACAGAATTACGCCGAATGGACGGAAGGTGTTGAAACTGCTTATCAGTGAATATTATCAGTGTGGAATCCGCCCAGGATATTGCACTCAGCGGAATATCGTAACCTGAACTATGAGTTGGCTCAGGTAATAGGAAATTACTTTTAAAAAAACCTGAGAGTACTGAAGGCAGATGTGAGGCTGTTGGGGGTTTGTGAGAGTTGGCTCGTCGGGAAATGAGCGGTGCACGGGGGAGAGCAGGTGTAAAGCGACGGCTGGCACCCCGCGCGAGAGCGACCTGAGATCCGGGAAAACACTGGTGGGAAAGGCGTGCGGGCGGGCTGGCGGTGATGGATCGATATGGCCCGCCCCCGCCGCAGTCCGTTTCCAATGGTACTGTAGAAACTTTGGCACTAAGGGGGGCTTTGGCACTTGCCCCTTCCTCGTCCTCTCCTCGTGGGCACGTGCCACAGGGCTCTGGCGTCCCCTTCTATCGGCCCTTTTATAAGGGGTAGTTGACGCCGTCTGCTCCGGCTGTCTGTGCCGGTTTTGACGGCCACGAAAGGACCGGATAACTCCATTTACCAAGGAACTAAGCAGAACAATTATTTCATTGCATAAATAAGATTATATATATATATATATATATATATATATATATATATATATATTTTTTTTTTTGTAGTTTCGAAAAAGACAGAAGCCGAAATATTAAGAATAGTTTTGTTATTTTCTGTTCTCTTTTCATACTCAGTGATTACATTCAAGCTCTTCATGAGTCATTCTTCAAGTGATATAATAATATATATATATATATATATATATATATATATATATATATAACTCGGCGCTTCGCGCCTCGACGGGGGGCTTCGCCCTCCTGGACCCCCCCGGATCTTTTCTCTTTTGTACTGCGAGGAGGATAATTTGCTATGCAATTATTAGCCTGAAAACGCTCAAAAAATAAAGTCGTTTTTTTCTCTTTTGTACATTTTTATTCGTTCATTTTACATTAAAAAAATGGATATAAAAAAATTTGGATATAAAAAAATGTTCAAGCCTGGCTGGGATTCGAACCCACGATGCGAAAAAAATGGATATAAAAAAATTTGGATATAAAAAAATGTTCAAGCCTGGCTGGGATTCGAACCCACGAACTCGCGCTTCGCGTCACGGACGTTACAAAAAAAATTGTTGGGGGTCGGCCTAAGAATTGCATAGCAATTAATATATATATTAATTGCTATGCAATTCTTAGGCCGACCCCCAATAATTTTTTATGTAACGTCCCAAACTTTTTTTGTAACGTCCGTGACGCGTAGCGTGAGTTCAAGGGTTCGAATCCCAGCCAGGCTTGAAAATGTTTTTATATCCAAATTTTTTTATATCAATTTTTTAAGCATCGTGGGTTCGAATCCCAGCCAGGCTTGAACATTTTTTTTATATCCAAATTTTTTTATATCCATTTTTTTCGCATCGTGGGTTCGAATCCCAGCCAGGCTTGAACATTTTTTTATATACAAATTTTTTCAGGCTAAGAATTGCATAGCAAATTATCCTCGTTTTTTACGCAGTAGAAAAGAGAAAAGATCCGGCGAGGCGCGAAGCGCCGACGATCCGATCAGGGGGGTCCAGGGGGGCGAAGCCCCCCGGCGAGGAGCGAAGAGCCGAATATATATATATATATATATATATATATATATATATATATATATATATATATATATATATATATATATATATATATATATATATAGAATAGAAAATAGAGAAAAGAGAGTGAGTTTGATATAGTATATGCAAATAGAGTTAATCTTTTTGCAAATCAAATTAATCTTTTGGTAAATTTAATTAAACTTTTTACAAATAAATTTAATCTTTTTACAGATAAATTTAATCTTTTTACACATAAAGTTAATTTTTTAGAAAATACTATGAAATGACTTAAAATGCTTTGATATTGGAAATGTTGTGTTATGGACGTATGTAGATTTGAAAAAAGAAGGAAAAAACCCTCGAATGACAAGCTTGCATAATAAGGTAACTTTTTTCAAACAGTGAATTAGGGGTGCCCGGAAAGTTTGTCGAATCATCTCGGTTTGAAATAGGGAAATCAAGTTAAACTATCCCGAAAACGGAACACTTTCCGGGTACCTTTAATTTAATGTTAGAAAGAAGTTACCGTATTTTTAACACAGAATGTGTTTTTACGGAGGGTTATTTGGTTTGAAAATGTCTGTCCAGTTAAATCCATGCCCTGTTTACGAATTGAAAACTAAAAAAAGTCCAGTCATGCAGCATGACCCCATGAGCGAATTTTTGAAGAAATCTTCGACATTTCAGTCGCTATTGATCTTAGGCTTAACGTTACTGACGGCCGAGTGAAGGGAGGCCTTGGGTCTGCGTGCTAGTACGTACATAAATAGAACTTCTTCATAATTTCATGCCTGATATTTCCTAAGCCACAGTCAGTATTAAAGCTACATCAAGTCCTAAAACACTTGAGCGTAAAACATTAAAGAGAGCGACCGAGAGAATCGGAGGACGGAATATTTCACAGAGTAAACTCATCAGTTGTAATTACAATTTTTTTTTTTATTTTTTTATTTTTTTTTTTTAAGCACCTACTACCTACGTTTTAGACACCGCATGGTTCTAGGATTGGTTATACAGGGATACTAATATAAGAGTAGTTCAATCTGAATTTGGAAAATGTTTCATGCAAATATTACCGATTTTTACAAGTAGCGAACGGCATTATTTCGATTTTTGACTGATTTTTCAACTTTGAAATTTTTGAAAACTTGATACTAATTCTTATAGAAAATTTTACGCTGATTCCGAATATACCACATTACAGTAGGTATGCTGAAAAAATTATTTCGCACAACAAATCGCAAAAAACAGGCTATTTTGAAATTTTTGACTACATTTTTGAAAATTTCAACCCGAAGATGTAATCCGATCATGCTGGCCAACGAACTTGAACTTTCGTTTTGTGTCCTTAACATTTTAAAATTTGTTTGAAGTTTCTAGCACAATTCTACGGACAGTTATCGTCTGGAATGACACATACATACATATATACATACATACATATATACATACATACATAAAAAAATACGTTAAACTTCAGAATATGATTCAGAATAGCCTGAAACGGATTTCTGCATAAATTGTTTTCAAAAATTCACATTCTACAAAATTTGAGGCGAGAGCAATGCTTAATTTTCTTCAAAAATTCGCTAAAATGAGAAATTAGCCCGTATTTGTACTGAAACTAACATGAAATTCGAATTCAGGATTGAAAATCGGCGTTTCATATCGAAATGGAGAAATCGATTAGTCAACCAGTGGACAACAAGACAGCTGGGGGGAAAATACCTCGTTGCCCAACCACCGTTAACGTGATATCAAAATTTAGAAAACCGTTCTCCCGGTTCCATTTGGGTTAACATCTTCAAATGACGTTAAAGTTGAAATCGCCAAAAACTCTCTGTAAATCAGTTGAATAACTGGACTGTAATGTGGATAAAAAAAAGTTAAGGAAATCATATAAGAATAGTGAAATCATAACGGTTTATTGCTATTACACCCCCGCCATTCATCCCTTCCATAATAACATTTTAAAATCCTGGCATATAGTCCAAAAACTAAACCAAATTCATGATTGAACAAAAATAGAATCACAAAAATCGGTCGGGAATCGCAGCCTCGGCAGCGTTTGAATGCATTGGGAACAATCCCCCAAGGTCCCTCCCATCTAAACCGCAAATCTGGAATTCCTGAGGTTTGTTACACAACTATACCTACTGAAATTGGGATCGAATTAACAATCTCAAAAATCGGTTAAGAATAAAAAAAGCACGTTTTTGTCGGCTTTAACCCCTCCATTTCCTATATTCTATCATGAAATTCAAAATTTCCTCAGCAAAATTTATTGTGCTATACTAACTATGATGCATTGTTTTGAAAATCGAGGACTTTGAATGGAAAAAAAAAAAAATGTTAACCACCAATTTTTCTGCAAAAAAAATCGTTGAGAATAATAAAATCTCTATTCAAAAATACATTTTTGCAGTTTATATCTATTTTTCTGCAAACATTAGTGGAACTAAATTACATTTTTCATAGATATCATCCCAAAGAATCGAAAGAAACCACCCAGGTAGCTGTAACTTCGTAGGTTTGCTTTCCTCTCGAAGGGCTAGAACTAGAAATAAAACCAACGTGGAATGATTCGTAACAAGTGAAACATTGTGAAAACTACCAAATAAACTATGACAATCGTATCAGCTGATATAATTCCAAAGGAATTCAAATTATTATAACTTGCGTCACCTATAAATAGAGCTGTGAAGCGTTGGTAGGTGATTTATTTCGTATCCTTAATTTTCAGTTGGTTATCATTGATTTTCAGTAATTTTCAGTTGGCTTTTGTTAAATTCAAAAGACTTAGTAAAATGTGGATTTTTTAATTTAATTTCCCCTTAGTAGGCGTCTATGCCTCTGCAGATATATTGAGATAATGAACAATAGACTTCGTTTAAGTAAAGGGCTATCTAATACATAAATAATGAACCTTTGTGTAACAATTTGCAGGGTTTTTATTCGATTTTTGGATCCTACACATCTTGAAACGTAAGCCAAAAAATTTTCGGGGTGAGGGGGGGGGGGTTACTTTTTTTTCTTGATAGATTACAATGGTTTATTATTGAAAATAATAAACCAAAAGTCAATTGGGGCACGAAACCAATCTTTTAGCGAATTTTTGAAGAAAATTAAGCTATTGCTCTCGCCTCAAAATTTGTAGAATGTGAATTTTTGAAAAAAATTTATGCAGAAATCCGTTTCAGGCTATTCTGAATCATATTCTGAAGTTTAACGAATTTTTTATGTATGTATGTATGTATATATGTATGTATATATGTATGTGTCATTCCAGACGATAACTGTCCGTAGAATTGTGCTAGAAACTTCAAACAAATTTTAAAATGTTAAGGACACAAAACGAAAGTTCAAGTTCGTTGGCCAGCATGATCGGATTACATCTTCGGGTTGAAATTTTCAAAAATGTAGTCAAAAATTTCAAAACAGCCTGTTTTTTGCGATTTTTTGTGCGAAATAATTCTTTCAGCATACTAACATGTGGTATATTCGGAATCAGCGTAAAATTTCCTATGAGAATATGTATCAAGTTTTCAAAAATTTCAAAGTTGAAAAATCAGTCAAAAATCGAAATAATAAAAAAAAATCGGTAATATTTGCATGAAACATTGTCCACATTCAGATTGAACTACTCTTATGGAAGTATCCCTGTATAACCAATCCTAGAACCATGCTGTTTAAAACGTAGGTAGTAGGTGCTTGTTAAAAAAAAAATAAATAAATAAAAAAGTAATCACAACTGATGAGTTTACTGTGTGAAATATTCCGTCCTCCGATTCTCTCGGTCGCTCTTTTTAATGTTTTACGCTCAACTGTTTTAGGACTTGATGCAGCTTTAATGCTGACTGTGGCTTAGAAAATATCAGCCATGAAATTATGAAGAAGTTCTATTTATGTACGTACTAGCACGCAGACCCAATCTCATGTCGAAGATCTGAAATGTCGAAGATTTCTTCAAAAATTCGCTCATCGGGTCATGCTGCATGACTGGACTTTTTTTGTGTTCCGGTTCAGGAGTTTGAAGTGTCATGAGGGAAACTTGAAGCGATCGGGATATTGATACACTCAAACTGGGACAGGTTGGATTTGAGAAAGTAACTCGACACTCTGCCCAAGTACTTGAGAGGACTGCGGGTGACGCTGTAACATGATACACTAAGGGGGAATACGGGAAAAAGCTTCAGTCATGCAGCATGATCGTATGAGCGAATTTTCGGAAATAATCGTGTTATATGATAAAACAGAGAGTGTGTGTGTGTGAGAGAGAGAGAGAGAGAGAGAGAGAGAGAGAGAGAGAGAGAGAGAGAGAGAGAGAGAGAGAGAGAGAGAGAGAGTGAAAGCGTTTATTAATATATACAAATACCTACACAAATAATTATTAATACAATTAGGTACGTTGAACATTGTTTTAAGTAAAACAAAATAGTTTTTTCTCCTTTAAGGTAAATATAATAATCATCTTTAAGTAGATACATGTATTAGAAATTATAATAGCCTGTCAACGCTTAGACTGTTGATCCAATAGGATCGTCACAGGGAATTGGTAACTTAAATCATTACTTCGAACGAGTAAGTAAATTAGCCTCCTTAAAAACTATAAAGAATAAAAAAATGAAAGACTCCACTGAAAAAAGAACTCCTGCTAATTGTCTGTAAAATTAAATTGCTCTACCAAGAACAGACGGTAACTTCCAGCACGTCGCAGATATTTAACCAATCCGAATAAACCCTTATTCCCATTCAATAAGGATACTAACTGTTCCATCGTCAGTCTAGGCTCACCCAGACGAGCAACCCGAAACTCACCCAACTGGGCAGAACATGATAAAACATATTGTTTTAGAATACATTGTTTTGAAATTTGTTGTACTGTTTTGAAATTCGAGAACTTTAACTGAATAGAAATAGTTAACTACTAATTTTATAGCAGGAAAACTCGATCAAAATAATATTCTGTAATTCAAAGATGATTCGGAAATTGTAGCTCTTTTTTGGAGTTTTTATAGATTTTTCAGCAAATAATAATGAAATTTAGTACAATTTTCTGCATAATTTTGTGCGTTAATTTTATAATGTTAGAGTTCGTTGTTCATAAACGTTTTTTGGCTAAAATTCTGCTAAACAGATGTAAATTTTACCATTTTTATTAGCCGTTTTCAGCCAGTTTCAGTGATTTTTCGAGTATATTTTTTGAAATTTTTCCAAATAAATGTGCTCAAAAAGTATTGGTCAACGAACTCGTCACTTCTTCTGGAAAGCTTGATTTTTAGGCGCAAGAACGGAATTTTTAGCACAATCCTAAGGAGAGTTATCGTCTGGAAAGACAAACACACACACACACTCTCTTTTTTTTTTTTTTTTTTTTTTTTTTTTTTTTTTTTTTTTTTTTTTTTTTTTACAAAACTCCCCTCAAAGGCGGACACCATTAAATTGAAAAATAGATTAAAAAAGTGGGGAGGACGCCCAGGTTTACCCGACGCCGGCTCTAGGGATAAGGGAAGTTGCAGGACGAGGAGGAAGAATTGGATGAAAGGAAGTGCCCCTATAGAATGACCACCAGTTCAAGTAAGAACCCCTCAGGACGCGGGTGGTGATACCACGGAGTACTCCTGCAGAGATGCCCAACTCGGGTAACTCCGTGGCGCTTTTCCCGCACCACGCCCCGCGCCATGACAAGGTCGCAGCCATGACCTTGATGTTATGAGGTGCCACTCCTTTTAGCTCAGATATCGTCTGTCGCAGATCATTTCTATCATATTTACATTTCTTAGCCCGCCAGGTCTGCTCCATGTCCACGCTGCCACTGACAACCTGGACATCCAGGATAATGGCAGACCCATCGGGCTTGACAGCAACGATATCCGGCTTCTTGCCCCGGTCACTCGGCATATGATATAGTCTCTCTCTCTCAACAGCCCAACCGCTAGATGACAAAGCACCTGCTATCTGCTTGGCAACCGCATCATGACGGAGAATGCGGCCACCGTGAGTACGAGGACACAGCTGCACTACAAATGATACAGGTTCTCATTTTTACCCCGACAGGCACGGCAAAGGGTATCCACTGTCCCGCGACTACTCCTCGAACACCTCACTGAGGTGGCCAATGTGGCCACCCGGACGGCATGAAAATGGCGGTAGTCGCGGGCCTATGGAATTTTTCAAGATCATTTAAAACTGTTGAATGATCTATATACATTCATGATAGGTAAACGAGGAAGCTATGTGCCACACGCAACTTGGCTGACTTTGTTCTTTTTTTGTTATCCACTGAACGGGTTAAACTGTGGTTATCGCTGTATCCCTTGTGGCAGCTTTAACTACTGGATGATTTCTCTGCGGAATGTTGTTATTGGTTTTTCCCCTGTGATTTGCCAGTGGATGGCAATCCCGTTAGATGACGTAGGGGGACTCCCCTTAGAATCGTGGCCCTAAGATTGACCCCGTTGACAATTTCTTCAATGACGCTAATAACCTTTCTGGTTGAGGTGCGGCTTAAATCATTTACTAAAATAAATTATAAACACGATATTCGGTACAAAAAGGTTGTTACTATGTACCCGATCACTGTTCATGTAACACAGGTATGGGTACGGTGACCATACGTCCCGATTTTATCGGGACAGTCCCGATTTTAAAGCCTGTGTCCCGGGGTCCCGAATCGGGAAAGAAATGTCCCGATTTTCACCAATAAAAATTTTTTCAAACCAAATTATCATGAAAAGTTGTGAGCTTTATTTTAAAATGAATGATTAGTACTGTGGAATTTCTTTACACCGCACACAACATAACTATTTTACCGTAATAGGAGTGTATCATAGTCACAGTCTGGAGACCCAACTGTGTTGGCCCCCTCGACCTCACCGCATTACTAATTGTTCAAATGAACAGTTCTTTGACGTGTGTTGAAATGTACGACAGAATAAGAGAAGACGACTCCTTGCTGAGAGCACTTTCCTCAACGCAGAAGTACGACTGGAGTAAAAAGAGTACCCCTGGCCCTAGTGAAAAAATATAACAAGAACAATGATGTAAACAGACTGCTCTGTTAACTTTTATTTTTTCGTTTTTTGGAAAATTAATGTTTGTTTATTTGACTATAAAAACTTACCTGTTGTTCGTGAAGTTCAGTTTGTTCGTGCAAAAGGTACATATTCTTTCTGTTTATGTAATAAACTTCTTGAAATTATTTTGTCATGTAATTCTTAGTGCCACATTCTTTAATGAATATTACATATTTTTAGTTTGATACGAAGCTCTTAATAAACCAATGTTTGAATGGATGAAATAGGCTTAAAAACAAACTTTTAAAGGGTAAAAAATTCAAACTTTTACGGGAGTGGACCCCCGGACCCTCTCCCCATGGAGGGTATTCTATACCCCTCAGACCCCCTTGATAGTTCTATCCGTCCCGATTTTGCTTAAGATAAATATGGTCACCGTAGGTATGGGAAACCTTTGACATGTTGTGGGCCAAACTTTAGTGTGCAAATACGATCGCGGGCCGCGTTTAAAAGTAGTGCATTTTAAATTATTGTTCATAATTTTTAGTGATAGATATCAGACATGAAATAGTGCGACAACGTTATTATAATACAATTTGTTACAATAACAAAATGAAATGAAAAAAATAGGTACAGCATAATAATTAAATCGTTAAATCTGGAATTGTTACAAACTACGAAAGTTAAATAGCGACACCGAAATCAATGAGACACTTGAGCTTGAATTTGGCAAGCTAATTCATCGATGTTAGGATTAATTCCACTGATACAAAGACGTAAAGAATTTCCCAAATTATCGTCAGTCAGCCTTGTACGATGTTTTGATTTATCAACTTTCATCAATGAAAAGAACTGTTCGCATTTATAAGTACTGCCAAACGCACAAATCAATCTTCTAAGATCAAATCAAACATAAAACAAAAACAAAAAACATCAAATTTTCTAAGCTGCGGAAAATGGTCTTCTTCGAGGTATTTTATCGTAGAAATCGCACGTCTTCAAATTTAGATTTTAGGAGTGAGTTTTCTTGAATCTCGATCAACTCCATTTGCAAGTGTATTGGAGCATTTTGTACATTAGGTACATTTTGTTGGAGTAGCAAATAAATTGAAACAGTCTTCCGTGTTTTTGAAATCGCTAAATCTGATTGAAAATTGCTCCGACAGTAACTTGCCGCCAGTGAGGTGGCAAACATCAACGGCTTTGATGTTTGCCGCCTCACTCTGACGATCACCGCCACTCGGCTTGATCGCTCGCTTGATTCCATGAGTATGAGTAAGTAGTGTATTTTTTTATGTTTTTCATTTATTTATTTATTTATTTATTTTTTTTTTTTTTTTAATTGGGTTTTTCAAAATGTCTTGCGGGCCGGATCAAATCTTACAGCGGGCCGGACCCGGCCCGCGGGCCGGCTGTTGCCCATATGTGATGTAACACTTGACTAACAATAGAGAGTTCCTGGTTACCACGTTTTTAGTTTACACAGTGCCCGTGAGCCATGATCAGCTGATCTGGAAACAACTGACAGCTGACGAATTAGTAGCAGTGTTGCCAATGGTACCCCGAAAGGGGGAATTGTCCCCATTTCAGTCTGCCGTTACCCCGATCCCTGAAGGCCTCCGGGGTACCTCAATATTTCCCCCTTTTTATTGAAAGGTATAATTCCCCCTTTACCCCGAAAAATGAAAGCATGAAGTAAAATTTGCTAGATTAGTGTCACCAACCATTTCTAGTCACTCAGTATAGTTACCGGTCACCAACAAAAACAACAGTTCCCCATTATTAGTTATCAAGATATAACTGTCTTATCTGATGATTTTGTCAAATCCTTATGACTCAAGACAGCGAAAATAATTGAATCCTTTATTTCAGAAACCACCTAAGCGACAAAAATTTAAAAAATGTTGTTTTGGTGGTACTGTTCTTTTCAGAGGTGAATACATCGTTTAGTGCCGAAATAACCAATGTTCCATATCACCAATGCTATTTGACAGCCTTGAAAAGAATCCGTTTATTTCAGAAAGAACCCAAACGCCGTCGCTGTAGCCCAAGTGCACTGAACCGAGTAGTCTACAACAAGTATTTTCCGTTTAATGCCTAGTAAAAACCACTCTTGTTTATACTTAAGTGTGCCTCTTACTTACTTACTTTTGATACCAAAACAGATAAAAATTAATCGTTTGACTTAATTTCAATAATAATTTTTAAAAATCACTTTGGATTTATTCATGTATTGCATAAACCACCTGAGTGAAAAATTTTCAAAAATTTAAAACTCAAAAATTGAAAGAAAAAAAAAAAAGGATAATTCCAATAGCATGTTCTTGATTTGGTAAAAAAATATTTGAAGGATACTATAAGCCCCTACCTACCCTAAGCCCCCTTCCCCCTACTACCTATGCTTAAGCTGCAAAACAGTCTTTTTTAGTTTTCCAAAAGTTGAAAAAAGCGCACTTAGGTGGTTTCTGAAATAAACGATTCAATTATGAACTGAGTGCGTATGTGTCTGTTGAGAATCTGCCACTGTACGGAATATATATATATATATATATATATATATATATATATATATATATATATATATATATATATATATATATATGTATATATATAGGTATATAAGGTTAAACAGTGTTTCTAGCAGTGAAAGGACCCCACAAAGTTCACCTTTTTGTTTGAGAAAGTCCCCCGTTTTTCCCCTTTTTCCCCTTCTAAAGGTCCCCTGGGCTCCCTCCGGAACCTGGCAACACTGATTAGTAGAAGTGGACGACGTGAGTAGGAGACCGCTTGATTGGCAACGCAAGATCGAGTCTTAGTAAGTACGTCCTCGTTACCACGTCTTCGACACTTCGCCCGTAAATGTATAAACCCGAGGAAGGTTTCAGGGATAAGCGTATTCAGTTCATATTTTTCATATTAAAATTTATACTGAATTAATATATTAAATATATTATTTAAAATATAAATTAAATATATAATTACCTATATTAAAATATACTAAATTTATTTATATACATCCTATTTTCACTCGAAGCAGTCCATTTATCGAGTGCCAAAAAACAACTAGTCAACAAATCGGAGGATAAAGGTTTGCCGAAAAACGGATAAAATAATTTCATTCTAATCATATCTACCTTTTTCATGATACAAACATTAAACTTTTAAGATACGAACATGTATTATTTTAGTGAGTTTCTACACAAAATGCATATAATCTGTTTATTGATACCGACCTTTATATCTACATACACAATATACCTAGTTGAGCTAGTTGAGCTAGAACTTACTCGAACGATCGCCAAGACAAGTCGGACAGATGTGTCTTCAAGGTAAACCTGGAACACGTCGAGCTCGTCTTTGCTCAATCAACTAGCGTGATATATAAGCTTACGAAGTCTAATACTTCACGCTGATTTTCATTGCACAAATAAAACGGCGGAAGGACGGACAACGGACTGATTCGATTTTTGAAATCCATGTATCTTAAAACGCAACCAAAAAATTTTGGGAGCGAGGTTAAAAAAAATTGCTTATCCGATAACAAAGGTTCACTTTGCAAAGAACACTACGAATCGAAAACAGAACAATAAACCACATGGTAATAAATTATGGAATGTGAGATCTGGATGAAGGAAAACAGAGTCGGAGAAATACAAGATGTCGGAATCTCGGAATCAGCTTCAGGTTACAAAATTGATAAGAGACGACGTGTGAAGACACATGAAACACCGTAGTAACAGCCAGCGTTGTTAGCGAAATTTTGGTTCTCCCTAGATTCACGTACACCGTATTAAGACACCGTGGTAACCAGGAACTCTCTAATAAGTTAAACGTGATTCACAGTCGATATCCGGTGTCCACGTCTGTGCATCACATTCGCACTGTACGGGAAAAACCAATGATTTGGCAACGTGTCATTGCCCGAAGACATGTAGGTTAGGTATATTTCTGTACCCCATTACAGAGCAAACTCGAGGACCGCAGTATGGATGCGACAACGCGACCTCCCCCAATCCCTTTTCCTAAATGCAAAACCACATTTTCTACATAATGCGATGTAGAAAAATAGCAGAGTGGGATATTTCAATGCCAGACATAACAAATGTTACAAAAGCATGCAATTTTGGAGAAACTACAACTACCTTTGAGTTTAAATACCGAAAAACCTAATGAAATTACTCTGGTTGTTAACAACAAATTGTGATTCACAAAATTGTTCACGGTGAGTGAAGTTACGGTTAATCTGAGGCCGTAGAGGGTCTTTTACCAATACCAACTGGTCGATAAGTTAGCAGCCTGATATTTGAATCACTCGATAACTAACTGCCAGTTAACTAATAACGTAGAGGTTAAGGGAGTTTGGTAAGAATTGCCCTATAGCATTTTCCTGCAGCAATCTTGGAAAACTTTCGATGGTATTTTCAATATTTATTTTATTTGGCAATAAATTCACAGAAAAAATGATGTATTATTATTCACACGAAACCTCTTATCCAAAATAAAAAGCAAATGTGTGAAAAACCGGAACTTGAAGAAAGCAATTAAACAAGTGAAGATTCCCAATTACATACTTAGTTAAAGTAGAAATTCGAGTTTGACTCAAAATGTATGAAGAATTTGTTGAGGTAGAATTTCTGTCAATGCCCATCGGGGAATAAGTTCATCAGAACTTGTGCTCCCTGGTGCAGCTCAACACCACCTCATAAATTTTCTGGTAGAGAAGCAAACAAAATGATGATTGAACTAGATGAAAATGAATGACATTAAAATACATTAAAGGACAGGGACTGCCACAAATACCGGTGTCTGCATATATACAAGACATCCTGTTCTTTATTTATTTATTACTAGCCGCTCCGGCTCGCTACGCTCGCCTCCACGTCCAGCCGGGGGGCAAGCCCCCCGGGCCCCCCCTTAAATTGCTCGCTTCGCTCGCAAAATGTGGCATGTAGGGAATTTTGCTCGCTTCGCTCGCAAAGTGTGGCATGTAGGGAATGTTGCTCGCTTTGCTCGCAAATGGTAGATCCCTAAGGGTAGGTTTAACGTGTGTAGGGAATGTTGCTCGCTTCGCTCGCAAACGGTAGATCTCTTAGGGTAGGTTTAACTTCTGTAGGGGATGCTGCTCGCTTCGCTCGCTTGAGGAAGTTATACTGTTCACCCAACTTGGCAGACGTTTTTTTCAGTTGGGAATTCTTACAAACAAATTAAATCTTATAAAACTACGTGGAACCACGAAAAGTTTAGTGTGGTATGTAGGGAATGTTGCTCGCTTCACTCGCAAAGTGTGGCTGTATACATGCGATGTATTACAATTGAAACATGTAGGGGATGTTGCTCGCGATGTTGCTCGCTTCGCTCGCAAATGGTAGATCCCTAAGGGTAAGTTTTACTTCTGTAGGGAATGCTGCTCGCTTCGCTCGCTTGAAGAAGTTATACTGCCCACCCAACTTGGCAGACGTTTTTTCTGTTGGAAATTCTTACATTCAAATTAATTCTTATAAAACTACGTGGAACCACGAAAAGTTTATTAGGGAATGTTGTACTGCCCACCCAACTTGGCAGACGTTTTTTTCAGTTGGGAATTCTTACAAACAAATTAAATCTTATAAAACTACCTGGAACCACGAAAAGTTTATTCGGGGATGTTGCTTCGCTCGCAAGGTATACCTGTATATGTGTAGGACAAAGTCCGTATTTATTATTTGAAATGGCTCTCGCTTCGCTCGCAAGGTAGGTACCTATGACATCGAACCCTTCACGTCAATTCTTGAGCCTTCTCCCGTCCACGGCACAATTTTAATCGCTTTGCTCGCTTCCGCTCGCATTTCGACCAACTTCACGTCACTTTTTTCGATATCCGATTTCGGATTCAGATTCGGCGGACCCAAAGCTGTATTTCGCCCGCGAAAACCGTTCCGAAAAACGTACCTTTACGGGGTATATTTTAATGGGAAAAAACGTGGTTTTTCGTCGGACTTTTTGAGAAAACGGGTCCGTACTCTCGCATTTTTTTGACGCATTTCCCGATACTTTTTTCGTGATCCGATCTCGCCGTCGTCTTCCTCGTAGGAAAACCTACGAAACCGGTATTTTTCCGGAATTTTCAACGCCCGTTTAGAGGGGTAGGGGAAGCGGGGAAGTCCAAAAAGCGCACATTAATTCTTACTTCGACCCCCCTCCCGCCCCACGGCCCATGGTTCGGGTGGGATTAGAAAATGTGAAATTCGCTCGCTCCCCCTATCGGAAAATCTCAAGAAGATCCCCCCACTCGTACACTCCCCCCACTCAGCCGTTTGGCCGTGCATAGACACGACAGACAGACAAACAAACGGAGTTTCATTCTTATTAATAGTATAGATATAGATATAGATATAGATAGGTTGCGAATTGGTTATTTCTTGCAAGGCAAAATCACAATTTAACTGAGATGGAGGGTTACTGATGCCTTTTATTAGTGCTAATTAATCTTTAACAAGCATTACCAGAATCCTTCCGAAGACGCTGGTATCTGCGTAAACCGTAGAGGCTCATGTCTGAATCGATGCGAGTCACCAGGAACACTTGGAAACGATGCGACAGACGATATCACGAAGCGGATCCCACTAAGTATCCCGGAGTAGTAAATGCCGAGAGATTTCGGAAGCGACTGGGGCTATAAGAGGAATCGGGAAGGAGGAAGGATGACGCTCAGCAAAGCACAGTACAGAAACAAGAAAAAAAAGTGGGGTGTTCCCGAACCACCGAAATAGTGGCGTCTGTGGCTAAATTTAGAAATGCGTCGGGCCTAAGCGGCCGAGAAAGGTTTTGGATTTCGGCCTAATCACAACGGAGAAGGATGCAGTTGGTTAAATGACTCTCGAGCCAGAGGTAAGAGATCGACTGCCAATGTGGAACATACAGATCCATAGTGAAGGGAGAGAATTTGAAAGAGAAAACATGTCAAAGGGGACTATTACTTACCTACATGTATTATTTTTATTTATTTATTCATTTTAAGGTTTAAGCCTATAAGACTCTATTAAAATGCGCCTACACTATTTGTAAGCGCCAATTAATATGCGGCATTGAACAAGATGTGTAAAGGGACACTGGAACTGGCACGATTCGAAGGGGAGCCATGTTTCCATCCTTGACTAAAAAGGAGCGCCATCATGGACTCCATAGGCAACTCGGAGGGGGGAAAAATGAGGGGTACAGTGATGACCACTGTTTAGCTCCCAAAGTGGATAAAAACAACCCCTAAAATAAAGTAATATAACTAAGACTAGATGTAAAATAGGATAATAACTATGTACATGCTACTATATACAATTAGCAAAGTGAAATAAAACTACGACTAGATGTATATAAATATATCACAGTTCGTCGTGGAGCTCAGCGGCTCTCAGGTACACCATGATGGCGCTCCTTTTTAGTCAAGGATGGCAACATGGCTCCCCTTAGAATCGTGCCTCTTCCAGTGTCCCTTTAGACACCTTGTTCAATTCTGCTTATGACCCTTCCGGTCGAGGTGCGGCTTAAACCTTAAAATGAATAAATAAATAAAAATAATACATGTAGGTAAGTAATAGTCCCCTTTGACATGTTTTCTCTTTCAAATTCTCTCCCTTCACTATGGATCTGTGTGTTCCACATTGGCAGTCGATTTCTTACCGCTGGCACGAGAGTCATTCAATCAACTGCACCTTCTCTGTTGTGATTAGTCCTCCAGAAAGTGACGTAAGTACAGATCACTCCCACACCTCTCACACATATCTCGAGCTTTTGCACTAAGCAGGTGTCTGTGAGTAAGACTGGTATGGCCAGTGGCAACCCGGTTGGCCACTATTCGATCCCTCCTTGGAAGTAGTGTTACGAAAGGGCCCATCGGGCTCAAGTCCTTTAGGACCTACCTACATGTAAATAACAAAAACAAGTTGGGTTGGCAGTATAGCTTCCTCACGTATTGTAAGATGGACGTATAGAATTAGTTGAAGAACAAAGTACGGATCAAAATGATTGATATGTCAATGGTATAGGAAATTAATGTTTGCGCATGCGCACAGATTACTAGTAATCCACAGCAATGAAATTTGTTGGGGAACGTATATGAGCAAAACCGCACAATCCTCGAAAATCATATAAATCGGTCAATTAGGTCTCGGAGTTTTGTCTGTGTCGATCAATCTTAGTTTTGCGCATGCGCTATAGTTATTACTCCACCAATCGCGATATAATTCATAGGGAATTCTCCTGGAACACATACCCATCTTCTCCCCGAGTTTCAACGAAATCAGAGTTGATAAGAAATTGGCGTTATAATAAATTAACATAGTTAATAACATTAACATGCTTGAAACACCTTTCTTATGTGACGGCAATGAAGGTTACAGAGGACCGTTTAGAAGCTATCCCGCAAAATCCCCGAAAATTTCATCGAAACAAGGAGTTTTGCCTGTATCAATCGATATTAGTTTCGCGCATACGCAATCTTTATTACTCTGCCAATAACAATATAATTTAAAAGGCATTTGTCAAAGGACAAAGGACATATACCCAACTAGCCTGGTTTTCTCGCTCGCTCGGTATGGCTGTATAGATCCGATGGTCTTTACTGTTGAGTGGGACATGTAGAATGATTGGGAACGGTGGATCACAAAGGGTGATTTGAAATGTGTAGGTGATGGATTCCCAAACTGGGAGGCGTGTTGGCGGGTTAGGGAGGGCGTGAGACCATTCGACCATTTTTTGGGGCATCATCGAGCCAACTCCAGGAGCGAGCTCGTTTTTGCCCCAAACTATCATATATAGTTGGGGCAGACAGCAGGAAAAAATTATCTCAAATACCACTGTCCGACAATACAGTGAAACGTCGTATTGATGATATGGCTGAAGACATAAAAAAAACCAGGTAGTCGATGGAATAAAACTATCACCATTTTTTGCCTTCCAGCTAGACGAGAGTACAGACGTTGCTCAATGTTCTCAGTTAGTTGTATATGTTCGATATGTTGAAAATGAAACAATAAAAGACGAGCTACTCTTTTCAACATAGCTGGAGACCACTACAAAAGCTGTTGATGTGATGAAAGCCGTGTCTGATTTTTTTTGACAATCATGGACTCTCGTGGCAAAAGCTAATGGGCCTATGCACTGATGGCGCCCCTTCAATGCTTGGCGCCTCTTCAATGCAGTTAGTCAGAGGAAAAAACGCTGATGTGACTGGGATTCATTGCTTTATACACCGACAAGCCTTGGCAGCCAAAACTCTTCCAAACGACCTCAATGCCGTATTTAAATTATGTATTAAAATGGTGAACTACATAAAAAACAGTGCACTAAATACCCGACTGTTAGAAATTTTTTGTGAAAATTTAGGAACTGACCACAAAACACTGCTATTTCACACAGAAGTACGCTGGCTCTCAAAAGGAAACATGTTGGCAAGACTATTTGAGCTCTGAGATGAAGTAACTTCGATTCTTCTGCCAAATATGACTTCGAAAAAATGGAAAAGTCAACATTTTGGATCAAATACTTCCAAGTGTATCCCAGAGTGTCACAGGAAGCTCTTCGGTTATTTTTGCCTTTTTCAACCACCTATTTCTGTGAAAAAGCATTCTCAACACTAGTATCAATAAAAACAAAGAATCGGAACAAACTTGATGTTGCTTGTGACTTACGTTGTGCCCTTGCCAAAACTTCACCAAAAATACCAGCGCTAGTAAAGAAAATGCAAGCCCATCCATGTCATTAAGATTAACTTATTTTTATCAAAGGCAACTTTATAAAAGCTACGTATTATCAAATCGTGTATTGTATAAATAGCAAATAAAAAATTGTTTTCAGTGTAAAACTTGCATTTTTTTCACATCCATTCATTAGTTATGTAAGGAGGGGCGTGGGAGGCTTTCATTTTACTTCAAGGGGGTGGGGTACAAAAATGTTTGGGAACCCCTGGTGTAGGTGAGGTTGTTCGCTTTGCTCACTCGGTATGGGATGTATAGATGCGACTGGATATAGTCCCAATACCATCGAGACCTACAGCCCATGGTTCGGGAGGGGGTGGACAATTTGAAAATTGCTTACGATCCCTTTCTATAGACAATCCCAAGGGAATGGAAAAAAATACATAAATCTTATATGAGAGGCAAAACGAAAATAATAAATTGGTGTGTAATAATTTGCTGCGTTTTCTATGTGAGGAAGTTATACAGCCCACCTAACTTGGCAGAGGTTTTTTTCTGTTGGAAATGACTATCAAACAAATTAAATCTTATACAACTATGTGGAACCACGAAAAGTTTATTAGGTTTAATAAAGATAGGCCATTATTTTATCCATAGGCCATCCTATGTTGAATTTTTCCCTTGATGGATGCACTGTGTGCCTCCTCAATTTATTATTCCGCTCTATGTATTTTTATCGAACACATTAGTAGAATTTAACAATATTTTGCCCATGGTCGTGACAGAGTTCGATACTAATATTTGGTGTGAGCCAAAGAAAAACGTTGCGTGCCAGAAACTACCTGCAATCATACGATTCGATCCCGATAATTTGCTTCAAATTACCTGCTGACAAACCAGTTGAGACTAGATGGGACAAGAAGATTTTCCACGTTCCTTGCGAAATTGAAGTCCCCGATGACAAATTAATTATTAATTGAATGGAATCAAGAATATCTGTGATTAAACTCTAACAATAAATTCGAAGTGCAACTCAAAACATGCATTATAGACTATCGGTGCAGACTAAAAAGTCTGCCCAGTTTGGTGTGGCACATAGCTTCCTGGTACCCGTAAATTGAGTGTATAGATATGAATAATCTTGAAATATTTCACAGCGGGTTTCAATAGGTGGGAGAAATAGAAAATCAAGATGCAGCGTAAAACGTCGAAATCGGTCAATATATTAAAGAAAACAAAAAAATTATGCTTGATGTGATTCACATTTGCGCATGCGCAGAGTGAAATATTGATTTGAGATCAATGAAACTGATTTGGCTATAGCCAAACCCATCTATTCCCGAAAAAGTCATCAAGATCTTAACTTCACAATTAACTTGACATTACATGATACAATCATGTTGAAATTGATATGGGATGATCAAATCGTCTTCTCCCAACAATGTTCCAAATTTTCCTCTTAAGATCGGTTAATTAGGAAACGAGAAAATGCTGATAGATGTAATTTACGTTTCCGCATGCACTGAGTGAGGTATTGATTTGAGAACAATAAAACTGAAAAGGGACTATCCACAGACTTATCAGCATATTCCACACACATTCCATACTTATCTGCATATCTGCACAGACTTATCTGCATATTTAACATTTCATCGAAAGCGGATGAAAACTATGGAAAACGGAAGTTAGTGAAAAACGTTGTCTATTTCCACGAAAAATAAGGAGTTACACTGTTAAATCGATTTCGACGGTTAGGCCATCATCAGTAACGAACAATAACCAAAATAAAACAAAACATAATAAATAAAAGTTAAATAACAAAACAAAAGCAAATTTAACAAATAAATAACAAAACAAAAGTTATTGTTCGTTACTGATGATGGCCTAACCGTCGAAATCGATTTAACAGTGTAACTCTTTATTTTTCGTGGAAATAGACAACGTTTTTCACTAACTTCCGTTTTGAAATGGGTTTCCAAAACTTCGTCGCGAGTGATTTAGTTCGTAAAACTATGGAAATTAAGCTTTCCTTTCATCATTCAATAGAAAGATCTGAGCGAGATCTTTCCGAAAATGTGCCACATGATGGGTGTCTGACCAGTAAGACGGCTCTTAAAATTCATTTGCACTATGAAGTCAAAGCCACAAAGTCAGTCCTCACAAGGTTTGAAAATGATTGAAAAAGTTCGACAAAAACTATCAGCCCTTTTTTGTAACAGCTACTGTAACAGATACTGCGAACTATTGAAAACGACACCAAACTCGATTTTTAGTTGATTTGACGACGAACGTCGTCGTCGTCGACGACAAGTTCCTGTCGTCGGATGGTAACTAAAAACTGAACACCTGATTCCGCATGTCTAAAGTGTCTAGCTACCGAATTTCAAGTTGATAGCTCCAAAATCGCGGAACACACGCACATACACAACCATACGTACGCTGAATAAATTACCATGTTTATTACCCAATGAGAAAGGTTTTCTTATAACGGTCTCAAACAGCCAAATACACATACACACACACACACACACACACACAAACACACACAATTCCAGACAGAGTAGGATCGAAATTGGAGGACCGTGTAGGAATATCTCGTCTTAGATAAGGTTTTTACGGCAGATAATATTTTATATTTAGGTGAAAGGGTACTCACTGATATCGGACGAGTGGTACTGCAGACCTGAAACACAGAAAGATATAAACCATTAGGATTCCGAACAAGATTAGGCCAAACAGTACAGTAATCAACAAGTTCCAGTCATGCAGCATGATCGTACAAGCAAATTTTCATAATATATCATATTCTGTTAATTTTTCCTTTTTTTTTCACTTTGAACATTTTGTGCGCATAGACACTACATCAACTATCGATTTTATGGCAAAAAACCACCGGCTCTACAATATTCCCCAATCAAACGTAAATTCATGGATTTTTTAAATTATTTGCATTTTTTAATCAATTTTTAGTACATTTTAATTACATTTAAATGCATTTGCAGTGAAATTTTGTCTAAACACTTTTTAATGTTCCAGTTCATAGCTAAGCTAACCAACTGTGTCAGAGTAGTCCGGTAAAAAATACAAATTTAATCATTTTGAGCAGTTTTTTGACATGTTCGTGATTTTTTCAGTTCATTTTTGGAATTTGAAAGTGATGTCCAACGAACATCCTTTCTTTTGGAATGCTTGATTTGTTTGGCAAAAGAACAGATTTTTTATCTTAATCCTATAGAGAGAAATCGTCAATAAATGGGAACCCCCATTTTCTATTGCCGATTTGAACTCTGTAAAATCTCATAAAGAAATGACCCATCACTCGATTTTTCAATGCGCACAAATGGGCGCAATTTCGCTGAAAAAGTGCGCAATTCCACTCTAAAAGTGCGAAAATTGCGAAATACTGAGTTTTTGCAGATATTCAATTTCGTGCTGAACCTTAATGATGTTAATTTATTGATATTTTTTTTGCAACACCAACTTGGGAAAACACCGAAAAATCGACCGGAATTGCATTTATCTTACTTCTTTTCACACAGCACAAATCGAACTAAAATGTAGTTTTTTCCAGGTTGGTGTTCAAATTCAAATCTGCAATAAAAAATGGGGGTTTTCATTTTTTTTTTAATTTGATGTCGCAAAAGTGCTTAATGGGCAATTTTATCATTTTTTTAAACCTACGGAAACATTTGGGAAGAATGGTATTTTTACTTTGACAGGTACGGAAAATAGTAGGGGTGATCAATAACTTAGTAGACACTATATATATATATATATATATATATATATATATATATATATATAGTGTGTGTGTTTGTGTGTGTTGTGTGTGTGTGTGTGTGTGTGTGTGTGTGTGTGTGTGTGTGTGTGTGTGTGTGTGTGTGTGTGTGTGTGTGTGTGTGTGTGTGTGTGTGTGTGTGTGTGTGTGTGTGTGTGTGTGTGTGTGTGTGTGTGTGTGTGTGTGTGTGTGTGTGTGTGTGTGTGTGTGTGTGTGTGTGTGTGTGTGTGTGTGTGTGTGTGTGTGTGTGTGTGTGTGTGTGTGTGTGTGTGTGTGTGTGTGTGTGTGTGTGTGTGTGTGTGTGTGTGTGTGTGTGTGTGTGTGTGTGTGTGTGTGTGTGTGTGTGTGTGTGTGTGTGTGTGTGTGTGTGTGTGTGTGTGTGTGTGTGTGTGTGTGTGTGTGTGTGTGTGTGTGTGTGTGTGTGTGTGTGTGTGTGTGTGTGTGTGTGTGTGTGTGTGTGTGTGTGTGTGTGTGTGTGTGTGTGTGTGTGTGTGTGTGTGTGTGTGTGTGTGTGTGTGTGTGTGTGTGTGTGTGTGTGTGTGTGTGTGTGTGTGTGTGTGTGTGTGTGTGTGTGTGTGTGTGTGTGTGTGTGTGTGTGTGTGTGTGTGTGTGTGTGTGTGTGTGTGTGTGTGTGTGTGTGTGTGTGTGTGTGTGTGTGTGTGTGTGTGTGTGTGTGTGTGTGTGTGTGTGTGTGTGTGTGTGTGTGTGTGTGTGTGTGTGTGTGTGTGTGTGTGTGTGTGTGTGTGTGTGTGTGTGTGTGTGTGTGTGTGTGTGTGTGTGTGTGTGTGTGTGTGTGTGTGTGTGTGTGTGTGTGTGTGTGTGTGTGTGTGTGTGTGTGTGTGTGTGTGTGTGTGTGTGTGTGTGTGTGTGTGTGTGTGTGTGTGTGTGTGTGTGTGTGTGTGTGTGTGTGTGTGTGTGTGTGTGTGTGTGTGTGTGTGTGTGTGTGTGTGTGTGTGTGTGTGTGTGTGTGTGTGTGTGTGTGTGTGTGTGTGTGTGTGTGTGTGTGTGTGTGTGTGTGTGTGTGTGTGTGTGTGTGTGTGTGTGTGTGTGTGTGTGTGTGTGTGTGTGTGTGTGTGTGTGTGTGTGTGTGTGTGTGTGTGTGTGTGTGTGTGTGTGTGTGTGTGTGTGTGTGTGTGTGTGTGTGTGTGTGTGTGTGTGTGTGTGTGTGTGTGTGTGTGTGTGTGTGTGTGTGTGTGTGTGTGTGTGTGTGTGTGTGTGTGTGTGTGTGTGTGTGTGTGTGTGTGTGTGTGTGTGTGTGTGTGTGTGTGTGTGTGTGTGTGTGTGTGTGTGTGTGTGGTGTGTGTGTGTGTGTGTGTGTGTGTGTGTGTGTGTGTGTGTGTGTGTGTGTGTGTGTGTGTGTGTGTGTGTGTGTGTGTGTGTGTGTGTGTGTGTGTGTGTGTGTGTGTGTGTGTGTGTGTGTGTGTGTGTGTGTGTGTGTGTGTGTGTGTGTGTGTGTGTGTGTGTGTGTGTGTGTGTGTGTGTGTGTGTGTGTGTGTGTGTGTGTGTGTGTGTGTGTGTGTGTGTGTGTGTGTGTGTGTGTGTGTGTGTGTGTGTGTGTGTGTGTGTGTGTGTGTGTGTGTGTGTGTGTGTGTGTGTGTGTGTGTGTGTGTGTGTGTGTGTGTGTGTGTGTGTGTGTGTGTGTGTGTGTGTGTGTGTGTGTGTGTGTGTGTGTGTGTGTGTGTGTGTGTGTGTGTGTGTGTGTGTGTGTGTGTGTGTGTGTGTGTGTGTGTGTGTGTGTGTGTGTGTGTGTGTGTGTGTGTGTGTGTGTGTGTGTGTGTGTGTGTGTGTGTGTGTGTGTGTGTGTGTGTGTGTGTGTGTGTGTGTGTGTGTGTGTGTGTGTGTGTGTGTGTGTGTGTGTGTGTGTGTGTGTGTGTGTGTGTGTGTGTGTGTGTGTGTGTGTGTGTGTGTGTGTGTGTGTGTGTGTGTGTGTGTGTGTGTGTGTGTGTGTGTGTGTGTGTGTGTGTGTGTGTGTGTGTGTGTGTGTGTGTGTGTGTGTGTGTGTGTGTGTGTGTGTGTGTGTGTGTGTGTGTGTGTGTGTGTGTGTGTGTGTGTGTGTGTGTGTGTGTGTGTGTGTGTGTGTGTGTGTGTGTGTGTGTGTGTGTGTGTGTGTGTGTGTGTGTGTGTGTGTGTGTGTGTGTGTGTGTGTGTGTGTGTGTGTGTGTGTGTGTGTGTGTGTGTGTGTGTGTGTGTGTGTGTGTGTGTGTGTGTGTGTGTGTGTGTGTGTGTGTTCACACAATTTTTAGAAAAACAAGAACGAATTTTGGGAATAAATTTTGGGAATTTTGACGTTGGTACGGAGATATACCTACTTGCCAAGGAGAGACAGTTACCAGGTTAACGCCTAATATTCAGGCCTGGATAATCATGCGCTCCCAACACATTGCTATGCGCTCGTTCTGAATGAAGTAGCATTATTTTCATATATTTTAGAACATTGATGCCAAAACAATCGTTGAATATTTCGTTATGTGCCGTGGCATGTTGGCTCACTGGTAACTCGTCATCTCTTAAAACAACAGTTGCCCTGTTGTTGTTTACTCTCAAAATAAGGGATGTTTCGGCTTTGCCAACGTAAAATGCAGGGCATTTTTTGCACAACAACTGATAAACACACATTGGTGTTAGGCATTCTGCCGACCCTTAGCACTTGTAAGAGTTGGGGTTGTTTGCCGACGTGTACTCTTCTTCTTCTAGTACAATTGGGCAAACTTTGCAACGCCTCTTACCACAAGGATGCAATCCTCTTGGAGATAGTTCCGTCCTAATGGATCGTCGCACATAACGAAATATTCAACGATTGTTTCGGCATCAAAGTTCTAAAAAAGATGAAACCAAATGCAAATAAAATAATGCTACTTCATTCAGAACGAGCGTATAGCAATGTGTCGGGAGCATATGATTATCGAGGCCTGAATATTAGGCGTTAACATGGTAACTGTCGCTCCTTGGCAAGTATATCTCCGAACCAACGTCAAAATTCCCAAAATTCATTCTTCTTTGTAGTTTTGAAAAAGACATTATTAAGCCGAAATATAAAAATTAGTTCTGTGTCGTACACGTTCTTGTTTTTCTAAAAATTGTGTGAACATGCATGCTCTTGTAGAGCCCTTCAATGAATGAATATATATATATATATATATATATATATATATATATATATATATATATATATATATATATATATATATATATGAAAAAGTACAAACTCCAGGAAACATTTCAGAATGCCTCAAACGGATTTTCATAAAGGAATGTTAGGAAAATTTGCATTTCAAAATTTTTGGAGTCATTAAAGTAGCTTCATTGTCAACGAAATTTCGCTGAAATATAATTACAAACTACACAAAAAGTATTTACCTTACATAATTCCGTTCACATAACCCCAACTTTTTACAGAAGCTTGATAAATCGTCTTTTCCCAAGAAACCAACGCTATAATTTACTCTTAAAATTGAAATCATGTTGGGAATGTGATGTGGGGTCTCGCACCAGAAGTTCAATCTATTCCAAGCTGTAACAGCTTTCTCTAAGATCCATTATGATGGATATCAGTTGATTGGAATAAGCCTACCCATTCAGTTAACTTTTTTGAATAAGAGTAGATTCTATCTTGGGGGCCCTCATATAGTAACATTGAACCAATTTTTTCTCTTTGCCATTTCACGATTGGGTACACTAGAGACTAGAACAATTATTACCAAGAAAAGTTGAATAACTACTTATGTGATCCAGTGTAAGTTTTTGACAATTCTGCCATCCAGGGAAAAACGAATTCTCGAGGAATTCTGGACTCTCTTCCAAAATTCCAGGCCATCAATTATTCTATTCACGATGACTTACGAAACCTTTTACTGCCAACCCACTTGGCAGCAACCTTTTCTTCTACGCCTAACGTGCGTGTCATACAAGTGAGTTGCATAGGGGTGACGAGGTGAACAGGGAAAATTGGAAACCACAAAGTCTAGTACCAGAAGCCGAATCAATGCATATTATTGATCCGAAGGGGGGGGGGGGGGGGGGGTTAATCATTCTTTGGTTGTGCAAATAAGGTTCCGTTCGCTAAAAGGCATTTTTTGTCACATCTCCGTTATTGCTTCAAATATCCTCGTAGCTTCATACAGATTCTTGCAGAGCAAGACATTATTATGAATTCATTGTGTTATTTTAAAGCAGATCATTTTCGTCGAATATTTTCAACAATGAACCTGTGTAACCAACCAAAAAAAATGAAAAATAAAAAAAAATGTAACCGCTCTCAAAATTTGTTGGTTTTATTTCAAGGTACGTAGAATCCAAAAATCAGGTTTCCTCCGATATTACTGGACCAAACATTATGAAAATTGGGTCAAAAATCACATATAGGGAATAGTTGGTCCTAGAATTTCGGCATTGATTTCGATCAACACTAAGGAATAAAATTTAAGGGTTGAAATACTGGAAAATCTATATCTAAAAAACTCTCAAAGTAAGAAAGTAGTTTTTTAAAGCAAATTTTCAAAAAAGCAAAAAGAAACTATTGCAATGGCTCCACAATTTTAAATTCTATACTTGCGCACACACACACCCACACGCACACACTTTTCTTTTTTTTCAAATCTCCTCTCAAAGGCGGAGGGGGCACACCATTATACTGAAAAGTAAATAAATAAATAAAATAAATTGGGAAGGACGCCCGAGTGTACCCGACGCTGGCTCTAGTAATGAAGGAAGTTGATTTTTTAATATTTCAGCCCTTAGATACAGGTAGATCGAACGTGATGCTGATGTTACTGGCACATTCCCCGACCGAAGTATGATTTGTGAGCCAAATTTCATAAAGTTTAGTCTATTAGGATAGTTTTTTTTTTTTTTTTTTTGAATTTTGGATTCTACACACCTTGAAACGTAAACTAAAAAATTTAGCGGGGGGTTAAACACATTTTTTCTTGGTCGGTTACAAAGGTTCATAATTGAAAATAATGAACCAAAACATTTAAAACTAAAAATGAATTAAATTAAAAAGTAGGAAGGTAGGTACTTCGATTTTTAGTTTGTTCAAATTTTATTTCATTGTTTTTTCTTTATTCCATTCCATTGTGGGACCCAAATTTGAAACCAGAAGAGTTGAAAGAATTTTCATTCCTTAGAATTTGTCCAAACCTGTAGTGATATTTTAAGGTGTAAATGGATGTACTTAAAGGTGCTGATTCAAATCAGGACGAAATTGGGGAAACTGATAATGTTTTTGTCGAAATCAAGGAAGAAAAACACAAAGAAGAGACCGCTCAAACGTCTTGATCGGCCACAGTTGAAGGCTGATAACAATCCTAAGCAAATTGAGCTAATCTAATCATAGATTCCAGAGGAACTGATAATTATAACCACACGTTGATAGAAAGTAGGGTACCCACAATTCTGTCTCATGCAACTAGATAAACTAGAAATATTTGAAGGGGGATGAAAAAAAAAAACCTGTCGGTCGATAACAAATGTTTATTATTGGAATTGGTAAACCAAAAACGGCTGTTTCGGAGACTGTTTGAATATCTAGAGCAATTCTATATTAGATGATAGCATCGTTCCATTACGCAAGTAGGTTTTATTGGAGGCGAGACAGAGAATCCCCACATAATATGTATATATTTCTTATATATATATACACAGTATGTCTCACGAGTTATGCACCAGCGGCTTATCTCCGAGAATATATACGAGTAAGAAATCAAAAATGGTATTTTTGCGAGGAATGCAACCGTGACATTTTCGCGCACCGCGCAACCATGCGCAATTAACACCAACTTTGTTTTTTTCAAATAGTAACCCACATTTGTTATTACAGATTTGGATTCTATATAGAAATAATGAAACTTTGTGCAATCATTTATCAGCGTTTTCAAACTTCGTGGGAAACCCGGGCAGCGGACGAATCAGTCATGTACTATCTTGCATTTCTGAAATTGCTATTCATAAATTTCCGAAGAATTGAAGAAATTAACTCGTAAATTGTATTAAAACGCGCAATATCTCTGGAACTGTCAGTAATAGCAACTTGCGCTTAGCCCAAAAGATTCAGTGCGCCAAAAACAGAGGATATCACACTTTACGAAGAAAATCATTGCTATTTCTTTTTATGTCCTCCTAAATCAATTCACATGAAAAGAAAAGACACTTAAAGCTGTCGTCTCGATGAACCGTTGGGCGGACGAACCAATGAAAAACTCGTTTCGTCACCCACGTAATAACGAACTAGAAAAACCAAGAGATACGTCACGAGCTCCCTCCTTACATAACGGCGAACTGTATCAAGGCAACGGGAACGGATTAGCGTCAAAGCTAAATTGGCTTACTGATTAGGCGACCGGGAATAGAAGTTCAAATAGATAACGTGCGATTGTGACCACGAATGTCTGTCCGTTCCTACAGGTAGATATAAGAGAGTTTTTGGTGAGCACTAAACGTACCCTTAACGTTACCCTAACGTACCCACGAGTACGTGACCTTGAGTGGACATTAGCAACGTCGTACGTAGAATGGCTCATTTAACTTCGCCCGTTTGGGGACCTAAAGGCACACGACACCAGCCTAACCTTCCTGTAAATGTAACACTACTTGTCACCTCAAAAGTACTCGAATACTGGTGAAGTAAACAATAATAGTTTTTCTCCAAATTTCCCATACATCAGTACCTACTAATTATGATGATGTAATTTCTTGAACACCTCTCAAACTTGGTTATTTTACATTTCAAGTCGCGTAGAAACCGAATGTGCCATGTCCGCCTCCGCCGTCTAGCTTTACTAGCCTTCAACTCGATCGGACAAAATCCGTTATTTTGCGCACAGGCTCTATTTGGTCGATTAGAGCCTTGTTTTCATTACTATCTGACATATTTTAAATGAGAAATCTGAGTTTTAAGACACTACTTATTCGTAGTATTGTTCTTAGTTTGCCTGATCTTTCAGCTGATTTTCTCGTGAACATTGCGTGAAGTGCTGCCTCCACTGATGATTATCAGGTAAAATCTTGGTTCATTGTCATAGAAATAAATACTTTTTCATACTTGTTGATGTTTTACCCAACGGAAAACCCAAAAACACGACTAATGACCTATTAGTGCAACTAAACCGCGCTGTTCCCCATTTGAGGCTTACTACCTTTGCGTTGAATCCATGCCCTGTTTACGTGAAAACTAAATATGAGAAATTAGTCCATATTTGTACTAAAACTAACATGAAATTCAAATTCAGGATTGAAAATCGGCGTTTCATATCGAAATGAAGAAGCAAGACAGCTGGGGGAAAATATCGCGTTGCCTACCCACCGTTAACGAGACATCAAAATTAAGGCAACCAGGCCCCAGGTTCCATTTGGGTTAGCATCTTCATTTGCTCCCTCAAGACTAAGGTAACGGATGACGTTAAGTTGAAGTCGCCAAAAACTCTCTATAGGTAAATATAGAAGGAAGAAGACGAAAATGTTCATGTTCAAAAGTTCCTGTCATGAAGCATGTTCGTAAAAGTGAATTTTTGTAAATTATCGTTCTATATTATGTTAATAGTTTTGAAATTTGAGGACTCTGAGTGCCAAGAAATTGTAATGACCAAGTTTGTGGGGGAAACAGTTCTAAATCATATTTTGCAATTTGGAATTTTTAGCATTTCCTGAGTGGTTTTTATCGATTTTTTAAAGCAAATATTAGTGAAATTCAAGTACATTTTTCAGTATAATTTTATGCATACACTTTTGATGTTCTAGTACATCGTTCATAAACGTTTTTTGCCTAATATTTTGCTTAAAAAAAAAAAAAAAATAAATAAATAATAAAAACACCCGTTTTTTTAGTAGTAGTTTTACCCGTTTTTAGTATAATGTCCTCAAACAGTGCTAGCTAACAAATATTTATTCCATTTGGAAAGCTTTCAATTTTTGACGCGAAAAAGGAATTTTTATCTCAATCCTAAGGAGAGTTATCAGCTGGAATGACACATGCCGTTCTCAGATTACACTCCATTTTGGGGTCCATTAGACATGAAACATTACAATTGGAGGTAAAATCCACAATTTTTTTCCTGAACGATTCTAGAATGAGGTTTATCATGAAGAGAAATATATCAAGGCTGAACTAGAACATCGAAAATTTATGCACAAATTATGATGAAAAACTGAAAAGATGATTTGTGGAAGAGTTGACGACAAATGAATTGGAAGATGAAGTGTTCACTCCAAGTAATTTTGAAGGCGATGAGGACACTGAAATTCTCATGATGATGGAAGATGACGACGCTGCAAGGCCGAAGAATGAAAGAAAACGCTTGCATACGAGTCTGCAACACATTGGGACATTTTATGTCTTTAGTTGAAGACAAGTATGTGTTGCAGACTCGTATGCAAGCTCTAAGAGCCACTCAGCTGATCCGGACCCTGGGCATCGTCACGTAAATGTGCTAAAGAGACTACATACGAAATTACAGCTTCCTAGAGTGTAAAACATAGAAATTAGCTTCAAGAGCCACTCATCTGATCCGGACCCTGGGCATCGTCAAGTAAATGTCCTAAAGAGGCTACATACGAAATTACAGCTTCCCAGAGTGTAAAGCATAGAAATTACCTATTAAAATTATTTAACCACCGCTTCACAAATCAAACCGTTCTCGCAATATTCGGATCACCTGCTATGAATCAAATCATCGAAACACCAGCTCAATGAAATCATCAGAAATTAACAAGCGGTGGCAATCATGTTAACAATATCAATTATTGAGAATGATCACCTGAGTGTACACAATTATTCAAATAACCTTGCTCATAACTCAGCTTGTTGGCCACGCACTTCGCAGTAGTTAACATAATATGGTTGGATAAATCGAGAGCTTTCGAACGAATGGTCAACGAATTTTGTGGGATGAAAAACGACGAAGTACCATTTCCCTAGTAACGACTCAGTTGTTAGCGGAAATCATCAGAATATTTTCGTGAGCAATTTCCGTGACGTTTTTTTAGTTTATGTGCCATAGCAAAGACATAAAATGTCAAAAACAAACTTCCATTTCATTATTAAGCATTTGCCGAAAAATCGATCTAAATTGAAAAAATACAAATCTAAAATCTTTTTCGAATCGTTGGATAGTACCCCCCCCCCCCCCCCAAATAAAATTGGTAGTTAACGATTTCTCTGTACTCCAAGTGCTCAAATTTCAAAGCGATGTAATATAATATGTGACCGTGCAAGGGAAAAGGGATCTTAACTTGCCATGGCTTTTTTCAGGAGAACGATATAACAAAGATTAGGTCAAAAATTGACTTTTTTGTTGTTATATATTTTTGTTTGGCGAATTTTCGTAAAAATTGAAGCTATTGTAATGGCTGCAAACATTTTCAAATCAAAATTTTCGAAAATTTTCTTCATTGGAATCCGTTTTGAGACATTCTGAAACGAATCCTAGAGTTTAACACTTTTATACACACACACACATGTGCGCGTATGTGTATCATTCCAGACGATAACTCTCCTTAGGATTGAGATAAAAATTCCGTTGTTGCGCCATAAAATCAAGCTTTCCTAACAAAAGGATAAGTTCGTTGGCCAGAATTTTTTCATTGAATTGGTCAGATTTCAAAAAATGTTCCAAAAAAATCACTAAAAATGGCTAAAAACTGCTAAAAATCGTTAAATTTTTATTTATAGCAGAATGTTAGCCAAAAAAAGGTTATTAACGATGATCTAGAACATTAAAAAATTTATGCAGACATTTATGCTGAAAAATGTACTTAAATTTCATTAATATTTGCCAAAAATTAGATAAAAACTGCAAGAAAATCTATAAATCCAAATTATTTTTTCAATTGCCAAAAATGATTTAGATCGAGTTTTATTGCCATAAAACTGGTAGTTGACAATTTCTTTTCACTTGACGTCCTGAAATTTCACAATAGTTAAACATAATTACAGTACGATAATTTACAAACATTCGCTCATACGATCATGCTACATGACTGAAACTTCTACATTATTCATTGTATTCATAATCGCGAAAAACTGCAGTTTCGCAAGTCTGTTGAAAATCTGCTGAAACCTGCTGGAAATTTGCAATTTTCAGGCCCCCTTTTTTATAATATGAAAAATCATTAATTTTGATTGGAAAATGATAGAAAAAAAAAAAGATTTTGTTCAGCATAATGTGGAGAGAAATGAAAATATATAAATTCAGATTTGACCTCTGGCAAGTTAAGCTTTCTTTTCCCTTGCACGGTCACATATTCTATATTATCGTACTAGTACGATAATTTACGAAAATCTACTCATACGATCATGCTGCATGACTGGAAATTTAAATTACAGGAGATAAGGGGAACACCTGTATATATAGAAATGAAAAATTATCAAAATCTAGCAGGAATCGTGTCAGAATGCCTCAAAACATATTTTCATGAAGAAATTTTTTTTTTAAATACCATTTTTGAACATTTTGGAGCCATTTCGATTTTTTCGAAAACTCGCTAAAATAAAAGAAGAAACAAAATTTCTATCTCGTTTTAGGTTTCGGAGCTCGCTGATCCAAATTGATTCCATTTGTACGCGAATCCGGACCCATTTCGCTCTGCAAAACCGGCTTATTCAAGTTCTGCCGGTTTTCTGGGGGGCGTTGAAGTAGATCGGATGAACACTCGAATTTCCGACAACTCTGTCCGACCTTCAATTCGAATCAAGTGGCTTCTGTTATCTCTAAACTATCGAAACTTCGGTCGTAGTAACCCAGGAAACTGAGAATACTGCATACCATGGTCAAACTAGCCATCGTCATAGTACTAGTTCTCGAAAATGTTGTCCAACGAGCTCAAAACGTAAAACGCTGCAAATTATTTCACAAAGGTTTATTATTTTTTCAATTGAGTTTGATCGTGGTTTTAGTTGGCTTGTGTACGTCATAAGGCCCGCCCAGACTCCTCGGCGTGTCCTATTTCGAGTTGCCACAACCTATACTTCTATAATTATGTACGCATGTTTATATTTCTCGATTTGAGCTCCTATCTATTCAAATAGTTATTGCCTTAATAATATCATTATCTAAGTACGTACGAAAAGTCGAGAGGATATGTTATTAAATATGCGTAGGAAAAGCATTGGTATTAACACACAAATATGACCTAGAAAAAACATATATTAATGCCTCGAAGGAACGCCGTACCCACCTCATGGTGCCGCGGTGTATTATATGGGTATAACACGTAAAAGTAATAAATATCCATTCTCCTACACCCCTCTGCTACGCCCCTGGTCACTCCAGCCACCACAAGGTGCCGCGGCGCCTCCTCTCACTCCACCCCCCGCTCACCACCCACCGTGACCCCCTGCCAAGCGTGCCAGGCGTGCGTCTAACATTCAAAGTCTCGAAAAAGACACTTTTTCGCCCGTTTTTGGCCCATAGCATCTATCCAAGTAAAGCGATCGGGATGGTTAAACGTTAGGACCAACTAGACCCCAAATGGAGTCTAAGTCAATTCTTAGGCCTTTTATGGCCCGGACGGCGAACGGCGGACGGACATTTCAAATTTGGATTCTACGCACCTTGAAACGTAAAGTGACAAAGTTTGAGGGGGGGGGGGGGGGGGTTATAAAATTTTTTTGCTACACGATCACATAGGCTTATTATTGGAAATAATAAACCAAAAACGTTTAAAAATTGTTTAATTCACATTTTTTAACAGAAATTCACTTAAAAAAAAAAAAACTATTTGCACCACCCAAACCTGAAGTTGTTTGTTATAGACGAAGCTCTGATCTGATAGATCGATTTTGATGAAATGGGTAGGGATTGTGCCATATTACAGAGAAAATATACACAGGCAGAAACGGCTGTCTTTGCCCTTTGCCGTGTACTAGCAGGTATCCACATCTTCAATAATGAAACGTAATTGGCCAAGGGAAAAAAGTGTAAAATATCGTACATATGTAGGTAATAGGCACAGGTAAGTAGGTTCATGTTTATAATATAGGTATGTAAATCTTGATCGTTGATCATGTTGAAGTTCCCTAATGAGATTCTTCTAACCCAAGGCGAATTTCGATGTTGCCCTAACAACTACCTACCCTTCCAAGTTCCCTTCCTTCTTCCTCTACATCTATTTCTAGTGAAAAAATTAAACCACAGATAAAGCTGTTGCTAATTTGATATTTCTTCCATTATGAAAGAATTATTTAAATTTGGAGTAGTGTAGTCACGTTAGTGTGACTTTTGAATCGTTTGATTCAATCGTACAACGATTCCCTATTAGTACAGTACGACTCAGTGGTTAGCTTCTGGTTTGCTTGCGCTAGAAAAACCTCTATTCGTACAACGACTCAGGTGAACGACTCAGACGGAAAATTTGCAAAACCCCCTACTAATATTGGAGTAATTCGAACGCCCCAAATACGTGCCGCGTTTGTCTTTCACCTTAATGTAAAAGATAAGATAACATCCGTTTGTGTTGTGATGACTGGCCACTACACATACACATTCGTACGGCGCTATATTAATGCAATAAACCTTTGTTATTTCGAATATAAACACAGGCCAAAAGCAGGTACCCGAGTTTCGTAGAAACCGAAATGGAAGAATAGGGATTGCTATTATGGCGCAGTTAGGATATTCCAAAAATACTACAGGGATGATGAGAAATTAATCAAATACATACATGAAAAAACGTTAAACTGTAGGAATCGTTTCAGAATGCTTCAAAACGGATTTCGACGGAGAAATTTTTCATCAAAATCGGACGGTAATTTGGGATAATTTTGCTTGGGATAAGAAATTAACCACAAGCAGACGGATACGGAAACCAACTTGTATATTTTAATTTAGAACTTCTTCTATCTTGAGCGAATTGTGTAATATGTTTTGAACAAGGACAAAATGCAATTTTAAATGAGGTAAAAAATTGGGAACATGGCAGTTAGGGACTGCAAATATATGGAGTTCAATGATGAACATAACATGACCAACGAACGAGTTTTGGAACCAAGTTCTGTGGTAGGTACGAGAACTGTTGAACCGAATACTTTTGTACCAAGTACTGATGTATCATTTATTTATCTTATTTATTTATTTTAGTCATACAAATGCATTTTAAAAATATGGTACAAATTGAACAACTTAAGCTACTCACTTTCGATTTCTTTCCCAACGATAGGCTTGGCCCGTGTTGTTGGGGAAGGTCTTGGTGATTCGCTCATGTCTTTCAATCTATCTACTCTATGATACAAACGGTAGGTACTTAAAAATATAATGTTATGCGTATAATGTTATAATTTTAAGAGAAGATATTTTCTAAAATAATCACTGTACATAAATACTGCTTAAAACAGTTTCACATCCCGCTTCCCCCTTTTCTACAAGCCAGGTTAAAATATGTTTCTTGTAGTTTTGTCTTGTGAATCTTTGAGCATTTTTCATATGGCCCTCTAGCGCTCTGTGGATAATGTAAATAATGAATTTTGGATTGTGAGTTGACAACGTTAGTCTCGGTCTAGGTGCAATTACATTTCCTGCGGCTACGTACCTTGTTATATACATTGGGTTACGTTGTGAACCTATTATTTGTGGATCCTTATGGAATTGCAGAAGTAAATTTTTAACATATAATTGCCTTATAGTAAATAGCTTAGCGATATTAAATACATTGTCAGATGGAGTCCTCATTGGTAAAGACAGCATAATTTTTACAATGATTTTCTGGCGTACATGTAATTTATTTATATGGGTTGAGAATGTCCCACCCCAAGCAATTATGCCATATTGAAGTACAGATTGTAGCATACTGTAATAAATTAGTTTTATCGTATTTCTAGGGAGTGTGTGTCGAATATTATAGAATATGTACATGTATTTATTAATTTTATAATTATATTACTAGTGTATCAATTACTCTTGTACCATACTGTTGCATCAAGTACTCTTGTACAATACTATTGCATCAAGTACAGTTGTACCACACCGATATATCAAATACTCTTGTATCATACTGTTGTTGTATCAAGTACAGTTGTAACATACTGTTATATCAAATACTCTTGTATCATACTGTTGTATCAAGTACTATTGTACAATACTGTTATATCATAAACTGTTTCACCAATTACTCAGCTGAACGACTCATATGGAAAACTGCAAAAACTCCATATTTTCTTGTTTCGGTTACCACATTCGCTTTCTTAGTGAACCAGCCTAGTTACTACCAAATCACGATATTATACCTCGAATACTGTTGATATTAGTTATTAATTTTGCTTGTAGCTCAGCTGCTTTCATTATCGAAGAGGTTTAGATTTCAACTTAAATTGAGATCTTTCCAACGACTTTCGAACGATTTTTGTAACATGAAAAATGGCAAAGATACAGTTCCGTAGCAACGATTCGGAGGTAAGCGCGACTTATCAGAAATGAGCATTTCTTCGTAACTTAACCAAGGTGGCCCACAAATGAAAATTTGAAATTTCCCTGACTTTTCCCTGACCGAACTTCAGATTCCTCCGACAAAAAATATCGCTCAGCAAATGAAACTCATACAAGTGAGCGGTAAAGTAAAACTCAAAATCAAATATTGAGCGACTCCAAAAAATAAAGATAACTCCATTTTGTACTTCAAAACTTGGAAAAATCGTAATTACTGAAATGAGAAACACAATTTCAAGGACAATATGCAGGCACTGATGAAAACATCGTTCTCATTAATTCAATCGCAGCAATCTTATGAGGAAGTATCAAATCCCGTCCAGATTTTGACGCTCTAATTTTCTGTAACCAACAATCACATATCAAGGGTTGGTGAGATGTGAACGGCATCTGTCATCTTTACTATTTACCTAATTTATCAGTATATTGAATAGATCCAAAAAGATAAGCGAAGAAACGAACGATACGCTTGACATACAGGATTTTGGAACTCAATTCACTCCAAAATCGCTCATAGATATCTTACAATCAACTACATTTCTCCTGTTCAAAAAACACTTGAAAACGCGGCAGGCCGCTTCGTACTTTCTCTCTTATGAGAGAAGAGCTATGAGCATTGAAAATGTCTCAGTAATTTCAATGTTTTTTATTGTTTTAAATAAAATAACAATTAGAAAACATAAAATAATTATTGACACACAATTACTGAATTTGCTGTAAGCCAGTTTCTACGATGCCCAATCCTCCCACGAATATGAATTCACAGGTAGGTAATTTTCTGTTATGATGCGCGTCTAAATTAATATAACCAAGATTACCTTCTCAACCAAGTGACAACAGAACAAGCGGCATTGTTTACTATATCCATTTATAACATAAATAAATATAAAACTACGGCATAAATAGAAGAACAAGTACGAAAGAAATGCGTGATAAATCGAGAGCTTTCCAACGAGTGGAGAACGATTTTTGTCCGGTGAAAACTAGACTTTTCATTTCCCCAGTAACGGCTTGGTTGTACGTGAAAATTAAAAGAAAATAACACCTAACTTGTTTATAGGTTTTGCGTGACGTTTTTTTCTTTGCGTACCTAACAAAATTTCCGGTTGATCCGTCGACTAAGACATTTTCAATGTCAGAATATCAAAATCAAATACTGTTTTGTCATTTTTACGAATTTTCAAAGAAAAATTGAGCTATTTAGATGGCTTCAAAATTTAAAAATTGGGAGGAAGGGGGCGGGAACCCCTACATATCCATTTCGTATATCAAAGAATACCTACAATCCTAGATTTCAACGTTATATATATATATATATATATATATATATATATATATATATATATATATATATATATATATATATATATATATAGGTTGTATTCCCAGAAACTCTCTTAAAATATGGCTTAAAAGATTCGTTCCTTCTTGGCAAAAGACAGGTTGAGTTCGTTGGCCAGCCCGATTGCCAAATTCAAATTTGCAATTTACAGTGTCTGCAAAAATCAGTTTTTTGACAATAGAGCATGTGTGGTGTCACAGTCTATGTATTTTTCAGCTCTGATTCGATTACGACCACTCTCAGATCTCAAAGATTCACAAAGTCCTAGGTTAAGAATACAAACTAGTTGTTGGGACTCTCAATGGATCAGTCCACTCAGTTGATTTTTCCCCACGCAATGGTTTACTACTAAATTTTGTAGTAACCGAGAGCCAAAGACAAATCGATGTCACAATGTATCTGCGTGTTACTCTTTGAACAGTTTAACCATTACTCTTGATAATCATTTTTTACATTCCCCCATAGGGGGGCTAACCCACCTATGAAATAATATGTAGTATGATAAAGTAGACTGTTGAAGTTCGATTGTTCAGGAGTTAGAATATACCTAAGAACGCTGCGAATTATTACACAAAGTTATCATGAAAAAAATTCTTTGACATTTGGTGGTTTTTGCAAAATTTCCTGACTGAAATTTTGCCTGACAACTCCAGGTTTTGGTTTTCCCTGACTTTTCCAGTTGGGGTCCACCCTGTTAACGTAACGATTTTTCGTGAGCAATTTTCAGTTCATGTGCCAGAGCTAAGATATAAAAATGTCAAAACGCAGAACTGTACCGCCAAAAGCAGAACGGTGAGTCACCTTAATTTACGTGTACGAATAGTGTAGTACGGAAAGGAACAGCGTTTGAATCGATTGATAAGAGGTGGGAGGGTCTGATAAGGTTATCGCTGGTGCTCGGGTGTTGACCGAGGCGTCTCGCATCACGACCTCCCGCGTCATTGGAGATTATTTTGAGCGATGGAAGTTGGAAGCTATTTAACTGTTGTTAACCTGGTCGCCAAGGTTTGAGAAGAGAAATTATCGATCGCCTAGGCCATAGAGGAAAAAATTGAGAGGAAACGCAAACTAGGAAGGGCTAAGGGCGGCTTTAAAGGGCCAAAACGAAATGATAAAGTAGAATGTTTTGTCATGGTCATGAAGCTATTATTACCTTTTATGTACCTACCTTATATTATACCGTGTAAGAAAGATGTAAACAATAGACTCCCAGAAATACCTACACGTTGCAAGATGTTGGTCAAACAACGAGGAGGCGGTAATGAATGCAACAGTAACATCTCACAAAGGCTGTGAGGTCAAAGAATGCACATATTCAACGTAGGGTTATTCCAATAGATCGAAATCCTATATAATAATGCAAACGGTTATTGTATCGAAAAACTGCAATCTATTAAAGGGGTCGTTCGATCTAGAGCGATACATAATGATATGATATTTCTCTCGATCTAAATACGTTTCATTACCACACAATAACGAATACGAGACTATAGATTCAACAAAACTATTTTACAGGTGAGCGAAACATCCCTCTAGGCGGTGCGCGGGATCAGGAAACCCACAAAAAGGCTGATCGGCCCAAAAATCGATTTTACAATTTGTTATGATACATATGCATGATATAGTTGATTGGCGTGGTACTTCATGGGTATGATCAATCAGATAGCAAATAGTAACAAGGCGAGACCATTTTAAACTTGTGTGCTAAAGAGCATGATCATATAAGCGAATTTTCGTGGATTTTATCGTACTGTATTGAGTTACAATGTTTTGAAAATTGACTTTGAGTGTAAAGAAATTATTCAGTCCGAGCTTAATGACCAAAAAACTCGTTCTAAACAATATTTTAGGATTTAAAAAAGATTTTGGGTTTTAGCCTTTACTCAGTTTTTTCCTCTATTTTTTTAGCAAATATTATTGAAATTTAGGAAAATTTTCAGCATAATTTTGTACATACATTTTTAATGTTTTAGTTCATCGTTGATACACTTCTTTTGACTAAAATTCTGCTACAAAAATATAAATTTAACGATTTTTAGCAGTTTTTTTTATTTATTTATTTTTTTTTTTTTAGTAAATTTTTTGAAATCTGACCAATTTAATGTGCTTGAAAAGTGCTGGCCTTGCTCTTTCGTTTGGAAACTTGATTTTTTGGCGCAAGAACAAAATTTTTATTTATCTCAATCCTAAGGAGAGTTATCGTCTGGAATGACTCATAAATAAATAAATATTATAAATATATAGATCGGTTCCAAAGGTCAAAAAGTGAGAAAAATTGTCAAAAATCGATTTCTTGGGAAGAAGAAGCTATTTTAGGTATAGGGACATGGGGTTTATTAATAATCAGCACAAAATTTCCTATAAGAATGGGGCTGAACTTGCATTTGACGGGTGCAGAGAATGAACGATTTCAGTAACTTTTTTCACGGTTTGAGCTAGTAATGCCTAGAAGTGGGTCACTGGAAAACCTTTCAGATCCCTGAAGTCTGTGGGAAAGAACGAAGCCATTTGAAAAACGGAGTTCAAAAATAGAAGCACTGGGCAGAAAGAATGAATTGTGAAAATTTCAAAAACATCTTTCTCTAAATTTGTATTGGATGACTAAAATCGTTCTTTCCCTGGACCCGTAATTTCATTTGAGTAAAAAAAAACCTTATGATCCTACTGCTCGCCAGCCGTCCGAATCTTTTCTCCTAAACAGCTGAACCAAAGTCTATGAAATTCAGATCAAAAATACTAAGGGATTGACTACTTGATGTTATGTATTTTTGAGATGCGAGCGTAGAAAGCATCCAGACCACTGATCTTAGCAAAAACAATCAAGTCGAGTCACAAAACTCTAGACCCTGACCAACTAGTCTTAATTTTTACTAAGGGATTGACTACTTGATGTTATGTATTTTTGAGATGCGAGCGTAGAAAGCATCCAGACCACTGATCTTAGCAAAAACGCGGAGTGCATGCCGACTCAGGGAGATAACTAAATGCCTGCATATGAGTCTGCAACACATTGGGACATTTTCATGTGTGTTTTCTTATTGTATTTATTACTAGGCAGATCTCACCCGTGCATTGCACGGCGGGGCGTGCAGATCAATTAAATGGGCCATAGGAGAAACCGCCCACCCGTGGGTACTTAATTGGATTCAATGAAATCATCAGAAATCAGAAATCACAAGCGGTTGCAATCATGTTCACAATATCAATTATTATTGAGAATGATCACCTGTGTGTACACAATTATTCATATAACCATGCTCATAACTCAGCTTGTTGGCCACGCACTTCGCAGTAGTTAACATAATATGGTTGGATAAATCGAGAGCTTTCGAACGAATGGTCAACGAATTTTGTGGGATGAAAAACGAAGAAGTACCATTTCCCTAGCAACCACTCGGTTGTAAGCGGAAATCATCAGAATATTTTCGTGAGCAATTTCCGTGACGTTTGTTTAGTTTATGTGCCATAGCAAAGACATAAAATGTCAAAATGTCAACCACTACACAACAAGGTAGTGAAGTAAGGTTGTTAGTTCATGTACCCAAGCATCAAAATAAGAAAACAGTTGATTGTTCTCTACGCAACACAGTGAGTCTATTTTATTTATTGGTATCGCGTGAGCAAGTTTTCGTGACGATTTTTCAGTTTATGTGCCAAAGCAAAGACATGAAAATGTCAAAATCATAAATCGGCCGGGGATGTATGTGCCAGTAATTACGGCATCACTTTTGATCAACCCTGAAGAGTATAAATTAAGGGCTGAAATATTAAAAAACCGAGATCTCGAAATAAGTTGTTTTCAGTGCGTTATTGATAGAGACCACCTCAATGAATCGAATAAGCCCTCCCGGATGGCTTTACTTTCATCTATTTGTTCTACCTAAGCGCTAGAACTTTGACAGGAAAGAAATCAACAACTAGAGTTGATGTGGTGGGTTCAGGCGTAAAGAACTTTCGATAACAAATTCAACGATACCAAAACGATTTTGGTGGGATGAGCCGAGCAGTTTCTATACGGAGAGATCATCAAAAATTGATATTAAAATCGCCTTATTAACTGTAGCAATGTTGGTCAGGAGAGTTTTAACGTAGCTAGGGTTATATTGTGGTTGAAGAAACCGGGACGCTTTTAGCAATACCTATTGCTTGGAAAAAATACCAATTTCTATTTTTTTTTAAACGAGAGCTAAATATTTCCTTTTGTTCATTCAAGGGAGTTGAAATTCGATAGGGTGACCCTCTGGGACATCAAGAGACAAATAAAATGATGGGCTCTTTCCTGATTAGCTGGGTGAGCTAAATTCCCTCCTTTTCCACCTAGGAATGTGAAATTTGACAGAGAGCCTCTCCAGGACATTATGAGACGAATGTAATGACGGGTTCCAACCAGATCAGCTGACTTAGCTAAATTCTCTCCTATTCACCCTAGGAATTTGAAATTTGATAGGGAGCCTCTCTGGGACATCAAGAGATGAGTAAAATGATGGGCTCTTTCCTGATCACCTGAGTAAGCTCAATTCAGTAACATACCTGCATTTAATATATAACAAATTGTTTCTTACTCAACTTGAGAAGCTGAACTTTGGAATGGGACTCCATTGGGTGTAATATAGAAGTAAAGTAAACAACCATTCCAGGTTGGGGCTTTTCGTCCGACTGCCTCGGGCGTCGCGGACATCATCAGCTGTCCTCCAAATGGAGGATCAGAATTCGTTCTGATGATTTCGCTTAAAGCTACTCATTGCCTCGCCCCCTTGAGTGGAGTTCGCCGTACAGAAACGTGAAAATTACTTGGACGTCTGACCCTTACCTGGGCGGTCACCCATCCAAGTACTCAACACGCTCGACGTGGCTCAACTTCGCTAATCGCATGAGAAACGATTCATTGCAACGCCTAACTCTTACGGCTGTAGTATAGAATTTACCAGATGGAAAAACACGATTGGAGGACTTGAGGGAGAACAAAACATCCAAATGGAGGACAAATGTTCCAAGATTGAAAAAATCATAAATAACTATAAATGTATTCAAACATATATAAAAAACAATATTGAAGCACTTTTGAAGCAAACTTATCAAAAATATAAGTACCTTACTATCTTTGTGTTCAATCTCATTTCTCATCCATACAATCACAATGTGCCACATCGAAGCGTGGAGGGTACAGCAAGTGATAAATACAATACCAAAGAATCGATTAAAACTATCCACAATGCTGTAGGCCGTTCATTTTCTACAAGGGCTAAAACACCGAGAAAAAAAACGAGACATTCGCGAACAATCAAGTCGGGCTTCCGCCCCTTGACCCCCCGGATGTTATTACTTTGAGCCTGACTGCTAAAATGTAAAAAACATGGAATCATGTTTTAGCTCCTCGCTCTCACTTTATTATAGAAATGATCACGACGATTGAGCTCTTGTGAGATGATGATCTCCTAATAGAAACTCGCGAGTAAACATTCACTTTATTATAGAAATGATCACAACGATTGAGCTCTTGTGAGATGATGATCTCCTAATAGAAACTCGCGAGTAAACATTTACTTTATTATAGAAAGAGGCTAAAGAGGCTACATACGAAATTACAGCTTCCTATAGTGTAAAGTATAGAAATTACCTATTAAAATGATTTAACCACCGCTTCACAAATCAAACCGTTCTCGCAATATTCGGATCACCTGCTATGAATCACATAATCGAAACACCAGCTCAATGAAATCATCAGAAATTAACCAGCGGTTCACAATCTCGGCGGTTCATGTTCACAATATCAATAATTGAGAATGATCACCTGTGTGTAAACAATTTATTATTCATATAACCATGCTCATAACTCAGCTTGTTGGCCACGCACTTCGCAGTAGTTAATATAGTATGGTTGGATAAATCGAGAGCTTTCGAACGAATGGTCAACGAATTTTGAGGGATGAAAAACGACGAAGTATCATATCCCTAGCAACGACTCGGTTGTAAGCGGAAATCATCACAATTATTGGTGCTACTTTCATCTCACTTTATAGTCTCAATTTTCGGCGGGGGATCCATCGCTAAAACATGATTCCATGTTAAAACCTTCGGATTTCCAGACGAGAGAAGATGATGCGCTTCTAATGCTGACATCACAGGTGACTCACTGGCTTAGTTGCTAAGGGAGTGTACTACGAGCTGGAGGCGGCGGCGGTGCGCGGGTTCTTTTCCCAACGGCGGCAGCACAATTTCTTCTTCCTAGTCACTTTCAAGTTTTTTTTTTTTCTTACAGAGGTTCATATTTAGCACATTTTCTTTTAAAAACGGAAAAATTAGCTATTGCGTTCACTTTGCCCGTTGATATATGTGTGTATGTATGTATCTTTGTATGTCCTCTTAAATCGTTTTAACTGCAACGACCGATTTTGATGAAACTTGGTGTGAATGTAATCTATAACATGGCGAGAATAAAGATGTACCAGGAGGAGTCGCTGACTCATGGTAGGTCCTTGATCAGATGAGTGAACTCCAAAGCCATTTTGTCTCCAATTCAACGCAGGAAGCTGAAATCTGAGACAGAGGCTCAAGGGAGAATGCTGAAGACGACTGAGAGGTCATTGATCAGCTGATTGAGCTCCAAAGCCATTTTGTCTCCATTGGACGCTGAAATTTGAGAGGGAGGCTCAAGGGAGAATGCTGAAGACGACTGAGAGTTCATTGATCTGCTGAGTGAGTTCACAAGCCAATATGTCTCCTATTCAACGAAGGAAGCTGAAATTTGAGAGGGAGGTCTAAGGGAAACTGCTAAAGACGCATGAGAGATAATCGATCAGCTGAGTGAGCTCCAAAGTCATTTTGTCTTCATTGGACGCCGGACGCTGAAATTTGAGAGGGAGGCTGAAGGGAGAGTGCTGAAGACGACTGAGAGGTCATTGATCAGCTGATTGAGCTCCAAAGCCATTTTGTCTCCATTGGACGCTGAAATTTGAGAGGGAGGCTCAAGAGAATGCTGAAGACGACTGAGAGTTCATTGATCTGCTGAGTGAGCTTCAAAGCCATTTTGTATCCTATTCGACGCAGGAAACTGAAATTTGAGCGGAAGGTCCAAAGAAGACTGCTAAAGAGGCATGAGAGATAATCGATCAGCTGAGTGAGCTACAAAGTCTTCATTTGACGCCGGACGCTGAAATTTGAGAGGGAGGCTGAAGGGAGAGTTCTGAAGACGCATGAGAGGTCATTGATCAGCTGACTCAGCTCCAAAGCCATTTCGTCTCCAATTGGACAAAGAAAGCTGACATTTGAGAGGGAGGCTCAAAGGAGAATGCTGAAGACTACTGAGAGGTCATTGATCAGGTGATTCAGCTCCCAAGCCAATATGTCTCCTATTCAACGAAGGAAGCTGAAATTTGAGAGGGAGGTCTAAGGGAAACTGCTAAAGACGCATGAGAGGTCATCGATCAGCTGAGTGAGCTCCAAAGCCATTTTGTCTACATTGGACGCAGGAAGCTGAAATTTGGAAGGGAGGTTCAAGGTAGAATACTGAAGACGACTGAGAGTTCATTGATCTGCTGAGTGAGTTCCGAAGCATTTTGTCTCCTATTCAACGCAGGAAGCTGAAATTTGAGAGGGGGGTCCAAGGGAGAATGCTGAAGACGACTGAGAAGTCATTGATCAGCTGATTGAGCTCCAAAGCCAATTTGTATCCTATTCGACACAGGAAGCTGAAATTTGAGAGGAAGGTCCAAGGGAGAATGCTGAAGATGATTGATCTGCTGAGTGAGTTCCAAAGCCAATTTGTCTCCTATTCAACAAAGGAAGCTAAAATTTGAGAGGGAGGCTGAAGGGAGGGAGCTGAGGACGCATGAGAGGTCATCAATCAGCTGAGTGAGCTCCAAAGCCATTTTGCCTCCTATTCGACGCAGGAAGCTGAAATTTGAGACAGAGGCTCAAGGGAGAATGCTGAAGACGCATTAGGGTCATAGATCAGCTGAGTGAGCTCCAAAGTGTGACAGTTCCCGTCAGATTCCAAGAGAATGCGCGTCTATCCGTCACTGAGCGCCATTCCCGAGTTCTTGAAATGCTGTGGTTGGCGATAGATGAGGATCCGAGAACCGGAAAATCATCTTCTCCAAACATAGCACATATGCTATGCTCTTATGGTACTGTCACACCCCCCTCTCTCTATGAGAGCAGATTTAGGCCCCATTGCACCTCTGGGGGCGATCTAAGTTCGTTACAAAAGCCATTTTGTCTCCTATTCAACGCAGGAAGCGTCTAATTTCAAGCAGATCTCCTTACAAGAAAATGCACTATCGTGAGACTCACTTCGTGAGCACTGATCTACTTGATTTTTTTTATTGTTATTATTGAGTTTATGTTTGAGCCCTACAGATGATCAGTGAATCTTAGTTTTTAGGTGTCTCATTTTACATAATTTATTTCAATTCCTGAGTTCCTCGCTCGATGTCGATTTATACCAAGTTTCGATAATAAACATACTATAAACGGAGTTTAATATTACGGACCAGTGTTCTAAGTAGAGGGGTTATCTAATACAGAATTAATAAACCGTTGAGTTTGCACTTTTTTATCCAAGTCTTGTTAGGCAGGTAGGTATGTTCAACAGAATCTCTCTCGAGCTGTTAGGAGTTCCAGTTCTATCAAGTATTCAGCGTGTTTACAATTCCTATTTCCTCATGAAATCAGGGAAAATAATAGGTACCTATTTCATTGGTAGGTACTGTGAATCTTCTAAGGACTTTCTTCTATAAGTGCGTTGAAACTTTCTGTTATAAAACGTGTCCATATCATCAGGTCCACTGAGTAGGTAAGCTAATCATTGTGCCTCCGTACTTTTTTTAATTGAATTCTAGATGCACCACAAGAGCTCCATTTATAATTTCAACCCGAAAGCGCAACGCGATTTCGTAACAACATTTTGTGTTCGATATTGGTGGATAACTCACGATTTTGTGGTGGTCGGGCGAAAGGATGACCTCATCATCTTAATACATAATTTTCTTTTTTTAAATCGTATTGCAGATATTTTATCCAAGCAATTATTTGTATTTAACAAAGCCTCTTTTAAACTTATTTTATTTCAATAATTTATTCATTGTCCCTCAGAAAATGTTATTATTTTCAATAACGAATCTTTTGCATTTGGTATAATTCTAACCATGGTACATACGTACGTTGTATGTAATTATTTAGTAAGAATTTGAGACTATGGCGTCTCAAATCGCTTTTGACAAGTTACATTTAACCTACCTCCTCATATTACTAGAACTAGAGGCTTTTTAAACTAATACGGAATTTTATTCTCCTATCTACGTACTCAAGTAGTTACATTAAACAGCCGTCCGGAAGTTCCTAGATAACAACCTTCACAAATACGAGATGCATTTAATGGGTTGGGAAAAAATGAAGGTGAGCGAGTTTTGTTTGATAGTACGCCGTCAGGTGACTTATCGCAGCGCCAGTAGTGGCCACTCGACCAGTGAAATGGCCCTTGGAAACCTACTGGTCAGGTACATCAATAAATAGGTGGTGCCTAGGAGAATGATGAAATTTTATAAGACAGTTGACTTGAAAAACTATAAAATGGGACAGGAATCTTTGATTATTGATAAGAGGACAGGGCTGTAACCTTAACGGCGAGTTCTCCCAGTAGGGTATAATAGTACGATCAACCTCATCCACATATTACGAGCTCGATGGCTCTACATTCAATAAGGTACGAAATAATAGGATTGCCAGGCGAAGCCAATTTTGTCGACATGACGTATAGAAATGGTGGCTGTTATGAAAACTGGAGGGGTTGAGTTGATTCAATAGATTTTTTCATTCCACTCACCATTCCAAGAGAAAATGTGTGAATGAGCCGTGTAGAAGCGGGGTTGACTGGCTGCCAAAGGAGAGTCAAGATGTTCTTCCGTAGAGCTGGAGTCCGTCTCCAGGCTCTCGGACAAGTCGAAAGTCTGTTCGCCTCCGGCGGAGATCTCGCGACCGTCGCTGCTGCTGAAGGATCTGGCTCTCTCCGAACTGCCCAGCCCTCGCAGGATGTTGAATCCTGAGGTGCCCCCCATTTCAGAGCCGCTGCTCGTAGAAAAAGTCCTTTCCCGTGCATTGGGTGCTTCACCGTTCGCAGTGCTCGCTTTCGCGCCCATGTCATTTAGAGGACTCGCCACTAATTTTATAGACGAATTATTCCCCTTTATATCTCGATTATATTTCCGAATTTCCCCGATATCCGGGCCCACCGAGAATCAACGGCCCCCACCCCCCGTTGTCGACAACGGATTATTCGCGAGACTTGGAACTCAGAAGTTAATAAACAACATTCTAGTGCGCACTAAAACGAAAATTCACCTAGGAGCCGAACTTGCTCATCATTCTCGGCCATTTTGACTGGCTATGTTATTCTTCTGTTTCCCTTTTCTTCTAATGCTCTCCACCACCGTTGGTTGGTTGGTTGGTTGGTTGTTCTCTGCTTTGCTGTCCTCTTGTTATGTCGGACACATTTTTCTGTAGTCATTATTCTCTTGAGGTGGAGGCGAGTGCAGTTGGAGGTGGGTGTAACTGGAGGTGAGTGCATCTGGGGTTGGTTTCAGCTGGAGATGAGTGCAGCTGGAGGTGGGATGCAATGGACAGTATGGGTTGTTGTGAATATGGTTGGTTGCATGTAGAGATGTTGCTATGGTACGGATGGGAAATTGGGGGAATTCATCAGGGTTATGCAGCCAGACTCAATAAAATCATTCAATTTTTTGAGGAAGTTGATATCTAAATTGTTCTGAAGATGTTCTTGGATTGTGAACGTAGTAATGCTGTTGTCAAGCCTGAATTTGCGTCGATCTAGTGCATGCTTTATGCAATCATTGAGTAAATTATGTATATCCTCAATTTCTTGTGTTCCAGGACAATTAAGGCAAAATGGTGTACTGTGGTTGACGTCTTTCATGCGGAATTAAAATTGAGCAGTATATCCATGGCCCATTAAAATTCTATTAATATTGGTAAACAATTTTGCGTTGCCAATTATTTCCGAGTGCCATAGAGAGCTGATCGGATATTCAATTAGGTAGGTATTTAGTCCATGAGCCTCGGGTCCTTGTTTCCTCATCATGTTGGGCCTTAAGCATTTGTGTTAGGCGCTGCTTAAGTGTCATAACATCCACCACCGTCCAAAAAAGTTGGTTGGTTTTTTTAAATTTAATTTTACTTGAAGTCCTGGATTTTCAAAAGTAGGTTTATAACATAAAATAGTACGATTATTTACGTAAATTTTCACTTACGATGTTGCTGCATGACTAGAACTTTTTTTTTTTAATAAGTAGGCAAAGTGTTGAGGGTTCTGACCATTGGACTAAGGAACTCACCATTGCCTAGTATCGTGATCAATCATCCTGGAGAAATTGTGATCTTGATGGGAGTTAGTAGTAGTCTACCTACCATCTGTTCATACACTCATAGTTTGGGTACATACGTTCTAGGGTCCCATACACCTTGTCAAAGTTTGAATATTCAAGAATGGTGGAAAAATCGAATTTGAAGGTTGTTTTCTTTCCCCCTTCGAAAACTCAAACTTAGAATCATTGCCTAATTTTGGGCAAAAGAAACATAACCATAGATCGAGAGAAAACGACTAATCAAAAATAACCAAATCGTGAAAACTTACAATTTTAGCTAACTATTATTGTGAGCCCGTCATTTGGTATTGCTAGCATCTGTTTTGAGGTGGCAGACAGAATCCATCACTGTGAATGGATTAAAATTTGAAGATTTTATCTCAAAACTTCTGCATTCTTTGAATTTTCCGTAGGACAGAAATTATAAATAGAATAACTTTAGCATAAGAAAGAAGATAAATTTGCTAGAATAATGTTCCTAAAAGAATCGCTGTGAGTTTGGATCACGGGAGGCCTTATTTTCAGGAGGCGTTGTTAACGCTCTCTATGGTTCCTATGGGGTTTCCTGTAGTTGGAAATGTGCATGGAGCTTTAGTTACATGGAACTGTAGTGGACCTCCATATTGTTTCCAATAAAACGCTGTATATATAGGAACTAAAGTAGCGCATACACACACCTATTTTGCTGTTATCAATATTATCAAAACTGTTTTCGTTTTCAGTAGGTGTGTTCCGGACCAGCCCCAATTGGGCCCTTCTTCGAATGATAGGAGTGTACTGTATTCAGCGAGAGGAACTGGGTTTTAACGTTTTAAAGTATTTTTCCCGCTATGGGTTATAACTAGTACTATCTCTATTATTTCTTTGTTTTCTTTTGTGTTCAGGGGTGAAATGAATGTGTTATTTGTTCATCAATTAAGAAGTATTATTCGTTTAGTTGTTGTATTTATCTAGTATTATTGAATCTTATGAACAACAAGCTCTTGAAATAACTTCGCATAGCCATCAACGGGGACAAATCACGATATGGCTAATCGCAGGGAGCCATACACCTATAGACCCAGAGGTAAGACATTTAATTATCATCACACCAGGAGCTTTGTGGTGTGTGCGAAGGGAAGAATAATAAATTACGAAGTACCTTTCAGTAATAGGGGTACTTTAGATTGTATAATAATAACCCCGTTTATTCTGAATAGGAACAAGTTCCCGCCTAGCTCTCGATACAGACAAAACCATAAAAATTGACAAAGATTGTTCTCGCAAAAATTTGATTTAGAGTAGCTAGCCTAGTGGATGAACCGAACAATGTTGGATCAATGGCGAATCAAGTTGCAACAACTCTTATAAATTCTTGGGAGGCATTATCATTGCTGGGTCTTCCACCCAGAGTTCTTTCAGAACAGTGGCTGTTGGATTGATGGTCCATGGGTTTCTCTCCGATCGATCCAATCCATAATTATTTTATCATTATTCAGAAATAACAGCTTATTTGTTCATTTATTTATTATTATAATTTTTTATTTAATGATTTAAGCTTCCAGAATGGTTATTAGCAGCATTGAACAAGGAAGGATAAAAACACAGTAGAGCTGTTCGTATACTCGCTTGACGATCTTTAGAATTTAACCATTGATCCTTACTGGCTGGGAGCCTGGATGGTAGCAGTAAACTATGCTCTAAGCAGGCATAATTACATGTTAGTAATTGTTTACCCGTTCCTTCGTGGTTTTAAGGTCGAGGACACTCCACTCTATGTTGACGATCGACTATGTGTATGTACAGCTACCTGCTTGGCTACCAGGGAGTAAGCGGGTATGCGTAAGCGACCAGCCCTGCTACCATCCCTGCTCCATTGTGTACTTACCCACAGATGCAATCGGCTCAATTCTAATAGAAGCCATGTTGGCCTCCATCACTAAATGATGTGCCATCTTGGATCCCACTGGCAAACGAGGGGTCTGTTCCACAATGACCACTATTCAGCCTCTACACCAGATCAAAGTAATGACGAAACGCTTGCATACGAGTCTGCAACTCATTGGGACATTTTATGTCTTTAGTTGCAGAATCGTATGTGTTGCAGACTTGTATGCAAGCTCTAAGAACCACTCAGCTGATCCGGACCCTGGGCATCGTCAAGTATGTGTCCTAAAGAGGCTACCTACGAAATTACAGCTTCCTAGAGTGTAAACCATAGAAATTAGCTTTAAGAGCCACTCATCTGATCCGGACCCTGGGCATCGGCATGTAAATGTCCAAAAGAGGCTACATACGAAATTACAGCTTCCTAGAGTGTAAAGCATAGAAATTAGCTTTAAGAGCCACTCATCTGATCCGGACCCTGGACATCGGCATGTAAATGTCCAAAAGAGGCTACATACGAAATTACAGCTTCCTAGAGTGTAAAGCATAGAAATTAGCTTTAAGAGCCACTCATCTGATCCGGACCCTGGACATCGGCATGTAAATGTTCAAAAAAAGGCTACATACGAAATTACAGCTTCCTAGAGTGTAAAGTTTAAAAATTACCTATTAAAATGATTTAACCACCGCTTCACAAATCACACCTTTCTCGCAATATTCGGATCACCTGCTTATGAATCAAATCATTGAAACACGAACTCAATTAAATTATCAGAAATCAACAAGCGGTTGCAATCATGTTCACAATATCAATTATTGAGAATGACCACCTGAGTGTACACAATTGAGGAGCTGACATGGAAAAGCAGTTAAGTCCAAAATCAAATTTCATAGGAACTCCCTCTGAACTCTTATCAGATTTTTTTGGACATAATCTCTTCTCCATGCAAAGGTCACACATTTATTCAGGGTGCGATCTAGCAAGGACGGGAGGACCTAAGGCCGTTGGCGTGACTGTTTACTTGCACTTCGACGAAAAAAAAAATTGTTCTTTAGATTTTTGGACTTAACTGATTTTCCATGTCAGCTCCTCAATTATTCAAATAACCATGCTCATAACTCAGCTTGTTGGCCACGCACTTCGCAGTAGTTAACATAATATGGTTGGATAAATCGAGAGCTTTCGAACGAATGGTCAACGAATTTTTTGGGATGAAAAACGACGAAGTGCCATTTCCCTAGCAACAACTCGGTTGTAAGCAGAAATCATCAGAATATTTTCGTGAGCAATTTCCGTGACGTTTTTTTAGTTCATGTGCCATAGCAAAGACATAAAATGTCAAAATCTTTTAAATGAAATAGTACAACTATGATTAGATTATGAATGGGCTTATAACTGAGTACATATTACACTATAATGTTAATGGCAAGGTGAAATAAAACTATGACTAGATGCACATGAATATACCGCAAATCAGGTATCAAAGTTTGTAGTAGAGCCCAGCGGCACAATAATAGGAACTGAATCATGTCTGGTCCGGATAGAACGTCAAACCATTGAAAAATATTTTTGAAGTCCGAAAAAAAAGAAAACTGTCTTGTGGATTTGAACCCCAAAACCTTAAGAACTCCAACGCGACACATCACAGCCACAGAGGATGTTGGAAGAATCTGCTCAACAACACTACTCCACTGCAGAGCAGGGGATGACGCTGCAATGTTATACCACGTATACCGTTGATGTAACAACGATTTTGTGAGTTGTGACAATATTATCGAACAATAATAATTATTATTGGCTCAATAATATCGGAACTCTCTACATTGATGACTAAAACATCGAACATTCAAGCAATCGAATCTCTAGTGTGCTGTCCCAATGCCCTTCTTTTTTCCAAGAAGAGATGGCGTAGAGGTTTTCCTTGTGATGTAGACGTTGCTCCCAGTGCTCTCCAGTTGTTCTTTTTTTAATTTGCCTTTGTTAGTGGCCCTAAACGGAGTTTTGTTCAAAAAATTGGTAGGATGTGTAACAGAGTTACCTCCTGTGAGGTCCATCAAGGTCCCGTCAGGGCACCAGAGATAGCGCTGTCGGCGTTCCGTTGATGAAACAACGGGCGCCTCGGCCGTTCTCGATCATTTTAGCAGCTGGGTTTGGCGTTGGATGGGATTCCAGGTGACTGGAAAACCAATCTACTCCGAACATGGCTCATTAAAAGCTATTAGTAGGAGTGGTATCTCTCTGACTGGATGCTCTTTACTCTCCTCTACCTTTTTTATGAGGATTTAGGCCCCCATTGCACCTAAATTCCTTAACCGGGGGGGGGGGGGGGGGGGGGTACCTAAATTCCTTATAGATGGGAGTTTTTAAGGGCGCTGAATCAGAATTCGAGGTCAACAATTCAAAATTTCGACCCATCTAAACACCCTTTGCTCTTTCAGTGGCTTGAATTCTTGTAATATGAATGTTGAAACTAACTATAACAGTCGACATAATAGAACACAATTAGAACTGATGCGAACATTATAAATGTTGCCTTGTAACCTATGACAATCATATAAGCTCTGATATAATTCCTATTTCTCCTTCAGGGTAAAAGCTCAACTTAACTTAAGGGAAGATTGAGTAAAATCATAGTAAGTCGAGGAGAAGACTGTTTACTGATGCAGCTGACATGTTACACACAGCGTGCGGTGAATTTTAAAGAAAATATTTGAAAAAACCCACAAAATAAAAACGCTGCAAATTATTACACAGTTTATTATTTGTTTTTTGTATAGCTCTCATTTGCAATACACCTGTCTATTATTAAACGAATCATTAGGTAGGTATCTAATGTGTCTGCATAGGTGTAGACGCCTACTGAAGAGACGCCTACACTTTCCTTACACGATCTGATGGTGCAGTGCCTTGAATTGGCTCTGCTGCAGTGTGTATACCGTGTAATAGCGCTCATTTGCTGCAAGCCTATCACTATCTAGCGACCATTGATGAAACTTAATGGCTCCTCCGAAAAATCAAAGGGTCGCTGCCAGTGGCGGCCGGTGGTCTGCAAAAGGAGTGGGGCACAAAAATATTTACCTATTTGACAGTCAAGAGGAGCATTGAGGTTTTTCTTCCATTTGTTTTGTTTTCAGTGTGAATTAACTTTGACCTAAACACATGATACATAAATCCCACTTGGGTCATGTCATGCCTTGGGCAACTGTTATGAAAGAATATGGCTACTAAATAATAATCAATCATTATCATGAAATATTATTGATAAATTAAATATAAATTAATTAGATAAATAAATTAAATTAAAAATACTATCTTATAGGTACCTACTTACTAAGTATCTAAAATTTTTAGAATGTACTATATTATTATTTAAACTACTAAAAATTATCAAGGCATCGATTGTATTGCACTAGTGAACTACTTAGGAGAAATAATTATGAAGGAATATTAAGGAACTCGAATTAAATTATGATGAAATGATAGAATGTGACGTCAGACGTCAATTAAAAATCGGATATTTCAAAAGGTTATAGAAATGTTTTCTAACCCCACAACCACCACTCACTTATGTATAACCTTTTTCTTTAATGCAACATATCCAGAATGATCAATATTCTACAAAGTTCCTCACTTATTAACTCATTCAAGGAAGTAAGCTCTTCATACTTATTTTCTTAGACCTGGAACTTCCCTGTAATGGTGGTAGCGTCAATAGGTTGAATATCAAACAAGGGTTACAAAGTATTGTAGAGCCGGGTGAATACTGCCCTACACACTCGCCGTTTTTTTATGTTATTGGACATGATGAAGAAATATCAACTAAATAAAAATGTCAAAATCAGTACCTGACTAAACTTCTTACGTAAATCCGTCGATGAACATCGTCCTTCGGTGCGAATTCTATTCAAAGTGATCGTTGCTTCTTCTTCATTCCCCACAAGGGATGCCAAAATTTCTTTTTGTAACTAACGTTCGTAACTACCGACGGAAAAGGGTTATGAAGCTCTACACATAAAACAACGCACTCCAACTCGACCGACAATACAAAGGACTTTATTACAAAAGACGTACTCAACAACTTAGGACTGAATAAAAATAGGTACTTATAACACAACGCTATAATACGGACTTTACTTTAGAGTAAATTCTTGGGAACAACCACATGCCCGAACTTACTTAAAGAAACATCATAAATGACCTGCAGAGACAACAAAACACTACTACCAACTATTGAACATTCTCAACAGGGAACTCTTAGCATGGAAAAATCAGTTTGGCTAATGGAATAAACCGAAACTCCTCTAGTGGAAGCCACTCATAACGTAAATTTCATTCTACGGTGTTTAGAAAAATTGGAAACCCTGTCTGGGGCAAAGCCCCAAAAATCATCAGAAATATCCCGTTATGACCTCTTTTTCCTGTTCCTTGCCCTTTATTTCCCTTACTTTCCCCTTCACAGTCTAACCTGAATCGATGAAATTTCTCTCTCAATAGATTGATATTATCGCAATCTACGTACTTTTTCGCTGGTAGATGGATCTTAAACCTCCTTCGATGGAACGTAAACCTCCACCATGGTGGCTACACCATGGAGCTACACGCTGCGCTTTTCGTTCTAATTTGAAACAATGAGTTGTTTGTAAAGTCTTCATTCCAGTTTGTTACTTTTTTCCCAAATGTACTGGGGCAATGTCCCGATGCCCCCCCTCACCGGCCGCCCCTGGTCGCTGCTCCTATACAGCTTGTAGTGAGTGAATGGAAAATCACACGGCTTTTCGGATGATTTCAATTGTTTTGTTGGGAAAATATGTAACAAATGACAACCAAAAAAGCATTATGGTTACCTTGAAAGTTTACAAGATCTCGATTTTTCAATATTTCAACCCTTAATTACCCCCCTTTGGGGTCGACCAAACTTGATTCCGTTGTTACTGGAACATCTCCAGCCGATGCATGATTTTTCAGCCAAATTACATAAACTTTGGTCCAGTAGATTGGAGAACAGCTCTGGACGGCGGACAGATGGCTTTTTAAAATTCGAATTTTAGATTCTATGCACCTGAAACGTAAATTAACAAAGTTGAGGGAGGTAAGTTGAAAATAATCTTGGTAAATTACAAAGGTTGTTGTAATTGAAAATAAAAAACCAAAATTGAAGTGTTTGCTCTCTCGCGTTGGCCTCTCTGTGCTCCACTCTCTGCCATGTTGGAGAGATGCATTCTCATTTCTCACTCACGTTCAAAGACTGCTGATTGTCGCAGGTGAATTATTGGGAGGCAGAGAAAAGGCGCCAGCATGGTTAAGCACTAAGCAGTCTAATTCTCAACCTACTGTAATTTTACTCAATCTTTCCCTAAAGGAAAGAGTTAGTAATTATAATACGGTCTGCGTAGATGTCTGTTTACATAAGCAGCACATCTGGCGATCTCATTCACCTGCTGGTTGGAGAAGATGGTGAGAGTGCAGGAGATGAATTCTCATCTCATTTCCGTGACTTTTGGTTTATTATTTCCAATAATAAGCCTATGTGATCGTGTAGCAACAAATTTTTATAACCCCCCCTCAAACTTTGTCACTTTACGTTTCAAGGTGCGTAGAATCCAAATTGCCATAAAAGGCCTAAGAATTGACTTAAAAAATCCGTTCTTTCGCACATAGACTCCATTTGGGGTCTAGTTGGTCCTAACGTTTAACCATCCCGATCGCTTTACTCGCATAGATGCTATGGGCCAAAAACGTGTCTTTTTTAAGGCTTTGAGTGTTAGACTTACGCACGCCTGGCACGCTTGGCAGGGGGTCACGGTGGGTGGTGAGGGGGGTGAGCGGGGGGTGGAGTGAGAGGAGGCGCCGCGGCATCTTGTGGTGTCTGGGGTGACCAGGGGCGTAGCAGAGGGGTGTAGGAGAATGGATATTTATTACTTTTACGTGTTATACCCGTATAATACACCGCGGCACCATGAGGTAATATATATTACGTTTTTTTTTTTTTCTAGGTCATATTTGTGCTTTTCCTACGCATATTTAATAACATATCCTCTCAACTTTTCTCGCGTACTTAGATAATGATATTATTAAGGCAATAACTATTTGAATAGATAGGAGCTCAAATCGAGAAATATAAACATGCGTATATAATTACATAAGTATAAGTTGTGGCAACTCGAAATAGGACACGCCGAGGAGTCTGGACGGGCCTTATGACGTACGCAAGCCAACTAAAACTACGATCATACTCAATTGAAAAAATAATAAACCTTTGTGAAATAATTTGCAGCGTTTTTTTTTTTTTTTTTAATTGTTTGATCCAGATTTTAGTCCAGTTATGTAACGAACCTTGGAAGTTTCAAATTTTCTATAGGTGGGGAAATTTCCTAGTTGATGTGAAATTGAGGGGGTAATTGCAAACTCTCAAGTGAGTTTAAAAATGCGAGAAAATGTAGAATAAACGCTATTGTGATACGACCTTTAGGTTATGTAGAGGGGGTTCACCCACTAAAATCATGATTAATTCGCTGTTCTCCGCAAAATGTATGAATCCCACATAGGGAAGTCCCTGTTATACACACATTACTTACCAACAAGGACCGCAAATTCAGTGGCCAGGAGAAACATTGTAAACTATATGAAACTTCGGGTATTCAAATATAATATTTATTTGTAATTAGGTCATCTATAATGTTTTTAAATTACTTTATTCAATTTGTAATGAAATTTGTATATGTACAGAGAAATAGAAAAAAAATTTACCGCTTGCACGGAAAAAACTCATGCATAGATATGTCTTTTGGCAATTATTTATTGACAATTATTTATTGACAATCCCAAACCCGTTTTAATTTTTTGTTTTCCTTACTGCAATGATTTTTCTTAGGACCCATTATGCTACTTAACTCTTGTAGGTAAGATAAGAAGCAGTAGGTGAAATCACTTAAATTAAAAATTCGAAATAGTGACTTCCTCATTTTCTGGACAGAGTAGCGTGATTAGTAACGTAATGAAAGTAGGTAACAACCAAGTTACCCATTGCATTTTGTGATCTCGATCGCGCTTATTTTGTCATGACCCCCAGCCAAAAGACAAATCTATGTCAATATATACAGGGCATCTAAAATTTCAATGGACCATTCATTTTTTATCTTTGAAGGCATAAAAAAACTTCGAGTGTTAACTCCTCTTCATTTTTTAAGTGCTATTCATTGGTGAAATCGGATTTTGATTATCACGCGCCACAGTGGTGCTACGACTCCCAACTCGATTTTTTCATAAGAGAACCCGCATTTTTTATCGCAGATTCGAAATCTACCTAATATTTCATGGGAAAATGACCCATCACTCGAATTTTTGAGTGCGCCAATTGTGAAATATCCAGTTTTTGCAGACATTCATTTCCAACGAAGATCCATGATTTTGGGGTATTTTTTCACGCTGAATTACGTGGTTAGCGAGAAAAAAAAAATACCCCAGAATCCTGTATCATTTATGAGGCATTTTAATGTTGAATATTTTTTAAAAATCGATGTTTTACAACTGGTGCGCTTTCTGCGTGTAACTGCGCTCGTTTTTGCGCACTCACAAATTTGAATTATGGGTATTTTTCCCGTGAAATTTTATGTTGATTTCAAATCTGCAATAAAAAAATTGGGGTTCTCGTTTGAAAAACGCAAGTTTGGCGTCGTAGCGCCACTGCAGCACGTGATAATCCAAATCCGATTTCATCGTTCAATAGCATTTAAAAAATAAAGGGGCGTGACTATTTAAAGTTTTTTGATACTTTCAAAAATGGGGAGAAAAATGAATGGCTGGCCCATTAGGTTTTAGATACCCCATCTATCTTTCATTTTCAATGGGCAAATCGGTAATGTTTCTTCCACCTAAGTTATACCTACATACAATTTATTCATTTCTGGAACACACATTCTCTTTCCAAAGAGTAGACGCTACAGCATTACTTCAGGGGTAGGTAAGGTTACCTACCTACCTCATTTTAAGTCGTCGGTTGGTTGCTCCTGAATATTATACTCCAGCTATTCCTTGGTAACTAGTAACCAAGATACACAAACAAGTTCGCATTGTGTGCTGGATATAGTAAGCTCGCCATTCAAGTGATTCAAGTTTTTTTGAATTTTTTTCTGTATTGTTTTTGGAATATCGTAGAAAAGCGTAAGAAATGCGAGAACTAATCAGCATTCGCTGCCCGCCTCCAAAAATCGGTATTTTGAAAAATTTTCAAATTGTTTTCGTCTAACTTTCTTGTAAGGTATATAAAGCAACTGGGTATTCATGGGTAGAAACATCTTGTATAAGTTTTCTTCAACTTAGATACTTTCATGTAAATATATATATGAATAATAAGTGCCCATTAGTTGATATTTGTGCACTTGTGGTGTCTCCCTCATGACCTTTGAAAGGCAGTGGGTATAATATCCTATATCTCATGAGTAGTTCTCTAACTTATCCTTTCTGTTTGACTTTTTAGGAAATCAAGGAATAGTAATTCATGAAGTCTATGACCCCTCTCAGGATCCTTTTGACGACGGTTTCATGGAGGACGATACCTGTATCGTATACAACGACTTGTCAGTTCATAGTTTTGTGTCCGAGAGGCTCAGGATGTTCTACAAAGAAGATTTGTTCACAGATATCACTCTCAAGGCGGATGACGTGTCGATCAGAGCTCACAAGCTAGTATTGGCTGCTTCTTCTACGTTCTTTGAGTAAGTCTGCTGTAGGGTGGAACGTTTTACGATATGAACATATTCCCTTTTACAATAATTATACATCTACAGCAATTGGTTCTATAAATATTTATGTGTATAGATGCAGCTAATCTTGAATCAGGACAAAATGTCCAGTTCCATTTTTAACTAACAGGAGTAGTGTAAATCTGCATATAGAGATTCTAGAGGGGTATGTCCTGATCACTGGAAGGCGTTGTAGAGGAGGCTTTGTAGAGACCCTTTTCTCTGATCAAGAGCTATAGGACGTAAGTCAAGTCGTGCTGCACGGACTTCCCAGAAGGTCATGAGAAGGGAAAGAACATCTCTCGTTCTTTTTTTCTAAGAAACATTTAAACCATTGGAAAAAACGCTGCAAATTATTACACAAAGGTTTATTATTTATGTATTAGACAGCCCTTCTACGTAGATCTCTGGTCCATAATTATTAAACGCCGCTTATAGTATATTTAGTATCGGAACTCGGAGCTTCGGACCTCACAAATGGTTTCAATCCATTACAGCAGCGGAATCTCACAATTTTACGCTTTTTAATATAGTTGATAAACAAAACAATTTATTACCAAGTCATCTTTCCAACACAAAAAAGTGTTACCTATACTGTATATTGGTATCATCTAATTGGTCAAATTTCAAAAAATGTGCTGACAAAATCACTGTTTAGCATAAGATTGGTCAAATAAAGTTTATCAACTATGAAATAGAACATTCAAAAATTTATGTACGAAATTATGCTAAAAACTTGAACTTCATTAAATTTTGTTTCAAAAAATCTATAAAATTGCAAAAAATAGCCTAAAATCCAAAATCTATTTTTGAATAGAAGAGTATCATTTAGAATACTTTTTTTTCCATAAAATTAATCGCTAACATTTTCTTTTCACTCATAAATCTCCAATTTCTATACAAGTTGAAATATACAAAAAAAAAGACACTTTTTCACCTATTTTTGGCTCATAGCACCCATGAGAGTGGAGCGATCGAGCTGGCGAGAGGTTAGGACCAACTAGACCCCAAGTGGAGTCTATGTGCGAAAAAACAGATTTTTCAAGTCAATTCTAATGCCTTTTATGGCCCGGACGGCGGACGGACATTTCAAATTTGGATTCTACGCACCTTGAAACGTAAAGTGACAAAGTTTGAGGGAGGGTTATAAAAATTTTTTGCTATACGATCACATAGGCTTATTATTGGAAATAATAAACCAAAATCATTCACCATTCATTTGCTAGGAATGACAGTTGCTTCACACTATTGACATGTATAATATAGTTGCGGATGGATTGTAGTTACACACATGCGCTGATAAACATTCTCAGAACTCAACGCTAAGAAAAAATATGTTTCCTCGATTATAGTCAACAAATGAAAAGAAAAGTAAAGTAAACAACATTCCAGGTTGGGGCTTTTCGTCCGACTGCCTCACGCGTCTCGGATGTCATCAGCTGTCCTCCAAATGGAGGATCAGAATTTGTTCTGATGATTTCGCTTAAAGCTACTCATTGCCTCGCCCCCTTGAGTTGAGAGGGGTTCGCCATAAAGAAGCGTGGAAACTACTTGGAGGGGAGGTCGTTACCTGGGCGGTCACCCATCCAAGTGCTCACCACGCTCGAAGTTGCTCAACTTCGCTAATCGCTTGAGAAACAGTTCATTGCAACGCCTAACCCTTACGGCTGCCAACAAATGAATGCTTGGTTACAAATTATTCACTCCGTGTACTCTATTAATGTACACGTAAGATTAAATGGAATAATAATATGTTAATTTCATTACTGCTTCTTTACCTTTTTTTATTTATTTTAATAACTTCTCTGGAAGAAGGTATTCCAAGCAGTTACATGATCTTGAGGCGAGCTTGCTGCCAAAGCGTTTTTCCAAAGTGAAAGGACAAAGAACGTCATATTTTAGGGGTGTTTGTTGTTCATAACGAACATTAAATTAGATGAATATATAACTAACGAAATGAAAGAAAGAAAACGTAAAAATAATGAAGGGGGAATCACGCAAAGCAGAAAATAGCTGTCACTATGAAAAACCAAAATAGTTGCCGCGAATTAACCGAAAGCAGTGCAGCCAACCCTCAAACATGAAATTTTTCTTCGTGGTAATTTTACCTACAGGGTTGTCTGCCAAAAGTTGCTTCAACTATAACCTGTCTGTAATGAAAATAATACGTAGCCATGGGTGCCTGGCAGTGGGGGAGTGAAACATAAAGCAGGGAAATTTTCCCGTTTGCTCGATTTTTCTGGAGTTTTCTTCCCTGCGAACGACAGCTCTGAATCAACTCGCAAAAATTGATAAGCACGGCTCTGATAGTTGATTATGGGTAATTCCCATCTCAAAATGAATTCAAACATTAATGCTCACCAATTTACATGCCTTATTACTAAACTTACGTTGGATTCCATAGCGAAGGTCGTTAGAGAAAGGACGAAAAGGGGTGAGCGAGAATGAGAAGCAGCAAAAATTTAGTTACAGGACGCACCTAGGTACTATTTTTATTTTCAGAAACCTTTTGTAAATGACCGAAGAATTGGCAAATGCTTTCGTACAACGTAGAGCTCTGAAATCTTGTGTCGAATGGCCACGTCAGTAAATCCGTCGCACTCCAGTTTGGGAGGATGCCCTCTCGGTTTTTTGGGGGTTGTGAAGGCAGTCGATCCCGTTTCCTTCAAGGCTTTGGTTCCCTCGGAAACGACTCTATTCACCGTTGACAAGGAAAACGATGTCGCTTTAGCAGTCTTCCACGGTCTTCCCGAGGATGCCTTCTTCTTTCAACCCTTTCAGGTTCTGAAACACGCTGAAGATTATTTCTCTAGCCAGCGACCGAACTGCCTTCCCACTTTTCCCTGCTCGTGAAGTACCCGGAGTAGCTGATGGTTCCATTTCTCAAAAAAACACGTCTCTCAAAACACAAAACGACTCTTTCAAACACAAGGAAATATATCCAAACCACAGCACATAACATACACACACGAAAACCTCGATCGTAAACGGCGAACCAGTTTTGCCAACACAACAACAAAAGTTCCTCTTTTTTCCCGAGCGCTTGGCTTTAATGTGCTTCTTCGCCGCCAGGCACCGACACCTACGTATTCTTTTCATTAAAGATGGGCTATAGTAGAGAGTTCCTAAAGACGATTTTTAACGGTACAGCGAAGCTAACGACGTTAGTGAGTATGTTCTGCGCATGCGCATTATAACAGTGTGAATTTACGTTTTGGCGCTAAACTAAGACCGTACTAGGCCGGTAAACAACGGCACTCAGTCAAAACGGTCATGAACGTAACGTCTCGCCTTTGGGGCAAAATAACCTTACAGGATGGTAACACTTTTCCACCCTCTTGAGATCTGTCAGGGGATTGGGGTATGATAATCCTCGCAAGAGAATACAAAGAGCAGTAGTGCCAGGCACTTTATATCCCTTGGATCGAACGATTTCCGGTACCCCGAGATGTACCAACAACAAATCAATATCAGGTTTCCGAAATCGAAACTGGAGAATGTTAATTTCAAAGGATAAAAGTTTGCTCACCTTGATTCATGAACTCGAATCAATTCTCCTCTTCATTATCTTTTCCAATGGAAAATTATATACTTCACAAACACTGAAATTGGTTTATAAAGGCAAACGTTTGAATTCTCTACCAAAGCTATATTTGAAGTGAAGTATAAAAACATCAGTCATATGTTAATCAAAATATGAGTGCATCGGTCATAATTGCATGTATAAAGTTCTTGTGAAACTAAATTTTGAACGTCCATAATTTCACTTGTTGATAATCCGAGATTGTCCACGTTGATAGTCCTGGTAGTTAAGGCCTTGTAGAGGAACCTGCCACTTCTTCTTGACAGAGAAGAGCATCTTCTTCCGACATTCCGTCAAGTGAAAATCTTCCAAACTCCTCTGCTAACTGACGAGGTATTCGGGGTCGGCCCTCGTTTTCCACGAAGTTATCCAAAACGAGTACTAACTCTTCGGCGGAGATACGGACCACGGAATATAGATGCATGAAGCGATCCATAACAAAATCGTTCTCTTCAAAATAGAGAAAAGTAAAAATAAATAGATATATAAATAGAAAATACAGAAAAATGAAAAATACGAGATTCAAACGGGAAAGTGCAATCAAAACAGCGATCAACTCGTTAAAACTAACGGTGAATGGGAAAATTGGCGTCACTTTTCAATTTAGCGTCACTTAAATTATGGCCGTAACTCTCCATCACCTTAATCCTCCCATGCCGTTATTTTGCATCCGAGTTAGCTTCAGAGTGATTCGCCCTAGACAGACTGCGTAACGACACTACCACTAACGGCATACCGTTATCAAAAAGCATCCTTGGAACTCTCTAGTAGCTCAACTTTCTACCACGTAGGGACCTATAGACTCCAGCACTTAGGTGAATATGTGACTAGCCTGACTCTACTGTGTTCTTGTCCTAATTCTCTTCGACCAAAAATAAACTTTTACCTTCATCTCTGCACCCTGAACTAAAAGATTCAAGATTGAAGAGGAGTAGACTAACTCAGAAGCCAGAAGTCTCGTTTGAAATGTTTTCATTAGGTACACAATTAGCAGTTATCTTCATCTTTTATTCCAGAGAACCGCAAAATTTAATGAATATAGAATCGAAAAGTGGAATAACTGAGTTGCTATGTTTTTGGGGTTTCTAACTAGCATTCAAACCAGTCATGGTAAAATTCTCCTTTTTTTTTAAATAACAAAATTAATGGAAATGGTTACATTTATCAACAAATTATGTGACTCAGACCCGATCAAACTCGGTTTTTGGTTATAGTTCGTTGAAATTCCTTTTAGTACAGTCTACTGTAGCGAAAAAGTTGCGGGTATTCGAGCATTTCTGGGGAATATACACAGTACAGTATATACATACATATATATATATATATATATATGTATATATATATATATATATATATATATATATATATTCGGCGCTTCGCGCCTCGCCGGGGGGCTTCGCCCCCCCTGGACCCCCCTAATTTATACTCGGCGCTTCGCGCCTCGCCGGATCTTTTCTCTTTTCTACTGCGTAGAAAACGAGGATAATTTGCTATGCAATTCTTAGCCTGAATCAACTTAGTTTTGGAATGTAGCCGGGTACGTAAGGAGAGGGAAATTGGTAGCTTGAAATGTGAACATTTATCACATAAATCAAGCGCTTTCCAACGAGTGGCGAACGATTTTTGTGCGATGAAAACTGCGGAAGTTTCATTCCCCTAACAACGGCTGGGTTGTACGTGAAAAACACTGAAATTGTGACACAATCTATAGCAACTACTCAACTACTCAGTTGTACGTGAAAATCATCTTTAATTTCGTCCCGGACGTTACTTAAAAAATTATTGGGGGTCGGCCTAAGAATTGCATGGCAATTGCCAGGCCTGAAATTTTTTTTTTTTTTTTTTTTCTCGTGAGACGAAGGCTGTGGGTTCGAATCCCGGCCAGGCCTGAAAAAATTTTTTTTTTTTTTTTCTCGTGAGACGAATTGCATAGCAAATTATCCTCGTTTTCTACACAGTAGAAACACAGTATATATATATATATATATATATATATATATATATATATATATATATATATATATATATGTATATATGTATATAAATATATATGTATATATGTATATATATATATATATATATATATATATATATATATATATATATATAAGTAGTAAGTGGGCACGTTGAGAACAACTGAGAGAAAACTAACAGTAAAATATTTAAAGTGAAAACTAACAGTAAAATATTTAAAGTGAAAACTAACAGTAAAAACTTTTCAACACAAAACATCAGAAACAGTGACTTTTTCTTTTTGGGCGGTAAGTTAAAAGGATCTCTCTAATAAAAATAAAAAATGTCTCATCCATTTTTACAATTTTCACTTAAGCATATCGAATTCATTGAATGTTTCGCGTATATCGATAGAGATAGAGATATGAAAGTATACAGGTTTATTGAGCAACTAGTATACGGAGAAATCTCAGCTGATAAAATTGCAAATTTTAAAACACAGTTGAAAAATGTAGGGGTTGAAAATTTTGTAAATACCGTTAAGAAAACAATACCGGTATCTCCGAAAAAAGGCGTGAAATATAAAAGAAAAAATATTAAAGAAAATATGTTGGAAAATTACGTTATTCGTAATAATCGAGATAAGAAATTTCTACAAGAGTTGAACGTAAAGATTTTTTTAAAGATGATCCCAGATAAAAATATAATTGTGGACGATGGTAATATTATCGATATAATATTACCTTGATTTCGTATTCACCTTTTGCAACTCCGTCAGTTCGTAGTATTCTGAGGGGTTAGTTAAAAGAACATCGATATAAAATTAAAGATAAATGAATTTAATTGACGTAGATAATTTTATATCAATGTTTTTACGTAAGAACATCGATATGTACAACTATTCAAAAAACAGAAAAAATATATTAAGCTCCATAGATTACACTAAACTAGGCGGTAGGATATAACGAATTACAATTTAGTGAACATATATTCTTGTTGTATAAAAAAAGAACTGCGTCTTTGATAAAAAAATTTTTATCCATTTTACAAACGCCTATACGCAAAAAGGAAAAAGACAAATGTAAAATATTAAATAACTATTTAAACGTCGTAAAAACTTGTATTCCGTATAATATTTTTGTAAAGTTAAACATTACTGATAAAACGTGTAACAAACTAAATTTAAATTACAGTAGAAATTTCTGCGAAAATTGTGAAAACGACGAGGATTTTATAAAAGAAAACGATATTTTAATTTGTAAAGTATGTTTTTCAGAAGTTATAGAAAAGATGTATTTTAATAATAGATCTTATAATGTCGCAGTAAAAAAATATAATTATGATCGTGTTAGTCACTTTAAAAAATGTATTCAAAAGTATCAAGGAAAACAATATACTTTTATAAATCCCACAATTTATTCAGACCTCGAACACGCATTGATAGTTCATAGAATAATTACAGACGATCCGAATAAATCTCGGTGTGAGAAATTTGCTAACGTAAAAAAATCTCACATTATTTATTTACTAAAAGAATTGGGATATACTAAACATTATAACGATTATGTACTTATACACGCAAATTTAACTGGTCAAAAATTAAACGACATAAGTCATCTGGAAAACATTCTAGTCAAAGATTTTGAAAAATTTTCTGAAAAATATTCGTCTATATTTACAAACTCTGAAAGAAAAATTTTTATAAATACAAAGTTTATTTTATACAGACTGTTATTGAGACACAACCATAAATTAGACGAAGGAGATTTTCTTACATTAAAATCTCTTGATCGTAAAAATGAAACAGACAGAATTTGTAAAGCTATATTCGACTCTTTAGGGTGGGAATACAAAACTAAGTAATTTTTTAATGAACACTGCTCATTAAAAAATAAAATCTCCTTCCCCCCCAGCATTCTGAGCTTTTAGCAAGCGTAAAAATTATCCTCAAACTGCTGCTTCAGTATAGCTTTACTCTCTTTATAATCCAATTTTCGAAGTTGATGTTCAGTAGCATTTTTAGGAACCTTAATCTTTTTTTTATTAAGGAATGCCTTTACTTCCTCCTTTGTACGGAGTGGTGGTTTACCATCGATACCCAATAAACGTTCTTTCAACAACATTTTACTAAATCTATACTCCTTCAATTCATGTAAAATATTATCTAGTGCGTCAAGGTTTTTTTCATAAAATTGAAATTCAGGTGTCTTTACAAACTTCCAGAAACCTCCATGTTTTTCACATAAATCTAATGCTTCGTTGTCTAAACCCATAGCTCTTTATTTATTATAGAAAATATTTTTTTCGAACCCACCTTTAAGAATTCATTGACAATGAGGGGTAAGTTAAAAGAAAGAAAAATAAACAATAATAAACATTTTATTTTACATCATAAAAGAATAACTAGAAACGCAGAGTCTTTTCAAGGTTTACACTCGAATCTTGAGACAGCTGGTTCATCCTCTTCAGAGTGTTTCTGTAGATAAGGCGTTCTTCGAGGAGCGCTTTTGGAGGGGGAAATCACGTCACATCGAGTAGTTTTATAAAAGAATAATACTATATCCAGGCGTTCTTCGAGGAGCGCTTTTGGAGGGGGAAATCACGTCACAACGTCCCGCGGTTCTCAAAGATAAGGCGTTCTTCGAGGAGCGCTTTTGGAGGGGGAACTCATATTTTTAATCAGGCACATTTTATCTGTGATTCAAACTGGAGACCGAGGCGCTATTATCACGTCAGAGAATTACGTCACACCGTCCCGCGCTCCTGTAGATAAGGCGTTCTTCGAGGAGCGGATTGGGTGGGAGAACACGACCTTCTGGTTCAGATGCATTTCATTCCATCTCCCAAAATGTTTTATACTCAGGAATCTTTAACATGGTTTCCACTCGTAAAATAATTTTATAAAATGATGAGAAGTAAATGGAGAGTTTCTTCAGCTTTGGGTTTTTATAAACCATTTTGCCAACTGCCCTGAGTTTTCTTGCATATCCTTCAGAAATATTAAATTTTGCTTGCAAGTGTTCTTTCCAGGTGGTTGCAGAAGTATTTTTCTTGAAGTTCTCGAAATATTCATTGAGAAAGTAGCCGTATGCTGAATACAAATAAAAGAGCTTCGTCTTTTGCTTTTTTATGACAACATGAAGTTTAAGTAAATAATCTTCAACTTCACCAATGTTCGTCTTATCAGGAGGTCGTAAGTCTTCAGTATTTCGATCTGGTACGAGATGATTAAGTAAAAAAATATGCGTTTTTTCAGGAGGAATAGTCTTAAATGTTCTTGGAAGTTTTAATAATTCTTTATAATTAATACGCTTTACCACTGGCACTTGAATGTTTCCAACTGTTATCAATGTTCTTGCTGCTTCCAAACTTTCACAATTTTCCACTTTCTTGATAAAGTCTATACACTCACTGTGATACTTTTTATGACTCTGAAGTTCAAAAAAAAAATCCTCTTCATCACCAAATGCAAGCCTCATGTAATCTTTAGGTTGAGACATTGTACACACAGCGTCACTTCTGAAAGGATAACTGAATGAGAACTGCGTATAGCCTCTTCCTTGACTCATATCGATTATGTAACCAGTTCATGATAATTTAGATTCACCGAACAGCCAATAGATTGTGTTTGAAGTTCTAATTCTTTAGTGTCTCGTTATTCGGAGTAGTTTTTATTGAGAATTCTCAATAAAAACATATTCACCCTACCCTAAACAAGTTTAAAATTCCTCTCGAATTATATTCTTCAACGGAATGTAGTTCAGAGTAACTTCTGAAACCAAAATTACGTAAGCAAAAGTGTTTTCTGGTGCATCATTTTCAAAATCCGCTCGTAAAACTATATTATTTTTTTGTCCAGTTATGGACTGTGGTTGTCTAGTCATATTCACACTGAATACTGGATAGCTCTCTTTGAAGAACTGAGGCTCATAATATGGATGGGATGAGTCATCTTTACATATTATTCTCTTGAAATCTGTAAACATGTCGTAAGCTAAGTTATATTGCTCTGAACTCCAATCTAAATTCAAAGGTTCTCGAGGAAAAATTTTCCCTGCTATTTCAAAACTAATATTTTTTACACTCAAATGATCAAATTTGGAATTATCTTTCTTTTGATTATTTTTTCTGTCAGTTTGGAAGACAACAAACCCCCAGATCGGATTCTGTAAATTTCTATAAATATCGGTAATATTATAAGTGATATAATTTTTAATGACACGTTTTTCAATACATTGCAATTTTTTAAAGTGAAACAAATAAGGAGCGGTACTAAGTTCAGCAATTAATTTATTTTTGGATTCACCCGTATATTCGATTATCGGGACTCGCAGGTAGAAAGTTTTAATTTCCACTTTTCCCTCCACAGCTTCAACAGAAGCTGGATCGGAAGGTTTCTTGTAACGGAAGAGCACATTATCATCAGAATTTCTAGTGAATGTAATTTCAAAACCTCCCCTGTAAATTGGAACTGTTAAATCACTGAAGAACCCAAGGCCTAAATCACCCAATTTACCACTTGCACTGAAATTTCCACCTCCTATAGCTTTCGTATTAAAACCTGAATTCATTACTTTACCATTATAGTTTGCTGGGCCTGGGAAAGAAGCTATACCCATCACTGTACTAGCAATACCTGGATGATCAATTTCATCAATAAGCGTATTGTGTTTTCTTAGTTCAATTTTGGAAAAAAGATGTGCTACAAAATTGTTTATCATCCTTACACTATCATTTGTTCCATATGCTTTTGTGGTATCTTTAGGAATGTATTTTCCATCAATGTAATATTTAATATTGCTGCTAATAAACTCATCGTTTAGAAGCAACTTGAAAACGGTTCTTTTGTTCTCAGAGTTAAATTCCAAATTATTTTCAGGATTATAGTTTTGATACTCAATACTTGTGATTTCAGAATCGTATTTCGAGTAAATTGCTTTAATTTCATTCATACTTATTTATTATAGGAAAAAAGTTTTTTTATAGAATCGAAATTCTATAAAAATATCGAGATAGCGGAATAATTAAAGGGGAATCCCTATAAAAACTGACTTAAAATCCAGTTCTGAAAACTTCCCCATGTTTCAAAAGTGATAGTTTGAAAGGGTCCGCACTTTTAATTTCTTTCTTATTTTTATTATATTGATTTAGAATATTATTTTTCATATTTATATAATTTTAGCGAATTTTTGAAGAAAATTAAGCTATTGCTCTCGCCTCAAAATTTGTAGAATGTGAATTTTTGAAAAAAATTTATGCAGAAATCCGTTTCAGGCTATTCTGAATCATATTCTGAAGTTTAACGCATTTTTTTATGTATGTATGTATATATGTATATATGTATATATGTATGTATGTATGTATGTATGTATGTATGTGTCATTCCAGACGATAACTGTCCGTAGAATTGTGCTAGAAACTTCAAACAAATTTTAAAATGTTCAGGACACAAAACGAAAGTTCAAGTTCGTTGGCCAGCATGATCGGATTACATCTTTGGGTTGAAATTTTCAAAAATGTAGTCAAAAATTTCAAAATAGCCCGTTTTTTGCGATTTGTTGTGCGAAATAATTTTTTCAGCATACTAACATGTGGTATATTCGGAATCAGCGTAAAATTTCCTATAAGAATATGTATCAAGTTTTCAAAAATTTCAAAGCTGAAAAATCAGTCAAAAATCGAAATAATGCCGTTCGCTAGTTGTAAAAATCGGTAATATTTGAATGAAACTTCAAAAATTCGCTCATGGGGTCATGCTGCATGACTGGACTTTTTATTTCTTGTTCAATATCATTGAACTCTTCATCAGATATTTTACCGTCTTTAATTGCTTTTATGAACTTTTCTTCAATCGAATTTAATTTAGCTTTTGCCAAAAGCGCAATTTCAGAGTGTTTAGTAATTTTTTTATTGACAAATCCGCTTGAAGTCCTTAATATTACTGATAAGGTTGTCAAGCCTACAGAAATTGGAACACTGAATGGAATTATTATTGGTAATGTTATAGAAGCACCAGTCAGCCCGAGTTCTGAGAGGGCAAATAAAAATTCAGTACCGTAAAGAGTACTGGATAGTTTTCCATATTTTTTACTCAAACCATTTCTCATTTTCTCTTCATCTTCTAAAAATTTAAATTGATTGATAATTCGATTGATTCTATAATTGTTCTCTTTAAACTCGGGAAAAATTATTTTTGGATATAATCTAGGATGAGTTATTGGATTAAATTCTTCAGGGGCTGAAGGTGTTTCATTATTTGTGTACATCATTTTATTATAGGAAAAAAGTTTTTTATAGAATCGAAATTCTATAAAAATATCAAGACTATAAAATTTAATAAAAGAAATTAAGATTTTTCTTCAATGTTCTCACGCTATTTTCAAAATCGTGTCCTTCTGATAGCTTTTTCAAAATTAATAAACATAAATGTCCACAGATAGGAGGATCATATTGGTTTTGGATTTGTTCCTCATTATAAAATAAATTTTCTGAACCTAAATATTGAACAAGTTCTCTTGGTGGTGGTGCATTACCATACGAATCAAAATAATATTTTAAATTGTTATTTTTATAAAATGCAGTCCAGTGGCTTCCAGCCTCATCAGAATTTTCTAGATTTATAATTCCACATTCCGTGTGGTTCACTTTCTCTGGTAAATCATCCTTCATGAAAACTCCTTTGAAATTTTTAATTTTCATTTCTTTCGATAATCTTTCAATATCAAAATTGGTAAGAGGTTGGAAGCTATTTAGTTTTTTGATTTGGTAGGTTTCTTTTTAGGTTTTGATTTGGTAGGTTTCTTTTTAGGTTTTGAAATAGTTTTTTTCTTCTTCAATCCAGAACCGATACTTAAACTTTTTGCGTTTTGTGCTAATCTCTCCATTTCCAAGTTATGGCGTTTGATTTCTGCTTCTTCAGCAGATTTATGCTTAGAATCAATAACGCTAGAAGCTACTGCAGCTCCACCACCCAATAATGCCCCAAGAGCACCAATTCCTGCAAAAAGTAAGGGTAAAAATCCCCCTGAATGATTTATTTGCAACTGATCATAATTCATTTCCAATTCCAACCCTTTTTTGTTTTTGATACATTTATCTATCTTTTTTTTCTGAGTTTCATTTAACAGGATTCTATGATTTCCTTTTCCACTAATATCTGCAAAAGTCAGTCGTACTTTTACTGGAACACGTTTTTTATAAGCAGATCTTATTTTTTTCATTTGTATTTCTGACAAATTTATTTGATGTGTAATCATTTTATTATAGGAAAAAAGTTTTTTTATAGAACGAAATTCTATAAAAAACAATCATAATAACTAATTAGTATACACCCATCCCAAAGTGTCTTTTGATTTTCATACCACCTACCACAGTAGCAGCTCCCAATTTTTCACCGATATTTGTTGAACTTTTCATAATTTTATAAGCTTCTGTTTCTAGTTGTTTATCAGCAAGATGCCTATCACTTGTTTTTTCATGATCCCTATAAAAAATGTCGTGTTGTTTACAAGCTTTATCAAGGCTATTTATACCTTCATCACCTCTATTTAATCTCTTATCCAATTTAGTAAATGGTCCGCAATATTGATAACCACCTGGGAGATGCATTTCAGGTACGAAACCGTCTAGTTTGTTCAACAAAGTATTGAAAATACCAGAACCGTTTTTTATCATATTTTTGGGTAAATTATTAATAATTTTAATCAAGTATTCAGTTCCCTTGGGATTATCAATATATTTCTCCAGTTGATCTTTAATGAAATTTATAATTCCCAATTTTTCATTGTGAAAATTATTATTTCCTGCCTGCTCTTGCGCATACAAATAGTATAGTCTTTGTTGAAGTTGATTCAAATTATCTATATATTTAAATTCTACGGGATTTTCATTATATTTAATCAACCCGGTACCGATCTTTTTCTTTTTACTATACTCCCAGATTGGTTTTATGATTTCTTTCCATTTTTTACTAACACTTGATTTTGGTTGTTTAGATTCGGGATTATTATTTTGAAACATGCTATTTGTTTGAATGAGGATTCTTGCATAAGCTTTAAAGTCTTCATTAGTGTATTCATCTTTGGATGGAATATCAGAAGCTATGGGCTTTGTTAAGAGCTTCCATAAGCCTTCAGTACCGGAATATTTCATTTTTTCTATTTCAATATCATTGCCATTTACCCGTATCTGTTTATTTCCAATAAATATATGATTTTTTAAAGGATATATTCCAAATTGCCTATCAGGATGAAGAATATATAATTCTGCAATTGGTCCAATACCTAAAGGGCCTACAGAAGAGTTTGGTAATTTAAAACTTTTTTGTAATATTAATTCCATTTCATCATCCCTATCTGCATTGTCACTTGAAAAGCTTTGATTTAATGTATCTTCAGTATCATTATCAATACCTTGAACCTCGCCATCAACATCTTGAAAAGAAACTTTTTTAGGTGAACTGATAGCCAAGGGGTTAAATGTTTTTATTGCAGGAAGGAGTTCTAATTTTTTACCAAGATCTTCATCAGTTTGTTTCACTGCTTTTTCTACCTTATCTAATCGTGAAGTTATAGGTTCATAAGCCTTTTCTTTTGTCTCCTTATCAGATGCTTGGTTAATCCTTTCTTGTTTTGCTAATTTTTGTAAATATTTTCTAAGTTTAATCGATTTATCAGCTTCAGCTACGCTCATGGGTTTTCGTTTTGGTTTTGTGAAAAATATTTGTTCATCTTTTTCGGGAGGTTTATCAATCTTTTTGATTTCTCTAAGTTTGGCTTCTTTTTCCTTCATAATTTCAAGTTGCGCTTCTTTGTATTTCTGTCTAAGCGCTTGTTCTAAAGTAATTTTTGTCATGTTTTTATTATAGGAAAAAAGTTGTTTTAAAAATCGGTCAAACGTTAAAACGTTAAAACGCTTAAGCGCTTAAACGCTTAAAAACACTATTTTTGCGTTTTTAAGCGTTTCCCAATGCGATTTTTGAAGCGTTTCCCAATGCGTTTTTATAGGGATTCTCTATAAAATCAAAACTTAAAATCTAAAATATTTCACCAAATTTCTTTCGGTAACGTCCGTCATTGCGTTTCTTTGTTATGTCAATCGTTAGAAAACCAAAGTCCTCATCCCAACAAGAATAGCATAATTCTTTGAATTGATCATAAGTTAAATCAGTTCCCACATATTCATCATGAATATCTCGCATGTATCTTGGTCCTTGTCTAAATACACATAAAAAATTAATATTGTTTCTAATGAGTTGTTTATCAACTTTTGACCATGATTGTGTCAAGTAAACGCACGAAATTTTCTTATGACGTCCTCTCACAAAATAATCTTTGATTTCTCTCTGATGTTGAATGTTTACACAATCATCAAAAATAATAAGACTTTTTTCTTCACATGCGTCCAGGGTTATAAGTTCGTCACAATTACTGAAAAACTGCGCTATTTCCACACCATCTTTTGCAGAAATTTTTTCATAATTGCTTCTCAAAATCTCATATGCATTCTGATCCAGAGATTTTGAAAAAATATATAGATGATTAAAGGGGATTCCCCATGGCTTTGTGATGAGATTATAGAGAAGTGTTGTTTTCCCACAACCAGAAGTTCCTACTATTAATGATCTTAAAGGTAATGGTAAAATTCCTTTTCTAGCCTCTTTTTTATCATGCAAAATTGGATCAATCTCGTATTTACTCATATTTATTATACGAAAAACTTTTTACCTATAATAAAAGCATGACTCTAATAAAGATTTCTGATAAACACAAAGATCTAAAAATAAATTTTGATCCAGAAATTGTTCTAAATCCCAATAAAAATTATAAACTCGGATTAGTAAAGTTATTATTTACTTCACCTTCTCTTTCATTTCAAGTAAAAAATGTATTGATATCATTAAAAATGTTTATTATAGATGGATGGTATCATACCGAGCATGTGTTAGATGGCACATTTACTGTTGAGACGTTTAAAAGAGAATTATATTTAAAAATAAAAAATTATATAACTGAACTCATGAAGAAATTTGAGGAGAATAAAACACTTTATAAATCACAAATTGACACATTAAAAAAAACAAAACCTGAAAGTTTGGTTTTTAAAGTAGACTACGGTCCAAATTGTAATAGATTTTATCTTAAATCTCCTGTTGTTATCGGGTTTATAAAGTATGGAAATTTCTGCGAACTGTTCGATTTTAAACAGTGTAAAACACCTGGGGATTATTTTGATGCTAATAAGGAATATTATTCAGAAGACAATCCAAAATTAATCAAACCTATTTCATTAATTGAATGGCATTGCAATATTACCGATTATAGCTTCGCTAATCATGATGAACATTCACATCGCCATAGTGTACATGAATTACTCCATGTATCTTTGATAGAGAAAACGATTCTCCCAAATACTACTTATATGGAAACGAATAAGAAAATTCTCTACAGTTCTCTACGAAAAGGAATTAGTGAAATTAAAGAAATTGAACTATTATGTAGAAATGAAAATGGAGATGAGCTGCAATTTGAAAATGTTACAGTTTATTTGCATTTGATTGAAGAGTGAGGAGTTTCTTTTTTATGAGAAATATCTCATAAAAAACCTTTTTTCCTATAATAAAATAAATAATGTACAACGAAATTTATTGCTGTAAGTGTAAGAAAAGAACGAAAAATATAAACGTGAAAATTGTACAAACTGTGAACGGAAGGTGGAGAATTTCAGCTAAATGTGTTAAATGCAGAACTCATAAGAGCAAATTCATTCAAGATCCTAACGGAGAAAAAGCACCAATTCGTGCCATTTTTGATTGGGCTATAGAAGGCAAGGTACCGGACACATTAAAAAACCTGTTTTCCTATAATAAAAATGGATAATGATTTAACTGATCCTATTTACTGTCACAAGTGTAAGAAGAGAACCAATAATATTGATGCAGAAAAAATACAAACGGTAAACGGGAGATGGAGAGTGGCTGCAAAATGTACAAAATGTAAAACTAATAAGAGTAAGTTTATCACTTCCCCCGAGAGAGAAAATTCTGAAGAACCAACTGTAGTAGAAGATCTGAATGTTGATGAAAAATTATCTCTCGCTAAAGAATTACACAAGCCTATAAGAAATAAATTTCAAAAAAGGACAATATTTACTAAAGGTATTGATGATTTGTGGGCTGCTGATTTGATAATCATGAAAAATTATGAAAAAGAGAATGATGGATACGGTTATATGCTTAATGTTATCGATACATTTTCAAAATTTGCATGGACCTTACCCTTGAAGAAAAAGGATGGAAAAAACGTAACAAAAGCTTTTGAGAAAATCATAGAAAAGGCCAAATCACAAAATCATAATGCTCCGAATTTACTACATACCGATAAAGGTTTAGAGTTTGAAAATAAAATGTTTAAAGAATTTCTGAAAAGTCACCAAATAAAAATGTATCATACACAGAATGAAGAAAAATCGGCAATCATAGAAAGATTTAATAGAACTTTAAACGAAAAAATGAAAATCCATTTTGAAGTACGAAATAATAAGAAATGGATCGATATTCTAGAGGATTTGATTCATGAATACAATTTTAAAGATTTCCATAGATCGATTGGTATGATACCTGTACAAGTTAATAAAAATAACGAAGATGAAGTGTTAGTTAGATTGTTTAGGAACCAAAAAACCTCACAAAAAGTAAAGTTTTCTCTTGGAGATCGAGTTCGAATAACAAGATTTAAGAAAACATTTGGGAATAAATATGATGCTAAATGGACTAGAGAAATTTTTGTGGTTTCTGGAATTCTACCAACAAATCCAATTACTTACAAAATAAAAGATTTAAACGACGAAGAGGTTGAAGGATCTTTCTTTGCTCAAGAACTACAAAAAACAGAATTCTAGAAAAAACTTATTGGTTCAGGCTCGAAAGAACCAAACAATTGTTAACCGAGATCAAAATTTGCTGCTCACATGTGAGCCATAAAATTTCGTATGAAATGAAAAAGCCGCAGTCGGGTTTCCGACCGCGGCTTTTTCGTATGAAATGAAAAAGCCGCGGCTCACATGTGAGCTTCGGCTTTTTTAGTCAATTGACTTGTATTCGACTTTAACGTTAAAGAGGGGGAGCGATTTGCTCCCCCTCTTTAAGAATTTTAAAATCTTTTTTAAATGTTCTCGACTTGTATTCGACTTTAACGTTAAAGGTGGCGGCGATTCGTCCCCCACCTTTAAGAGTTTTCAAAAGTTTTCTTTAAATGCTTTCGACTTTATCGTTAAAGGTGGGGCCGATTCGTCCCCCACCTTTAAGAGTTTTCAAAAGTTTTCTTTAAATGCTTTCGACTTGTATTCGTCTTTACATAGGACCCCCCCCGTCGAATCGACGGGTCCTACTTATTTACTGTTAAAAATCAAATTGACTCGTATTTACCTTTCATCGTACCCGTCTACCAGACGGGTACGAGGTATTTACTGTTAAAAATCAAATTGACTCGTATTCTACTTTAACGTTAAAGAGGGTGGGTCCAAATCGGACCCCCCCCACTTTAAGGAATTGTGTTTTAAAAGAATATATTCTATAATAAATAGAAATGAATAGGGAGCAGCTATTGAAAAAAATTAATTTTGAAAACAACACAAACAAGCTTTCTGAACTAGAAATCGGAAAACCTTACAAAATTATAAACTTTGAATTTGTGTCAACGAAATACTCGTGGGAGGCTGTTATAGCCAATCTAGGAGAATTTAGAGTGTTCATACCAGAAAGATGTATTCAAAAATTTGATAAAAATGAACTCCAAGCTCTAGTTGAGTACGGTGTTTGCTTAGTGTACCATGGAATCACCAAATCAATAAATGGGAGAGACATGTATAACATCAAGTTTGTTTAAAACCCAATCTATTAAAGGTGGGGGCGATTCGCCCTCACCTTTAAATATTAATAAAAACGTTTTAATGGAAATTTTCCATTAAAACAACAATATATAGTATCCATACAAGAAAAAGCGGGTGGATAATATAAAAATTGAGGGATTAGTTAAAAGAATCTCTTTTCTATTATAAAAATGAACGATACGAAAAAAAATGAAGGGTTAGTTAAAAGAACCCCTACTATAATAAAAATGCAAGATACTATTAAAAAACGATATGCAGATAAAATCTGTGAAAAATGTGATCGAAAAATCACATATAAAAACTGGGCTCGTCATTTAAAAGCACCATTCCATCTAAAAAATGACCCTAACCAAACTCTTAAACCTCAACAAAGAGTCGTTGAGAAAGGATTCAGAGTTAAAGATTTGAGAAATGAAGCGAAAGATTACAATTTAAAAGGTGGTTATAAAATGAAGAAAAATAATCTTATTACAGCTTTAAATGATATTAAAAATGTATACTTTAAGAAAAGTGATCTAGAAAAACTAACTGTTAAAGAACTACGCGAAATAGCTAAAGAAAAACATATTAAAATTAAAAAACCGAATAAAAAAATCAATATCATCGAACATCTAATGCACCCACAAGGGCATGCATTTAAAGTAAAAACAGGAAAAATGTTCAATTTCGACGATGACGTGGTTAATGAAAACAAAGAAAAACGAAAATCTCCTTTTACTATTATAGAAACTAAATCTCGATACATTAAAAAATTTAAAACTACAGAAATCGATTATTGTATAAAATTATCTAATATCATACAAGTCGAAAAAGCTGTATTTGCTATGTTAAATTTGGCTAAAGAAAAATCTAATTTCCAAACCGGGGATAAAATTATGATCGTTGCCCAAAACCCTCATTTTCACCATGATATATCGAAAGATTTAAGTAGTAAATCAAACGTTTTTTCTAGTATACAAGCTAAAGAATTTACCCAACACGTAAGCAACATTATTAGTTCAAACGAACACGTTGACATAACAAATACTACGTTTCACATTAAAATCATCAATTTACCGAGAGGAGCAAAAGGTGTCAAAATATTAAATTTGGCTGAGAGTAAACACACAAAACAATGTATCACTCAAATTAAAAATGTCGATAACTTATGCTGTCCAAGAGCCATAATTACCGCGTTAACTTATCATACTAAGGATATTTTCAATCGGAAACTCTCAGAAATTGATGTAAAACAAATCAGAATGGGCCGCCCAATTCAACTAGATTTAGCTAAAGAACTTTGCGAAAAAATGGGTTCATACACCGAGGAAGGTTTCACATTGCAAGATATCAAAGTTGTTGAAGAATTATTAGACATTCAAGTTAAAGTTATCTGCGCCGAAAATTTCAATACCGTTATTTACGAAGGAGAAAAGAAAGATACTATAATTTATCTTTATAAAGATGGGAATCATTTTGATGTTATTAATAGTGTAGCAGCCTTTTACGCCTCCTCATATTACTGTAAAAATTGTGATACTCCCTATAATAATAAAGAGAAACATGAATGCAAAAAGACTAGAAATAAAGATGTCTGTACACTCTGTAAACAAATACAACACGATGAAAAAGATAAAAATAAAATATTCTGTAACGATTGTAACCGTTATTGTTATAATGATAATTGCTTTAAAAATCATAAAGAAGTTTGTAAAATAATCTATAAATGTGTAAACTGCGGGAAAATTTGCAAAAGAACCGACGAACATAGATGTGGTTCTGGAAAATGTCGAAACTGTCAAGAAATATTCGACGATATAGGTGGTCATGAATGTTTTATGTTAGCAAGACGATCAAACGGTGGGTATTGTACAGTACCTTGTACTTGTAATAATCGTTCTGATATCACAGCAGAAAAATGTACTTACACCGAAAAATACATAACATTTGATTACGAAGCAATGCAGGAAACAGGAACCCATGAAGCAAATCTTGTTATAGCTCACTACCACGATGGTACTAAATTCGTATTCAAAACTAATGAGGAATTTTGCGAGTGGTTGATTTCAAGTAAACACAAAGGGTACACTGCCATAGCACATTATGCAAAAGGATATGATTCTCAATTCATTCTGAAATACTGCGTCGAAAATACTCTGAAACCTTACACTATTTATAATGGAACTAAACTAATGTTATTAGAAATTAAAGGAATAATAAGAATAATCGATAGTTCTAACTTCGTTGCATCTCCGTTATCTGCTTTTCCAAAAACGTTCGGATTAACAGAACTAAAAAAAGGATATTTCCCCCATTATTTCAATACTCGAGATAATCAAAATTACGTTGGTCCAATTCCTGATACTAAATTTTATGGGGCTGATTCAATGAAACCCGAAGTAAGAAAAGCATTTTTGAAATGGCACGCTGAAAAAGTAAAGGAAAATTATATATTCGACTTTCAGAAAGAAATATTAGAATATTGTGAATCAGATGTCGATATTTTGCGAAGGGGTTGTATTGAATTTAGGAAGCAATTTTTAGACATAGCTAATATCGATCCTTTCCAATATTTAACTATAGCGAGTGTTTGCATGGCCATTTTTCGGTCCTTATATTTACAGGAAAATACGATAGCAAGTATCAAAGAGGACAGAAAGGAAATGTTTAGCAAAGGATCTATCACTTGGCTGAATACTTTTAAAAATGTACAGCACGCATTGAATGGAGGGGAAGTAACTGTTTGTGGTACCAAAGTTGATGGTTTTGATCAAATTACTAACACGGTTTATCAGTATCACGGGTGTTTTTGGCACGGCTGTCCTAAATGTTTTCATGAAAATACTCCCAATAATGTAAATCATCTATCTATGGGAGACTTGTATGAAAAAACGAAGGAAAGGAGTAAACAAATCATTGACGCTGGATACCAATTAGTAGAAATGTGGGAATGTAACTGGATTAAATCGAAAGAGGGTAAAGCAGCAGTAAAAAGTAGTGGAAACGTAATAGTGGAACCATTAAATCCTAGAGACGCATTTTTTGGTGGCAGAACCAATGCTAGTAAATTGAAAGTCGTAAATAAAAAATTAAGATATATCGATGTTTGTAGTTTGTATCCAACAGTTCAATATTTCGATTATTATCCCTTAGGTCATCCAACAAAAATTCATAAACCTGAAAAATATGATGAAAATTGGTACGGTTTAATCAAATGTAAGATATTACCTCCTAAAAAATTATATCACCCAGTTCTACCGATCAAAAGAGATAAACTTTTATTTATTTTATGCGAAAAATGTTTTGTAGATAAATGTAATACTTGTTCACACGATGAAAATGAAAGAGCTCTGGTTGATACTTGGACTACAGATGAAGTAAATAAAGCTATTGAAAAAGGTTATAAGATTCAAGAAATTTACGAAGTATGGCATTTCAAAGAAAAAAGTAATGAATTGTTCAAAGAATATGTAAAAACATTTATGAAAATAAAACTAGAGACTAGCCCGTGGGAAAGTGACTTTGAAACTATTGAAGAATATATAAAAAGCGTTAAAGGAAGTCTCGATATAGATTTAGAAAAAGAAAGTATTAAACCAAATCCTGGACGAAGAGCAGTAGCAAAGATTTGTTTGAATTCTTTGTGGGGAAAGTTTGGGCAAAGATTGAACATGTCACAATCTGAATATGTTGTTGATATAACAAGATGGTACGATATACTTTTAGATGACAGACTAGAAATTGGTTCATGCCAATTTCTGAATGACAATATCGTGCAAATATCTTATAAATTTTTGAATCAATACATCGAAGATAGTTTTTCAACTAACGTTTTTGTAGCTGCTTTTACCACTTCCAATGCAAGATTAAGATTATATGATATGCTTGATAAAATAGGAAAGAATGTCGCGTATTATGATACTGATAGTATTGTTTACATTGATGATGGGAAAAATTCTGTAAAAACAGGTTGTATGTTGGGTGAGTGGACTGATGAATTGGGAAAAAATAATCACATCGTAGAATGGATTAGTACGGGCCCCAAGAGTTACGCTTATATAACCAATCAAGGAAAAGAAACTATGAAAGTTAAAGGATTTACTTTGAATTATCAAAACGGTAAATCATTAAATAGAGAAGCTATGAATAAAGTTTTAACGAAAGAAATAAACAACGTTAAGCTTAAATATAACATGATTACGCGAAATGTAAAAGATAAAACATTAGTAAACAAAGAAGTGGAAAAAGAGTTTAAATTTCTGTATGATAAACGAAATATAATTAAAAGCAAAGAAACCGATATTATCGATACTTTACCTTGGGGATATTAAACGTAAACATTTAAGAAACTCTTTATATAAAAATCGGTAGTAAGTGGGCACGTTGAGAACATTAACAGGGATTCAAGTCGTTAAATGAAAAAGTCACTTGGTCTGATGTTTTTGTGGCAACTTTTAAAATTGAAACGATGAGTTAAAGGAATGGGGTTTTATAATAAAAGATGGCCGATAAATTTTTGGAAAGAATCAATGGTAGGAGCGAATTTAGTACGTTTAATGATTTAAAACGTAACAAACCTTATGTGATCCTTAAAGCGGAAAAGGTGAAAGCTAAATTTGGCGAAACTATAGCGGTAGACTTGGAGGGTGGGTTTACCAACATATTGTTACCAATTCATTTTTTAAAAAATAGGTTTAACCAAGAGGGGGATTTAGAAACACTCGTGAAAGACAAATATAAATTGATCTATAAAGGTAAAGTGACACTTAAAAATGGTAATAAAATGCATTGTATAGAGTTTACAGAATGAGCTGATGGTATAATTAATATATACAATTTTTAGTGATACATGTCATTAAAAATTAAAACCTACTGTAATTTTTTAGAGTTTCACTAAAGTTTCTAATGGGGAAAAAATATTCTTTTAACTTACCGCCCCAAAATGAAAAAGTCACTGGTTCTGATGTTTTGTGTTGAAAAGTTTTTACTGTTAGTTTTCACTTTAAATATTTTACTGTTAGTTTTCACTTTAAATATTTTACTGTTAGTTTTCACTTTAAATATTTTACTGTTAGTTTTCACTTTAAATATTTTACTGTTAGTTTTCTCTCAGTTGTTCTCAACGTGCCCACTTACTACTTATATATATATATATATATATATATATATATATATATATACATATAAATATATATATGTATATATATATATATATACCTATAGTTACATATATATATAGGTATATATAACTCGGCCCTTCGGGTCTCGCAAGGGGCTCTGCCTCTTGACCCCGCCAGGGGGGCTTCGCCCCCCTGGACCCCCCTACTCTATACTCGGCACTTCGTGCCTCGCCGGATCTTTTCTCTTTTCTACTGTGTAGAAAACGAGGATAATTTGCTATGCAATTCGTCTCACGAGAAAAAAAAAAAAAAAAAAAAAAAAAAAAATTTTTTTTCAGGCCTGGCCGGGATTCGAATCCACGACCTCTCGCTTCCCATCTCGGGACAAAAAACGTTACACAAAAAAAGTGGACATTTTAAAAAAATTATTGGGGGTCGGCCTAAGAATTGCATAGCAATTAATATATATATATATATATATATATATATATATATATATATATATACATATATATATATATATATATATAAATTACCTATATATACCTATATTTAATTATAAAAGTTTTTTGTAAAACTTTTGGCTACAATTTTCTTCATAAAAATCATTGCAGGGCACAATTTAGCTACCAAAAAAATTTCGTTGGTACAGAACTCAACGAATTATCTCTGCAATGTGATGGCGAAGTCTTAAAGGATGTCATCAACTACATTTATTTCGGCAAAATTGTGGTGAGAAATGATTGTTTTATTTATTTTTTTAAATTGTTTATTTTGTTCATATATGGTTATTGGATTGAAGAAGATACTGGCGAGGCTGTCTAAATATTGATAGTGAATTTCTTCTTTGTGTAGATTTCTCGAACCAACATATTTGGTTTGATGGAACTCCAAGACTATCTTCAAGTTGCGTCTCTTAGAAATTTAATCTGTCACTTTATACGTTGTCAGATAAATGATTCTGACGTTTTTGTAGAATCTTTGAAATTGAAGAAAATCGCAGATTGTTTCAGGTAATAATATTAAAGTTAAATTTTTCTGAATAAATTCTGCTCATATAGGTGTTATATGAATACCTTGCTTGATTTATTTAGTATGCAAGTATCGAGTGCTTTGGATCGCTCTACTTTCTTTGTAGTCTATATAGTTGTCTTTAACGTCTCCTATTGAATTTTTGGAATGTTTAGAGAAGGAGAAGGTTAGTTACTGGCAATAGTATTCGGGTGGACAAAATTTATTCCCAATTCAATAGGTAATTTACAAAATTAATAATGAGATAAAATTAATTTAAAAAATATAATAATATGGGTAAGGAGTTGTTGTATTTCATTTGCATGCCAAACTTGCTGTGCTGGCTAGCTTCACTCGCGTCCAAGGCCTGAATATAGATCACAGTGTGATGTGAATGGTATATTATCACCATTTTGTTATACTTTATCACAACCAGAGAGGCTCTGTTCCAAAGTAATACATTTCAATTTGGATTCTAACGAAACTAACCAAAGAGCTCACTCAGGTGATTAGAGGGGTATCTCAAATTTTAATAATGATCCACCACACCCATAGAGGTCCCATTTGAATGTTCAGATATCAATGTTGAATTTTGGCGTAAATAGCGATATCTTGAGAAGGGAAGGGTCGATTTTTTAGTGACATGTTGAAGTGGTTAAGCTGAACTGTAACAAAATTAGCTACAGAACCCATTCAGATTATTGGAGTGGTTTCTAAACTGTAATATTATATTCTACCGCACCCAGAGAAACTGTTAGAGAGAGTCAGGAGTGTCACCATTCGATTCAGCATGAAAAATTACATAGTTTTCCACCCCTATCTAAACCCAGCTTCATAGGTCATTTTTTCGTCTAAAACCTCGATTTACCTGAAAAATTGAACGTGTTTTTCGTTGAAACTTCAATTACTCCCCCAATTTGAATTGTAAATAATAATTTAAGTCGACCGTTGGAAAGCGGAGATTTTCAAAAAGCCCTTTTCCTAGGACTGCCTCTCAGAATAAGTATGTAAATTGAAGCCGAAAAACAGACGGAAAAAATCCAGTTCTGGAAAATTTTCAAAATTTGCAGTCAACTCAAAAAATTTTGGTTCTACTTCAGAGAGATGGGCAATTTTTGAGTTACAGTGATTCTAAGGGAATATGGCCATTTTAATATCATAAGGTACAAAACACGAAAATTTTCATAAATTGAAGAATTCGAAAACAAAGCGTTTACAAAAAAATCTTTAGGAGGGACTTTTGATCAAAAATGAGTTCTAGAATCGACTCCTGAAGTTTGTAACAACTTATGTAACGTTTGTAACGTATGGCCCATATTCTCGTGACGTCACGCCTGGAGTAGGTTCGCGTTTTAGCCAAAGTAGGCCATGAGACCCCCCTACGTCAATGAATCGCTACTCAACCAACCTATTTCTCACAAGAAGTTTGCCGTCTCACGTCAGCATAATTCGTGGTTGTAAAGCCATTTTTCAACAGTTTTGTTTTGAAAAAGTATAATACTATAGCAATATAGTTTCAATTCGACTAAATGTTATAATAATAATTGCCTGCCAGCGCAATAATTAATTGTAGATTGCTGTCAACAATACCAATCTGACGTGAAGGAGTTTTTATTTGGACAAGGAGCCTACTAGCTATAGTAGTTAATCAGTGTCATAAAACTAAAGAACTTCATTCGTTTAGGCTTTGAGAATAATTAACCTGAAAAATAGTAAAGAAAAGATGATTGAAAATTCCTCAGGTGTCTGTACTGCTGTGAAGGTACCTAGCCATTGATAAGGTAGCTTCATCAGCGTTTTATTATAAGTTCGTAGTACTATGCTTAACTGAGGAAGCTTTACTTGTTATATTGAATGAATAAAAGGAGAGATTTGATAGTTTGTCAAAATAAACAAGGCAGGTTGTTGCTACACCAAGAAACGAAACTACTTAGGTAGGTACGTACGTCCTACCAGATTTGCTGTTGGTTTAAAGTGCCTAAACAAAGTAGGTGGGTCGTTGCTTTGCCGACGAATACAACCGCCGATTAGCAAGTTTGTCAAATATCGAATCAGGGAATATGCAACATGAATTAAAAACCAGCTGCAAGGAAAAATCCTTGAAATGCATTCCTCTGAAGGTAAGATTTCATAAAGACGGCATTGGCAGTGCAGTTATTGCCTGAGTTTTGCAGTTACGCAAATTTTATGGACAAAAACGGTAATTAGGTACCTAATTTCGTTTTGATCAATGAGAGTACATGAACATGAGCAAGTAATAATATACGGAAAGTATGTAGGTATACCTTACCTCTAGGTACTTACCTTTCCACATGTGATACAACTTACTATTCCCGCATAACAGAGCTCTCATAGCACATCCTTTCACAAAACCACTTTCACAGTACTCTAAAGATTTTTAGTTTCAATTGATTCAAAGAACAGTTCTAAAACTAGATAGGTAATCCACAACATCTTTGCGGCTGAAGTCTGGATCATCTAGAACACTTGTATGTCAACTCCCCAACACACATTTCATATGGATCTCTACCCCACAGATTGAATCTTGCGTTCGAAGCGTTTGAGGTCAACACCTGATAATAACTTGATGTCATTTGGATACAATTTATCTCCTTGCATATTACAAATAATGAAAATATTGACTCGGAACTAGGTGAGACTATGTTATGCTGTTGTCCAGCTGTGCTTACAAATGGCGCATTTTCGCATATGTTTACTCGTCACCATGACAACAACGTAAAATAATTCGATTTCGCCTTGCCTTGATGTAAGGATGCGCTAGTGTCTCGAGAATATCACCCGTATAGGTCTTCATCGCTGACTGCCATGACGGTTCCCCTCTTAGTTGCAACCCCAATGCTGCTCCCAATCACCAAACTTTCTCTAATAATACAATAATAGTTTGATTCGTTAATGTAAATTGGCACACTTCACTTCTTGTACAGGTATCACGACTTGGCCTCCGAGTTATTTTTACATATACGAAAGAATTTCTCAGTCATACTCCAGAGAGAGGAATTTTTAGAGATGCCCTTGGAATTGTTGCAAGAGTGTCTCAAGTCCGACTTTTTGATATATGGTGATGAAGACGACCTTCTTATTGTAAGTGGGATGCCTTACTTTACCTGTATCTCTAGTTCCCAAAAATTGAGAGTGCATTGGGGTATTTGGGGGTGGGTTGGGGGTTTGGGGCGTGGATAGGCAGTATTGCATACTGGTAATTTTCATTCAACCTACATAAATTGGTTAACGTTATCGAATTTTTTAAATAGTTTTGGAGTTGCAACAAATAAAATAAAATGAATACATTTAAATAAATGGATTTTTATGGGAATATATTGGAACATAATAATATATTTTGTTGTCACTAGTAGTCTCATGGCTTCATTTAAAATGTCAACTTCGTAGATTGGATAGGAAATAGGGAGTTTTTGCAACACTGAGTTGTAGTCGAGTGGGATAATCAATTTGTTTAGTTCCTAATTCAACTTGGCATGACATGGACATTGTAATATTCGTGATTTTCAAAAAGGTGGTTGGTTTGTAGGATTCTAAAACTTCACGATCTACCATCAGTCCCATTTCGTTTGAGGGTATTCGGGCACAAGTCTCAGGATGTCATCCTACTAATTTTGTTGAAATAGGTAATAATTTCACCTGCCAAACCTGAAATTGGTTGGTATAGACGAAGCTCCGATACTGATAGATCGATTTTGATGAAATGGGTAGGGAATGTGCCACATTACAGAGAAAATAGACACAGACAGAAACGGCTGTCTTTGCCCTTTGTCTTGTATTTGCAGGTATCCACATCTTCAATAATGAAACGTAATTGACCAAGGAAAAAAGTGTAAAATATCGTACATATATGTAGGTAATGGGTACAGGTAGGTAGGTACATGTTTATAATATAGGTATGTACATCTTGATCGTTGATCATGTTGAAGTTCCCGATGAGATTCTCCTAACCCAAGGCGAATTTCTTTGTTGCTTTAACAACTACCTACCCTTCCAAGTTCCCTTGTTTCTTCTACTCCATCTATTTCTAGTGAAAAAAATTAAACCACAGATAAAGTTGTTGCTAATTTGTACTTCTTCCATTACGAAAAAATTCATTACACGTTAGGTAATCTATGTCTCGGACTTAATTATGAAGATTTGGAGTAATATAGTGTGACTTTATAATCGTATCATTCAATCGTACAACAATTCCCTATTCGTACAGTACAACTCTGTGGTTAGCTTCTGGTTTGCTTGCGCTAGAAAAACCTCTTCGTACAACGACTCAGATGAAAAACTGCAAAAACTCCCTAATAAATCAGCATCAGATCCAATCCGAGCATTAGGACACCTCATCATTGTAACCTTACGACTCAAAGGTGGAAAAATAGTTGTAAAAAAAGTGATCGGTCCTCATAAAAATGTGGTGTGCTTGGACTATAAATTAGCAAACTACATTGTTTGTAATTTGAAAAACTAAAAAACATACTTTGTGTCGTGTAATAGGGAATATGCCACTGGACTCGTTTCGATCCCTCAAGGTTTTCTGCATTCAAGGACCTAATTGATCACGTGCAGCCACCCTTAATAAAGAAGTGGGCTAAAACGAAAGCAACTGCACTCTCTATAATTCAGAGTTGTCCTGATCTCAAGTACTGGCTTGATGGGTGGTTTTGTGGTTGCCAACATCGTCGTCTATCATCTGAAGGAAATGGAATATCTCGTTATAAAACTGTCATGAAGCCTGTGAGTATATTGTTCTATACCTACTATTTTTACTCGCATATTTTTGTTGATACACATTAGTATAATAGAAAGTTATTGGCCCGAACCCGACATCGCATCTGCAGTCTGTGGACGTTGTGCGGCAACGTATTGCCATGACATAACTCAATGAGTCCCCCATCTCAGGTTTGCACTATGTTTTGTGTACGTATTTCTGGTAGCAAATGGGAAGGTTCTATAGCTATCACTTCTTGGAACCCCGTTTGATCTACCCTAGAGCGAGAATCCCTTGTGAACCCGTCCACACGTACCTATCACCAGTAGGGATGGACGGTTCCCGGAGTAACTTTTACAAAGATCGGATCTGCAGTGGGATCGGAACGGATCGGTACCTGCTCCCACTTTTACTGATCCATACGAATTGGAACAAAATAACAGTGATCGCACTGATGGTTTGGATCTGCCCACACAGTGAAGCATGAGTTAATGGATCTGAAATCTGCCTTATTTCGTCTTGGAAATCACCGAAAAAAAGTTCAAGTCCTGCAGCAAAATCGGATGAGCGAATTTCTCCTAAATTTTCGTACTATTGTTTTGAAATTTGAACACTCTAACTGCTAAAAAATTGTTAACTGCCAATTTTATGGTAAAACAACTTATTCTAATAATACTCAGCGATTCAAAAATAAATTTTGGATTTTTAGCTTTTTTTTGCAATTTTATAGATTTTTCAGCAAATATTTATGAAATTTAAGTACATTATTCAGCATAATTTTGTACATAAATTGTTTAATGTTCATTGTTTATAAACTTTTTTTTGCTACAGTTCTGAATAACATAAATGAAACGACTTTAAGACGTTTTTAGTGATTTTTTGTGTGCATATTTTTTGAAATTCGACCAATTTAATGTGCTCAAAAAGTGCTGGCTAACAAACTCATCCTTTATTTTATAAAGCTTGGTTTTTTCGGCGCAAGAATGAAATTTTTATTTCAATCCTAAGGAGAGTTATTGTCTGGAATGACAAATATTTATTTACTTATTTATTTTATTTAAAAACCCAAAAATTTTATGAGGTTTTTAAATTTTCTATTTGATTAACCCAGCGGTCACCCACCACTATAATTTTTCTTCCTTCTGTGGTACAGACCGACGTGTCCCGCCGCACACTAATTGGGGAAAAAAAACTCAATCCCGCCCTGGATCGGAAAAAGTCCGGGGGAAAAAGTCCCACCTCTCAATTCGTTGTCCCAGTTGGGTTTCATTTTCGCCATTTGGCAGGCTCGTAAATCACACGATTGTTTTCATTGTGTCAGGATTACTTGTCTGATTTTCATACTTTTCTTGTGTTTTCATTGCTTATACTTTGTAGTAAGTAAGTTTCTGTAATATAAGTTTTGAAAGGTGAAGTACAAAAGTGAAGGGTCAGAAAGATGGAACGTTGGTTACACATTTAAAAACATATTTAGACTTAACATAGGGCATAGAAGCCCGAGAATCAGGGTTTTCAAGTAAGTTTTTTGATGAAGGGTGCTATGGTGATTAAGTAAGTAGGCAACGAAAATTATTGGTTTACTTGTTTATTTGTTCTCGTTTATCAGAAGATAAAGAGAGAGAGTGAGAGGGGAGAGAGAGAGAGAGAGAGAAACATCTGACAACACTTTCAAAACCTGGCATTGTCTAAGCCAGGGGCGCTGCAATACGATACACTTCCCCACTGTCCTGCATGGCCAAAGATACCAAACTCGGACGCCAATTTTGAATGTAGGTGATGTAGTTTTAATGTCATATCGTTTCTTGGCGTGTTCTGCAGCTGCTTGTAATATCTTTCTTGTCAAATCGTAGACTGCCAGTAATTGATCTTCCCACTGCTTTAGACTGCAGCCAGTTGCTGAAGCAACATTTCCTGTGAGGATGCGTACAGGGAGCAACAGCGTCCGACCCAAACACCCCAGCTGTGGGGATTCCAGTGGAGGTGTGTTCAGTGGCCTGGTATAAAAGTAGTACTATGGGGAGACACTGGTCCCAGTCTCGTTGGTTCTGTGGATTACATGCTCCATAATGTTTGATGAAGTGTTCCACGAGTCCATTACTGTAAACTGGTCAATCACCACATCTAGTGGAAGGGCCCTACAATGTCAGTTGCAACCCTCTCAAAGGACACCTGAGTTTGTTATTGAGCCTTTTTTAGCCTTCTCTTATGCCCCCTTCTACAAACCTCACAATTCAGCAGTGAAGTTTCTCGTCCCCTTGAAGTCCTATAATACTGTGATCTAATAATTCCGAACGTTTTTCTACACCCAAAGTGGCCAGCTGCATGTGCACTTTCCACTATGCCTTGACGCTTATTTCTAGGGATAACCACTTGAGGGAATGTAAGCCGACTATCATTTTCCCTGATTTGTACTACACAACATATAGGAATTCATAGCGAATTGAACATAAAGTTTTCACCTTACCACTTCTACAGGCCCTATCTTCTTAATATCGCCACTTTTGAGAATTAACCCTTTCTCTGACATCTCACAAATCATCCAAAGCCTGAGATTCTGGCCATTTACCATTTGTGTGTCCAATTGAACTGTACAGGTAGGTTGATCCAAACAATTCTACTTTTGTTTTTGCTTGAGTCAAGGCATGGTCATCTTGACAGTGAATCAGTGTTCTGGTGAGCTTTATCAGGCCTGTGTCCAATCTGGTGATTGTTTGAAGACAAAAATTGAAGTAATCTTGCCAATTGACCATCTAGTTCCCTGACAATTTTCTTCCATTACAAAGTTACAATAATTTTCTCATCGGTATCCAGCCCATACAGATGAAAATGTTTCACAGCCTTGACTAAACTGAGAAGCTCCTTTTTTGTGGCGCTATAATTCCTTTCAGGCTTAGGCAGTCATTCAGTACAACAGCACCTTCTCTTCGCCATTTTGGATTTGTGAGAGGGTTTTTTGTTTTGTTTTTGGAGTGGAAAAATTCTTTATGAACGAAGAGGAGTGAATGTACTCCTCAACAGTGTTGGAGTCTCCCTTTTTGGGCATACCAACTAAAAACCACTCTTCTTGAAGAGAACTGCCCCGGAACCTCTTATTTAGTATTACTTCGCGGTAGTTCCTTTTTTTTTGTTGCCATTTTGGCTCCTCATCTCTTTATGTCTTCTTTATTCCCAGGATCTATCCTGCTACTTGGCTCTTAGTACTGCAAAAATGTATGTTGCCACGGCGTCCCAGTTATTCTTCTCAGCTACCATATTGTTGACGATCGTCTCCGGTGCAATTTTTCCCACTCTCCTTCAGGACTCGGCGAGCACCTCCCCACTTTAAGCACACAAAAAATGTGTGATGGGTATCTTCATTCTCCTGTCAGCAGTAGCTGCATCCTTCATCCTCCGTCTTTCCTATCTTTGCGAGGAATGAATGAAAGTAACCATGGCCAGTGAGGAACTGGGTGAGGTAATAATTCACCTCACCGTGCTTCCTATTTACCCAGACGTCCAGGCTAGGAATCAACCGGTATCTTCAGCGGCCTCGGGTCTCATCCTCCCATCTAGCCTGCCATTTCCTCAGTGTTTCTCCTCTTCTCTCTTTCTTGATAATCCGCACTGGGTCCTCTCCCTTCCACAGGTAGATCCTCTTTCGCTCTTCAGCAAGCAGGTCTATTGGGACCACTCCCGCAAAACCTGAGCAGCGGGGCCAGAAACTGTCCTGTATGCATTGCATATCCTGAGAGCTCCTCTTCTTTGTATTACCTCCATCCTGTTTCGATATTTTTGGAACCTCAGGGCTTCTGCCCAAACCTCGGCTCCATACACCACAATGGCATCAGTTGTCCACATCAGCAGCTTGCGTTTGGCCGGCGTTGGGCCTCCTACGATTGCCATGAGCCTACTCAGATTCCCGACCACTGTTGCCACCTTGCGGTTTGTAAATCTGCTGTTGCTTTGCAAAAATGAGCCCGAAAACTAAGCTTGGAATCAAGCATTACTCCCAGGTATCATATTGCATTGGATGTCTCAATCATCTGCCCATCCACGTTCATTGGGATTCCTCTCTTTCCGTCTGGTTGTCAGCAGTACAATCTCCATCTGTATAGCCAGAGACAGGGACCGTGACTCCATCCACTCTATCACATGATGATGTCTGGTTAATTGAAAATCCAAAGGTCTGCGCCCAGGACTGAGTCCTGTGCTGCTCCTGAGGTTATTCTTTTTCTTTCCTGCCCTTCTAGCGACTCAAACAACAGCCACCGGTTTGTCAAGTTGTCCTGGAGAACGCGGTACTGATATGCAGGTAAAAGAAAGTTCCTCAGTTCCATCATACATATCTCCCTAGACCGATGGTTCCCTGTTTGCGTTGATCGTGCATCTGCAACTACTTCACTGATTGCATCCACAATCGATCGTCCTACGGTGAAGCCATATTGCCTTGGTGACAGCCCTCCAGCCCCTTCCACTGCATCTAGGGTTCTGCATTTGAGCATCTTCTCATAGATCTTTCCAGAAGTGTCCAGCATACATAGTCGCCTATGGGCAGATGCTGTACCTACTGGGGTTGCCTTTTCCCTTTCCAGTAAGAACAAGTCTTGCCATCTTCCACTGTACTGAGAATATGCCCTCTCTTAAGCATGTATTAGACATACCCAACAAAACCTCCGGTTGTAATTGTGCCACTATGTTCAGAATTTCCACTGGGATCCCGTCTGGACCGGGAGCCTTTTTTTTTCCGCATGGGTCTCGCAGCCCGTAGCAGCTCGTCTCTGGTAAACAAGGGTATCATATCCTCAGGTACCTCGATAGTGTCATAATCTTCTATGGGAAGAGTTCTTCTGGTGGGTAGGGAAGAGTTTGTCCCCTTGAGTTTTTTTTTAGCACAATATCTCTGCACCATCTGCACCAACAGCTTTGACGCTACCATCTACGGCCAGCAAAAACACAGTACCTGGCAAGAGATGGTCCAAAATAGGCGGCTCAGTCAAAGCAGCAAGGCATGCAGAGATCCATGTCTTGAAGTTAGTTAATGGATGCCATTTGCTCTGCAAAGTTGGGGGTGAAGCTTCGATGGTATGAGCACATTTCTACAACGTTCTCACCTCTTTACTATCACAAGGCACTGGACATTCTTTTACCATTTGTGTTTTAACTAGATCTGCTTCTATGCCCTTACCTGAGATCACAAACCCCAAATAGGACACTTTCTGGGCAAATAGCTTGCACTTTGTGAAGTTTAACTTCACATCCTTCTACCACAGTACACTGAACACCAGTCTCAGCCACTTGACATGATCCTTAAAGTCTGGATTATCTAGAAGGACATCATCTAGATACACTTTGACCCGACCCAAGTGAATTTCTTCTTGCAGGATGCCATGCATTGCCTTCTGGAAGGTCACTGGCACATTGCATAGCCCACATTACATTATATTTAAATGCCATAAGCCACGTCAATCAATGGAATATGTGTAGCCTGTCATCTGGCCCAAATCCCCCCTCCCCCGCAAGCAAATAAATCCGCAAATGCTTGTAGAAGGTCACGGACAACCTGCTTTTGGTGCCAAGAAAGGTCGGAAATTGCAGAAACTGTATGTTTCTTTATGTGAGTGAGCCTTTCTTTAGTCATTAGAGCAGCCTCGTCCAATGGAGAAATTTCCTGAAAACCTTATTCTTCATTATCAGCACTGGCAACATCATAGGCTTGGCAGTCATCGTCTTCCAACAACAACATTTATGATCTTTGAGGAAATCATAGGCCAGTATACAGTCCTCTTGAACTTGGGCCACTGAAACGGTGCGTGTGTACTGTTCATAAACTCCTAAATTCAACTGTACCTCAGCCCCCCCCCCCCCCCCCCCCCCCCCGCACAGGTATTAGGTCACCTAAAACTGAACGTAAAGACTGTGACCATCCCAATTTCAAAGGACCTGAGCTGTGCTTAATATAGTTTTGATGGCTCCTGTATCAAAAATAAAACCACACTTTACTCCACAAAAAGCACATTCTAGGATTAATGAAGAGCTAGTTCGCAGTTCGGTAGATTATGACACTTTCTTCTTTGTCAGTTTCAAGACAAGTCCTATCAGTGTTGGTTGGTGAGTGCACCATCACTCGAACCTCTTAACACTTCTTGATATGGAGGCTTGAAGAGTTAGCATTGATGACGGTTATGTGCCTCAGATCAGTGGTGCTAAGAGGAAATTAGGTCATAGCATTCGGTTGGCCCTGCACTTGAAGAGTTGTTGGTAACATCTGTGGCTTAAAGATAGCAGGGGGTACCGGCAATTTCGAGCAATGTAGCCAGGAGTTGAACACATCCTGCACATCACTTGGTCATCCCATCCATTCCTGATACATAGGTATGTCTTCAACTTGAAGTTTGTAAGCTTCCCATTATTGGCTTCCATCAAATGGTTTTGACTTGAAAGTAAAGGGTTATGGCTGTGTAACCCTCTTGAGACCATCATTCGGTTGACAGTATTTGATAGTAGGTAGCTCTGTGTCTGGTTTGAAACGACGAGAACATCAAATTGTCGATGGCTGTCAACGTATTGTTCCAGTCAGTTTGCTTTGCTTGCAAACTCAGGAATTAGGCAAATGGGGATGGAGTCTTGGTTTCCTGAATAAATTCAACGGGTTCATCAACTTCTCTGGCAACATCTATAGTTTCCTCACCACCATCCCTCCCACTTGAACATGGTGTTATCATCCCAATGTAAGTCACTAATACAATGAATCAATAGGGTATGATTTAAAATAATTTATATAACCCTTCGTTGTTCCAGAGAAGCTCCCTTTCAAATTTAAATTTTCTAGGGTGATAAAGAACTTGTTTATTTATCAAACTAACTCTGCTGATCAGGAGCCCATCATTTCATTCGTCCCTTTATATCCCAGAGAGTCTCCCTATCAAATTGTATAGTAAACAGGAGAGAATTTAGCTCACTCAGCTGATTAGGAAAGAGCAAATCATTTCAATCATCTCTTAATGTCCCAGGGAGTCTCCCTATCAAATGTTAACTTCCTAGGGTGAACAGGAGGTGATTTAACTAACTCAGCTGGTCTGGAAAGAACCCATCATTGAATTGGTCTCTTGATGTCAAAGAGAGGCTCCCTACCACTTTTGTTAGTTTTATTGAATTGGCCTCACAGCTCAACCCGTTGGAGTGTTGCAACTAAAGAGAAATTTCTCCTTAGTAAGGACACGAGTTCGAACTCTGTAAAGTTATCAAATATTTTTTGCCTGTATCAGTTGGCGTATTTCAGTAAAAACGCGAAATAATACTAAGCGATAATTAATTAAATCCCTCTCGAGCTAAAAGACTGTAAACTTCACAATCCCTGATGTAGCATATTTCACTTCCTCACTCACTTGAGTCAAAACACACCAAGACAATGACCCCCCTCGACTGCTGAACTTCTTCCAGCGAGTACATATCTGCTGAGCCAGCATCCTACTGTTTCACTTCGCAATTTCGTTCGATCCCAAACGAGCCGAGACGGCTGGCATTTGACTCTGGTGAAAAGTTACGTTCAAGGAAAAATCCCACAATCCATGAGGTTTGAATAAATCGGCCTTATGCTCAACCCGTTGGAGTGTTGCAACTTAAGAGAAATTTCTCCTTAGTAAGTAACGACACTAGTTCGAACACTGTCGAGGTATCAACTATTTTTGGGCTTTAACACTCCATACATTGTTTCAAGCTAAAATTCAATTAATGTAGATACTGAACAGTCACTATCCTTCAATTTTTGCTTAATAAACGAGTTTTGTTGCAACACTTGAATATTTCATTGAATGGCAAATATCCAAATGCACATCGTTATGTTGTATTGGAAACACAAATCAAACATTTTTCGTGTTACCAATATTACATGACTCTTGGAAAACAAAAGTGGAAAACTGGTTGGGAGTAAAATGCTCGTTGGGTATTTCGTACTTGCATTATTCGGCTTAATGTGCATATTATTCATTGGAGTCCTGCTTTCCATGTTAGGCCTGTATTTGTATCTAAAGTACGATTCTTGGCGAACGTGGAAGGAATTTTGGAACCCTACAAGGATACCGTGCCCTCTTAGTGACGATGACATTTTGGATCTAGCAAGATGTATGAAGAGAGTTGGTAACGATCCGATCCCTAAGTACATTTGTGCTAAATGCGCCTTCCGTGGTAACTCTGACTTGGAATTCTCAACAACTCGAAAACGTCAGTCAAGAAGCTACGAAGAATGAGATTTGTCAGTTTTAAAAAATCCCAAATGGTTGAGAAGGTTTCTGAATACAGACAGCTCGTCATCAAGTTTGATTTATTTGATAATGGTGATATCTCCCCTTCATCATATTGTTGTAATCGACCACAAGACCAAAATATAATATTATTTTTTTTAGGTTTAAGATCCCAGGATAAGGCGAAGGCACTCTGACAAAGGCATTTGTGCTGCCTTTGACAATCTTTTAAGACCAGCCGTACAACTAACTTTTGAAATCGAAAGGAGATATGAAACACAATCTTATCTCCTAATTGGGGAAATCACCAGCAATGTTTGCAATCTAGGAAGGGGGACACGTGATTCATAGAGGGGAACTTCAAAAGGAGCGGCACTTTTTCTCCTTTTGCGGATTATAGAATTTGGCACAAATCTATCTCAAAATGCTATGAATTTAAACACCATCATAATAAAACATGAATTAATTCATAAAATAACGGTGTTGTAAAAGGTGGTGTTCATAAATCAATGGATTTTATATGACGAGACGTTCTCGAAGAATCTAATCGAGTCACAAGACTCAAGGCCCTGACTTGCTCTTTAGTTCGACTACCTACTGGGTGGTATTCCACGCGCTCCAGTCGCCATGAGATTTTACACAGTTCAGTTTTTCGCTTAGATCAGTGCTCAGGATGCTCACTACAATCGCATCTCAAAATATGTAACATCAATTAGTAAATCCCTTAGTAAAAATCCCTTAGTTGGATTAGTTGGTCAGGGTCTAGAGTCTCATGACTCAACTTGATTGTTCGAGAACGTCTCGTTTTCATATGCAAGAACGATCTTATATACAAATAAAAGTTGAATATCTTAGAACCACATTAGACTTCAAGTTTTGCTAGCGACCACATATTGTAAGTCCAAGAATATTACCAATAACTTGTCCTGCGTCAGAAATGGGTTTGCAGGTTTATCTTGAAATATGAACTTACTAAGCCTTCAGGTGTTATTGTCGGGATTCTAAGCCAACATAATCCGACTGATCTTCACAGTTGAAGTAGGTAGCCAGCCGTTAAAAAAATAAAATAAAATAAAAATCTAGGAGAAGCAGAGAATGTTATAAAGTAGTTTCTATTAAGCGTAGAACTGCAGTGAAAATTAATGGTGAAAAATAATGAATTTGAAAAACATTCATAAAGTAATTAATTGTAGGATTGATCACAAGAAAGATTTTTTTTAATATTTGACATATTAATGAGGGATAATTTGTATTTAAAGGAGCTCCTGGATTTTAATTAATGGCAAATAAATGTGTATACAATCGTGTCTTTTTATAAGGGAATAGTAATTACCCTGAGCAAGTTTTTAACCATAGTGCTAGTGCAGTAGTATTTGCAGGGTGGATGAGGAGGGTGGTGGTTGTTTTCCGCTTGGAATGTGCCATGAGCATCAGAATGTGTCCAAGATTAATTTGCAACTTTGAATCAGAACATCCTATATATCCCGAATACCAGTCCCACAACCAAAACGATTGGAATGTACAAAAAATGTACAAGATACCCTTTCAGTTAGTTACCAAAGACGTACCCACAGGTTTGATGCTAAAACGAGTGTAAATTGAATTAAGTTCACGTTTTTGCGATTTTGGCCCGTAGGTGGTGGATAATGGAATGGCCTTAAGAGCTAGGGTGTCATCCCCCAGATCCTAAACTGAACAAACAAAATCACGAGTTTTGCTGGAGGGGGGAGATTACAGCCTTGCTTTTGGCGCCTGCAAACTGAGTAGTCGCAGTTGAGAAGGTCATTGTTAAGTGTGTTTTGACTTGGTGAGTGAGGAGGTGAAGATGCTACGTTAGGGAATCTGTTTACAATATGGCTCAAAAGGGTTACGTATTAAAGTTTGGGCATCAATGTTGTAATGGCCCAAGAATTATACGAACATATTTCAACTGTCACGCCAGAGATGCTCTGAAAAAGACTGCATTCTTAACAACTGCGCAATCGAGGCTATTGTAATGATATCTCTTCAATTGCGTGAGTTTTTCCTGAACAAAACAGGTGCACTACGAACTAGAACTGGTACAATGAAAAGGACGAAACTCATCTACTTAAGCACAGAACTGTTAGTAAAGATTCTATACTGCACTGGAAACAAAGCTTTTAATTTCCTGCGAGTTTGTTATAACCTTACCATCACCCTAATTGTATCACAACAGCTCTTATTCAACTTGATATAGGGATATGACCAAAACTTGGTGCTCTGAGCCTTGCCAGACCCCCTCCCCCCCTTTTTTTGTTCACCCAACTAAAGTGGGTGAACAAACAACAGAAGTGGGTCTAACTGCTAAACATGGAATAACGTGGAACGCTTTTACTCCTGGTATCGGTCATCTGGTTTATCTTGTCACTGATTCTCTGGTTGCTGGTATTGAAAGTTTTGGTATTGTTGCAGTCCGATGTGTCATTCAGATATTTTTCTGATGAAAATTGAATGGATATGCTAATGAGAATGACCTCGGGATATCGTTGGAAGTATTACACAATACACAGAACAAAAAACTACAGACAACCGTTATGAACCTACATCAAAAGAATACTCACGAACGTGTATCAAAAGGGACTCCAGTCCAACCCTGCTAATCTACTTATTTACAGAACTGTTGGTAAATGTTCCAAACTGCACTGGAAACAAAGCTTTTAATTTTCTACGAGTTTGTCATAACCTTACTATTACCATATTTCTTTCACAACAGCTCTGATTCAACTTGATATAGAGATAAGACCAAAACTTGGCGCTCCGCGCCTCGCCGGGCCCTTTGTTCCCCACCCAGAGTCAACTGGCTAAACATGGAATAACGTGGAACGCTTTTACCCATGGTATCGGTTGTCTGGTTTATCTTGTCACTGATTCTCTGGTTGCTGGTATTGGAAGTTTTGGTATTGTTTCAGTCCGATGGGTCATTCAGATGTTTTTCCGATGACAATTGAATGGATATGCTAATTAGAATGGTGAGGCCAGGCATTTCAAATGGGCGAATTTTATTAGCTCATAAATCAGCTGAATTAACTATTTATGAATAATTTTGGGACTAACTATACTTCCCCATCATACCGTCTAGAAACGTCACGAAGAATAACATGATTTTCCTTCTAATTGTTCCTACGTACTTCGATGATAAAGGACGAGTGAATAAGGGCTAGAATCCGTTTCAAAAGCATGTAACCTAAGATAACCCTGTAGAAATAAGGTTGTGTTGTGTCATCAACCTGTTGCTTCTAGTCAAGGCCCATTACATTTACGCCATCTTGCCCCATGCAGAGCTCATAAAAACTCGGTCCATTTTCCGTGAATTAGGTAGGAAATCGTCCTCAGCCTTAACGTTACTGCTAGTCAGTGGTCTTTTCTGTTTCTGTGCAACTAGGTATTATTAGTATTGCCTATTTTTTCAAACCCATTGGATTTTTCCTGTCAACAGTCAATAGTGAGGAAAAAATCACCCAATTTCAGACCCAAGGGTAAGCCTCATTGAAACTACATACAAGTTGAACACAATGTGTTTACTTCCAGGTGTTGATGTCACTTGGAGGCGTGGGAGAAGGGACGAACAATCATGACCCAGTGAGGACGGTTGACTGCATAGTGTCATGGAGTATCGAAAAATGGAAACCTATGATTCCCACGGTCAACAATAACCGACCAAACAGTATTGTTATTCCTCTGATGCTGCACCCTCGTATTCGACCTGTTGTTGTATGTGACGGGACCAATGTTTATGTTACAGGTAAATTATGGTGCTTTGTTTTCCACTATTTCCTTAATCGTGACTCAACTCGAATATCCTACATGACAACTTTTCCTACCTGGGTGCGGTATTGGAAAAGTTGGAAACCCTGTCTGGGGCAGAGCCCCCAAAATCATGAGAAATATCCCGTTCCTTGCCCTTTATTTCCCGTTTTTTGCCCTTTTTTCCCCTTTTTTTCCCCTTCACAGTCTAACCTGAATCGAGAAAATTTCTCTCTTGATAGAGTGATATCATCGCAATCTACGTACTTTTTGGCTGGTAGATGGATCTTAAACATCCTTGGATAGAGCGTAAACCTATTCCTTCTAGCATCCACCTTGGAGCCACAGCATGGAGCTGTTTGTAAAGTCTTCATTCCAGTTTGTTACTTTTTTCCCAAATGTACTGGGGCAATGTCCCGATGCCCCCCCTCACGGGCCGCCCCTGCAAGGGACCTTCAGCCCCCCTCCATCCCTGACGACGAGTTTGAATCAAGAGGGGATGGGAGAACACCATGACTTCTTAAGAAGTCACTCGGCTGGACGACTCTTCCTTAACTTCTTAAGAAGTCATCCGGAATGAATGGGCTAATGTATGTGCCATTTCATTATGGTACGGTCTTCATAGAAGATTAACTATGAAGCTTACATGTTACACACAAAATTGCGGTGAATTTTGAAGAAGAAAAAACACCCCAAAAGTGCGGTTTTCTGATAAGTTTTGCTCTCTCGGGCTGACCACCCTGTGCTCCCAATGCTCTGCCATCTTGGGATCACGCCATCCACTTTTTTTGTTCACTGTGTTGCGAATGTTATGTGCTGTCTCTTATTTCCACGATATCTGGTGAAAACCGTGAGAGTTTTGTGTTGCTTCCGCCAGATTTTCATTCATTGGGTACATAATAAAAACGTTTCTAAAACGTTTCCGTGTTGCGGGTAACAACGAAAATTTTCAAGTAGGAGAGCACAAGAGTAATTTTCAAGGTAGAGTGTAGTAAATAATTGTAACAGGATATTATAAATAAATAGAAACAAGAAAAGGAAGCGGAGATACTCATACCTTCTATGGTGTTTAAAATCCTACCTAATTAGTTAATTTTAGAATTACGAAAATGCCTTGGATATTCTATGCTTAAAAAAAGAGACTGAGACAAACAATGCGGTAGATTTATTTTATATTAAGTTAGGGTATCCCTGGGTAGAAGATTATTTATTCGTGGATTTCCGATCTCCACATTAACACCAACGAAGTGAACAGACAGGCTGAGTGCAGAAAAATACAGATTTTTTTAAGTTGAAAACCTGCATAAACTACAGCATAAAATAGCCTGAAACCAAATTTGAAATGAAATCTAGTCACTTACATTATACGTATTACCTACCTACACGTTTGCTTTATTTATACAAATATATAGAAGCTATAGGTCATTAACATCCAACTATTCCGAATTCTCGCTTATCCAAGTGTTAGGTTTTTCATTGGCAAACCACCTATCAGTGATTTTCGCGTTGGTTTAATTTCAGGAGGAGGCACAAACTGCACGGAAATGTACAACTCGGTGACAAACGAATGGTTGCCATTGCCTGATGTTCCTCCAAATGCGGACGCTTCTTCATCAGCAATGGCTTTTCTAGATGGATCTCTGTATTTAATTGTCCACAATGCTGTTCAACCATCAGCCCCAAGATCATTCAGATTTATGGTAAGTCTAAATTAGTTTGAAGAGTGTAAACGATCCCGAAACTCTGAACACGGTAATCTACTTCATAGGGACTTATTATAATTGAATCAGTATAATGAAACCGCCAAAAGCCATGAAAAAATAAAATAATAAAGTAAAGTTACTTTTCTTACAATTGAATAAGATATACGCTTTTCGATCAAGCTATTTTTCTTACTACTGACTTCTTCATCACTGTTCAAATAACACAAAATAAATTAAATTCGTGTTTCATGTCTTATAAAACCGTTTATATGCTTAATGGAGAAACTGAGAACCTTCTATTTTCCGCTAAAGTCTGTTGAAATCACCAATATAGCGCCCATTTATATTGAATCACTTCTTTATGTTAATAAAGTAAAGTGTCTGTATGTGGGTACCTCCATAACTCTTGAACGGATTGACCGATTTGCGCGATTCTTTTTTTAATATGACCAGCCACTTCCGGCGCAAAATATAGGCCACATCAAAATTGCGCAACCCCTGCTCAGTAAGGGGTGGTTGTGAGGAGTGGGGGGGGGGATAGAAAAACTGGAAAATCCGTGTGTGGGCTCAAACGAAAGCCCACGACTAGGGGGTTCCAATTCCAGAGAGTGAGTGAAGCGAGCAACATCCCTTACACACGTTAAACCTACCCTTAGGGATCTACCAACTGCGAGCAACATCCCCTACATGTTCCAATCGTAATACACCTGAATGGGGGGTAAAGTACCATCGCACGTACACAGCCACACATTGCGAGCGAAGATGGACATGGAGGCGAGCGACGCGAGCTGGAGCGGCTAGTTGGAAAATATGTGAAACCTTCTTTACATGTTTTTTTCTTATCATCTACCCCGACAAGTGACCTAGAAAATTTCAAATTCGTACCCACTGGTTTCTGGGACATGCTATGTCTACGAAAGTATTTACGTTGGGTATGGTCGCTCTGAATTAGGTTTCTTAGGGCTATTCAAAATGAAACTTCATTGAACCTGATTCAATTTTACATCTGAATTACATTTGACAGTAATGTCGTGTAACCTAAAACCTGAATTTCTAAGAACTCATATTTCTATTCGTTATTTACAGGTACTTCACAAAGATTCTAAGACGTGGCATGATTTGAGTCCGCCAGATATGAGACACACGTCAGAATTCAACAGAACACCGAGCCTCGTCTCATCTCTTTCCAGTTTATACCTCTTGACATGTAATAACATATTTTGTCTCCATATTTTTTATTTTTTTACTGTGCCTATATTTGCAGTATTCGATTCCTACTTATTAATCAACTTTTTTACTATTGTATTTACTACGAATTGAAGGTTATCACTCGGGCATATTACTTGAGAATAGGAACGAGAACGTGAATTCAATAAGGTTATTGACTGAGTCGAACAACTATAAAAGTCAGAGAAACGGAAGTTAAAGATGAACGTTGTTTAATTCCACGAAAATAAAGGTTTACAATGATAGATCGACTTCAACAGTTAGGCCATAATCAGTAACAAACAATAACTTAACATACTTGAAAAGGACACAGCTTATATAGTCACAGGTGAGGGGAGATTGAATCTCGTTAGTCGAGAGAAAGGGAAAGGCATGAGATTCAACCAATTGAGTGTATACAAAGTGAATGGTATTATAGCTAATCGGCTAAAACATAGCAGAAAGTAATGGTTACAGGGAAGATCTCATTGATACCAAATTCCAAAGGTTTTGAGGAAAAAGAGTAGGGACAAAGTCCCCAATTTGGCTAAGGATGATATAACTTTGGAAGAACAACAATGGATAAGTATACCTTATGGGAAAATTTCTGATTAAGAAGATAAAATTCGAAGGGAAATTACATCAAGGGGCTACAAAGTGGGTTTTAGAAATAAAAATATTCTTAAAGCTTCACCTACTAGGGTCCGTTAAAGACAAGATCAGTGTTCAGGATAAAAGTGGGATTTATCAATTAAAATGTTCTAGCAGCCATGAGTATTCTATTCAAACCGGTAGGAAATTCAGGGAAAGAATAGACGAACATGAAAAGGATTTCAGGAAAAATGTTGGTAAATCTGAATTTGCAAATCATTTTGGGGAATCCAATCATTGTTACAATTTTGATTTGACAAATGGACACTTAGTCCAAAGGGATGTATGTTGAATGTACTGGAAAATTTCGCAATTACCAAAAGTGACAGGTCTGGTAAATTTAAATAAGGATATCCCTCAGTATATTTCAACATTGATTGATCCATTTTTGTTAATGTTGAAATTCCTTGTTAAAAACCAGATTGAGTAATTCTTCCCCTCCCCGTCACTTTATCCGATTAGCTTGAATACCCTTCACTTTGTATACACTCAATTGGTTGTACCTCATGCCCTTCCCTTTATCTCGACTAACGGGATACAATCTCCCGTCACCTGTGAAGATATAAAGTGTGCTTTCTAACGTATGTTGAGTTATTGTTTGTTACTGATGATCACCGAACCATGGAAAGCGATATAACATTGTAACTCTTTATTTTCGTGGGATCAAACCACGTTCTTCTTAACCTTCCATTTTTTATTGTAACGAGTTTCCACAATTTCGTCACGAGTGATTTAGCTAGTATAAAAGTCAGTTGTGAATCTAGGCCTGGGACTTCCCATAATGTTGGGGGAAAAAAAATCAGTGTTTATGCATTCTCCTCTCTCTCCACCATTATACTTGGTGATTAAAGAAGTACGTGATAACTCTTTCTGGAGTTTGAGGATTTTTTCGCATCGGTTGGGAATTTTTTCGGGCTTTATTCCAGTAGCACGTGGAATTATTATCGGTTCTAGCAAAAGTAGAGTTCTATGAGTCTTGCCATGAACCACTGCTGTGCACATAATCCTGGTGGTGGTGGTTTGTTGTGTAGCTGGGGGCACTAACAAGTGGCTCCCAATATTACAAACTCTTGTAGTGAGTAAAACTTGATCATCTCAGCTCCCTCCAGTACCTCCTCAGTTACAAGAGTCTGGTGCTTCGTCCTCAACTTTTGGAACCTCTCGCACTCCCGTCTGCTTGCTTATTTTGCCGTTCTATGATTTCCACGAGGTACCATACTTGGAGAAACTCCTCCCTCGTGCCGCGCCATGTTCGCTTCCTTAACCTGTGAGGGGATCCTCTTAACATCCCTGCCGTCCCTCGCTGTGTGAGAAATCCTCCAAGCTCTCCTGCCTCTCAACAACCCACCTCACCAGATCCTGCAGGCAGTCTCATAACCATCAATTTGGCCTCTACTCCTTGTGCCTCAACACTTCAGTCTACATACATCCCTGGGGACATACATACATTTTCACGAAATATAGATATTGGTTCAGATTATGTAAAATCTGGCAACCTGGTAGTTTCAAACTTTTTTTTTCGTATACGATATTATTTACCTTTGACTCATTGCAATACTTGCTTTAACCCTTCTGATCTAGTAAGCAAAGTAAAGAAGCTAAAAATTGTTCTTACTTGGGCACTTTCTACCAACTATTGATGAAGGTTAATAATGTAGTTTCACCTTAAGAAACTCCATAGGAGTTCCATTGAATGATATTAAATAGAATCTTCAACACTACTGTGGCCATAAGTCGTTAGTACTTCAGTTAACTATGGGACACGATTGTGAATAACATTGCTGAACTGTACAGGTTAGGCATTACAATAAACCGTTTCTCATGTGACGTTATGCATCGTCGAAGAAGTCATATAGGAACTAAGTAGTTTTCAAGCCTTTGTACAGCTGATGATGTCCGCAACACCGAGGTAATCGGATGAAAAGCCTCAACCTGGAATGGTCGATTACGAACTTGTGAATGACTTTATCCCCAGTATATTCGTCAATCACTCAGCAGTTGAAACATTGGTTCCTTATGAAATTGTGAAAATAGAAAGTTGATATGTGGTTTACATTGATTTATTGTGGTCTTCAAGCTTATGAACTATCCTATTGTAATGAAGAGTTAATCGGGAAGAATTCACTGATTCAGAGGTATTTTATAGATATTTAGACCAATGTTTTGCGCAGAAGGGTTTTCTAAGAACTGAAATAGTAAACCTTCGTGTAATGATTTTCCCCATTAGTGTTAACCGTGTATAAGATATTTTCATCTTGCTCCGTTTTCTAGGTGGAGAAACGTTTGAAGAAAAACTTATTTGGAGATACGACGTGGGCCTGAGTCTATGGAGCGTTGTAGGTGTTCAACCTCTCGTCGGCTACAATCACATATGTTCCTGTACTGTCTTCAACCACTTAATATTTATAATTTTTAATAACTCCGTCCTATACGGGTGAGTACATTTTTACAATATAGATTATTAGCGAAAATAACACTTCGGAAGTTTTAGACAATTTCATTAATGACCCATGTTATGTTAAGTTTTAATCTTCGAGACAATGAACACAACATGCCTAGTGTCAGGGCCAGCCTAAGGCAAAAATTGCAAGTGTGCAAGACTCACATTTTATGCCCCTACTGGGGGGTGTGCAATACCCCCCAGCCACAGGTAAAAAGGCGGGGTCTGGGGCCCTCCCTCGGAAATGTTTTGAAATTTAAGATCTTAAAACACAATTTTGTGCACTTTCGTGCCTTTTAGAGCATTAAATTTATGTCTCTCAATTTGATTTATTATGATTGACTTGATAGGTTCAATACTCTTTCTTGTGTCACATTACAATGAGTTTTACACTTATACTCGTATTACAAGTACCTACTCTCAGAATAAATAGCTAATACGGTAATCACCGTCCGCCGCCGGACCTAAGATAAATTTCCATATCTCATGGGTAAAAGAAAATAAAACAACAGAACATAGTGAACCAGTAATTGTGACCGTGCAAGGGAAAAGGGAGCTTAACTTGCCAAGGATTTTTTCTCAAGAGAACGAAAAAACGAACATTGAGTCGAAAATGACTTCTTAATTAAATTAGAACATTTGGCATTGCATGTGTGCACTAATCTGTGCTGAAAAATGTACTTAAATTTGATTAAAATGTGCTAAAAAATCTGTGAAAACTGTAGAAAAACTCGGCCTCGCAACCAAGTGACAACAAAACAAGCGGCATTGTTTTCTATATTTTCTATATCCGATTTTTGTCCCATAAACACTAAGCAACGGCTTGGTTGTACGTTAAAATCATAAGAAAAAAAATTCCCGACACATCCGCATAACGTTTTTTGCTAGTTAGTCCAAGGCTAAAGCATGTTCCATGCTAAAAATGACTTTTTTTTTTTTTTTTGGGTCCCAAAACTATCTCTCTTTCCCCAATAATCATCAAAACTTGATTTTTGTACATTTTTCATTGTATTTATAGCATTTTCAAAATGAATTCTTCCTTCATAAAGAGGGATTGATTCTTGAAGGTATTTTAGTAACGGCGGTGTCTGGGGAAAACGGTGACGGTCGGAATGCAGTCTTTATGCAAGTGCGCGAAAATCTTCTCTCCTGTAGGCACCGAATTTGTAATGCATATGCTTTCCCTCATGCCTGGAGCAGCGTCAGAGCAGCCTCTGCATTGAGAGAAAAAATAAAAATGGAGGTTCATTATTTCTATATTTGTTTATTTGATTCATTTTCACGGGCGATGCCTAATTTACAAGAAATTTCAAAAATACACCAATATACAACAAGTATTTATCATTTCAAAAACTGCACAATAACATGATAATAGAGAGTTTTTGTTCTTCCCGTAAGATTTTCTCCCGTTGACGCGTAGAGCAGCGTCTAGAGCAAGCAGCTGGAGATGCTAGCTCTTCACGTGATTTTTACGCGTATTTCTACACGTATACGTGAAAAACCAAACGCTAACGTCACGTTAACGTCTCTATAAGTGTTTCAGAAGCTGTTTCGTATTCTTTTCGTACAACCTATTCTTATTTAAATAATTAATTGCTTTATAATTATTTATAAATACATAAATTATAAATACATTTATTGCTAATGTATGTTAAATGGCTGAATTTTGTAGCGGAGCACTTCACTATAACCTCTCGATTTGTTGACCAACCAACGTGTTGTTGGCAACCACACTGTGGTTACCTTTGCTGGTAACTGCGTAACTGCGGTTACCTTGGTCACACTGTGGTTACCGGCAACTGTTGTTACCTTTGCGTCAGGCTATGATGACTACCCGTTGGCCGAAATTCCAACGAATGCATTTTCCCGTGCACGTGTAGATAGGCCTTTTTCCCGTACACGCGTAGTTCTACACGTTGACGTGAAGATTCGCGCATGCGCAGTTGGTATTTCAGTCTTTCCACATACACGGGTAGAAAATTACGGGAAAAACAAAAACTCTCTAGTATATAAATAATTTTAACAGAATATAGGCACAATGGTAACAATCACTTCACATACAATTAAAAGCTACAAGATAACAATAAATGTGGGCAAATATAGGTAAAATGAAAATATATTAAGATACTAATAACAAGGACGGTTAAATTAGGGAACTTGAAAATTCTTAAGTGCATTGCGGCGAAAAGAGGAGAGAGAGAGAAAAGCAGGAGTTGCAAACGTCCACATCCACCGTGTTCAACTCTCTCTGCATCTGTAGCAGTGGGGAATGGTACAAGAAATTTGTCACTGCTGAACGAGGGTAGAAAGTACGGCACTTCTGGGCGTGATAGGAAGGAACTGGAAAGCTGAGCAAGTAACTCTGGAGCGTCAAACATGTTGTTTACCAGCTTATACAAAAAAATCGCAGCCAAGAGTCTCCTCCTATCCTCAAGTGCGGACAGTCCGCACTCGCCCAGAGTAACGACCGCATCAAACTCCGACCATGGGACGCCAGATTTAAAGGCATAAAAATGCAGAAATCGGTGCTGAACCCTCTCGATGGCCTGCTTCCCGTTGGTGTAATATGGGGGGAGGGGGGGGGGGGGGGGTTGGTGTATTGTATAGCTATTTCACGTAGAACACCTGTCTATGTTATTTTTTTTTAAATTAAGGTTTACTTAAACCGCAGCTCAACCAGTGGCATTGAACACGGTGTCTTAAGGGACGCTGGAAGAGGCACGATTCTAAGGGGAGCCATGTTGCCATCCTTGACCAACAAGGAGCGTCATCATGGACTCCACTGGAAACTCGGAGGGGAAAAAAATGAGGGGTACAGTGATCACTGAGGGGTGGCCACTGTATAGCCCCCAAAGTGGATTTTAAAAAAATTCCAAAAATAAAATAATACAACAACTAAGACTAGATGTAAGATCGGGAAGTAACTATATACATGCTATTATATACAATAAGCGAAGTGAAATAAAACTACGACTAGATGTACATAAATATCACATAAATATCACAGTTCGTAGTAAAGCTCAGTGGTTCTCAGGTACAATAACAAGGATTGGACCTTGTCTGGTCCGGATAAAACGTCAACCCACAGAGGGGGCTGATGCTGGACTCGGAGGTCCACAAGGGCTGGGTAATCCTCCAGGAAGTGGCGGATGGACAGATCACCCACACACCTCCCACACACAACATCCCGAGCTTCTGCACTAAGCAGGTGTCTGTGAGTAAGACGGGTATGGCCAGTGGCTACCCGGTTGACCACTATTCGATCCCGCCTTGGAAGTAGGGTTAAGAAAGGGTCCACCGGGCTCAAGTCGTGGAGGACACCATGCACACCAGTGACCTCACCCTGCCATTGCTCATGCCAGATGGAATTGGCTTTATGTTGCATGTAGTAGATTTGATCCTCAATGCCTATGGGCAACATTTCGATGGAGTTATCACCAATGACTCTCCTTGCAAGGGCATCTGCACACTCATTGCCATGAATACCCATATGGCTCGGCACCCACATAAAAGTTATGGTTGAACCCAATGTGGTGGCTTGGTGTAGCGCATTGGTGTAGACGCCTACTGAAGAGAAATAAATAAAATTAATAACGCACCTTGCAGACACAGCTGCTCCATGCAAGACCCCACCTTTAGAAGTCGCCAAAGTCTGTATGACCTCTGATAATATGGTCACCGAACCTTGCCTACCTCTATGCGTTACTGAAAGTAAAATGGTTCTTTTGTCACCGAACTTAAATTACTATCTTATCTAGGTCTACCATGATAGTCTCCGGCGCCAGGCTGAACTTATCTATACTTCCTACCTCACGCAATCTCCATTGTCTAACAAATATGAATTCACTAGTTGGTCAGTTTGAATATACAATCTCATTTTCAAGTATCTCAAAGTTAAATTCAAAACATGTTTCAGTTGTACATCTAGTTGAATCATCTTCAATATCTGTTTTAATGTTTTCCAGTTACAATACCATCACACAGCAGTGGCGAAAGAAAGGTGACCGCCAACCAGAGGATTTGCATGGAGTTTCCACACTCTACAACACCTTCGTCTCAACCAAACTAGGCAGTGAAATCGTCATCGCGGATGAATCCAACACCAACTCAATGTACCTGTTCAGTTTAACGGGGCGAAGGTCAAGTTGGTTGAACAAGAGGCGAATGTACAGCGGCCTCGCCCACTTCAACTTGAGCCTCTTCGAATCTCCCTGTATTTGAGCCACTTGCTGTGTGACAGCATCTTAGTCATCCCCCGGTGATAAGTCCTCTGTGAAATTTTATAGTAAATACATAATGTTCCTTACGTTAATGAAAAAGTTTATTTTATTCAGAATTTACTGTCATAGCTGCATCTCCAGCGTACATTCATTACTATCACATTAATAATTGATGAACCGTTTGTGATGTATTCCACGTGGTAGCAGTGCTGCTGGTCTGCATTCTTTCTGTACAACAGTTGCAGTCGTTTTGTAAACAACCTTGCATTCTTTCAGTTTTTCGTTTATCAATTACTACTGGTAGTCGTTTATCACTTGACTACTGATATGGTTATATTGCCATTTCGCTGATTCATAAAAAATATGATCAAGTACTTCCTTTGGCAAGGGGGACGTCGTGTGTTTATTAAGATTTTTGACTCCAGAAGTCTTTCACTACTAAAGGTAAAAAGGTAAAATAATCTACTTCAAGACTGGAAAGTTGTTGTCAAATGCCGAATATTTTCAATATTGAGAGGCCAGATTTATTGTAAATTCGAGATACCTATTGTAAATGTTGGCTTTTAGAATTAAATTCAATATTTCTGGGGCGACGAGCTAAAAAGCTTAAGAAGGCCTTCCTTTAAAAATACTATTCATTGTGAAAAAGTGTGACATGCAGTGTGTGCAAAACCTATCAGCCAAACTCAGGCTTGGATTCTTCATTTAGTTTGAAACAAAAAGTTCCTCCTGAAGATTGTTCTTTCGAGTACTTCAATTTCTAAGTTTTCGAGATGGATAAATCTTAGCTCTTAGGGGAATTCCAAATTTTCGTCCCGACAGAAAAAATGTGACGCTTTTCTGTAATTTCAGCATGTAACATGTTTTTGTTATCGTAACCCGGCCAAAAATGAGGTAAAATACCATCACGTGACATTTAGTGCGTTGCTCTCCTATTTTCTGATGATTATCGCTTACAACCAAATCGTTGCTACGTAACTGTATCTTAGACATTTATCATCGTACAAAAATCGTTCGCCAGTTGGAAAGCTCTCGATTTACCTAACCGTATTGTTAACCACTGCGCAGTGCGTGGCCAACAATCTGAGGTATGAGCGTGTTTAACTGAATAATTGTTTACATACAGGTGATCCTTGTCAGTTATTTTTGTAGACATGATTGCGATCACTATTGGACTGGAAAGAAACTTGGAAACTGAAATTTGATAGGAAGACTCTCTGGGAGAGAGACGATTGAAATGATGGGCTCTTTCCTAATCAGCTGAGTGACTTAAATTCTCTCCTGTTCTTCCAAGGAACATGTTCGATCTTCTCTCAAGATTTAGTGCTTTTAGCGAATTTTCGTAGTAAATGAAGCTATAGCAATGGCTCCACAATTTTTAAAATCAACATTTTCGAAAAATTTCATCATTGAAATCTGTTTTGAGACATTTTGAAACGAATCCTAGAGCTTAAAGGTTATGTGTGTGTGTGTGTGTGTGTGTGGGTGTGTGTGTGTGTGTGTGTCACTCCAGACGATAACTCTCCTTAGAATTAAGATAAAAATTCCGTTCTTGTGCCAAAAAATCAAGCTTTCAGAACGAAAGGATAATTTCGTTGGCCAGCACTTTTTGAGCCCATTAAATTGGCCAACATTCGAAGAATGTGTTAATAAAACCACTAAAAATGACTGAAAACGTCTATAAATCGTTAAATTTATATTTTTCTAAGAATTTTAGTCGAAAGATGTTTATCAACGATGAATTAAAACATTAAAAAATTTATTCACAAAATTATGGTGAAAAATGTACTTGAATTGCTAAATATCCAAAATCTGTTTTGAATCGTAGAATATGATTTAGAACGAGTTTATTTGCCATAAAATTGGCGGTTAACAATTTCTTTGTACTCGAATTGCTCAAATTTCTAAACAATTTAACATAATATAACAAGATAATTTACGAAAATTCGCTCATACGATCATGCTGCATGACTGGAACTTTTTCTAATGCCTTTCCCAGTCGTAAGGCGTACAACCAATCGTTTCTCGGGAGTTGTAACTTGCTAATTTTCCAAACCACAAAAATCGTTCACCACTTGTTGGAAAGCTATAAATAATTGCACGTCACAGCTAAGGCTGCTAACATCCCCCTCCTTCAACTTTCTCTTAGAACTACTCGTACCTATACAAAGTAAGTTGGTTGGCGTTTTATGTTTGATTAGTGTTGATTACCTCTCCTGTTGACCGAAGGAAGTTAAACTATGATAGAGAGACATCAGGAGACGTATGAAACGATGAGCTCCATCCTATCAGCTGAATGAGCCAAATTACCTCCTTTCACCCTAGAAAGTTGAAATTTAATAGGGATATCTAGAGACGAATGAAATGACGGACTCCGTCCTGATCAGCTGAATGAGATAAACTCTGCCCTGCACACTTCAGAAAGTTTAAATTCAATAAGGTGCCTCACAGGGACGAATGAAATGATGGACCCTTTCCTGATCAAGTGAATGAGCTAAATTATCTCTTGTTCACCCTAGAAAGTTGAAATTAATAGGGAGTCTCTCTGAACTGTCAAAAGACAAATAAAATCACTTTTTTTGGGTGTTGTCGACTTTGTCTTAGTAAAATTAAAGTAAATCTCTATGTGTCCACTGTAAAATGAATACTGAGGTTACTGTTGGTAAGAGTGTAAAATTTCCAATAAGATAGGTAGGTTCGTTCTTGACCAATTCTAGAAATTTAATTTTCAAAACTGCAAAATATTATGTCATTTTTTATTTTATTGAAAAACTTTTAAAGCTTTCTTACTATTAGTAAACCGCTATCTCTCACGTGACACAAGAGCTTAAAAATTATCCTTTTCATAGGTTTTCCAACGCTATAATAAATTTCAAATGTTCGATAGGATTTGAGGCAGATAATGTTAATTGAATGCGAAAAAACGTGCAATGTCAGCAAGATTCTCATGTTTTTTTTTTCACATTATTTATATATATGTTGCCAAAATGAAGGGGAAACACTGCAAATTATTGCACGAAGGTTCATTATTTTTGTATTACATAACTCTTCTACGCAGAACACTATCTTGTAGATATATAATCATTCAATGAAATCCATTGTACAATATCCAAGTGCAACTGTGTAGGTATCTAAACGCCCACCGAGGAGATATTAATAAAATAAAATAAAATACCTGCATTTTACTGGTCCTTATGTATTTAACAAGAGCTGAACTGCCAACTGAAAATTAATGAGGTAAAATGAATCACCTACCTACGCTTCACAAGTCCATCTTTAGGAGATAAAAGTCGTGATAAACTCGATTTCTGAAGTGAGAATTCCATTGGAATTGGATCTAGTCAGTTATAGTCAGCTAACTTTGGAGAGGCTATCCCATTAATGACCTTTTCTGATACCGTACTGCCAGCTAGCCCCCCCCCCCCCCCCCCCCCCCGCCATGTCCATCTAATCTGAATTTCCACTAAGGGATTGACTACTTGATGTTATGAACTTTTGAGATGCGACCACTGATCTGTTTAACTAGTTCAAGCTCGTCTACAACCACTCTTAGGCCATTATCTAGAAACAGAGGTAATGCTAGTGGCAGCAGCCCCTGGAAGTTTACTCGAGGCAGAGGGTATCTGCGAAGCATTATTTGTGAGAAGTGAAATAATCAGATGTGTTCTCCAAATTAACCTACAAATTTGAGCGTGACCGGACTAGAGCGTGAGAGAATAATGTTTGGTGGAATTGCGCGTGCGCAGGGGAACGGTAAATCTGATAGGGACTCTCTACAGCCAAAACCACACATTCCATGAAAATTTCATCAGAATCTGATGAAAATTGGACATTAAGCTTGTTACAAGACACGACACGTACACAGACAGACACGGAACGAAAGTTGTTCAGAATGGTCTAAATTGTAAAAAGAGAGTGGACATTTTGATTTTGGAGACAAAAAATGTATCATCTCCAGAAAGTGAAAGCAATGCTTCCGCTGACTATAGGTAGACACGGAAAAAAACTTGAAAGTGAAAATACTCTAAAACAAAGCATTTAAAGGAAAATCTCTAGGAGGAACTTTTTATTGCAAATTAGTTGCTGATTGGTCTCAGGGGGCACCCTATGTAGTATGTATGTGTTCCGTCAGGTGTTTTGATGAGAACACTATGAACTCTAGTGATTATCAGAATAGTATTTGGAAAATATAATGATATTTATATTTTATTTTTGTATGAAAGTGTGCTGGAGTGTTACTTGTGTTAGGAGTTTATGATAATTGCTAATTTTCCCTAGATGATTGGAAAAATTAACTGTATCGTTTTCGTGTTCTTTAAATTTCGGTCCCCTTCATTAACTCGTCTGTTTCTTCTTTGCGCATGTTTCAACGATTTTATTTTATTTTTTAAATAATAAAAATAAAATACAACTAGAGGTTTCAGGATCCCCACTGTATATCAGTACCTACCTCTAATTTAGGTAGATACCTATTTGATTTAAATGAAATTGTTTGGGTTGTGGCGAGGAATCCTTGACACTCTCCCACTAAACACTAGTCTTTCTCAACTTTTTAAATTCTTTTTTATTCAATTTTGACCCATGGAATGCATTCCTATACAGACATCCAGCTTCTGTAGTACAAAACCCCAGACAAGTGTGCCCTACTCAAAAAATCTCCGGTAACTCTACAATGGAAGAACTAATAAGGTATCCGACAGACAAAGATGTGTTACGTTCAGAGAAAATCCCTGCAGTCGAGGAAGTTTGATCAAATTGGCCTCAGTAGCTGAGTGGGTTAAGGCGGACGTCTGTCTTTGGGTATTTCCGAAGGAATAGTATGAGTTCGAATTCCGTCAAGCAATGTATAATTTTTGGGCTGTAACGTTTGACCCAAGACTATAGGACTCAAACTTTAATAGGTACTTGATATCCCTCGAGAAAGACTGTTGAATCACATTCAACTGTAGCATCTTTACTTCTTCACTCAATGAGTCAAAACACTCTCTAAGATTGACTTCGCTTGACTGTGATTTCTTCCAGCGAGCAAGCCCTGAGCCCACAGCATCACCCCGTCTTTATTCATACCCCTATTCAGCCGATTTTTGCTTTGGGGGGGATGTTATTCAGGGAAAAATTCTGCAGCTGAAGAGGTTTGATGAAATCGGTTTTAGTAGCCAAGTGAACAAAAGCAGCAGTCTCTCTTTGGGTTTCTGCTAGAGAAAGTCATGGATTCTAATTCTGTTTAGGTATTTATCTATATTTTTTGAGCTGTAAGAGATGCGTTGTAATAGTACCTTTATGGTGAACCAGGAATGAGGTCCCTCACATCATCAAGTACAACTAGTTGAGTCTTTGCTCACGATTGGACCAATTTATGGAAAAAGCGTTTGAGCGTAATTAACGGAAGAACAAATAAAATTACGGAACAGTGTTATTTCTTGTCTTCCACACCCCAAACAATTTTATATTCTCCTCCTAAGCAGCCAGTAGGATCGTAGCTATTCATACATTTCGGTGATTCGACGTCGAAACTCACTTTTGAAGGCTTCAGTCTGTCGTAAATCAAGTCGTCGCATCGATACTTGTTTTGACGTCAAAACTACTGGCCCATGAATACCCTCATAAAGTAATTGATTAATGGTCCTTGCACTCAAGTTACATTGGAGAATTTGATCTTAATATCATCCAATTTCCTAATTCTCTCCAGCTTCGCATAGATACAAATGGATTTGTTGAAGTGATGACATTAGCTATATTATTTCTCGATGTATACTGATAATAATAACAATAATTAAAAACCGTATTATTGTTGTTTAATGTTGTATATTACAATAAGTTGAACATATATAACCCTGGAGAGTTTGAATTTTGATCCATGAAGGATATCATCTTTTTGAACGTGGCAACGATTTCATTATTTAACTGAAATTCAAATTGATTTCCATTTCCATTTCACCTTTATTGTAGTTAAGAAGGTAGTGTGCAAATTGCGGACGTGCGGTTTGCAGTCAGCTCGGGATGGAGAGGGAAAATGTGGAATCCATTGTGCTGGTTGTGGACAAAGTTTTCCTACACACTTCCTTCAGGCTTAGGGCTGATTTTATTATTTATCGCAACGATTTTATTATTTTAGGCAACGATTTTATTATTTAACTGAAATTAAAATTAGATTTCCATTTCACCTTTATTTTAGTTAAGAAGGTAGTGTGCACATTGCGGATGTGCAGTTTGCAGTCGGCTCGGGATGGAGAGGGGAAATTGTGGAATCCGTCGTGCTGGTTGTGGACAAAGTTTTCCTTCACACTTCCTTCAGGCTTAGGACTGGCTGCTAAGTCGAAAACTAGAAGCAGGCGTTTTTCAATATTTGTCAGCTCTAGTGGTACTTGCGCTCTGTCAGAAATGTAATTAAAAATTGGTTACGTCAGCCAAGGTTTTGAACGTGTGCCAACACTTTTAGGGAGCAGTAGAAGTCCTAGGTTGTAGCAAATTCTCAAGAAGCCTCTTCATTAGTCGCATCCAAATTGATATACGATTTTTTCATTTTATTGCCCGATTCACCGATATCGAACATTCGCAGTTTGAAACCAGCCTCAGTTACCCCCCTTTTCAGATTAGAGGTGGGTAAAAGGACGTTAGATTACTTAACCTTTTAGCTGCTGCGCCCGGCTGAGCCAGCTGGCCCCGGCTATCTGCATGCTCCTAATTCAGGTTCTCTGTGCTAAACATTTTTTTTAATGAGCAACATGCAATTTGGTCAATCTGGATGATTGATCATTGATGTTGCTGGCCAGAACCCCACTTCTATTGTCCATGAAATTGTGAAAAAAAATATTTGGTTCGGAATTATCCCATGTATAGTCCCTTACTTGTTCGGCTTTTGGTTCCTCTTCGTCATCAGAATTGCTGCAGGAATCATTGGGACGTCGGCAAACAGGTAACTCTTCAGGGAACATCGAAGGGGAACCATTCGCAGTTGAACCATTGGAAAGCAAATCACGAAATAATTCATCTTCGTCATCCTATTTTCGAGAATATTCAATAGTTCTTGTTCAGTATATCACAGCGCAACATCGTGAGTTCACTGTGAATTTACTGTGTTTTTTGTGAATGCCAGGGAAATCAAAAGAAACCAAACTGTTATCAAGCAGATAAGATGGCAAAAATCGTCCGTAAATATCGTTGGATCCAAGCAGTGCTGCTTACTGTAGGGGTTATAAACGCAACCGGTAAGTCGAGGGAGCGAGCACGAATATATTCGTGCATAGTACACACCAAAGCAGTCTCGAGTATCGCGAGTATTCTCAGGAATATCATGGCATGTAAGACACTTCCGCCCCGAATATATTCGGGCGTAGCATTGAAAAGGTTAATACCTATGATGGAATTCGCTTCCTATTCCAACCCTCAACTGCATTGCTGGTGAAATGTCTGTCACCATGTACATTCCTGAGTTTTGTGGCCCCTTGTTGTTTTCCAACCATTGTTTTTCAAAGTAGTCCAAAAATGTCTTCTTTTTTTTTTTGGTGACTGGCGCTTCGTTCGTGATTTAAAACCAACCAAGCTGAACAAAATCTGGTGAAAGAAGGAGACTATTGTGTTCAAGGAAAATAACTGACAGTTGAAGAGGCTTGATTACATTGGCCTCATAGCTCAACCCGTTCGAGTGTTGCAACTAAAGGGAAATTTCCTCTTCATAGTAAGTATACGAGTTTGTACTCCGTCCGAGGTATCAAATAGTTTTGGGCCTTAAGAATTGGTGTAGTCAGTAAAGATACGAAACAATAATTGAATAAATCCCTCTCGAGCCAATAGACTGTAAACATTACACCCCCCCCCCCCCCCCCCCCTTTCACTTTCTCACTCACTTGAGTCAAAACACACCTTGCTCGGCTGCTGAACTTCTTCCAGCTAGCGACTGCTGATCCAGAGGCCTGCAGTTTCATTTAGTCATTTCCTCCAATCCCAAACCGTCCGTGATGGCTGTTATTTGACTCTGGGGAAATGTTATGTTCAAGGAAAATGATGGATAGTTCAAGAGGCTTGATTACATTGATCTCATAGCTCAACCCCTTCGAGTGTTGCAACTAGAGGGAAATAGAGAGAAATTTCCCTGTAGTAGTAAGGACACAAATTCGAACTCCTGTCGAGGTATCACATAGTTTTTGAGCCGTAACAAGACTAAGGCACGCACATTTGGCAAGCTAGTCTCGCTCGTCTCTTGGTTTTTACTCCATTCAATTTGCTGGCTTTTCCGCCTCGAACACTGATCGAAGTAGTAGTAGCAGCCTGAGACGAATACCTGAGGTAAAATTTTGTTAATACCATTCTGCACCCTACCTCAAAATCACATACAGACGGATTCCACTTTGAAGCCTCAAGCACACAAAGTATCACAAATTAAAGTGAACAAGCGTTCATAAGTTGTCTGTTATTTGTCAGGTAATTAGGCTAAAAGGGCCAGACCACTACGTTTCAACGTGCGGCGATCCATGTCAACATGTACAGTGTAAAGTTGATTGAATTGCTTGGGGAAACTGAAAAATATTGTCAAATTCGGCGTGGTTTTCAAGCTTATGGTATGGACACTTTTTCTTCGATAGTCTGACATCTTTGCATTTTGGTCTGCAGACAGCATGTGTTGAACACATGGCTAGGGTCTTTCCGCAAACCACACGATTTTGTTGACTGACACCCCTTCAATCTCCATTCCGTGTCCACAACTCGCACGGCTCCATTAAGAAATTCATTATAAAACAATTATTCTAGATAGCTAGAATAATTATTCTATTTGATTCAGTTATTCTATGTAAGTTCTTTTCAAGTCCCAGCAGTGTACACTACAGAGATCGAACTAGGTAATGCAATGTCTTTTGCAGAAAGCGAGTTAATTATAACTTTTGTTATCCATGGGTGGAATAGTTAAGCGTAGGTACTACATAGATAGTGTTTAATTTCATCTCATTAATTTTCTACTCGTAGGTGCCTACTATATACTTTGATAATAATCTTCTATAGACCCGTGATCTGTGCAAAAGAGCTGTCTGACATAGAAATAATAAACTTTTGTGTAACAGTTTCTAGCATTTTTACATAAAAACAACCCATCCTTTATTCGAAAAATTTAAGTTTCTCAGTTCTGTGCCACAAAAATCGTTTACCTCTCCATCAATGTCAATTATCCCTACATAGAATTCAAAGAAATTATCAGGGATTATGTGGGTTTGGCGTTAGGTGAGTCCATATGAACTCTGATGGATTAATCAGAGTATCTTCTGATGTGCAAGTGCAAAAGTAAAATTCTTGTAAACTTCGTAACCGTTTTACATTTGAAATACCTGCTGAGAACTAGGTATCATTTTGGTTTGGATTAAATTGTCAGAGACATGTGGGTTCAGGAGCATAGGGGTTTAGGGACATCACAGGTACCACTGGTAGGTACCCCTGACGAAAAGAAGAAGAAAAAGGTTCCAAGGTAGGTAAACAACTAAAAGAATACGAATCCAAAAACTTGAATTCAGGCGGATTTTGATGGATTCGATTATGTAGGTTTATCGATTGTTTGTGGTAGATTCGAATTAAGCTGGTTTCACATGGAGCTGAACGAGTGTGGAAAGACGGAAGAACAGAAAAACCAGTGGAGGGGCAGCGGAGTCGGAAAGATTGTTCACATGAAGCTGTCTCCTTGGTGAACGGAATCATAACCTTCCTACTGAAAAAGCCTCTCTGATCTGAAACCTCTACTTGTGGTTATCAACATTCCTGTCCAATGAGCTTGTGCAGAGCTCGACAGAACGTGGAAACTGTATAATAATTTCTACCACCATCCGCTACCCCCCCCCCCCCCCCCCCATTCTGACAACATAGCAGCCACCTTCCTCAACTGTTGTCCCAACAGCTAATCAGTTCCGTCCACTCCATGTGAAATCAGCTTTAGAGATCGATGAATACTTTGTCTGAATCGATACTATGAATTGATCGATAGATGATCATGCACAAGTGATTAAAGGTCATGGGCCGGATGGTTATGTCAGTGTGTTACCTCATCACTACTAGATGTGTGTGTGGGTTTTTTTTTTTTTCTAAGTTTTTTCTGCCACAGTAACCCTGTGGCAGAGGAGTATATTTTCTGCCTGCTCCCACTTTGATTACAGGCAGTTGCATACGTTATATATCACATTAGAATTAAAGTCTTCCGATTAATTTCATATTCCATAGTTTTATAGATAGATCACACTTCATATCAGTAATTTATACTACTTGTATACTTAGCACTGGGATGAATATTGTTAGTTGAGTTCAGAATGTATTGTAGTTCATTGAATTCAAAAACACGATCAAGTGGCCCTGTAGACGACACTTGCACTCTAGTTGAACACGCTGTTGGTTAAAAATGCTACAAACAAAAGGTATGTGCCTCCAGTCCTGAATAGCGTTAGAGCAAGAACATAGAGGGTTGTCCGGAAGACCAAACCGATGCCGAGGTGGTCGACACCAAGATGTCTCCTAGGTCTTTGATGAAAGACCTCAAGGAGAATGTTGATATGAGTAAAATTGGGGTGGGAATGGCTCTATGCAAGCCAGCTGGTGAAAAGCGCATGGTTCTCAAGGCCAGAAGTGATGCTGACACAGATAAGTTGGTTGAAGAGTTAAGGACTATGAGGTACTTGGTACAGGTTGCTGATATACCCAAGCAGCCTATGTTGGTGAAGGTCAGCAGGGTTGACTGCGGCTACAAGAAAGAGCAGTTGGCCCTGGTGACCTATAAACAAAACTTCTGGATTGTGGAGGCTATTGCGGGGATGACCATTGAGAATTGGGTCAAGGAGTTTCGCCCCTCATTCCAAAGAGGGAACAAGGCTAAGTGGGCTGAGGACACAATGTGGGTATGTGAAGTGTCTTCTTGTGTGAGGGATGCCCTCAAGGGTAAGACAATACATATCGGATTCACAAGTTGTAAGGTAGTGGATTATATAGACGTGACCAGGCGCTATAAGTGCCAAACGTCAGGCCAAGTGTAGCTCGGCTGTTGCTTGTGCATGACACTAGGCAATGCACGGCAAAGGATGTGCCTAGGAGGTGTGCCAATTGTAAGATGGCAGGGAAGAATGACAGGCACAATGTTGACAGCCCTGACTGTCCGGCCTATCAGTAGCATGGAAAAGGTATGTCAGGGGTGTTAAGCCCCAGTATTTGGGGATCCCCTGCACAGAGGGATGTGTGTACTCCAGCTGAATGCTGACAGATCAAGGTCTGTCTCGGACAAGCTGAGGTGCCGTGCGTCAAATGGAATTTGCGATGTGGTGCTCCTGCAGGAGCCGTATGCTGTGGGTGATGCTGTGGCTGGTCTGGGATCAGTCAGGGTATTCACAGGGCTAGGAGAAGGTCCTCCTATGGCTGCAATTTTTATTGCCAAAAAGGGAGTAGATGTTTTGTTGCACAGCAATCTGAGCAACAGACATGTGGTTGTGGCCTGTGTTGCAGAGGGGAGTCAAGGCGGTCGACTTCTCTATTTGATAACAGCGTACTTTCAGTACTCTGATGACATAGAGCCTTACTTGCATCAGCTGGACTGTGTATTTAGGGGTCTTTGAGGCGGAGGGTCAGGTTGACATGCTAATATGTATTGACTCCAACGCCAGGTTCAGATTGTGGCGTAGCCACCTTTTGGACATGGCAGGACTTGAAGGGACCAATCGTTGTCCATGGATAAGGTGCTAGAAGGTGGCTGAGTTGATGTTTGAATGGGACCTTAGGGTACTGAATAGACCTGGCCAGGCTCCCACATTCACTGGTGCATCTGGTGGTGCCTCAAACATTGACGTCTCTCTTGCATCCATACGTGTCCCGGAGAGTGTAAGTGAATGGAGAGTTGATCCTATGCTCACCACAAGTCAGCATGCTGCTATCCTCTTTGAGGTGGGCATTGGGCTTGCTGTGCGTGCTGTGAAGGGTGGTGGTAGGTTCAATTGCTCTCAAGCTATGTAACTGGGAGTGTTTCAGTGAGGAGGTGTATCAGGGCCTGCCACTACCTGGGGATCACAGACCGGCTTGGGGTAGAAAGGGCAGTCACTGTGGTTGAAAGGTGCTAGTGCGGGCAGCCTCTTTGTTCATACCTGTGGCAAGGGGGGTGCCTGTCACTGTTCGCTGGTGGTGCCCACAATTGGAGGGGTTGAAGCAACGTGTCCTGGCCTTGAGAAATAGGATACGCCGAAGAGGAATTCGGGCCACGGCCCAGGAACGGGAGGTATTGGGGGCTAGTAGATCAGAATAAGTCTGGTGGAGATTTTTCGAAGTAGAGGGGCGAGGGAGGCCATGGGGTAGACCGTATTGTGTGGTGACTGGGAACTCTGCAGCCTACTCCCTGGCCTCTGAGGGGGAGGCAGCCATTAGACTGGAACTCTGTGGCAATGGACCTTTTAACTGCTCTGTTTCCGGACGACTCTCACAAAGAAACAGTTGAACAGTTGTCAGTGCGGGAGTTAGCTGAACGTCGTTTAGATTTAAGTAGTGATAGTGGTAGGTTAAGTTACTTATAGTGATTTTGTGATACAAGACACAGTGTTTAGCTTTAAGAATGGAAAGGCGCCTGGTCATGATAGGATTTAGGTGGAGATGCTGAAGAGGGCATGGCCATTGGTCTACCCTTGGTACTGCTCCATATTTTGGTCCTGTTGGACTTGGGGGTCTTTCCAGTGAGTTGGAAAATTGGGAAAGTGTGTGTTCTCCTCAAGGGAGTTGATCGAGATCCAGCTGATCCTAAGTCTTTGAGGCCCCTGTGTCTACTTAGTGTGCCAGGTAAGGTACTTGAGAAGCTTGTTATCCGTGAGCTTGAACCTGTACTAGAGCAATGCTCTCGGCATCAGTATGGGTTTGTAGCAGGACGATCCAGGGTGGACGCCTTAGATAGAGTGCAGGAGTTGGTGGGCATGTCTCAACACAAGTATGTATTGGGTGTGTTTGTCAACATACGAGGGGCATTTGACAATGTTTGGTGGCCTGCTGTGTTGAAGGAGTTGTTGTTGAGGGGTTTCTCTGCTTGTGCCTATAATATCTTGTGTTATTTCACGGATAGATGGGTTGAATACAATTGAGGGTAGCAGGTGTGCTAGTAAGGAGTTGTCCAAGGGTTGTCCGCAGGGTTCTGTTCTTGGTCCGAGACTCTGGAATGTCCTGTTTGATGGGATACTTGGGGCCTTGGATTGGCTGGGTGTCAAGGCTGTTGCATATGCGGATGATCTTGAGATCTTAGTTGGGGAAATAGTATGCGGGCTCGGAGGTGGAGGCTGAGCGGCTAATGAGCACTCTGGTCACAGAGTGTGAGGCCGTTAAGCTGACCATGGTGGGTGATAAGACAGTTAAATGTTGCTGAAGGGTACCTTAAGTTCTGAGAGACCTCCCATGGTCAGGGTGGGTGGTGATAGATTGAAGTTGTGTCAGAGGTCAAATACCTGGGTATAACTCTTGGGGAAAGGCTGTCTCTTTCTCTGCAGGTTACTTCGGTGTGTGACAAGGCCTTGGCTTCTTTTATGAAAGTGTCCCAACTGGCCGGTTCTGAGTGGGGATTGGGACACAGGGAGCTTCAACAGTTTTGTTTTGAAAAAGTATAATATTGTAGCAATACAAAGTTTCAATTCGACTAAATGTTAAAATAATCGTGCCTGCCAGTGCAATAATTGATTGTACATTGCTGTCAACGATACCAATCTAACGTGAACCAGTTTTTATTTGGACTAGGAGCCTAACATTTGTAATTGATCAGTGTCAGAAAACTAAAGAACTTCATTTGTTTAGGCTTTGAGAATAACTATTAACCTGAAAAATAGTAAAGAAAAGATGATTAAAAATTCCTCAGGTGTCTGTACTGCAGTGTAGGTAAATGGCCATTGCTCAGGTAGCTTCATCAGCGTTTTATTATAAGTTCGTAGTACTATGCTTAACTGAGGAAGCTTTACTTGTTATATTGAATGAATAAAAGGAGAGATTTGATAGTTTGTCAAAATAAACAAGGCAGGTTGTTGCTACACCAAGAAACGAAACTACTTAGGTAGGTATGTATGTCCTACCAGATTTGCTGTTGCTTTTAAACTGTCTAAACAAAATAGGTGGGTCGTTGCTTGGCCGACGAATACAACCGCTGGATTAGCAAGGTTGTCAAATATCGAATCAGGGAATATGCAACATGAATTAAAAACCAGCTGCAAGAAAAAAACCTTGAAATGAATTCTTCTGAAGACGGCATTGGCAGTGCAGTTATTGCACGAGTTTTGCAGTTATGCAAATTTTAGGGACAAAAAAGGTAATTAGGTAGGTACCTACTTCGTTTTTATCAATGAAATACATAAACAAGTAATAATATACGGAAAGTATGTGGGTATACCTTCCCTCTAGGTACCTGCTTAAATTTCCACATGTGATACTTACTATTCCCGCCTAACAGAGCTCTCATAACACATCCTTTCACAAGACCACTTTCACATTACTCTACTCTAAAGATTTATTGCGCGAGTTTTGCAGTTACGCAAATTTTATGGACAAAAAAGGTAATTAGGTACCTTTTCGTTTTGATCTATGAAGTACCTACATGAACAAGTAATTTACGGAAAGTATGAAGGTATACCTTACAATTGATTTACTAAAGAACAGTTCTAAAACTAGATAGGTAATCCACAACATCTTCGCTGCTGATGTCTGGATCATCTAGAACACTTGTATGTCAACTCCCCAACACATATTTCATACTACCCCACAGATCTTGTGTTCGTAGCATTTGAGGTCGTAGGTTTTCATACAATTTATCACCTTGCATATTACAAATACTTGATGAAAATATTGACTAGGAACTAGGTAAGACTATGTATGCAGTTGTCCAGCTGTGGGCTACAAATGGCGCATTTTCGCATAGTTTACTCGTCACCATGACAACAAAGTGAAATAACTTCGCCTTGCCTCGATGTAAGGATGAGCTCGTGTCCAAGTCTCGAGAATATCACCCATAGGACGAGGAAACACCAAAATCTCAGGGTAAATTCACTACCTCATCTTGTAAATCTTATGACCAGCGATGGAGGAAGCGAGCAGTGGAGATAAACTACCTACCTTACAGAACACCTGGAGAAGTTATCCACGGCAAAATCATGGCTGTCTATTTTGAGTTAAAGGCTTACAGAACACCTGAAGAAGATCTCCAACGCAATAATGGCGTACCTATCTCTACTATGGAAAAGTTTTCCCATCAAAATAAAGTTACAGAATCTCCCCACCACCAGGGTCAAACATGACAACAGCGGCAACTATGGTTCGACGACTCAACTACCACTAATAGCTCTCCATATTATTTATACCAAAGAGAATGAATACCCTTGCTATTGTTCTAACCAGATTTCCATGATCCATCTACAACCATTTCTCTCTTTATTTTTGTGTGGCAATGTTGACAATCCAGCGATATTTTTTATTTCTACACATGGCAACACTGTTTAACGTTGGAGTTGTTTTCTTTTCCGCATTCACAAAACGGAGCAAAAAAACTGTCAAATTCACAAAAGTTCTACCGAAATTGCTAACCACTTGCCACTTCAAATTCTTGTGATGCTTTTTCCTGCACTGCAGCATCGTTTATCCATAAGGTAAAAGAAAAAATAATTGCATATCTACACACTATTGAATCAGACTCGTACTTGGTGAAAAAGTTCTTGTTCTGCGTTCAATTTTTGAGCAAGGTCAACTTTTTTGCGTTTCCAACTTCCGTAATGCTTTACTTCCTTGTATTATATCCTTGTGATTCATTTTAATCTATTTCGATCGAGACATCACTTACTAGAGCTGTAAGTTTATTGTTGCGATGACATAAGTAGACTCAGTAACAACTCATTCGCTTAACCTAGATGTTTGTAAACATGTGGTGTTTTTACCCCTTGTTGCAGATTTATTTGCTATGTCTGAGGAAATGAATTTACCTGAAAGCCTCGAAAGACTGGAAATCAGCCCAGACACGTGAGTTTTATATTGCCTTTTTTCTAAGCCATCGTAGAATTTCATGTAGTGACAGCTACAATTCATTGAGTCTATAAATAGCCAGGTTAGATAGTTTATCTGTGTCATATCGCTGCGTCATATTTTTCTGTTTTTAATAAATCTCGCGAAATTACCTGCCTCGTTCGTACCGAACTAAAGTTACTTTGTCATGTTGAGTGATTTGATTCGACATCACGGGATACATGTGTTAGCTCTCATGTACGTACATTTTATTGATTCATATTAAAAATTTATCGTTGATCAGATAGTTTTTATAGTTGTTCACTTGCAACTTGAATTCTCTACGACTGTTATTCGAATAATAGATGTTTCCTTGAGTCAAGTGATTTTGAAGTCAATCAACAGGTTTAATTTATAACTATTTGAATCAATGTAAAACTTTCATTAATACAATTAAATTCATGTATAACTGAATCTATCGAGTGCTAACAACCTCCATACTACACGATTGTTTCTTAACTGATGATGGCCTAACCGTCGAAATCGATTCAACATCGTAAATTTATTTTCTCGCCTTTCCCTTTTCGTTGATATGCTTTACTTTTCGTAGATATGCTTTACCTTTCTGTCACAGCCCACACACTTCGACGGGAGATGGTCCCTCCACCTCTACTGGATATAACAGAATTACACATATATACTTGTAGTTGAAATGCTCTAGTTTTTAGTCCGTGGTAGTTCTTACTACGCTTTCTGTCAGGTCCGGGACATAATTCAGTAAAAACTCATAAGGGCTGATTGGTTTGTTTGATATTCAACTGTCCCCATTTGCTTTGACGAGTAAACTACAGCAAGTATATTGCACTTCGCCATGACTGATTGAGTGTATTTCATAGCTTAGTGATTCACGATCACTGAAGAATCGTGCAGAAAGAAGCTGTGACCTGATCCGGAGTTCTACCTGCTCATCGAGATAGCTTTGCAACTGTTTCTGTATTTTGGAATCGGATTTAAGAACTGGGATGCAAGTAGTTGTATTTACATTTGCCGATTTTGTCATCCTACTCGTAGAAACCTGTGAGGGTTTGCAGATTACCCTCAATTCAATTCAGCAGTGGGAGCCCGAGTAAATCGGGAGGACCAATGACTTTTAGTCTTGGCTCTCAACGCCCTTGCTGTGCAGATAGCAGAGTGGTTTGTTGGTCAACCTAGCCAGGTGTGGTAGGTCAGTCTCTTTGATTCCGTCCAATCACCAGCATAAGGTGAAGGTGGTAAATAGAAAGTTTTTTGTATAGGACAGTTCAATTCAATTCAATTGAGGGAGCCTGATCTAGTTGGAATGACCAACTTTGCCCATAGTCATAGGACAATTGAACATTTGTGTTTGAGGTTTGGCGGTACCTTGGTGGTGCACATGCTCGCATCACTTTGGCTCTATTGATGCCACATCAGGTGATATGAACTGCCCTTCGACCTTCATATGTACTTAATGGCTAAGCTAACCTACAGGCTAGTCTTTGGCAGGTTTACTGTGGGGAGACATCTTGAATTAGATCACAATGTTTGCTCTGCTCTGCTCTCTTAGCTAGCCTTCCTAAGTGGAATCTCTCCTTGCACTGGTCACAACCATTGGGCTCAGTATTGTCTCTTTTTCAACCAGCATCTCAGCTCTATGTTGCCATCACCTTGTTACTCTTAAGAGCTCAATCTGGGAGGTTACCCATCAGACACCTGGGTGAGGTGTTCCAGAGATAGTCATAGGATAGTAGATACCCTTTGATGTGCCTGACAGGGTGAAATTGAGAATCATGTAGAACAACAGTGTCCACAAACTCAAGGTGGAATGGATGGAATGTTGGTGCCGCTGCCAGGTACAAAACCATTTATACAGCTGCTGGATAAATGAAAACCTACCTTATGTGGTGAGAAACGTAGGTAAGAACTTGAGGATCCTCGGGGTAGCTCAAGACCCTCAACATTCCCCACCCAGTTTGTGGAACTATTTTTGTTTTTTAAGGGGGGTAGGGGGTGGTACTCCCATAAACTTATTGCTTTTTTTTGAAAAGATCTTCCTGGGCCATTCTTTAAAATGATTAAAAAAAATACCATTTAGGATTATCGATTGCCTCAATTCAGGCAATTAAAAGTTTTAATTTTCAAATAATAATAAGTAGGTATTTCTTTTATGTTCCAGGAATGACTGCTGCAAACAAGATGAGGCTCGTGGGAGCCCCAACCAACGGCTCCCTTTCAATCCAAGTGAAGAGCCTGAACGGATTTTGGAAGGCCTTTCTATTAGTCCGTGTAACAAAGGAAAATGCACGTGCAACAAGTTGACTGACGTGTAAGTGAAAAATGTGGCCAGATTTTGACTTGCTAATTTTTCCTATTCCCTTCACTGAAGTAAGATTTCCTCAGGAGTATCAAAAGCTTCACTGATAATTCCTTGGGGGGGGGGTTTTGGACTTTATCGATGTTGTTAACTTGTCGGGGTGTTCTGTGAGCCTCCACCTCGATAAAAGTGACCCCACCGTGTTTCGTTCTGATTAATTTGTTGAGTTCTACAAGACATTTAGTCAGTAGTCAGTTCTACAAGACTAAAATTAGTCTTGGTAATTTTATAAATCTTCTTCGTCATTTTGCCTGTTGTGTTCCAATGTGTTCAATCAACCTTGTAATGTTGATTTGTCAAAGCTTCACCATTTATCTAAAAAATAAAGGGTTGTTGTCTAATTTTCTGAAGACTTGTAATTGCTAGGGATCCTTCTGAAATTTACCAGAACATGAGTTTTTATTTATTATTAATTTTTTTATGTTCATTGAATGTAGGCTAGTTAGTCGGTGACATCAAAAGAAATGGTAATGAACAGCTACTAGGATTATTTATGGCGAGAGCTCTTGAAGTTTTTTTTTCTTTCTAGAGCACGTATATTTGAGCTCTCGAATAAATCAGTCTCCAGATTACTGTGGGAGTCCACCCATGGCTATCTGAAGGAGTTGCTTTAATATGGATGTAATGCTTTGGTCCTTGGGGACGTGTGTTTGGTTCAAATATTATAGTTGTCAAGAAACCAAAGTTCTCAGTCTGAATCAAATACCCTCTTTACTTGGTGTGTCTGTCACAAAACGTTGAAAATTATGATCATAGAAGATACATACATGGTTTGTTTTTTCATTGAGGAGGCAGTTTATAGGTAAATAAATGCCTGGAAGTGGGGCGATCTTGACTCTGGCTGGGCTCTATCTTTGATGAAGGAGTACTTACCACAATTTTCCCACCATTTTCTTAATTTCACAACCCCTCTGGGTCTCGTAACATTAAATTTATTAGTGTTTAGTTCTCGTCCCAATCGTGCTACTGAATAACGTTTCGCTTTAAGTGAATTGGACATACTTGGGATTATGTTTTTAGTTGAGCTTCCAACATAACCATAACAGGTCTATACTTTGTCAAGCAAACAGTTAGGTTGTACCTACTCTATCTTTAAAAGAAATGTAATTCTCGACCGTGTTTTACAGTCGGAACAAAGGCTTGAAGCGATTGGTGAATCGTAGGCCTATCCTCAGGAAATCCAAGTTGAGTCAGGCCGTTCTACGTGCTCCTGTCCTTCGCCTTTCCGGGAATGGGGTCTCCGATCTCAGCTCGTGTTCAACACCACTAGCCACAACGCCTGAGGGTGTCAGACCTTTGACTGCGCTGCTACCTGATCCTTCATTGGGGTAAGGGTCAAATGTATCTGATCTGTCATTTTAAGACTCAAATCTTGGGATTCGGCCTTGCTCTAAATGGGTGATACTCATCGTTTAGAAGTTGGCCAAATTTTATATCATGTCCATATGTAATGATGAATAGTTGCTCGCTGGTAAATGCGTAGACCTTGGGGCCTGTTTGCACGTTCCTCGTTTAAGGCCGAGGAATTCCACCTTGAAGGGGGACCTGCACCCCAACAAGGCTCTATCTTTCTAGCTCCTGCCCCCTGGATAGGAACAGAGGATACTACATAGGCGTGAAACCTACTCCCTAGACCAGCCTCAACTGGTTGGCAGGCTGAGCCACCATCCCAGCACAGTGTGTGAGCACTGGAGGAGCTGTAAGCCTGGGGCCCCACCCACCTGCGGTACCATTATGGTCACCCTTAAAGGCCAAGAATGGTCACTGGCCTGGCACAGGAAGTGCACTCTGCGCCTACTACTTTATCCCCACCCCGCCTTTCCATAGGGTGGCATGTGGGGAAAGGCACTCTGCCCCTCTGGCTGCAGTAGCCCAGTTTTTTTTTTTTTTTTTTATGATGAACATTGGAACAGTTTGTGGAAATATTTTGTATTTAGATTGATATCTAAAAATTTATGATAAAGTCCTGTGACATCATATCAGACCCTCACTGCTGGCTGTCTTACTCTTTGAGCATGAAAGATTTGGTTCCATGGTGATTCTTCATAGAGCATCCATGTAACCGTCACCTCCTCACACTGTCGCAAATCCTATTCTTCTCCCCTGCTACTTTATATCTGTGGGTAGAAGGTCCCATCCTGGCAGGAGGAATGACAAAAGGGAGCCACTAAATCTCCTGGCGTCTAAGCCCTTTCTTGGTTCCTCAGAAATAATTGACCACGATGTTGGGAGATCTGACACGTTTCAGTTGGAGGAATTAGATGATGAGACATTAAATATAGTCATCAATGAGGAAAAACTTGGATGGGAAGTGTACTCCATGAAGCCATATAAAGCGTGTGGCATCGATGGGTATATGCAGCTTGTCTTCAAAAGGCATTCACAGAAATAAAGCAACATCTCATTTCACTCTTCAGGGGTATGCTGAGATGGAATTGTATCCCTAGGATACTAAGGGCGGAATCCATAGTCGCTCCTCAATGCTGAGGCCGGCCTCAAGGTGGGTTGTTGAGGAGAATTTCACCCCATCGGTATTCATAGTCGCAAATGTAAGGCCGGCCTCCACATTTGAGCTGAGGCCGGCCTTGAGGTGGGTTCATGTCTCCTTAACCTATTCAGAGTCGTTACATTCCGAGGCCGGCCTCCAAGCCTCCTCGAAAACCCCGATTCATAGACGATTTTTGAAGGTGAGATAAGAAATTTCTCGACTCCAGAGGGGTTGAAACCCACCTCCAGCCAAGGAAGGTACAAACCTCCCTCGAAACGTTATTTTTTGCTGTTTCTTGTACGTAATTAGTTTGTTTGAGTTATTATTTGTTTGAGATTTATTAGTTTTTAATTAGTTCACGATGGAGAGTTTGTTTATTTTTGAGTGGGACGATTTGGACGACCGACTCGATGATGAAAATGTTGAACTTGTCACGGTTCCCAGAAGTCAACAATTTACTTACCATAGAGAAATTCCCGGTGCAACTAAATTGATGAGTGATTTCGTCCCAACACTTCTTTTTCTGTACTAAACTTACTGCAACACTTTTCTTACTCTCAACATCGTCTTTGTTGAGAAGTACTAGTGACTTAAAATAATTCTTCTCCTCCGGAGATAATGAAGTTCTCTTTTGGCTCATTTTAAGCAAATACAAATAAACCACACAACAAAAAAAAAAAAAAATAAATAAATCAAGACACTTCTCACTCCTGATGTGATATTTAGTGAGATAGTATGAGATATTTAGGTTTTGGACACCCTGTATGATCTTAGCCTATCATTGAAGGAATTCCAATCTTCGGATTTTTTCATCCGATGGAAATGAAATAACTGCCCCCCACCAATTTCAAATTTCAGCTATCAACCTAGTCGGCAAGTCCCTAAACATTTATTTCTCAGTTAATCATTTCGTGTAGTTTCATTAGGTTAGTATACTTATGTAAGTATACTTATGGTATGCTAGTTAATATTTCTGATAACTAAAATTGTAAAGTAAAAGATCACTTTATGTTACAAACAATTTAATTTTTCGCTTACATATGAGTAAATTTGGTACAAAACAATCGGGAATAAAACACAAACGGTGGGTACAGCTTTTGTACAAGTACGCAACCACGAGGGACACAACAAAAAATTATTAATAATAAAAATAAAACAGTAGGCAGGTAGATAGGTACAAGGCGAAAAAGTTGAACGAAAAACGTGTGTCAAGGTGTCAACTCTCAACTTTTCGATAAAATAACACAACTCACAAATGTTGTCTCATTTTTCTGGCCTCACCAAGGTTGCCTCGAACAAATACCATGGAATTCCAAGCATGGAGTCACCAAGTATCGTGATTTACTAAGCATGGAATGCCCAAAATAGTTGGAAGAACCTCATTTTGCTCGCTCTAGACTCCAACCCTCCTCCAAGCCACCTTGAGAAAAATTACAGCTAAGGCCGGCCTCGACGCCTGCACCTTTTGACTATGGATACCAGTTCACCTCCTCAAGCCAGATGTGACCTTGGCCTGAGTCAAGAAATTTCTTATCTCATGGTGCGACTATGGATTCCGCCCTAAGAGAGATAAGGGTACTATATTTACCCAAACCTAGTAGAACAGATTACACAGACCCAAAGTCACTCAGACCCATTAGTCTGTGTTCTATCTTGATTAAGATCCTAGAAAAACTGATTAATAGATATATTAGGGACACCAAACTTCCTTTGTCTCCCTTACATCCTTATCAGTATGCCTACCGACTGGGCAAATCTGTGGGCGGAGTGCTACACATTCTTGTAGGAAGGATAGAAAATAACGCATTCAAGAAGGATTGCGCTACAGGATTATTCTTTGATATTGGTGGCGCCTTCGACAACCTATCGTGGGATGCAATTGACAAGGCGTTGCTTGATAGAGGAGTGGAGATACAAATCGCACTGTGGTGCAGAAACTATCTTACACAAAGAAAGATCACAAGTTCTTTAGTATGACAGTAAAATACAGCGTGAGTAGAGGCACGCCATTGCAAGGAGGTGCAATATCACCACTCTTGTGGTGCCTAGTCGTAGATGAGCTCCTGCGTTCATTATCAGACATAGGGCTTCATACCCAGTTCTTTGCCAACGACGGGGTGGTGCTTATAGAGGGATGCAACCCCGTTGAAATAAGGCATAGGGTCAATCAAGCCCTAGCTATCATTGAGACGTGGTGCACCGATAAGGGACTTTTTATTAACCCATTCACCGCTACCTAGGAATCTGAGAATCAGCCCTCCCGCTACAAAAATTTTTTTCTCCAATTTTTGCTTAAAACTGTTGCATTTGCTTTGGTTTTTAATATTTTACGAGGATTTTGTCGAAAAAAGTCAAAATGGGGTCAAATTGGGCAATCTGGCAGCGTACTCACTTGAGTACGGTAGCAGGTAGGGGTCGCCAAGGGTATGCAATCCCGCACGACACACTAGTAGAACACCCATATCGCATGCCAATGTGCCACCCTGAGTGTTATTTTCCAATGTATTATAATCAAATAGCAAAGAAAAACTTGTGAATCTTATCCAAAACATATTTTCGAACAAGAAAAAAAAAAAAAAAAAAAAAAAAAGGTTGCTCAATATAAGAAATTTAATGTTTTTATAAAATCGGCGAAGGCTCCAGCTGACTTGTTAGCCAGGTGACCGGCTTCGTACTGAAGAGAAAATGCCGGCTCACATGCCTCTACAATGTTTCCCCACCCTGGTACCCTCCCCACAAGTGACGCGTCGACCGGAGAGTGGGGCGTACTCACTTGAGTACGGTAGCGCACAGAGGTGATCAATCGCGTACTCACTTGAGTACGGTAGTGGTCAATGGGTTAATCCAAATAAAATCGACCTAGTTGTGTTCTCTAGGAAAAGAAGAAATCCATTGGGACAACTAGTTTATATGGGTCAGAATTTAACAGAAACGTTTTAGGAATGTGTGGATTAAGCTGTAAATGATTCCCTATCAATTTCATTACTCGTAAATCAATAGTCCACTCTGCGCATGTGTGAACGTAAATTTCATCATGCATCATTTTCTTGCATTCTAGTCCCTTGTTTAAATTTTGAATGTGGTCAGGAAAATACGAGTTGATCTCTCATATCAATTTCAACTCGATCATATCATTAGTAGCTGCTGTGGCGCGAGTTATGAAATCCTTGCAACATGCATAATACGAGTAAGTGCATCAGTTTGTCTCAGGAATTGATAGTTTTCACTGCATAAAGCGTAAAATTTATCAAGCGTCGTTCTCCCAAGGCACATTCCTCTAATCTCGCTTAAATTTAAATGGTAGTTGGGAAATGACGATATGATTACTTCATAGGTACGAGTTTCATCACGACCGTATCATTAATAGCTTCTGCTCGAGCCTCAAATCTTTGTAACAAGCATGACTTCTACAGTTTTCATCTGATTTCGAATTTAATTTCTGGGATTGAATTGTTTATATTTTAAGATTATCTTATTTGTAAATAATTGATTTCAATTATCTATACATTCATGTACGGACACGAGGAAGCCCAACTTGGCAGTCTTTTTTTTTTTACTTGACTAGAAGGTGGAAAAGGGAAGGGGTTACACTTTTCAGAGGTCCAAACTTTATCCAATAGGCACCTCTTATGCTACGAACAATACGTTTAAAACTGCTTTGGGCAGCAAATGTGGTTTCTACCCCCTCCCCAATTAAATTGAATTTAAATTAAAAAGTCATTTTTTAAAATATCAATTAGTTTTTTGAAACCAGTTACCTAATTCCATTACCATAAGGATTGTCTCTGAAACAATATCCTGTTGAGCTACTAGAGAGTTCCTAAATGGTAAGTCAATTAGGTAAGGTGCTTGGGGATTTTATCATATGGGGCGAGCCACAGAGGATTCTAACCTGATAGAGTCAAGAGGGTCGAATGAGTTTCTTATCTTAAACTAACGCTACTTATCTTCAAGTAACGCTGAACCACCAAGGGGATTTTCCCACCCATCCCGTGTATTCAGTTTCCAGCATTTCTAAGTTTCCCAGTTCTTTTCTTATTCACGAAAAGGTTCTGCAATGGCAGATTTTGAAAATTTATGAACAAGAAAATGAATGTAATTTTCATGAATCATGAATACCAGCAAGAAATTAATATCACTGTTATTGGTGTGTAAAGTTACTTTGCGATAGGGAGGTAGATATTAGATTGGTAGGTTAGGGATAAAGCGTCTTATATATAGGTGGAATAAATCTGTCTTATTGGACATGAGCCATCTCATCTCCCCGCACATGTGCAGTTGTGTATTCTGCACACGGTAAAGGCCGTATCACACTAGCATTTTTTCCGCATTTTTTCGGCGTTTTTAATGCCAAAACGTGAAGAAGAAGAAGTGCATTTTTCCAAGGTCAGCTTTTTCAACCATTGCGCATCCTGGTGGAGCGTTTTTAAACTCACTTGGGAAAATTAGAACACGTTCTAATTTTTACCTTGACGCAAGAAAAATGCTAAACATAACCCTTGGGGAGGTTACAATTCAATGAAAACCCCCTAGGAGCCCTAACCTGACAGATTTAATAAAAACGCATTCCGCCAGAATGCGCTGTTTTTGCATTTATTCCTCCTCAACATCCACAGCTGACCTTGAAAAAAAGCACTTTGCCTTCTTCACGTTTCAGCGTTTAAAATGCGGAAAAAATGCAAGTGTGATACGGCCTTAAGGCGCCTCATCTCTACCTCCCTATCGCATTAGGAACTCTCTATTATTTGTTGCATTTTCGTCTTGTAGATTTCCAATAAATTTGGATTTTATCTTTTTCATTTTATAATGTCAGTAGGTACAGAATACCTACGCTTTTCTACTCTTCACTTTTTTAATACCTAAATAGCTGTGTAAAATATTTGGAAATGAGCAGCTTATTGAAAATTAAATTACTCTTTCCCTCACAGGAGAGAGAGAGTTGGGGTGAAAATAATAATTTGGTAATGTCAGATATTAGAACTTAGAGGTTCTGTATCGCTACACAGCTTTTAGTAACTTATCTTTGCTCATCAGATCCGTTGATGACGAACCTGAAACATCAAATCAGAGCCATTCAGTCAACCAAGAAGGGCGACGGAATGCCAGCGCCACGCAATCAACTTGCTGTGCCGTGCAAGCGAGGTTGAGTGAGCATGCGCACCCTCCTTCCACCACATCCTCGGACGACACGAGCATGGACGAACTCGCCTCCTACTTTGATTTGTTTGTTCACATCCCCAAGAAAATGTCACAAATGGCAGAAATGATGTACATATGATCTTTCAAATGAATCCCACACCCTTCTTCCACTGTTCGATACATGCGATGAAACATGACCAAATGTTGATTTTCATGGACAAAATCTCGATGTGATGTCAATAAAGTATCAACCGAAAGCTGCCAATAATTTTGTTCAATAAAACATATTCTTTATCTTTCCATTGTGGATAATCTTGCAGTATAATTGTTTGAAATTAAGCCTTTTTCGTTGTTAACATTTAATGTCCATCTTCTGTTTGTGTATCTTCCTAAAAATTGTGTAGATCGTGAAACTTAGATGATTTGTCCAAAGTGTATATTAACTACGATTATATTATTTATAAATAAAATTTATTCGCTATCAATATTTTAATTTTTTTTTTCCCCCAATCTATTTAGTTACCCATTTGCTAGCACAATACCAAGGCGACAGGCCTATAGATTTATTTTTCAAATTTTCATGGTTTCAAACGTTACGTAACTGATCATGCACCCCCCTGTTTGATCTGAACTTCAACTTGAGTTGTGATTTAAACGTTTTAATGATTGGAGGAGGATCTTTAACTTCCTTATGTCTTTCTAACCCTTCTACATCTGATTACTAAATCTTCTGTACTACATCCTGATGGCCCAATAAATTAATCCACCCACTGTGTCTCCTGGAGGTCTACCATTCGAAACAACACTCCCGTTTCTTCCGGAGATCGACCACCTGTATCTAGTTGAAGTCACAACTTCTTTGAATTTTGAAATTCAGCTCCTCAAAAACCTGGATGCCGATGTTAATATATTTATGCGATGAAATCCCCCATACACATTGTAGTTCGTACACGTTTTCTAGTAACGTTTGCAGTAACTCTAGAAATTATTGTATATCAGTTTCTCTATGTAAATGTATATACCAAATAAGATGAAAATAGAACTGTCTACATTGATCTCTGTTGCCAGCCTGCGTAAATTAGAATACAACATATTGGTTTTCACGCCCTTCTCTTCTCAATCCTCTTTCAATTTAATATCTGCTCTGTGAACGTTTAATGACCCAGAGAGTCTCCCTGTCAAATTTCAACTTCTTAGAGTGAACAGATTATTTAGCTCACTCAGCTGATTAGTAAAGAGCCCATCATTTCAATCGTCTTTTAATGACCCAGAGAGTCTCCTTCTCAAATTTCAACTTCCTACGGTTAACACGAGAGAATTTAGCTCAATCAGCTGATCGAAATTGTCACAACCAAACATACGCCAAGAAAGGCCCCAAACTGCCTGTTAGCAACCATAATAACGAAAGTTCGGGAACTTAACAATCGGTTGCTCCCGTCAGAATCGGTCCAGCCATCTATTGGGAATATAGATAGATAGAAACAAACTTTGAGTTTTATATGTTAGGATTGCTCTTTTTCAATGAAGTCATGTTCACCAGATGTCAACCACCATGTTCCTGTGATCCTTCGCCCCCTAGTGCTCATAGCGTCGGACCTTGTTAGTTAGAAGCCCAATTCCATTTTAATTTCGAAGGTTGATAATATATGTTTTGAAGAGATGGTCTTACAAAACCTGAAGGGTGGCCCTCCATTGAAGCGACTACGCGTAGTATAGAATTGACTGATCCTATCGGGTCAAAGTCTAGGAGGGGTCCTCCACTGCCCGCAACGCCAACGAGCTTCACATGATGCCAAGCGACTGATCCCATCCAGATGGGATCAGTCAATTTTTTCCACGTGACTTCGGTCCCTCCTCTCCCTTCATAGCCATTTCCGACTCGGCTTCTACCGTCGTCTCTCGACCCTATACCCCTTTTTCAAAAATCCTGTGCTTAATTAGAATTATAGACCATTAGTTTGTTTGTTAGGACGAGTTATTTAGTTATGCAATAAATTGATAGTCAACCATTTCTTTGCACTCAAAATACTTGAATTTCAACACAATTTAGCATACTTGAATATAATGGTATAATTTAGGAAAATTCACTCATTCTATCTTGCTACATGACTTTACCTTTTTTGGCGTTTTTCCAGGTTGGGATTGCTATCATTTATCACATGTGGCAATTGAAAATCTTTTAAAAAAACTCGATATTTACAACTAGCTCACTTTTTGCGCGTAATTGCGCCTGTTTTTGTTTTCCTCGACTACTCCAAAAAAATATCTACTAAGTTGGGGGGAAGTATAGTTTCCAGTTTCAGTATAGTGCATAACATAGACAAATATAGACTTAGTTGAAAGACTCGATTACGACCAAAATGACGTTAGGTAGGTACCTTTCTAAAATTCATTGTTGCGTGTGCGCACATGCTGCTAATGGTTCTACGGTAATGAAATTTGTAGGTCACCATCTAGGTGTTAACCCACACAATTCCATCACATTCTATCCAAATTGTCCATTAGTTTTGAATTGTGAAGTACCTATGCCTACCAACTTCAGTTTTACGCATGTGCAAAATTATTAATTAACAAATCGCGATAAAATTCATAGGGTATCTTCAAAATTTTATCCAACTACCCTCCGAGTTTGAATGAAATCAGGCAGATAGCTTGTAATAAACTGACGTTATAAGAAACTCACGTTTGCATACGCCATTAATGACCATTGCAAATTATAAGGGATCATCCATAAGTTTTCCTACTAACTTACCTAGTTATCCTCTTTCGTAGGTACTGTGGTGAATTAACCACACAGTATCAACAGCCCTTTTCAGGGCTACCAAAATTAAATTCTCAAGGTAGAATTACACACATAAGACGTCGGGTTACGCCCGCGCGAAACAACATATTTCGCCCGAGAGTTTATACAAAACACTCTCTCACGGACGAAATATCCGCACGAACTCAACAAGCTAAACACCCACTGCGGGAGAGAGGCTTGACAAGACAACACGAAAAAGTTGCCTTGAGAACAACAACTCAAGGAAGCAACCAAATGACCTCTACGAGGCTCAAGGACGAGGCTAGCAAATCAACTCGACAATCTCAAACACAGATTGTGAGAGAAACTAAGCGAACCAATCAAGAAACACCTGTTGAGCAAGAGCAATTAAGCGGACCAATCAGGAGACAACCCGGCCGAGCCGAGAATCCAAAAGCTCATTTGCATACTAACCATAAAGCGGCCCGCGATTTGAGCCAATCAGAGCCTATAAATATCACGCACGAGACCCAGCGTCTTCATTCCAATTTCTACACTCACGCTGATGACTCTTCTCTCAAGACGAAGTTTCTACACGCATCGAGCCAGATTTTTTCCTTCCAGTTCTCGTCAACTTCTTGGTAGCTTCGAGTGCGTATTTCACCGCTCACTACCCAACGAAGTTCTTCAGTCAGGACATCGCCCGGTATAAGCTAAGATCTCGATCTTTCTTATACGCCCGCTGGGGTGTCTTAGTCGTGCCACCCGGATCTCGCAGCCTTACGCTCTTGATCGCCCGCTGGGACACGCCGGTTAATCGCACTTCTCATACGATCCGATTAACCGTCTAAGGAAGTCCTTTTTAGGACTCGGAGAGGACCCTCGTATTGATCTGGGAGAGAGATCTGCGAAGCGAGTCCCTCCTCTACACAAATCCTTTTTCAGAGCCAAAAAGGTATTTCGAGCGAATTCGATATTTCGTTTCGTACGATGGAGCGGAGGATCCTAGAGCGGGCGGCAAACGCTCAGTTCACGATCCACCCGCATTCCAACGTCGCCGTTCCACCGCTAGTCTCAGTGACGGGATCGACGCGTTGCCTACCAACTCTGCGACAGACTTGGTGATTACACACTCACCTGTACAACAGGTAGAGGATACTTTCCAGACCCTTTCGGAAAGTAATCAATATGATTCTACAAACAAGCATGAATATCCTCGATATTCATCACACGGCTACTCCGCCGACGCGAGTGCACTGTACACTCCCGTCATGCACAAATCGCATGACCAAAACGGTACTTTTCAGTACTCTGATCAAGCCAACTCGGCTCCGCAAAAAGATATCTACCTAAAGCCAGATTATTACACGGGAAAACAATACCCGACTCGACAGCCCCAAGAAGCTCGAGCCGAGCCTAGCGCTCCTCGCGGCCCAGCTACGAACGAACCTTATAATTCCACGATAAACTCAGGTGTTCACGACAATTCCGTTTACTTTCCGTCCGGAAACAACCTAGGGCCTAACCCGCATAATCGAGACATGGGTACTTTTCATAACGTCCCACTTGGTCTACCTACACCAAGTCAAACTTATATAAATCCACTACAGCGAATTAATATTGAAAATGACAATACTAGAATGTTATCAATAGGCACATTACCTACCTTGAGGGGGTGGCGCGTCGTCCTCCCCAGCTTCCTGTAGTAGTGCTGCCACCAAAAGCAGGCCTGAGCCCTCGGTTTATATAGCAGGAGTGAAGAGAACAAACCTGAATGTTCACTTGAACGTTATCACTATCACAAATTTTACTATTATATAGAACTCGAACTAAAGGTTCGTTACGGTATGCAATCATGCCTGAAGGGCTTTCAGCAAAGATTGCTCTGGCACTGAAGGTTCCTACTTGTTGCTAGGTTGTACTTGTTACTATAAAAGTGTCTGAACCAGGAGTGTCAGGAGAGAGCCAAAGAAGCACAAGATACGTGTCGGATGTGTCGTGTAATATATATAGTTTAGTGCACAAGAAACAATACTCAAAATAAAACATGATTTCTCTTCAACTACCTACCTTGATATCAACAAAATAGGAACTCTGATAATACGACTTGACTAAAGGAAAATATGGCAAACGTTACCCTCGTTACGATTCAACTAAATATATGCTTATTTGTGCTATTACTGTTACTACTGAACTTTATATAGGTACAATTGACTTAATTCTTCTATTTGTTATGGTTAACTCTCAACGTTATGATCGAACTTATCACAATGCTGACTTATTTTTTACTCTTATTACTACTTTCACAAAATAGTCGCCACGTCCTACCTATTACTATTGGCCAATAGATAGAATATGGTAACGTTACAGTGCTGTGCTGTCGGGGCCCTAAGGAAATCCTCGGGTAGGTAGAGAGTCTTGATTGTGCCAGGTGCGTCAATACCGTGCTGTGTTCCAGTGGAAAGTCAATATGAAAAGCCACAATGATCGCCGGGGGAACTATCATAATGTGTGGGACAAACGGTTGAAACGAGGTGAACGTTACGGGGATAGACTGGGATGCCTTAAACACTTGGGCCTTACTCTGGGAACTGACAAACGAAAACAATGAGCAACTGCTAGACAGGTATAGAATCCAGAGGGGCCCACGTCCTGGGGTTTTATATGGGACGCCCCTCCTCGGGCTCGTTCTCCTCTGGTTTGCTCTCCCGCCGTGCCTGACGTCAGTGGACGCCTCCTCTGGCCTTCTCTTGAGGCGGCCTTTCTCGGCCTCTACCTCGTGAGTGGGAAGAGCCCACTAGGTAGCTGGCTCGCCAGGCCTACACATACATAAATACCAACAATAATTTCACTCCTGATTGGATGATTATCTATAATCAGAAAGATATGGTGCACACGTATTTTGTGGTATATTCTGAGGCTCGAGTGAACAGATAAATTGCTGAGCTCCGCTGACTGAAAATAGGGACAATAGATTCCCTGGTATTCCAAAGACCATATTAGGCGAAATTCGGCCATTGAAGAAAAATAAATAAAAATTAAAGCTGCTAATGGTTACACAAAGGTTTATTATTTCTTTATTAGATAGTCCTTCTACGCGGCTACTGGTCTATAAATATTATTAATCGCTTGTTAAGTCAGCTCCAATCATGAACCTAGGAGTTTTCCCTCCTCAGTTCATGCCTCCAATGGCAATGGAGTTTTGTCTCATCACGTCGCACGGTATCGCTTCCAGAGGAGGCTCAAGCTGAGACTCCTATCAAAGGTTTCCGAACAACACAACTTGAGCCTACCAGCCCACGGTTTCCTTGAAGCGCTGGTCAATCGCGGTAGGGAGATAGGTTGTCGCTTATGGATTCAATCAAAGCCTGTTCAGTTTATTACACGCCATCTTGCATGCTTAGTTAGAGGTCGAACGATTTTCGAAATCGGATGTATAGAACTTGTATGGATTCCTTCTTCAGGTCCATGCTTACTTCCTTCCAAAAACGCAGCAAGTCTTCTCACTAGAAAGTTGAACAAGACTTTTTTGAATGGTGGATGCTATTACAACAATCCGCAGTATCCATTCGAATTTTCGTTAACGACTGCATTTCTTCTCCGTTCAAGGAACCTAGCCGCTTGTTAATTGAATTTAAGTAATTACTGATTTGCTTTCTAGCAATTGATTGATTGGGGCAGAGTTTCCAAGTGTTCATTTCAGCATGGGACGATACGGAAGGTAATCGGCGACTCAATTTACATAACTATAGTCTCATTTTGTAGACACCAACCCACGCTTTGGCCTTTCCATTCCCTGCTTGAAATAACTTGTACTACCAATGCATTTCCCACGAAATTATTTAATTTTTGTCATACTGAGTCCTTCGAATATGATGCTAAATTATAAGATCTATTTCTGTTAGGTTTAAGCTCAGTTATAAGTTGGTAATTCCACCCAGTTAATACCTTAGACCACTCAAAGTGAGAGCGTCTCTAGCGGTCATGGCGGAACCCACTGATGCATTATATTGATCTGATCCTTTATTAGGGTCCTTCCCCTTCACAGATTCCGGGAATGTTTTCGTTCGATACTCGATTACTGTAGAAGGCAATAGAAACTCATGATTTCTTATTCCATTAATCACTCAACATGCTGCCTACGTGGTATAAACTTTGAGTCGTTTTTTCCATTCGCTATTCCAGTCCTACTTACGTTTCTAATGACTACTATGGGTTGTTAAGTGACCTCTGATGAATATTTATATATGATAATAAAAAATATCTATTCATTAGGTATGAATGTTGCTGCATCATCGATGAGTCGATTCGACCTCCGTACAGATCAACAAAATTTCTGCCGCATTTGTATGCCTTCTATTTGAGTGCAAATGAGATTACCCTCAAGGGGGACTCCTTTGAGGGTCATTTAAGTAAATACTTCTTGATGAATAGGTGTATAGATTACTACTTACCTGGCTAATCAGTTGCGATGAATTGATTGTATATCAGTTTCTCTATGTTTTCCTAGATGAAAATGGAACTGTACGTTAATCTCTGTTCAATAAAAAACGGAAGTTGAAGAAGAGGGTTGTCAAATTCCTCAAAAATAGAAAGTTGGAATGTCAGATCGATTTCAACGGTTAGGTACATAACTTATTCAGTTATTTTTGTTATTGACGATGACTTTTCAGTCGAAATCGATCCAACATTGTAAGTTGTAACATTGTAATGCGGTTGTGATGAAACTTGATTACTAATTTCCTCGTGTATGTACTAGGTCTCGCTCGAGATCTCGTGATGTGCGGAGGAGGTCTCGCTCGAGGGATCGTTACAGGTCCAGATCGCGCAGCAGAGATCGACGTCGACCTCCACCAGTTGGGCGCGGACGGAGTGGTGCAGCAGGAAGCAACCTCAGGCGACCCCACTGGGATCTCTCTCGCCTTGAACCATTCAAGAAGAATTTCTACACCCCCCACCCTTATGTGGAAGATAGGTAACTCATTAACACTTCTTAACGAGTTGTTTGTTTGGTTTAGTAGAAACTGCTTTAACAGACATGAACACCTCCTGTGGAGGATTTGGCTGTTTTTATTATTGACTATGTATCGGTAAGTTTGGCGGGGGGGGGGGGGGGGGGGTTGTATATATATGGAGTTTTAGTGCAAGTTTTTCCATTAACTTGCTACTTGGAAGATTTGGGGCCTATTTCATAAAACCAGTTGGTACCTACTACTCAATTGTATACCAACCACGTAGTGCCTTCTTTTCACAAGATTATTCCATTATGGTTACAAAACAATATTAGTTTTTAACTTAGAGTAATAAATCAGCATTCCTTGACACTACAATGGCTTAGAGGTCATGAAATGTCGTGGTAAAATGAGAGCATTCCAAAAAGTGGCGAACGATTTTCCTACTATGAAAACTATGGGAGTTACTCTTCCCTAGTAACGCCTTGGTTGTACGTGAAAATCAATAGAAAATGTGCCGGTCGGGGAAAAAAAGTGTCGCAAAAAATTCCTTGACCCCCAGCCAAAAGACATATCCATGTCAAAAGTCTGTGAGTCTCAATCATGTCGTGGACAAGACTTCAGATTTACACCTTAGAAAGCAAAATCAAGATGGCCAAGGGAATCAATATGAAGACAAGAGTCGGTCTTCACCCTTTAAGATGCCTTCAGATAAATAACGGTGTCCGGAAGATCCTGAGATGATCTTACCTAAAAATTTATCAATTTTTTGATATATTCAAAACTCAAGTTATTTACATGGTTATTTAGAGTATATTTCAAGTCTGATGGCGATAAGAAGCTAAGAAGGGTCAATAAGCGCTAAAAAGAGGTCATGGGAATCCGAGTTTATTGGGATCTATTTGCCATTCCAGAACATTCACATGAATACATCCACATCTCCCTTATACCTATACGATGCATATACATCTCCCTTCCTCGAATTATACTTCCTTCAAATAAACATATTAAAGAGATGGGGAAGAGCTGTGCAATGGTGCATATTCATGGTTATTTTTAATTTGCTCAATAGAAAGATCTGATCGAGAGTTTTCCAAAAAGGTGTCATATGATTAGTATCTGACCAGAAAAACGGGTGTTGAAATGCATTTGCACGATGATCACGGCCCCCGCCATCCTTCAGCTCCCTTGTGCTACTACGTCACGCGTGATCTTCCTACCCGTTTATTGGCCAAACTAAACGGTCTTTTGAGCTAAAATTTCAATTTCTCCCTTGATGGGAAAAAGAAAAGATCATGGATATGTCTAGTACCTACTGCTTACCAGTAGGTACCTACTACTCAATTGTATACCAACCATGTAGTGCCTTCTTTTCACAAGATTATTCCATTATGGTTACAAAACAATATTAGTTTTTAACTTAGAGTTATAAATCAGCATTCCTGACACTACAATGGCTTAGAGGTCATGAAATATCGTGGTAAAATGAGAGCATTCCAAAAAGTGGCGAACGATTTTCCTACTATGAAAACTATGGGAGTTACTCTTCCCTAGTAACGCCTTGGTTGTACGTGAAAATCAATAGAAAATGTGCCGGTCGGGAAAAAAAGTGTCGCAAAAAATTCCTTGACCCCCAGCCAAAAGACATATCCATGTCAACAACAAGTTATGTACAAGCCGATTTTATGAACAAGTTGTAAAAAATGAGTGTGCAAGCGTTTCATAATGGTACAAGTGTAGACTTGTAATGCACAGCGAAAATTAACAAGTGTACAGGCGAATTTGGATAAGTTATAAGTGTTTCCCCATCATTTTGTACAAGTCATTGTTTCATAGTTGTAAAAAATGGCCGGTTTTTAACCTACGTCCGTTCACCTGTAAACTCGTTATTTTACAGCATTGCGAGTTGACCATTTTTCGGTGTTTAATATATGTGGGAGTCATCTTCTGCTGAAGAATACAGACAAGAAAGAAGCATTTAGCGTAGAGAACGCCAACGATTTTTTCGGTCATGAATAAACGCTTTTTTCGTGGGTATTTTCGAGTTTAACGAGAGATTTAGGATGTCTTCCAAGACCTGGAATGGTTCAAATGCTGCGTGACCCTGTGCTTTTTTTTCCTGATCGGGTATTGAGGATATCCTATCATTGAAGAACAAAGTGAAAATAATTTCGAAGTGACACATGACATTCCTAACCCAGCAGCATTAAGACTTGATGACTTGATTAATCATTTCCACTGAATGAAGAGGAAAAATCCGATTATGCCAGCCATCAGAAAAAAGTTGAAATCAAATACACACTTTTTCCACTTTTCAGTTTACAATTTGTCTATCTTCCAATCATTACCCTTAGTCATGTACGGTAAACAGCCTATCGTGTACTTAGAAACGTTTTTACATTATGATTCGCTGACAAAACTTCAATTTCGGCATCCCGCTTGACGTTTTTCATTTCGTTAGTTCCCCCACGCCATTTTCTTTTCTGCTACACTTGTAAACTTAGCTTCTACAAGTGAAACTTTTCTTCACTTGTACTCTTTGTTTTGGTGCAACACTTGTTCTAGTTTAGTGTGCATTACAAGTACCTGTACTTGTTAACTTATAACTTGTTGTTTTATGGAATGGGCCCCTGGACTGCCAGTGTCGTTTGACAAGGGGGGGGGGCTCCCTTCATGTAAAAAGTTCGAGACATGCAGCATGATTGGATGAGCGAATTTTCGTAAATTATCGTACTATATTATGTCAGATTGTTTTGAAAATTTGAGTCCTTTGAGTAAAAACAAATGCTTAACTACCAATTTTATGGTCGTTGTATAATAATTTTTACTGATGCAGCTTTCAGTTGGGGGGGTTAAGTTTACCTAGAGTTTTAATGTAAGTGTTCTCGTTAACCTGCTACTTGGAAGACCTGGACAGCCAGTGCCGTTGTTTTATGTTAAAGAAAATTGGGGGGGGGGGGTTCACACACACACCTCTCTTCATGTAGAGTTGTTCTGAAAAAAGAATGCCTAATTACCACCACATCTGTCACACAGACTGGAGGGAGTGCCCCCTCCACTACCCCCACACCACCCACTGTCCCGCCATTACCACTCATCTTCTGAAGACTGATCGGCCAAAATCAGATGTTTTTCCCATGCTCTCAATAAATATTATCCCACTGCTGTTTTTATACTAAATTCACAAAATCACGAAGGTGGTGGTGGGTGGTGTGGGGGTACTGGAGGGAGCATTCCCAGCTCGTCTGTTTTCGACAGATGCAGTGGTAATTAAGCATAACCTTTCCGAACAACTCTACTAGCTTTTCAAGATTTTAAATTTACCAACTTTTCAACAATTTTAGATTTTGTTTGTTGATGATTTCTGAACTTGCCCATTTGTCAACTCCTACTTTTCTGTTCACCAACTTCTTCACTTCCTTCCTTTCGATTTCTGTATCAGACTCTCTTGAAAAATGTCTAAATTCCAATTAAGTAGTTTGGTTGGGAATTGTAAGTACGTGCTACATTTCTAGTGGCTCAATTTAGCCGGTGCCAATTTTCCAATTAAACCTCCAATTTTCCGTAAGGTACTCACTGACTTGGATAACTTACTACGTGCCCCCCCCCCCCCCCCCTTTTTTTTTTACAGCCATTACGCTTGCTTACTCTTTCTGGATGTATTTTTGGCTTGTCGCCATGTACATTCTGCCATTAACAGCAGAGACCAACGTCATCAATTAAAGTATCTGTTGTTAAATACCTACCACCTTGAAAAAGACAGTGGGGATTTTCAGTCCAAGCAGATGGAAAATTTTAAATCTCACTCCAAACCCCTCCACAACTCACAACATTTTGTGGACGATGTATTCATTTTATTTTATTTTTTTTTTTTGATTTTTCAAGTTTGCACGGGTGACATCACACTGGGTGGCAGGGGAGGGGTGCTTTGATGTCACCAGTGCGCAAAACTTTAAAAAATCAAAAAGAAAACTACGCAATGTAAGAGAGTGCGGTTGATGCCAAACTTCTTAGGATGGAATCTTCTTTGATTTAAAAATGGTTAAAACACCCTTTTCGCGCCCATGGGTAACACTCATTTTTTACATTTCGTGTGACTAATTTTTCAGAAATACTAATTTCGTCTGCTCGTTGTTCAAACTATACGTACAATATACTCTCTCTTAACTGACTGTCGCATTAGCCCCGGTGCACACGAGCGGCAAAATGACGCTGGATGCCGCGTCATTTCTTGGAATCGCTATCTGCGTCCTATCTGAGTTTCAATGCACACGAGCGGCAAAAGGACGCAGGATGCCGCGTCATAACGTGTCAGTCACTCGCTTGCCACCAACGAGGATGGATCTCTCAACCCGCGCCCAGTTATTTAAAAAGAAAGTGATTTTTGCTTATTTAGTACACAAGTACGTAAAATAAGAGGGCAGAATTCAAAAGTATTGGGTCCATCCGTTCAACAGTGAGCGGTATTTGAAAGGTGCTCTCAATTCATGCTTGATAGATCTCAGAGAAGATGAAGATAATGGGTATAATTTCACTGACACATTGACCATAACAGGGCTCGGAGAACAAACCCCAGCCCGGCCTACAGTTCGGAAAACCGACCAACCAAGATACGGCCCAGCAGTAGTTGCTATCAGAAATGAATTCGCTAATTACTTTGAGAGTGACGCTGGTAGAGTGCCTTGACAGGACGATTTTATATAAAAGTTATTTTATATTAAGTTATTGAGTCTGCATTTTCAATTAATATCAAGTATTAGTGGTAAGATGTTGTCTTCAATGAAATAATAATAGTCTATGTTAGTAGTTTAGTCGGCCGTAAGTACTTGTGTCTTAGGAATTAGTCGGGATGCGGCCCAAGGGAAAAAAATTGAATTTATTTCAGGTTTTTATTCGACGTTTCGTCCTCTTGCTGAGGACATCTTCAGGATCTGGTGTGGCCAGGAAAATTTTTTTAAAAACTTCCGAATATAACGGACTTGTCAAATAATATGGAGCAATAACGGTGGTTCACCCAGTCAAATAAGTCGAAAGATACTACTCTTGAGAATATCAAGAAAGTTAAGAAAAATAGTGTCACTGAAGAAAATATTGGGTCGAATAAACAACATGAAATAAATTCAATTTTTTTCCTGGGCCGCATCCCGACTAATTCCTAAGACACATAATAATAGTCTAGATGTTACAATTGTCTTTTTCAATATATTTATGTACTCAGCCAATAGCCTCCAATTTCAATAAAAACATGAGATATATTACTTACTCCATGCGTTTTTATCATTTTCTGTTTTTCTCCCGAAGTCTTCTCCAAAAATGGCTTCGCAAATTGATTCCCAGGCAGCCTGTTTTTTGTTGCGGTCTTTAAAACACTGGTGACTGACGTCCCAAATTTCTCGGCGGTTTTTTACAGCGTTGATGAGTAATTCGACATCAACATTGTCATCCATCGTGGGCCGAAATCTTCAAAAACACGGATGAGGCTAAGTGACGCAGCTGCACGTGTGCACCGGACGATTGACTGTTGAGTACTGCTAGGGGTATCGGGCGGCAAGATACGTATCGCCGGCAACGCGTGTCCCACAGAAACCTGCGTCAACTTTGATACCTATCCGCGTCAACGCCAGCTGCAGATAGGTATCGGCGTCCCGTGTGCACCGCACCATGCTCCGCTGTGTATCTCTAGTTATCCGATTGAAAATGACGCGGCGTCCAGAGTCATTTTGACACTCGTGTGCACCGGGGCTTAACTGGCCACCCCCCCCCCCCCCCCTCCTTTTGTCTTCACATCTTCACGACCTTCCCAGAAGGTGAGGAACAAAAAACAGCATCTCTCTTTCCGTGTCATGCGTACCTCAGCTCTGCTACGCTATCCAGGAAGCTAATGACAAGGAAAAGAATAACACTCGCTTATTTTTCCTATGAATAACATGCCAGTCAATAAAAAATAAATCAATCAAACTCGTATACCGTTCAATTGACTTTTGTCCCCCACACTAATCAATGTACACACTTGCAATAAAAAACATCCTCGGAATTCAAAGCAAATTGACTGGCCAGGCTAGTCCCAAAGTGGCCGGTTCAGAGAGAGTATTATTGTACCTACGCATTCATGAACCGGAGCCGAAAACGGGTGTGAACTCGGAAGAAGATTAAAGATTACTCGTATATTTGGAAAATTACTTTCTGAATTGAAAAACCTTTTTCTGCAACACAACGACTCGACCCCAAGAACTGTATTATGTCCTTAATTGAGGTATTTACAAACAATTGAAAATCGGGGAAAAGGTTTGGCGAGATCTCTCCTTCCCCGTCTAAAATTTTGCCCATTAAAATCCTCTTATTGATATTATTGAATTCTATCAAAGCTCAGCTGTCATTCAAGTCAGGTGCTCAAATACTTTCCCAGTGTTATATCTAGCGACTTTTAGCTTGGACCCTTTCCCATTGACTTACAGTTTAACTCTTACTCATTTTACTTGATAAAATGCGCAGAACTGCGTTTAATATGTTATGTCGAGAATCTCCTCTTCCATTGAAGCATCCTACTTTTGCATGGACTGTTTATCGATTTGTCGATTGATGGAATACTAATGGTTGTTTTCACGAAAACTTTCAACTAATTAAAGTCGGCATTAGTCGGCAATTTCTATGTGTCGGTTAATCAAGTTTCTACTGTACCATGTTCAGGTTAACTGAGTTCATTCTTCTACAGCAACATGCTTGGAACATTTTTCACGTTTGATGTTTGTAGCAGTCAGTGCTACCACATAATTATGATTATTACCATGTGAACTACGTTACAGGAGTCGTGCTGCTATCGATGAATGGATGGAAGAAAAGGATATTACCCTCAAAGGAAAAGATATCCCTAGACCAGTCTGGTCGTTTGAAGAAGCGAACTTCCCAGGATCCGTGCTCAGAATTCTCTCGTAAGTGTAAAATGTACTCAGAATAAAGTGATGTGGGTATCTCAATATTGAGCTTATTCCATTCACGTTTTCCTCTCATTGTTTTGGCTGCCTATGGCTTAATTCTCAGTAAAAACCCGTCTAACAGCCGATCTCTTCTTAATCACGAAAATGTGCCTTTTAATTGGGGAAAATTACTTGGAATTTTAATCATTTGTTAAATTTAGTTTTATTATTAGAATTTAATTATTTATTCAATTAATTGTTATTTATTGTCCAATATGATTTGGAAATCGTTTATTTACTTTGAAGTTGTTGGTTGAAGTTATGGTCCATAAGTACCTACATACGAGTACTTATCTAACAAATATGTAAAACTCTAAAATTGATTACCGTAACTGAGTTTGATTGAGAAAATTTCATTAATTTAAATTCGGCACGAATTTAAGGAAAAAATGATAATATTATTTTATTAGTAACCATAATAATAATATTATGTATATATATATATATTTTTTTAATTTTTTTTTTTTTTTTTTAAGCCACTGAGGCCGTAATGGCCTATTGTAGCTGTTTATATATATATATATTTTTTTAATTTTTTTTTTTTTTTAAGTTACTGAGGCCGTAATGGCCTATTGTAGCTGTTTATATATATATATATATATATATATATATATATATATATATATATATATATATATATATATATATTTCCAGTTTCAAATTTCTAGCCTGGCTGGGATTCGAACCCACGACCTCGCGGGTTCGCGTAGCGGGACAAAAAAAATTATTGGGGGTGGGCCTAAGAAATGCATAGCAATTAATATATTCGGGAGGTTGAATGACCAGTCTAGTCTTGAGTTTTTTGTTCTTTATTGCGACGTTTCAACCCAGGATCTGGGTCCTATTCATGCATAATTATATATTATATTGATGTACTGGAACTTCGAAGTGCTGGAATGACTTAGGTATTTTCATATACATATTCACATAGGTACGGAATATATTAGTCAACACACGTTGTTGGTGAAGCCAGTCTTACAATATCTCCCATGTGACAACACATTTCTAGAAAGCTGTAAACGGTCTAACCTGACTTCTAGACACATCGACAACGCCACAAAAGGGATCAACAAATTAGCTCTAGATGTAAACTGCCCCCATAACAAAACATTATCTCGTCTTTGTATTAGCAATAATTTAAGGATACTAAAACTCGAAATCAAAATGAACTGGTGGAAATCTGATTTTTTTGAAAGGATATTGTAAGACTAGCTTCACCAACAACGTGTGTTGACTAATATATTCCGTACCTATGTGAATATGTATATGAAAATACCTTAGTCATTCCAGCTCTTCGAAGTTCCAGTACATCAATATAATATATAATTATGCATGAGTAGGACCCAGATCCTGGGTTGAAACGTCGCTATAAAGAAAAAAAAAACTCAAGACTAGACTGTTCATTCTACAATCCTGAATTTATAATCTCACTAGTCACAAAAACATCAAATTATATATATATATATATATATATATATATATATAGTTTTGATGAAAAATGAAAACACTCACGTGTAATATTATTTTGAGGTATTACAGAAGGTTGGAAAAAGATAGGAAACACTTAAATAAACTTACAAAATTGAGAGCTCTCAATTTTGTAAGTTTATTTAAGTGTTTCCTATCTTTTTCCAACCTTCTGTAATACCTCAAAATAATATATATATATATATATATATATATATATATATATATATATATTATTAGTAAACATTTTCTTATTAGGCCATGCTGCAGTGTTGGGAGTTGTCTTGTCGTCTGTTAGACTTTATGTCACTAATGTTAATATGCAAATAAAATTTGTTTTCCCACAGAAAATTGGGGTTCAAAGAACCAACTGCTATTCAGGCTCAAGGTTGGCCCATAGCTCTGAGCGGTCGTGATATGGTTGGCATTGCCTCTACAGGATCTGGTAAAACCCTGTCGGTGAGTTGAATATATTGTATTAAATAAGTGTTGCAGGTTCCTTTCAAGAAGAAAATTTGAAAATATCTCCCTATTGAGTAAAAATGTGCAGATTTGTTCCCACGGCTACAATCACACGTTACACATTGATTTATCAATTGATTCCTCATTGGTTAATTATTATATCGAACCCCTTTAAATTAGCAGTCTTATTACAAACTATATAATTATGTGATGATTTCCAGTACATTCTCCCTGCTCTGGTACACATAGACGCGCAGGAGCCACTGCGGCGTGGTGAAGGACCTATTGCTCTTGTGATAACGCCTACAAGAGAGCTCACACAACAGATTCAAGAAGTTGCCAATGAGATCTGTGAAGATGTGTCGAACGTAGCCATTTTCGGAGGTGCACCCAAATCTACCCAGGTAAGAGTTATGGGTGATTCCCAAACTGGAGTTTTCCTTTATCAACACTCAAGCGAGTTGTTTATGCATAGGGTCATCACACGGTAAATTGCAAAGTATGGAGTGGGGTAATCATAATTTATTTTACTAAATAACGTATTACTGTCCACCTAGAATGGAACGCGCAGGCTTTTCGGTAGCAACAAATTGATCGTGAGCCATCATTTTCGAAGATGGAAATATTTTTGCCCCCCGAAATCACACTTTTTTGACAAATTCACTCTCATATCTTTTAGTTGATGTTTTGCAATTTTAAAAACTATTTCAGGGATTGTGTGGTGACCCGCTGACGACCGTGTGGTTGAGTTTATTCTGTTCAGATCAAAGCTTGTATTTGAGTTAATCTCCTCAAAATTTTTCATTTCTTTCCATTTTTGATTTATTATTTCCAATAATAAGCCTATGTGATCGTATAGCAAAAAATTTTTGTAACTCCCCCTCAAACTTTGTCACTTTACGTTTCAAGGTGCGTAGAATCCTTATTTGAAATGTCCGTTCGCCGTTCGCCGTCCGGGCCATAAAAGGCCTAAGAATTGACTTAAAAACCCGTTCTTTCGCACATAGACTCCATTTGGGGTCTAGTTGGTCCTAACGTTTAACCATCCCGATCGCTTTACTCGCATAGATGATATGGGCCAAAAACGGGCGAAAAAATGTTTTTTTCGATGCGCGCACGCCTGGCACACTTGGCAGGGGGTCACGGTGGGTGGTGGGGGTGAGCGGGGGGTGGAGTGAGAGGAGGCGCCGCACAGTGGATGGAAATAGCAGTTTTTGTGCAAAAACCTCTTTGATGAGCCAAGCGGTTGAACTTGATATGGATTTTCATGTTTTTTGGAGTTCCGAGTCGATTGAAACCATTCCCAACTCGCTAACTATGAAGGCTAATCGGATAGCAACGTTTTAGCGAATTTTCTTAGAAAATAAAGCTATTGCAATGGCTCCAAAATTTTTAAAATAAAAATTTAAAAAATTTTTCATTATGGAAATCCGTTTTGAATTATTCTGAAACGATTCCAGGATTTTAACGCTTTTTAGCGAATTTTTGAAGAAAATGAAGCTATTGCTCTCGCCTCAAAATTTGTAGAATGTGAATTTTTGAAAAAATTTTATGCAGAAATCCGTTTCAGGCTATTCTGAATCATATTCTGAAGTTTAACGCATTTTTTTATGTATGTATGTATGTATATGGGTGATTCTCACAGAAAGGGGCAGAAGTGATGTCCGGACCAGTTGCGGCGACCCAATAAGGATTTGGGAGCTGGCGAAGGTCTTAAATTGTACTATAGGTTTTTATCTAGAACCCTTTTTTCCATTTTTAGGTTATGTTTATTCCTTTAAATAGAAAATTAACTAAATATAGTCAAATCGTCATCGACCTGTCCTGTCCCAATGCGACCTTCCCAACTTCAAACTTTAATTACAGGTCTTTCCGCTTTTGAGTTTGGATTTTATTCAATTTTTCTACATCACTATGATTTCTGAGATGCGTTTCTGATCGATAAAATTAATGTAGAACCGCTAGAAAAGTTTATTTGGATGGAAATATGTGTGTCCGGAGCATCGCCGTCATCGACCTGTCCAATATTGTTTTTCGAATTTTCGCGGTCACAATTGTATTTTAGCGGGTTTTTTTGCCGCTTTTTTTATTCGCGCGCTTCTCAGTTACCAGAAAAACCACCATTCGTTTTAATTCAGTCAACTCGTGGTCATCAGCGGGAGCAGATGTGTGCTGGACCGTGGGTTGGTCAATCACAATCGTCAAAAACCTGTCCACTTTTTTTAAGTGAGTACTTGAACTCAATTTTTTCTTATGGTATTTTTATCGTGCACCGAACGGACTAGTTTCATGTTATATGCCAAATTTGGGAAAAAGCTTGCCACAAGGTGAAACATTTGAGAAAAACTGAAGAATCGTCATCGACCTGTCCATCATCGACCTGTCCTCTCCTGAAAATTCGAGGACAGGACGATGAGGAAAAAGGCAAATCTATTATGTTTTTTGGATTTTCTAGTATTCCCGTATTCTCGCATTTAGTAATCCAATATTCTCGTATTGACCATTCAAAACACATATCTACTTAGCCGAACGTTGTGAAGGTCTACTAGGACTAATTCGAGAATTTCTGTCATTCTTCGTTTGTTGGAGTTCTTGTTTGTGGTTCTTCGTTCCACTGTAGGAGTGGTCACGTTTTTCGGTCTTTTGACTTGAAATGTTGAGGGTTAACGTTTCTTGGCAGTTATAGCAAATTTTCCTTTTATGATGCCAGGACAGGGTGGTGATGCAAATGGTGAGAATCAACGGGTCGCATCATCGCCCTGTCCGCCTAAATTTTTAAATATTTTTTTTTTCTGAATTAATAAAAGCGCTACTGTTTGGATTTGCTTCGAATTTCGATACATGCGATATAGAGAGCATCTGTGATTTTTTTCAGCTCGATTCGATCACTTTTTCTTTTTTCAAAAGTCAAACTCAAAACTGACCTTTTCTGTGAGAATCACCCATATATGTATGTATGTATGTATGTATGTATGTGTCATTCCAGACGATAACTCTCCGTAGAATTGTGCTAGAAACTTCAAACAAATTTTAAAATGTTAAGGACACAAAACAAAAGTTCAAGTTCGTTGGCCAGCATGATCGGATTACATCTTCGGGTTGAAATTTTCAAAAATGTAGTCAAAAATTTCAAAATAGCCTGTTTTTTGAGATTTGTTGTGCGAAATTATTTTTTCAGCATACTAACATGTGGTATATTCGGAATCAGCGTAAAATTTCCTATAAGAATATGTATCAAGTTTTCAAAAATTTCACAGTTGAAAAATCAGTCAAAAATCGAAATAATGCCGTTCACTAGTTGTAAAAATCGGTAATATTTGCATGAAACATTGTCCAAATTCAGATTGAACTACTCTTATGGAAGTATCCCTGTATAACCAATCCTAGAACCATGCTGTTTAAAACGTAGGTAGTAGGTGCTTAAAAAAAAAAAAAAAAAAAAAAAAAAAAGTAATCACAACTGATGAGTTTACTCTGTGCATGTGTTAATAATTTGATTCCATGCTTGTCTATCAAAATCATAAACTAAAATTTCTCAACACGATCAATAGCGACTGAAATGTCGAAGATTTCTTCAAAAATTCGCTCATGGGGTCATGCTGCATGACTGGACTTTTTTTACTACGATGTTACGATTTTCTTTTTCCACAGTGTGTTTAAATGTTAGGTAGGTACCACGCTTCCGCTGAAGTTGAATGATTTGATAGTGATAGAAGACTACTCTCAAAGAACTATTTTTCTAGACGTAGAATGAATCGTAACATTCATTCTCGGGACAAGGTTCGCACCTAGTGGTTTATTTACTCTGACTCGTCATAGCAGGACCTTTCTCAACGTTTTCGTTCATTGTGATCACCGACGGCAGAGAACGGCGATCAAATTAATACACAAAACACTTGAATGAGTGCGTAGTTGGATTATTCCAGTCCCAGGACAACCGGAGATGACCTGCACTTTTGGCACTCTATCAAAGTTAAATAATCACATGATTATTCCAAAAACCCTCATTATCTCTGCTTACTCTTGGTGATGCACCAAAAAAATGTGAAAAAATGATCAGATACACCTAAACATGTATAGAATACATGGTATATTTCGTCTTGGGGAATTTCCCCAGTTTTGGAGCGTAATAAATCATCAATACCTGCTACAAAAAAACCTTAATTTCAAGCATACGACCAATTATCACACTCAATGCCTTTTCAAAAATTTCTACACGCCCAAATGGGGAAACTAAGGGCTAAGTTTGTGTCTGAAGGTATCTAGGAACAATATAAAAATGGAAAAACATTTTTATTAATGCTTTCATTTTTTGAGGTTTTTGCACGCTTCCATCCACTGTGCGGCGCCGCGGCACCTTGTGGTGGGTACGGCGCCGGCGTTCCTTCGAGGCATGAATATGTTTTTTTCAAGGTCATATTTGTGTGTTAATACCAAAGCTTTTCCTACGCATATTTAATAACATATCCTCTCGACTTTTCGTACGTACTTAGATAATGATATTATTAAGGCAATAACTATTTGAATAGATAGGAGCTCAAATCGAGAAATATAAACATGGGTATATAATTATAGAAGTATAGGTTGTGGCAACTCGAAATAGGACACACAAAACAACTGATCACACACAAAACAACTGATCACACACAAAACAACTGATACCACCTTCTCCGAACCTCCACTAGAGCGAACTGGCGTCGTTTCAAAAGAGTTGAAAAGAGTGTAACTTTTCATCTCTCATTCCCACGCCAAGAGTCCGACGAGTTAGGTATGTCGAGTGTCTCCTATAAGGGTGGGGGGGTTGGCACACACACAATACAACTGATCACGCACAAAACAACTGATACCACCATCTCCGAACCTCCACTAGAGCGAACTGGCGTCGTTTCAAAAGAGTTGAAAAGCCTTATGACGTACGCTAGGCAACTAAAACTACGATCATACTCAATTGAAAAAGTAATAAACCTTTGTGAAATAATTTGCAGCGTTTTGTTACAATAAAAATGACTATCTAGTGATGTGTAGAACTTACGAATTGATGAGACCTATCCTACATAGCGTTAGACCTTTTCCAGGAACAAACTAACTGCAAAAGGTCCAAGCCTAAGTGTAAAACGTCTAGATCAATTTGGAAGTGCTGTTTATGTAAAATTAGTTTTTTATTCGTATTCCACACAGCACTTTATAGATTTATGATCATTGACTCGATTAAAATCTGCCAAACTTGGAATGTCAGTGAGCCCCGAGTGGGGCAAAAGATTTTCCTTTCTGTATTTCTTGTTCCACACTGAATCAGGTGGAATCCGTTGCTTGATTGGACCTCATTTTAACGTAATAGCAATAGAAAAAATCTTGAGTATAAAATGTTCGTTTTTCCGTGGCATTATTATTTGAATTATTTTCGAGTTTAAATATTGTACGACGAATTCCAAGATTGTACATGCGCAGTTGTCGTAGTTCACCACCTAAAAGTACGCTCTTTGTTTCACCACAAGCAACACTACACCATGGTCAGAGGCAGCTTTCTCAACTTTATCTAGTCTCAGAAAATATTGCCTCAAAATCTGTCTGGAATGAGTAATTCGGTAGCTTACCTCAGATTAGGTTAAATTACTTAACTAATTCCGTTGAAATGTTTACCACTAACGTTATAAAATTGAAGCTTTTGGTCTCTCTAAATCAGCTCTTATTGGGTAATATGCTCTGCTATTCCAACAAGGTGAGACTGGGCAATAGAATATAATGTCTAATAAGTTGGTTTGTATTACATTTGAAATTCATAATTTTGTTTGGTAAATCGAAGGTATTGTCATGAATTTAGTATGACCGCCTTGAATCTATATATATTTTTTAAATTTCAACATTTCACTGGAGGAGGGGTATTGATGGTGCCCATGTTGTTAACATATATGTGCTATAAAGTGAGGAGGTTAATAAAATCAAATATAATTGTTAGTTGGCTGACTTCGTTTTCTGCGATTATGTATTGGAACTCCAAATCAACTCCTATGTAGGGGTAATGAGAGATTGGATGACGGGATTGGATCGCTTTTCCCTCTTTCTCATTGGTTTAGATGACCATATGCCTTCACCCAAAAATGAAGAATTTAGTTATGGATGTAACTCACTTACCCCATTAATAACTTCCACTGCGATTTCTGCTCAGATCTTCTTCCTGTCTCAATTACCCTACCCATGCTATATCAAATACTACAGAACAGTACCCTGACGACACGCATGTTTTATCGTACTGACCTTGTTCGCTCTAGGCTAGAGAGTTGAAGAAAGGCGTTGAAATAGTGATTGCGACTCCGGGACGCCTGCTGGATTTTCTCGAGTCTAGAGAAGTGGACCTCAAGCGTTGTACATACCTTGTTTTGGATGAGGCGGATCGCATGCTAGACATGGGTTTCGAGCCTCAAATTAGGAAAATCATCGAGCAAATCAGAGTGAGTTATAATTAATATAATTTAATTATATGTATAGTATCATCGTGCTAACCTTCAACTCGATTAGTTATTGTAAACCTTGCAATATTGTTTTTCAGTAACCAAGCACTTACGATTATTTATGTTTTGTACTTGATTGACGTGTCATTCACTTAATATACATAATGAGTTTGTTCTAAGCTTCAATAGTATTTTGTTACGCAGTTAGTTAAAGAAGTAAGAAGTGATGTAGGATGGTGAAACAGCAAAATCTCAGTGTAAATACATCTAACCTCATCGTGTACATCTTATGACTACCTTAAAAGGAGGTGAGATAGTTTACAAGAATGAAACATTATATATCAACTGGACAAATAAACCACGACCAAACATGGCGGTCATTATCGAGTTGGAGGCTTATAAATAGAACACCTTGTCGAATGAACCAAGGCAAGATGGTGGCGCTTCCCTGCTATACATTATGTTGAACATATTGAATAAAGTTACAAAAGGCCGTTCCTGTCTAGAAAAATTTGAACTTCTCGTCCCCTCCAATGTATTCTATCAATTTAACTTGTTTAAAAAAAATAAAAAAAAAAAAAAATAGTCCTAAGCACTAAATTCTTACAGAACATGGAATATGTTTTTGCATCCATTAAATCTGTTAACTGCAGAGATTTAATTGGTTTTTATTTTATTCCACAGAATTAATTGACAATACTGGTTTATGGTAACTGAAGTAAGTTATCTAATTTTTTGAGTCAAGGTGTTCAATGTTGCAAGTGAAAATCAAGTCGATACAAGATCCTCCACAAGTGTTAGATAAACCTGGATTCGTTTTCAGTTGAAGTCCGAATGCTTGTTCCATAAAAGTAATCAGTCGCTAATTTTCGTTAATCAGTGCTAATCCTCGTTCATATCACCTGCCAAAATTATTGTTGTGTTGTGGTAGCCTATTTTTCCAATAACTTTGAAAATCTCCGCTCCTTTGGATGTATATGCCATTAATTTCAATTCAAAGAAAATTTCAGTGTCACTTGAACTGGTACCTGGCTCACTCAGCTGATCAGTGATCATTCAGGTGCCTTCAGCATTCTCTGTTGACCCTCCCTCTTGAATTTCAGCTTCCTGCGTTGAATAGGAGAGAAAATGGCTTTGGAGCTCACTCAGCTAATTGGTGCCCAGTTGGTAGTCTTCAGCATTCTCCCTTGAGCCTCCATCTCAAATATGTGATAGTGGCTGCAATTTCATAAAGATAATATTGTGCCGGAACGGTAATTTTGTCTCATTTTTGACCGAGTTATTATGGAAAAAACATGTTCCATGTTTAGAATAAAGTATATAATGGTTTTAAGCTTTAGCGGAATTAGGGCTGGCCAGTTAGTAAAGCGAACCCATCACCATTCGCCATAGGAACTAGGAAGAGCAGATGCAGAGGTAGGCCTGTCTCAGTTGTTGAGACAATAATGCGTGATGGTGAACCTGCTTGTCTCAACAGTTGAAAAATCAGCGTTGTCAGTAATTTTATTGCCTGTTTTTTTCCCACTTCATCTTGCGGAATTTAATTGACAGATTTTTATAGTCTGTTTAAAATGTTGTTACATAATTTATATTTCAGCCGGATAGACAAACCCTGATGTGGTCCGCTACTTGGCCTAAAGAGGTTCAAAACTTGGCCGAAGAGTTTCTCAAGGATTACATCCAAGTGAACGTGGGTTCACTGCAGCTCGCAGCAAACCACAACATACATCAGATCGTCGAAGTCTGCATGGAAAGCGAGAAAGAGGACAAGTCAGTAGATCCATTAAGTGTAGTTATTACTTATGATGGCAATTGCAAAGGGCAACTATTTATTTTATTCCATCAACTGAAAGATCTCGAAGAGAGCTTTCCAAAGGAGTGATTAGAAGTGGCCGAAACAGAGCTGTAAAGAAAGCAGAATGACATAGAAAAATCATCTCATCCCTGCGTCCACTGATGATGGGGAGGGGGGGCTCAACGCCATCCACCTATGACATCAGTTTCTTTCCATTTATTTTATTGTCCAAACCAGAGTTTCGTGCTGAAATTTGCTGTAGGTGGTTCCCATGGAATCCTATTCTTAGATGATAAATTGAAAATTCCAACATGGAAGTTGCTAATTTATACAACGCTCTAAGAGAAAAAAGGAAAGTTTGCAAAATTTTCATGTATGTTTTTGAAGCGTCTCAAATGCATGTGTGCATAATTATTTCGAATATCTTTGAACTTACGACGTTTGGTAAATTGTGCACACATTTGCAGTATTCCCGAGTCATTATTCCCAACTGATATTCATGAACTTAGTTCTTTGGCACTAGTTCGGTCTTCAGTTAAACTCTAAAGTACTAGAATCGTACTTTACTAAACTGACTGAACTAAAATCTTTCTATTCCCAGAACTTTTCATTGGACAATCAATCAATCTTACATAATGCGTAGGTACAGTGATCAACACTTATTAGACCGTCCATCATTAGTGAGAACGCCGATGGGTGTTCAACTGGGTGAAATTATGATAGTACTCAACGGTCAAATTTCAAAATCTGTTTGAATTATTTTATTTATTGTGTTACCTTGTAATTGTGACCAAAACATGCGTTTTTTTAAATGAATACTTTAAGGAAAGATCAGGAGGAGGATTTACGTATTAAGGCTGTGCAAACGCGAGTTGGGAACCTGACTTGAGCCGACGGAGCGCGCTGATTGTCGCCGTCGGTGCTAGCTTGGTTTAGTTTACCGTGCAGTCAAGAGGTAGCGCTAGGATAGGACAACCTCCCTTCGCGCCGGAGGTCGACGCTCGCTCCGCCCCACCCTCACCTATCCGCCGTAACATATTTTTTTTACACCCTTCGCCTCCCCGCTGCTGAAATTTTCAATCCCCCGTTTACCTCGAGCGTGTTGTCTAAAACAAGTGTTAGTGGTTTTAATTTTCTCTATGATTTATCAAAGTTTATAATAATTACTGTCTGTTCCATCTTACTATGAAAGTGTGAAAAATCGTGGAAAAAGAACTGCTTATCTTAAGAGAACGTGTTAGTCTCAAAATTCTAAGAATGATATCTACATTCAATGATGAATACGTATTAAAATAGTGTGGGCGCATATCCCATTTATTAGTAAGCAAATGAATGAATAAGTTTAATAGTATACGTTGATAGGAACACAAATATTGACAAAACTACAAAATGTATAATGTAACAAATATTTATCTATAATAAACATTAAAAATGACTGCATTATTTCCAAATACACCATACGGGTTTGTTACTGCTGTTCATGAATAATACCTAGCTTATAACAAGGTTCCTACTTGATAAAATAGGAAAGCTCAAAACGCATTGGTAAGTAAGTATTACTGGGACGTCCCTATGAATGGATTGGATATAATTTTAGTGAGAATTAAAATGAGAGGAAAAAATATAAATGTCATGATTTTTCTGAAACCCCCCCCCCCCCCCCCCCCCCCCCCCCCCCCCCCCCCCAACAACAACAACAATAAAATTGCATGACTGGACTAAAATCTGAATCGAACAAATAATTGAAACTGTGGTAAGTAATCGATATTACTTCCTCCGTTCACCGCCTTCCATCATGAAGTTAGTAACTTCTGATATACCTACCTATTTTCCTAAACTAGACCAAATTCTTAATTTAAAAACAAAAAAATCACGAAACTCAGAGGAGAATAATTAAAACATTACGGCTTTTTAATATTACCCTCTCCATTCACCCCCTTCCATGGTGAAATTTGAAACTCCTGACACATATATATCCGTGTATATATTTGTACGGATCCGTGTATATATGCATACACCGGGTGTTTCTGAAGTTATGGTCTATCCTCCCGCATTTCCTTATTTGATTGGGTAAAAAAATAGGCCCGAAGCCATTCTTTATATTTTTTGTGAGGAATTCAGGAAAAATACTTTCAAACCGACCACTAGCGCGTTGACACTAACTTAATTTTTACAAATGTCCCCCTTTTTTATTGCAGATTCAAATTCTACGTGAAATATCATGAAAAAATGACCCATCACTCGGTTTTTTTAAGTGCGCGTTTGTGGGCGCAATTCCGCTCCAAAAGTGCGCAATTCCGCTCTAAAAGTGAAAAATTGTGAGACACTGAGTTTTTCAAGATATTCAACTTCCACGTGTAATACATGATTTTGATTTTGGGGTATTTTTTTTGCTGAACCTCGTCATGATTTTTATTTATTGATATTTGCTACACCAGCTTGGGAAAACGCCGAAAGATTGACCATAATTGCACTTATCGTACTCATTTCCACACAGCAAAAAGCGTGCCCACTAAAATGAAGTTTTTTTGGTGTTTTTCCAAGTTGGTATTGCAAATATCAATAAATGAACATCATTACTAGGTTCAGCACGACAAAACACCCCAAAATCATGTATTACATGTGGCTATTGAATATCTTCAAAAACTCAGTATTTCACATTTATTGCACTTTTAGAGCGGAATTTCGCCCGCTTACGGGCACTTAGAAAATCGAGTGGTGGGTCATTTCTTCATAAAATTTTACATTTTTGAGATCCTTACAAAAAACATTAAGATTGAAAAAAATTACTGTTTATCGACCCATTATTAACGAATTGAATATCTTCATGTGGCAATTGAATATCTTCAAAACTCGGTATTTCACAATTTTTGCACTTTTAGAGCGGAAGTGCGCCCGTTCACGACCACCTAAAAATCGAGTGATGGGTAATTTCTTAATGAATTTTTCACGTGAAGTCCGAATCTGCAATAAAAAAGGGGGGTTCTCGTTTGAAAAATTGAAGTTAGTGTCAATTGCGCGCAAAAGTGGTCGGCGCAAAAGTATTTGTCCTGAATTTCTAACACAAGAAATGAAGAATGGCATTGCGCCTATTTTTTACGCAATTAAATAAGGAAGGTGGACCATAACTTCTGAACCAGCCGGTATTTGTTCCAAAACTAGACCGAATTTATAGTTGAACAACAAAAGAATCAAGAAATCTGACGAGAATAGTAGGAGGCAGCGACAAAATTTATCGAATAAAACCAAGGTTTTTCGGCTTTACCCCCTCCATTCCCCATTTCCATCATGAAATTCAAAATTGCCGGGGTTTGTGGCACAACTAGACCAAAATTGGGATCGAACAAAGATAAAACTCAAGAATCGTCGAGAATCGTGACCTAGACAGCAACAAAACTTGTCTCACATACAAACACAAATTTTTTTTCACCTAATGTGCTTTTGATATCACCAACCGGTTGAAAACCGACACAAAATTATGTAACGAAAAAACGACATGCAATAACGGTAAACTTTGTAGCAAACCTTCGCTTATAATTTATTAACAACAGTTGCTATGCGTTCGATTACTTGACTCCAAGTTATTTCTTACAAATGTTATTATTATTATGAGTACGTTAGTTTATGGATTTAAGAGCTTCAATGATTTACCCATGAAAACACAATTTTTTTCCCCTCCAAGGCTGAGGGGGCCACACAATTTACCCCTATGGTTTTTCATTTCCACGTATTCGGTCTTAGAATGGTCTGAAACGGATTTGTATGTGGTTATTTGTAATTATTGAATTATTTATTTTTGCTTCCTCACTACCTAAGGTAGGGTAGCTTTGTGTTCGTGATTGAAGTCGAAAAAATTGTTGACCCCCAAAATCAAAATTTCCACTCGCTTTTTGCGTTTCAGAGCTTGCTGATCAATTTTGGTTCCGTGTCTGTCTATCTGTAGTAAATCCTCGTCACTCCCAAAACTATACCAAGTTTCAGTCCGATCCCGATGAAATTTTCAGGGATTGTGCGGGTTAGCTCCGAGGCGACCCCGATAATTTTCAATGTCGTCGAATCAATCATAGCCTGTGCGCATGCGAAAACGTGCATTTTTCTTTACGTCGGTTTCTTATCATCTGTTGGTTCGATCAAGTTTAAACTCGGTATGTAATTGGGTAGGTATATATTATGTTCTAGATAAGTACCTTATAAATTATATTGCAATAGGTAGAGTAATAACCATTGCGCATGCGCAAAACTAATATAGATTGACACAGGCATAACTCCGTATCTAATGGAACGATTTTGATAAATTTTTCAGTGATTGTGCAGATAGCTTCTAGTTTCATTGCCGTCATACGAATACTAGTCTGTGCCCATGCGCAAACGTTAATTTACTATAACGTCGATTTCGTATCATCTATTGGTTCGATTTCTTTCAAGCTCGGGGAGTAGATGGTTATACGTTCCAGCAAAATTTCCTATGAATTATATCGTGGTTTGTGGAGAAATAACTATAGCGCACAGACAAAACTCCGAGACTGATGGACCAATGATTTTAATGAAATTTCCAAGGATTGTGCGGCTTAGCCCCTAGACTTTCACCTATAAATTTCACCGCTATGGGATTAATAGTAATCTGTACGCATGCGCAAATATTAATTTCTTATAACGCCGACCTATAAGAACTCTCGAGGCGTACCTACTTTTTTTAACTCTTTCTTTTAACTTCGATTCTCTTCTTGAGCTCTTGCTTTCTTTCTTGAGACAAAATTTCAGATCGATTTTTAACCCACTTCCCGATATCCAATCGATCTGAAATTTTGCACACGAGTTCATGCTGGCGTACATTTTAATTTATCAAATTTTCGCAAAGAAAAAGTTAGTTATGCTATAAATTTTCGAAAATTTGAAATTTAATATGGGAAATCTTACAAGTGTTTATATATATATATATATATATATATATATATATATATATATATATAGCAAATATATATATATAGCAAATATATATATATATAGCAAATATATATATATATATATATATATATATCCCACTAAATATACTAAATATACGAACTCTCCACTCAATGTTTAAATTACCTGTTCAACGTGATGGTAAATTAGAAAGGCTACCAAATTTGAATGTTCAACAATGAACATTCAAATGTTCATTCTTATCAATGAACATTCAACAATGAACATTCTTATCTTATATCCCACTAAATACAATTGAACGTCTGCATGAAATGACAACAATGGGTCAATAAAATATTAAATGATTTTAGCTATTAAAAGATAGAGTTACATTAAAAACTTGTTTTTATGGGTTCCTTTTTTCTTTAACTAATTCTATACGTCCTTGTTACAATATGTGAGGAAGCTAAACTGCTCACCCAACTTGGCAGACTTTTTTTTAGATCAAGTGGAGTGTTTTTTTTTTTCGAGCTTGGGTTGTCCAACACCACCTGAATCAATTCCAATAGGTCGTTCCTCTATTGATGAAGCTTCGCGTAAGAGGAACGTCTTAAAAAGTCATCATTCTTTGTATGAACACATCGTAATTGGCTGATGAATCCATAGCATCTAGTATAAATAGTGAATATCAGAGCTAATTCCTTAGCTCATAATAGATTGTTTTCAGAGCCGGTCCGAGCCATTTTTGTTACCCATGCGGAAGGGCTGGTTGCCCCCCCCCCCCCCCCCCCCCCCTGTTATATTGGAAGCCAAAAAAAGACAAACTTTTTACGATTCGTATTTTTAAGAGATAGAAATGAAATCCAAAAATACAAGCGACTTATTATGTTTAGTGCATCACATGAGACCGAGACGAGACCGCCGCCTAAAAAAACGAGACGAGACCGATTTCGAGTTTCGAACAAGAGTTTCGGATCTCGAAAAAGATTCCTTCGCCATTTGCTAATTATGTATGAACATTTCCAGTAAATATTTCGATTGTTAGGTAAATGATCTTGAGGTCACATGTTTCTAAGAGTTGAGCAGATAGTGAATGACACATTGTGACAGAAGAGTGGCCAAATAAAATGAGCTTGCGGTTTTTTACAGTAGTGAGGGTAAAGGAAAGTACCAGGCAACATATAGATAAATAAATTCAATTCCTTCAATAATTACCACAAAAAACAAACCAATTTATTCAATACTATAATAAATTAATAAATTAGTTCAATAAATTTAAAAATGTATTTTTCTGGCTTTCAACTTCGCAAAATGTTTTAAAATTGAATCGGTGCCCAAGCTAGTTATCCGAGGGCGCCCCCCCTGACCGGCGCCCCAAGCGGCCGCTTGGTTCGCATGCGCCTAGGACCGGCTCTGATTGTTTTCTTAATCGAATCACATTTTTGTCAGCATGTTAGGTATTGATTGAAATTTTAAAACTAAACGCAAATAAGTTTTGTTAAAAGGGAGGTCGTTAGGTCGTTTCAGGGAGGGACGATGGACGTTAATAAACAGGTAGTTAATTTTAAATAATATTAACGTATTATTAAATTTTTGATTTAAAATGTAATATGAATATTAATTACATATATAAATAAAATAATTATATTTAAATTAAATATATTTATTTCCAGAAAATAACTCTCCTTAGGTTTGAGATAAAAATCCGGTTTTTTTTCCGAGAAAAAAATCAAGCATTCTGAAAAAAAGGACGATTTTATTGGGCAGCATTTAAATAAGCACAATAATGATGTACAATGCTGATGAGCACAATGAATGGGTCAACTAACAAAAAATGTGCTGAATAAGTCGTTTTTTCCCCCCCTACTTTTACCTAAAAGTGGTTAGAAACGGTAAAGAATCATTTTTTATATTTTTTGGCTAATATCACTCACAAGAAGATCATCAACAATGAACTACAACATTAACAAATTTATTCATAAAATTATGCCTAAAATGCACTTTTAAAATGTCATTATATAAAATCAATAGGTGTAAACTGCACAAAAAAAGATATTGTAATCCAAAATTTGTTTAAAAAGCTGATTATTATTGAGAACATTGGCCATAAGGTGTGTAGGATGTTATCCGCGTAACACTACAGTCACTGACTGTTCCGCCAAAGTACCGTTGCAAGATTTACTTGACCATACTTCTCAACGACTAATGCAAAGTAACGTTGATGTTCGTATCGAAATTGATAGCGTTATACTACATACGAAATCGGGGTTTGATGGTGCTTCAGGGCAAAGTGAATATAACCAGCTGTTTCAGACTCCAGAAGATGGACTGTCCGATGCTCACCTATTGTTAACATCAGTAGTGCCTTTAAAAATAACAATCGTAGAAAATCACGACATATCAGTTTGGAAAAATTCTCGACCTTCGTCGACTAATTACTGTCGACCTGTTGCATTCTAATTCACTAAAGAAACTCCTCAGGCAGTAGCTGAAGTTAAACACATGATAGAAAGCGAGATAAACCAACTCCGGGACAGTGAAATTGAATGTGATGGACGTATATTGAGAGTGAAGCATATTTTGTATCTAACCATGATTGATGGGAAAGTTGCGCAAACCATTACAAATACGAGCTCTTCTTGCAATTGTACTGTCTGTGGGGCAACTCCCTCACAAATGAACAACTTAACACTATTGCATTCAATCCAACCCAATGCTGAAGCGTTAAAACTTGGCATGTCTCATCTGCACGCCAGAATTAAATGTATGGAGTATATCCTACACTTGAGTTACAAATTACCATTCAAAAATTAGAAGACAACTGAAGCTACTCGTTCAATTATGAATGAAACCAAAAAATATGTCCAGGATCAATTCAAAGAGAAACTCGGTCTGCAGGTTGATGTAGTGAGGCAAGGGAGAGGGAATTCCAACTGCGGAAACACCTCTAGGCGCTTCTTCGGAAATCCTACTGTAACGTCAGAAATAACGAAGGTGGACTTGGATTTGATAAAAAAATTTGCCATCATCGTTGAAGTAATATGCAGCAATGTTACAATTGATGCGGATAAATTCGATGACTATGCTAGCGAAACGGCTAATTTAGCCATTGCCGTCTCGTTGTATCCATGGTACTTTTACCGGCTTCTGTCCATAAAATTTTGTTACATGGTAAACAAATAATAGAAAGCTGTGCAATACCAATCGGAGCACTATCTGAGGAAGCACAAGAATGTCAGCATAAAGTTTAAAAGCGAATCAGGGCCAACCACAGTAGGAAATCATCGCGAGTGAACACAAACGAAGATGTAGGTATTACAAATGTTGCTGATTTCATCGGATCTCTTCATCACTAAAATGAGACCTTTCCCTAAGAAGAAAACAGTACCTACCTTTCAGTGAAAAAGCCACAAATCTATTGAAAGGGTAAGAATTATTATTATTATTTCTGGTATAAAAGAAAAGGAAAGTTTATTGGTTTGTAAAATTAATACTGACAAAAGGTCATCCTATTTTATAAGAAATTTATAGTTTATATAATAAGAAATTTATAGTTTATTTTCGTGGGGCACTTAAGAAGATGCCCCACCATTTGCGAAGATGCCATGTTTATTTTTAATTGCACATTCGGAAAAAAAGTCAGGATTTGTTTGAATAATAAATAGGTAAGTGTTCCACTCATTTTTCATTCGATTCATTTATTCATTTAATTCCAATTTAGTATGTGTGAACCAGTTTATTTACTTTTAGTGTAATATAAAATGAAGAACTGGTACTAGTCAGTAAGCTGTAAAATTTTTGAATTGCTTTATTTTAGTGATAAAGTTTTGTTAAATACCAACATTATTCTTCAAATTAACTTTTACGCCATTTTCCCAATGGGTAGCCCACCCCGGGCTTGAATTTTTTTGAAAAATAAATTGCAAATCAATTATTAATAATAAAAAGTAATTCTTTAAATTTCTGTATGTCGAAGTAATTAACACCCTATCAAGTACATAATTACGAAAGAATGTGAACTTTTTAGGAAAAAATTCCCTTTTTTTAGTACACATCTGGCTCTATCTTATTTCTGTCAAATCCAATCACAAAACAGACAACGGCATTCGATTCAGCGTGAATAAATCCATGAAGAATGATAACAAACACTTAAAAATTGGAGCAGTTTGAGGTTTCTTCCCAAAATCGGGGGTTTGGCCCCACTGTGCGGCAGGGGAAGAGTGACAGCCGAATATTCTGAAGGCCTGCTCGGGCGGAGATGCAGTGGGCGGAGTCGGGAGGTGGCGAAGGGTTTCCCGCCATCTGTGACCTTGAGAGTTACGGTGCCCCCCCCTCCCCTACTCTTCCGCTCCTTCTGCTTCCTTGCTCCGAGGTAGTACCAGAACGATCCGCTAGTGGCGCGGTTTTCAGCTCATTTATTTCCAATTTTCCAAACTCGTAAATTGGCCGTTTTCTTTCGTGGAGCAGATAGAGGATGGAAAATAGAATCCAGCGTGATTTAAATAATGCAAATCGGTCCACAAATGCCTGAGAAAGTGTTATAAAACCATGAAATCTTGACTATTTTCATACAATTTAAATTCAGTTTAAAATTTTCTTTCGTAGAGGAATAACTACAAACGAAATTGAACTAATCAAGCTTTGGAGTGTGAAAATTGATCAACTACTTAATATGTTATGATAATAAACCCTCCTGAAGGAGGGTTTGAACAGCCTTAAATGAATCTCTTTACAGGTTGCTGAACTTGTTGCGGGAACTCGGCTCTGAGAAAGACAACAAAATAATAGTTTTCATTGAAACGAAAAGGAGGGTCGAGGAGATCACTAGGAAGATAGAGCGAGAAGGGTAAGGAAATCTATTACTTTACTATCGGACACCAACTAAGTTACGCGTTTTAACTAGTAAACTCGTTTCGATTATCAAAAAATAAGTAATAATAATAAATAAATGAAAATAAAATTACTGCTGAATTATTATTATTTTTTTCTTTTACAAATCTCTTTCGAAGCGTCACACAACTTATGATTTTTTACTGCTGCTAACATTGTAGGAATTTGTTTTTTATTTAGATCAACTTTATAAACCTTTTCTGATTCAAATTCAAGGTTTTCCGATTGGAATCCATTCTGAGTCAACGTTTTTAGTTGTTATATATATATATATATATATATATATATAATTTTATATGTAAATTATGTGTACCTATACATACATTTTATATCCATGTAAAATCAAAATCTGTCAAATGTGGACAGACCATAGTAACCTCGATTTTGTCAACTAACTTGAATAACTTACCTATGCGGTTGCAGGTATGACGTGGCTTGCATTCATGGTGACAAGCGTCAAGCTGAACGCGATCATGTTCTCAGAGGTAATATTGTAATTTATAGTACATTTTAATGAACTATTATCGTGATTTGGGGTTAATATTTAATTAATCGTTATCACTTGAGAAATTCGGAAAGTTTATAAATTATTTAATTTATTGTTTCCAGATTTCAGGAATGGCAGGAATCACATCTTGGTAGCAACCGACGTTGCAGCTCGTGGTCTTGGTAAGACTTTAGTTACGTGGCTCGACATCTTGTCGATCGCTGTAGATCATTATTGAGTAATAAAATCTAACCAACATTTGAGGAGCTGACATGGAAAAGCAGTTAAGTCCAAAAATCAAATTTCATAGGAACTCCCTCTGAACTCTTATCAGATTTTTTTGGACATAATCTCTTCTCCATGCAAAGGTCACACGTTTATTCAGGGTGCGATCTAGCAAGGACGGGAGGACCTAAGGCCGTTGGCGTGACTGTTTACTTGCACTTCGACGAAAAAAATGTTCTTTCGTTTTTTGGACTTAACTGCTTTTCCATGTCAGCTCCTCATTTGTTTACTAGATTGTTGTGAGTGGCAGTGTTATTCAATACCTACTTGGGAGACTGTGTGGAAGTTATTCCGCACCTTAATCAAATGCTTTAGTAAATGGCTGGTTTTGCCAAATGGCTCATCAGGGGTTTGATGTCGATATGAATTTGGAATCTATTGTTGATATAGGTTGACATCTATTTTCATAATTTTCTTGTGATAAATCAGTATCATCCATCCTAGTCTACTTCAAACCCCTAATGAGGCATTTTTCAAAATGTGTCAGTTAATAAAACACAAAATCTATTAATTTCTTCCACCCTTTCCCCCTAAGTATGGTTTTCACTGTCAGGCTAATAAATTGAGAAACTTGATCATTTTAAAAACAGGGTTTTATGCTCAATGCTATTTTTCAGTATGCTCAGTACTATTTTCGACGAGGCTCAAAAAGACTTAGGGGTATGCCGAGGGAATCGCGGTGATCTTTTCTGAACGTTACCTTGACATTGCTATTCTTCGTAGCATTTTTCTAATTGTTTCAATGCTCATTGTAGTGATCTCTTTATAATGGCTATTTTCGGCACTGCATATTGATCACCATGATAGACTTGAAGAGATTGAAAGATGAACTAACCAAGTTTGTCCATTCACTAGTCTGACAAGTTTGGAGCGGCTGATAAGTTTGGTCTTGCCAGCTGTCCATGATATATACCGTCATTGGAGAGGCAATCCCTGGCTAGTTTCATTAATCGATTTTCATAGCTGCTTCTCCCAATCTTCTTAATTATCTTCTCACAATGGCTCAGAGGTAAAGCTACGCCCTCGCAGCTTTGGCTGCAATAATTATTGATACTGTCACTACAGCTACTGGACGTAACCACCGACCAAGGAGGCTGTCCTTTCTCTTGTTTCTTTATAATCGTGGTAGGTGCTGTCCATCAGCCAAGAGCAGTAGATGTTGATGTAGATGTAGAAGAAAACTTTCAGGGCGGGGGTTTTGAGCCCCCAGCACGGAAGCCTGTTGGCTTATTGTACTTTCCTGAGAGTTTTTTGTTTAATCGAAGAGACCCTGATGAGGGGTGGTAGGCTCTTGATTAATTGTTCGCTCGGAATGGAGCTCATCGGGGTTTGGGCCCCAAAGAGCTCAATTCTGCGATGGGTGAGTGCAGGGCTCTCGAAGATTATGTGGGATGCCGTTTCGTCAGTCTCCTCACATAGTCTGCACAGGGTTGAGTTTTGTGTGACCCCTATGCGATGTAGGTGAAATCGTAGTGGTGCAAAACCGGTTATGAGGCCGACCAGTGTTTTTAGTTCCCTACGATTTTTCCTAAGTAGCCCCTCAGTAATTTTGGTGTTGAGTTCAGCCACCATAAGTTTACTAGCCAAGAGCAGTCCTTGTACCGTTCAATTAATTTTACAACTTCTCACAAATGAAAACTCACAATTTAACACGCGCCCGTCAAAGTACAAATACAAAATGAAAAGTTCCATTCATGTAGCATGATCTTATGAGCGAATTTTCGTGAATTATCGTTCTGTATCACGAGTATGTTGAATTGTTTTGAAACTTCAGAACTTTGAATGAAATGAAATGGATAACTAACAATTTTATCACAAAAAAAAATTCTAAATATTATATTCTGCAATTTGAATTAGACGAGATTTACCCTTTTTGCGTTTTTATCGATTTTTCAGCAAATAGGTATTAATGAAATTTAAGTACATTTTCAGCATAATTTTAATGTTCTAGTTCATTGTTGATAAACTTCTTTTGACTAACATTTTGCTATAAAATAAAATAATGAAAACAATAAATTTAACGATTTTTAACCATTTTCATTGATTTGTTAAATCAATTTTCCTGAAATGTGAACAATTTTGATGTTCTAAAAAAATTCTGGTCAACGAACTCATCCTATCGTTTAGAAAGCTTGATTTTTTTTTGGCGTGAGAACGTAATTTTTATCTCAATACTAAGGAGAGTTTTCGTCTGGAAGGACATATGAAAAAGCGTTGGACTCTAGAATTCGATTCAGAATACCTCACATCGCATTTCAATCAAGAAAATTTACTAAAATTTTGATTTTATAATTTTTCAAGCCATTCCAATAGCACCATTTTCCACGAAAATTTTCCCCCTTTCATTCCCACTACTCAGGATGCTTAGGCTCACTTTGTTCAAGACCTGCAAGGTGCGGGTTGGGGTCGGCCTGGTACGTCATGCGTACGTCCTCATGTGTTCAGCTTTTGCCGAGTGGGTTGTGCCTTCTTTGTTTCTTACATGCGGATCGTAGGCAAACACATATTGTTCGACCATCCATGGCTTCATTGAGACTGAGAGATATCTAAGGCCACTCCTTGGGTTGTGAACTCCTTGATGTCCCATCAAAACTGGAGATCCTTGTGGTCACCCTGCAAATGGACAGTAAGTTTTGGAGCTATGGCTGATAGATGGCGTCCTAAATGGACACTGGCTAGCGAATGATTTTGAAGTAGTTTGCCCTCATAGATATCCTATACTGGTTAAAGATTCTTCAGCAGTTTGCCATAATAGAGATACAATTCTAGCCAACGATTCTGTAGTAGCTTGCCATCATAGATAGCCATACTGGCAAACGATTCTGTAGTAATTTGCTATCGTTGATAGCCAATACTGGCAAACGATTCTGTAGTAGTTTGTCATTATATATAGCCAAATACAGGACATCATCAATTCTGTGTCCAACGTCGTGGCTTTGTCCATTTGTGGCTGTATTTGTCGAAGTTCCGGACTATGCAGGAAATGATTAACTAATTTTATTTATTATTTATTAGGCAGGGATACATTTTTCTTAGCATTTCATTTTGATCCATCTTCGGAATGTTCAATAAAACAAATTGAAAATTCATTTTGGCCTCTCAGACCCATGTGACATGGCATCTGTAAATATGGAATAGTCACCTCATATAGTTACTATTAGGGAACCTCCGTATTTTCAGTGGAATAGCAGTTTGTTGTGGATCAAATTGGATTGAAAATGTATATTTACCTCGTTGATGGTTTCCTTTGTTCGTTTTTCCATTCAAATCAAAATTTTAAGTAGGAGTACCTAAATTTACTTATGATTATTAGGTATATAACAGTATTAGGAATGCATATATATTATTCTTAATTAATTATTTTTTAATGATTAATTTTGTTCTTGATTAAAAAAGGAATTTACTCTTGTTGTTTTTCATTATGTTTTCGACTTAAAACAACAAAAACTTGGGTTTTTTAAGGTATAGAGGGTCAGTTTTCAAGAAAAATTGTAGAAGTAGAACACGCCTGCTTGCCACCCATCCAATCATCTACCCTGTTGCGTAACCATTTGTCTTGAAATGAATAAAGTATTAAAAAGTCTTTTACAAACGCAATATTTGAGTGCTCATGTAGAGGGGAAACCTCAGATGACAAAAACTTTTTACATCTATGGTTCTGAAATTACAAATTGTTGTTGAATTCATTATTTGGAACATTGAAAAAAAAAACGAGAACAATTAATGGAGGAAACTGTCTTGTAGAAGTGATGAATAAGATGGTAGATAATGAAGTAAGTAATGGGAAGCATTTTCGTCATAGCCATCTGTTTTTATTTTTATTTATATTTCATTTTTCTCTTCTCTTTGTGTTTTTACAGAGGCACATACGTGAGAAATGCTTGGTTTTTCGTAAATGTCGAGCATTTGGTGCGTTGTGTCTCTTCTCCAACAACCGTCGTCGAGACCAGGGGTGGCCTTGCTTGCTCCCGCCCCTCAAGAGCGCCTCTCTTAGAGCCGCCAGTGTCGTGGCTGTCCTACCGTCGTCTGTTTCTGATGGCCCCTGCCCTACGTCTGGCAGCTAGTCAGCCTCCATCTGCCTCATCCATTGCTGCACAGCTTGACGATTCCAGGGATTCCACATCAAAATTACATAACCCACTTCTAGAACTATAAGCTATTCAGATGAGCTTACTGTCCAAAAATGAGTGCTAAAAATCAGTAAAATCACATGTTTTTTGTGAACTACTTTTTTGCGTTCATCTTCAAAACGTTAGTTTCTTGATATGATATGCTACTATTTGTTAATCACTAAAGTCATTAAAAAGTGAGTCTATTTTTACAAACATTTAGTGGTATACTTTTGTATACAAGTGTGGTAACTTGCTACTTGAAGAAAACATGATTTCTTCCTATAGAAACGCATTTTGATGGTATTTGATACACCAATAGTTGTGCGGATCCCTGGAATGTGTCTTTTAGCTGAATGGTAGCTATATCAAGATGTCACGAAGAGGAAGGAGCCAAGGCCTGTTGGGTTGGCCAAGCGGCCTAACTGTGGGCCGCCCCTCCCGGGTGACCCGCGGTAGCTCAAGAGACTCACGGTAGAATCGCGAGTCGAAGCAATGCACGGAACTCCATTCTCTGACGCAGCGTGGAGAAAGAGAGGCTCGAGGTTAGGGGCGGAGCGAGTTAACCGCTTTTTGAGAGGTCCTTGCAATGGCCATTTCGCTCATTGCTCAAGATGGCAACCTGCCCCCATAGCTGCCCTGGTTTGGCTGCTTGATGTAGCCCATTGATATTTGACAGGCCTGAAGTAAGTATGCTTAGTTAGCTCTGAGCTTTAGTTGTTTTCGTTTATTATGAAGTGCACATACCTTAATGAAGTTATTTATGAGAATCATATGCGATGCATATCATCGCTTCATCAATTCTTCGATGCATATCTTCATAATCCTCCCCACCAATTGATCCTGATTAGGGCTGCTCCAGCAGATCAGATTATACGCACTACTAAAGATCTACGTCTATTGCAATTAATAGTTATGTACTGTTTGATTAATATTTTGCGCAAGGACAGTTCTCTATTCAAAGTTGCTGTTGGATTAATTCAGAGTACCAGGTGAGTTGTTCGGCTTTGGTTAATTGTTCCAATATTTCATTGGAATAGACCCAAGTATGAACGAAATGTTCCAATCAATTGCAGTGGTGCAGAGGTAGGATAAATATAACTTTGAGCTAAAACTGATTGGCTTCTGTGTTGCAGTTATAATCAATTTTTTGTTTGCATTCCTCAGTAGGTAAATTAGGCTGACTCACCAGTTCTTTTTTGGTAGGTATTACAGAAAATTGTGTTCAGTTCAACTGGTACCTAACTAATTATACATTTGTAGGTGTAATGAGAAAAACATCATTGCTTCATTATTCTTTCATTTATTTGAGTATTGATGAATGTTTGTTACTTGCTAAAGAGAGCTAACACTCCTGCTTTCCTTTATGTTCACAGATGTTGAGGACGTTCGATTCGTGATCAATTTCGACTTTCCCAACAACGTGGAAGATTACATCCATAGAATCGGTAGAACCGGGAGGTCCAAGAAAACAGGGACAGCGTACACGTTCTTCACCAAAGGAAATGCTAAACAGGCCCAAGATCTGGTTTCTATCCTAACTGAGGCAGATCAAAACGTCAGCTCCAGGCTTGAGGATTTGGCTAGCAACTACAGAGGTGGAGGCAGGCTGAGGGGTGAGTTGCTACAACCCCTCTTTTATTTTAATATTTTTAGTAAAACGAATTTCCGGCCCACAATAAAATTATGTACTCTGGTTAAAAGATATCTACATGGTTGTTCCTCACATTATTGCAGAGATAGTTGTAGACTTGCTTTATAATTTCACAACCACTCCATGTCCTTGCTTAAATATTGACCAAACCATGTAGATGTATAAAAGAAAACAAAAGCGGTCAAAATGGTACCTACTAGGAGCATGCACGCTCGCTAGTGCGTGCAGAAACCTATTTAGTACGAAAATATGTTGCTTATGATACAAAATTAATTTAAAATTTACCTATAGTAATGTGGAGAGGTTTTTGACCTTTAAATGCTAGGTCAAGAAACAGTAATAAAATTCACATCCCTCATTAATTCAAAGCAAAGTTTTTGCATGAAAATTGCGGATGAATTTATATACCTATGCAACTCTAAATTCAAGCTGCGGAATATTCTTGAACGCTAAAGTAGGAATCCTAATGAAGTATCACAGATAATTGAGAAGGAATAAGACCCTATCAGACTTGAATCTAAATATATCCTTATGCTAGTATCACAGACTTGAACTAAAATAATTAGCATTACTGTTGAACTTTGAGATAATTAAATTCGTACTAAATTGAGTTTCGTAATAAATTAATTATTTATCGATAGTTTCTTGTTTTTGACTAGTTACCAGCCTATTTCTATGTATTATAATGCGTTGGTAGGTAAATCGGTTTAATTTGTTTGGTACCCAGTACCCAATTATCGTTGGAATCCTGATGAAGTTGACCTTAAAGTCTCAGCTACCTTTCCATCCCTGTCCGCAAACTCCTATCAACCTTGCTGCCCATAAGTCATTCATAAATTGAAGAATTTGTGGGAAGCGCTGTTACTTTCTGTATAAGATAATTTTTTCTTTCTCTTAATTACGTAATACCCATCGAAATACATAGATTTTTAACAAAGCCCCAAAATAATCGCCCCCCAATATCCTATTCTATCCCTCTAGTTCTCAAACCTCAGAATAGTTTTCTTATCAAACGGAATACTATCTGTAATGAAGGGTCTATATTAATTTTTCATTCATATCTTAAAACAAGGTTTTATATGGGGTTTCACTCCACATAAAAGAAGGACCTTTCCTGAATCTATCTGGGCAAAATCATACTAATAGTTCTGATGTTTTCATAGAATTTGAAGATTGTTCTGATTGTTTTTTGAAGATCAAAGTTCAAATATTAATTCTTGAGCCCTATTTTGAGGATAATATTCAAAAGTTGTGTGTGTGTGTGTGTGTGTGTGTGTGCTATGTGTATTGATCTTCCTACATACTATTAACATCTCATATACTTCTAAATAAGCTCTCATATACTGTGGGAGAAAACCCTGCAAAAAATTGAAGACATTCATTTGGTTTTACAAGAAAAAAAAAGAGAGAAAAAAAACTGAAACAAGACCCCACCCCCTCGTCTTTGGGTAAGAAACAAAATACATGTTTAAGATAGGGCGAATTCAAGAGGTTACAAGATTTTAGGCTTCTATGAAAATTTGAAATTCATTTTATTGTACACATATAAAGGTGTATTCAAACGGGAATTTCAAGTTGTTTATGGCTCTCTTTTCTGTAGTGAACCCAAAAAGAGTCTGGAATTTTAGTGACCAAAGAAATGCTTCACGAACTCCTTTTAGTAAATTTGAAAATGTATCAACTTCAAAACAGTTGGCTCTAAAGTGATTATTTTAATTTGTTACAGGGAGAGTGAGGGGAGGGAGAAGTGCTCGCAGCCGCAGTCCAAGGAGGTCAAGGTCACCAATAGCACGTCGATCTCGATCTAGGGACAGGGATCGTAGACGTAGGGACAGAACACGTTCTAGGTCCCGATCTAGAGATAGGAGAAGGTCTAGGGAAAGGAGAGATCGATCAAGGGACAGAAGGAGAAGAAGAAGCACACCAAGGAGACGTAGCACACCTAGGAGAAGGTCCAGCCCAGACCACAGGAGGAAGCGATCAGAAACACCAGAGAAGAAACGAGTCAAGGCTCGAGATAACAAAAGTAGTGACATTTCCACGTCTAGATCTAGGTCTCCTTCATCCAAGTCACGATCATCATCACCTGTTAAAAAAACCCCACAGTCCCCTAGGAATTCTCGCTCTGAATCTAGAGTTAAGGAGAAGCCTGCATACAGTTCTCATGAAGGACAGAATGGTTCTGCCAAATCTCGCTCCCCTTCAAGAAATAAGCAAACTGAGTCTGCTAGATCAGCTAGCGAAAGGCGATCTTTATCACCTAAAAGACGTGATATATCTTCTTCTCCACTTAGGAAATCTAGTTCACCCATTAAACCTTCATCTCCTCCTGAAAGATTTAGCCGAAGGTCCAGGAGCTCAAGATCTAGCTCTGGATCAAAATCTCCTCCCAAAAACGAAGCTTACAGCTCAAGATCACCCTCTTTGGATAAGGATACATCCCATGATAATGCTGTAGATAGTCGATCTCGTTCTGCAACGCCGGAGCGTGAAGCAGTATCACCTTCAGTATCACCCGAAAGAAAAAGAACTGATAGGCTTGAGAAATCTAGTGAATCACCAGTCCGTAAATCAGCAGATAGCCCACCAAAACAGCGTTCCAGGCGGGACTCAACTTCACGATCGCCTTCTTATTCTAAAAGAAAAAGATCTCCTTCGACGCCTCCTCCTAAAAAAGAGAATTCTACATCTCGTACAAAACACCGTGAAAGCCGCAGTAAGGACAAATCTGACAAGGAAGAGTTGGTTAAGAAAAGATCCAAAGATTCCTCGGATCGAAAGAAACCAAACTCCCCTGATAGGCGGGGAAGTTCATCCAAAAAGGCGTCTAGATCTAGAGATCGGTCTTCAAGTGCAGAGTCAAGGGGGAGCAGGAAAAGGTCCAGAGCCAAGTCCAAGGAGAAGAAACGCAGCAGCCATCATTGCAAAAGAAAACATCCTAGACACAGATCCAAAGACAAGAAATCCAGGAGTCCAAGTCCGCCAAAAAAATCGAAAGATAGAGATGATAAGCGATCTGACCGCGATAGAAAAAAGACCACTTCGAAACGAACTCCATCTCGCAGTGTTACTCCACGGAGAAGATCTAGAAGGTCGCGGAGTCCAGGAGAAATTGGCTCCTCGTCTGACACCAGCCCGGCTTCCCCCAAACGGAGTAGAGTAAATGGAAAATCCACAAAAGCGTGAACTGAGCTACCTTTTAGGACTGAGTAATAACCGTTCAATTTTGTACATACCTTGTAAATAACTTATTAAATTTCCATCTGAATCCTACGATTTTTAACTTTTGATTACAAATCTTGTAGATTTTCGCCTAATCTATTAAATTTATCGATTGACGTTAGAGCTATAAGAAGAATTTTTGTGGCATTCCTACAATAAAATTCAAAGATGAGTAAAATATCTTCCTTGGCTGTGATTTTTCTTTTGAATATAGTAAACCCATTCACTACTCCCACCGTTGTTACTTATTCAAGTAACTCGGGGGGAAAAAAACTTAGCACTACGTATTTTCAACTATTGAATCATGTGCGAATTTGAATAGAATAATAATGACGTAAAAAGGAAAAATAACTAAAAATAATGAATAAATAATTATACGGAGCACAAGGAATAGTCCAGTAAGGAGGGTTTTTCAAGGACAAAAAACCAGAAGTTTTTTTTTTACCAACATTTCCTTGTGTTTTTCGGGGTGGTGAATCCGAATTTGAGGTTTGCTCCCTGATCCGAGAGTTGTATGTTCAAAAATGACAAAAAATCTCAAAAATTTCCGACTTTTTTCAGTTTTTTGCTCATATTTTGAAAACTTCAATTTTCGAAAATTGCCATTATAATCAGATTTGAAGTAAATACAGTTGTCTACGAAATGCACTAGTTAACTTTGAAATTCGCGCCACTAGAACCGGCGCTGCAACTTGTTGAAAAAACGTCATTTTTTGTTGTTTTGAACACTACATAATTATCATACTAAAGTCAGACTTGAATTTACACACTAAAATCAGACTTGGGCAAATCAGACTTTGACAAATCAGACTAACAAAAATCGGTCTTGAAGAACCTGAATGGCACACATAAACTTTGAAAATAGAAACAAATCATAAAATACGTTATAAAAACTTCCATCACAGATTAGTCTTCTTCAGATTCATTTTGAATCTTCATTATTACACATCAAACATGATCGGCTTAGTTTTTCATGTTCTTTGCATATCGGACGGTAGCACTTAGCGCATGTGTTGCTGGATTTCCTATCCTTCGATCTGTGTGAATGTGCCGAACATTTTTTTTTCACGGAAGTCCACGTGGGGTCTACTCGGACCCCAACAACGATTTTCATCAAACAGTAATGAATTCAAAAGGTACACTCTCCTGGAGGACCATTGCTACCTCGCCAACCTCTGGAGCAGTACTGAGTAGGAAGCTACTCGAGGAGCAGGCAGTGAGGGGCAAAGTGGCTATAAGGGAGGGGGGGAAAGGTGCACATGGGGCCCACCTGGACCCCACGTGGTCGTCGTTGGGTTAAGTGTCCATTACACAGTGTACGTACCATGTAACTAACTATTCAAGTCATATCAGCGCTGTAGGGGAATATGGCTGACGAAGTAAAATTTGATGTGATCAAACTTTATGGGTTCTCTTTAGCAATAATATGAACAAAGGGCACAGTCGGTCAAAGTGGACTTTTTTCACTTTTATAGTATATATAGCACCTTTTTATTTTGTTGTTGTTTAATCGTGGCTTAATATAAAAATGGCTTTTTGAAGAAGAAAAAAAGTGTTTTGAGGAAAGTTCTGTTGTAAGCTAAATGTGCTTTTAAATTTGTGATAGGGCCATACTCTGATGTGAAATTTAACGCTCTTTCCATCAATGTCCTTATTTTACAGATTACCTAAAGGGAGTTACGACTGTTTTGAAGTAATTAGGTAGAAAACACGAAACAATGTGTAAATGTAAAAATCTGGGGGGGTATCATTCCTAGAAGGAACTCTAGTTTAACACCCGCATCACGTAATGAGTTTCTACACTGAATGAATAATCTAAATCCAATGATAGCAGTGATACAGGAAGAAGGGACATTAAAACCAAATTTTGGACATAATACACTTTTTTTTTTTACTTCAGAGTCTGTCCGTATTTTCTACCTGTAGAGATGTACCCGTTTTCACTTTCAAGAGATAGGAGAACTCTCATTTCAACTTTGGTTTCGTGTCTGTTTGTATTGGTGTCTGTCCGAAAATCCTTGCAATAAGCTTGATTTCCACAGTTTTCATGGAATGTGCCGGTTAAGCTGTAGATGGACCCTTGGCAGTTTCATTGCCCACAAATCAATTTTTGACTCTGCGCTTGTGCAAAAGTAAAATCCATCCAGTATAATTTTATCACGTTCTAATCGTCTGACTACGCTTAAATTTAAAGGATAGAGTCGGGGAAAGACGAGTTAATCGTCCCATATCATTCAGTAGAGAGTTCTATCGATCAATTTCCACATGATCGTATCATGGGCATGTGTGAATGTGAAATCCTTGTATCAAGCATAATTTCTACAGTTCTCGTTCGATTTTGATGACATTTTCTTGGAATTTGCGGGTTAGGCTGAGGATGGTACTCTATTATAAATTGCATCACTCAAATTTTAGTAGTTTTCACTTGCGCATGCGCAAATGTAAAATCCATCAAACGTCATCTTCTCATTACACTACTTATAAAATTTAGGGGTTTTCTTGCAGGAGCTTGTTGGTTTCTTGCATTATTTGATGCGCCGAATCCGAGGTCCGTTTTTTGGATTAGCTCGTTTTTCCATGATATAGTTTGTTTTTGCTTTTTTGTGCACAAACTTTCCAGGATTTTTCATTGAACACACTTCCAGATTAAGTGCCTTCCAAAGGTGCCTAACTTTGTAAAATTTATCAATGATTCCGAATATCACGTCAATTTTTCTATTGCTCCGCTTCCAGCATCCCGTTTTCTCAAAAAACTGGTGTATAAAGTGTGGGAAAATCCCAACTTTTCGTCAAACGATCTTGACATCATTTGAAAAGCCCAACTTTTTGTCATTTTTTTCTGCACATTTCATGAAAATTAGGCATGGAAAAATTCTTTTGGACCTGCATCATGTAGAGGACATTCCTCCACATCGAATGAGACCAACCGCGCGTCTGAAAGTAAAGTAGGTGCGATTTATTTTTTCAGACATCACAAAAGCTCGACCCTCGACGAACCAGGCTCAACTATCAGCTCATCGCTAATATGCTATGTATGCTCAGACCAACCAAATAATATAATATATCAATCTAGCTGTTATGAAGGCTGCTCAAGTCGATTGGGAGAACAGGATAATAATAGTGAGCTCTGAGTTTTCCGAGGTTGCCATGATTATATTTCCGCCTCTTGAAACTGCTGCAACTACTGATATTCTTGAGGTTATTCAACCTTCAGGATATCCTCTGTCTGTAGCAGGTTAATACCCTCACCCCTTTGAATGGGGAAATACTACATTTCCATCACCTCCATTGTCACATGGTAGTAGAGTGTGGTTTCGACCCCCCCCCCCTCCCCTTCTCTTCCATAGGCAAATGGCAATGTACCCAAAACTTTTTCTAATTAAAACAAATAAAAATATACCCATGCCATGCCTACTTGGAGCCTCCTTTCCCCCCCCCCCCCCCCCCCCCCCCCGATTGTTGTGAGCCCCGGTAGTGTAATGGATATGGGTAGTTCTTCTTCTCGATTCTTGAAAATGCCCTTGGCATAGTTCCTGGGCACTTTTGAAAGGGGGTACTACTACATTTCCATCTCCTCCATTGTCATATGTTAGTAGATCTTGGTTTCGAGCTGTTCACGCGGTTTGTATGAGGTTTTAGCATCCTCAAAAGCAATATATCAATTTCAAAAGAGGCAAAAGGACACATATTACTCGGTGAAGTGTTCTGTCGCCATGGTCCATCTCGATCATGAATTGAGAAGACAAGAGCGACAACGTCGACAGGTGGCATGAAGACGGTAGATACAAAGATCAAAAATAGCAATTTTGAGCCTATAGGCCGAGAGTGACCACCTCATACTTACGTAAACAAACCTCAGAAAACCGAGCTCACTGTTGCTATCCTATTCATCCACTCGACTTGAGCAGCCTACACCTACATGACACCTAGATAGATATTTATTTGGTTGGTCTGAGCATACATGGCGTGCCTTGATTCACAAAGTATAATAGACAGGATGAGCTGATTTGAACTCGGTTTCATCAAGGGTTGTGATTTTGTATTGTCTGACCACATCGCTCCTTAAAAGTCCCTAACGCTTTTCTCGACGAGACGCCAAAGCAAAGACAAAAATGTTAATAAAACAAAATTTTCCAAAAAGTGGATGTGTTGTCTTTTGATAGATTACCTACCTCTCAGATATTCTGTGGAAATAAAGAAATGAGGAAGGTTTACTTCAGACTTTGGTTGAGGTTATCCCATCAGAATCATCCTTTGAGTGTAAATAATGATTTATATATAAATTATAAATTATTTTTAATTAGGTATTTAAATTTATAAATTACTAGTCGCTCTGGCTCGCTTCGCTTGCCTCCACATCCAGCCACGGGGGACCAGCCCCCTCGGACCCCCCCCCCCCCCCCCTCACCATTCCTTCGTTAAGTTTCTCGTTCGCTCGTAGAATGATTGGAAACATTAGATCACTAAGGGTTTGTAGGGTAGATCACGGTAGGTTTAACGTTTGTAACGGAGTCGAGTCCGTAAGAAAAACTTCGTTGAAATCTGACGTGTGTAGAAATATTGCTCGCTTCGCTCGCTCAGTATGAGATTTATAGATGCGATGGGATATAGTGGGATACCATTGAGACCTACAGCCCATGTGGTTTGGGTTGGGTGGGAAATTTGAAAATTGCTCACAATTCCTTTCAATTCACAATCCCAAGGGATTGGCAAAATTATAAAACCATGTGGAACCACGAAAAGTTCGTTAGGTTTAATAAAAATAGGCCATTTATCTGCGTAGAAGGGCTATCGAAGTAAGATTATGTGGAACCACGAAAAGTTTAGTTTTAAGAACATTTCAATTCTTCAACTAATTCTATACGTCCATGTTACAATATGTGAGGAAGTTATACTGCCCACCCATCTTATAAAAGGTAATATCTATGCAATATCTAATAGATATTCCGTTGGATTTATAGTAGTCTTTGGGCATGCGCAAACATTAATTTCTTATAACATCGACTTATCAATCATTTCGACTCATACTTTGTTCTTCAACTAATTCTCTATGTCCATCTATATCTACATCTATAATTCTATATATCTATATTTATCTATCTATATCTATACTTCTATACTATCTATATCTATACTTCTATATCTATATCTATTCTATACTATTTTATAAGAATGAAACTCCGTCTGTCTGTCGTGTCTATGCACAGCCAAACGGCTGAGTGGCGGGAGTCTACGAGTGGGGGGATCTTCTTGGGATTTCCCGAATTTAAAATTTTCTAATCCCACCCGAACCATGGGCCGTAGGGCGGGAGGGGGGTCGAAGTAAGAATTAATGTGCGCTTTTTGGAATTCCCCGCTTCCTCTACCCCTCTAAACGGCCGTTGAAAATTCCGGAAAAATACCGGTTTCGTAGGTTTTTGAACGAGGAAGACGCGATCGGATCGCGAAAAAAGTATCGGGAAATGCGTCAAAAAAATGCGAGAGTACGGACCCGTTTTCTCGAAAAGTCCGACGAAAAACTACGTTTTTTCCCATTAAAATATACCCCGTAAAGGTACGTTTTTCTGAACGGTTTTCGCAGGCGAAATAAAGGTTTGATCCCGACGAATCTGAATCCGAAATCGGATATCGAAAAAAGTGACGTGAAGTCGGTCAAATTGCGAGGGGAACGGAGCCGAAGCAATTAAAATGAGAAATAATATGTGCCGTGGACGCGAGAAGGCTCTAGGAAGACGTGAAGGGGTTCGATGACTCAGGTGTTTCACAATGTTGCGAGTAGGTACACATAGGTATACAGCTATACCTTGCGAGTGAAGCGAGCAACATCCCCGAATAAAGTTTTCGTGGTTCCACTTAGTTTTATAAGATTTAATTTGTTTGTAAGAATTTCCAACAGAAAAAAACGTCTGCCAAGTTGGGTGGGCAGTATAACTTCCTTAAGCGAGCGAAGCGAGCAACATTCCCTACATGCCATACTTTGCGAGCAAAGCGAGCAATTATTGTGGTAGGACGTACGTACCTAAGTAGTTTCGTTTCTTGGTGTAGCAACAACCTGCCTTGTTTATTTTGACAAACTATCAAATCTCTCCTTTTATTCATTCAATATAACAAGTAAATCTTCCTCAGTTAAGCATAGTACCTACTACGAACTTATAATAAAACGCTGATGAAGCTACCTGAGCAATGGCTAGGTACCTACACAGCAGTACAGACACCTGAGGAATTTTCAATAATCTTTTCTTTACTGTTTTTCAGGTTAATTATTCTCAAAGCCTAAACGAATGAAGTTCTTTAGTTTTCTGACACTAGGGGTGTGAAAAAATGTGAGAATCGATTAAATCGATTTTTTGGGTTAATCGAAAGAATCGATTTTTGGGAAAAACATCGATTAATAATCGGATATTTTGGGTGGTGCTGTTTCAAGCCACATTTTACCGTAAATCCTCACGATTTGTCGAAGAACCGAGATGTAAAACTCATGATCGAACGAGAAGACGCGATGTTTATCCATCTCCTAAACTAATGGATAAATACTAGTGGTACAAGGTGTCACAAATTTATCCATGTTATGAAATTCGTTACCTTCGCACGTCCTACCTACTTTCTAGAGCAAGCAGGCTCTTGGCGTGATACCTATGTTGTGATTATCTAGCTGTATTCTATGCGTATTAAGCTGGGCGAATGATGGTTGAAAAAATGTAATAATAATAATGAAAAAAGTAATTGTCTTAATCGAATGGAAGAACCAAAATTTATCTATTAGGTATATTTCTATATTTTTCTAGTTCCAACTAGGGAGCTAGATTAATAATTTGCTCTTTTCTAAGTTTTCGAATGGTACAATTTTTAAAAATAAATGGTATACCTATTAACATATTTTATTATTTTTACATTTGCATTTTTGAAGAGTGCCTTTTTATTCACCTTGCCCTATTTGCCTAGACAGTAGAGATGTTACTGGGCATACCATGGTTCATCCATGGGCATACCATGGAGTGCTCTTCAGAATTACTTAAAATAATCAAATTGAGCACTTTGAATTACTTAGATCAAATTGAGTTTAATAAAAGTCATACGATTTTAATCGATTTAAATCGAAAAGGGGAAAAATCGATTTTTTCACACCCCTATCTGACACTGATTAACTACTATCGTTAGTAGGCTCCTAGTCCAAATAAAAACTCGTTCACGTTAGATTGGTATTGTTGACAGCAATCTACAATCAATTATTGCGCTGGCAGGCATGATTATTATAACATTTAGTCGAATTGAAACTTTGTATTGCTACAATATTATACTTTTTCAAAACAAAACTGTTGAAAAATGGCCTTATAACCACGAATTACGTTGACGTGAGACGGCAAACTTCTTGTGAGTTGTGAGAAGTTGGTTGAGTTGCGATTCATTGACGTAGGGCGGTCTCATGGCCGACTTTGGCTGAAACGCGAACCTACTCCAGGCGTGACGTCACGAGAATATGGGATGGGCCGTAGGAGACGTTCTCGAACATTCTAGATGTACATTCTAGTTCCATAGATCCCCCCCACCACCGTTGTTACAACACATTGCTCAAGAGCTCGCACAGAGTAGAGAGCTCGAGTAGCGAGTACACTTTCTTCCCAGTGTTTCACGATGCAGGACGTACTTGCTGACGCGTAATACGACGCCAAGATCGTTAGTAAAATAACTTTTTCCATACATCATGAATACCTAGGTACCTTTGTGAATCAAGTTGACGACTTTTCATACGTAGAGAATTTTCATTTTCGGAAATTAGGGTGGAGGGACTAGTGTTTTACATATCACCAAAAAGTTTAAATAAGGCATACAATTGTAAATGAAGTAATTTAAAGTAAATAATTTAAAAGTGTTTAAGGGCTTGATCTTTTTGAATTTTGAGACAAAATACCTTCTGAGTTAAGTATAAAGGCGGGAAAAGGTTTCAGGCGGGTTTTGTGAAATCTGGAGAAGGTTAGACTACAGAACCTTGTGATTTCGCTGGATTTTGGAGGTAAGTGTTTTATTTTGGTTCACCATGCCCTCCAAAATTTCAAATTCGATTGTTCCTATGGTTTTTCTCAATCAGTTTTTCATGTAGATTACATTTATGCTATCATTTTTTGGAAATAATCAAAGATAACATGCACTAACGATAATGTCTATTACTAGTCCCCAAACTGATACTACCCTCAGTGATTGACTGATGCTACCCTCTCTCAAGTTATCTTTATTGACATTTTGACATAGATATGATGGTTGATTTATCCAACCATATTATGTTAACTACTGCGAAGTCCGTGGCCAACAAGCTGAGTTATGAGCATGGTTATTTGAATAATTGTGTACACTCAGGTGATCATTCATTTAATTGATATTGTGAACATGATTGCAACCGCTTGTTGATTTCATTGAGCTGGTGTTTCGATGATTTGATTCATAGCAGGTGATCCGATTATTACGTGAAATTTCATGAAGAAATGACTCATCACTCGATTTTTATGTGCGCGTAAACGGGCGCGATTCCGAACTAAAAGTGCCAAAATATTGAAATACCGAGTTCTTGAAGATATTCAATTGTGAAATACTGAGTTCTTGATGATATTCAATAGTGAAATACTGAGTTCTTGAAGATATTCAATAGCCACATGTAATACATGATTTTGGGGTATTTTTTCGTGCTGAACCAATGATGTTCATTTATTGATATTTCAAAACAACTAGGTACATTGCTATGTGCTATGTGGAAATGAGTAAGATAAATGCAATTCTGGTTGACTTTTCGGTGTTTTCCCAAGATGGTGTAGCAGTGGTAGTTACTATTTGAAAAAACAAAGTTTAAGTTATTTGCGCTACTTCTAGCGCATGTGGTGCGCGCTCAGGTGTTTTTCCTGGGTTATACGTACAAAATTATGAAGAATGGTCTTGGTCCCAATTTTTACGCTGAATTCAAGGGAAATGAAGGGAGGTGTAACCTTTCCGTGGGACACCCTGTATATCTTAGGATTGAGATAAAAATCTCGCACTTGCTTTAGGATTGAGATAAAAATCCCGTTCTTGCGCCAAAAAAATCAAGCGTTCCAAATGAAAGGACGAGTTCATTGGCCAGCACTTTTTTTTTTTAGCTCATTGAATTGGTTAAATGTCTAAAAATGTGCTTAAAAAATGGCTAAAAACAGCCAAAAATTGTAAAATTGATAATTTTTTGCAGAGTTCCAGTCAAAACAAACTTATCAACGATTAATAGGACATTGAAAAACTTTTACACAAAATTATGCCGAAATACGTACTTGAATTTCATTAATATTTGCTGAGCATGGTGGTCCTCGATCAAATTTGACCTCAAAGTGCTTGCCCGTCAAATTTTCTTATAAGATTTGGGAATATGTTAGGATTGTAATTCAGCAAAAACTGAAATCACACAATGAGCTTTTTTTTTTTTAAATTTTTACTTAATTGATACTTTAATCATGAAAAAATGATATTATAATCGCCAAAATTCAGAAAAAAATATTATTTATGTGTCATTATACAATAGAATCTTCATCTAGTTTCATAGTTCTGACCTATTTTGTGATAAAATACAATTAGAAAAACAAAAATAGCAACATTTTATTGAACAAAATAATGATTATATTTGCATTAATCTCTTAATAAATGCCTGTGAATATACATATATGTATATACATTCATACATATATATACATATTATACACCGTCCTCGGATAATAGCTTAATAATCCGTCTATTGAATAACCTTTTATAATTTATAAATTTATTTTTGTTTTGCCTCCAACAGTTGATCAAAGCAGTTGAATACAACGACAGCAGGAGTATTAGAGCTCAAATTAAACTAGTGAAGAAAAAACTGGAGGAAGAACACAACCGCACTGGGAGCGAATCAACATCCAATAGATCAGCTAAACCAAGGTTCGTTTAATAGAAATTTCGTTTCTTTAGAGATCAATTCATTATTTGATTTATTGCTCATCATTAATCATTTGATCTCTTCATAAAACATCAGCCAAGCCTGAGTAACTGGCGAAAATAAAATCTCCCCAAAGAAGAGCTCTTGTATAATCTCTATATATAAAAATCAATTGATGTTCGTTAGTCTCGCTAAAACTCGAGAACAGCTGGACCGATTTGGCTAATTTTGGTCTTAAATTATATGTGAAAGTCCAGAGAAGGTTTAAAAGGTTTAAAATTCCAAATCCGCCCCATAGGGGGTGTTTTAGTGGATGGGGTATCTTTGTCATTCCTGCTGAACAAACTGGGGATTTGATTGTCGAGTATGTTTGGAATACTCCAATTCAAGTCAAAGACTACTTTTTTCTAATTTTTCGAATCTGACCCACAATGGAGGGGGAGGGAGTGGGGGAGTTGAAGCGTTTCGAACGTCACTGAAGGAACTGGGGGTCTGTGTTGCCGAATATGTTTGGAGTATTCCTAAATCACAGGCTACTTGAAAATTTTCAAATCTAACCGACAGAAGGGAGTGTTTTTGGGGAAGGAGGGAGGGGGGGGGGGGGGGGGATGGGGTATCTTTGTCATCACTGAAAAACTGGGGATTTCAAGTTAGACTAATTCAAGTCAAAGACTACTTTTTTCAAATTTTTGAAATCTGATTCAGTGGGAAGGGGAGGATGTTAAAGCGTTTTGAACGTCACTGAACCAACTGGGGATCTGAGTGGGCGAATATATCAGAATTACTTTAACTTGGGTCACAGGCTATTTGATAATGTTCAAGTCAACCTGCGCAACGCACGGGTGAAACAGCTAGTGTTATCTAAAAATCTTAATTATGTAGGTGGGCAATGGTGTGATCAGTTCTTTTCGAACTGATCACTTCTTTCGCCACACTTTGCGAGCGAAGCGAGCAATTCAATGGGGGGTCCGGGGGGCTTGCCCCCCGGCTGGACGTGGAGGCGACGGAGCGAGCCGGAGCGGCTATATATATATATATATATATATATATATATATATATATATATATATATATACTTAGGATTGAGATAAAAATTCCGTTCTTAGGTACGCCAAAAAATCAAGCTTTCTAAACAAAAGGATGAGTTCTTTGGCTGGCCAACACTTTTTGAGCACATTAAATTGGTAAAATTTCAAAAAATTTACTCAGAAAATCTCTAAAAACGGATAAAATCGATAAACTTATATTTTTCAGCAGAAGTTTAGCCAAAAAAAAGTTTATTAACAACGCTCTAGAACATTGAAATTTACGGACATAATTATGTCGAGAAATGTACTCAAATTTCATTATTATTTTCTAAAAATCTATAAAAGCTCTCCAAAAAAACAGCTAAAATTTCCAATTCTTCTTTTAAGTAATTGCAGCATGTTATTATGAACGAGTTTTGTTGCCATAAAATTGGTAGTTGACGATTTCTTTGCACTCATAGTGATCAAATCTCCAAACCGGGGAACAAATTTCAAATAAATTTAACATTTTATTAAATAATACGATAATTTAAGGATGAGATGCTGCGTGACTGGAACTTTTTAGCATGGAACGTGCTTTAGCCTTGGATTAACTAGCGAAAAACGTTACGCGAATGAGTCACGAATTTTTTTTATTTTTTATTTTTTTTTATCCCCACCTCCACATTTCTCTTTCTGAATTTATTGTGTTCTATTCATGTTCTGTTGACCGCGCTGGAACAAACCTTGTGATTCAGACTATGCAAACGACGAAAAATCTCGACATAGTTCGAATGGTTTCATCATAGGTACTCTTCTGTGGTGGAGCGATTTCATGGTCAGCCAGTAGGTAATTGCTGCCAACACCGCTGAAGCAGAATTAGTGAATAGTGTGAAAGAATTGATTTTTCTGAAATATTTTTTCAAAGAATTTACCAACTATGACTTGAATGTAAATTTGCATATTGATAACCAGAGCACAATCAAAATGAACAAAAATGGTTGTGATGGATAAAGGTCGTAAGATGATAACATTAAGTTCAAATTCATTAGTGAAAATGTCAATCAGTACAAATTTGTTTTGAATACTGTCCTACAGAATCTCAATTGGCATATGTTTTTACTAAGTTGATCCCTGCCGTATTCAAAAAATTAAGAAATGAATTATTCTTCGTCTTGAAATATTATTTGAAAAACGATTTTAATGGTTGACAGAAATTTATGTTCAATACAGAGTGTAATGGGGTACTGTCATGTGTTGGAATTTCACATTTTGACCTCAGATTCGAATTCAGCGCACTTTAAAACCCCCTAGTAGCAATTTTTAGCTCAAAATACCGTTTAGTTTGGCCAATAAATGGGTTGGGATAATGTGCGTGAGTAGTAGTGCAAGGGAGCTGAGGGTTCTCCCAGGCAGGTAGAGGCCCTGACGTCATCGTGCTAATGAATTGCTATAGCCTTATTACTAATCGGATACCAATCATATAGCACATTTTTGAAAAGCTCTCACTATGCTCTCGCTATTGAGTAAATTAAAAATAACCATGCAAATTTCCCATTTTCTAGCTCTTGATTCATCATATTTCAACTCTTCTCCATCAAACGTTCTTCACAGCTTCTTCCCAGACGTTGAGGTTAATTACCCAGTCAATTACACCCCATCTCCAATATCGTATTTAAAGATCAATCGAAACATCATTGACTTCATTCATCTTCGATTGGTGGATGAGAAAGGTTCCCTTTAGGATCTTCAAAAGAAAAATATTACGATTTTCTGGAGTTTGTTCGATTGTGACGAGGCCGAATGGGATGTGATGTGATTAGTGAAAGATATTAGAGACTTTTTGCATGCACCATGAGTCGGCCTACTATGGTACGTTCTACAACGAAATGGTTAATGCGTGGCTTCATACAAGCAGTTGGGCTTGCGTCATGACGTACTGTGCAAAACCGTGATTGTACATTCTCCTATGACGATTTCTTCACGACGAGTTCACACAGTGTTGAGCTACCAAACCTGACACTTCATTACAGTTCCTTTACCTTACACATACAGCTGTATTTACTTCTTGTCAGTTTCTCAGTCCTCACTGTTCCTTTTTCGATTTATGTTTTCATTCATATTCATATAATCTCATCGTATCTTATATATAATATAATCATAACATCATACCTATACATATCATATAATCTTCCCATCATATTATATCATATAATCATCACATCATGCCGCTAATGACCCCTCTGGTTGAGGTGCTGCTTAAACTATTTCACATCATATACCTAATCATAACATCACACATTCTTATCATTCTACCATTTTTCGATAATGGATGAACACAATCACCTGCTTCGGCTTTTGAATGAAGGGGTGATTAATGAAGAGGATATGGACGAAGCTTTTGATTGACAGAGTTATATGTGGAGAGGAAGGTTCCACAATTCGTCGTGAGAGGTGCAATGGGGCCCTAAATCCTCGAAAGGGAGAGGAGAGTGACAGTATCCCGTGAGAGAGATACCACTCGTAATAATACGAGCATTAATGTGCTATGTTCGGAGTAGATTGGTTTTCCAGTACTTGGATCACCCATCCATCGCCAAACTTAGCAGCTCGATAATATGGGAAGAGGCGCCAGACGCCCGTTGGGTAACAACGGAGCGACGGCAGCGCATTCTCTGGGATTTTGATGGGAACTCTGTGACACTCCCCCTCTTAAAGATATACTTGATTGAAGAGCAAGTATGTAAACCAGGTGGAATAGTTTACTGGTTGAGAACTGATGCTCATTAATAAATAGCTGCATTGGCGATTGAGGATGGGAAAAGAGAAATTAAAACAGGATGGATTGTCAATGAATCTTCATAAGAAGTATTCATTAGGTAATTAACCCCCAATCAAAGATCGGAACAATCGGGAATAAACGGTGGCTCAACTATGGAGACTTATAGCTTTAGGAAAATAAAATAGATATAAATTAATGTGCCCACGTTGGGGACTTTTAATTGGGAATTCAGCCCAGGAAATAATAATTGGGAACAATGCCCTTGAATTGATAATTGGGAACAATGCCCGTGTATAAAGTATATATAATAAAAATGGCAAAGGCCAGGTAAACCATAGGTATGAAATTGAAAATATAAGAGGAGAAAAAATTGAGAAATTATAAGTCAATGACCAATGAAATTATTTATATACCAAAGGGTGATTATGGGAATTCCTTCTGGAAAACCCGGGCCATGTTTCTTCTGAAACATTAACGCCCCAAAAATAGTGGATCGGATTACTAGGCGTCAGCCGTCCATAATCCTAACCACGCTCTGCTACCATATCAAGGACTTAGGTACCCCTCAGAGGTTCAGTGGGGCCCTAAATCCTCGAAAGGGAGAGGAGAGTGACTGAATCCCGTGAGAGAGATACCACTCGTACTAATTGCATTAATGTGCCATGTTCGGAGTTGATTGGTTTTCCAGTTCTTGGATCACCCATCCATCGCCAAACTTAGCAGCTTGATAATACTGGAAGAGGCGCCCGACGCCCGTTGGGTAACAACGGAGCGACGGCAGCGCGTTCTCTGGGATTCTGACGGGAACTCTGTCACAACTGGCAGACGAAGAGAGCGTTTTAATGTTAAGATTTGATAAGGAGTACCTTCCTCTATTCCTGAATTTATTGGAAATGCTGATGGAAATCGTGCTGCCTGGAAGAGCCGTCTTATGCTGTCTTATCCAAAAAAAATTGGCTGCCAGCATAGTTGAACAAAAAATCACAATTTAAATTAAAGAATCAAATTCTAGGGATATTGAGCAAGGAAGTAGAGATGGGGGCTTCCAAGAATTTTCCTTAACTTTTCCTTTTCTTAACTAGTAGGCAATTCTCAGTTCGGAAATTCGTGAAACTTGTTGCTTCTGAGACTTTCCCTAAACTAGAAAGGCTCAGTTCATTCTCATTCGGGAATTGGTCATATTCTCACTTCATTAAAACATACTTCACAGAAACTTTCATGAGCCGAGCCTCTTCTATTTTATTTTTCGTTCAATTTTATCTTTATTTTCCACCTAAAAAGTTGGGGAAGTAATATGCAAGGTACGAAGAAACTATATACAGCTCATAAACAACTTCACATGTCTAGCGAATGCTGAACAAATACTTTCAGTTATAATTGCGTTTGTTCTGATTTTAATTGGCTGATTTATTTATTGCCTTGGCTGTCAGATTTTGAACCTAGGTATATTTGGAATGTGTAACAGAGTTACCTCCTGAGAGGTCCATCAAGCTCCCGTCAGAGCACCAGAGATAGCGCTGTCGGCGTCCCGTTGATGAATCAATGGGCGCTGCGGGCTGTTCTCGATCATTTTTGGCAGCTGGTTTGGCGTTGGATGGAATTCCAGGTGACTGGAAAATCAACCTTCCCCGAACATGGCTCATTAAAAGCTATTAGTAGGGGTGGTATCTCTCTGACGGGATGCCTGTTACTCTCCTCTACCTGATTTATGAGGATTTAGGCCCCCATTGCACCTCTCGGGGGTTTAATTTCCTTATATGGTAGCAGAGCGTGGTTTGGATTATGTACGGCTGACGCCTAGTAGTCCAATCCACTATTTTTTGGGGCGTTAATGTTTCAGAAGAAACATGGCCTGGGGTTCCAGAAGGAATTCCCATTATCACCCTTTGGTATATAAATAATTTCATTGGTCTTTGCCTTATAATTTCTCTCTTTTATTCCCCATTTATATTTTATATTATTTAAATTTCATGCCACCTGAGTATTGCTATATGTCAATTACCAGGTTAGTGCACATTTTAAGTCCCCATAGTTGGGCAATTTAATCTTACTGTGCCTAGTCAGCCAGTGTCTGTGCCTAATAAGCCAGTCGTCATTCTTTAATTTTCATTCATTCAATTTCTATATATATTTTAATTTCCTAAGGTATAAGTCTCCATAGTTGAGCATCCGTTTTGTCCCGACAATCCAGTTTTAATTTCTATTCCCCCATCCTCAAAACGCCAATGCAGCTATTTATGATTGAATGAGCATTAGTTCTCAGCTATTAACTATTCCACCCAATTAACATCCTTGATCTTCAATCAAGGATGTCTTTAAGGGGAGGAGTGTAACAGAGTTACCTCCTGAGAGGTCCATCAAGCTCCCGTCAGAGCACCAGAGATAGCGCTGTCGGCGTCCCGTTGATGAATCAATGGGCGCTGCGGGCTGTTCTCGATCATTTTTGGCGTTGGATGGAAATCCAGGTGACTGGAAAATCAACCTTCCCCGAATATGGCTCATTAAAAGCTATTAGTAGGGGTGGTATCTCTCTGACGGGATGCCTGTTACTCTCCTCTACCTGATTTATGAGGATTTAGGCCCCCATTGCACCTCTGGGGGGGGGGGGGGTCTAAATTCCTTATAAATGTCAGTTTGGCAACACTGAGTAACAAAACGCTAAAAACACTGCCTTTAACTTCAATGGTTCAGCCATTTAATTTTGATAAACCTCAAGCTTTAAGGCACGTTAAACGTTAGGTACTTCTATGTTCGTCGTGGTTGTCACGAAACCGTCCGAAAAGCAAGTATCCAGTTAGCATCCATTGTGATCGCCTTATCTCGATGACTACGGTATTGTTCATGGAACGACTGCAAAAAGTCTCTATTATCCTGCTGTTAACCCCCACTATAATACCCTCAGCGGTAGCTAAAAACTGAGTTCAAGCTTCCTATCACATAAAACCTAAAAAAAGGTTGACTTTGAGGAACGTAAAATTTCTTCAGAACTTGGGATACAAAGTGAGACGTATGGAATCTTTACTACTAATTACTAAACCTCCAATAGTATCAACTTGTGGGATACCTTCCACTTTATCCAAAATGCAGCATATTAGATGACCGTTCTTTTGTGAATGTCTGAGATAGGTACCTACCAACAGTTTCGAAACTTTCGCCCCATTTGATAGTTTCCTCTCACTCGTGGGGAAAGAAATCAATGGATGTGGATCAAGCAACCCTTGAATTGTATCTACATTAAAGGGGCTAGTGAGTGTCATTCTCTGAAGCAGATTTAAATGCTTTATCAAATGCAGGAATCTCAAGTCCAAATTCAAGCTCATACGCCCCCGTCTCGGTTTATACAGCAGGGAGGATGTTTAATGTATGCATACTGCGTTATTGGATGGGGATTTTAAAGATGAAAAACGTGTTGTGACAGATGTACCCCAAGAGTTAGTATTCACTTGATCGCGCATGATTCTTACGTTTTTCAAAGACATTCCACTCTGACGGATGTGTCGTTGAGTCTGGAAAAAGTGCATTGGGTGGTCTGGAAAAAGTGCATTGGGTGGTACAGGTAGTGAAACTCACAGATAACATGAAAGCAGAACTCACGAGACCCTTCGCTATCTTTAGCTTTTCGAATTCAGGAATACCACGTTAAACATGCTATTCCTCATAATCGTTTACATGCCCAATCAAAACAACTAATCACTATATACTAGTCGCATTTTATAAAAAGAAGAAGAACGATATAACCAAAAAATCGTCTCTTCCAGACTTAGTACTGCTTAAAAAGTTCAGGTTGTTCCTCAACAGCTAACAGTTCCCATTCCAAGACCAGATCTAACGAATGGGGTGTTTGCAGGATTACACAATATCTACATTTGCTCCCAACAGTCCTATTACAAGAATATGAATCACTGGTCCCCTTTAATAACGCGTTGAAAATTTAAAGAATGTGCTATAATTTGTTTGGACTGTAGTAGAAATGGAGATGTAGTTTGAGAGGGAGCGCTTGATGTAAGACTTGAAATTGAATTCTCACAAAACTTTCAAGCAGGCACAAGTTGCGTAGGTAGCTATAATAATTCGCGATCAACTTGTAACTTGCATTCCTATGACTGGATATGTTCAGAAATATTGATTGTGTAGCTAGATTATAACTGAAGCTATGCGTTTTCTTAATTAAGCTGTGTGTGAATGTTGAGTATATATATATATGTCGCAGCCTTATTGTGAAATCAGCCCTTTTGTAAAAAGACAAGCCTTTTTACAATATGACGCATTTTCTTAATAAAAACGTTGGAATGACAAACTATCCACATCATTCTGACCTATATGTCCAACTAATCTGAATTTGTACTAAGGGATTGACTACTTGATGATATGTATTCGTGAGATGCGAGCTTGCAAGCATCTAGACCGCCAAAATAAAGTGGATCACGCTCACCCTTTTGGTCAAATAGAATAGGTTGGTTTTGCAAATAGGCTGATTGTCATTCCAACGTTTTTATTAGTACGAAAAGGCGGCATAATGTAAATAGGCTTGGCTTTTTACAAAAAGGCTGATTTCACAATAGGGCTGTGACATGTATATATATGTGATGTCCCCCTCATCCTCACACAACTGTCCTTCTTCAATGTCCGATGCCATAGGGTAAACCAATCACAATACCGAATGTAAAACGTTAATAATAACACAGTTTATTATAGAAACTTTACAAACACTCGAAATTAGCGTACTCCCCCTCGACGGATCACATCATAGTAAGTTAAACAGAATCAGATTCACAAATAGGTAACGTAAAATGAAACATAAATTGGAAGGCGATCCTTCCTGTAACAACAACGATAACGAACTGACTGACAAAGGTAGGTAGCAGGTATATTATATCCATCCAAGTTCGCATTTGTGCCGCGAGGGGAGTTATGAGCAGCTAGTGACGACACATTGTGTTATTCGAGTGACAAATCGATAATATAATCGAAAGTGAATAAATCGATGGATAATAATTGCTGGTAAAAAAATACATTGATTGGCGTTCGTCCTAAATTGGTAGGTGGATAGTTCAGGGTTCCTCACTCCATCACACGGCGATCCTGACATTGCTGCCGTCCTCGGGAGCGCTGATCACCTGGAAGGACCAAATTCAGCCCATTAGATCGAACCAAATGGGCCTAATCTCTGCCCTAACAAGGCAAGGGAGAGCAGTGAAAGCAAAAATGGAAACTATTTCAGAGGATACCCTGATGAGCAAAGCACAGCAGAGGAGGGAGAGAACAAATACAGTGTCAGTACAATATCAAGTAGTGTCGTCCAACCAACAAACGAAGTGCGCATGCAAGGGTTACAGCAGGCAGAGGAGAGTCCAGTGCCTCAAATGAATCCAATGGCAGAGGTGAATCCAGTGCCATAAAATAAAATAAAAATCAGCCAGAGGAGCTACCAGTGGCTGAGAGAAAAATCAAGAATGCGGGAGACCGGGCTCGAACTCACTTGGGCTTGACAATCACCCTATCAGAAAAGAAGTGACTGTGAGGACGGAAGGCATCGTAAAGGGAGGGACAAAGGAAGAGGGTCCGACCATGACGAGCCGCCGTGGGTGCCAAGCAAGGTAGAGAACCGAAAACCGCAAACAACTATAATTAACACAGGCGTGACATGACTTAAACAAAACTCAGATGATCTACCAACCAGCCTCACAGGCTGAAGTCGTAGATTGACTGGGAGGATCCACAGTCACATGTGGGATAGTCCACACAAAACAATAAAGCATCGTGTCAGCCAAATTTTATTGAGAAAGCTCTCCACTATCAGGGAGAGGATTCAATTCATCAAGGGTAGGTGCCTTGCGCAAACGTTCGTGGGGATATTTCAAAAACTTCTTAGTTCCGCCAGAGACGGACTGCAACAAGTAGCGATCATCAGGCATAACTTTTACAATTTTATAGGGGCCTCTATAGGCATCATCCAACTTGACTCTATTTCTCACCTCCGTTTGTGCAAAAACCAAATCATTCACTTGAAAACGCTTTACTGGCAGTTTGCCTCTATCAAATCGAGTTTTACTAGTTTCAGCTTGTTTTTCCATCAATTGTGCGGCTGAGTCACGCAATGTTTGTAGGCTAGTGGATGGTTGATCAGTGAGGTGGTCAGTGATAGAAATTAGATGCAAAGGCCTGGAAACTCGTCCAAACATCAGCTGCATGGGGGATACCTTAGTAACACTATGAGGTGTGGTATTTAAAGCTAATTGAATTTCTCCAACACAAGATTGCCATGTTTTATGCTGATCTGATTCAGCAGCAGTGAGCATATTACGTAAGGTACTCATAAGGCGCTCGACCTGACCGTTTGCTCGTGATGCTCCTGTGGCTATAAAATGGAGGTCAATTTGATGTGATACACAAAAATCTTGAAAATCTTTAGCAGTGAAATTTGTACCTTGGTCACAGATTATACGCTGAGGAGGACCAAAGAAATTTATGAGAGATGTTAACGCTTTGATAGCACTTGCAGCACCTAAGGAACGTGTGTGCTGCAATACACAGTACTTAGTGAATGCATCTATGAAAACGTAAAGATATTCTTGAGAGTTTTTTTTCCGCTTAGTTTACCAGAAGCATCTAAATGAATAGTGTGCCATGGTTCAGCAACTTTGGGTATAGGGTGGAGTTGAATTTGGCGAGGTCCTGAATCTGTTTTTGATGTTTTGCACACAAGGCAGTTCTCAACAAATTTTCGAACGTATTTCGCCATATGTTCGAACCAATAATGTTGGTACAACGCCTCTAAGGTTTTTTCATTACCCAAGTGGAATAGAGATTCATGGACATTAGAAACAACAGCGTACCGAAGAGAATGGGGAACAATTGGGAGGTACCTAGTGCGAGTGTGTCGCTGTACTTTCCGACACAGTACACCAGAGTGCATCTCGTAAGTGTTTTGAATATCTGAATCTATTTCGTTAGCATTCAATTTCGAAATTATTTCAGTAACAAACGGGTCATTTTGCTGAGCTGTTAGAAGCCAATCAGTTGAAATAGATGTTAATTGCACGAGTTTTTCGGAAGAAGTTTTATATTGAGGTTTAAAATTTCGATGTTTTCCATGTGGTCGCATTTTTGGGGTTGATAAACCTAATGTTGAGGTATTCACAGACAATGCCTGATTAATTTTGGGTTTGGCAATAGGTTGTTCAGGTATTGGAAAGTTGTTGACTTCATCAGCTTCTTCAATAGGGTTCCTACAAAAAAAATCAACATGTTGCATACGCGAGGATTGACGATATTGCATTTTAAAATCAAAACTTTGCAAGAAAGACCACCACCGTTGAACACGAGGTATCAAGTCTTGCTTATTTTGAGTTGCGCGCAATGATGCACAATCTGTCACAACGGTAAACAAGTGACATTGTAAATAATTGTGAAAATGCTTTATGGCATAAACCACTGCCAAAGTCTCTAGCTCATATGAATGAAAGTTAGATTCTGCAGTCGTGGTTCTCTTACTGTAATAGGCTACTGGTCTCGGCTTTTTGTCAACTATATTAATCAAAATTGCGCCAAAACCTAAAGAGCTTGCATCACAGTGCAACTCAATGGGGTAGGATGGGTTGAAAATGGTTAAAATGGGTTCTGAGGTAAGCATGCCAATAAGTTGTTGGCGAACCTTTTCATGACTGTCATTCCAAGGAATTGGTCGATTCTTACTGTCATTAGCTGAATCATCAGTTTTACGGGTTAATTTAAACAAGGGAGCAGCTATTTGAGCGAAATTTTGGATAAAATGCCGAGAATAAGAAGCTAAACCTAAAAATTGGCGAAGAGTACGAAGAGTAGAGGGAGGTGGCAATTTTGTCAGAGCTTCAACTTTGGATTTGTTCGGTTTTATTTCTCCATTTTCTATTTCGTAGCCTAAGTATTTAATTTTCGAGACAATGAACAAACACTTCGAAAGGTTTAGAGAAAATCCAGCAGAAGTAAGAACTCCTAGAACATGATTTAATCGGATAAGTCCCTCAGCTTGAGTGCTTGCTGATATAAGCAGATCATCCATATAGCACGTGACGTAATCAAATGCTAAGTCTCCTAAGGCTTTCATAATTGCTCGTTGGTAAACACTTGGTCCATTGCGCACCCCAAAGGGCAAGGCCAAATATTCCCATTGACCGTCTGGTGTGACAAAAGCTAACTTTTCTATGGACTCTTCTTCAACTGGGATTTGATGAAATCCACTAGCAGCATCAAGAATAGAAAACCATCGGGCACCGTGTAAACGCGCTATTTGATCAGTTATCAATGGCAAAGGGTATCTATCTGGGACTGTATTTGCATTGAGAGCCCTAAAATCAACGGCCATTCGATAGCCACCTGTCTTTTTAGGAACAAGAAGTATTGGGCTTGCATATGGAGAAGAACTGGGGCGAATTACTTTGGCATCTTCAAGTTCTTTGATGCGCTCTCGCACCAGTTCACGATGTACAGGACTAAGTTTGTATGGTCGACGGTGGACAATTTTGGAAGGGTCAAGAAGGCGAATTTTGAATGTTCCTGTCGTCACACGAGTGGTAGGTATTCCATCAATAAAATATTGGGAATAATTAGTCAAAATTTTGATGAGATCCCCCCTTTGACTAACAGGAAGGTCAGTGTGTACTGATTCGAAATGTTGAGTGCTAACTGGCAAGACTTGGCAAGATCCTAAAGCTGGGACAACAGAAGATGGGTGAAAATCAAGTGAAGGGATATTGTCACTATGACCACCTAACACCTCACTGAACAACACGACTTCATCCTCAGTGCACTGCTCCAAAGAGCAGAGATCACCCAAGGATACAGAAAATATTTCATTTTTTGTGGTGTTTATGGAATCAGAATGCCCAGAAGTGTCCCATTTTTCAATGCCAGAAGAACCCACAGGTTCAGCGCCTTCCCCATGAGTTCTGGATGTATCCAGAAAATTACGGTTTAGCATGAATGGAGGATGGTCCTTCCAAAGCGTGCAAGAAGATATAGTTATATTACCATACAAAAATCTGGAGCCAGAATTTCACGTCCCAAAATGATGGGTTTAGGCAAAGCACCATCAGCTACAATATGGAACAGTACCTGAATGACGTGTCCATTAATCTTTACTCTGGCTTGTTTTTGGCACTGAGAAATGGTAATTGATGACCCTAAACCATGCAAGTAAACTACATTATTGACCAAAGGCCCATCAAAGCGGGTACTAAAGGACAAACAAAGGAGTGAGCACTCTGATCCAGAATCAAAACAATACTTGAATACATCACCTTGGTGGGTTAATGTGCCTTCTGGGTTAGCAATGCATAGGCCAACCTGCTTCTCGACTGGCTGAGACCTCTGGCTGCTGGTGTCTCCTGGTCCACGCTTGTCTGACATCTTCTTCTTTGGGCAGTTTGGAGCAATATGCCCCTTTTGGTTGCAGGAAAAGCACGTTGTATTGCTGAAGTTGGATGGCTTTCTTGGCTGATTTGATGAGGTCAAGGATGATGATGATCTGCACTCTGAGGTTTTGTGTCCAGATCTTCGACATTTCCCACAGCGGGAAGTATAATCCTGAGAGGATGAATGCTGAGGGCTTTCATAGTTTGGTCGACTCTTCTTGGCATTTCCAGGACCGCTGTCATAACCTCCTGGTCTCTTAAATGACAGAGCCCGTAATTCCTGAAGCAACTTTTCACGGCTATTTATCTTTTCTGTGTAGCAAAGATGACGTGCTCTTGTGTCTGCTTGAGCTATCTGAGAGAGAGCCACTGATACAGCAATTTCTTCCACTGATGACTGGCGGTAGTGAGCAACTAATTGATTGATAGTTCGTGAGGCGAATGTGGCATAATTTTCGAAATCTCGTGGTCTAGCTTGGAAACATTGAAGCATGAATCCGGTTGGTGTGAGTGCTATGTCATATTGGTGAAGAAAGAGCGATCTGAATTCGTCCCATGTGAGTTGAGGGTGGACAATAGTAGTAAACCAATCAGCAGCCTCTCCTTTTAAGGCTCTACTCAAGGCAACAATTAAACGTCTTCCTTGTTGATCCTGTGAAGTCAAACAACACTCAACTGTATTGCACCATGATTTGGGCTGAACTTGTTTATTTTTGGGGTCATACTCAGGAAGCGAGAGTTTCAAATGCTCTGAGGAGGTTTGACCTTGATTTTGTGTAAAACACTCTGCCAAAGTTTTCATTGCAAGGGTTTGTTGTGTCAACAAATCCCGTAGGGAGTCGCCACTGTGCACTAAAGAATCGTGGTGGAAGAGGGGTGCGGAGGGAGATGGTGAGCGTCCAGAGGCCCCCCTCCTGCTCCTATGCGCCCGGGAAAAATCGGGAGGGCGATCGGGTGATGACCCTTGTTCCGAGTAAGGTAAGGCGTCACCCGAACTGCGTTGCGAAATTGGCCGACCCCTTTCTTTTCTAGAATCCGAAAAATCTTGATAAAACTCACCTCGACTATTTCCATAGTGATTCTCATGAAATCCTGCTCGTAGATTACGATATCCCACTTCTGATGTGATGTCCCCCTCATCCTCACACAACTGTCCTTCTTCAATGTCCGATGCCATAGGGTAAACCAATCACAATACCGAATGTAAAACGTTAATAATAACACAGTTTATTATAGAAACTTTACAAACACTCGAAATTAGCGTACTCCCCCTCGACGGATCACATCATAGTAAGTTAAACAGAATCAGATTCACAAATAGGTAACGTAAAATGAAACATAAATTGGAAGGCGATCCTTCCTGTAACAACAACGATAACGAACTGACTGACAAAGGTAGGTAGCAGGTATATTATATCCATCCAAGTTCGCATTTGTGCCGCGAGGGGAGTTATGAGCAGCTAGTGACGACACATTGTGTTATTCGAGTGACAAATCGATAATATAATCGAAAGTGAATAAATCGATGGATAATAATTGCTGGTAAAAAAATACATTGATTGGCGTTCGTCCTAAATTGGTAGGTGGATAGTTCAGGGTTCCTCACTTCATCACATATATATATCTGCTGTTACCAATAATTATTATATTTGAATTGATGATAATTGAATCTTTTTTTCAATTTCTATTGCAGAACAGTTTTTTCACCGCAACAACACAAGACAACCACACCACTAGTCCACAATACAAGTCACCATGATGGATCATACGTATGCCGAGTCTGCTGTCCCATCAGGAAGTGCAGGTCAAGGGTTGAACGTTCCAGCTCCTCGACAAACACGGAGAGGATGGACTAAAAACATACCGATGGTCCCCAACCAACACGGTAATGCAGTCCTTCGCAAGTTTCAGGACTCAGTACTTGATATATTCTTCTTCAATTTGAATGCTATCAAGGATCCCAAATATTATTTAAGATCAATGGCTCATGTATTCAATAAGCATCTGAGTTTGCATACTATACAATGGGGAGGTCTCAAATTTAGTCTGTGGCTCAAGTGCAAATATAGCAAACCCTTTGTCAACAATCTCCAACAGTCTGAGATTCTGGTTACAAATTTTAAAACCCTGACTCTGATATTGCTGCAAGATGACGTAGATAACCTAGACGAAATTCTCGATCGTCAATTTGAGAAAACTTTGGCTGAGATGGATTCATTCCAATGGAAGTCTAGCGGTTGGAGTTTGTTAAGTGTGGAGGGGGTACTACTCAGTATGACCAAATATCGTCCTCTAAAAGGGGGATCTAAATATATCGATTTACCATGTAATATAAAAAATACACATAGCGTGTTAAATGTTAGAAACCGTGATGATTTTTGTTTCAAATATGCCATCCTTGGGGCCTTTACTTCTCCAGGGCAGCCTAACACTAATCGACCTCGATTTTATAACGACATTCAACATAAAATAGATTTTTCTGAGATTCGATTTCCTGTTGACAAAAACAGCATTTCCGTTTTTGAAAAAAGGAACAACGCTAGCGTTAACCTTTATGCCTTGGATGATGATAATAACGTTTATCCATACAGAGTGTCAAAGCTACTGAAAAAAGTACCACAGCACTTCAATCTGTTGTACTTGAAAAATGGAGAAAAAAATACACATTATTGTTATATAAGAAATCTATCTAGACTAGTGCATAAACAGGTTACGAGACATAATGGTCACTTTGAGATATGTGAGCGATGTTTCAAAACGTACCATGGTGGTGACGCTAAGAATAAACTTCTGAATCATGAGGAATTTTGCGGGAAATTGACTCCTTGTCGATACAAATTTCCGAAAAAGGACTATGTTCAATTTGAGCATTTTCAATATCTCACATCTGTTCCTATAGTTATCTATGCCGATATCGAATGTCTTCTGGAACCCTTGAATACATCCAAAGTCCTTAGCAATGAACAAGAAGGTCAGTCATGGACTATCAATAGAGAAACTCACGTTCCAACTTGCGCGGGTATGTACATTAAATCGTACTATCCCACCTTATTGGAAAGCGAGTTGTTGATATTTTCTGGGCCCGACTGTTTGACTCAATTCATGCGAACATTAAGAAAAGTTTGCAAAAACGTTGAACGTCTGTATAAAGATAATGTTCCTATTTCATGGACCCCTGAAGACTGGGCCAAACACAATGCGGCGACTAAGTGTGAAATTTGTAATAAGTGTTTTTCAGGAAGTGTGAAGAAATTGGCTGATCACGATCACTTAAATGGTTCATTCCGGTTTTCTCTATGTGAAAGTTGTAATTGGAAACTGAAACTGCCATACTTTATCCCTGTTTTCTTCCACAACTTATCAGGGTATGATGGTCATTTCATTGTTAAAAAGTTGCACTTAGATGAGGGGGCTATAGATGTGTTAGCAAAATCATCAGAAAATTATATCAGCTTTACAAAGACCTTCCATGAATGCAAAGTGAAGGCAAGGTTTCTTGATTCCTTTCGTTTTCTGCCCACAAGCCTTTCAAAATTAGTTGAAACATCGACTGACTTTCCTGAACTTAGGGCGAACTTTCCGAATGATGCTGACAGTCGTCTGCTTTTGCGAAAAGGGGTCTACCCTTATAACTATATAAAAAATTGGGAGGTTTTAAAGGAGGTATCTCTACCACACAAAAATGCCTTTTATTCAGACTTAACCCAGGAAGATATATCTGATGAGGACTATGAGCATGCCAAAACTGTTTGGGATCATTTCGGAATTGAAAATTTAATGCAGTACACAGAGCTGTATTTAAAGTCAGATATTCTTTTACTAGCGGATGTCTTCGAAAATTACAGGAAGATCAGCCGCGATCACTATCACATTGATCCTGCTTGGCATTTTACGTCCCCTGGCTTCTTTTGGGAAGCAATGTTGAAGAAAACTGGAGTGAGGCTCGAGATCCTGAAGGACATAGACATGCTTCAGTTTATTGAAACTGGAATCAGAGGGGGGATTACACAGTGTGTTCAGAGACACGCAGTTGCCAACAATCCTTTGATTGAAGATACGTATGACCCTTTGAAACCTACGAATCATATAATTTATCTTGATGTGAATAATCTTTATGGGTTTTCAATGGGTCAACCGCTTCCATTTGGCGGCTTTCAATGGGTAGAAAATGTCAACGAATTTGACTATCACAACCTGCCTATTGATGGAGAGTACGGATGGATATTCGATATCGACATTGAATACCCACACCATTTACATGATGAACATTGCGATTTACCCTTTTTCCCTGAGTCAATGTGCCCTCCGGGGTGTAAAGTTGAAAAGCTTATGACAACTTTACATGATAAACACCACTATGTTACTCATCACGTCAATCTAGTGCAAGCTCTCCAGAAGGGGTTGAAAGTCTTGAAAGTCCACCGAATTCTCCAATTTAAACAGTCCACATGGCTAGCTAGCTACATGGACTTCAATAGCAGGCTGAGAGCTGTTGCCACCACCGAGTTTCACAAAGATTATTACAAATTAGCGAATAATGCTGTATTCGGACGTTCTATGATGAATAAGCGGAATTTCAAGGATTTCAGGCTCGTGACCTCTGAGGAAAAGTTGTTAAAATTATCATCAAAACCTAATTTTGTTGATCGTTTTATATTTGAGGAAAATATGTTAGTGGGAGTGAGCATGACTCGGGAAAAAGTGGTATTTGATGCTCCTATCTACGTAGGATTTGCAATTTTGGAGCTATCTAAGCATTATATGTACAAATTATTTTATGATTCTCTTAGACCTACTCTGGGAGGTATAGATAATGTTAAATTAGTATATATGGATACAGATGCATTCATTCTAGATGTTAAAATACCACACATTTATGAGACATTGAATACCTCCCTATCTGATATTATGGATTTTAGTGAGTACCCTGAAGATCATTTCTGTTATTCCAACAGTAATAAAAAAGTAGTTGGAAAGTTAAAAGATGAGACAAAGTCAGTTCCAATTAAAGAGGTGGTTGCTCTAAGACCGAAATTGTATGGAATTAGTTATGGAAGCAAGTCCATCTTAAAGTGTAAGGGTGTGAAGAAATCGAGTATCAAGAGGGATGTTTCTTTTGATGACTACCTCAAAACATTGAGGGAAAAATCGAATCTCTACTGTACTTACCGGAAAATTAGTTCTAAAATGCATGAAGTTAGTACAACGGAGCATCGTAAGGTGGGCTTGTCTTTTTTGGATGACAAACGAAAGATTTTAGATGATGGTGTTCATACTGTCCCATATGGATATAGTGGGAACAATAATTATATAGACTATTATAAAGGCTAACATTAGTTTATATTCAATTATAGTTCATGTAGGGGTTTATAGAATTTAGCGAAATGGCCTTCGTGGCAATATGTGTTCATGTACCTATTTAAAAATAATACATTCTTGTCTAAGTAATTTCTAAAAATAGTATCTATTCTTCTAGTATTCTTGTCCAAGTAATTTCAAGGTGATATTGGATAGATTCATGAAGTGTTTGATGTTTTTGTAATGAGTTAACTATTTTGTTCAATTAATTCAAATAATAATAAAGAATATATTTAATTATTCACGCTTCTACGTTGTTATCATTTTCCCATGTATTATTCCCGCTATCAAAACCAAGCCATTTCACAAGCACTCGTCCATTTTTAAATTTTAAAATCTTTGCCACTTAATAATGATCGGGGAAGTGGGTTTTCTTACTGTCTTTCTCGTAAAATTTTCCATTTATCTCATTTCGAACATATATTTCGAGGTTGTATTGAGCATATCAATCCGAGCCCTACTCATAACTATGGCCCATATTCTCGTGACGTCACGAATGGAGTAGGTTCGCGTTTCAGCCAAAGTCGGCCATGATACCGCCCTACGTCAATGAATCGCTACTCAACCAACCTATTTCTCACAAGAATTTTGCCGTCTCACGTCATCATAATTCGTGGTTATAAGGCCATTTTTCAACAGTTTTGTTTTGAAAAAGTATAGTATTGTAGCAATACAAAGTTTCAATTCGACTAAATGTTATAATAATCATGCCTGCCAGCGCAATAATTGATTGTAGATTGCTGTCAACAATACCGATCTAACGTGAACGAGTTTTTATTTGGACTAGGAGCCTACTAACTATAGTAGTTAATCAGTGTCAGAAAACTAAAGAACTTCATTCGTTTAGGCTTTTAGAATAATTAACCTGAAAAATAGTAAAGAAAAGATTATTGAAAATTTCTCAGGTGTCTGTATTGCTGTGTATGTACCTAGCCATTGCTCAGGTAGCTTCATCAGCGTTTTATTATAAGTTCGTAGTACTTAGTAGCTTAACTGAGGAAGCTTTACTTGTTATACTGAATGAATAAAAGGAGAGATTTGATAGTTTGTCAAAATAAACAAGGCAGGTTGTTGCTACACCAAGAAACGAAACTACTTAGGTAGGTACGTACGTCCTACCAGATTTGCTGTTGGTTTAAAGTGCCTAAACAAAGTAGGTGGGTCGTTGCTTTGCCGACAAATACAACCGCTGATTAGCAAGTTTGTCAAATATCGAATCAGGGAATATGCAACATGAATTAAAAACCAGCTGCAAGGAAAAAACCTTGAAATGCATTCCTCTGAAGGTAAGATTTCATAAAGACGGCATTGGCAGTGCAGTTATTGCGCGAGTTTTGCAGTTACGCAAATTGTATGGACAAAAAAGGTAATTAGGGAGGTACCTACTTTCGTTTTGATCAATGAAGTAGGTACCTACATGAACAAGTAATAATATACGGAAAGTATGTAGATATACCTTACCTCTAGGTAGGTACTTATTCCCACATGTGATACAACTTACTATTCCCGTCTAACAGAGCTCTCATAACACATCCTTTCACAAGACCTCTTTCACAGTACTCTAAAGATTTTTAGTTTCAATTGATTCAAAGAACAGTTCTAAAACTAGATAGGTAATCCACAACATCTTTGCGGCTGATGTCTGGATCATCTAGAACACTTGTATGTCAACTCCCCAACACACATTTCATATGGATCTCTACCCCACAGATTAAATGTTGCGTTCGTAGCGTTTGAGGTCAACACCTCAATAACTAACTTGATAACAATAACTTGATGTAATTTGCATACAATTTATCACCTTGCATATTACAAATGATGAAAATATTGACTCGGAACTAGGTGAGACTATGTTATGCTGTTGTCCAGCTGTGCCTACAAATGGCGCATTTTCGCATATGTTTACTCGTCACCATGACAACAAGGTGAAATAACTTGATTTCGCCTTGCCTCGATGTAAGGATGCGCTAGTGTCCAAGTCTCGAGAATATCACCCATACTAAGTTGTGGTCCAATTTTGATAACATTTTGAGGGATTCTGCGGGTGAGCACATTAATGATTCCCTATAAATGTCATTTTCGTTGGATCAATAGTGTTGTGTGCGCATGCGGAAATGGGAATTCCATAGAACATCGGTCTCTCACGATCTATTAGTCCGATTACCTTCAACTGTGGAGGTAGTTGAGTTAAAGGTTTCAGTGCGGTGCCCTATGATTTTTCATTGTAACTGGTTGTGAAATATCTCTTGCGTATGCGCAAAACTAAAGTCGCTGACACACGTGAAACTCCTGGACTTATGGACCGATTTTTATGAAATTTTCAGAGATTTCCCCAACCCCATAATGGGTAGGTTAGTACCTACCAAAATTTTATACCTGATTATACACAACATATAGCTCAAAGAATTTCTTCATTTACTAGAACGTTGTTATAATGGAGTCTGGGGGATCCGAGAGTTTTCCCAATTCGATTGAGCATGACAAATTACGGGGAAATCGCATTACTCATTACCTAGTTCATGGAGGGTCATTTTTCATGAATACCTTGATTTCCTTGAAATAGCCATGTTTTTAGGACGTCCCTCAGAAGCTAGGTCATATAATTTGTCCAAAATTGAGACCTCACCCCTTCAACTTTGAACATTGTCTTTTTTAACGCTATGATACAATTTTAAGCCATTTAATCGTAACTTTGGATAACATTTGACGTTTTAAAAAAGGTTTACAAAAAAAGTACAAAATGGTGATTAAAAAAAAAAAAAAAAAAAAAAAAAAGCTTATTTGTGGAATTCAAAGTTCTGAATTAATTACGACTAGCTGGCTCACCCGTGTGTTGCTCAGGTTGACTTGAATACACGCACCTCCTCAAATAATTATGTTGGGTGGTTCTTTATTCAATGGGGTACCTATGTCACCGATTTTATTTATTCCATAAGTTGGAAGATTTCGACAGCTTAGTAGTTAGTGGCCAAAACAGCAGTGTAAAGAAAACTGAAAATGTCGTAGAGAAACGCCCTAGACACTACTTAGTCTTGGGGGGGGGGGGGGGGGTTCCCCGCCGTTCACCTATTAGGGTGGATTCAGAATACCTAAGGTTTGGGAGGGGGGGGGGGGGGGGGGGTAGGAGTACCCCATGAAAACGGGGTCTGGGATGAAATTTCAAAATTGGAATTCTAAAATACTGCTGTCTGTCAATAAAATTGCAGTGGTGTTCTGAAATAACTGTGGCTTGCTTTGCAATGCCCATCCCACTGCAAATATGAGTAGTTCCTGGCGGTTGATGTACCAGCACTGTTGGGCCAGAGTCCACTTGGCTCGAAGCGAAGGGGACCTATTGTAACGCCTAGGCCCCACTGTGATGCGTCCGTTGTCACAAACGTGCGGGTTTGAGGCGGTTGGTACTTCCGTGAGTCGTTGAGGTGGCGTTCCCACCAACCAAGGGTCTCAAGGGAATTAGTGACAACGCGTGAGGGTGAGTTCTTGCCAGTTTGGTCAGTGCTAACTGAAGCGGGTGTAGATGCAGACATCCGAGTGGTACTGTGAATGATGCGAACACGAGGTGGCCTATGAGGCATTGGGCCGATCGAAGTGACCACATGGGTTTCAGTAAGAGACCCCGAATTCTTTGGAGGAGTGTTGACACCTTTTCTGGAGGTAAGGAAACGGTCTGTGTTGTGGTATTCCAGACCAGTCCCAGGAAAGATCGCGTGTGAGTTGGGACAAACTGAGACTTATCCATGTTGACGCACCACCCTAAGGTGTGGAGGAGTTTCATCGCTTCCCAAGTGTGGCGTGACAGTTCTTCTGGCGATTGGGCTGCTAGTAGGAAGTCGTCGAGGTACACAATTACTCTTTTCCCCTGACTGCGTAGGATGGAGGCTACCCAGTTTGAGATCATTGCAAATGTTTGCGGAGCTGATGCTAGTCCGAATGGCAGGCAGGTCCATGAATACGTTACTCCCATGTAGTGGAAGCTGAGAAAACGTTGATGTCGTTTTGCAATGGGTATATGGCAATATGCATTTGACAAGTCTATGGTTGTCAGGTAATCGTTGGCTTGCAGAAAATCGGGGATACGAAAGTGGTTGAGTAGTCTGAATTTTTTCAGGTGCAGGAACTTGTTTAGTCGGCGTAAGTCGAAGATTGGTCGCATTGAGCCGTTTTTCTTTCTTGCAAGGAACATTGGAGACAGGAACACTGTGTGATCGATTATTGTTGGTGTGACAATATTTTGTAGGAGCAGATCTTTGATAACTTGGGACATTGCTGGGGAGGGTGGTGTTGTGAGTGCGGTTGGTAGTTGGCTGTTGATGTGCAACAGTTGAGGGACTGATGCAAAAGGGAGTGCATAGCCAGAGATAGTTGCCAAAATTGGTTCCGGAGCTTGTAATCGGCCCCACTCTTTTGCAAAGTTCTGTAGTTGACCGCCCACAAACCCCCTCCCGAATGTCTCAAAATTTCTTATTAGATTTTGGTTTCCCCGTCCCAGATTTCTGCTGGTGCTGTCTGGGCTGAGAATAAACATGATTATGAGGTTGGGATCGTGTATAGTCACGGTTCTGTGGGTGCTGCCTTGACCCACTTGGGGTAATACGTGATGGAGCAGGTTTGGATCGTTTCACTGATAGCTGATAATCAGAGGATCCCTGCTTTGGGGCTCTTCGTTTTCTTGGCACTGGAGCAGGTCTGGGTGAGGGAAGGACGCACTTCTTTAGGCCCTCTTCGTCAAAAAGATGTTCAGCGGATGGTGGCACCCCTGACAGCTGACGGTGGGCTGCCTTATCCCCTAGTATGAGCAATCGTCTCCTTTCTTTGATTACCTCAGCTCTCTTTCCACTTTTGAATTGTAAATGATCACCAGAAGTCTGATTGAAAGAGCAGCTTGGATCAAGATAGAGGGAGGTAATCAATGGCTTTGCTATCGGAAGTTCACGAAGCAACTGTTGAGTTGCCTGCTGGAATGCATCACGCTGTTGTAGTAGTCCATAGAGCATGGTTCCCAAGAGACGTTCAGATTGTCTCAATAAAAAATCAGTGTTCTCATTATTTGAGGGCAATAGGCAGGTGTTGACTGCAAGTGGTTGGAATGACTTGCCGTGTTTAAGGCGCTGTTCAGACTCAAGGTATCTGATCCGTTCCCAGCTCGGTTGGCCCAGTCTTAGGCACTGTTCTGCTTGGTGGTGTAGATGCTCTGGTGGGTCAGGAATCAGGGGTGCCATCTCGACTGTAGATGCATTAAATGCCTCCAGGAGGTCCTCCTCCTCCTCTAGTGGGTTGTCTGTGACTGTCAGATCTAGCCATGGTTGGATTGGAGTCTGTTGCTCGTCCCTGTCGATGCTCCCCTCTTCTGCTGAATAGGTTGATTCCTCGTCAGTTTCATTCTGATGAGTGAAGGATCGAATTAGTTGTTCGAGAGCGTCAAAACGGGACTCAAAGGATATTAATTTTTGTTGGAGGGGATCTGTGTGGGCTTTTATCAAATATGTGGTCGCAGTGTGTGGAGGAGGTGATAAGGACTCAATCGACAGTGAGCAGGAATCCTCATCTTCTGTCAAAGCCTTGTCCTACATGACAGATGCAGAGTCAGTGACAGATACAGCTCGTTGCTGTTTGCCAGAGAAGCCTGGGTAAAGGTGGATTCACACTCGCGGTAACGGGAACGTCAGATCACAGTCAGGTCAGAGTCACGTCAACGGGCCACCCATTCACACAGCCAAGTCAGATCACGTCAGGTCAGGTCAGTCTTCCCCGTGCAGTGACGCGATGTCCGAGAGGATTAAAAATTTGTATAAAATAGCTTTGCTACTCTAGGAAGAAGATGAAACTAGACCCCGAACGGAGAATCGGAGTCTCGTATCAGTGGCAAATTCACTGATACGATCATACTGTCAGCGGCGTCGCTAGACAAAAATAATAAGGGGGGAAGTATCATGAAATTCTCAACTGAACCAAAACTTTTCTTAACTCCAATAGGATGTATAGTATCACTTATAAATTATACTTTTACCTACAGGCAATATGTATTGCATATAATATATGTACCCACTAAATACACGTAACACTAACAAAATGACCTTTTTCAAGTGAGTTTTTATATGAAAATTTGATAACATACCTATCGTTTGCAGTAATACCACAATATTCGATTTTGATTACAATAAATATTGTCACTATTTGAAACTTAAAGAATGTGTAAATGACCAGGATAAATCTTCCAGATATTTTTAAAAGCACAAAGCGATTTGCTGATTAGTAAATCAGATATATATATTTATATTTTTTGAATTGAAACAATAATTGCAATGAGAAGTAACAATAAGAAAATATACATTTATAGAAATTTTTAACACTACACGATTAGTTTAAAAGGTTGAGTTTACTGGAAGTGGGTATGCAGATTTTTCCATTTAGTCCATGCTTGTCCATATTTCCTATGTAAAAACACTCATCAGTCATTGTAACCTTAAAATTATTTGTCATATGTTTCAAACTCAAATCAAAGTCAATCAAACTCAAGTTAAATGTTCTACATTGAGCTAGAGAGTGGATTCGGAATAGTGTGAACAATTGTTTTGGGTGAGTAAGCCGAAAATAGAGCAATACGCCTTCAAGCCAAATTTTTTATCACTATCCGTTTTTGAGATATAACATAATTGCGAAACGCTGTGGAAATTTGGGAAATTTGAACGAAAAATGCCAATTTTATGCAAATTTTAGCAGTAGTATTACTGGAATTTTAGCAAACCTTAATGAAATTTAAGTAAAGTTAGCAGCGTAAATTCGAGCAGAAAGTTTTAACGTATTTAGTTCAAAGTTGATAAAATTTTTCTAAGCAATAACTTTCTAAAAATCATAAGTTTGATGATTGTTAGTCGAGAGAATCCTGACGGGAGGACACCCAGCGGAGACGAGATTTGACTGTTTGTGATTCACATTTCACGTTCAGTCCGGGATGGTCAACGTCACGTCAGGTTTCGATCGCTCGCCGGGCGACCTGACGATAAGTGACTGGACCGAGATTTGATCTTGACTGTACCGCGCCCGTGAGTGGGAATCACCCTGTAACGTTTCCACAGAGGGGATCTTGACGCGACCTGACGTGACTGTGATCTGAAGTTCCCGTTACCGCGAGTGTGAATCCACCTTAAGGTGTTTGAGCAAGTATCTCATTTATCTGCTTCCAAGACAGGCACAGCGGAAGGACTGCGGCAGTAGCCTGTTTGAAAGCTGTGTAGTCCTCCTTTTGAGGGCGGAGGGCAGTGGCAAACTTTGAAGGTCCAACCGCCAATGCTTGACCAAGTGGCTAACGAAAAAGTTCCTCCTTCATCCTCCTATATGTTCGCTCAGATATGTGTGAGGTACCCGGGCGATATGCTTGTACCAAGGGGACGGAAGGAATTGCGAAACGCAGGCGGTTATAGTCAATTTTAGCAACCATATCTGGACGAAGGTTGACTTTGAGATCGCGCCAACCAGAGGGGAAGACGGCTGGGATGATCTCTGATCCAACCCTGGGGCTCTTCATCAAACAGTTGTCCCAACATCGACATCTGCAACAAACAGAGAGGGAGGTGGGAGTCAGTTTTTTTTTTTTTTTTTTCAATTATAACAGCCGGTCCTCATTTATAAGAGTGCCGCAACAAATGGCACACGTCGTCCGAGGTGTCCCCCGACGCATGCCATTTAAAGAGTGTGAGGCATCATTCGAAGCAGCGTTCGAGTAAGGAAGCTCAAGCTCAGTTTTCGTATTTTGTAGGTTGTCAGTGAGCTATCCTCACTGAGCGAGGGCTTTGCAGTCGTTCCGGTCTTACTATGGTAAGAGTGCGGAAACAAAAACTTTGCAACCCCACAAGAGCTGTGCTCTGACCTTCCAATCTAAATAGGTTGGAAGCGTGAAAGCTAGTTACTGAGGCAACTGCTCCCAGTTGTAATGAAAATGAGAGAGAAAATAATGAGGGCACGCTGTTGAAGGAGAAAGCATGAGAAGTCTACCTTTGAAAGGGAATAAACTTCGAGTTTTTCGAGTTGAAAATGGATAAAACAATTACCTACAGAAAACCTAGAATGGTAGAGAGAACAAGAAGGTATAAAATAACTCATATTTACCCAAAAATCAGCGATTTTGTACAGCAAAAGACTGCCGGGTTTGAGTTAGTTGGTATTGGTATCCGTCAGGATGGAAGAAGCACACTGAGGACTAGAATCAGCTCGCACCTCACCCACCTCCAAATGTAGGTAGCAGCACCTTACACGGGTGCCATGATGGCGGAAAGGTGGAGAGAGGGGGGTTGGTGTCGTCAGGAGGGGGGTAGCCTATCTCATAGTGGGTCGAGCTGCAGCTAAGACCCCAAATTAGAGTTTCGCATCACTCAGTTGTTATCACTGGATGACTGATAAGAGGTCAGCCATCTTTCCTGACACAAAAATCTTTTGACATCATTTCTACAGCTTTCTAAATCAGTGTTACCATTAGGTGTTAGCGGGGACGTACTAGTATAAAAGTGAGACTTTTGCATCACTCAGCTGTATCACCAGCTGACTGATAAGAGGTCAGCAATCTTGCCTGACACAAAAATCTTCTGACATCATTTCTACAGCTTTCTAAATCAGTGTTGCCATTAGGTGTTAGGCGGGTCATTATCCCGCTCAAATTATGATGATGGCACTCCTGGTAACATAACACACACCAAAGTAGTATGAAAATGAGAGTTTTGCTTCACTCAGTTGTTTCACCAGCAATCCTGGTAACAAAACACAGGTGTTAGGGGGACGTTATCCTGCTCAAATTATGATGATGGCTATCCTAGTAACAGAACTCACGCCAAAGTAGTATACAAATGGAGTTTTGCATCACTCAGTTATAATCACTGGATGACTGATAACAGGCCAGCCATCTTTCCTGACACGAAAATCTTCTGACATCATTTCTACAGCTTTTTAAATCAGTGTTGCCATTAGGTGTTAGAGGGAACATTATCGTGCTCAAATTATGATGATGGCTATCCTGGTAACAGAACTCACACCAAAGTAGTAAAAAAATGGAGTTTTGAATCACTCAGTAGTTAACATTGGCTCACTGATAAGAGGTCAGCCACCATGTCTGGCTCAAAAATCTTCTGACATCATTCCCACAGCTTTCTAAATCAGGTTTGCCATTAGGTGTTAGGGGGAACGTTATCCCACTGAAATTATGATGATGGCAATGCTGGTAACAGAACACACACCATCTATACTATTAATAAGAATGAAACTCCGTCCGTTTGTCGTGTCTATGCACGGCCAAACGGCTGAGTGGGCCGGATCTACGAGTGGGGGGATCTTCTTGGGATTTTCCGATAGGGTGTATAAGCGAATTTAAAATTTTCTAATCCCACCCGAACCATGGGCCGTAGGGCGGGAGGGGGGTCGAAGTAAGAATTAATGTGCGCTTTTTGGACTTCCCCGCTTCCCCTACCCCTCTAAACGGCCGTTGACAATTCCGGAAAAATACGGGTTTCGTAGGTTTTTGAACGAGGAAGACGACGGCGCGATCGGATCGCGAAAAAAGTATCGGGAAATGCGTTAAAAAAATGCGAGAGTACGGACCCGTTTTCTCGAAAAGTCCGCCGAAAAACTTGGTTTTTTCCGATTAAAATATACCCCATAAAGGTACGTTTTTCGGAACGGTTTTCGCGGGCGAAATACAGCTTTCGGTCCGCCGAATCTGAATCCGAAATCGGATATCGAAAAAAGTGACGAGAACTCGGTCAAATTGCGAGCAGAAGCGAGCAAAGCGATTAAAATGATTCTGCCGTGGACGAGAGAAGGCTCAAGAATTGACGTGAAGGGTTCGATGTCACAACATTGCGAGGTGAGCAGGTATGCCTACATAGGTACCTACCTTGCGAGCGAAGCGAGAGCCATTTCAAATAATAAATACGGACTTTGTCCTACACATATACAGGTATACCTTGCGAGCGAAGCGAGCAACATCCCCGAATAAACTTTTCGTGGTTCCACGTAGTTTTATAACATTTAAATTGTTTGTAATAATTCCCAACTGAAAAAAACGTCTGCCAAGTTGGGTGGGCAGTATAACTTCCTCAAGCGAGCGAAGCGAGCAGCATCCCCTACAGAAGTTAAACCTACCCTTAGAGATCTACCGTTTGCGAGCGAAGCGAGCAGCATCCCCTACAGAAGTTAAACCTACCCTTAGAGATCTATCGTTTGCGAGCGAACCGAGCAACATCTCCTAAATGCCATACTTTGCGAGCGAAGCGAGCAACATTTTCTACATGCCAGACTTTGCGAGCGAAGCGAGCAACATATCCTACATGCCAGACTTTGCGAGCGAAGCGAGCAATATTCCCTACATGCCACACGTTGCGAGCGAAGCGAGCAACTTAATGGGGGGTCCGGGGGGCTTGCCCCCGGCTGGACGTGGAGGCGAGCATAGCGAGCCGGAGCGGCTAGTAGTAGTATAAAAATAATCGTTTTGCATCACTCAGTTGTATCACCAGCAATCCTGGTAACAAAACACGCACCAAAGTAGTATAAAAATGAGAGTTTAGCATCACTCAGTTGTATCACCAGCTGATTGATATGAGGTCGGCCAACTTGTCTGGTACAAAATGGCTAATGGTAACATAATACATAAGTTTAATAAAGTAAGTAGGTAATTAGCAGATCGTGGTTCGCAGATCCCCAAGCTCTTACCTATATAAGTTGGCAGTTTATTAAAAGTCGAAGAAGGCAGCCGTACGAACGCGATGATTGAGGAGAACGAATCCTCAATTTATATATATATATATATATATATATATATATATATATATATATATATATATATATATATGAAGAGTATATATAGTTAAGTAAGACAGTAAACAGGAACGACAATGTCGAGGACATCAAGAACAAACAAGACTACAAGAATGATGGCAGATGTTAGAAGTCACTGGTACGAACACGATGACTTGACAATGAATAATTGGAGAGGGAAAAAAGGAGTGCAATTCAATTTCAACAAAGATGAAGATATTTGCGAATGGGTTTAAGGTGAAAATTCGGTTGAGAGAGAACTAACTTCTTTCGAGCTCATCGCACAGACAGATATTTTCACCATCAAAATGAATTGGAAAACGACGTTTGAATATAGAGTAGGAATAAATGTCGATACGTACGATAAAATAAAACTCCCTCTACAGCATGGCCATGGATGTGAACCTAGCCTTGCATTGCCATGCTTTCAAATCCCCATTCTAACGAGACGGGCCGGGATAGGTAACAAAGTAGAACTTCGACCCAACATTCGCCTACTCCCGACCTCACCATTTGGGCTCAAGCTAAATTTTTTTAGCATATCCTGAGAGCCACAGGCCACTGCGTTGCATGATTTCAAACATGCAAATAAGTAATACCTACATGGATTCTATTATAAGCAATAATGATCATTTTTTCTCGGCTCATCTCTTTTATACATATTTTTTTCTTTGTCCATCACCTTCTTCCAGTTCTCTTCATCCAATTTTGATGATATTTGACCTGATATTTGGGGTTTTGGAGCTGCTACAACCACGACATTATCAGCTGTGGATTAAATTCTTTCCCATTTTATCAGGGCAATTGTCACAGTTATGGTTAATCAAAATTTGAGGAACCCCCGCACTTCCACATATATGACGTCCCCAGGACAGATGATTGTACCTAGGTACTATCTGTCTGGCCGAAAACGTGCAATTGGTCGTAATATACTACCTTTTATTTTGCCATACTGGCAAAACATGCTGAATAGTTGACAAAATGCATAATCATTCCCGCTAGCTTGGTGTGCGAATCCGCGAATGTGAATCCTCTCTTGTAATCAAGCGATCCCAGAAATACGAATGAGCTTAAAAACTTGTTATTGCCTAGCTCCGTCATCAAGGAGCTGTCTACTTGGTTAAGTGGGCTCTAATAATAACGGGTTGTTCAGTTACCTGAACGAAAGTCTGATTTTTAAGATAACCATTTGAATTTCAAGCTTGATTTCTCAAACCTAAGAAATTGCACATTCGTGGTTATGGCATAAGGGCGAAGATACAATCCCAAGGAAAAGCATGTACGTACAGTTGCGACTACAACATGTACACATAACTCAATATTTTTCATAGGTCGATATAGTTTGGTGTTTGAAAAATAATGATCTGATTATAATGAAAATGTTATAGTCCCTTTGCATCTACCGTAACTTGAGTGTTCTTTCTTCGAAAATTCTTCCTTCCCATAACACTAATATTTATTAATTGCCGCTAATTAGTACATGATAAAACTTCAAGTTATGCACTTTAACTAAAATCGCCCGTCACTCTATTGTTATTCTGCATAGAACCCCTTTAATTTATAAATCAGATGAATTACACACGCTGATGGTAACATAATATATAAGTGATACAAAGTAAGTAGGTAATTAGCAGATCGTGGTTCGCAGTACCCCCTTCACTTACCAATATAGGTTGGCAGTTTATTAAAAGTCGAAGGAAGGCAGCCGTACGAACGCGATGAATGAGGAGAACGAATCCGATTGAAAAAAAAAGGATAATATATATGATAAGAGTATATATAGTTAAGTAAGGGCCAATTCACACAGAACGGGCGTGTGGCGAAGACGTGGCACTGACCAGGCACGGACGTGGCGGTGACGTGACCCATGCAATGCACACAGAAGGGGCGGGACAGTGGCGAGAAAGAACGTCAGTAATCAAAAGGTTTCGCGAAGTACAACAAGGATTTTTCTTCAGGCAGTGACGGAGATGATCAAGATGTGCTGGATTTGGTGTACTTGGCTGATTTGAACCAAAAAATAGGAGATATTGGGTTCATCCATTGTGGCTGGAGAAGGGGAAAACCGGTGGAACATTTGATGTTATGCGTGAGCTGAACATGTACCCAGAACGGTTTTTCAGGTGCAATTTTCTGCCAGGCCTGGTCTTGGGCATTCCTGTTGTAATAATCCATACGATTGTAATCAAATAAACTCGGATTCTTCCCAACTTCTTCGCAAAATTCAATGTTGATTTCAACATCATCCCGCATTTTTATTGAAAAGACGAGTGGCACGGAAATGGCGTGACCCTTCTCGAAAGCCACGAGAGACGGCGAATGGACGTGGCAGGGGCGAAAGGGCGGCTGCCTGCGCCACGTCCCTTTTGTTTACATTAAGCCATTTGTTTACATGGAAAGACGCGGAAGTGACAAAGGTCGGCGCCATGTCTTGGCCACGAGCCCGTTCTGTGTGAATTGGGCCTAAGACAGTATACAGGAACGGCAATGTCGAGAACAGCAAGAACAAACAAGGCGACAAGAATGATGGCAGATATTAAAAGTGACCCGAACGAACACGATGACTGGACAATGAATAATTGGAAAGGGAAAAAAGGAGTGCAATTCAATTTCAACAAAGATGAAGATATTTGCGAATGGGTTAAAGGTGAAAATTGGGTTGAGAGAGAACTAACTTCTATCGAGCTCAATGCACAAAAATATAAAGCGAATGATTTGATATTCGAAAAATTCGGAAAATGGACCCGATACCACAACTTTGTTAAACCCCTGAGATTGAAGCTGTCTCATTTCACGAAAGTCAACGAATATTGCCTAGTAGAGAAAGATGTAAACGGAAATTTATGTAAATATTTATACCCAGTCGATATTGAGACAGATATTTTCACCATGTGTGGGATTTTATGAAGTAAATCCACTCATGTAAAAGAGAAAAATATTATTTTATTGTTCAAACAGGGAGCACGACTTTACAACTAGCAGAACGCAGAACATTATTAAACTGTAAAACACAAAATTACAAGACCAATGCACTTGATTGGCTGAGGGCCTGGGGGCGGCGACCAATCACATTCAGGCTAACAATAGCGGGATAGGAATCCGCTCAAATATGAAATTAACTTTCTTCAACACACCCCTCTTAATTTCGTGACTAAGCCTCAAGTTATCTTTAAACGTCAGACAATATTTCCAACAGTTACAAATTTAAAACATTATATCAAGAAATACATTAAACAAGAACTTAATAAATTTTTTTGCATCACGCACAACACAATGTTAGAGAAGAACTTGGTTCAAAAAACATTTTTTTGCATCATGAACACATAATGAGACAAATATTGTTATCATCACTACAATGTCACCATTTGTTTTTTTTATTCTTCAAATTTGTTTGGCCCTAATGGCTTTGTAAGTAAATCGGCTAGTTGTTTACGTGTTGGACAGTATTCTACATGTATGGTTTTATTTTCAATCAATTCCTTTATAAAATGAAATCTTACATCTATATGTTTACTTGTTCTATTAAAGTTCCCTTTCTTCATCAAGCTTATTGCACTCTGGTTGTCTATTAGTAAAGTAGCTTTAACACTTTTTCCTAACAGTTCTTCAAAAAGGCTTTTAAGGTAGATTACTTCTTTGCAGCATTCTGCAGCCGCAATGTACTCACTCTCCGTACTGGAAGTGGCGACGATTGTTTGCTTCTTCGAACTCCAGCTTATTGGTCCTCCAGCGAAATAAATTATGTACCCAGAAGTACTTTTTCTGGTTTCAGGGTCACCTGCGTAGTCAGAGTCACAATAGGCAATGATTTCATCAATAGAGCCTTTGGAGTAGTAAATTCCTTCTTTTATAGTCCCTTTTAGGTATTTCAGAGTCCTTTTAAGATTATTAAGCTCATCATTAGTTGGCTTTTCAACTTTTTTACTGCTCATACCAACAGCATAAGCCAAGTCGGGGCGAGTTTTCGTTGAGATATAGAGCAAACTGCCAACGGCTTCCCTGAATGGAAATTTTGTTAGTGCATTTCCGTTTTCAGTCACAGGCTTTACAAACGGAGTTGTGACTGGTTTGGAATATTCCATACCATATTTCTCGAGTACCTGTTTGGCATATTCAGACTGAGAAATTTTAACACCATCTCCCACACGTGAGACTTCCAATCCCAAAAATGTTTTTGGATTGTTAACAGCAGTAATCTCAAACTCTTCAGTCAGCTGAGCAAGTAGTTTTGCTATTTCCTCTTCACATCTACATGAATAGCCAAGAACAGGGTTGAGTCAGCATTCTTGAAAATGCAGGGTTCATTTTTTAGGGCTCTTAATCCACTTTTAGTAAGAAATTCGGAAAAACGCTTATTCCAACGAAGTGGAGCTTCACGAAGACCGTAGAGGGCTTTTTCTAATCGGCAGATTTTATTTTCAGATCTTTTAAAACCCTCCGGCATCTCCATAAAAACTGGATTCTCCAATTTCCCGTAGAGAAAAGCAGTTCTAATGTCGAACTTTGTTACATGGTAATTTTCCTTGGCGATCAAGGCATGTATAAGTCACAAAGCATAGCTGCTCACAACAGGACTGAAAGTTTCCTCATGGCAGTCAAGCCTTTGCTCACAGCCCCGTGCGACGAGTCGTGCTTTAAACTTGCCATCATCTTTTACACAAAAGACCCACCTGTTTGTTAGAATTTTCTGTTGTCCAGCTGCTTTTCTATCTACAATGGTCCACGTTTTGTTTTTAGTGAGAGAATGTTTCTCGTCATCAATCGCCTGAAGCCAATGGTGTTTTTCTTCACTTGTAACAGCTTCTCTGTATGACAGAAGAGCGCTTTCTTGCAGGTCCGCCAATGAGTCCAGATCAAGATAGTAATCATTGAGCTTCTCAGGCAACTTTTTTGTTCTGCTTGATCTTCTTGGTGCTTCTAGTTGATTTTCTTCATGTGTTGTTTCCTCATCATTATCTTGAAGAGATGAGGCCTCTTCTATGGATGTATTGGGTTCTGTGGGGTCTACAGAATTTTCTGTTTGTTCTCTAGTTTCATCGTCTTCACTTTCAGAACGAGATTCAACATCATCCATTTCATCAGAACTTATATCATTCCCACCATCTTCATAAAAATCAAGGTGAACGACTTTTGGGATTTGCTCTGTATTTGTTTCAATTGGATTATAAAAATACACATCCCTGGAAATTACAACTTTCCTTTTATCAGGATCCCAAAGTCTATAAGCGTTACTTACATAGCCTACAAATATGTATTTTTGAACTCTTGGATCTAATTTCCTCTGGTGAGTGAGCACTTTAGAATATGCGGTAGATCCAAAAATCTGCAAACGAGAAAGATCCGGCCTTTTTCCAAACCAAAACTCCGCAGGTGTTGTTTTTAAAACTTTTGTTGGACTGCGGTTGCGCAAATATGTGGCAGTTTGGAGACCAAATCCCCACATCTCCTTATCCAAACCCGAATCAAAAAGCAAGGCTCTAGTTTTAGTCATCAACGATTTACCCAGCTGTTCAGCATGAGCATTTAGTTGTGGGGTATAAGGCGGAGTATAGTCCAACTCTATACCCTTTTGGTCGCAATATTCTTTAAAATCTATAGAAGAGTACTCCCCACCATTATCTAGTCTTATTTTTTCAACTTTAGAGTTCCATTTATTTTCAACTTTTGTTATGTAGTTTTTTAGATTTTTTGTTACTTCATGTTTGCCCCTTAGTAGATAAACTTCGGTAAAATGTGTATAATCATCCATTACAGATATAAAATATCTGTAAATTGTCCCATGTAGGAATTTCAATAGGACCTACTACGTCTGTGTGAAGAATTTGAAGAACTTTGGTGGCTGGTTCTGTTGACACCAAATGGTTTTCGGCAGGCTTTTGCTTGAAGACAGACTTCACAGGATTCAAGTGGAATTAGATCTGCATTCGATAAATCTATACCATGAGAAAGTTTTACCAGCTGCTTGAGATATTTCGGTCCTAAATGTCCAAGCTTTCGATGCCAGATAGCACCGTTATTGTTTGATGCAATCATAGCTTCTAGTTGAGATCCCATCTTGATTTCACAAAGTCCACCAGAATTTTTCTTCCCTGTGAATACAAGATTATTTTTCTGGTAAATATCAACTTTATTCCCCTCAAATATTACTTTACCACCTTTGTTGGTAATTGCATTTTCTGAAAGGAGATTTTTCGTTAGTTCTGGCACATGCAAAACATTACTTAATTTGCACTCAGGGGTCTCAATTCGTCCAGCATTTAGAGCACAAACTGAACTACCACTCTTAGCAATTGCGATTTCTGTTTTAGTGGGGCGTTTTTGTGTCAAATTTTTGTCGTCTTTAATCATATGGGCAGTTGCGCCACAGTCTACAATCCAAGTAGTAACATTTTGTGGAAGAGAGGGGGATCGATCTTCAGCCAAAAATGCTGCCTGCTATTATTTTTATTTTTACTGGGACTCTTATTTTTGTTACGAAAGTAACAGTTTTCAGAAATGTGATTGTTCTTTTTACAAATTTTACAGAATAGTTGAGAATGTTTTTGGAAAAATCATCTTGACGCTTTTGACCTTTATTATAATTCGGTTTATATCGGAGGTTATGTTTCTCTCCTGAATAAAATGCAACGGGAGCACTGTGCGCGTCGGTGTTTGATTTACGAGTTTCTTCACTCAGAAGGCGAGCTTTTAGGTTTGCTAGGGTTTTTTCTTCGTTTGAAGTCGCACTCCACGATGTGATGAACGTGTCATAATTCGGAGGTAAACAGGAAATCATTTTGCCTAACAACATTTCGTCCTCTATTTTATCACCGGTTAGAGAATTTAGCCGGAAACGAAGGTTATCGAGGTTACTTAAGTTCACTGCCATGTCTTTATTATTATCGAATTTATATGCGAAAAATTGCTCATACGTGGCGTTCTTTTGATAATCATTGTCAAGTTCGAAAATGGTACAGAGTAGTCCGGGAGCCGAGGGGGTTTTTCCTACCTCATAAGAGGGAAAAGGTTTGACCATTTAAATTTGTTGGCATGCATCCCGTGGACAAGAAAATCTCGAGTCTGGCGACCTATCAGGTGCTGTTTAGACCAGGCAAATTTTTGAAATTTCAAAATTTGAACCAATTTTACCTCATAAGAGGGATGCAAAATTTTGACGTGATTCAATGGGCCTCGTTACATAGTACTAGAATTTGCTTCGTCAGACAAAATTGCTAGTGCTATTAGAAAATCAGACGTCAATTTAAATTTGAAATTGTGAACAAAAATTACCTCATAAGAGGGATGAAAAATTCAGACGCCGTTTTATTCCTTTCGTCTACCTGAAGTAATATTTACTTAGCCAGACAAAATTTCAAGCGCCATAAGCAAGTCAGACAACCAAATTTTAAATTTTAAGGAAAACTTACCTGATGGTAGGGATGCAAAATTTTGACGTGAATCGTTCAAATTCTTTATGCCACACTGAAAGCTGTCTCGTCAGACAAGATTTTAGGTGCCGTTTAAAAACCAGACAACAATTTAAAATTAAAATTTTGACCTAAATTTACCTCATAAGAGGGATGAAAAATTCCAACGCCATTTTATTCCTCTTGGCCACCCGAGATGATATTCACTTAGTCAGACAAAATTTCAAGTGCTATAAGTCAGTCAGACAACCAAATTTTAAATTTTAAGAAAAACTTACTTGATGAGAAGGATGCGAAATTCTGACGCGAATCGTTCAAATTCTTTATCCCAAACTGAAAGCTGTCTCGCCAGACAAAATTTCCGGTGCCGTTTAAAAACCAGACAACAATTTAAAATTAAAATGTTGACCTATATTTACCTCATAAGAGGGATGAAAAATTCCAACGCCATTTCATTCCTCTAGACCACCCGAGATAATATTCACTCAGTCAGACACAATTTCAAGTGCTATAAGCCAGTCAGACAACCAAATTTTAAATTTTAAGGAAAACTTACCTGGTAGGTAAGAGGAATGCAAAATTTTGGGTGATGGCGTTCAAATACCTCTGCACCTGAGAGGGTATTTTGTGGTGTAAGATTTAACTGAGTTATTGAATATCGGTGTTTCAGAATTGATTTTTCAATAGTACTTCAGTATATATTTGTATTTCCTGTATTCATTTCCCTACTTTATTCAATTTCCTTAATTTATTCAATTTTTTTTCTGGGGTAAAGGTTTTTATAAAATTAACAACCAATTTAAAATGGTATCTGTATTATTTAAACGAAAAGTAAGAACTGAGGAAAATGTGTCACATTAGTAATGAAGGAGTAATATGATTTTACCGGTTGTTACAAAAAAAAGTTGGGATAGGAGAAAAATAATTACCTATTCAATGTTAGGGTCGTTGGTGTAATGAGCTTGTTCTACGACGTCTAATCTGTTTCATCATCGTCGTCATCAGTATCGGTGTTACTGTCATACACTATTTGGTCTTCCTCATCTAGATCTTCATTGATGTCGCATGCGGAGCCACACAATTGTTTCGGAAGATGTTCTCCATCGAACCAGTCAATATTGTAGTACTTGTCATCCAACAGTAGCCACCCACAGTCAGCCGGTTTGAACGTTGACGGAATTTTTTTTCTCTGCATTTCTCCATATGCTACAGATATAGTTCGTCCGTGCAACCTTCTTACGCAGAGTTTTCTCACAAGGAGGCAAATTGCAAGGATCAGCCTGGCTTGTTTTTTCCGAGCCGTAAAGTCTCATAAAAGCGTTAAATCTGTTTCAACAGATTATCCGTTAAGTCTCCAAATGTTTTATTCCCTTTGCAAGGGAAAGTATGAATGAGGAACATTCCATCCACTATAGCGTAGCTGTAGTTCACTGTTATGTTTGTGTCCGAACGAACGATACGGATGTACTGATGATTTTCCTTGGAAACATGGGGAAGTTGGGAGCCAAAATTGTAGATTTTCCGGTATTCTTTGACCAAGGAACAGGTGCCAACAGAAAAACTGTGTCGGTTGGTGAAATATATAAAAAACTTTCAGAGCCTCTTGCTTCCAGCTTGCCTGCTTTCCACGCATTTACTGGATGCGACTTCACTGCCAGCTTCGCCAGAAAAGGCAAAATAAGGCCGTTTAAGATCTTAGAAACCGATCATCTGTTTCAGAATGCGTTTGCTTCTCTCGGAGCCTCAGCTGACGTACCTCTGAATACAATGAAACAACTATCAAGGTTCACGGCGACTTTGTACGGTGAAAAAACTTGCAACATCAATGAAGCCAGATTTAACGCTTTTATGAGACTTTACGGCTCGGAAAAAACAAGCCAGGCTGATCCTTGCAATTTGCCTCCTTGTGAGAAAACTCTGCGTAAGAAGGTTGCACGGACGAACTATATCTGTAGCATATGGAGAAATGCAGAGAAAAAAAATTCCGTCAACGTTCAAACCGGCTGACTGTGGGTGGCTACTGTTGGATGACAAGTACTACAATATTGACTGGTTCGATGGAGAACATCTTCCGAAACAATTGTGTGGCTCCGCATGCGACATCAATGAAGATCTAGATGAGGAAGACCAAATAGTGTATGACAGTAACACCGATACTGATGACGACGATGATGAAACAGATTAGACGTCGTAGAACAAGCTCATTACACCAACGACCCTAACATTGAATAGGTAATTATTTTTCTCCTATCCCAACTTTTTTTTGTAACAACCGGTAAAATCATATTACTCCTTCATTACTAATGTGACACATTTTCCTCAGTTCTTACTTTTCGTTTAAATAATACAGATACCATTTTAAATTGGTTGTTAATTTTATAAAAACCTTTACCCCAGAAAAAAAATTGAATAAATTAAGGAAATTGAATAAAGTAGGGAAATGAATACAGGAAATACAAATATATACTGAAGTACTATTGAAAAATCAATTCTGAAACACCGATATTCAATAACTCAGTTAAATCTTACACCACAAAATACCCTCTCAGGTGCAGAGGTATTTGAACGCCATCACCCAAAATTTTGCATTCCTCTTACCTACCAGGTAAGTTTTCCTTAAAATTTAAAATTTGGTTGTCTGACTGGCTTATAGCACTTGAAATTGTGTCTGACTGAGTGAATATTATCTCGGGTGGTCTAGAGGAATGAAATGGCGTTGGAATTTTTCATCCCTCTTATGAGGTAAATATAGGTCAACATTTTAATTTTAAATTGTTGTCTGGTTTTTAAACGGCACCGGAAATTTTGTCTGGCGAGACAGCTTTCAGTTTGGGATAAAGAATTTGAACGATTCGCGTCAGAATTTCGCATCCTTCTCATCAAGTAAGTTTTTCTTAAAATTTAAAATTTGGTTGTCTGACTGACTTATAGCACTTGAAATTTTGTCTGACTAAGTGAATATCATCTCGGGTGGACAAGAGGAATAAAATGGCGTTGGAATTTTTCATCCCTCTTATGAGGTAAATTTAGGTCAAAATTTTAATTTTAAATTGTTGTCTGGTTTTTAAACGGCACCTAAAATCTTGTCTGACGAGACAGCTTTCAGTGTGGCATAAAGAATTTGAACGATTCACGTCAAAATTTTGCATCCCTACCATCAGGTAAGTTTTCCTTAAAATTTAAAATTTGGTTGTCTGACTTGCTTATGGCGCTTGAAATTTTGTCTGGCTAAGTAAATATTACTTCAGGTAGACGAAAGGAATAAAACGGCGTCTGAATTTTTCATCCCTCTTATGAGGTAATTTTTGTTCACAATTTCAAATTTAAATTGACGTCTGATTTTCTAATAGCACTAGCAATTTTGTCTGACGAAGCAAATTCTAGTACTATGTAACGAGGCCCATTGAATCACGTCAAAATTTTGCATCCCTCTTATGAGGTAAAATTGGTTCAAATTTTGAAATTTCAAAAATTTGCCTGGTCTAAACAGCACCTGATAGGTCGCCAGACTCGAGATTTTCTTGTCCACGGGATGCATGCCAACAAATTTAAATGGTCAAACCTTTTCCCTCTTATGAGGTCGGAAAAACCCCCTCGGCTCGCCGACTAGAGAGCTTGATACATTTCACATGCAGTAGAACAAGAGAGAATATGATCTCGATGTTTTTTGTCCAAAGAGCCTACAATCGCCTGGCGGGCTTTGGCATCTTTTTGTTTCCATTCCCTCATTTGCTGTTCTGTAGAATAATCAGCAAATAGAGACTTACCTTCGACGATGTCAATCAATCCCTTGGATTCGAATAAGATGTTTATTTCGAATTTCCAAAAGGGGAAAGATGTGGAGTCAGCCAACTTTTCAATGTTGTTTATGTTATGCTCGAACTCACCCATTTCACTGATTTTACAATAAACTTTTAGGTACACTTTTACTGTTGAAAGATACTGTCGCCCATAACCTGTGGGATTTTATGAAGTAAATCCACTCATGTAAATGAGAAAAATATTATTTCATTGTTCAAACAGGGAGCACGACTTTACAACTAGCAGAACGCAGACATTATTAAACTGTAAAACACAAAATTACAAGACCAATGCACTTGATTGGCTGAGGGCCTGGAGGCGGCGACCAATCACATTCAGGCTAACAATAGCGAGATAGGAATCCGCTCAAATATGAAATTAACACTTTCAACGCGGGACGTGTCAGATGACACAAGTCTGCTCTTCTCTCACACGGGCTGTGTCATATGACACAGAGCCTATAAAACGATTGTGCCTCTTTCAAAAGCCACGTGTGTTGGATAGAAAAGGTTTAGAAGGCCGTTCAGCAGCACGATTTACTCAGTAGGAACCTACCTACCCACCAGAGGTCGCCGTTTTCTGATACTGACCTTCATTCAGTCAGGGCACTGATAAAAGTGATAAGGGTCGCTTCTCTGCGAATTCTGCTTTCCTGGTGAGTTCTTCTTTTTTATTTATGTAGTTTTCTTTTGAAAACTTATGTACTATGTTTACTTGATATTCAGATATACTGGTGCAACGGTAATTTGGGGTTTGAGCGTTCAAATCACTGTTTTGAGATTCCATCATGTAGGCCCTGTTCCGACCTTGTTCCTTTCCATGCAATTTCCAGTTTTCCATTTCTTTTTCAGTGTAGACTGCAGCATGGAAGAAAAGTCTCTTCTTCCATGACTGCAGGTTTACGAGTTCATTCGTAATTTTTCAATAAAGCTTCTGAAAAATCTTTGTCTTTTTTTTTTTTTTTTTTTTTTTTTTTTGATTTTGCTACATTCACCGGATTTTCTGTTCTGGGGGAAAAATATTTATTGGAAGAGGTCCCAAACCTGAATTGCACCACAGTGGGTAAAAAACATACCTACGTCACACATCTACGCCTAGCAGTTGTAACAATCATTTTGAGGCTTCGAAATTTCGCTAAATCCTCAGGAATAGCACGACAAAAAATACTAATTATTATAGGTATTGCGGGTTAGCATACCTCACATCCCATCCTCCACACGAATGGTGTCATATGACACAACCCTGAAAACCCCACATTATTTTGAGATGAAACACCCGTGTGGAGCGTGTTCACCCATTTCAGACTCGCATTGAAAGTGTTAACTTTCTTCAACACCATGAAAATGAATTGGAAAACGACGTTTGAATATAAAGTAGGAATAAATGTCGATATGTACGATAAAATAAAACGCCCTCTACAGCATGGCCACCGCGGTCCGCATATCGGTTTTCATATAAAACCAATCAAGAAAACAAGTCGGTTGGTGTCACCGGCCACATTCTAATAAACTCGCTAGGCAACGAAAATATGCCTCGCAGAGATATTTCAATGAAATCTTCTGTAACATATATTACGACGAAAGTATTCCCCGGATACCTATTTCGAAGATGTTTGATGAATCGTTCTAAGGGGTAGTGTGTGATGTGAACCTAGCCTTGCATTGCCATGCTTTCAAATCCCCATTCTAACGAGACGGGCCGAGATAGGTAACAAAGTAAAACTTCGACCCAACATTCGCCTACTCCCGATCTCACCATTTGGGCTCAAGCTAAATTTTCTTTGCGTATCCTGGGAGCGACAGGCCCCTGAGCCGCATGATTTAAAACATGCAAATAAGTAATTCCTACATCGATTCTAATATAAGCAATAATGATGAGTCAAAATGTATGTGTTCGGACTTTCTTCATTTTTTCTCGGCTCATCTCTTTTATACATATTTTTTTCTTTGTCCATCACCTTCTTCCAGTTCTCTTCAGCCAATTTTGATGATATTTAACCTGATATTTGGGGTTTTGGAGCTGCCACAACCACGACATTATCAGCTGTGAATTAAATTCTTTCCCATTTTATCAGGGAAATTTTCACAGTTATGGTGTGTCAAAATTTGAGGAATCCCCGCTCTTCCACATGTATGACGTCCCCAGGACTGATTTTCGTAGCTAGGTACTATCTGTCAGGCCGAAAACGTGCATTTGGTCGTAAGATACTACCTTTTATTTTGCCATACCGGCAAAACATGCTGAATAGTTGACAAAGTGCATAATTATTCCCGCTAGCTTGGTGTGCAAATCCGCGAATGTGTATCCTCTCTTGTAATCAAGCGATCCCAAAAATACGAATGTGCTTAAAAACTTAATATTGCCTAGCAAACCACTCCGTCATCAAGGAGCTGTCTACTTGGTTAAGTTGGCTTTAATATCGGGTTGTTCAGTTACCTGAATGAAAGTCTGATTTTTAAGATAACCATTTGAACCGTTCAAGCTTGATTTCTCAAAACTACGAAATTGCACATACGTGGTTATGGCACAAGGGCGAAGATACATTCCCAAGAAAATGCATGTACAGTTGCGACTACAACTTGTACACATAACTCAATATTTTTCATAGGTCGATATAGTTTGGTTTTTGAAAAAGGATGAACTGATTATAATGAAAATGTTACAGTCCCTTTGCATCTACCGTAATAGGAGTGTTCTTTCTTCGACAATTCTTCCTTCCCATAATACTAACATTGCCGACTTATTGCTTGAAACAAGGTTACGTAGTATGAAGTATTAAATACGGAATTGGCCTTTTATAGGAGATATTTTGTATTGACTCACCGTGGTTTGAAGAACTAAGTGACTCTTCTTACAGTATGAATGCAACACAATTCTAATGAATGAAACGATTCTAGTCCACAAGAATGCTGGTGTATTGATCAAATCACAAAATGGTATTTTGATACAGAGTGTAAAATATCGTGTACCTAAAATCACCAGAAGTAATCTCTATCAAAAATCCTTGCTGGCTTTTAGAATCATATTGAACAAAAGACGAGCGGGAGAATTAAAATGTACTAGAGTGTCATTGTCAACCGAGAAACACATGTCATTGAAGATCTGTATTTCAATACTCCCTCCTCTTCAATGGCAAAACTATATTACAAGTATAACGAGACTGCTATCGAATAGTCAACATATTCTGGAATGTTCATTTCACATTATTCGAAATTTCTGAGAGCAGCAAATTTTATGTTAGTTATCAAGTGAATGTAGTCAAGAGGCAAGTGATTGAACTAAGTCATCAATATCGGAATTAGAATTTCAGTCTAGAGTTTTGTTAGTATACATTGTCTGTCATAATATGTCAAAAGTAACTAGTCAGACATGTTATCTAACTGCATATTTTATAAAGCATAATTCAGTCTTGAGCCAGAATTTTTAAAAGAGATTATATTAAATTTGAGTTATTCATTGTTCGAAAAAGAATAATGACGTGAATGACGAATTGAAGACTTTCTGACGAAGTTGAAGAATTAACGACGAAGAAGAATGAACGAGAAGAATAATGACAGATGAAGTTGTGTTGAGCGATTACTGACGTCTCCTCTATACTATTTAGTCCCAGGACTCGTCCTTACCTGCTAGGAATCATAAAAGACTATTAGCTTTACTCAATAATAATTTTCTAAAATGCACAAATTTTTCAAGAGCCAAAGCTTTAGTAAAACAGTCAGCAATCTGGTCATGTGTAGAGACCCATTCAATATTCACATTTTTCTCTTTGTACATCTGATGTACATAATGCATACACAACTTGACCACATGTTTTAATGATCTTGAATCATTTGTTATGGCCACTGCTATGGCCGGAGCGCAGTCACATTTCAATGTAGGAAGCATATCAAGGCCAGTTAGAAAGTTGCAGAGACTACGGATACTAGTTAATTCCTTGCACGCCTCCGACATTGCAATGTACTCTGCCTCACATGTTGATAGGGCGACATGAGTCTGTTTCTTAGATTTCCACGATACAAGGTCGCCAAAGATTTTGATCGAGTAACCCGTGGTAGATTTTCCATTCAAAGCACTAGTTCCTAAGGACGAGTCGGAATACGCAATAATGTCTCCAGTCTTACCCGAAAACAAAATTCCATAGTCCACAGTACCTTTCAGATATTTTAAGATTTTAAGAACACATCGCCAATCTGAATGAGTGTATCCAACTTGTTTCCTACTCATGAAATTAACAGCGAAAGAAATGTCTGGTCTCGTTCCATTTTGAATATACAAGAGAGAACCAATTACTTCCCTGTAAGGAACAAGTGGAGATTCTAGCTTATCTTCAGTCGACATTGTCTGGCTATTCAAAGTGCATGTACTAGGACTCATGGGAATTTCACTGATTGCACAGTCAGACGGAAGGAATTTGTCGATCAAGAGTTCAATAGCAGTTCTTTGATGGATGAACATTAACTTCTTAGATTCATCCCTAATTATTTCAAATCCTAAGAACTTTTTCGGAACACCTAAGTTTTTAATCTTGACTTCTTTCTGAAGTTCTTGGATGACGTCACGAGCCTTGTCATCATCATTAGAAGCCAAGAGGCAATCATCTACATAAATTATTATCAGCACATACTTGGTTCCACATTGCCACTTAAATATGCATGATTGAAATTGGTATACTTCAAAGCCAAGGAAAATTAATATACTACTGAATTTCTTATACCACAAGTTTGGGGACACTTTCAGCCCATATAAGGACCTCTTGAGACAGCATACGTGTGACTCTTTCAGGTTCTGAGAATCATCAGTGAGTTCTACAATACCTTCAGGAACATGCATATACACAGGCTTCTCAAGAGTTCCATGTAGGAAAGCAGTAGTTACATCTAACTGGTAGAGATGCAGACCTAGCTTATTGACTACTGATAAGAAAATTCTGACGTCACCTAGACGGGCGACTGGTGCATATATTTCAGAAATTAAATATTCATTTGTGTCTGCAAAGCCTTTGATTACTAGACGACTTTTGAACCTATATGACCCATCTACTTCTGTTTTGCGTTTATGAACCCAACGAGACTTTAGGATTTTCGTTCCTGAGGGTATGTTCGATTTAGGTATTAGTTCCCAAGTACCCATTTCCTCCAGTGATTCTAATTCACTACGAATGGCTTCCTCCCACATTTCCCTATCAGGTGACCTCATGGCCTCCTGGTAAGAGGAAGGTTCTTTATAGTCAGATTCCTTCTTTAGAGCTACTACATCAGTTGGTCGTTCAATATTTAGGTGGTCATTTTCTATAGTATCATTCATATCTAAAATTTGTTCAAGAGGTTTTGGATAGTCTTTAATTCTGTCACCGTACACTATGGATTCAATGCATTTCACATCACATGAGTTCACGAGTGTTTTTTGTAATTCCGAGAAAATAACATAACCTGTTTCGTTGCATTCTAGTAAGTAACCCTTTTTAGCATTAGGAGCAAATTTTGATTTTTTTCCTACATCAACATAGTGTACCAGACATCCAAAGCGTTTCAAGAATTTTAAGTTTGGGCTATATCCTCTAACCTTTTCAAAAGGACTCATGAAATTATTTGAAGAATGGGGCATTCTATTATAGACAAAAATAACATAATTCAATGCGTGACCCCAGAATGAGTATGGCATTTTAGCAGAATTCAAATTTACTCTAACTTTGTGCTTTATTTCTTGATTTACCCTCTCTGCACATCCATTCTGTTGAGGCACATGAGGTTGACTTGGATCCCACGAGATGCCTTCTTTATCTAGGAGATTTTTCATTTCAACAGTTTGAAATTCAAGTCCTCTATCCGATCTGAGTTTATACACATTTTTCTGTTGAGATGTAATTGATGCTATTTCCTGAAGGCATCGCCGGATTGCCAAGTGAACCTCTTTCTTATTCTTGAGAGTATAGGCAAACACATATCGTGAGTAGTCACATACAAAAATTACAATATACAAATCCCTGGTTCTAAAATTAGGTGGGCTAATGGGTCCTATTAGATCCGAATGTAACACGGCAAATGCCTTTTCAGATCTGTTTCTAACCTGGGAGTGTGGTTTCCTAACTGTGTTAGCTTGATGACAATCCTCGCAATTTAAAATGTCATTTTCAAATTTTACGTATTTCAGTTCAGGTAGAATTTTTTTTGGCAGCCTCTAGGTATTGTTTTGAGGCATGATTTAGACGAATGTGCCATAGAATCCCTAGACTTTGCAAGGGGCAAAATTTGCTTTTCAAATTTTTATAGTCGAATTCTAAAATTTTGAGATCTATATTATTTATGTTTTTGTCCTCGATAATTTCCTTATTCATCTTCTTTGCATCTAAAAACTCCTTCTCAGTCTCCCTCCCTCCCAGGCTTGTGAGGTCCACATCCGATCTCCCTCCCACATTTTCAAACCCAGGACTAGAACTAGTGATGTCCTTGGAACTACAAGGCTGATCCTGAGAAGTTAGATTCGTATTAGATTTTTTTCTTTTAGATTGAAGAGTATTTGTAAAGCTTCCAGATCTTTTGGAAGTGTTGGGAGCTATGGGAAGATCTATCCACCATAAATTGTCACGAAAATACCCACTTTTAATAATCTTACCAGTGGATGCTTGAATGAAATCAACTTTAGATTTTGAAAATACGACATTAAGACCTGCCTGAGTTACTTTTCTAACGGAGAAGAGATTTGAGGAGAGACCTGGGGTGTACAGAACATTATTCAACGTTGAAACTTTGCCATTATTCACAAAATGAATTTCACCACCATACAACGCAGATAAATCAGCATTGTCGTCACTATTAGCACACTTGAAAATTCTAGGTTGTGGTAACTGTTTAAAGTTTGTCAAATAATCACGAGACGCTGTCAAATGTTCAGTACATCCCGTGTCCACAATGGCAGTAAAACAACTAGCCTTACCTTCAACTAGGCGAAAAGCAGTGTCATCTCCCTTACGCTCGCTCATATAATTTAGGGCGCTTACATGTTGCTCCTCTTCGCTGCCCATGGATATCCAAACTTCCTCTGAATTAGAAACATCCACTGGACCTATTATAGCAAAAACCGAGTCAGAATGCGTCTTGAACTCTTTTGCAATTCTATTCGCCTGACCCAAAGGCATGCGGTACAGCTTAGGCTTATTGGTATCAGACTTTGTCGGGTTGGTTGCTAATTTCGATAGAGTTTGATTCACGGACGCAGAACGAGGTTTTTGTGGTACCTTGGATGTAGATGGGAAAGGACAAGTAGCAGCAGAATGTTTGTTGGATTTTCCACAGTTGAAACACATTTTGTTAGCTCTATAGCAAATGTCCTTAGTATGTCCCTTCCTTTTACAATAGGTACAAAAATTTGTTTTCGAAAGGGATTTGGAGGTAACAGAAACTGTCCTTTCTGTAGGCTTGCCAGGAATAAAACCACCCTTGCCCCCTCTCCTTCCTTTACCCCGACCCCTAGAAGAAGCTACCCTGTTACGGAAAATGCTGTACGAGGCTCCACCTGATGACAATGCCTGATCACGTCTTAACTGTTCTTCAAGGATCATGTCACGTAACTCTGGAAGTGTGTATTTGAAGCCATTAAGCTCAGCCTTAGAGTACGTGACAGTATCGTCGATGGCTACTTCAAAAATTGTCTTTACATATTCAGGGGTAAGCATTTCAGGGCTAATAGAAGCAAGTTTCTTTCTGAGATCGTCAAAACGACCCAGAAACTCGATGGCTTTTTCTTTGTTGGGATCAAAACGAAGCGAGTTAAAATCGTTCACAAGACGCTTGAGTTGAAAAGTAGATGAGGGGTCACAAGTATGTTGGAGCTTGTCCATTATTTCCTTGGGGTCCGAGAAATCCTGGACCAAGTCTTGAAAATATTGAGACAAAGATTCAAAAATGAAATATCTTACTTTGCGTTTTGCAACTATCACGTCATTTGGAGAGTATGCACGTGGGACATTTACCGAAGGTTCTAACAAAAAAATGCATTCCTGGGAGTCTATTTGACCAACAATGCTCCTCTTCCAATATTTAAATTGTTCCTCAGTGTCGAGTTTCTTGTCCAAAGGACGAAACTTGACAGAATCAATTTTTCGGGCCCTGTACGGTTCTTCCCTAGGGTTGAACACATGAGATCGATCACGGGGTCGGAGATACAAGTTGGAATTGGAATTTCGAATGTTTGGTAGAGGAACACTGTGGTGAGAATGGATATCCCCAGATTCATCCATTTCCACTTCATCAGTCTGATGGGAATCTAAAGTTAAAGTTTCCATTGGAAGTTCAGCAGAGCAAGGGACTGAAGGAACTTTTAAACTTAACGTATCGAGTGCAACAGGATTATTCGAGATAGAAGTCGATACCTGAGGCTGGGTTGTGAAACCCCCTTGTACTTGATGGATGAGTTCAGAATACTTATGATCCAAATCAGCAATTTTAGTGTTTAACTGATCAAAGCTTACTTCCACCTGCTGCTTTAAGTCACTGATAAACCTTGACAAGACGTCATCAGAGGTTCTGACGGCCTGAATCCGGAGGGTCTCATGATCCGGTATGTCCTCTGAGTCATTAAACATCTGCCTCACCAGCTCCCCTTCGGGGTCGACCTCCAAAGTCACATCAACATCTGATTGACTCATTATTCAATATTTTGCTTTCCTTTCACCTGAAATCCACAGTGTTATCGTCAGTCATTGTTTACCAAGGATGTCAACATTTAGCAGATACAAGTCATAAATTTCAATTGGCAAGCCTATAAAGCTGAGTTAAAAATGTTAACGCCTATTAAGCAGATATTTTCAAGTAATCGAGACATTTTAAGTAATAGAGGCATTGCAATTTTAACTAAAGGTACCTATTTCAAGTTTAAAGAAAAACATTGCAAGTTCAACAAGAAACATTTTAAGTTTAAAAGGAGGCATTGCAATTTTAGATGTAAATTTCAAGTTAATCGACTCTTAAATCGAAAATACTCTTTGCAGGCTGCTGGCCGGCGATCCTTGTTCGAGATCTAGTAGGTATCTGCTGTGAAACTTGGTAAAATACATATTAATGGAATATTACACAAAAACATATGCAAGCAAGTACAGAATAGATTCTAAAATTCTCCTTTGGCCACATTCGTCGTATGCCTCAAACTCTTTGGTATGGGGTGTGCACCATTATTGTCAGCATCCGATGTACGTCCGTCCTTGACTGAAAAACAAACGATCTCTGGTACCCAGTCTATTGATTAAGCTAATCATGATTAATGTCAGTGATTAATGCACGTGATTAATCATGTAACGCAGTGATGGACATGTAATGGGCATCCATCCCATTAAAAAAACGAATTAATTGGGTAACAGTCCCGAATATGAACTTTAAAAGACAAGATCTTGGCCGTAGGTAAGCTTCTCTCCCCGGGTGACTTTTAATTTTAGACTCATCATCTCTCTGCGCCGAGTACGTGAATCTAACATAGCACATAAACCTATTTCATTGCGAAATTAGGTTGGTTCATGTGGCTACCGGTCTTTAACTCCAGAGGAACTTAGGCCCAAACATATTTCCTCAAGTTGTGGTACGGCCCTTTGTGAGAGTTGGCAAGTTTAATCCAAATTCTAGAATGGTACTCAACTCTCGGGAACCCTATGTGTCGCTGAGCAGTAACTCAAGATGTGCACTACCGATCTACGGCTTCTTTCAAACCATTTAGTTATTTACAGTGTGCACCCCCAGAACGGTCTTAGCTCAACTCGGGCGAAGACAACCTCCAAATTTCCGCGTACCACATCGCTCAGACGTCCTGTCGGGCTTCAGGGACGACGAACTTCGATACATCGCAGGAGACAGAGAAATATAACCATTTCACGGGTTTACTGGACAAGTAGCTCATGTACGATATTTCGAATGTGTGTTTGGCCATTTCAGATTCTACACACTTCGTACAAAAGTCACCACTCGAACTAAAAGGCATGGAATTTCAGAAGCGAACTTCCCTCAACTGGACACTCCCTAACACAACGTGGATCTACGTTGATTTCGGATCAAAACCTATCACCTGGGGGTCGGAAAATCAATTTCGAAATTATAATGCGGAAATAACGAAACGCCTTGGCAGCCATCCTGGAGGGTGAAACAACTCTAACTTGGGTTACGGATACAAATGACGAAATTATGGGAGAGACGCTTACCAACGCAAGACTTAAAATTCAAACAGATCGTGTTTTTTTTTTTTTTTTTTTTTTTTTTTTTTTTTAATTGGGCTTTTTCATAACGGAGCTCGGAGCTTAGTCAACTCAAATCAAATATTTTTGTTTTTAAAGCAAAGTACAGTCATGGAATCCCACGATATCGTGCCGACTTATTGCTTGAAACAAGGTTACGTAGTATGAAGTATTAAATACGGAATTGGCCTTTTATAGGAGATATTTTGTATTGACTCACCGTGGTTTGAAGAACTAAGTGACTCTTCTTACAGTATGAATGAAACACAATTCTAATGAATGAAACGATTCTAGTCCACAAGAATGCTGGTGTATTGATCAAATCACAAAATGGTATTTTGATACAGAGTGTAAAATATCGTGTACCTAAATCACCAGAAGTAATCTCTATCAAAAATCCTTGCTGGCTTTTAGAATCATATTGAACAAAAGACGAGCGGGAGAATTAAAATGTACTAGAGTGTCATTGTCAACCGAGAAACACATGTCATTGAAGATCTGTATTTCAATAAACATTTATTAATTGCCGCTAATTAGTACACGATAAAACTTCGAATTATGCACTTTAACTAAAATTGTCCGTCACTCTATTGTTATTCTGTATACTCAGGGGCGGATCCAGAAATTTTTTCCGGAGGGGGTCACAGGGTAGAACAATAAAAAAAATAACAGAAATTAACAAAATAACCAAACGAACAATACAAACCGAATTTTCTTACAGACTGACAAAACCAGAATAACCTTATGCCTAAACTCGTCCAATTTGTCTACTTAAAAACTAATTGTAATTATTTATAAAATTCATTGTTTATGTAAAAAATATTTTTTAATATTTATTAATTATTTAGCTGATATTTATTTTCAATTTTCTTCTTAAAAAGTGTCCTAATGTGTTTTCAAACAAAGTGGCGCCTTTTATGGCAGCGTAGCTAACTTCAGAGTTTGCAAATCAAAACATTGAAACCACAACAATCGATTGTTGATCTCAGTGAATTCAGGATCGTTTTTACTGAATTTGGCAGGAAAGTAAAAGAGAACGGGAGTTGAACTTCTGAGTTAGAATTTCCTTTTACATTCACGTTTTTAATTATATGCTGAATTCTTAATCGATTCAGAATATCTGATCGATCCCACAACCACCACCTGCCATACAACACTTGTTCTATTTCAGATCAAAATAAATGCGAAAACTGAATAGTCTTCAATATTAACGAGGCCAGAGCTCGATGAGCAAGGAGGTGGGCTCTTAACATCTCTAGCATAAGCGTGACCTGTCGTAACTTCTTCTGTACTGAGAACAGCATAAATTAGGTTGAACAGTGGAGATGAAAATACCTCGTGTTGTTTCTCGCCAAAAACATCGAGATAATCATCAACAAAATCAAACCCCGGAGGAGTATTTCAGGAGAGGGATTTTCATTCCTCTATTGGACAACGTTGTGACAGACTTCAACGAAAGACTCTCCGTAGACGTGATAAACCTTTTTCGGTTGAGAGTGTTTCTGCCTCGGACTTCATACACAGTGGAGGACATTGAAGACGTTCGTCATGCAGCAGAAACGTACCAGAAGCTTCTGCAAACTTCTGTTTCGGGAGTCCGGGCATGCAGAATTCAAATTGTGGGTAGCCAAATGGAATCGGATTGTTGAAAACGGCGGTGAACTCCCCGATTCGCTTTCTCTCGGTTGTGCTGCGTGTGATGAAGAAATTTATCCATCCATTTGGAAACTACTTGGTATTTTACATACGCTTCCTGTGACCGCAGCCACTGCAGAAAGGAGTTTTTCAACTCTCCGTCGTCTCAAAACTTGGCTGAGATAAACTATGGCAGAAGACAGACTCACTGGGCTTGCATTGTTACACGCTCATCGCGAGATCGAATTAGAAATCGATGCGATAATCAACAGATTTGCGAAACAAAATAGAAAATTAGACTTTGTGTTAAAAATGATCGTCCCAGTTGGAACTTTTACAAATGTAAACAAATCACAAGTGTTGCTACAAACCAAATACATGAAAAAATCAGTATTCTATTAAAAGATTAGTCGTTATTATTGTTATATTTTGTTTCCAATGTTTTTAGTTAGCAATATGGTAAGTTAACTTTGGTCGTTTGGTTTGTTTCTGGTTTTTGATTTTACAAAAATTGGGTTAGTTTTGGTCGTTTGATTTTTTGTTTTTTGTTAGTGGGTTTGTGAACAATTCGTTGCCGTTCAGCTCTGCTTTTCGAAATGCAGGCTGATTCTGGGGGGGGGGGGGGGGGGGGGGGGGTCATGACCCCTGTGACCCCCCCCTTGGATCCGCGCCTGTGTATACTACCCCTTCAATTTATAAATTAACTGAATTACACTCGCTGACGGTAATATAATATATAAGTAATATAAAGTAAGTACCTAGGTAGTTAGCAGATCGTGGTCCGCAGTACCCCCTTCACTTACCTATATAGGTTGGCAGTTTATTAAAAGTCGAACGAAGGTAGCCGTATGAACGCGATGATTGTGGGTACCTACGAATCCGATTGAAAAAAAAAAAAAAAATATATATAATAAGAGTATATGTAGTTAAGCAAGACTTATATTTATATATATATAAGACTTATATATATAAGACTTATATATATATATATATATATATATATATATATATAAAACATATATATATATAAGTGTTGTGACCACCTAGTTCAATAACTGTTCACTTCTTGTATAATTCGAGAATAAAAGTAATCCGAGATAGAGGTACAAAGGACGGGGAAAATCCAATGACCAATTAGGGCAGTAACACTGCCACCTCCAGACCTGCCCTAATGGGCTAGGGACGAGGAAGGGGTAGCTTATAAGAGCTGCCCGTGGCCATCCTTGGTTCACTCGTCCTGGGTACCTGTCATGGTATAACTAACTCTACACGTAGTGTACTTATTCCTTAAAACCTACATTTCCAAAAAGGCTTCTCATTTAATGGTTCTGGATGGGTCTTGCGACCTGGGGCTGTTCCATTAAATTGAGCAACTTAAAATTCAACCTTTTCTCACTTAGTTTATTATAGGATATCTTACGACTTCAACCTACGTATCTGGATGGGCATTGTGACCGGGGGCTGTTACGTAGTTAGAAATACGAAGATATTACCTATATGAAAATTTTAGTCCCGTTCTAACTTGTGATCTGGATGGGTTTACAAACCGGGGCTGTTCACAAGTTTGCAAAAGTTATATCCTGCAAAGTTATCAAATTCTGAATTCCTGACTGTCTCATACTCTGGATGGCCTTAGACCTGGGGCTGTTTATGAGACAACAAGTAATTCATTAACAGTATATGTATAAATATTATAGCGCCTAAAAATAATTACCTCACACCTATCTGAGGGAAAAATAAACGTTAGAAAACTAGGTTCTAACAAGTGGTAGACCCCGACGTTCGATTTTACGCACAATTAGGTACGGCTCGTAGCAACTAGCTCCCGCACTGAAATTCATATACTGGTGACCCCTTTAAGGCGTTCGCATAATATTTTTTTTGAAAACTTCAAAATAACAAAATTCTAATTCATCATTATAAGGACAATATTTTTTTACTATGACAACTCCAGCGGCGACAGTATCCGTTTCTACCGCTCATACTAAATTGCCAGAGTTCTCATATGGTGATCAGAATTTATGGTTTATGCAAGTGGAAGCAGCATTCGCGGCGGATCGAATCACTGCGCAGGCAACTAAAGTCAACAAGGTGCTCGCATCACTTCCGCTGGAGGTTCTCAAAACCGTCTCCGACATTCCAGCCTCCGACTCCACTGCATACGAAACACTACAGCAGCGCCTTATCAACACCTATGGCGATTCCGAAACCAAGAGGTTGACCAGCCTTTTGTCTTCACCACATGCCGGCAACCAGAAACCTTCACTTCTCCTGACGTCTCTAAGGTATGAGGCCTCATCTGACTTCCCGGAAAGTGTACTGCGAGTTCTCTGGAGCAACAGCCTACCCCAGTGAATAAGATAATTATTGGCTGCCTCTACCGAAACGGACCTGGATGAATTAGCAATCATTGCTGACCGTATTCACGAAACTACGACTGCATCCGTCAACAAAGTCGATAGCCCCATGGATGCACTAGCACGTCAACTACAACAGCTGCAACATCAGCTCAACCAACTCACAGAACGGAGACCACGCAGCCGCTCAGCCTCACCACGACACCGCGGTCTTCCAACCTCTCAAGCGCCAGCTTCACTTCTCCGGAGCGCCAGCCACGATAACGTCTGACCAAGGCAGGCAATTTGAGTCTGCTCTGTTTCACGACCTCGTCAATCGATTGGGAATCAACCACATCAGAACAACAGCGTACCACCCACAGGCGATCGGCAAGATTGAGAGGTGGCATAGAAGACTCAAGTCTGCGCTCTCCTCCTATCCACAGCCAACAAAATGGGCGCAGAATCTGCCATTGGTACTGATGGGGTTGAGAGCAACCCCCAACCTTGACGACGGACGATCACTTGCACAGAGGCTTTTTCAAACCAACATCCGCCTACCTATGGACCTCGTGATCCCTACAACGGAAGAACATTCCACGCCAGCGGCGCAGCTGAAAAATAACATAAGAAAAGTGGGGAAGGTTTTTCTACCCAGTAATTTCACTACTGCGACACATGTATATCTACTAAAACCAGTTAAACCCTCGGCTCTTTCACCCCACTATACTGGGCCTCATGATGTCATGAAACGTACTGAAAAAACCATCACCATCAAAATAGACGAGACCCACGTCGTTTCAGCGGACAGGTGCAAACCAGCCTATGCCTTGGACACTGCAACATGTTCCACGAATTCTGATCGAACTACAACCTGCCATTCCCCTCTGGAGCAACGCACGGGAAGCCCAGCAGGGGAAGCCCCACACAAAACCTTCCCCTCTCCCCCTCTCCGCAGGTCACCCCGCCTACAAAAGCACGTGACGTTCAGGGAGCCAATTCAGTCGATCACAACAGTTCAGCCATGTTTAGTCTCTGCGACATCCAGATGGAAGGCAAATATTTGCAAAACATCCTGGCCAACCCTGTCACGCCAATTCCCCATAGCATCGTCGATGCGCAGGAAGACCATAAAAAATGGCGATACTTACTGGACAACCCCATCACTGACCTTTCAGAAGAATCTGCCCCGCCAAGATTGTGCAAGAAGGAGAACGATGAAAGAAATCCCCCACCCCGCCGTTTCCCGGTCGACGATGGTGACATACTCCGGAAACGAGTTTTGTGCACAGTCCAACAAACCACGCAATCAACGCAACTCTCATCCATATTTGATGAACCTTATGATCCAGAGAACCCCAGTGTTGACGCAGCAGCACCAAAACCTGCTTATAAAACCTCCAGAAAATTTAGACAACGGATGAAAAAAGCTGGCCATGACGGGATCCACTTTTGACATGGAACTGGAACGAAGGCAACTTCTGTCGGAAAAATGTATATTGTATTAAATGTATTACTAGCATATAAAAAAAAAAAAAAACAAATAAAAAAATATATATAGATAAAAAAAAAAAAAAAAAAAAAAAACTACTGCGCAACGCACGATCACATCACATTTCTGTACACACCGGCCAGTAATTCATGTGTATAAGCAATCAAAATCAAATATGTACTGTAACTTTTATCCAGTGTGTATAACCTCTCTTACACAATTTATATATACGATGTCTAGAGTTAAAATTTATATGTACAATGTCTATACGCAGTCTCTCGCGAACGTGGCAGTCTCTCGCGAACGTCAGTCTCTCGCGAACGTTCAAGGCGAAAACATCGAACGAGCTGAGTGATTTGTAAACATTCCCGTGCCGCGAGGTTTGTACTCGTCGGCGCGATGAACTCGGACAGTGGCGGTTGTTTAACGGTCGGCGACATTATTTCCAAAACAAAGGCTCAGATTTCGCAACACCAGGAATTCTCAGCCCGAATTCTTGACCCGACTATCAAGACGTCCATAGGTGAGCTGTATTCAATTATTGAAATATTATGTGGCTACTTGGCCGACATTGAGACATCCATTTGTGAGTCCAAGACCAATGTCACTAAACTTGAATTGGAGAACTCTGCACTGAGGGAAGCAATTCAATCAAAATCAAAAACTAGTTTAGCTAATACAGAGTTTGAAACCGACGAGGAGGAGTTAGAAAGAGAAACGAATTGGATTCTCAAAAAAAATAGGAAATCCACTAAAAAACGTAAGGCTGGTTCCTCCCCTGAGGTAGACGTGCCGCAGACAACTAAATCTGGCAAGAAGGTGGACAACACCAAGACTGTGCTGCATGATGGAATTAAAAGTAAAACTGTTCAGCCCCCGCCTCCGATCACAGTCACTGGTGTAGCAGAGTATGGCACGATCCATAATCTCGTCAAAACAGTGGCCTCACAACGATGTACTGTCAAGGCCTTATCCAACAACGTTTGGAAAATTTTTGCACCAGATAGTGATACGTACCGATCCTTAACTTCTGGACTTAAAGAGAAGGATTTCCAGTGGTATACGTATCAGGATAAAAACACGCGACCCATCAGAGTGGTTGCAAGAGGATTGCACCATACGTGTGATGCTGCTGAGATAGTTAGTGACCTTAAGAGGAAAAACTACAAAATAACTGAAGCAGTGAATCTTCTAAAAAAAACCAGAGAAATTAATGATAAGGGGGAATCGGTGCTGGTGAAGAGAGGCCTTCCTCTTTTCATTCTAAATTTCGAGAACACAGAGGTTATAGAACGAATCTATGACATTAAAGAGATTATGAACATTAGGGTCAAAATTGAACCTCTACGGAAAACGACGAATCTCATTCCCCAATGTAAAAATTGTCAAGGCTTTAATCACACAAAAAGCTATTGTATGCGTGAAACTAGATGTGTCAAGTGTTCTGGTAAGCACGATACCACCACTTGCCCTCTAAAAGAGAACCCTCGGTGCGTTAATTGTGGAGATGCCCACCCAGCAAACTATCGGGGGTGCGAAGTAGCTAGGGAGTTACAAAAAATCAAAGACCAAACAAAAAAACTCCATTCTGGGAAATCTGCCGAAAAAACTACTTCGAAAACTGCATTGAAGCCTCAAAGTCAAGTCAGTTCTGCCTGTGCAAATAATAAAAATACTCGTATGTTGTCGTACGCTAGTGTTGTGCGCAGCAATACTCCGAACTCCTCTGTTGACAAAATGCTCACTCTGATGTTCGAAATGTTAAATGAACAAAAGCACACCAACAGACTGTTGATTGAAAGAGTTTCCACGCTAGAAAGGAGTATTAAACCCAAATTGTTGTTGAAATCATGAAAATTCAAAACACATTTAGAATAGCTGCCTGGAATGCGAATGGACTAGCAAAATATGCCTCAGAACTGGAGTTGTTCCTGAGCCAAGAAAAAATAGATATATGCCTGGTTTCTGAAACTCATTTTGTTCAGTCATCCTACATTGGAATCAATGGTTATAAATGCTACCGAGCGGACCATCCAGCAGGAAGACCTCGAGGGGGTTCAGCTGTCCTTATCAGGAGTGCTATTAAGCACTACGTACACCATAAAATTCAAGAAGAATTTATGCAAGTCTCCTCAATAACTGTACAGGTAAATAGCAAAAAATGCAACATAGCAGCGATCTACTGCCCACCACGATATAATCTCAAAGAAGTAGACTACTTGTCCTTACTCAAAAGCTTGGGACCCAATTTTGTCATTGGGGGTGACTTCAATGCAAAAAATACTTACTGGGGCTCACGCCTAACCACAACGAAAGGCCGAGAGCTATTCTCTGCTGGTAAAAAAGTACACAGTGATTTCTATTCTTCTGGTAAACCGACGTACTGGCCCACGGATAGAACAAAAGCTCCAGACCTTATTGACTTTTTCGTGATCAAAGGAATATCGAGTAATTTTATCTACGTCGAAGACAGCGGAAGCCTCATGTCTGATCATTCCGCAATAGTCCTCACAATTAGCGACACAATAATAATTAAAGATAAACCTCCACGATTAGTTACTCGTTATACTGATTGGGATGTTTTTAGGGAATACATAGCTGTTAATATTGATCTATCTGTTCCCCTTAAATATACAGAACAGCTTGAAGATGAAGCGGAAAATTTCATGAAATGTATCCAGCGAGCAGCTTGGGCTAGTACCCCACAAGGGACTGAGCATTCTGATGCTAATGTATCATACCCTCGTGAAGTTAGGGACCTGATCAGGGAAAAAAGGAAAGCTAGAAGAACGTGGCATCTTACTAGAGCCCCAAGTGATAAAACTAAATTAAATAGGCTGAAGAATCAATTGGATAATCTATGCTCAGAAATGAAGCAAGAAACCCACCTTAGGCTAATACATAGTCTAAACCCTGAAAAAGATACGGATTATTCACTCTGGAAGGTTACCAAGTCACTCAAGCAGACGAAGGAATACGTACCTCCCATTAAAAAGGAAGACGGGGAATGGGCAAAGAGCCCAATTGAAAAGGCAGAAGTCTTTGCTGATCACCTTGAAAAAACATTTGTCCCGAACTCTAGCCATGTGAATGATGGAGAACTACCGACTATCACCCCCTCTACGGATTTAGAAGATATACAACCAGTTACAATAAGTGAACTTAAAGATGGGATTCGTGTCCTTAAAACGAACAAAGCACCTGGGTATGATCTCATTACTGGTAATGTAATTAAAAAACTTCCAGAGGAAGGCATACGAATGCTTCTGTATCTTATCAACGCAGCACTGAGGCTGAAATATGTACCACGTTGCTGGAAAGTGGCGGAAGTTATCATGATTCTGAAACCGGGGAAAGACCCTAAGGACAAAACTTCTTATAGACCGATATCTCTGCTACCAGTAATCTCGAAACTGTTTGAGAGATTACTTATACGAAGACTGAAAGCTACTGTCGAAGAGAGAGAACTAATCCCCGATCACCAGTTTGGTTTCAGGGAAAAACACTCTACCATAGATCAAGTGCATCGTATCACTGATATAATTGAAAATTGCTTAGAAAGGAAAAAAGTTTGCGTAGGCACCTTCCTGGATGTTTCCCAAGCTTTTGATAAAGTCTGGCACCAAGGCCTTGAATACAAACTTGAGAGAGATCTACCAAAGCAATTCTGCTTAATTCTGAAATCTTATCTCTCTGAGAGACACTTTAGAGTAAAACACGAAGGAGAGTATTCCAGTCTCAAGAAAATAAAGGCAGGCGTTCCGCAAGGTAGCGTGCTCGGGCCCTTGCTCTATCTTCTATTTACACGTGATGTACCCAGCGATGACGACACAACAATTGCAACTTTTGCTGATGATACTGCCCTGTTAGCGGTTGGTGATACGGTAGAGGAAGCAACTAGGAAATTACAAGTTATTGTTAACAATGTCAGTACATGGACAAAAAAATGGCGGCTCAAACTCAATGAACAGAAACTTACACATATTAACTTTACAAACAAAAACGTAACAAAAATACCAGTCATGCTGAATGGGCGTGAGATCCCTTACACCAATACAGCAAAGTATTTAGGAATGACTCTTGATGCAAAACTAAGATGGAAGGAGCATGTCATTAAAAAAAGAGATCAATTAAATATCAAGTTCAAAAAAATGTACTGGCTGCTCGGCAGGTACTCCGATCTATCCCTTCACAACAAATTGCTTATATACAAGCAAATTCTAAGGCCAGCCTGGACGTATGGCATCCAGCTCTGGGGCTGCACGAAAAAGTCAAACATAAAGATCATACAAACTTTTCAGAACAAGGTACTAAGGAGTATTGTTAACGCTCCCTGGTACATACGAAATGATGACCTCCACCGGGATCTCAAGATGGAAACAGTTAGCGAAGTGGTTAAGGACTTTGCTATTAAACACGAACAGCGGCTTCATGAACACATGAACCCAGAAGTTCTTCGTCTATTAGACAACAGTAACGTCATCCGGCGTCTCGACAGAACGAAACCTCTCGACCTTGTAACGTGATGTGACAAGACTTGTGAGAAAGTGATCCTATAGAGTAGTTGCCATTGGGCTATGAACTCTACACAATGTCGAATATTGTATTAAAGTAAATTAACTTGATGGGCCAAGCTCAGTTGTTATGTTATGTTTCTAATAAAGAAATTTTGAAAAAAAAAAAAAAAAAAAAAAAAAAAAAAAAACAATGTCTAGAGTTGAAATTTCTATATACAATGTCGAGTTAAAATTTTTTTCATCTTTTGAAATGTTAAAACGCTTCACGTTGCGCTCGCAAACTACTGTGTTTGCCATCTTTTTGCAATGTTAAAATGCTTCACGTTGCGCTCGCAAACTACTGTATTTACCTTCTTTTTGCAATGTTAAAACGCTTCACGTTACGCTCACAAACTTCTGTGTTCAATATCTTTTGCAATGTTAATACGCTTCACGTACGCTCACAGACCCTATGACAATTTGGAAAGAAAACCTGATTTTATTCACTCGAATTCTAGGGGGGCATGTGTTGTGACCACCTAGTTCAATAACTGTTCACTTCTTGTATAATTCTAGAATAAAAGTAATCCGAGATAGAGGTACAAAGGACGGGGAAAACCCAGGGACCAATTAGAGCAGTAACACTGCCACCTCCATACCTGCCCTAATGGGCTAGGGACGAGGAAGGGGCAGCTTATAAGAGCTGCCCGTGGCCACCCTTGGTTCACTCGTCCTGGGTACCTGTCATGGTATAACTCACTCTACACGCAGTGTACTTATTCCTTAAAACCTACATTTCCAAAAAGACTTCTCATTTAATGGTTCTGGATGGATCTTGCGACCTGGGGCTGTTCCATTAAATTGAGCAACTTAAAATTCAACCTTTTCTCACTTAGTTTATTATAAAAATATCTTACGACTTCCACCTACGTATCTGTATGGGCATTGTGACCCGGGGCTGTTACGTAGTTAGAAATACGAAGATATTATATAAAATTTTAGTCCCCTTCTAACTTGTGATCTGGATGGGTTTACAACCCGGGGCTGTTCACAAGTTAGCAACAGTTATATCCTGCAAAGTTATCAAATTCATAATTCCTGACTGCCTCATACTCTGGATGAGCTTAGACCCGGGGCTGTTTATGAGTCAACAAGTAATTCAGTAACAGTATATGTATAAATATTATAGCGCCTACAAATAATTACCTCACGCCTATCTGAGGGAAAAATAAACGTTAGAAAACTAGGTTCTAACACTGGGTATCCTATGAATCAATCAATTCCAAAAATTCTGGTGGTCAATCGACGCAGAATTCAATCTTCTATAACTTTTCTGGTCAACGAAAATCGTTTTGATTGTACTTGTCGGAGATAATTGAAAAATATCTTCAAAACGCCTAATTTCGAGGTTTCTTCGCGAAAAACGCAACAGGACCCCTTCTAGGTATAGGAACGATAGGCCATGATTTCGTTCTTCCCTTAGTGCCCAAGCACTAAGGTAGCTCTCTGTCAAATGTCACATTCCTAAGGTGAATACGAAATAATTTAGCAAACTCATCTGCTCAGATCGCAGCCCATCAATTCATTTGTCTCATAATGTCCCAGAGAGTCTCCCTACCGAATTTCAACATCCTACAGTAAACGGGAGAGAAGCCGAGAAAAATGAAGAAAGTCTGAACACATGCAGTTTGACGCCTCATTATTGGTTATAATAGAATTGATCTAGGTGTTACATGTAGTGGATTTATATGCGTTTGACTGGGAGTAGGTATTCCCAGAGGAATACTTTTTTGTGAAGTCATGGTCCTGAATAGGACTTTCATTACATAGTAAATCTCTAGGATTACAGACGTTGTGCTTCAGAAGGCCGCAAGGCCAGGTCTTGTCCATGGAGTGTGGAGGTCGAAAGGTCCTGAAAAGGACCATTGTGATATAGGGTATCTCTGGCTTCAGAGATGGGTCCTTCGGACGGTCGATAGACCGAGCTTATCTCACAGAGGGTAGAGACTGGGAGGTCCTTGAAAACACTGTCGTAGTTGGTTGTTTCTCTCGGTTCGGAGGGCCGATAGGCCGAGTATGGTACACGGAGTGTAGAGGTCAGGAGCCTGTGAAAAGCTCGGGAGCTACTGGCTGTAGGGGTGTCGAAAACCCTGAAGCCGGGCGGACGATGCATGTGGTTTTCTTCGGCATGTGCGGGCCCTTTGTGTTGAAGGGGTTGTGCCCGGGTAGATTTCGCCGGGAATGAGGCGTTCGGAACGCCGGGTCTGTTTCGGCGAGAGGACCCCCGTGCGGGGTTGGCTGATGTCTCTCGGACAAAGCGGGTTAGTCGGTGGTCGCATCTTCGTGAATAGATGGGCGTGTGAACCTCTTGTCGCATGGGAGCTCGAGCTGCGGGACGCTGGCCTTGTTGGCTGAGAGGGCTTATCGGGCGTGCGAAAGCTGGTTTCCGCCGGGCCTCTTTCGTGTGTCGCCCGAAGAGGCTGAAAACTCGGGGTTGTCTTCATTCTTGGGGGATGTTGGCGTCAGCTTATGGAGATAAGCGATGTAGTCCCCGAAAGGACTGTATATGGGGTCTACCGAGCGAGGAGGTGAAGCCTCCTACAAGCTTCGGGTCCGTAACGTACGAGGCGACAAGGCGTGTACGCCCGCTTGATTGTCGCCCAGCCTCGTCCCACGGTCGGTTGTAAGAAGCTAGTTCCACGACCCGGGGGCCAGGGCTCTCTGGTCCAGGGTGGCGTAGCGAAATCCGATACCACTGAGGGCTCCGGCTTTAGACGGAGGCTAAATAGGTAAGCCGACAAAAGGTCGAGCCTATTCCTATTTGATGGTCTGGAAGTTCTGGAAGTACTGTTGATCCTTGAAGAAATCCTGGCTTCTGACAAGGGTACTCAGCTTCTAGATCCAGTTGAGTTCCAATCGCTGCTGATTCTTGAGGAGACGAGTTCTTCAGATGTAAGCCAGGAAGTTAATGGTTTTACTGGAAATGGGGGCCCGCTGCTGGTTCTTGAGGAGACGAGTTCTTCAGATGTAAGCCAGGAAGTGAATGGTTTCACTGGAAATGGTCGTCTGATAGGCGCGCGTCCAAGTCTTGGAGTGCGATTGATGCTTCTGACTGGGGCCTTGTTCCTGGAGGCGAGTGTATCTCCTGAGGCGTGTGTGTCACCATAGGTGCTGGTGGTGTCTCGTGTTGAAGAAGAGGTTGAGAGTGCTCCATGGTTGAGATTGGTATGAGGATCCCTGGGTTGGATCCCACCATTTATAGCTCTTTCTGTGGGGGTGGGAATTTTGGAAGGGCCCTTGTCTATCCTCTGATTGGTTCGCTTTGAGGATACTGACGTCACTCAATTGTCACCATATTTATTGGAGGTCAAGTGCGCTCTAGTGGATCTCATCAGAACTATTTCCTCAGATGGTACTTGTCTTAAGGTGCGGTTGGTTGTCCCTTCCTGGAGTCCTGCCCCCTCGTGGTCTTCGCCTAGTAAGGTATTCTCCGGTTTTACTTGTTGTTTGGGGACTTTCTTAGTCTGGTCCCCAATTTTTACTGTGATCGACACGTCGTCTCTTTTAACCACTTTGAAGGGGCCCGTGTAAGGGCATTGCAGTGTTGACAGCTGTGTGGGTACTTGGAGGTAGACGTTTGAATATGTCTCCAGGTATTTGGGTACGTTGACGGCGTATTTCGTGTTGTTATGTCTGATTTGGGTAGCTCGGAATAGTATTGGATCAACAGAATTTGACGTGGTTGTGGAAATATCTCCCGGTAATGGAACGTCTATTCCATAAACCTTCTGAAAAGGTGTAAACGCAAAGGTGTGAACGCACATCAGCTCCTTGAGTAGGTATCATATTTTTCTTCTTGAACCAACGGTTGCGGCTCAATACCGGAATCCAATACTACTCCACCGTTTGGTGGGAAAAGTTTGGAAGACACCGTTGTTTCCCTTCCATTACCAAGCTTTACATTAGCGTAGAATGGGTTTATGTTTTATTCTTACGTTCATTCTCGTGTCCATTTATATTACTTTTAGGTAAGATAGCACAAGTTGAAAAGCACTTGAATATATTTTACAACTCAACCCAAAGAAGTTACAAGTTTTATGAAAACGGTATCTATAAACATTATAACAGTTAGTCATGGAGTTAACGTTAGTTGCCTATCAATATAACCTGAAGATATAACAATTCTCCCCCACTTAATAAAGCACATAATCCTCTAAGTAGGAGGTTGGCCGACGCATTCTGGTAGAACGCCTGGGAAGTGTCATGTCTCTTGACAGGCGAGAAGAATCCGCATTACTATAGGTATTGGACGTTGGTTGTGGAGAAATTGAAAGATCAGCAGTGTTGAATAACTGAGGAGGATCATAAGTAGGATTGGAAGCTTCTAGATCCGTTGAGGGCCCCGTAAGTAAGGGATCTAGCACAAAATCAGTTTTTGCGGGGGGATGTGCAGAGGGTCGTCTTTGTGGTGCGGTCTCTGCTACCTCTGTCTCTGATCTCTGGAGTTGGTTGATGTGCCTTTTGAGTGTCCTCCCACTGTCAAGTTGTACCATGTAATGGAGGAGCCCAAGTTTTCGAATGATTGTACCAAATTTCCACGTAAATGAATGATTTATTAAAACACTAGTACGGACTCTCTCCCCCACTTGTAGAGAACGAGAGAACGAGTGTTCTTGTTAGGTTCAATGTTTGACTTCGTTTCTTGATATGGTCGCATGGCATCAAGTCTGATTCTAATCTGTCTTCCAAGATACATTTCAGCCGGTGATTTCCCACTGCTCAAGGGAGTAGCTCGATAACGAAGAAGGATTTTCTGAATTTTTCGAGAGATTGACAAGGGCTCCATGGCCATTGCTTTCAGGCGCTGTTTTAATGTTTGAATGTTCCTTTCTGCTAGCCCATTTGTGGCTGGATGACCTGGAGTAACATAGTAACATATTCCTTTTTTTTTTTTTTTTTTTTTTAATTCAATCTTCAATCATATTGTTTGTACGGCTACCTTCCTGCAGATTTTATCAACTGCCATCCCATGTAGGTTACCTAGTTGTTGAGTCATGACTTGGGATCGCAACCCTGGGCCACAGTGGGAAAAATGACCGATCCAGGTGGAAAAAACTCAAGACAAAACTTGGGAGTGTTTTGTATATAACATTCAATTGGAATTTTGAATTTGACCGGGATAACGTCACCCCTAACACCTAATGGCAACACTGGGTGGAAATAATGTCAGTTTTTGCGCCAGACAAGATGGCCAACCTCTAAGCTGGTGAGAACAACTGAGTGATGCAAAACTCTCAATACTACTCTGGTGTGTGTTCTGTTACCAGGATTACCATCATCATAATTTTAGCGGGATAACGTCCCCCCAAACACCTAATGGCAAACTGATTTAGAAAGCTGTGGAAAAGATGTCCAGAGGATTCTTGTGCCAGACAAGATGGCCGACCTCTTATCAGTCAGCCTGTGATACAACTGAGTGATGTAAAACTCTCATTTTTATAGTACTGGCCTCTTATCAGTCAGCCTGTGATACAACTGAGTGGTGCAAAACTCTCATTTTTATACGTAACATATAACGTCACCCGTCACTCGTTATTTTATACGTAACTGTTTCATTTTTGTGATTCCAAGATGAGTTGAGTGAAGATCTGTGAGAACATATTTCTGCAAGCTTTGTGGAATCACAACACGGTCGTTTTTGAACAGGATGCCATCATTTAAGATATAATCACTTTCGATCGAATCAGAGAGTAGGCCCTGCTTTATTAATGTCAATTCTTGATCTATATCTGTTTCCATCTTAATAGATGCTGGAGTTAATGTGATTGATGAAATGTTGAAAATATTTGATGAGAAAACTTGATGAATTTCGTTGTTGATGATCATGTCAGATGAAGTAATATTTTGGTGAATCGAGCTCTGGACAGGCAATCCACATTCGTATTGTCGCATCCACGCTTGAATTTAATTTCATAATCGAATCCAGATAGAAATGTGGCGTAGCGAAGGAGGCGTGAAGATGTCATTTTTGGTAATTTAGATTTATGATGAAAAATGCGCGAAATCGGTTGACTGTCAGTAACTAATGTAAAATGCCGAATGGGATCACTGGGAGATGGGAATCAATATGTAGCCTGCCCCACTATCTACTTCAAAACGTTGGTTTTGATTTTCAATTTTGACGGTAGTGTAGAATTTTTTCATATTTTTTAATTCAATTTTTGCGCCAGACAAGATGGCCAACCTCTTCAACTGAGTGATGCAAAACTCTCATTTTTATACTACTCAGGGGCCTCTACATTTTTATACGGCTCAGGGGCCTGTCGCTCCCAGGATACGCAAAGAAAATTTAGCTTGAGCCTAAATGGTGAGGTTGGGAGTAGGCGAATGTTGGGTCGATGTTCTACTTTGTTACATCTCTCGGCCTGTCTCGTTAGAATGGTGTATTGAAAGCATGGCAATGCAAGGTTAGGTTCGCATCACACACTACCCCTTAGAACGATTCATCAAACATCTTCGAAATAGGTATCCGGGGAATACTTTCGTCGTAATATTTTACAGAAGATTTCATTGAAATATCTCTGTGAGGCATATTTTCGTTGCCTAGCGAGTTTATTAGGATGTGGCCGGTGACACCAACCGGGCTTGTTTTCTTGATTGGTTTTATATGAAAACCGATATGCGGTCCGCGGGGACCATGCTGTAGAGGGTGTTTTATTTTATCGTACGTATCGACATTTATTCCTACTATATATTCAAACGTCGTTTTCCAATTCATTTTCATGGTGATAATATCTGTCTCAATATCGACTGGGTATAAATATTTACATGAATTTCCGTTTACATCTTTTTCTACTAGGCAATATTCGTTGACTTTCGTGAAATGAGACAGCTTCAATTTCAGGGGTTTCAGAAACTTGTGGTATTGGTTCCATTTTATGTATGTTCCATTAAGTATCAAACCAATCGCTTTATGTTTCTGTGCGGTGAGCTCGAAAGAGGTTAGTTCTCTCTCAACCCAATCTTCACCTTTAACCCATTCGCAAATATCTTCATCTTTGTTGAAATTGAATTGTACTGCATTTTTCCCTTTCCAATTATTCATTGTCCAGTCATTATGTTCGTACGGGTGACTCCCTTGGCCTCTTTGACTGTTCCCTCTTACCCTTGAGCCATGCTTCCGTGCACCAGACGTTTTAGCTCGTTGTGGCTTGTGTCTGGGTGCAGGGTGTGGTGGCTGTTGGGTGAATGCGGGTTGTCTGATGGCGATAGGTTCTGCTGAGCCTCGACTCGATGTATCCCAGTAGGAAACGGTGCTGTTTGTCCTTGCCGGGAGTGCTTGTATTCTCCTCATCTCGTCGAAGTGGTCTACCGGCGGAATGGGAGCCTGTGTAATCACCAGGGGCGGTTGTTTCACTGGTGCTGGCTCTGGTAGTGGTGTTGTCTCTGGGAGTGGTTCCAACAACATCTGCTCTTCCTCGTCTGATAGGCGCGCGTCCAAGTCTTGGAGTGCGATTGATGCTTCTGACTGGGGCCTTGTTCCTGGAGGCGAGTGTATCTCCTGAGGCGTGTGTGTCACCATAGGTGCTGGTGGTGTCTCGTGTTGAAGAAGAGGTTGAGAGTGCTCCATGGTTGAGATTGGTATGAGGATCCCTGGGTTGGATCCCACCATTTATAGCTCTTTCTGTGGGGGTGGGAATTTTGGAAGGGCCCTTGTCTATCCTCTGATTGGTTCGCTTTGAGGATACTGACGTCACTCAATTGTCACCATATTTATTGGAGGTCAAGTGCGCTCTAGTGGATCTCATCAGAACTATTTCCTCAGATGGTACTTGTCTTAAGGTGCGGTTGGTTGTCCCTTCCTGGAGTCCTGCCCCCTCGTGGTCTTCGCCTAGTAAGGTATTCTCCGGTTTTACTTGTTGTTTGGGGACTTTCTTAGTCTGGTCCCCAATTTTTACTGTGATCGACACGTCGTCTCTTTTAACCACTTTGAAGGGGCCCGTGTAAGGGCATTGCAGTGTTGACAGCTGTGTGGGTACTTGGAGGTAGACGTTTGAATATGTCTCCAGGTATTTGGGTACGTTGACGGCGTATTTCGTGTTGTTATGTCTGATTTGGGTAGCTCGGAATAGTATTGGATCAACAGAATTTGACGTGGTTGTGGAAATATCTCCCGGTAATGGAACGTCTATTCCATAAACCTTCTGAAAAGGTGTAAACGCAAAGGTGTGAACGCACATCAGCTCCTTGAGTAGGTATCATATTTTTCTTCTTGAACCAACGGTTGCGGCTCAATACCGGAATCCAATACTACTCCACCGTTTGGTGGGAAAAGTTTGGAAGACACCGTTGTTTCCCTTCCATTACCAAGCTTTACATTAGCGTAGAATGGGTTTATGTTTTATTCTTACGTTCATTCTCGTGTCCATTTATATTACTTTTAGGTAAGATAGCACAAGTTGAAAAGCACTTGAATATATTTTACAACTCAACCCAAAGAAGTTACAAGTTTTATGAAAACGGTATCTATAAACATTATAACAGTTAGTCATGGAGTTAACGTTAGTTGCCTATCAATATAACCTGAAGATATAACAATTCTCCCCCACTTAATAAAGCACATAATCCTCTAAGTAGGAGGTTGGCCGACGCATTCTGGTAGAACGCCTGGGAAGTGTCATGTCTCTTGACAGGCGAGAAGAATCCGCATTACTATAGGTATTGGACGTTGGTTGTGGAGAAATTGAAAGATCAGCAGTGTTGAATAACTGAGGAGGATCATAAGTAGGATTGGAAGCTTCTAGATCCGTTGAGGGCCCCGTAAGTAAGGGATCTAGCACAAAATCAGTTTTTGCGGGGGGATGTGCAGAGGGTCGTCTTTGTGGTGCGGTCTCTGCTACCTCTGTCTCTGATCTCTGGAGTTGGTTGATGTGCCTTTTGAGTGTCCTCCCACTGTCAAGTTGTACCATGTAATGGAGGAGCCCAAGTTTTCGAATGATTGTACCAAATTTCCACGTAAATGAATGATTTATTAAAACACTAGTACGGACTCTCTCCCCCACTTGTAGAGAACGAGAGAACGAGTGTTCTTGTTAGGTTCAATGTTTGACTTCGTTTCTTGATATGGTCGCATGGCATCAAGTCTGATTCTAATCTGTCTTCCAAGATACATTTCAGCCGGTGATTTCCCACTGCTCAAGGGAGTAGCTCGATAACGAAGAAGGATTTTCTGAATTTTTCGAGAGATTGACAAGGGCTCCATGGCCATTGCTTTCAGGCGCTGTTTTAATGTTTGAATGTTCCTTTCTGCTAGCCCATTTGTGGCTGGATGACCTGGAGTAACATAGTAACATATCCTTTTTTTTTTTTTTTTTTTTTTTTAATTCAATCTTCAATCATATTGTTTGTACGGCTACACCTTCCTACAGATTTTATCAACTGCCATCCCATGTAGGTTACCTAGTTGTTGAGTCATGACTTGGGATCGCAACCCTGGGCCACAGTGGGAAAAATGACCGATCCAGGTGGAAAAAACTCAAGACAAAACTTGGGAGTGTTTTGTATATAACATTCAATTGGAATTTTGAATTTGACCGGGATAACGTCACCCCTAACACCTAATGGCAACACTGATTACAAAAGCTGTGGAAATAATGTCAGACAATTTTTGCGCCAGACAAGATGGCCAACCTCTTCTCAGTCAGCTGGTGAGAACAACTGAGTGATGCAAAACTCTCATTTTTATACTACTCTGGTGTGTGTTCTGTTACCAGGATTACCATCATCATAATTTTAGCGGGATAACGTCCCCCCAAACACCTAATGGCAACACTGATTTAGAAAGCTGTGGAAAAGATGTCAGAGGATTCTTGTGCCAGACAAGATGGCCGACCTCTTATCAGTCAGCCTGTGATACAACTGAGTGATGTAAAACTCTCATTTTTATAGTACTGGCCTCTTATCAGTCAGCCTGTGATACAACTGAGTGGTGCAAAACTCTCATTTTTATACGTAACATATAACGTCACCCGTCACTCGTTATTTTATACGTAACTGTTTCATTTTTGTGATTCCAAGATGAGTTGAGTGAAGATCTGTGAGAACATATTTCTGCAAGCTTTGTGGAATCACAACACGGTCGTTTTTGAACAGGATGCCATCATTTAAGATATAATCACTTTCGATCGAATCAGAGAGTAGGCCCTGCTTTATTAATGTCAATTCTTGATCTATATCTGTTTCCATCTTAATAGATGCTGGAGTTAATGTGATTGATGAAATGTTGAAAATATTTGATGAGAAAACTTGATGAATTTCGTTGTTGATGATCATGTCAGATGAAGTAATATTTTGGTGAATCGAGCTCTGGACAGGCAATCCACATTCGTATTGTCGCATCCACGCTTGAATTTAATTTCATAATCGAATCCAGATAGAAATGTGGCGTAGCGAAGGAGGCGTGAAGATGTCATTTTTGGTAATTTAGATTTATGATGAAAAATGCGCGAAATCGGTTGACTGTCAGTAACTAATGTAAAATGCCGAATGGGATCACTGGGAGATGGGAATCAATATGTAGCCTGCCCCACTATCTACTTCAAAACGTTGGTTTTGATTTTCAATTTTGACGGTAGTGTAGAATTTTTTCATATTTTTTAATTCAATTTTTGCGCCAGACAAGATGGCCAACCTCTTCAACTGAGTGATGCAAAACTCTCATTTTTATACTACTCAGGGGCCTCTACATTTTTATACGGCTCAGGGGCCTGTCGCTCCCAGGATACGCAAAGAAAATTTAGCTTGAGCCTAAATGGTGAGGTTGGGAGTAGGCGAATGTTGGGTCGATGTTCTACTTTGTTACATCTCTCGGCCTGTCTCGTTAGAATGGTGTATTGAAAGCATGGCAATGCAAGGTTAGGTTCGCATCACACACTACCCCTTAGAACGATTCATCAAACATCTTCGAAATAGGTATCCGGGGAATACTTTCGTCGTAATATTTTACAGAAGATTTCATTGAAATATCTCTGTGAGGCATATTTTCGTTGCCTAGCGAGTTTATTAGGATGTGGCCGGTGACACCAACCGGGCTTGTTTTCTTGATTGGTTTTATATGAAAACCGATATGCGGTCCGCGGGGACCATGCTGTAGAGGGTGTTTTATTTTATCGTACGTATCGACATTTATTCCTACTATATATTCAAACGTCGTTTTCCAATTCATTTTCATGGTGATAATATCTGTCTCAATATCGACTGGGTATAAATATTTACATGAATTTCCGTTTACATCTTTTTCTACTAGGCAATATTCGTTGACTTTCGTGAAATGAGACAGCTTCAATTTCAGGGGTTTCAGAAACTTGTGGTATTGGTTCCATTTTATGTATGTTCCATTAAGTATCAAACCAATCGCTTTATGTTTCTGTGCGGTGAGCTCGAAAGAGGTTAGTTCTCTCTCAACCCAATCTTCACCTTTAACCCATTCGCAAATATCTTCATCTTTGTTGAAATTGAATTGTACTGCATTTTTCCCTTTCCAATTATTCATTGTCCAGTCATTATGTTCGTACGGGTGACTCCCTTGGCCTCTTTGACTGTTCCCTCTTACCCTTGAGCCATGCTTCCGTGCACCAGACGTTTTAGCTCGTTGTGGCTTGTGTCTGGGTGCAGGGTGTGGTGGCTGTTGGGTGAATGCGGGTTGTCTGATGGCGATAGGTTCTGCTGAGCCTCGACTCGATGTATCCCAGTAGGAAACGGTGCTGTTTGTCCTTGCCGGGAGTGCTTGTATTCTCCTCATCTCGTCGAAGTGGTCTACCGGCGGAATGGGAGCCTGTGTAATCACCAGGGGCGGTTGTTTCACTGGTGCTGGCTCTGGTAGTGGTGTTGTCTCTGGGAGTGGTTCCAACAACATCTGCTCTTCCTCGTCTGATAGGCGCGCGTCCAAGTCTTGGAGTGCGATTGATGCTTCTGACTGGGGCCTTGTTCCTGGAGGCGAGTGTATCTCCTGAGGCGTGTGTGTCACCATAGGTGCTGGTGGTGTCTCGTGTTGAAGAAGAGGTTGAGAGTGCTCCATGGTTGAGATTGGTATGAGGATCCCTGGGTTGGATCCCACCATTTATAGCTCTTTCTGTGGGGGTGGGAATTTTGGAAGGGCCCTTGTCTATCCTCTGATTGGTTCGCTTTGAGGATACTGACGTCACTCAATTGTCACCATATTTATTGGAGGTCAAGTGCGCTCTAGTGGATCTCATCAGAACTATTTCCTCAGATGGTACTTGTCTTAAGGTGCGGTTGGTTGTCCCTTCCTGGAGTCCTGCCCCCTCGTGGTCTTCGCCTAGTAAGGTATTCTCCGGTTTTACTTGTTGTTTGGGGACTTTCTTAGTCTGGTCCCCAATTTTTACTGTGATCGACACGTCGTCTCTTTTAACCACTTTGAAGGGGCCCGTGTAAGGGCATTGCAGTGTTGACAGCTGTGTGGGTACTTGGAGGTAGACGTTTGAATATGTCTCCAGGTATTTGGGTACGTTGACGGCGTATTTCGTGTTGTTATGTCTGATTTGGGTAGCTCGGAATAGTATTGGATCAACAGAATTTGACGTGGTTGTGGAAATATCTCCCGGTAATGGAACGTCTATTCCATAAACCTTCTGAAAAGGTGTAAACGCAAAGGTGTGAACGCACATCAGCTCCTTGAGTAGGTATCATATTTTTCTTCTTGAACCAACGGTTGCGGCTCAATACCGGAATCCAATACTACTCCACCGTTTGGTGGGAAAAGTTTGGAAGACACCGTTGTTTCCCTTCCATTACCAAGCTTTACATTAGCGTAGAATGGGTTTATGTTTTATTCTTACGTTCATTCTCGTGTCCATTTATATTACTTTTAGGTAAGATAGCACAAGTTGAAAAGCACTTGAATATATTTTACAACTCAACCCAAAGAAGTTACAAGTTTTATGAAAACGGTATCTATAAACATTATAACAGTTAGTCATGGAGTTAACGTTAGTTGCCTATCAATATAACCTGAAGATATAACAATTCTCCCCCACTTAATAAAGCACATAATCCTCTAAGTAGGAGGTTGGCCGACGCATTCTGGTAGAACGCCTGGGAAGTGTCATGTCTCTTGACAGGCGAGAAGAATCCGCATTACTATAGGTATTGGACGTTGGTTGTGGAGAAATTGAAAGATCAGCAGTGTTGAATAACTGAGGAGGATCATAAGTAGGATTGGAAGCTTCTAGATCCGTTGAGGGCCCCGTAAGTAAGGGATCTAGCACAAAATCAGTTTTTGCGGGGGGATGTGCAGAGGGTCGTCTTTGTGGTGCGGTCTCTGCTACCTCTGTCTCTGATCTCTGGAGTTGGTTGATGTGCCTTTTGAGTGTCCTCCCACTGTCAAGTTGTACCATGTAATGGAGGAGCCCAAGTTTTCGAATGATTGTACCAAATTTCCACGTAAATGAATGATTTATTAAAACACTAGTACGGACTCTCTCCCCCACTTGTAGAGAACGAGAGAACGAGTGTTCTTGTTAGGTTCAATGTTTGACTTCGTTTCTTGATATGGTCGCATGGCATCAAGTCTGATTCTAATCTGTCTTCCAAGATACATTTCAGCCGGTGATTTCCCACTGCTCAAGGGAGTAGCTCGATAACGAAGAAGGATTTTCTGAATTTTTCGAGAGATTGACAAGGGCTCCATGGCCATTGCTTTCAGGCGCTGTTTTAATGTTTGAATGTTCCTTTCTGCTAGCCCATTTGTGGCTGGATGACCTGGAGTAACATAGTAACATATTCCTTTTTTTTTTTTTTTTTTTTTAATTCAATCTTCAATCATATTGTTTGTACGGCTACCCTTCCTGCAGATTTTATCAACTGCCATCCCATGTAGGTTACCTAGTTGTTGAGTCATGACTTGGGATCGCAACCCTGGGCCACAGTGGGAAAAATGACCGATCCAGGTGGAAAAAACTCAAGACAAAACTTGGGAGTGTTTTGTATATAACATTCAATTGGAATTTTGAATTTGACCGGGATAACGTCACCCCTAACACCTAATGGCAACACTGATTACAAAAGCTGTGGAAATAATGTCAGACAATTTTTGCGCCAGACAAGATGGCCAACCTCTTCTCAGTCAGCTGGTGAGAACAACTGAGTGATGCAAAACTCTCATTTTTATACTACTCTGGTGTGTGTTCTGTTACCAGGATTACCATCATCATAATTTTAGCGGGATAACGTCCCCCCAAACACCTAATGTATATAAAGAACCACTGATTTAGAAAGCTGTGGAAAAGATGTCAGAGGATTCTTGTGCCAGACAAGATGGCCGACCTCTTATCAGTCAGCCTGTGATACAACTGAGTGATGTAAAACTCTCATTTTTATAGTACTGGCCTCTTATCAGTCAGCCTGTGATACAACTGAGTGGTGCAAAACTCTCATTTTTATACGTAACATATAACGTCACCCGTCACTCGTTATTTTATACGTAACTGTTTCATTTTTGTGATTCCAAGATGAGTTGAGTGAAGATCTGTGAGAACATATTTCTGCAAGCTTTGTGGAATCACAACACGGTCGTTTTTGAACAGGATGCCATCATTTAAGATATAATCACTTTCGATCGAATCAGAGAGTAGGCCCTGCTTTATTAATGTCAATTCTTGATCTATATCTGTTTCCATCTTAATAGATGCTGGAGTTAATGTGATTGATGAAATGTTGAAAATATTTGATGAGAAAACTTGATGAATTTCGTTGTTGATGATCATGTCAGATGAAGTAATATTTTGGTGAATCGAGCTCTGGACAGGCAATCCACATTCGTATTGTCGCATCCACGCTTGAATTTAATTTCATAATCGAATCCAGATAGAAATGTGGCGTAGCGAAGGAGGCGTGAAGATGTCATTTTTGGTAATTTAGATTTATGATGAAAAATGCGCGAAATCGGTTGACTGTCAGTAACTAATGTAAAATGCCGAATGGGATCACTGGGAGATGGGAATCAATATGTAGCCTGCCCCACTATCTACTTCAAAACGTTGGTTTTGATTTTCAATTTTGACGGTAGTGTAGAATTTTTTCATATTTTTTAATTCAATTTTTGCGCCAGACAAGATGGCCAACCTCTTCAACTGAGTGATGCAAAACTCTCATTTTTATACTACTCAGGGGCCTCTACATTTTTATACGGCTCAGGGGCCTGTCGCTCCCAGGATACGCAAAGAAAATTTAGCTTGAGCCTAAATGGTGAGGTTGGGAGTAGGCGAATGTTGGGTCGATGTTCTACTTTGTTACATCTCTCGGCCTGTCTCGTTAGAATGGTGTATTGAAAGCATGGCAATGCAAGGTTAGGTTCGCATCACACACTACCCCTTAGAACGATTCATCAAACATCTTCGAAATAGGTATCCGGGGAATACTTTCGTCGTAATATTTTACAGAAGATTTCATTGAAATATCTCTGTGAGGCATATTTTCGTTGCCTAGCGAGTTTATTAGGATGTGGCCGGTGACACCAACCGGGCTTGTTTTCTTGATTGGTTTTATATGAAAACCGATATGCGGTCCGCGGGGACCATGCTGTAGAGGGTGTTTTATTTTATCGTACGTATCGACATTTATTCCTACTATATATTCAAACGTCGTTTTCCAATTCATTTTCATGGTGATAATATCTGTCTCAATATCGACTGGGTATAAATATTTACATGAATTTCCGTTTACATCTTTTTCTACTAGGCAATATTCGTTGACTTTCGTGAAATGAGACAGCTTCAATTTCAGGGGTTTCAGAAACTTGTGGTATTGGTTCCATTTTATGTATGTTCCATTAAGTATCAAACCAATCGCTTTATGTTTCTGTGCGGTGAGCTCGAAAGAGGTTAGTTCTCTCTCAACCCAATCTTCACCTTTAACCCATTCGCAAATATCTTCATCTTTGTTGAAATTGAATTGTACTGCATTTTTCCCTTTCCAATTATTCATTGTCCAGTCATTATGTTCGTACGGGTGACTCCCTTGGCCTCTTTGACTGTTCCCTCTTACCCTTGAGCCATGCTTCCGTGCACCAGACGTTTTAGCTCGTTGTGGCTTGTGTCTGGGTGCAGGGTGTGGTGGCTGTTGGGTGAATGCGGGTTGTCTGATGGCGATAGGTTCTGCTGAGCCTCGACTCGATGTATCCCAGTAGGAAACGGTGCTGTTTGTCCTTGCCGGGAGTGCTTGTATTCTCCTCATCTCGTCGAAGTGGTCTACCGGCGGAATGGGAGCCTGTGTAATCACCAGGGGCGGTTGTTTCACTGGTGCTGGCTCTGGTAGTGGTGTTGTCTCTGGGAGTGGTTCCAACAACATCTGCTCTTCCTCGTCTGATAGGCGCGCGTCCAAGTCTTGGAGTGCGATTGATGCTTCTGACTGGGGCCTTGTTCCTGGAGGCGAGTGTATCTCCTGAGGCGTGTGTGTCACCATAGGTGCTGGTGGTGTCTCGTGTTGAAGAAGAGGTTGAGAGTGCTCCATGGTTGAGATTGGTATGAGGATCCCTGGGTTGGATCCCACCATTTATAGCTCTTTCTGTGGGGGTGGGAATTTTGGAAGGGCCCTTGTCTATCCTCTGATTGGTTCGCTTTGAGGATACTGACGTCACTCAATTGTCACCATATTTATTGGAGGTCAAGTGCGCTCTAGTGGATCTCATCAGAACTATTTCCTCAGATGGTACTTGTCTTAAGGTGCGGTTGGTTGTCCCTTCCTGGAGTCCTGCCCCCTCGTGGTCTTCGCCTAGTAAGGTATTCTCCGGTTTTACTTGTTGTTTGGGGACTTTCTTAGTCTGGTCCCCAATTTTTACTGTGATCGACACGTCGTCTCTTTTAACCACTTTGAAGGGGCCCGTGTAAGGGCATTGCAGTGTTGACAGCTGTGTGGGTACTTGGAGGTAGACGTTTGAATATGTCTCCAGGTATTTGGGTACGTTGACGGCGTATTTCGTGTTGTTATGTCTGATTTGGGTAGCTCGGAATAGTATTGGATCAACAGAATTTGACGTGGTTGTGGAAATATCTCCCGGTAATGGAACGTCTATTCCATAAACCTTCTGAAAAGGTGTAAACGCAAAGGTGTGAACGCACATCAGCTCCTTGAGTAGGTATCATATTTTTCTTCTTGAACCAACGGTTGCGGCTCAATACCGGAATCCAATACTACTCCACCGTTTGGTGGGAAAAGTTTGGAAGACACCGTTGTTTCCCTTCCATTACCAAGCTTTACATTAGCGTAGAATGGGTTTATGTTTTATTCTTACGTTCATTCTCGTGTCCATTTATATTACTTTTAGGTAAGATAGCACAAGTTGAAAAGCACTTGAATATATTTTACAACTCAACCCAAAGAAGTTACAAGTTTTATGAAAACGGTATCTATAAACATTATAACAGTTAGTCATGGAGTTAACGTTAGTTGCCTATCAATATAACCTGAAGATATAACAATTCTCCCCCACTTAATAAAGCACATAATCCTCTAAGTAGGAGGTTGGCCGACGCATTCTGGTAGAACGCCTGGGAAGTGTCATGTCTCTTGACAGGCGAGAAGAATCCGCATTACTATAGGTATTGGACGTTGGTTGTGGAGAAATTGAAAGATCAGCAGTGTTGAATAACTGAGGAGGATCATAAGTAGGATTGGAAGCTTCTAGATCCGTTGAGGGCCCCGTAAGTAAGGGATCTAGCACAAAATCAGTTTTTGCGGGGGGATGTGCAGAGGGTCGTCTTTGTGGTGCGGTCTCTGCTACCTCTGTCTCTGATCTCTGGAGTTGGTTGATGTGCCTTTTGAGTGTCCTCCCACTGTCAAGTTGTACCATGTAATGGAGGAGCCCAAGTTTTCGAATGATTGTACCAAATTTCCACGTAAATGAATGATTTATTAAAACACTAGTACGGACTCTCTCCCCCACTTGTAGAGAACGAGAGAACGAGTGTTCTTGTTAGGTTCAATGTTTGACTTCGTTTCTTGATATGGTCGCATGGCATCAAGTCTGATTCTAATCTGTCTTCCAAGATACATTTCAGCCGGTGATTTCCCACTGCTCAAGGGAGTAGCTCGATAACGAAGAAGGATTTTCTGAATTTTTCGAGAGATTGACAAGGGCTCCATGGCCATTGCTTTCAGGCGCTGTTTTAATGTTTGAATGTTCCTTTCTGCTAGCCCATTTGTGGCTGGATGACCTGGAGTAACATAGTAACATATTCCTTTTTTTTTTTTTTTTTTTTTTTAAATTCAATCTTCAATCATATTGTTTGTACGGCTACCTTCCTGCAGATTTTATCAACTGCCATCCCATGTAGGTTACCTAGTTGTTGAGTCATGACTTGGGATCGCAACCCTGGGCCACAGTGGGAAAAATGACCGATCCAGGTGGAAAAAACTCAAGACAAAACTTGGGAGTGTTTTGTATATAACATTCAATTGGAATTTTGAATTTGACCGGGATAACGTCACCCCTAACACCTAATGGCAACACTGATTACAAAAGCTGTGGAAATAATGTCAGACAATTTTTGCGCCAGACAAGATGGCCAACCTCTTCTCAGTCAGCTGGTGAGAACAACTGAGTGATGCAAAACTCTCATTTTTATACTACTCTGGTGTGTGTTCTGTTACCAGGATTACCATCATCATAATTTTAGCGGGATAACGTCCCCCCAAACACCTAATGGCAACACTGATTTAGAAAGCTGTGGAAAAGATGTCAGAGGATTCTTGTGCCAGACAAGATGGCCGACCTCTTATCAGTCAGCCTGTGATACAACTGAGTGATGTAAAACTCTCATTTTTATAGTACTGGCCTCTTATCAGTCAGCCTGTGATACAACTGAGTGGTGCAAAACTCTCATTTTTATACGTAACATATAACGTCACCCGTCACTCGTTATTTTATACGTAACTGTTTCATTTTTGTGATTCCAAGATGAGTTGAGTGAAGATCTGTGAGAACATATTTCTGCAAGCTTTGTGGAATCACAACACGGTCGTTTTTGAACAGGATGCCATCATTTAAGATATAATCACTTTCGATCGAATCAGAGAGTAGGCCCTGCTTTATTAATGTCAATTCTTGATCTATATCTGTTTCCATCTTAATAGATGCTGGAGTTAATGTGATTGATGAAATGTTGAAAATATTTGATGAGAAAACTTGATGAATTTCGTTGTTGATGATCATGTCAGATGAAGTAATATTTTGGTGAATCGAGCTCTGGACAGGCAATCCACATTCGTATTGTCGCATCCACGCTTGAATTTAATTTCATAATCGAATCCAGATAGAAATGTGGCGTAGCGAAGGAGGCGTGAAGATGTCATTTTTGGTAATTTAGATTTATGATGAAAAATGCGCGAAATCGGTTGACTGTCAGTAACTAATGTAAAATGCCGAATGGGATCACTGGGAGATGGGAATCAATATGTAGCCTGCCCCACTATCTACTTCAAAACGTTGGTTTTGATTTTCAATTTTGACGGTAGTGTAGAATTTTTTCATATTTTTTAATTCAATTTTTGCGCCAGACAAGATGGCCAACCTCTTCAACTGAGTGATGCAAAACTCTCATTTTTATACTACTCAGGGGCCTCTACATTTTTATACGGCTCAGGGGCCTGTCGCTCCCAGGATACGCAAAGAAAATTTAGCTTGAGCCTAAATGGTGAGGTTGGGAGTAGGCGAATGTTGGGTCGATGTTCTACTTTGTTACATCTCTCGGCCTGTCTCGTTAGAATGGTGTATTGAAAGCATGGCAATGCAAGGTTAGGTTCGCATCACACACTACCCCTTAGAACGATTCATCAAACATCTTCGAAATAGGTATCCGGGGAATACTTTCGTCGTAATATTTTACAGAAGATTTCATTGAAATATCTCTGTGAGGCATATTTTCGTTGCCTAGCGAGTTTATTAGGATGTGGCCGGTGACACCAACCGGGCTTGTTTTCTTGATTGGTTTTATATGAAAACCGATATGCGGTCCGCGGGGACCATGCTGTAGAGGGTGTTTTATTTTATCGTACGTATCGACATTTATTCCTACTATATATTCAAACGTCGTTTTCCAATTCATTTTCATGGTGATAATATCTGTCTCAATATCGACTGGGTATAAATATTTACATGAATTTCCGTTTACATCTTTTTCTACTAGGCAATATTCGTTGACTTTCGTGAAATGAGACAGCTTCAATTTCAGGGGTTTCAGAAACTTGTGGTATTGGTTCCATTTTATGTATGTTCCATTAAGTATCAAACCAATCGCTTTATGTTTCTGTGCGGTGAGCTCGAAAGAGGTTAGTTCTCTCTCAACCCAATCTTCACCTTTAACCCATTCGCAAATATCTTCATCTTTGTTGAAATTGAATTGTACTGCATTTTTCCCTTTCCAATTATTCATTGTCCAGTCATTATGTTCGTACGGGTGACTCCCTTGGCCTCTTTGACTGTTCCCTCTTACCCTTGAGCCATGCTTCCGTGCACCAGACGTTTTAGCTCGTTGTGGCTTGTGTCTGGGTGCAGGGTGTGGTGGCTGTTGGGTGAATGCGGGTTGTCTGATGGCGATAGGTTCTGCTGAGCCTCGACTCGATGTATCCCAGTAGGAAACGGTGCTGTTTGTCCTTGCCGGGAGTGCTTGTATTCTCCTCATCTCGTCGAAGTGGTCTACCGGCGGAATGGGAGCCTGTGTAATCACCAGGGGCGGTTGTTTCACTGGTGCTGGCTCTGGTAGTGGTGTTGTCTCTGGGAGTGGTTCCAACAACATCTGCTCTTCCTCGTCTGATAGGCGCGCGTCCAAGTCTTGGAGTGCGATTGATGCTTCTGACTGGGGCCTTGTTCCTGGAGGCGAGTGTATCTCCTGAGGCGTGTGTGTCACCATAGGTGCTGGTGGTGTCTCGTGTTGAAGAAGAGGTTGAGAGTGCTCCATGGTTGAGATTGGTATGAGGATCCCTGGGTTGGATCCCACCATTTATAGCTCTTTCTGTGGGGGTGGGAATTTTGGAAGGGCCCTTGTCTATCCTCTGATTGGTTCGCTTTGAGGATACTGACGTCACTCAATTGTCACCATATTTATTGGAGGTCAAGTGCGCTCTAGTGGATCTCATGAGAACTATTTCCTCAGATGGTACTTGTCTTAAGGTGCGGTTGGTTGTCCCTTCCTGGAGTCCTGCCCCCTCGTGGTCTTCGCCTAGTAAGGTATTCTCCGGTTTTACTTGTTGTTTGGGGACTTTCTTAGTCTGGTCCCCAATTTTTACTGTGATCGACACGTCGTCTCTTTTAACCACTTTGAAGGGGCCCGTGTAAGGGCATTGCAGTGTTGACAGCTGTGTGGGTACTTGGAGGTAGACGTTTGAATATGTCTCCAGGTATTTGGGTACGTTGACGGCGTATTTCGTGTTGTTATGTCTGATTTGGGTAGCTCGGAATAGTATTGGATCAACAGAATTTGACGTGGTTGTGGAAATATCTCCCGGTAATGGAACGTCTATTCCATAAACCTTCTGAAAAGGTGTAAACGCAAAGGTGTGAACGCACATCAGCTCCTTGAGTAGGTATCATATTTTTCTTCTTGAACCAACGGTTGCGGCTCAATACCGGAATCCAATACTACTCCACCGTTTGGTGGGAAAAGTTTGGAAGACACCGTTGTTTCCCTTCCATTACCAAGCTTTACATTAGCGTAGAATGGGTTTATGTTTTATTCTTACGTTCATTCTCGTGTCCATTTATATTACTTTTAGGTAAGATAGCACAAGTTGAAAAGCACTTGAATATATTTTACAACTCAACCCAAAGAAGTTACAAGTTTTATGAAAACGGTATCTATAAACATTATAACAGTTAGTCATGGAGTTAACGTTAGTTGCCTATCAATATAACCTGAAGATATAACAATTCTCCCCCACTTAATAAAGCACATAATCCTCTAAGTAGGAGGTTGGCCGACGCATTCTGGTAGAACGCCTGGGAAGTGTCATGTCTCTTGACAGGCGAGAAGAATCCGCATTACTATAGGTATTGGACGTTGGTTGTGGAGAAATTGAAAGATCAGCAGTGTTGAATAACTGAGGAGGATCATAAGTAGGATTGGAAGCTTCTAGATCCGTTGAGGGCCCCGTAAGTAAGGGATCTAGCACAAAATCAGTTTTTGCGGGGGGATGTGCAGAGGGTCGTCTTTGTGGTGCGGTCTCTGCTACCTCTGTCTCTGATCTCTGGAGTTGGTTGATGTGCCTTTTGAGTGTCCTCCCACTGTCAAGTTGTACCATGTAATGGAGGAGCCCAAGTTTTCGAATGATTGTACCAAATTTCCACGTAAATGAATGATTTATTAAAACACTAGTACGGACTCTCTCCCCCACTTGTAGAGAACGAGAGAACGAGTGTTCTTGTTAGGTTCAATGTTTGACTTCGTTTCTTGATATGGTCGCATGGCATCAAGTCTGATTCTAATCTGTCTTCCAAGATACATTTCAGCCGGTGATTTCCCACTGCTCAAGGGAGTAGCTCGATAACGAAGAAGGATTTTCTGAATTTTTCGAGAGATTGACAAGGGCTCCATGGCCATTGCTTTCAGGCGCTGTTTTAATGTTTGAATGTTCCTTTCTGCTAGCCCATTTGTGGCTGGATGACCTGGAGTAACATAGTAACATATTCCTTTTTTTTTTTTTTTTTTTTTAATTCAATCTTCAATCATATTGTTTGTACGGCTACCTTCCTGCAGATTTTATCAACTGCCATCCCATGTAGGTTACCTAGTTGTTGAGTCATGACTTGGGATCGCAACCCTGGGCCACAGTGGGAAAAATGACCGATCCAGGTGGAAAAAACTCAAGACAAAACTTGGGAGTGTTTTGTATATAACATTCAATTGGAATTTTGAATTTGACCGGGATAACGTCACCCCTAACACCTAATGGCAACACTGATTACAAAAGCTGTGGAAATAATGTCAGACAATTTTTGCGCCAGACAAGATGGCCAACCTCTTCTCAGTCAGCTGGTGAGAACAACTGAGTGATGCAAAACTCTCATTTTTATACTACTCTGGTGTGTGTTCTGTTACCAGGATTACCATCATCATAATTTTAGCGGGATAACGTCCCCCCAAACACCTAATGGCAACACTGATTTAGAAAGCTGTGGAAAAGATGTCAGAGGATTCTTGTGCCAGACAAGATGGCCGACCTCTTATCAGTCAGCCTGTGATACAACTGAGTGATGTAAAACTCTCATTTTTATAGTACTGGCCTCTTATCAGTCAGCCTGTGATACAACTGAGTGGTGCAAAACTCTCATTTTTATACGTAACATATAACGTCACCCGTCACTCGTTATTTTATACGTAACTGTTTCATTTTTGTGATTCCAAGATGAGTTGAGTGAAGATCTGTGAGAACATATTTCTGCAAGCTTTGTGGAATCACAACACGGTCGTTTTTGAACAGGATGCCATCATTTAAGATATAATCACTTTCGATCGAATCAGAGAGTAGGCCCTGCTTTATTAATGTCAATTCTTGATCTATATCTGTTTCCATCTTAATAGATGCTGGAGTTAATGTGATTGATGAAATGTTGAAAATATTTGATGAGAAAACTTGATGAATTTCGTTGTTGATGATCATGTCAGATGAAGTAATATTTTGGTGAATCGAGCTCTGGACAGGCAATCCACATTCGTATTGTCGCATCCACGCTTGAATTTAATTTCATAATCGAATCCAGATAGAAATGTGGCGTAGCGAAGGAGGCGTGAAGATGTCATTTTTGGTAATTTAGATTTATGATGAAAAATGCGCGAAATCGGTTGACTGTCAGTAACTAATGTAAAATGCCGAATGGGATCACTGGGAGATGGGAATCAATATGTAGCCTGCCCCACTATCTACTTCAAAACGTTGGTTTTGATTTTCAATTTTGACGGTAGTGTAGAATTTTTTCATATTTTTTAATTCAATTTTTGCGCCAGACAAGATGGCCAACCTCTTCAACTGAGTGATGCAAAACTCTCATTTTTATACTACTCAGGGGCCTCTACATTTTTATACGGCTCAGGGGCCTGTCGCTCCCAGGATACGCAAAGAAAATTTAGCTTGAGCCTAAATGGTGAGGTTGGGAGTAGGCGAATGTTGGGTCGATGTTCTACTTTGTTACATCTCTCGGCCTGTCTCGTTAGAATGGTGTATTGAAAGCATGGCAATGCAAGGTTAGGTTCGCATCACACACTACCCCTTAGAACGATTCATCAAACATCTTCGAAATAGGTATCCGGGGAATACTTTCGTCGTAATATTTTACAGAAGATTTCATTGAAATATCTCTGTGAGGCATATTTTCGTTGCCTAGCGAGTTTATTAGGATGTGGCCGGTGACACCAACCGGGCTTGTTTTCTTGATTGGTTTTATATGAAAACCGATATGCGGTCCGCGGGGACCATGCTGTAGAGGGTGTTTTATTTTATCGTACGTATCGACATTTATTCCTACTATATATTCAAACGTCGTTTTCCAATTCATTTTCATGGTGATAATATCTGTCTCAATATCGACTGGGTATAAATATTTACATGAATTTCCGTTTACATCTTTTTCTACTAGGCAATATTCGTTGACTTTCGTGAAATGAGACAGCTTCAATTTCAGGGGTTTCAGAAACTTGTGGTATTGGTTCCATTTTATGTATGTTCCATTAAGTATCAAACCAATCGCTTTATGTTTCTGTGCGGTGAGCTCGAAAGAGGTTAGTTCTCTCTCAACCCAATCTTCACCTTTAACCCATTCGCAAATATCTTCATCTTTGTTGAAATTGAATTGTACTGCATTTTTCCCTTTCCAATTATTCATTGTCCAGTCATTATGTTCGTACGGGTGACTCCCTTGGCCTCTTTGACTGTTCCCTCTTACCCTTGAGCCATGCTTCCGTGCACCAGACGTTTTAGCTCGTTGTGGCTTGTGTCTGGGTGCAGGGTGTGGTGGCTGTTGGGTGAATGCGGGTTGTCTGATGGCGATAGGTTCTGCTGAGCCTCGACTCGATGTATCCCAGTAGGAAACGGTGCTGTTTGTCCTTGCCGGGAGTGCTTGTATTCTCCTCATCTCGTCGAAGTGGTCTACCGGCGGAATGGGAGCCTGTGTAATCACCAGGGGCGGTTGTTTCACTGGTGCTGGCTCTGGTAGTGGTGTTGTCTCTGGGAGTGGTTCCAACAACATCTGCTCTTCCTCGTCTGATAGGCGCGCGTCCAAGTCTTGGAGTGCGATTGATGCTTCTGACTGGGGCCTTGTTCCTGGAGGCGAGTGTATCTCCTGAGGCGTGTGTGTCACCATAGGTGCTGGTGGTGTCTCGTGTTGAAGAAGAGGTTGAGAGTGCTCCATGGTTGAGATTGGTATGAGGATCCCTGGGTTGGATCCCACCATTTATAGCTCTTTCTGTGGGGGTGGGAATTTTGGAAGGGCCCTTGTCTATCCTCTGATTGGTTCGCTTTGAGGATACTGACGTCACTCAATTGTCACCATATTTATTGGAGGTCAAGTGCGCTCTAGTGGATCTCATAAAAACTATTTCCTCAGATGGTACTTGTCTTAAGGTGCGGTTGGTTGTCCCTTCCTGGAGTCCTGCCCCCTCGTGGTCTTCGCCTAGTAAGGTATTCTCCGGTTTTACTTGTTGTTTGGGGACTTTCTTAGTCTGGTCCCCAATTTTTACTGTGATCGACACGTCGTCTCTTTTAACCACTTTGAAGGGGCCCGTGTAAGGGCATTGCAGTGTTGACAGCTGTGTGGGTACTTGGAGGTAGACGTTTGAATATGTCTCCAGGTATTTGGGTACGTTGACGGCGTATTTCGTGTTGTTATGTCTGATTTGGGTAGCTCGGAATAGTATTGGATCAACAGAATTTGACGTGGTTGTGGAAATATCTCCCGGTAATGGAACGTCTATTCCATAAACCTTCTGAAAAGGTGTAAACGCAAAGGTGTGAACGCACATCAGCTCCTTGAGTAGGTATCATATTTTTCTTCTTGAACCAACGGTTGCGGCTCAATACCGGAATCCAATACTACTCCACCGTTTGGTGGGAAAAGTTTGGAAGACACCGTTGTTTCCCTTCCATTACCAAGCTTTACATTAGCGTAGAATGGGTTTATGTTTTATTCTTACGTTCATTCTCGTGTCCATTTATATTACTTTTAGGTAAGATAGCACAAGTTGAAAAGCACTTGAATATATTTTACAACTCAACCCAAAGAAGTTACAAGTTTTATGAAAACGGTATCTATAAACATTATAACAGTTAGTCATGGAGTTAACGTTAGTTGCCTATCAATATAACCTGAAGATATAACAATTCTCCCCCACTTAATAAAGCACATAATCCTCTAAGTAGGAGGTTGGCCGACGCATTCTGGTAGAACGCCTGGGAAGTGTCATGTCTCTTGACAGGCGAGAAGAATCCGCATTACTATAGGTATTGGACGTTGGTTGTGGAGAAATTGAAAGATCAGCAGTGTTGAATAACTGAGGAGGATCATAAGTAGGATTGGAAGCTTCTAGATCCGTTGAGGGCCCCGTAAGTAAGGGATCTAGCACAAAATCAGTTTTTGCGGGGGGATGTGCAGAGGGTCGTCTTTGTGGTGCGGTCTCTGCTACCTCTGTCTCTGATCTCTGGAGTTGGTTGATGTGCCTTTTGAGTGTCCTCCCACTGTCAAGTTGTACCATGTAATGGAGGAGCCCAAGTTTTCGAATGATTGTACCAAATTTCCACGTAAATGAATGATTTATTAAAACACTAGTACGGACTCTCTCCCCCACTTGTAGAGAACGAGAGAACGAGTGTTCTTGTTAGGTTCAATGTTTGACTTCGTTTCTTGATATGGTCGCATGGCATCAAGTCTGATTCTAATCTGTCTTCCAAGATACATTTCAGCCGGTGATTTCCCACTGCTCAAGGGAGTAGCTCGATAACGAAGAAGGATTTTCTGAATTTTTCGAGAGATTGACAAGGGCTCCATGGCCATTGCTTTCAGGCGCTGTTTTAATGTTTGAATGTTCCTTTCTGCTAGCCCATTTGTGGCTGGATGACCTGGAGTAACATAGTAACATATTCCTTTTTTTTTTTTTTTTTTTTTTATTCAATCTTCAATCATATTGTTTGTACGGCTACCTTCCTGCAGATTTTATCAACTGCCATCCCATGTAGGTTACCTAGTTGTTGAGTCATGACTTGGGATCGCAACCCTGGGCCACAGTGGGAAAAATGACCGATCCAGGTGGAAAAAACTCAAGACAAAACTTGGGAGTGTTTTGTATATAACATTCAATTGGAATTTTGAATTTGACCGGGATAACGTCACCCCTAACACCTAATGGCAACACTGATTACAAAAGCTGTGGAAATAATGTCAGACAATTTTTGCGCCAGACAAGATGGCCAACCTCTTCTCAGTCAGCTGGTGAGAACAACTGAGTGATGCAAAACTCTCATTTTTATACTACTCTGGTGTGTGTTCTGTTACCAGGATTACCATCATCATAATTTTAGCGGGATAACGTCCCCCCAAACACCTAATGGCAACACTGATTTAGAAAGCTGTGGAAAAGATGTCAGAGGATTCTTGTGCCAGACAAGATGGCCGACCTCTTATCAGTCAGCCTGTGATACAACTGAGTGATGTAAAACTCTCATTTTTATAGTACTGGCCTCTTATCAGTCAGCCTGTGATACAACTGAGTGGTGCAAAACTCTCATTTTTATACGTAACATATAACGTCACCCGTCACTCGTTATTTTATACGTAACTGTTTCATTTTTGTGATTCCAAGATGAGTTGAGTGAAGATCTGTGAGAACATATTTCTGCAAGCTTTGTGGAATCACAACACGGTCGTTTTTGAACAGGATGCCATCATTTAAGATATAATCACTTTCGATCGAATCAGAGAGTAGGCCCTGCTTTATTAATGTCAATTCTTGATCTATATCTGTTTCCATCTTAATAGATGCTGGAGTTAATGTGATTGATGAAATGTTGAAAATATTTGATGAGAAAACTTGATGAATTTCGTTGTTGATGATCATGTCAGATGAAGTAATATTTTGGTGAATCGAGCTCTGGACAGGCAATCCACATTCGTATTGTCGCATCCACGCTTGAATTTAATTTCATAATCGAATCCAGATAGAAATGTGGCGTAGCGAAGGAGGCGTGAAGATGTCATTTTTGGTAATTTAGATTTATGATGAAAAATGCGCGAAATCGGTTGACTGTCAGTAACTAATGTAAAATGCCGAATGGGATCACTGGGAGATGGGAATCAATATGTAGCCTGCCCCACTATCTACTTCAAAACGTTGGTTTTGATTTTCAATTTTGACGGTAGTGTAGAATTTTTTCATATTTTTTAATTCAATTTTTGCGCCAGACAAGATGGCCAACCTCTTCAACTGAGTGATGCAAAACTCTCATTTTTATACTACTCAGGGGCCTCTACATTTTTATACGGCTCAGGGGCCTGTCGCTCCCAGGATACGCAAAGAAAATTTAGCTTGAGCCTAAATGGTGAGGTTGGGAGTAGGCGAATGTTGGGTCGATGTTCTACTTTGTTACATCTCTCGGCCTGTCTCGTTAGAATGGTGTATTGAAAGCATGGCAATGCAAGGTTAGGTTCGCATCACACACTACCCCTTAGAACGATTCATCAAACATCTTCGAAATAGGTATCCGGGGAATACTTTCGTCGTAATATTTTACAGAAGATTTCATTGAAATATCTCTGTGAGGCATATTTTCGTTGCCTAGCGAGTTTATTAGGATGTGGCCGGTGACACCAACCGGGCTTGTTTTCTTGATTGGTTTTATATGAAAACCGATATGCGGTCCGCGGGGACCATGCTGTAGAGGGTGTTTTATTTTATCGTACGTATCGACATTTATTCCTACTATATATTCAAACGTCGTTTTCCAATTCATTTTCATGGTGATAATATCTGTCTCAATATCGACTGGGTATAAATATTTACATGAATTTCCGTTTACATCTTTTTCTACTAGGCAATATTCGTTGACTTTCGTGAAATGAGACAGCTTCAATTTCAGGGGTTTCAGAAACTTGTGGTATTGGTTCCATTTTATGTATGTTCCATTAAGTATCAAACCAATCGCTTTATGTTTCTGTGCGGTGAGCTCGAAAGAGGTTAGTTCTCTCTCAACCCAATCTTCACCTTTAACCCATTCGCAAATATCTTCATCTTTGTTGAAATTGAATTGTACTGCATTTTTCCCTTTCCAATTATTCATTGTCCAGTCATTATGTTCGTACGGGTGACTCCCTTGGCCTCTTTGACTGTTCCCTCTTACCCTTGAGCCATGCTTCCGTGCACCAGACGTTTTAGCTCGTTGTGGCTTGTGTCTGGGTGCAGGGTGTGGTGGCTGTTGGGTGAATGCGGGTTGTCTGATGGCGATAGGTTCTGCTGAGCCTCGACTCGATGTATCCCAGTAGGAAACGGTGCTGTTTGTCCTTGCCGGGAGTGCTTGTATTCTCCTCATCTCGTCGAAGTGGTCTACCGGCGGAATGGGAGCCTGTGTAATCACCAGGGGCGGTTGTTTCACTGGTGCTGGCTCTGGTAGTGGTGTTGTCTCTGGGAGTGGTTCCAACAACATCTGCTCTTCCTCGTCTGATAGGCGCGCGTCCAAGTCTTGGAGTGCGATTGATGCTTCTGACTGGGGCCTTGTTCCTGGAGGCGAGTGTATCTCCTGAGGCGTGTGTGTCACCATAGGTGCTGGTGGTGTCTCGTGTTGAAGAAGAGGTTGAGAGTGCTCCATGGTTGAGATTGGTATGAGGATCCCTGGGTTGGATCCCACCATTTATAGCTCTTTCTGTGGGGGTGGGAATTTTGGAAGGGCCCTTGTCTATCCTCTGATTGGTTCGCTTTGAGGATACTGACGTCACTCAATTGTCACCATATTTATTGGAGGTCAAGTGCGCTCTAGTGGATCTCATCAGAACTATTTCCTCAGATGGTACTTGTCTTAAGGTGCGGTTGGTTGTCCCTTCCTGGAGTCCTGCCCCCTCGTGGTCTTCGCCTAGTAAGGTATTCTCCGGTTTTACTTGTTGTTTGGGGACTTTCTTAGTCTGGTCCCCAATTTTTACTGTGATCGACACGTCGTCTCTTTTAACCACTTTGAAGGGGCCCGTGTAAGGGCATTGCAGTGTTGACAGCTGTGTGGGTACTTGGAGGTAGACGTTTGAATATGTCTCCAGGTATTTGGGTACGTTGACGGCGTATTTCGTGTTGTTATGTCTGATTTGGGTAGCTCGGAATAGTATTGGATCAACAGAATTTGACGTGGTTGTGGAAATATCTCCCGGTAATGGAACGTCTATTCCATAAACCTTCTGAAAAGGTGTAAACGCAAAGGTGTGAACGCACATCAGCTCCTTGAGTAGGTATCATATTTTTCTTCTTGAACCAACGGTTGCGGCTCAATACCGGAATCCAATACTACTCCACCGTTTGGTGGGAAAAGTTTGGAAGACACCGTTGTTTCCCTTCCATTACCAAGCTTTACATTAGCGTAGAATGGGTTTATGTTTTATTCTTACGTTCATTCTCGTGTCCATTTATATTACTTTTAGGTAAGATAGCACAAGTTGAAAAGCACTTGAATATATTTTACAACTCAACCCAAAGAAGTTACAAGTTTTATGAAAACGGTATCTATAAACATTATAACAGTTAGTCATGGAGTTAACGTTAGTTGCCTATCAATATAACCTGAAGATATAACAATTCTCCCCCACTTAATAAAGCACATAATCCTCTAAGTAGGAGGTTGGCCGACGCATTCTGGTAGAACGCCTGGGAAGTGTCATGTCTCTTGACAGGCGAGAAGAATCCGCATTACTATAGGTATTGGACGTTGGTTGTGGAGAAATTGAAAGATCAGCAGTGTTGAATAACTGAGGAGGATCATAAGTAGGATTGGAAGCTTCTAGATCCGTTGAGGGCCCCGTAAGTAAGGGATCTAGCACAAAATCAGTTTTTGCGGGGGGATGTGCAGAGGGTCGTCTTTGTGGTGCGGTCTCTGCTACCTCTGTCTCTGATCTCTGGAGTTGGTTGATGTGCCTTTTGAGTGTCCTCCCACTGTCAAGTTGTACCATGTAATGGAGGAGCCCAAGTTTTCGAATGATTGTACCAAATTTCCACGTAAATGAATGATTTATTAAAACACTAGTACGGACTCTCTCCCCCACTTGTAGAGAACGAGAGAACGAGTGTTCTTGTTAGGTTCAATGTTTGACTTCGTTTCTTGATATGGTCGCATGGCATCAAGTCTGATTCTAATCTGTCTTCCAAGATACATTTCAGCCGGTGATTTCCCACTGCTCAAGGGAGTAGCTCGATAACGAAGAAGGATTTTCTGAATTTTTCGAGAGATTGACAAGGGCTCCATGGCCATTGCTTTCAGGCGCTGTTTTAATGTTTGAATGTTCCTTTCTGCTAGCCCATTTGTGGCTGGATGACCTGGAGTAACATAGTAACATATTCCTTTTTTTTTTTTTTTTTTTTTAATTCAATCTTCAATCATATTGTTTGTACGGCTACCTTCCTGCAGATTTTATCAACTGCCATCCCATGTAGGTTACCTAGTTGTTGAGTCATGACTTGGGATCGCAACCCTGGGCCACAGTGGGAAAAATGACCGATCCAGGTGGAAAAAACTCAAGACAAAACTTGGGAGTGTTTTGTATATAACATTCAATTGGAATTTTGAATTTGACCGGGATAACGTCACCCCTAACACCTAATGGCAACACTGATTACAAAAGCTGTGGAAATAATGTCAGACAATTTTTGCGCCAGACAAGATGGCCAACCTCTTCTCAGTCAGCTGGTGAGAACAACTGAGTGATGCAAAACTCTCATTTTTATACTACTCTGGTGTGTGTTCTGTTACCAGGATTACCATCATCATAATTTTAGCGGGATAACGTCCCCCCAAACACCTAATGGCAACACTGATTTAGAAAGCTGTGGAAAAGATGTCAGAGGATTCTTGTGCCAGACAAGATGGCCGACCTCTTGTCTCTTATCAGTCAGCCTGTGATACAACTGAGTGGTGCAAAACTCTCATTTTTATACGTAACATATAACGTCACCCGTCACTCGTTATTTTATACGTAACTGTTTCATTTTTGTGATTCCAAGATGAGTTGAGTGAAGATCTGTGAGAACATATTTCTGCAAGCTTTGTGGAATCACAACACGGTCGTTTTTGAACAGGATGCCATCATTTAAGATATAATCACTTTCGATCGAATCAGAGAGTAGGCCCTGCTTTATTAATGTCAATTCTTGATCTATATCTGTTTCCATCTTAATAGATGCTGGAGTTAATGTGATTGATGAAATGTTGAAAATATTTGATGAGAAAACTTGATGAATTTCGTTGTTGATGATCATGTCAGATGAAGTAATATTTTGGTGAATCGAGCTCTGGACAGGCAATCCACATTCGTATTGTCGCATCCACGCTTGAATTTAATTTCATAATCGAATCCAGATAGAAATGTGGCGTAGCGAAGGAGGCGTGAAGATGTCATTTTTGGTAATTTAGATTTATGATGAAAAATGCGCGAAATCGGTTGACTGTCAGTAACTAATGTAAAATGCCGAATGGGATCACTGGGAGATGGGAATCAATATGTAGCCTGCCCCACTATCTACTTCAAAACGTTGGTTTTGATTTTCAATTTTGACGGTAGTGTAGAATTTTTTCATATTTTTTAATTCAATTTTTGCGCCAGACAAGATGGCCAACCTCTTCAACTGAGTGATGCAAAACTCTCATTTTTATACTACTCAGGGGCCTCTACATTTTTATACGGCTCAGGGGCCTGTCGCTCCCAGGATACGCAAAGAAAATTTAGCTTGAGCCTAAATGGTGAGGTTGGGAGTAGGCGAATGTTGGGTCGATGTTCTACTTTGTTACATCTCTCGGCCTGTCTCGTTAGAATGGTGTATTGAAAGCATGGCAATGCAAGGTTAGGTTCGCATCACACACTACCCCTTAGAACGATTCATCAAACATCTTCGAAATAGGTATCCGGGGAATACTTTCGTCGTAATATTTTACAGAAGATTTCATTGAAATATCTCTGTGAGGCATATTTTCGTTGCCTAGCGAGTTTATTAGGATGTGGCCGGTGACACCAACCGGGCTTGTTTTCTTGATTGGTTTTATATGAAAACCGATATGCGGTCCGCGGGGACCATGCTGTAGAGGGTGTTTTATTTTATCGTACGTATCGACATTTATTCCTACTATATATTCAAACGTCGTTTTCCAATTCATTTTCATGGTGATAATATCTGTCTCAATATCGACTGGGTATAAATATTTACATGAATTTCCGTTTACATCTTTTTCTACTAGGCAATATTCGTTGACTTTCGTGAAATGAGACAGCTTCAATTTCAGGGGTTTCAGAAACTTGTGGTATTGGTTCCATTTTATGTATGTTCCATTAAGTATCAAACCAATCGCTTTATGTTTCTGTGCGGTGAGCTCGAAAGAGGTTAGTTCTCTCTCAACCCAATCTTCACCTTTAACCCATTCGCAAATATCTTCATCTTTGTTGAAATTGAATTGTACTGCATTTTTCCCTTTCCAATTATTCATTGTCCAGTCATTATGTTCGTACGGGTGACTCCCTTGGCCTCTTTGACTGTTCCCTCTTACCCTTGAGCCATGCTTCCGTGCACCAGACGTTTTAGCTCGTTGTGGCTTGTGTCTGGGTGCAGGGTGTGGTGGCTGTTGGGTGAATGCGGGTTGTCTGATGGCGATAGGTTCTGCTGAGCCTCGACTCGATGTATCCCAGTAGGAAACGGTGCTGTTTGTCCTTGCCGGGAGTGCTTGTATTCTCCTCATCTCGTCGAAGTGGTCTACCGGCGGAATGGGAGCCTGTGTAATCACCAGGGGCGGTTGTTTCACTGGTGCTGGCTCTGGTAGTGGTGTTGTCTCTGGGAGTGGTTCCAACAACATCTGCTCTTCCTCGTCTGATAGGCGCGCGTCCAAGTCTTGGAGTGCGATTGATGCTTCTGACTGGGGCCTTGTTCCTGGAGGCGAGTGTATCTCCTGAGGCGTGTGTGTCACCATAGGTGCTGGTGGTGTCTCGTGTTGAAGAAGAGGTTGAGAGTGCTCCATGGTTGAGATTGGTATGAGGATCCCTGGGTTGGATCCCACCATTTATAGCTCTTTCTGTGGGGGTGGGAATTTTGGAAGGGCCCTTGTCTATCCTCTGATTGGTTCGCTTTGAGGATACTGACGTCACTCAATTGTCACCATATTTATTGGAGGTCAAGTGCGCTCTAGTGGATCTCATCAGAACTATTTCCTCAGATGGTACTTGTCTTAAGGTGCGGTTGGTTGTCCCTTCCTGGAGTCCTGCCCCCTCGTGGTCTTCGCCTAGTAAGGTATTCTCCGGTTTTACTTGTTGTTTGGGGACTTTCTTAGTCTGGTCCCCAATTTTTACTGTGATCGACACGTCGTCTCTTTTAACCACTTTGAAGGGGCCCGTGTAAGGGCATTGCAGTGTTGACAGCTGTGTGGGTACTTGGAGGTAGACGTTTGAATATGTCTCCAGGTATTTGGGTACGTTGACGGCGTATTTCGTGTTGTTATGTCTGATTTGGGTAGCTCGGAATAGTATTGGATCAACAGAATTTGACGTGGTTGTGGAAATATCTCCCGGTAATGGAACGTCTATTCCATAAACCTTCTGAAAAGGTGTAAACGCAAAGGTGTGAACGCACATCAGCTCCTTGAGTAGGTATCATATTTTTCTTCTTGAACCAACGGTTGCGGCTCAATACCGGAATCCAATACTACTCCACCGTTTGGTGGGAAAAGTTTGGAAGACACCGTTGTTTCCCTTCCATTACCAAGCTTTACATTAGCGTAGAATGGGTTTATGTTTTATTCTTACGTTCATTCTCGTGTCCATTTATATTACTTTTAGGTAAGATAGCACAAGTTGAAAAGCACTTGAATATATTTTACAACTCAACCCAAAGAAGTTACAAGTTTTATGAAAACGGTATCTATAAACATTATAACAGTTAGTCATGGAGTTAACGTTAGTTGCCTATCAATATAACCTGAAGATATAACAATTCTCCCCCACTTAATAAAGCACATAATCCTCTAAGTAGGAGGTTGGCCGACGCATTCTGGTAGAACGCCTGGGAAGTGTCATGTCTCTTGACAGGCGAGAAGAATCCGCATTACTATAGGTATTGGACGTTGGTTGTGGAGAAATTGAAAGATCAGCAGTGTTGAATAACTGAGGAGGATCATAAGTAGGATTGGAAGCTTCTAGATCCGTTGAGGGCCCCGTAAGTAAGGGATCTAGCACAAAATCAGTTTTTGCGGGGGGATGTGCAGAGGGTCGTCTTTGTGGTGCGGTCTCTGCTACCTCTGTCTCTGATCTCTGGAGTTGGTTGATGTGCCTTTTGAGTGTCCTCCCACTGTCAAGTTGTACCATGTAATGGAGGAGCCCAAGTTTTCGAATGATTGTACCAAATTTCCACGTAAATGAATGATTTATTAAAACACTAGTACGGACTCTCTCCCCCACTTGTAGAGAACGAGAGAACGAGTGTTCTTGTTAGGTTCAATGTTTGACTTCGTTTCTTGATATGGTCGCATGGCATCAAGTCTGATTCTAATCTGTCTTCCAAGATACATTTCAGCCGGTGATTTCCCACTGCTCAAGGGAGTAGCTCGATAACGAAGAAGGATTTTCTGAATTTTTCGAGAGATTGACAAGGGCTCCATGGCCATTGCTTTCAGGCGCTGTTTTAATGTTTGAATGTTCCTTTCTGCTAGCCCATTTGTGGCTGGATGACCTGGAGTAACATAGTAACATATTCCTTTTTTTTTTTTTTTTTTTTTTAATTCAATCTTCAATCATATTGTTTGTACGGCTACCTTCCTGCAGATTTTATCAACTGCCATCCCATGTAGGTTACCTAGTTGTTGAGTCATGACTTGGGATCGCAACCCTGGGCCACAGTGGGAAAAATGACCGATCCAGGTGGAAAAAACTCAAGACAAAACTTGGGAGTGTTTTGTATATAACATTCAATTGGAATTTTGAATTTGACCGGGATAACGTCACCCCTAACACCTAATGGCAACACTGATTACAAAAGCTGTGGAAATAATGTCAGACAATTTTTGCGCCAGACAAGATGGCCAACCTCTTCTCAGTCAGCTGGTGAGAACAACTGAGTGATGCAAAACTCTCATTTTTATACTACTCTGGTGTGTGTTCTGTTACCAGGATTACCATCATCATAATTTTAGCGGGATAACGTCCCCCCAAACACCTAATGGCAACACTGATTTAGAAAGCTGTGGAAAAGATGTCAGAGGATTCTTGTGCCAGACAAGATGGCCGACCTCTTATCAGTCAGCCTGTGATACAACTGAGTGATGTAAAACTCTCATTTTTATAGTACTGGCCTCTTATCAGTCAGCCTGTGATACAACTGAGTGGTGCAAAACTCTCATTTTTATACGTAACATATAACGTCACCCGTCACTCGTTATTTTATACGTAACTGTTTCATTTTTGTGATTCCAAGATGAGTTGAGTGAAGATCTGTGAGAACATATTTCTGCAAGCTTTGTGGAATCACAACACGGTCGTTTTTGAACAGGATGCCATCATTTAAGATATAATCACTTTCGATCGAATCAGAGAGTAGGCCCTGCTTTATTAATGTCAATTCTTGATCTATATCTGTTTCCATCTTAATAGATGCTGGAGTTAATGTGATTGATGAAATGTTGAAAATATTTGATGAGAAAACTTGATGAATTTCGTTGTTGATGATCATGTCAGATGAAGTAATATTTTGGTGAATCGAGCTCTGGACAGGCAATCCACATTCGTATTGTCGCATCCACGCTTGAATTTAATTTCATAATCGAATCCAGATAGAAATGTGGCGTAGCGAAGGAGGCGTGAAGATGTCATTTTTGGTAATTTAGATTTATGATGAAAAATGCGCGAAATCGGTTGACTGTCAGTAACTAATGTAAAATGCCGAATGGGATCACTGGGAGATGGGAATCAATATGTAGCCTGCCCCACTATCTACTTCAAAACGTTGGTTTTGATTTTCAATTTTGACGGTAGTGTAGAATTTTTTCATATTTTTTAATTCAATTTTTGCGCCAGACAAGATGGCCAACCTCTTCAACTGAGTGATGCAAAACTCTCATTTTTATACTACTCAGGGGCCTCTACATTTTTATACGGCTCAGGGGCCTGTCGCTCCCAGGATACGCAAAGAAAATTTAGCTTGAGCCTAAATGGTGAGGTTGGGAGTAGGCGAATGTTGGGTCGATGTTCTACTTTGTTACATCTCTCGGCCTGTCTCGTTAGAATGGTGTATTGAAAGCATGGCAATGCAAGGTTAGGTTCGCATCACACACTACCCCTTAGAACGATTCATCAAACATCTTCGAAATAGGTATCCGGGGAATACTTTCGTCGTAATATTTTACAGAAGATTTCATTGAAATATCTCTGTGAGGCATATTTTCGTTGCCTAGCGAGTTTATTAGGATGTGGCCGGTGACACCAACCGGGCTTGTTTTCTTGATTGGTTTTATATGAAAACCGATATGCGGTCCGCGGGGACCATGCTGTAGAGGGTGTTTTATTTTATCGTACGTATCGACATTTATTCCTACTATATATTCAAACGTCGTTTTCCAATTCATTTTCATGGTGATAATATCTGTCTCAATATCGACTGGGTATAAATATTTACATGAATTTCCGTTTACATCTTTTTCTACTAGGCAATATTCGTTGACTTTCGTGAAATGAGACAGCTTCAATTTCAGGGGTTTCAGAAACTTGTGGTATTGGTTCCATTTTATGTATGTTCCATTAAGTATCAAACCAATCGCTTTATGTTTCTGTGCGGTGAGCTCGAAAGAGGTTAGTTCTCTCTCAACCCAATCTTCACCTTTAACCCATTCGCAAATATCTTCATCTTTGTTGAAATTGAATTGTACTGCATTTTTCCCTTTCCAATTATTCATTGTCCAGTCATTATGTTCGTACGGGTGACTCCCTTGGCCTCTTTGACTGTTCCCTCTTACCCTTGAGCCATGCTTCCGTGCACCAGACGTTTTAGCTCGTTGTGGCTTGTGTCTGGGTGCAGGGTGTGGTGGCTGTTGGGTGAATGCGGGTTGTCTGATGGCGATAGGTTCTGCTGAGCCTCGACTCGATGTATCCCAGTAGGAAACGGTGCTGTTTGTCCTTGCCGGGAGTGCTTGTATTCTCCTCTTCTCGTCGAAGTGGTCTACCGGCGGAATGGGAGCCTGTGTAATCACCAGGGGCGGTTGTTTCACTGGTGCTGGCTCTGGTAGTGGTGTTGTCTCTGGGAGTGGTTCCAACAACATCTGCTCTTCCTCGTCTGATAGGCGCGCGTCCAAGTCTTGGAGTGCGATTGATGCTTCTGACTGGGGCCTTGTTCCTGGAGGCGAGTGTATCTCCTGAGGCGTGTGTGTCACCATAGGTGCTGGTGGTGTCTCGTGTTGAAGAAGAGGTTGAGAGTGCTCCATGGTTGAGATTGGTATGAGGATCCCTGGGTTGGATCCCACCATTTATAGCTCTTTCTGTGGGGGTGGGAATTTTGGAAGGGCCCTTGTCTATCCTCTGATTGGTTCGCTTTGAGGATACTGACGTCACTCAATTGTCACCATATTTATTGGAGGTCAAGTGCGCTCTAGTGGATCTCATGAGAACTATTTCCTCAGATGGTACTTGTCTTAAGGTGCGGTTGGTTGTCCCTTCCTGGAGTCCTGCCCCCTCGTGGTCTTCGCCTAGTAAGGTATTCTCCGGTTTTACTTGTTGTTTGGGGACTTTCTTAGTCTGGTCCCCAATTTTTACTGTGATCGACACGTCGTCTCTTTTAACCACTTTGAAGGGGCCCGTGTAAGGGCATTGCAGTGTTGACAGCTGTGTGGGTACTTGGAGGTAGACGTTTGAATATGTCTCCAGGTATTTGGGTACGTTGACGGCGTATTTCGTGTTGTTATGTCTGATTTGGGTAGCTCGGAATAGTATTGGATCAACAGAATTTGACGTGGTTGTGGAAATATCTCCCGGTAATGGAACGTCTATTCCATAAACCTTCTGAAAAGGTGTAAACGCAAAGGTGTGAACGCACATCAGCTCCTTGAGTAGGTATCATATTTTTCTTCTTGAACCAACGGTTGCGGCTCAATACCGGAATCCAATACTACTCCACCGTTTGGTGGGAAAAGTTTGGAAGACACCGTTGTTTCCCTTCCATTACCAAGCTTTACATTAGCGTAGAATGGGTTTATGTTTTATTCTTACGTTCATTCTCGTGTCCATTTATATTACTTTTAGGTAAGATAGCACAAGTTGAAAAGCACTTGAATATATTTTACAACTCAACCCAAAGAAGTTACAAGTTTTATGAAAACGGTATCTATAAACATTATAACAGTTAGTCATGGAGTTAACGTTAGTTGCCTATCAATATAACCTGAAGATATAACAATTCTCCCCCACTTAATAAAGCACATAATCCTCTAAGTAGGAGGTTGGCCGACGCATTCTGGTAGAACGCCTGGGAAGTGTCATGTCTCTTGACAGGCGAGAAGAATCCGCATTACTATAGGTATTGGACGTTGGTTGTGGAGAAATTGAAAGATCAGCAGTGTTGAATAACTGAGGAGGATCATAAGTAGGATTGGAAGCTTCTAGATCCGTTGAGGGCCCCGTAAGTAAGGGATCTAGCACAAAATCAGTTTTTGCGGGGGGATGTGCAGAGGGTCGTCTTTGTGGTGCGGTCTCTGCTACCTCTGTCTCTGATCTCTGGAGTTGGTTGATGTGCCTTTTGAGTGTCCTCCCACTGTCAAGTTGTACCATGTAATGGAGGAGCCCAAGTTTTCGAATGATTGTACCAAATTTCCACGTAAATGAATGATTTATTAAAACACTAGTACGGACTCTCTCCCCCACTTGTAGAGAACGAGAGAACGAGTGTTCTTGTTAGGTTCAATGTTTGACTTCGTTTCTTGATATGGTCGCATGGCATCAAGTCTGATTCTAATCTGTCTTCCAAGATACATTTCAGCCGGTGATTTCCCACTGCTCAAGGGAGTAGCTCGATAACGAAGAAGGATTTTCTGAATTTTTCGAGAGATTGACAAGGGCTCCATGGCCATTGCTTTCAGGCGCTGTTTTAATGTTTGAATGTTCCTTTCTGCTAGCCCATTTGTGGCTGGATGACCTGGAGTAACATAGTAACATATTCCTTTTTTTTTTTTTTTTAAATTCAATCTTCAATCATATTGTTTGTACGGCTACCTTCCTGCAGATTTTATCAACTGCCATCCCATGTAGGTTACCTAGTTGTTGAGTCATGACTTGGGATCGCAACCCTGGGCCACAGTGGGAAAAATGAGAACTATTTCCTCAATGGAACTGGTACTTTGTCTTAAGGTGCGGTTGGTTGTCCCTTCCTGGAGTCCTGCCCCCTCGTGGTCTTCGCCTAGTAAGGTATTCTCCGGTTTTACTTGTTGTTTGGGGACTTTCTTAGTCTGGTCCCCTATTTTTACTGTGATCGACACGTCGTCTCTTTTAACCACTTTGAAGGGGCCCGTGTAAGGGCATTGCAGTGTTGACAGCTGTGTGGGTACTTGGAGGTAGACGTTTGAATATGTCTCCAGGTATTTGGGTACGTTGACGGCGTATTTCGTGTTGTTAATTCTGATTTCTGTAGCTCGGAATAGTATTGGATCAACAGAATTTGACGTGGTTGTGGAAATATCTCCCGGTAATGGAACGTCTATTCCATAAACCTTCTGAAAAGGTGTAAACGCAAAGGTGTGAACGCACATCAGCTCCTTGAGTAGGTATCATATTTTTCTTCTTGAACCAACGGTTGCGGCTCAATACCGGAATCCAATACTACTCCACCGTTTGGTGGGAAAAGTTTGGAAGACACCGTTGTTTCCCTTCCATTACCAAGCTTTACATTAGCGTAGAATGGGTTTATGTTTTATTCTTACGTTCATTCTCGTGTCCATTTATATTACTTTTAGGTAAGATAGCACAAGTTGAAAAGCACTTGAATATATTTTACAACTCAACCCAAAGAAGTTACAAGTTTTATGAAAACGGTATCTATAAACATTATAACAGTTAGTCATGGAGTTAACGTTAGTTGCCTATCAATATAACCTGAAGATATAACAATTCTCCCCCACTTAATAAAGCACATAATCCTCTAAGTAGGAGGTTGGCCGACGCATTCTGGTAGAACGCCTGGGAAGTGTCATGTCTCTTGACAGGCGAGAAGAATCCGCATTACTATAGGTATTGGACGTTGGTTGTGGAGAAATTGAAAGATCAGCAGTGTTGAATAACTGAGGAGGATCATAAGTAGGATTGGAAGCTTCTAGATCCGTTGAGGGCCCCGTAAGTAAGGGATCTAGCACAAAGTCAGTTTTTGCAGGGGGATGTGCAGAGGGTCTTCTTTGTGGTGCGGTCTCTGTTACCTCTGTCTCTGGTCTTTGGAGTTGGTTGATGTACCTTTTGAGTGTCCTCCCACTGTCAAGTTGTACCATGTAATGGAGGAGCCCAAGTTTTCGAATGATTGTACCAAATTTCCACGTAAATGAATGATTTATTAAAACACTAGTACGGACTCTCTCCCCCACTTGTAGAGAACGAGAGAACGAGTGTTCTTGTTAGGTTCAATGTTTGACTTCGTTTCTTGATATGGTCGCATGGCATCAAGTCTGATTCTAATCTGTCTTCCAAGATACATTTCAGCCGGTGATTTCCCACTGCTCAAGGGAGTAGCTCGATAACGAAGAAGGATTTTCTGAATTTTTCGAGAGATTGACAAGGGCTCCATGGCCATTGCTTTCAGGCGCTGTTTTAATGTTTGAATGTTCCTTTCTGCTAGCCCATTTGTGGCTGGATGACCTGGAGTAACATAGTAACATATTCCTTTTTTTTTTTTTTTTTTTTTTTTTTAATTCAATCTTCAATTATATTGTTTGTACGGCTACCTTCCTGCAGATTTTATCAACTGCAGTCCCATGTAGGTTACCTAGTTTTTGAGTCATGACTTGGGATCGCAACCCTGGGCCACAGTGGGAAAAATGACCGATCCAGGTGGAAAAAACTCAAGACAAAACTTGGGAGTGTTTTGTATATAACATTCAATTGGAATTTTGAATTTGACCGGGATAACGTCACCCCTAACACCTAATGGCAACACTGATTACAAAAGCTGTGGAAATAATGTCAGACAATTTTTGCGCCAGACAAGATGGCCAACCTCTTCTCAGTCAGCTGGTGAGAACAACTGAGTGATGCAAAACTCTCATTTTTATACTACTCTGGTGTGTGTTCTGTTACCAGGATTACCATCATCATAATTTTAGCGGGATAACGTCCCCCCAAACACCTAATGGCAACACTGATTTAGAAAGCTGTGGAAAAGATGTCAGAGGATTCTTGTGCCAGACAAGATGGCCGACCTCTTATCAGTCAGCCTGTGATACAACTGAGTGATGTAAAACTCTCATTTTTATAGTACTGGCCTCTTATCAGTCAGCCTGTGATACAACTGAGTGGTGCAAAACTCTCATTTTTATACGTAACATATAACGTCACCCGTCACTCGTTATTTTATACGTAACTGTTTCATTTTTGTGATTCCAAGATGAGTTGAGTGAAGATCTGTGAGAACATATTTCTGCAAGCTTTGTGGAATCACAACACGGTCGTTTTTGAACAGGATGCCATCATTTAAGATATAATCACTTTCGATCGAATCAGAGAGTAGGCCCTGCTTTATTAATGTCAATTCTTGATCTATATCTGTTTCCATCTTAATAGATGCTGGAGTTAATGTGATTGATGAAATGTTGAAAATATTTGATGAGAAAACTTGATGAATTTCGTTGTTGATGATCATGTCAGATGAAGTAATATTTTGGTGAATCGAGCTCTGGACAGGCAATCCACATTCGTATTGTCGCATCCACGCTTGAATTTAATTTCATAATCGAATCCAGATAGAAATGTGGCGTAGCGAAGGAGGCGTGAAGATGTCATTTTTGGTAATTTAGATTTATGATGAAAAATGCGCGAAATCGGTTGACTGTCAGTAACTAATGTAAAATGCCGAATGGGATCACTGGGAGATGGGAATCAATATGTAGCCTGCCCCACTATCTACTTCAAAACGTTGGTTTTGATTTTCAATTTTGACGGTAGTGTAGAATTTTTTCATATTTTTTAATTCAATTTTTGCGCCAGAAAGATGGCCAACCTGTTCAACTGAGTGATGCAAAAGTAGGATTGGAAGCTTCTAGATCCGTTGAGGGCCCCGTAAGTAAGGGATCTAGCACAAAATCAGTTTTTGCGGGGGGATGTGCAGAGGGTCGTCTTTGTGGTGCGGTCTCTGCTACCTCTGTCTCTGATCTCTGGAGTTGGTTGATGTGCCTTTTGAGTGTCCTCCCACTGTCAAGTTGTACCATGTAATGGAGGAGCCCAAGTTTTCGAATGATTGTACCAAATTTCCACGTAAATGAATGATTTATTAAAACACTAGTACGGACTCTCTCCCCCACTTGTAGAGAACGAGAGAACGAGTGTTCTTGTTAGGTTCAATGTTTGACTTCGTTTCTTGATATGGTCGCATGGCATCAAGTCTGATTCTAATCTGTCTTCCAAGATACATTTCAGCCGGTGATTTCCCACTGCTCAAGGGAGTAGCTCGATAACGAAGAAGGATTTTCTGAATTTTTCGAGAGATTGACAAGGGCTCCATGGCCATTGCTTTCAGGCGCTGTTTTAATGTTTGAATGTTCCTTTCTGCTAGCCCATTTGTGGCTGGATGACCTGGAGTAACATAGTAACATATTCCTTTTTTTTTTTTTTTTTTTTTTAAATTCAATCTTCAATCATATTGTTTGTACGGCTACCTTCCTGCAGATTTTATCAACTGCCATCCCATGTAGGTTACCTAGTTGTTGAGTCATGACTTGGGATCGCAACCCTGGGCCACAGTGGGAAAAATGACCGATCCAGGTGGAAAAAACTCAAGACAAAACTTGGGAGTGTTTTGTATATAACATTCAATTGGAATTTTGAATTTGACCGGGATAACGTCACCCCTAACACCTAATGGCAACACTGATTACAAAAGCTGTGGAAATAATGTCAGACAATTTTTGCGCCAGACAAGATGGCCAACCTCTTCTCAGTCAGCTGGTGAGAACAACTGAGTGATGCAAAACTCTCATTTTTATACTACTCTGGTGTGTGTTCTGTTACCAGGATTACCATCATCATAATTTTAGCGGGATAACGTCCCCCCAAACACCTAATGGCAACACTGATTTAGAAAGCTGTGGAAAAGATGTCAGAGGATTCTTGTGCCAGACAAGATGGCCGACCTCTTATCAGTCAGCCTGTGATACAACTGAGTGATGTAAAACTCTCATTTTTATAGTACTGGCCTCTTATCAGTCAGCCTGTGATACAACTGAGTGGTGCAAAACTCTCATTTTTATACGTAACATATAACGTCACCCGTCACTCGTTATTTTATACGTAACTGTTTCATTTTTGTGATTCCAAGATGAGTTGAGTGAAGATCTGTGAGAACATATTTCTGCAAGCTTTGTGGAATCACAACACGGTCGTTTTTGAACAGGATGCCATCATTTAAGATATAATCACTTTCGATCGAATCAGAGAGTAGGCCCTGCTTTATTAATGTCAATTCTTGATCTATATCTGTTTCCATCTTAATAGATGCTGGAGTTAATGTGATTGATGAAATGTTGAAAATATTTGATGAGAAAACTTGATGAATTTCGTTGTTGATGATCATGTCAGATGAAGTAATATTTTGGTGAATCGAGCTCTGGACAGGCAATCCACATTCGTATTGTCGCATCCACGCTTGAATTTAATTTCATAATCGAATCCAGATAGAAATGTGGCGTAGCGAAGGAGGCGTGAAGATGTCATTTTTGGTAATTTAGATTTATGATGAAAAATGCGCGAAATCGGTTGACTGTCAGTAACTAATGTAAAATGCCGAATGGGATCACTGGGAGATGGGAATCAATATGTAGCCTGCCCCACTATCTACTTCAAAACGTTGGTTTTGATTTTCAATTTTGACGGTAGTGTAGAATTTTTTCATATTTTTTAATTCAATTTTTGCGCCAGACAAGATGGCCAACCTCTTCAACTGAGTGATGCAAAACTCTCATTTTTATACTACTCAGGGGCCTCTACATTTTTATACGGCTCAGGGGCCTGTCGCTCCCAGGATACGCAAAGAAAATTTAGCTTGAGCCTAAATGGTGAGGTTGGGAGTAGGCGAATGTTGGGTCGATGTTCTACTTTGTTACATCTCTCGGCCTGTCTCGTTAGAATGGTGTATTGAAAGCATGGCAATGCAAGGTTAGGTTCGCATCACACACTACCCCTTAGAACGATTCATCAAACATCTTCGAAATAGGTATCCGGGGAATACTTTCGTCGTAATATTTTACAGAAGATTTCATTGAAATATCTCTGTGAGGCATATTTTCGTTGCCTAGCGAGTTTATTAGGATGTGGCCGGTGACACCAACCGGGCTTGTTTTCTTGATTGGTTTTATATGAAAACCGATATGCGGTCCGCGGGGACCATGCTGTAGAGGGTGTTTTATTTTATCGTACGTATCGACATTTATTCCTACTATATATTCAAACGTCGTTTTCCAATTCATTTTCATGGTGATAATATCTGTCTCAATATCGACTGGGTATAAATATTTACATGAATTTCCGTTTACATCTTTTTCTACTAGGCAATATTCGTTGACTTTCGTGAAATGAGACAGCTTCAATTTCAGGGGTTTCAGAAACTTGTGGTATTGGTTCCATTTTATGTATGTTCCATTAAGTATCAAACCAATCGCTTTATGTTTCTGTGCGGTGAGCTCGAAAGAGGTTAGTTCTCTCTCAACCCAATCTTCACCTTTAACCCATTCGCAAATATCTTCATCTTTGTTGAAATTGAATTGTACTGCATTTTTCCCTTTCCAATTATTCATTGTCCAGTCATTATGTTCGTACGGGTGACTCCCTTGGCCTCTTTGACTGTTCCCTCTTACCCTTGAGCCATGCTTCCGTGCACCAGACGTTTTAGCTCGTTGTGGCTTGTGTCTGGGTGCAGGGTGTGGTGGCTGTTGGGTGAATGCGGGTTGTCTGATGGCGATAGGTTCTGCTGAGCCTCGACTCGATGTATCCCAGTAGGAAACGGTGCTGTTTGTCCTTGCCGGGAGTGCTTGTATTCTCCTCATCTCGTCGAAGTGGTCTACCGGCGGAATGGGAGCCTGTGTAATCACCAGGGGCGGTTGTTTCACTGGTGCTGGCTCTGGTAGTGGTGTTGTCTCTGGGAGTGGTTCCAACAACATCTGCTCTTCCTCGTCTGATAGGCGCGCGTCCAAGTCTTGGAGTGCGATTGATGCTTCTGACTGGGGCCTTGTTCCTGGAGGCGAGTGTATCTCCTGAGGCGTGTGTGTCACCATAGGTGCTGGTGGTGTCTCGTGTTGAAGAAGAGGTTGAGAGTGCTCCATGGTTGAGATTGGTATGAGGATCCCATCCCATTTATAGCTCTTTCTGTGGGGGTGGGAATTTGGGAAGGGCCCTTGTCTATCCTCTGATTGGTTCGCTTTGAGGATACTGACGTCACTCAATTGTCACCATATTTATTGGAGGTCAAGTGCGCTCTAGTGGATCTCATAAAAACTATTTCCTCAGATGGTACTTGTCTTAAGGTGCGGTTGGTTGTCCCTTCCTGGAGTCCTGCCCCCTCGTGGTCTTCGCCTAGTAAGGTATTCTCCGGTTTTACTTGTTGTTTGGGGACTTTCTTAGTCTGGTCCCCAATTTTTACTGTGATCGACACGTCGTCTCTTTTAACCACTTTGAAGGGGCCCGTGTAAGGGCATTGCAGTGTTGACAGCTGTGTGGGTACTTGGAGGTTTGAGACGTTTATTTCGAATAGCTGTCTCCTCCCGGTAATGGAACGTCTATTCCATAAACCTTCTGAAAAGGTGTAAACGCAAAGGTTGACGGCGTAGGTTTCGTGTTGTTATGTCACCGTGTTTCCCTTCCATTTGGTAGAATGGGTTTATGTTTTATTCTCGGTGTCCAATATTACTTTTAGGTAAGATTTGGATCAACAGAATTTGACGTGGTTGTGGAAATATCTCCCGGTAATGGAACGTCTATTCCATAAACCTTCTGAAAAGGTGTAAACGCAAAGGTGTGAACGCACATCAGCTCCTTGAGTAGGTATCATATTTTTCTTCTTGAACCAACGGTTGCGGCTCAATACCGGAATCCAATACTACTCCACCGTTTGGTGGGAAAAGTTTGGAAGACACCGTTGTTTCCCTTCCATTACCAAGCTTTACATTAGCGTAGAATGGGTTTATGTTTTATTCTTACGTTCATTCTCGTGTCCATTTATATTACTTTTAGGTAAGATAGCACAAGTTGAAAAGCACTTGAATATATTTTACAACTCAACCCAAAGAAGTTACAAGTTTTATGAAAACGGTATCTATAAACATTATAACAGTTAGTCATGGAGTTAACGTTAGTTGCCTATCAATATAACCTGAAGATATAACAATTCTCCCCCACTTAATAAAGCACATAATCCTCTAAGTAGGAGGTTGGCCGACGCATTCTGGTAGAACGCCTGGGAAGTGTCATGTCTCTTGACAGGCGAGAAGAATCCGCATTACTATAGGTATTGGACGTTGGTTGTGGAGAAATTGAAAGATCAGCAGTGTTGAATAACTGAGGAGGATCATAAGTAGGATTGGAAGCTTCTAGATCCGTTGAGGGCCCCGTAAGTAAGGGATCTAGCACAAAATCAGTTTTTGCGGGGGGATGTGCAGAGGGTCGTCTTTGTGGTGCGGTCTCTGCTACCTCTGTCTCTGATCTCTGGAGTTGGTTGATGTGCCTTTTGAGTGTCCTCCCACTGTCAAGTTGTACCATGTAATGGAGGAGCCCAAGTTTTCGAATGATTGTACCAAATTTCCACGTAAATGAATGATTTATTAAAACACTAGTACGGACTCTCTCCCCCACTTGTAGAGAACGAGAGAACGAGTGTTCTTGTTAGGTTCAATGTTTGACTTCGTTTCTTGATATGGTCGCATGGCATCAAGTCTGATTCTAATCTGTCTTCCAAGATACATTTCAGCCGGTGATTTCCCACTGCTCAAGGGAGTAGCTCGATAACGAAGAAGGATTTTCTGAATTTTTCGAGAGATTGACAAGGGCTCCATGGCCATTGCTTTCAGGCGCTGTTTTAATGTTTGAATGTTCCTTTCTGCTAGCCCATTTGTGGCTGGATGACCTGGAGTAACATAGTAACATATTCCTTTTTTTTTTTTTTTTTTTTTATTCAATCTTCAATCATATTGTTTGTACGGCTACCTTCCTGCAGATTTTATCAACTGCCATCCCATGTAGGTTACCTAGTTGTTGAGTCATGACTTGGGATCGCAACCCTGGGCCACAGTGGGAAAAATGACCGATCCAGGTGGAAAAAACTCAAGACAAAACTTGGGAGTGTTTTGTATATAACATTCAATTGGAATTTTGAATTTGACCGGGATAACGTCACCCCTAACACCTAATGGCAACACTGATTACAAAAGCTGTGGAAATAATGTCAGACAATTTTTGCGCCAGACAAGATGGCCAACCTCTTCTCAGTCAGCTGGTGAGAACAACTGAGTGATGCAAAACTCTCATTTTTATACTACTCTGGTGTGTGTTCTGTTACCAGGATTACCATCATCATAATTTTAGCGGGATAACGTCCCCCCAAACACCTAATGGCAACACTGATTTAGAAAGCTGTGGAAAAGATGTCAGAGGATTCTTGTGCCAGACAAGATGGCCGACCTCTTATCAGTCAGCCTGTGATACAACTGAGTGATGTAAAACTCTCATTTTTATAGTACTGGCCTCTTATCAGTCAGCCTGTGATACAACTGAGTGGTGCAAAACTCTCATTTTTATACGTAACATATAACGTCACCCGTCACTCGTTATTTTATACGTAACTGTTTCATTTTTGTGATTCCAAGATGAGTTGAGTGAAGATCTGTGAGAACATATTTCTGCAAGCTTTGTGGAATCACAACACGGTCGTTTTTGAACAGGATGCCATCATTTAAGATATAATCACTTTCGATCGAATCAGAGAGTAGGCCCTGCTTTATTAATGTCAATTCTTGATCTATATCTGTTTCCATCTTAATAGATGCTGGAGTTAATGTGATTGATGAAATGTTGAAAATATTTGATGAGAAAACTTGATGAATTTCGTTGTTGATGATCATGTCAGATGAAGTAATATTTTGGTGAATCGAGCTCTGGACAGGCAATCCACATTCGTATTGTCGCATCCACGCTTGAATTTAATTTCATAATCGAATCCAGATAGAAATGTGGCGTAGCGAAGGAGGCGTGAAGATGTCATTTTTGGTAATTTAGATTTATGATGAAAAATGCGCGAAATCGGTTGACTGTCAGTAACTAATGTAAAATGCCGAATGGGATCACTGGGAGATGGGAATCAATATGTAGCCTGCCCCACTATCTACTTCAAAACGTTGGTTTTGATTTTCAATTTTGACGGTAGTGTAGAATTTTTTCATATTTTTTAATTCAATTTTTGCGCCAGACAAGATGGCCAACCTCTTCAACTGAGTGATGCAAAACTCTCATTTTTATACTACTCAGGGGCCTCTACATTTTTATACGGCTCAGGGGCCTGTCGCTCCCAGGATACGCAAAGAAAATTTAGCTTGAGCCTAAATGGTGAGGTTGGGAGTAGGCGAATGTTGGGTCGATGTTCTACTTTGTTACATCTCTCGGCCTGTCTCGTTAGAATGGTGTATTGAAAGCATGGCAATGCAAGGTTAGGTTCGCATCACACACTACCCCTTAGAACGATTCATCAAACATCTTCGAAATAGGTATCCGGGGAATACTTTCGTCGTAATATTTTACAGAAGATTTCATTGAAATATCTCTGTGAGGCATATTTTCGTTGCCTAGCGAGTTTATTAGGATGTGGCCGGTGACACCAACCGGGCTTGTTTTCTTGATTGGTTTTATATGAAAACCGATATGCGGTCCGCGGGGACCATGCTGTAGAGGGTGTTTTATTTTATCGTACGTATCGACATTTATTCCTACTATATATTCAAACGTCGTTTTCCAATTCATTTTCATGGTGATAATATCTGTCTCAATATCGACTGGGTATAAATATTTACATGAATTTCCGTTTACATCTTTTTCTACTAGGCAATATTCGTTGACTTTCGTGAAATGAGACAGCTTCAATTTCAGGGGTTTCAGAAACTTGTGGTATTGGTTCCATTTTATGTATGTTCCATTAAGTATCAAACCAATCGCTTTATGTTTCTGTGCGGTGAGCTCGAAAGAGGTTAGTTCTCTCTCAACCCAATCTTCACCTTTAACCCATTCGCAAATATCTTCATCTTTGTTGAAATTGAATTGTACTGCATTTTTCCCTTTCCAATTATTCATTGTCCAGTCATTATGTTCGTACGGGTGACTCCCTTGGCCTCTTTGACTGTTCCCTCTTACCCTTGAGCCATGCTTCCGTGCACCAGACGTTTTAGCTCGTTGTGGCTTGTGTCTGGGTGCAGGGTGTGGTGGCTGTTGGGTGAATGCGGGTTGTCTGATGGCGATAGGTTCTGCTGAGCCTCGACTCGATGTATCCCAGTAGGAAACGGTGCTGTTTGTCCTTGCCGGGAGTGCTTGTATTCTCCTCATCTCGTCGAAGTGGTCTACCGGCGGAATGGGAGCCTGTGTAATCACCAGGGGCGGTTGTTTCACTGGTGCTGGCTCTGGTAGTGGTGTTGTCTCTGGGAGTGGTTCCAACAACATCTGCTCTTCCTCGTCTGATAGGCGCGCGTCCAAGTCTTGGAGTGCGATTGATGCTTCTGACTGGGGCCTTGTTCCTGGAGGCGAGTGTATCTCCTGAGGCGTGTGTGTCACCATAGGTGCTGGTGGTGTCTCGTGTTGAAGAAGAGGTTGAGAGTGCTCCATGGTTGAGATTGGTATGAGGATCCCTGGGTTGGATCCCACCATTTATAGCTCTTTCTGTGGGGGTGGGAATTTTGGAAGGGCCCTTGTCTATCCTCTGATTGGTTCGCTTTGAGGATACTGACGTCACTCAATTGTCACCATATTTATTGGAGGTCAAGTGCGCTCTAGTGGATCTCATAAAAACTATTTCCTCAGATGGTACTTGTCTTAAGGTGCGGTTGGTTGTCCCTTCCTGGAGTCCTGCCCCCTCGTGGTCTTCGCCTAGTAAGGTATTCTCCGGTTTTACTTGTTGTTTGGGGACTTTCTTAGTCTGGTCCCCAATTTTTACTGTGATCGACACGTCGTCTCTTTTAACCACTTTGAAGGGGCCCGTGTAAGGGCATTGCAGTGTTGACAGCTGTGTGGGTACTTGGAGGTAGACGTTTGAATATGTCTCCAGGTATTTGGGTACGTTGACGGCGTATTTCGTGTTGTTATGTCTGATTTGGGTAGCTCGGAATAGTATTGGATCAACAGAATTTGACGTGGTTGTGGAAATATCTCCCGGTAATGGAACGTCTATTCCATAAACCTTCTGAAAAGGTGTAAACGCAAAGGTGTGAACGCACATCAGCTCCTTGAGTAGGTATCATATTTTTCTTCTTGAACCAACGGTTGCGGCTCAATACCGGAATCCAATACTACTCCACCGTTTGGTGGGAAAAGTTTGGAAGACACCGTTGTTTCCCTTCCATTACCAAGCTTTACATTAGCGTAGAATGGGTTTATGTTTTATTCTTTCGTTCATTCTCGTGTCCATTTATATTACTCTTAGGTAGGTGGTAAGATAGCACAAGTTGAAAAGCACTTGAATATATTTTACAACTCAACCCAAAGAAGTTACAAGTTTTATGAAAACGGTATCTATAAACATTATAACAGTTAGTCATGGAGTTAACGTTAGTTGCCTATCAATATAACCTGAAGATATAACAATTCTCCCCCACTTAATAAAGCACATAATCCTCTAAGTAGGAGGTTGGCCGACGCATTCTGGTAGAACGCCTGGGAAGTGTCATGTCTCTTGACAGGCGAGAAGAATCCGCATTACTATAGGTATTGGACGTTGGTTGTGGAGAAATTGAAAGATCAGCAGTGTTGAATAACTGAGGAGGATCATAAGTAGGATTGGAAGCTTCTAGATCCGTTGAGGGCCCCGTAAGTAAGGGATCTAGCACAAAATCAGTTTTTGCGGGGGGATGTGCAGAGGGTCGTCTTTGTGGTGCGGTCTCTGCTACCTCTGTCTCTGATCTCTGGAGTTGGTTGATGTGCCTTTTGAGTGTCCTCCCACTGTCAAGTTGTACCATGTAATGGAGGAGCCCAAGTTTTCGAATGATTGTACCAAATTTCCACGTAAATGAATGATTTATTAAAACACTAGTACGGACTCTCTCCCCCACTTGTAGAGAACGAGAGAACGAGTGTTCTTGTTAGGTTCAATGTTTGACTTCGTTTCTTGATATGGTCGCATGGCATCAAGTCTGATTCTAATCTGTCTTCCAAGATACATTTCAGCCGGTGATTTCCCACTGCTCAAGGGAGTAGCTCGATAACGAAGAAGGATTTTCTGAATTTTTCGAGAGATTGACAAGGGCTCCATGGCCATTGCTTTCAGGCGCTGTTTTAATGTTTGAATGTTCCTTTCTGCTAGCCCATTTGTGGCTGGATGACCTGGAGTAACATAGTAACATATTCCTTTTTTTTTTTTTTTTTTTTTTAATTCAATCTTCAATCATATTGTTTGTACGGCTACCTTCCTGCAGATTTTATCAACTGCCATCCCATGTAGGTTACCTAGTTGTTGAGTCATGACTTGGGATCGCAACCCTGGGCCACAGTGGGAAAAATGACCGATCCAGGTGGAAAAAACTCAAGACAAAACTTGGGAGTGTTTTGTATATAACATTCAATTGGAATTTTGAATTTGACCGGGATAACGTCACCCCTAACACCTAATGGCAACACTGATTACAAAAGCTGTGGAAATAATGTCAGACAATTTTTGCGCCAGACAAGATGGCCAACCTCTTCTCAGTCAGCTGGTGAGAACAACTGAGTGATGCAAAACTCTCATTTTTATACTACTCTGGTGTGTGTTCTGTTACCAGGATTACCATCATCATAATTTTAGCGGGATAACGTCCCCCCAAACACCTAATGGCAACACTGATTTAGAAAGCTGTGGAAAAGATGTCAGAGGATTCTTGTGCCAGACAAGATGGCCGACCTCTTATCAGTCAGCCTGTGATACAACTGAGTGATGTAAAACTCTCATTTTTATAGTACTGGCCTCTTATCAGTCAGCCTTTGATACAACTGAGTGGTGCAAAACTCTCATTTTTATACGTAACATATAACGTCACCCGTCACTCGTTATTTTATACGTAACTGTTTCATTTTTGTGATTCCAAGATGAGTTGAGTGAAGATCTGTGAGAACATATTTCTGCAAGCTTTGTGGAATCACAACACGGTCGTTTTTGAACAGGATGCCATCATTTAAGATATAATCACTTTCGATCGAATCAGAGAGTAGGCCCTGCTTTATTAATGTCAATTCTTGATCTATATCTGTTTCCATCTTAATAGATGCTGGAGTTAATGTGATTGATGAAATGTTGAAAATATTTGATGAGAAAACTTGATGAATTTCGTTGTTGATGATCATGTCAGATGAAGTAATATTTTGGTGAATCGAGCTCTGGACAGGCAATCCACATTCGTATTGTCGCATCCACGCTTGAATTTAATTTCATAATCGAATCCAGATAGAAATGTGGCGTAGCGAAGGAGGCGTGAAGATGTCATTTTTGGTAATTTAGATTTATGATGAAAAATGCGCGAAATCGGTTGACTGTCAGTAACTAATGTAAAATGCCGAATGGGATCACTGGGAGATGGGAATCAATATGTAGCCTGCCCCACTATCTACTTCAAAACGTTGGTTTTGATTTTCAATTTTGACGGTAGTGTAGAATTTTTTCATATTTTTTAATTCAATTTTTGCGCCAGACAAGATGGCCAACCTCTTCAACTGAGTGATGCAAAACTCTCATTTTTATACTACTCAGGGGCCTCTACATTTTTATACGGCTCAGGGGCCTGTCGCTCCCAGGATACGCAAAGAAAATTTAGCTTGAGCCTAAATGGTGAGGTTGGGAGTAGGCGAATGTTGGGTCGATGTTCTACTTTGTTACATCTCTCGGCCTGTCTCGTTAGAATGGTGTATTGAAAGCATGGCAATGCAAGGTTAGGTTCGCATCACACACTACCCCTTAGAACGATTCATCAAACATCTTCGAAATAGGTATCCGGGGAATACTTTCGTCGTAATATTTTACAGAAGATTTCATTGAAATATCTCTGTGAGGCATATTTTCGTTGCCTAGCGAGTTTATTAGGATGTGGCCGGTGACACCAACCGGGCTTGTTTTCTTGATTGGTTTTATATGAAAACCGATATGCGGTCCGCGGGGACCATGCTGTAGAGGGTGTTTTATTTTATCGTACGTATCGACATTTATTCCTACTATATATTCAAACGTCGTTTTCCAATTCATTTTCATGGTGATAATATCTGTCTCAATATCGACTGGGTATAAATATTTACATGAATTTCCGTTTACATCTTTTTCTACTAGGCAATATTCGTTGACTTTCGTGAAATGAGACAGCTTCAATTTCAGGGGTTTCAGAAACTTGTGGTATTGGTTCCATTTTATGTATGTTCCATTAAGTATCAAACCAATCGCTTTATGTTTCTGTGCGGTGAGCTCGAAAGAGGTTAGTTCTCTCTCAACCCAATCTTCACCTTTAACCCATTCGCAAATATCTTCATCTTTGTTGAAATTGAATTGTACTGCATTTTTCCCTTTCCAATTATTCATTGTCCAGTCATTATGTTCGTACGGGTGACTCCCTTGGCCTCTTTGACTGTTCCCTCTTACCCTTGAGCCATGCTTCCGTGCACCAGACGTTTTAGCTCGTTGTGGCTTGTGTCTGGGTGCAGGGTGTGGTGGCTGTTGGGTGAATGCGGGTTGTCTGATGGCGATAGGTTCTGCTGAGCCTCGACTCGATGTATCCCAGTAGGAAACGGTGCTGTTTGTCCTTGCCGGGAGTGCTTGTATTCTCCTCATCTCGTCGAAGTGGTCTACCGGCGGAATGGGAGCCTGTGTAATCACCAGGGGCGGTTGTTTCACTGGTGCTGGCTCTGGTAGTGGTGTTGTCTCTGGGAGTGGTTCCAACAACATCTGCTCTTCCTCGTCTGATAGGCGCGCGTCCAAGTCTTGGAGTGCGATTGATGCTTCTGACTGGGGCCTTGTTCCTGGAGGCGAGTGTATCTCCTGAGGCGTGTGTGTCACCATAGGTGCTGGTGGTGTCTCGTGTTGAAGAAGAGGTTGAGAGTGCTCCATGGTTGAGATTGGTATGAGGATCCCTGGGTTGGATCCCACCATTTATAGCTCTTTCTGTGGGGGTGGGAATTTTGGAAGGGCCCTTGTCTATCCTCTGATTGGTTCGCTTTGAGGATACTGACGTCACTCAATTGTCACCATATTTATTGGAGGTCAAGTGCGCTCTAGTGGATCTCATAAAAACTATTTCCTCAGATGGTACTTGTCTTAAGGTGCGGTTGGTTGTCCCTTCCTGGAGTCCTGCCCCCTCGTGGTCTTCGCCTAGTAAGGTATTCTCCGGTTTTACTTGTTGTTTGGGGACTTTCTTAGTCTGGTCCCCAATTTTTACTGTGATCGACACGTCGTCTCTTTTAACCACTTTGAAGGGGCCCGTGTAAGGGCATTGCAGTGTTGACAGCTGTGTGGGTACTTGGAGGTAGACGTTTGAATATGTCTCCAGGTATTTGGGTACGTTGACGGCGTATTTCGTGTTGTTATGTCTGATTTGGGTAGCTCGGAATAGTATTGGATCAACAGAATTTGACGTGGTTGTGGAAATATCTCCCGGTAATGGAACGTCTATTCCATAAACCTTCTGAAAAGGTGTAAACGCAAAGGTGTGAACGCACATCAGCTCCTTGAGTAGGTATCATATTTTTCTTCTTGAACCAACGGTTGCGGCTCAATACCGGAATCCAATACTACTCCACCGTTTGGTGGGAAAAGTTTGGAAGACACCGTTGTTTCCCTTCCATTACCAAGCTTTACATTAGCGTAGAATGGGTTTATGTTTTATTCTTACGTTCATTCTCGTGTCCATTTATATTACTTTTAGGTAAGATAGCACAAGTTGAAAAGCACTTGAATATATTTTACAACTCAACCCAAAGAAGTTACAAGTTTTATGAAAACGGTATCTATAAACATTATAACAGTTAGTCATGGAGTTAACGTTAGTTGCCTATCAATATAACCTGAAGATATAACAATTCTCCCCCACTTAATAAAGCACATAATCCTCTAAGTAGGAGGTTGGCCGACGCATTCTGGTAGAACGCCTGGGAAGTGTCATGTCTCTTGACAGGCGAGAAGAATCCGCATTACTATAGGTATTGGACGTTGGTTGTGGAGAAATTGAAAGATCAGCAGTGTTGAATAACTGAGGAGGATCATAAGTAGGATTGGAAGCTTCTAGATCCGTTGAGGGCCCCGTAAGTAAGGGATCTAGCACAAAATCAGTTTTTGCGGGGGGATGTGCAGAGGGTCGTCTTTGTGGTGCGGTCTCTGCTACCTCTGTCTCTGATCTCTGGAGTTGGTTGATGTGCCTTTTGAGTGTCCTCCCACTGTCAAGTTGTACCATGTAATGGAGGAGCCCAAGTTTTCGAATGATTGTACCAAATTTCCACGTAAATGAATGATTTATTAAAACACTAGTACGGACTCTCTCCCCCACTTGTAGAGAACGAGAGAACGAGTGTTCTTGTTAGGTTCAATGTTTGACTTCGTTTCTTGATATGGTCGCATGGCATCAAGTCTGATTCTAATCTGTCTTCCAAGATACATTTCAGCCGGTGATTTCCCACTGCTCAAGGGAGTAGCTCGATAACGAAGAAGGATTTTCTGAATTTTTCGAGAGATTGACAAGGGCTCCATGGCCATTGCTTTCAGGCGCTGTTTTAATGTTTGAATGTTCCTTTCTGCTAGCCCATTTGTGGCTGGATGACCTGGAGTAACATAGTAACATATCCTTTTCTTTTTTTTTTTTTTTTTTAATTCAATCTTCAATCATATTGTTTGTACGGCTACACCTTCCTACAGATTTTATCAACTGCCATCCCATGTAGGTTACCTAGTTGTTGAGTCATGACTTGGGATCGCAACCCTGGGCCACAGTGGGAAAAATGACCGATCCAGGTGGAAAAAACTCAAGACAGAACTTGGGAGTGTTTTGTATATAACATTCAATTGGAATTTTGAATTTGACCGGGATAACGTCACCCCTAACACCTAATGGCAACACTGATTACAAAAGCTGTGGAAATAATGTCAGACAATTTTTGCGCCAGACAAGATGGCCAACCTCTTCTCAGTCAGCTGGTGAGAACAACTGAGTGATGCAAAACTCTCATTTTTATACTACTCTGGTGTGTGTTCTGTTACCAGGATTACCATCATCATAATTTTAGCGGGATAACGTCCCCCCAAACACCTAATGGCAACACTGATTTAGAAAGCTGTGGAAAAGATGTCAGAGGATTCTTGTGCCAGACAAGATGGCCGACCTCTTATCAGTCAGCCTGTGATACAACTGAGTGATGTAAAACTCTCATTTTTATAGTACTGGCCTCTTATCAGTCAGCCTGTGATACAACTGAGTGGTGCAAAACTCTCATTTTTATACGTAACATATAACGTCACCCGTCACTCGTTATTTTATACGTAACTGTTTCATTTTTGTGATTCCAAGATGAGTTGAGTGAAGATCTGTGAGAACATATTTCTGCAAGCTTTGTGGAATCACAACACGGTCGTTTTTGAACAGGATGCCATCATTTAAGATATAATCACTTTCGATCGAATCAGAGAGTAGGCCCTGCTTTATTAATGTCAATTCTTGATCTATATCTGTTTCCATCTTAATAGATGCTGGAGTTAATGTGATTGATGAAATGTTGAAAATATTTGATGAGAAAACTTGATGAATTTCGTTGTTGATGATCATGTCAGATGAAGTAATATTTTGGTGAATCGAGCTCTGGACAGGCAATCCACATTCGTATTGTCGCATCCACGCTTGAATTTAATTTCATAATCGAATCCAGATAGAAATGTGGCGTAGCGAAGGAGGCGTGAAGATGTCATTTTTGGTAATTTAGATTTATGATGAAAAATGCGCGAAATCGGTTGACTGTCAGTAACTAATGTAAAATGCCGAATGGGATCACTGGGAGATGGGAATCAATATGTAGCCTGCCCCACTATCTACTTCAAAACGTTGGTTTTGATTTTCAATTTTGACGGTAGTGTAGAATTTTTTCATATTTTTTAATTCAATTTTTGCGCCAGACAAGATGGCCAACCTCTTCAACTGAGTGATGCAAAACTCTCATTTTTATACTACTCAGGGGCCTCTACATTTTTATACGGCTCAGGGGCCTGTCGCTCCCAGGATACGCAAAGAAAATTTAGCTTGAGCCTAAATGGTGAGGTTGGGAGTAGGCGAATGTTGGGTCGATGTTCTACTTTGTTACATCTCTCGGCCTGTCTCGTTAGAATGGTGTATTGAAAGCATGGCAATGCAAGGTTAGGTTCGCATCACACACTACCCCTTAGAACGATTCATCAAACATCTTCGAAATAGGTATCCGGGGAATACTTTCGTCGTAATATTTTACAGAAGATTTCATTGAAATATCTCTGTGAGGCATATTTTCGTTGCCTAGCGAGTTTATTAGGATGTGGCCGGTGACACCAACCGGGCTTGTTTTCTTGATTGGTTTTATATGAAAACCGATATGCGGTCCGCGGGGACCATGCTGTAGAGGGTGTTTTATTTTATCGTACGTATCGACATTTATTCCTACTATATATTCAAACGTCGTTTTCCAATTCATTTTCATGGTGATAATATCTGTCTCAATATCGACTGGGTATAAATATTTACATGAATTTCCGTTTACATCTTTTTCTACTAGGCAATATTCGTTGACTTTCGTGAAATGAGACAGCTTCAATTTCAGGGGTTTCAGAAACTTGTGGTATTGGTTCCATTTTATGTATGTTCCATTAAGTATCAAACCAATCGCTTTATGTTTCTGTGCGGTGAGCTCGAAAGAGGTTAGTTCTCTCTCAACCCAATCTTCACCTTTAACCCATTCGCAAATATCTTCATCTTTGTTGAAATTGAATTGTACTGCATTTTTCCCTTTCCAATTATTCATTGTCCAGTCATTATGTTCGTACGGGTGACTCCCTTGGCCTCTTTGACTGTTCCCTCTTACCCTTGAGCCATGCTTCCGTGCACCAGACGTTTTAGCTCGTTGTGGCTTGTGTCTGGGTGCAGGGTGTGGTGGCTGTTGGGTGAATGCGGGTTGTCTGATGGCGATAGGTTCTGCTGAGCCTCGACTCGATGTATCCCAGTAGGAAACGGTGCTGTTTGTCCTTGCCGGGAGTGCTTGTATTCTCCTCTTCTCGTCGAAGTGGTCTACCGGCGGAATGGGAGCCTGTGTAATCACCAGGGGCGGTTGTTTCACTGGTGCTGGCTCTGGTAGTGGTGTTGTCTCTGGGAGTGGTTCCAACAACATCTGCTCTTCCTCGTCTGATAGGCGCGCGTCCAAGTCTTGGAGTGCGATTGATGCTTCTGACTGGGGCCTTGTTCCTGGAGGCGAGTGTATCTCCTGAGGCGTGTGTGTCACCATAGGTGCTGGTGGTGTCTCGTGTTGAAGAAGAGGTTGAGAGTGCTCCATGGTTGAGATTGGTATGAGGATCCCTGGGTTGGATCCCACCATTTATAGCTCTTTCTGTGGGGGTGGGAATTTTGGAAGGGCCCTTGTCTATCCTCTGATTGGTTCGCTTTGAGGATACTGACGTCACTCAATTGTCACCATATTTATTGGAGGTCAAGTGCGCTCTAGTGGATCTCATGAGAACTATTTCCTCAGATGGTACTTGTCTTAAGGTGCGGTTGGTTGTCCCTTCCTGGAGTCCTGCCCCCTCGTGGTCTTCGCCTAGTAAGGTATTCTCCGGTTTTACTTGTTGTTTGGGGACTTTCTTAGTCTGGTCCCCAATTTTTACTGTGATCGACACGTCGTCTCTTTTAACCACTTTGAAGGGGCCCGTGTAAGGGCATTGCAGTGTTGACAGCTGTGTGGGTACTTGGAGGTAGACGTTTGAATATGTCTCCAGGTATTTGGGTACGTTGACGGCGTATTTCGTGTTGTTATGTCTGATTTGGGTAGCTCGGAATAGTATTGGATCAACAGAATTTGACGTGGTTGTGGAAATATCTCCCGGTAATGGAACGTCTATTCCATAAACCTTCTGAAAAGGTGTAAACGCAAAGGTGTGAACGCACATCAGCTCCTTGAGTAGGTATCATATTTTTCTTCTTGAACCAACGGTTGCGGCTCAATACCGGAATCCAATACTACTCCACCGTTTGGTGGGAAAAGTTTGGAAGACACCGTTGTTTCCCTTCCATTACCAAGCTTTACATTAGCGTAGAATGGGTTTATGTTTTATTCTTACGTTCATTCTCGTGTCCATTTATATTACTTTTAGGTAAGATAGCACAAGTTGAAAAGCACTTGAATATATTTTACAACTCAACCCAAAGAAGTTACAAGTTTTATGAAAACGGTATCTATAAACATTATAACAGTTAGTCATGGAGTTAACGTTAGTTGCCTATCAATATAACCTGAAGATATAACAATTCTCCCCCACTTAATAAAGCACATAATCCTCTAAGTAGGAGGTTGGCCGACGCATTCTGGTAGAACGCCTGGGAAGTGTCATGTCTCTTGACAGGCGAGAAGAATCCGCATTACTATAGGTATTGGACGTTGGTTGTGGAGAAATTGAAAGATCAGCAGTGTTGAATAACTGAGGAGGATCATAAGTAGGATTGGAAGCTTCTAGATCCGTTGAGGGCCCCGTAAGTAAGGGATCTAGCACAAAATCAGTTTTTGCGGGGGGATGTGCAGAGGGTCGTCTTTGTGGTGCGGTCTCTGCTACCTCTGTCTCTGATCTCTGGAGTTGGTTGATGTGCCTTTTGAGTGTCCTCCCACTGTCAAGTTGTACCATGTAATGGAGGAGCCCAAGTTTTCGAATGATTGTACCAAATTTCCACGTAAATGAATGATTTATTAAAACACTAGTACGGACTCTCTCCCCCACTTGTAGAGAACGAGAGAACGAGTGTTCTTGTTAGGTTCAATGTTTGACTTCGTTTCTTGATATGGTCGCATGGCATCAAGTCTGATTCTAATCTGTCTTCCAAGATACATTTCAGCCGGTGATTTCCCACTGCTCAAGGGAGTAGCTCGATAACGAAGAAGGATTTTCTGAATTTTTCGAGAGATTGACAAGGGCTCCATGGCCATTGCTTTCAGGCGCTGTTTTAATGTTTGAATGTTCCTTTCTGCTAGCCCATTTGTGGCTGGATGACCTGGAGTAACATAGTAACATATTCCTTTTTTTTTTTTTTTTTTTTTAATTCAATCTTCAATCATATTGTTTGTACGGCTACCTTCCTGCAGATTTTATCAACTGCCATCCCATGTAGGTTACCTAGTTGTTGAGTCATGACTTGGGATCGCAACCCTGGGCCACAGTGGGAAAAATGACCGATCCAGGTGGAAAAAACTCAAGACAAAACTTGGGAGTGTTTTGTATATAACATTCAATTGGAATTTTGAATTTGACCGGGATAACGTCACCCCTAACACCTAATGGCAACACTGATTACAAAAGCTGTGGAAATAATGTCAGACAATTTTTGCGCCAGACAAGATGGCCAACCTCTTCTCAGTCAGCTGGTGAGAACAACTGAGTGATGCAAAACTCTCATTTTTATACTACTCTGGTGTGTGTTCTGTTACCAGGATTACCATCATCATAATTTTAGCGGGATAACGTCCCCCCAAACACCTAATGGCAACACTGATTTAGAAAGCTGTGGAAAAGATGTCAGAGGATTCTTGTGCCAGACAAGATGGCCGACCTCTTATCAGTCAGCCTGTGATACAACTGAGTGATGTAAAACTCTCATTTTTATAGTACTGGCCTCTTATCAGTCAGCCTTTGATACAACTGAGTGGTGCAAAACTCTCATTTTTATACGTAACATATAACGTCACCCGTCACTCGTTATTTTATACGTAACTGTTTCATTTTTGTGATTCCAAGATGAGTTGAGTGAAGATCTGTGAGAACATATTTCTGCAAGCTTTGTGGAATCACAACACGGTCGTTTTTGAACAGGATGCCATCATTTAAGATATAATCACTTTCGATCGAATCAGAGAGTAGGCCCTGCTTTATTAATGTCAATTCTTGATCTATATCTGTTTCCATCTTAATAGATGCTGGAGTTAATGTGATTGATGAAATGTTGAAAATATTTGATGAGAAAACTTGATGAATTTCGTTGTTGATGATCATGTCAGATGAAGTAATATTTTGGTGAATCGAGCTCTGGACAGGCAATCCACATTCGTATTGTCGCATCCACGCTTGAATTTAATTTCATAATCGAATCCAGATAGAAATGTGGCGTAGCGAAGGAGGCGTGAAGATGTCATTTTTGGTAATTTAGATTTATGATGAAAAATGCGCGAAATCGGTTGACTGTCAGTAACTAATGTAAAATGCCGAATGGGATCACTGGGAGATGGGAATCAATATGTAGCCTGCCCCACTATCTACTTCAAAACGTTGGTTTTGATTTTCAATTTTGACGGTAGTGTAGAATTTTTTCATATTTTTTAATTCAATTTTTGCGCCAGACAAGATGGCCAACCTCTTCAACTGAGTGATGCAAAACTCTCATTTTTATACTACTCAGGGGCCTCTACATTTTTATACGGCTCAGGGGCCTGTCGCTCCCAGGATACGCAAAGAAAATTTAGCTTGAGCCTAAATGGTGAGGTTGGGAGTAGGCGAATGTTGGGTCGATGTTCTACTTTGTTACATCTCTCGGCCTGTCTCGTTAGAATGGTGTATTGAAAGCATGGCAATGCAAGGTTAGGTTCGCATCACACACTACCCCTTAGAACGATTCATCAAACATCTTCGAAATAGGTATCCGGGGAATACTTTCGTCGTAATATTTTACAGAAGATTTCATTGAAATATCTCTGTGAGGCATATTTTCGTTGCCTAGCGAGTTTATTAGGATGTGGCCGGTGACACCAACCGGGCTTGTTTTCTTGATTGGTTTTATATGAAAACCGATATGCGGTCCGCGGGGACCATGCTGTAGAGGGTGTTTTATTTTATCGTACGTATCGACATTTATTCCTACTATATATTCAAACGTCGTTTTCCAATTCATTTTCATGGTGATAATATCTGTCTCAATATCGACTGGGTATAAATATTTACATGAATTTCCGTTTACATCTTTTTCTACTAGGCAATATTCGTTGACTTTCGTGAAATGAGACAGCTTCAATTTCAGGGGTTTCAGAAACTTGTGGTATTGGTTCCATTTTATGTATGTTCCATTAAGTATCAAACCAATCGCTTTATGTTTCTGTGCGGTGAGCTCGAAAGAGGTTAGTTCTCTCTCAACCCAATCTTCACCTTTAACCCATTCGCAAATATCTTCATCTTTGTTGAAATTGAATTGTACTGCATTTTTCCCTTTCCAATTATTCATTGTCCAGTCATTATGTTCGTACGGGTGACTCCCTTGGCCTCTTTGACTGTTCCCTCTTACCCTTGAGCCATGCTTCCGTGCACCAGACGTTTTAGCTCGTTGTGGCTTGTGTCTGGGTGCAGGGTGTGGTGGCTGTTGGGTGAATGCGGGTTGTCTGATGGCGATAGGTTCTGCTGAGCCTCGACTCGATGTATCCCAGTAGGAAACGGTGCTGTTTGTCCTTGCCGGGAGTGCTTGTATTCTCCTCATCTCGTCGAAGTGGTCTACCGGCGGAATGGGAGCCTGTGTAATCACCAGGGGCGGTTGTTTCACTGGTGCTGGCTCTGGTAGTGGTGTTGTCTCTGGGAGTGGTTCCAACAACATCTGCTCTTCCTCGTCTGATAGGCGCGCGTCCAAGTCTTGGAGTGCGATTGATGCTTCTGACTGGGGCCTTGTTCCTGGAGGCGAGTGTATCTCCTGAGGCGTGTGTGTCACCATAGGTGCTGGTGGTGTCTCGTGTTGAAGAAGAGGTTGAGAGTGCTCCATGGTTGAGATTGGTATGAGGATCCCTGGGTTGGATCCCACCATTTATAGCTCTTTCTGTGGGGGTGGGAATTTTGGAAGGGCCCTTGTCTATCCTCTGATTGGTTCGCTTTGAGGATACTGACGTCACTCAATTGTCACCATATTTATTGGAGGTCAAGTGCGCTCTAGTGGATCTCATAAAAACTATTTCCTCAGATGGTACTTGTCTTAAGGTGCGGTTGGTTGTCCCTTCCTGGAGTCCTGCCCCCTCGTGGTCTTCGCCTAGTAAGGTATTCTCCGGTTTTACTTGTTGTTTGGGGACTTTCTTAGTCTGGTCCCCAATTTTTACTGTGATCGACACGTCGTCTCTTTTAACCACTTTGAAGGGGCCCGTGTAAGGGCATTGCAGTGTTGACAGCTGTGTGGGTACTTGGAGGTAGACGTTTGAATATGTCTCCAGGTATTTGGGTACGTTGACGGCGTATTTCGTGTTGTTATGTCTGATTTGGGTAGCTCGGAATAGTATTGGATCAACAGAATTTGACGTGGTTGTGGAAATATCTCCCGGTAATGGAACGTCTATTCCATAAACCTTCTGAAAAGGTGTAAACGCAAAGGTGTGAACGCACATCAGCTCCTTGAGTAGGTATCATATTTTTCTTCTTGAACCAACGGTTGCGGCTCAATACCGGAATCCAATACTACTCCACCGTTTGGTGGGAAAAGTTTGGAAGACACCGTTGTTTCCCTTCCATTACCAAGCTTTACATTAGCGTAGAATGGGTTTATGTTTTATTCTTACGTTCATTCTCGTGTCCATTTATATTACTTTTAGGTAAGATAGCACAAGTTGAAAAGCACTTGAATATATTTTACAACTCAACCCAAAGAAGTTACAAGTTTTATGAAAACGGTATCTATAAACATTATAACAGTTAGTCATGGAGTTAACGTTAGTTGCCTATCAATATAACCTGAAGATATAACAATTCTCCCCCACTTAATAAAGCACATAATCCTCTAAGTAGGAGGTTGGCCGACGCATTCTGGTAGAACGCCTGGGAAGTGTCATGTCTCTTGACAGGCGAGAAGAATCCGCATTACTATAGGTATTGGACGTTGGTTGTGGAGAAATTGAAAGATCAGCAGTGTTGAATAACTGAGGAGGATCATAAGTAGGATTGGAAGCTTCTAGATCCGTTGAGGGCCCCGTAAGTAAGGGATCTAGCACAAAATCAGTTTTTGCGGGGGGATGTGCAGAGGGTCGTCTTTGTGGTGCGGTCTCTGCTACCTCTGTCTCTGATCTCTGGAGTTGGTTGATGTGCCTTTTGAGTGTCCTCCCACTGTCAAGTTGTACCATGTAATGGAGGAGCCCAAGTTTTCGAATGATTGTACCAAATTTCCACGTAAATGAATGATTTATTAAAACACTAGTACGGACTCTCTCCCCCACTTGTAGAGAACGAGAGAACGAGTGTTCTTGTTAGGTTCAATGTTTGACTTCGTTTCTTGATATGGTCGCATGGCATCAAGTCTGATTCTAATCTGTCTTCCAAGATACATTTCAGCCGGTGATTTCCCACTGCTCAAGGGAGTAGCTCGATAACGAAGAAGGATTTTCTGAATTTTTCGAGAGATTGACAAGGGCTCCATGGCCATTGCTTTCAGGCGCTGTTTTAATGTTTGAATGTTCCTTTCTGCTAGCCCATTTGTGGCTGGATGACCTGGAGTAACATAGTAACATATTCCTTTTTTTTTTTTTTTTTTTAAATTCAATCTTCAATCATATTGTTTGTACGGCTACCTTCCTGCAGATTTTATCAACTGCCATCCCATGTAGGTTACCTAGTTGTTGAGTCATGACTTGGGATCGCAACCCTGGGCCACAGTGGGAAAAATGACCGATCCAGGTGGAAAAAACTCAAGACAAAACTTGGGAGTGTTTTGTATATAACATTCAATTGGAATTTTGAATTTGACCGGGATAACGTCACCCCTAACACCTAATGGCAACACTGATTACAAAAGCTGTGGAAATAATGTCAGACAATTTTTGCGCCAGACAAGATGGCCAACCTCTTCTCAGTCAGCTGGTGAGAACAACTGAGTGATGCAAAACTCTCATTTTTATACTACTCTGGTGTGTGTTCTGTTACCAGGATTACCATCATCATAATTTTAGCGGGATAACGTCCCCCCAAACACCTAATGGCAACACTGATTTAGAAAGCTGTGGAAAAGATGTCAGAGGATTCTTGTGCCAGACAAGATGGCCGACCTCTTATCAGTCAGCCTGTGATACAACTGAGTGATGTAAAACTCTCATTTTTATAGTACTGGCCTCTTATCAGTCAGCCTGTGATACAACTGAGTGGTGCAAAACTCTCATTTTTATACGTAACATATAACGTCACCCGTCACTCGTTATTTTATACGTAACTGTTTCATTTTTGTGATTCCAAGATGAGTTGAGTGAAGATCTGTGAGAACATATTTCTGCAAGCTTTGTGGAATCACAACACGGTCGTTTTTGAACAGGATGCCATCATTTAAGATATAATCACTTTCGATCGAATCAGAGAGTAGGCCCTGCTTTATTAATGTCAATTCTTGATCTATATCTGTTTCCATCTTAATAGATGCTGGAGTTAATGTGATTGATGAAATGTTGAAAATATTTGATGAGAAAACTTGATGAATTTCGTTGTTGATGATCATGTCAGATGAAGTAATATTTTGGTGAATCGAGCTCTGGACAGGCAATCCACATTCGTATTGTCGCATCCACGCTTGAATTTAATTTCATAATCGAATCCAGATAGAAATGTGGCGTAGCGAAGGAGGCGTGAAGATGTCATTTTTGGTAATTTAGATTTATGATGAAAAATGCGCGAAATCGGTTGACTGTCAGTAACTAATGTAAAATGCCGAATGGGATCACTGGGAGATGGGAATCAATATGTAGCCTGCCCCACTATCTACTTCAAAACGTTGGTTTTGATTTTCAATTTTGACGGTAGTGTAGAATTTTTTCATATTTTTTAATTCAATTTTTGCGCCAGACAAGATGGCCAACCTCTTCAACTGAGTGATGCAAAACTCTCATTTTTATACTACTCAGGGGCCTCTACATTTTTATACGGCTCAGGGGCCTGTCGCTCCCAGGATACGCAAAGAAAATTTAGCTTGAGCCTAAATGGTGAGGTTGGGAGTAGGCGAATGTTGGGTCGATGTTCTACTTTGTTACATCTCTCGGCCTGTCTCGTTAGAATGGTGTATTGAAAGCATGGCAATGCAAGGTTAGGTTCGCATCACACACTACCCCTTAGAACGATTCATCAAACATCTTCGAAATAGGTATCCGGGGAATACTTTCGTCGTAATATTTTACAGAAGATTTCATTGAAATATCTCTGTGAGGCATATTTTCGTTGCCTAGCGAGTTTATTAGGATGTGGCCGGTGACACCAACCGGGCTTGTTTTCTTGATTGGTTTTATATGAAAACCGATATGCGGTCCGCGGGGACCATGCTGTAGAGGGTGTTTTATTTTATCGTACGTATCGACATTTATTCCTACTATATATTCAAACGTCGTTTTCCAATTCATTTTCATGGTGATAATATCTGTCTCAATATCGACTGGGTATAAATATTTACATGAATTTCCGTTTACATCTTTTTCTACTAGGCAATATTCGTTGACTTTCGTGAAATGAGACAGCTTCAATTTCAGGGGTTTCAGAAACTTGTGGTATTGGTTCCATTTTATGTATGTTCCATTAAGTATCAAACCAATCGCTTTATGTTTCTGTGCGGTGAGCTCGAAAGAGGTTAGTTCTCTCTCAACCCAATCTTCACCTTTAACCCATTCGCAAATATCTTCATCTTTGTTGAAATTGAATTGTACTGCATTTTTCCCTTTCCAATTATTCATTGTCCAGTCATTATGTTCGTACGGGTGACTCCCTTGGCCTCTTTGACTGTTCCCTCTTACCCTTGAGCCATGCTTCCGTGCACCAGACGTTTTAGCTCGTTGTGGCTTGTGTCTGGGTGCAGGGTGTGGTGGCTGTTGGGTGAATGCGGGTTGTCTGATGGCGATAGGTTCTGCTGAGCCTCGACTCGATGTATCCCAGTAGGAAACGGTGCTGTTTGTCCTTGCCGGGAGTGCTTGTATTCTCCTCATCTCGTCGAAGTGGTCTACCGGCGGAATGGGAGCCTGTGTAATCACCAGGGGCGGTTGTTTCACTGGTGCTGGCTCTGGTAGTGGTGTTGTCTCTGGGAGTGGTTCCAACAACATCTGCTCTTCCTCGTCTGATAGGCGCGCGTCCAAGTCTTGGAGTGCGATTGATGCTTCTGACTGGGGCCTTGTTCCTGGAGGCGAGTGTATCTCCTGAGGCGTGTGTGTCACCATAGGTGCTGGTGGTGTCTCGTGTTGAAGAAGAGGTTGAGAGTGCTCCATGGTTGAGATTGGTATGAGGATCCCTGGGTTGGATCCCACCATTTATAGCTCTTTCTGTGGGGGTGGGAATTTTGGAAGGGCCCTTGTCTATCCTCTGATTGGTTCGCTTTGAGGATACTGACGTCACTCAATTGTCACCATATTTATTGGAGGTCAAGTGCGCTCTAGTGGATCTCATAAAAACTATTTCCTCAGATGGTACTTGTCTTAAGGTGCGGTTGGTTGTCCCTTCCTGGAGTCCTGCCCCCTCGTGGTCTTCGCCTAGTAAGGTATTCTCCGGTTTTACTTGTTGTTTGGGGACTTTCTTAGTCTGGTCCCCAATTTTTACTGTGATCGACACGTCGTCTCTTTTAACCACTTTGAAGGGGCCCGTGTAAGGGCATTGCAGTGTTGACAGCTGTGTGGGTACTTGGAGGTAGACGTTTGAATATGTCTCCAGGTATTTGGGTACGTTGACGGCGTATTTCGTGTTGTTATGTCTGATTTGGGTAGCTCGGAATAGTATTGGATCAACAGAATTTGACGTGGTTGTGGAAATATCTCCCGGTAATGGAACGTCTATTCCATAAACCTTCTGAAAAGGTGTAAACGCAAAGGTGTGAACGCACATCAGCTCCTTGAGTAGGTATCATATTTTTCTTCTTGAACCAACGGTTGCGGCTCAATACCGGAATCCAATACTACTCCACCGTTTGGTGGGAAAAGTTTGGAAGACACCGTTGTTTCCCTTCCATTACCAAGCTTTACATTAGCGTAGAATGGGTTTATGTTTTATTCTTACGTTCATTCTCGTGTCCATTTATATTACTTTTAGGTAAGATAGCACAAGTTGAAAAGCACTTGAATATATTTTACAACTCAACCCAAAGAAGTTACAAGTTTTATGAAAACGGTATCTATAAACATTATAACAGTTAGTCATGGAGTTAACGTTAGTTGCCTATCAATATAACCTGAAGATATAACAATTCTCCCCCACTTAATAAAGCACATAATCCTCTAAGTAGGAGGTTGGCCGACGCATTCTGGTAGAACGCCTGGGAAGTGTCATGTCTCTTGACAGGCGAGAAGAATCCGCATTACTATAGGTATTGGACGTTGGTTGTGGAGAAATTGAAAGATCAGCAGTGTTGAATAACTGAGGAGGATCATAAGTAGGATTGGAAGCTTCTAGATCCGTTGAGGGCCCCGTAAGTAAGGGATCTAGCACAAAATCAGTTTTTGCGGGGGGATGTGCAGAGGGTCGTCTTTGTGGTGCGGTCTCTGCTACCTCTGTCTCTGATCTCTGGAGTTGGTTGATGTGCCTTTTGAGTGTCCTCCCACTGTCAAGTTGTACCATGTAATGGAGGAGCCCAAGTTTTCGAATGATTGTACCAAATTTCCACGTAAATGAATGATTTATTAAAACACTAGTACGGACTCTCTCCCCCACTTGTAGAGAACGAGAGAACGAGTGTTCTTGTTAGGTTCAATGTTTGACTTCGTTTCTTGATATGGTCGCATGGCATCAAGTCTGATTCTAATCTGTCTTCCAAGATACATTTCAGCCGGTGATTTCCCACTGCTCAAGGGAGTAGCTCGATAACGAAGAAGGATTTTCTGAATTTTTCGAGAGATTGACAAGGGCTCCATGGCCATTGCTTTCAGGCGCTGTTTTAATGTTTGAATGTTCCTTTCTGCTAGCCCATTTGTGGCTGGATGACCTGGAGTAACATAGTAACATATTCCTTTTTTTTTTTTTTTTTTTTAAATTCAATCTTCAATCATATTGTTTGTACGGCTACCTTCCTGCAGATTTTATCAACTGCCATCCCATGTAGGTTACCTAGTTGTTGAGTCATGACTTGGGATCGCAACCCTGGGCCACAGTGGGAAAAATGACCGATCCAGGTGGAAAAAACTCAAGACAAAACTTGGGAGTGTTTTGTATATAACATTCAATTGGAATTTTGAATTTGACCGGGATAACGTCACCCCTAACACCTAATGGCAACACTGATTACAAAAGCTGTGGAAATAATGTCAGACAATTTTTGCGCCAGACAAGATGGCCAACCTCTTCTCAGTCAGCTGGTGAGAACAACTGAGTGATGCAAAACTCTCATTTTTATACTACTCTGGTGTGTGTTCTGTTACCAGGATTACCATCATCATAATTTTAGCGGGATAACGTCCCCCCAAACACCTAATGGCAACACTGATTTAGAAAGCTGTGGAAAAGATGTCAGAGGATTCTTGTGCCAGACAAGATGGCCGACCTCTTATCAGTCAGCCTGTGATACAACTGAGTGATGTAAAACTCTCATTTTTATAGTACTGGCCTCTTATCAGTCAGCCTTTGATACAACTGAGTGGTGCAAAACTCTCATTTTTATACGTAACATATAACGTCACCCGTCACTCGTTATTTTATACGTAACTGTTTCATTTTTGTGATTCCAAGATGAGTTGAGTGAAGATCTGTGAGAACATATTTCTGCAAGCTTTGTGGAATCACAACACGGTCGTTTTTGAACAGGATGCCATCATTTAAGATATAATCACTTTCGATCGAATCAGAGAGTAGGCCCTGCTTTATTAATGTCAATTCTTGATCTATATCTGTTTCCATCTTAATAGATGCTGGAGTTAATGTGATTGATGAAATGTTGAAAATATTTGATGAGAAAACTTGATGAATTTCGTTGTTGATGATCATGTCAGATGAAGTAATATTTTGGTGAATCGAGCTCTGGACAGGCAATCCACATTCGTATTGTCGCATCCACGCTTGAATTTAATTTCATAATCGAATCCAGATAGAAATGTGGCGTAGCGAAGGAGGCGTGAAGATGTCATTTTTGGTAATTTAGATTTATGATGAAAAATGCGCGAAATCGGTTGACTGTCAGTAACTAATGTAAAATGCCGAATGGGATCACTGGGAGATGGGAATCAATATGTAGCCTGCCCCACTATCTACTTCAAAACGTTGGTTTTGATTTTCAATTTTGACGGTAGTGTAGAATTTTTTCATATTTTTTAATTCAATTTTTGCGCCAGACAAGATGGCCAACCTCTTCAACTGAGTGATGCAAAACTCTCATTTTTATACTACTCAGGGGCCTCTACATTTTTATACGGCTCAGGGGCCTGTCGCTCCCAGGATACGCAAAGAAAATTTAGCTTGAGCCTAAATGGTGAGGTTGGGAGTAGGCGAATGTTGGGTCGATGTTCTACTTTGTTACATCTCTCGGCCTGTCTCGTTAGAATGGTGTATTGAAAGCATGGCAATGCAAGGTTAGGTTCGCATCACACACTACCCCTTAGAACGATTCATCAAACATCTTCGAAATAGGTATCCGGGGAATACTTTCGTCGTAATATTTTACAGAAGATTTCATTGAAATATCTCTGTGAGGCATATTTTCGTTGCCTAGCGAGTTTATTAGGATGTGGCCGGTGACACCAACCGGGCTTGTTTTCTTGATTGGTTTTATATGAAAACCGATATGCGGTCCGCGGGGACCATGCTGTAGAGGGTGTTTTATTTTATCGTACGTATCGACATTTATTCCTACTATATATTCAAACGTCGTTTTCCAATTCATTTTCATGGTGATAATATCTGTCTCAATATCGACTGGGTATAAATATTTACATGAATTTCCGTTTACATCTTTTTCTACTAGGCAATATTCGTTGACTTTCGTGAAATGAGACAGCTTCAATTTCAGGGGTTTCAGAAACTTGTGGTATTGGTTCCATTTTATGTATGTTCCATTAAGTATCAAACCAATCGCTTTATGTTTCTGTGCGGTGAGCTCGAAAGAGGTTAGTTCTCTCTCAACCCAATCTTCACCTTTAACCCATTCGCAAATATCTTCATCTTTGTTGAAATTGAATTGTACTGCATTTTTCCCTTTCCAATTATTCATTGTCCAGTCATTATGTTCGTACGGGTGACTCCCTTGGCCTCTTTGACTGTTCCCTCTTACCCTTGAGCCATGCTTCCGTGCACCAGACGTTTTAGCTCGTTGTGGCTTGTGTCTGGGTGCAGGGTGTGGTGGCTGTTGGGTGAATGCGGGTTGTCTGATGGCGATAGGTTCTGCTGAGCCTCGACTCGATGTATCCCAGTAGGAAACGGTGCTGTTTGTCCTTGCCGGGAGTGCTTGTATTCTCCTCATCTCGTCGAAGTGGTCTACCGGCGGAATGGGAGCCTGTGTAATCACCAGGGGCGGTTGTTTCACTGGTGCTGGCTCTGGTAGTGGTGTTGTCTCTGGGAGTGGTTCCAACAACATCTGCTCTTCCTCGTCTGATAGGCGCGCGTCCAAGTCTTGGAGTGCGATTGATGCTTCTGACTGGGGCCTTGTTCCTGGAGGCGAGTGTATCTCCTGAGGCGTGTGTGTCACCATAGGTGCTGGTGGTGTCTCGTGTTGAAGAAGAGGTTGAGAGTGCTCCATGGTTGAGATTGGTATGAGGATCCCTGGGTTGGATCCCACCATTTATAGCTCTTTCTGTGGGGGTGGGAATTTTGGAAGGGCCCTTGTCTATCCTCTGATTGGTTCGCTTTGAGGATACTGACGTCACTCAATTGTCACCATATTTATTGGAGGTCAAGTGCGCTCTAGTGGATCTCATAAAAACTATTTCCTCAGATGGTACTTGTCTTAAGGTGCGGTTGGTTGTCCCTTCCTGGAGTCCTGCCCCCTCGTGGTCTTCGCCTAGTAAGGTATTCTCCGGTTTTACTTGTTGTTTGGGGACTTTCTTAGTCTGGTCCCCAATTTTTACTGTGATCGACACGTCGTCTCTTTTAACCACTTTGAAGGGGCCCGTGTAAGGGCATTGCAGTGTTGACAGCTGTGTGGGTACTTGGAGGTAGACGTTTGAATATGTCTCCAGGTATTTGGGTACGTTGACGGCGTATTTCGTGTTGTTATGTCTGATTTGGGTAGCTCGGAATAGTATTGGATCAACAGAATTTGACGTGGTTGTGGAAATATCTCCCGGTAATGGAACGTCTATTCCATAAACCTTCTGAAAAGGTGTAAACGCAAAGGTGTGAACGCACATCAGCTCCTTGAGTAGGTATCATATTTTTCTTCTTGAACCAACGGTTGCGGCTCAATACCGGAATCCAATACTACTCCACCGTTTGGTGGGAAAAGTTTGGAAGACACCGTTGTTTCCCTTCCATTACCAAGCTTTACATTAGCGTAGAATGGGTTTATGTTTTATTCTTACGTTCATTCTCGTGTCCATTTATATTACTTTTAGGTAAGATAGCACAAGTTGAAAAGCACTTGAATATATTTTACAACTCAACCCAAAGAAGTTACAAGTTTTATGAAAACGGTATCTATAAACATTATAACAGTTAGTCATGGAGTTAACGTTAGTTGCCTATCAATATAACCTGAAGATATAACAATTCTCCCCCACTTAATAAAGCACATAATCCTCTAAGTAGGAGGTTGGCCGACGCATTCTGGTAGAACGCCTGGGAAGTGTCATGTCTCTTGACAGGCGAGAAGAATCCGCATTACTATAGGTATTGGACGTTGGTTGTGGAGAAATTGAAAGATCAGCAGTGTTGAATAACTGAGGAGGATCATAAGTAGGATTGGAAGCTTCTAGATCCGTTGAGGGCCCCGTAAGTAAGGGATCTAGCACAAAATCAGTTTTTGCGGGGGGATGTGCAGAGGGTCGTCTTTGTGGTGCGGTCTCTGCTACCTCTGTCTCTGATCTCTGGAGTTGGTTGATGTGCCTTTTGAGTGTCCTCCCACTGTCAAGTTGTACCATGTAATGGAGGAGCCCAAGTTTTCGAATGATTGTACCAAATTTCCACGTAAATGAATGATTTATTAAAACACTAGTACGGACTCTCTCCCCCACTTGTAGAGAACGAGAGAACGAGTGTTCTTGTTAGGTTCAATGTTTGACTTCGTTTCTTGATATGGTCGCATGGCATCAAGTCTGATTCTAATCTGTCTTCCAAGATACATTTCAGCCGGTGATTTCCCACTGCTCAAGGGAGTAGCTCGATAACGAAGAAGGATTTTCTGAATTTTTCGAGAGATTGACAAGGGCTCCATGGCCATTGCTTTCAGGCGCTGTTTTAATGTTTGAATGTTCCTTTCTGCTAGCCCATTTGTGGCTGGATGACCTGGAGTAACATAGTAACATATTCCTTTTTTTTTTTTTTTTTTTTAAATTCAATCTTCAATCATATTGTTTGTACGGCTACCTTCCTGCAGATTTTATCAACTGCCATCCCATGTAGGTTACCTAGTTGTTGAGTCATGACTTGGGATCGCAACCCTGGGCCACAGTGGGAAAAATGACCGATCCAGGTGGAAAAAACTCAAGACAAAACTTGGGAGTGTTTTGTATATAACATTCAATTGGAATTTTGAATTTGACCGGGATAACGTCACCCCTAACACCTAATGGCAACACTGATTACAAAAGCTGTGGAAATAATGTCAGACAATTTTTGCGCCAGACAAGATGGCCAACCTCTTCTCAGTCAGCTGGTGAGAACAACTGAGTGATGCAAAACTCTCATTTTTATACTACTCTGGTGTGTGTTCTGTTACCAGGATTACCATCATCATAATTTTAGCGGGATAACGTCCCCCCAAACACCTAATGGCAACACTGATTTAGAAAGCTGTGGAAAAGATGTCAGAGGATTCTTGTGCCAGACAAGATGGCCGACCTCTTATCAGTCAGCCTGTGATACAACTGAGTGATGTAAAACTCTCATTTTTATAGTACTGGCCTCTTATCAGTCAGCCTTTGATACAACTGAGTGGTGCAAAACTCTCATTTTTATACGTAACATATAACGTCACCCGTCACTCGTTATTTTATACGTAACTGTTTCATTTTTGTGATTCCAAGATGAGTTGAGTGAAGATCTGTGAGAACATATTTCTGCAAGCTTTGTGGAATCACAACACGGTCGTTTTTGAACAGGATGCCATCATTTAAGATATAATCACTTTCGATCGAATCAGAGAGTAGGCCCTGCTTTATTAATGTCAATTCTTGATCTATATCTGTTTCCATCTTAATAGATGCTGGAGTTAATGTGATTGATGAAATGTTGAAAATATTTGATGAGAAAACTTGATGAATTTCGTTGTTGATGATCATGTCAGATGAAGTAATATTTTGGTGAATCGAGCTCTGGACAGGCAATCCACATTCGTATTGTCGCATCCACGCTTGAATTTAATTTCATAATCGAATCCAGATAGAAATGTGGCGTAGCGAAGGAGGCGTGAAGATGTCATTTTTGGTAATTTAGATTTATGATGAAAAATGCGCGAAATCGGTTGACTGTCAGTAACTAATGTAAAATGCCGAATGGGATCACTGGGAGATGGGAATCAATATGTAGCCTGCCCCACTATCTACTTCAAAACGTTGGTTTTGATTTTCAATTTTGACGGTAGTGTAGAATTTTTTCATATTTTTTAATTCAATTTTTGCGCCAGACAAGATGGCCAACCTCTTCAACTGAGTGATGCAAAACTCTCATTTTTATACTACTCAGGGGCCTCTACATTTTTATACGGCTCAGGGGCCTGTCGCTCCCAGGATACGCAAAGAAAATTTAGCTTGAGCCTAAATGGTGAGGTTGGGAGTAGGCGAATGTTGGGTCGATGTTCTACTTTGTTACATCTCTCGGCCTGTCTCGTTAGAATGGTGTATTGAAAGCATGGCAATGCAAGGTTAGGTTCGCATCACACACTACCCCTTAGAACGATTCATCAAACATCTTCGAAATAGGTATCCGGGGAATACTTTCGTCGTAATATTTTACAGAAGATTTCATTGAAATATCTCTGTGAGGCATATTTTCGTTGCCTAGCGAGTTTATTAGGATGTGGCCGGTGACACCAACCGGGCTTGTTTTCTTGATTGGTTTTATATGAAAACCGATATGCGGTCCGCGGGGACCATGCTGTAGAGGGTGTTTTATTTTATCGTACGTATCGACATTTATTCCTACTATATATTCAAACGTCGTTTTCCAATTCATTTTCATGGTGATAATATCTGTCTCAATATCGACTGGGTATAAATATTTACATGAATTTCCGTTTACATCTTTTTCTACTAGGCAATATTCGTTGACTTTCGTGAAATGAGACAGCTTCAATTTCAGGGGTTTCAGAAACTTGTGGTATTGGTTCCATTTTATGTATGTTCCATTAAGTATCAAACCAATCGCTTTATGTTTCTGTGCGGTGAGCTCGAAAGAGGTTAGTTCTCTCTCAACCCAATCTTCACCTTTAACCCATTCGCAAATATCTTCATCTTTGTTGAAATTGAATTGTACTGCATTTTTCCCTTTCCAATTATTCATTGTCCAGTCATTATGTTCGTACGGGTGACTCCCTTGGCCTCTTTGACTGTTCCCTCTTACCCTTGAGCCATGCTTCCGTGCACCAGACGTTTTAGCTCGTTGTGGCTTGTGTCTGGGTGCAGGGTGTGGTGGCTGTTGGGTGAATGCGGGTTGTCTGATGGCGATAGGTTCTGCTGAGCCTCGACTCGATGTATCCCAGTAGGAAACGGTGCTGTTTGTCCTTGCCGGGAGTGCTTGTATTCTCCTCTTCTCGTCGAAGTGGTCTACCGGCGGAATGGGAGCCTGTGTAATCACCAGGGGCGGTTGTTTCACTGGTGCTGGCTCTGGTAGTGGTGTTGTCTCTGGGAGTGGTTCCAACAACATCTGCTCTTCCTCGTCTGATAGGCGCGCGTCCAAGTCTTGGAGTGCGATTGATGCTTCTGACTGGGGCCTTGTTCCTGGAGGCGAGTGTATCTCCTGAGGCGTGTGTGTCACCATAGGTGCTGGTGGTGTCTCGTGTTGAAGAAGAGGTTGAGAGTGCTCCATGGTTGAGATTGGTATGAGGATCCCTGGGTTGGATCCCACCATTTATAGCTCTTTCTGTGGGGGTGGGAATTTTGGAAGGGCCCTTGTCTATCCTCTGATTGGTTCGCTTTGAGGATACTGACGTCACTCAATTGTCACCATATTTATTGGAGGTCAAGTGCGCTCTAGTGGATCTCATAAAAACTATTTCCTCAGATGGTACTTGTCTTAAGGTGCGGTTGGTTGTCCCTTCCTGGAGTCCTGCCCCCTCGTGGTCTTCGCCTAGTAAGGTATTCTCCGGTTTTACTTGTTGTTTGGGGACTTTCTTAGTCTGGTCCCCAATTTTTACTGTGATCGACACGTCGTCTCTTTTAACCACTTTGAAGGGGCCCGTGTAAGGGCATTGCAGTGTTGACAGCTGTGTGGGTACTTGGAGGTAGACGTTTGAATATGTCTCCAGGTATTTGGGTACGTTGACGGCGTATTTCGTGTTGTTATGTCTGATTTGGGTAGCTCGGAATAGTATTGGATCAACAGAATTTGACGTGGTTGTGGAAATATCTCCCGGTAATGGAACGTCTATTCCATAAACCTTCTGAAAAGGTGTAAACGCAAAGGTGTGAACGCACATCAGCTCCTTGAGTAGGTATCATATTTTTCTTCTTGAACCATGGGTTGCGACTCAATACCCGAATCCAATACTACTCCACCGTTTGGTGGGAAAAGTTTGGAAGACACCGTTGTTTCCCTTCCATTACCAAGCTTTTCATTAGCGTAGAATGGGTTTATGTTTTATTCTTACGTTCATTCTCGTGTCCATTTATATTACTTTTTGGTAAGATAGCACAAGTTGAAAAGCACTTGAATATATTTTACAACTCAACCCAAAGAAGTTACAAGTTTTATGAAAACGGTATCTATAAACATTATAACAGTTAGTCATGGAGTTAACGTTAGTTGCCTATCAATATAACCTGAAGATATAACAATTCTCCCCCACTTAATAAAGCACATAATCCTCTAAGTAGGAGGTTGGCCGACGCATTCTGGTAGAACGCCTGGGAAGTGTCATGTCTCTTGACAGGCGAGAAGAATCCGCATTACTATAGGTATTGGACGTTGGTTGTGGAGAAATTGAAAGATCAGCAGTGTTGAATAACTGAGGAGGATCATAAGTAGGATTGGAAGCTTCTAGATCCGTTGAGGGCCCCGTAAGTAAGGGATCTAGCACAAAATCAGTTTTTGCGGGGGGATGTGCAGAGGGTCGTCTTTGTGGTGCGGTCTCTGCTACCTCTGTCTCTGATCTCTGGAGTTGGTTGATGTGCCTTTTGAGTGTCCTCCCACTGTCAAGTTGTACCATGTAATGGAGGAGCCCAAGTTTTCGAATGATTGTACCAAATTTCCACGTAAATGAATGATTTATTAAAACACTAGTACGGACTCTCTCCCCCACTTGTAGAGAACGAGAGAACGAGTGTTCTTGTTAGGTTCAATGTTTGACTTCGTTTCTTGATATGGTCGCATGGCATCAAGTCTGATTCTAATCTGTCTTCCAAGATACATTTCAGCCGGTGATTTCCCACTGCTCAAGGGAGTAGCTCGATAACGAAGAAGGATTTTCTGAATTTTTCGAGAGATTGACAAGGGCTCCATGGCCATTGCTTTCAGGCGCTGTTTTAATGTTTGAATGTTCCTTTCTGCTAGCCCATTTGTGGCTGGATGACCTGGAGTAACATAGTAACATATTCCTTTTTTTTTTTTTTTTTTTTTAATTCAATCTTCAATCATATTGTTTGTACGGCTACACCTTCCTACAGATTTTATCAACTGCCATCCCATGTAGGTTACCTAGTTGTTGAGTCATGACTTGGGATCGCAACCCTGGGCCACAGTGGGAAAAATGACCGATCCAGGTGGAAAAAACTCAAGACAAAACTTGGGAGTGTTTTGTATATAACATTCAATTGGAATTTTGAATTTGACCGGGATAACGTCACCCCTAACACCTAATGGCAACACTGATTACAAAAGCTGTGGAAATAATGTCAGACAATTTTTGCGCCAGACAAGATGGCCAACCTCTTCTCAGTCAGCTGGTGAGAACAACTGAGTGATGCAAAACTCTCATTTTTATACTACTCTGGTGTGTGTTCTGTTACCAGGATTACCATCATCATAATTTTAGCGGGATAACGTCCCCCCAAACACCTAATGGCAACACTGATTTAGAAAGCTGTGGAAAAGATGTTAGAGGATTCTTGTGCCAGACAAGATGGCCGACCTCTTATCAGTCAGCCTGTGATACAACTGAGTGATGTAAAACTCTCATTTGGATTCCGCTGGTTGCCTTTGGCGAGCACGGACCATCTACAGTCTACCCGACTATTTTCACAGCATTCAAGGTTGTACCTTTTTATTTTACCCTTATTTTTACAATCTCTAAATTAGTTTTATAATTTATATCTCATTCTCTGCTTTCGTTTTTCTGTTGTTTCGCCATTCTCTTAGTTTATCCTTTTGTGCTTCCCTTTCTTATAGGTTATTTGGTTCCACGTGGTTTTTAACTTTTCGATTTAGTTTTTTTCTTTCCCGTTTAACCCATCCCAGTAACTTCATACCCATATTAGTTCCTTTTTTTCCCTTTCATTATATCATTTATTAATTTCCTTTCAAAGTAAAGGCCCCTGTCTTTAGACAGGGAGCCCCAATAAATTCATATCTCCCTCCCACATGGTGTGCAGGAAAAAAGTCCCTCCGGGGACACAAAAACCCTTAGTGGAGGGCGCGGGAAATGATATCCCCGACTCCGAAGCACGCCAGGCACCCTCGGGTGCACTCGCGGCGGAGGACGAGGGGGTATACAGTACCCAACCCCATCCTCTCAATCAGGGCAATCAAGCCCTTCCTATACAGGAGGTTACCAGAGAAGTCACCCCTGGTATGATGTCCAGTGGATTCGCGCCCTCGGGTAGCGCACCATTGGCGTCATCGGATGGGGCAGACACAGGTGCCTCCTGTTCCACTAATTCAGGTAATCCCCCTCTAGGATTCCTGTTTTCCCAATCCTATGTCGCTAAATCGGGATTATCTAAAAACGCACAAAAGTTACGTAAACGGAGGTATAAGATCGCCCAATACAAGGCTAATGACCCCTCCGTAAATTCACGCCTCGGCGCCTTAGGTCCCTCCGGGGAACCTTCTGCTATCAAGGAACCCTCTTCGGAGGCCCCTCCCTTAGACAAACGCGCTAAAAGCGCTAGCGAGGATGCTGAACAAGTCAGCAAAAAACCCTCAGCTATGGACCTTAAGGTAGTTATCACAAAAATAGATGATAGTCGTATATCCGCCGAGGAGGCCGATATTATTGAAAAACACCTCATTATGGAGGGATGTTTATTACAATCAGTTTTACCTGATTCTTCTCCCCTTTTTAGAGTGAGTTGGTGCGGTTTGACGCAGGATAGCACTTGGTATCTTATAACCTGTGCTAACAGCTATACCGTTGAGGTTATCACCTCAGGTATGGCTGAGAAATGGGAAGGGAGCGGTGTCCGGGTTAGGAAATACCTAGACATGCCAAAACCATGCCAAATCTCCGCCTACATTCCTAGGGTGGTTTTCGATAAAGAGGACATGCTCTTTGTCCTTAGGGCACAAAACAAAGGCCTTGGCCTCCACTTTGACCAGTGGAACATTAGAATTTGGGATAGAAAACCCACTGGAGGCGTCTACCTTAAAGTAGACGTACCTGAAGATGATGGCAAAATAGTACAAACCATCAAATGTCTAGGCCTTGGATCTAGAGTGCAGGACTTCAAAGTTTCCTGGGAAAGAGCGGTCGATGCTGATATAGAGGTTGATCCTCCTGCTCCCGCTCCTCCTCTTCCACCCTCTAGTGGACCAAAAGTCGGAGGGGGTGGAGGGTTGCCTCCTCGGGAAGGCTCCCCTTCTAGTAAGGGGAGAACCCCGAGAGCCCCTGGCGGCCCCCCATCTCTCTCATCATGGCCATCCCTTGAGGAGGCCATGAGACCTACTAAGCCTCCCTCCTCCACTCCCAAACGAGGACGTGAGGCTACAAAGTCACTCCTTACCCCCCCTGATAAAAGACAGGGTATGGAGTGTAGTTTGATAGGGGCCCAAGTTGAACTCCCCTTCAGGGAAACCCCTCCCGATGCCCCTCCGGATGTTACTCATAACAATTCTCCGATAGAGTCGGATGACTCCGCCTCATCAGGGTCTACCCAGTCCCTGGTGACAGTGAGTAATCGGACTCTGTCGGATATAGAAGAGGACCTTCTGTCCTAAAAGTTAATGGGCTTCACCCATTCCAATAACAAAATTTAATTGTTTTTTTTTTCTCATTTTTCTTTTCTTCACAAGAAAACAAAAATATAAAATTACTTAACGTAAATTTCAAAACTTCAGGTAAATATTCCTTACGTTTCTCTTCAATAAATTAAAATGAAAATGAAAGTATGTCAAATAAATTTACAACATTCAAAGACTGCTACTGACGACATTATGCAATACGTCACCCAAAACAACATTGACATTGTTCTTATTCAAGAACCTCATGTATCTAAGCATAGAGTAAGAGGTCTAAACCTCAATACACATGATCTTATCTATACCTATTCAGACGGTATTATACCTCGTTCTTGTATTCTTGTCCACAGAAAGTGGGGGGCAACTCCCATTTCCTGGAACAACAACAGGGACTCTACATCTGCTCTCATCTCTACGACGAATAGAGATGGCAGTGTGAGAAGCACTGTCTTCACCTCCGTCTACTGCCCTGGGGACCGACGGACGCCAGTACCCCTCTCCCTGGAGGAACTCACAGCCTGGAGTCAGGCCAACAACCACCACAGCGTCATCGGCACTGATTCCAACGCCCACTCCACCACATGGGGTGAAAGGTACACGGACACTCATGGTGAGGCATTTCAAGATTTCATACTTTCAAACAATCTTAACATTTTGAATGTAGGAGACACTCATACATTTAGCAGGGGGTAGAGGGTCTTCCACAATAGACATTTCCCTCGCCTCAGTAGGTATTTATAACCAAATTCACCACTGGACAGTCAGACCAGACACAATCTTGTCCGACCACCGGTTAATCACGTTTGAGATCGATTTCCCAAAACCACCTATTATAACAGTACAAAATCCCTGCAAAACAGACTGGGAGTTATTTGAAAATAAACTCAGGGAATTATTATCCTCCTTAGCTTGGGACATAAACAACAAAAACTCCCTAGCTCAATCCACTAAGCTTTTAGTAGAACATATTAACACCGCTTTTAACACCGCCTGTCCACCCAAACTGGTAAAGGCTAAAAATAAGCCTTGGTGGACAGGTGAGTTGAAAACTGCGCGTCGGGAATGTAGACGCTTACAAAGAAAGGCAAGGCGCACTAAGACACTACCCGATAGGGATGCCTTCCACCTAAGTAGGTCAAAATACAGAACCCTCCTCAACCTAAACAAAAGGAAAAGCTGGAAAGAGTTCTGTAAAACAATAGAAACTACTAAAGACTCTGCTAGAATCTTTAAAATACTTCAAGATGAATTTTTTCCTAAGTTAGGACTACTAAGACACCCGAGTGGCAATTTTGCCACCAATGAATCAGAAGCTTTAGACATACTTGCCTCTACTCACTTCCCCAACTCTATACCCTATAGCGAGGGAGATACAACCACTGACTACCTCAGCTACAACCATGATTCAGACTCTTTCAGTAGAAGAATCATCACCCACGAGAAGGTAAAATGGGCCACCTTCTCGATGAAACCATACAAAGCATGCGGAGGCGATGGCATACGTGTCGTATGCCTACAAAAGTCCTACTCTCTTCTCGAGAAATATCTCATAGACATCTTGAGAGGCATGCTACGTTGGGGTTTTGTTCCCCCTTCCCTTCTGGAAACAAGGGTCATCTTCATCCCTAAAGCTAGTAGACCTGATCTCACAGATCCGAAATCAGTCAGACCTATCAGCCTATGCTCTGTTATCATTAAGATTTTAGAGAAAATATTAGATAGATACATTCGGGACTGTATCTTAAATTCTAGACCCCTAAACCACCTTCAATACGCTTACATGGAAGGTAAATCTGTCGAAGGGGCTTTACACAATTTAGTAGGCCTCATAGAAAAAACCATATTCACCGGTGATTGTGCCACGGCAATATTTTTCGACATTGGTGGAGCCTTCGACAATTTGTCGTGGCCAGCAATACAGCTAGGGCTCGAAACCAGAGGAGTTGACTCCCCAATAATCCACTGGTGTAAATCGTATCTATTAAATAGAATGATCACCTGCTCTCTAGGTAATACTTCCAAAAGATATAAAGTTCAAAGAGGCACTCCACAAGGGGGATCGCTGTCACCCCTCCTGTGGTGCCTAGTAGTTGACGATTTATTGAATGCGTTGCTTACTCTCTGCCATCATGCACAATTTTTTGCGGATGACGGGGTTGTCCTAATCAGGGGCTCAAACCCGACGGATATCACGAGAAATGCCAACACCATACTGAGACTCCTTGAACAATGGTGTAGAAATAAGGGACTATTCATTAATCCCAATAAAATTGAAATCATCACTTTCTCAAGGAAACGACGTCCCCCACAAATAACAGGACTGTCATACCTAAACACTAACCTCTCACCCTCCAGTAAGGTGAAGTACCTTGGTATTATACTGGATTCCAAACTCAATTGGAAACCACATATTGAATGGAAGGTCAAAAAAATCACCAATAGTCTTTTCTGTGCGAGGAGAGCGATTGGAAAAAAGTGGGGACTTACCCCCAAAATAGCCCACTGGATTTACCAAGCCATCATCCTACCCAGACTCCTATTTGGAGTGGTGGTGTGGTGGCCGGGCATTAAAAACAGCAAAATCCTGGGCAAAATCGAAAGATTAGCCTGCATGCTTATTAGCTGGAGCTTTCCGCACTACCCCAACTAGGGGCATTCAAATTATCCTTGGACTAGCACCACTGGATACTCTCGCAATGGTCTTTTCCATGCAAGCCGTGGTTAGGTTGAATATTTTGGGAGAATGGGTGCATGACACAAGTCATCTCTCTCACTACACACAAGTAGGACACACCTACATTAAACAAGCTACTAATGCTTATGCACCAGAAACCCTCATGCCCTCTGATGAAATGAAGAGGAGATTTTTCTGGAACTTGAAATCCTCCTTTGAAATAAAAGACAGAAATGAGTGGAACAATCAACAAACCCCTGTTGACACTATAGACACCATACATTGCTACACCGATGGTTCTAAGATAGACAGGGAATCTGAACCTTCCTCTGGTACTGGTGTTTTCATTCCCAGCCTCCAAGTGGCACATTCTTATAGCCTCGATAAATATGCGACTGTATTTCAATCAGAAATATATGCTATCAATAAGTGCCTGGTCACCTTACATAACCACAACACTTCTAACAAAAACATTCACATTTTTACCGATAGTCAGGCCAGCATCAAAGCACTCCTGAACCCCCTTACGACCTCAAAACTGGTCTGGGAAACAAAGCAACACATTAACAATTTGTTTCTTAGTAACAACAGAATATCCATAAAATGGATTCCTGGTCATGAGAACTACGAAGGCAATGTTAATGCGGACGGCTTAGTGCGGGCTGGCTCGGGACAACAGTTTCTCGGGCCTTCTCCTGCCATCTGCATTTCCAAAAACGCCTGCAAAGCAAAAATTAAAAACTGGGTCACACAAGACCTCGACATTCTCTGGAGCAAGGAAACTGCTAGATATAGACAAACCAGAATGCTCGTTACTTCTTTCAATCCCAAACGAGCACGCTGGCTTCTAAGCAAAAGTAGAAATTCTATTAGAACCATGATTGGGATCCTCACCGGACATTATGATTTCCGCAGGATGCTAAATATTATAGATAACAATATCTCTCCTATGTGCCCCTGCGGACTCAAGGAAGATTCCGCAGAGCACTTTCTTTGTAGATGCGACCGGTACTGGAGATCCAGAACGGAGGCATTTGGGCATCATATCATTGAAAGGGCTTCCCTCAGAGACATTGAGTGGAAAAGAATCAAAAAGTTTGCTGATCTAAGCAAGAGGTTTGCTTGCGACGACTCCAACTCGGGGTAACCTGCGGAATCCCCTTTTAAATTAAAGGGGCCTCTTTTTGAGAGAGAGTATAAGCCGTTCATGGTGCCTGAAACTCTTTTCCAATGGAAACCCCGAGCAGTGAGTGAGTGAGTGAGTGAGTGAAACTCTCATTTTTATAGTACTGGCCTCTTATCAGTCAGCCTTTGATACAACTGAGTGGTGCAAAACTCTCATTTTTATACGTAACATATAACGTCACCCGTCACTCGTTATTTTATACGTAACTGTTTCATTTTTGTGATTCCAAGATGAGTTGAGTGAAGATCTGTGAGAACATATTTCTGCAAGCTTTGTGGAATCACAACACGGTCGTTTTTGAACAGGATGCCATCATTTAAGATATAATCACTTTCGATCGAATCAGAGAGTAGGCCCTGCTTTATTAATGTCAATTCTTGATCTATATCTGTTTCCATCTTAATAGATGCTGGAGTTAATGTGATTGATGAAATGTTGAAAATATTTGATGAGAAAACTTGATGAATTTCGTTGTTGATGATCATGTCAGATGAAGTAATATTTTGGTGAATCGAGCTCTGGACAGGCAATCCACATTCGTATTGTCGCATCCACGCTTGAATTTAATTTCATAATCGAATCCAGATAGAAATGTGGCGTAGCGAAGGAGGCGTGAAGATGTCATTTTTGGTAATTTAGATTTATGATGAAAAATGCGCGAAATCGGTTGACTGTCAGTAACTAATGTAAAATGCCGAATGGGATCACTGGGAGATGGGAATCAATATGTAGCCTGCCCCACTATCTACTTCAAAACGTTGGTTTTGATTTTCAATTTTGAGGGTAGTGTAGAATTTTTTCATATTTTTTAATTCAATTTTTGCGCCAGACAAGATGGCCAACCTCTTCAACTGAGTGATGCAAAACTCTCATTTTTATACTACTCAGGGGCCTCTACATTTTTATACGGCTCAGGGGCCTGTCGCTCCCAGGATACGCAAAGAAAATTTAGCTTGAGCCTAAATGGTGAGGTTGGGAGTAGGCGAATGTTGGGTCGATGTTCTACTTTGTTACATCTCTCGGCCTGTCTCGTTAGAATGGTGTATTGAAAGCATGGCAATGCAAGGTTAGGTTCGCATCACACACTACCCCTTAGAACGATTCATCAAACATCTTCGAAATAGGTATCCGGGGAATACTTTCGTCGTAATATTTTACAGAAGATTTCATTGAAATATCTCTGTGAGGCATATTTTCGTTGCCTAGCGAGTTTATTAGGATGTGGCCGGTGACACCAACCGGGCTTGTTTTCTTGATTGGTTTTATATGAAAACCGATATGCGGTCTGCGGGGACCATGCTGTAGAGGGTGTTTTATTTTATCGTACGTATCGACATTTATTCCTACTATATATTCAAACGTCGTTTTCCAATTCATTTTCATGGTGATAATATCTGTCTCAATATCGACTGGGTATAAATATTTACATGAATTTCCGTTTACATCTTTTTCTACTAGGCAATATTCGTTGACTTTCGTGAAATGAGACAGCTTCAATTTCAGGGGTTTCAGAAACTTGTGGTATTGGTTCCATTTTATGTATGTTCCATTAAGTATCAAACCAATCGCTTTATGTTTCTGTGCGGTGAGCTCGAAAGAGGTTAGTTCTCTCTCAACCCAATCTTCACCTTTAACCCATTCGCAAATATCTTCATCTTTGTTGAAATTGAATTGTACTGCATTTTTCCCTTTCCAATTATTCATTGTCCAGTCATTATGTTCGTACGGGTGACTCCCTTGGCCTCTTTGACTGTTCCCTCTTACCCTTGAGCCATGCTTCCGTGCACCAGACGTTTTAGCTCGTTGTGGCTTGTGTCTGGGTGCAGGGTGTGGTGGCTGTTGGGTGAATGCGGGTTGTCTGATGGCGATAGGTTCTGCTGAGCCTCGACTCGATGTATCCCAGTAGGAAACGGTGCTGTTTGTCCTTGCCGGGAGTGCTTGTATTCTCCTCATCTCGTCGAAGTGGTCTACCGGCGGAATGGGAGCCTGTGTAATCACCAGGGGCGGTTGTTTCACTGGTGCTGGCTCTGGTAGTGGTGTTGTCTCTGGGAGTGGTTCCAACAATTTCTGCTCTTCCTCGTCTGATAGGCGCGCGTCCAAGTCTTGGAGTGCGATTGATGCTTCTGACTGGGGCCTTGTTCCTGGAGGCGAGTGTATCTCCTGAGGCGTGTGTGTCACCATAGGTGCTGGTGGTGTCTCGTGTTGAAGAAGAGGTTGAGAGTGCTCCATGGTTGAGATTGGTATGAGGATCCCTGGGTTGGATCCCACCATTTATAGCTCTTTCTGTGGGGGTGGGAATTTTGGAAGGGCCCTTGTCTATCCTCTGATTGGTTCGCTTTGAGGATACTGACGTCACTCAATTGTCACCATATTTATTGGAGGTCAAGTGCGCTCTAGTGGATCTCATAAAAACTATTTCCTCAGATGGTACTTGTCTTAAGGTGCGGTTGGTTGTCCCTTCCTGGAGTCCTGCCCCCTCGTGGTCTTCGCCTAGTAAGGTATTCTCCGGTTTTACTTGTTGTTTGGGGACTTTCTTAGGCTGGTCCCCAATTTTTACTGTGATCGACACGTCGTCTCTTTTAACCACTTTGAAGGGGCCCGTGTAAGGGCATTGCAGTGTTGACAGCTGTGTGGGTACTTGGAGGTAGACGTTTGAATATGTCTCCAGGTATTTGGGTACGTTGACGGAATATTTCGTGTTGTTATGTCTGATTTGGGTAGCTCGGAATAGTATTGGATCAACAGAATTTGACGTGGTTGTGGAAATATCTCCCGGTAATGGAACGTCTATTCCATAAACCTTCTGAAAAGGTGTAAACGCAAAGGTGTGAACGCACATCAGCTCCTTGAGTAGGTATCATATTTTTCTTCTTGAACCAACGGTTGCGGCTCAATACCGGAATCCAATACTGCTCCACCGTTTGGTGGGAAAAGTTTGGAAGACACCGTTGTTTCCCTTCCATTACCAAGCTTTACATTAGCGTAGAATGGGTTTATGTTTTATTCTTACGTTCATTCTCGTGTCCATTTATATTACTTTTAGGTAAGATAGCACAAGTTGAAAAGCACTAGAATATATTTTACAACTCAACCCGAAGAAGTTACAAGTTTTATGAAAACGGTATCTATAAACATTATAACAGTTAGTCATGGAGTTAACGTTAGTTGCCTATCAATATAACCTGAAGATATAACAATTCTCCCCCACTTAATAAAGCACATAATCCTCTAAGTAGGAGGTTGGCCGACGCATTCTGGTAGAACGCCTGGGAAGTGTCATGTCTCTTGACAGGCGAGAAGAATCCGCATTACTATAGGTATTGGACGTTGGTTGTGGAGAAATTGAAAGATCAGCAGTGTTGAATAACTGAGGAGGATCATAAGTAGGATTGGAAGCTTCTAGATCCGTTGAGGGCCCCGTAAGTAAGGGATCTAGCACAAAATCAGTTTTTGCGGGGGGATGTGCAGAGGGTCGTCTTTGTGGTGCGGTCTCTGCTACCTCTGTCTCTGATCTCTGGAGTTGGTTGATGTGCCTTTTGAGTGTCCTCCCACTGTCAAGCTCGACCTCGTTGGGCTCTTTTCTCTCCCATGTAATGGAGGAGCCCAAGTTTTCGAATGATTGTACCAAATTTCCACGTAAATGAATGATTTATTAAAACACTAGTACGGACTCTCTCCCCCACTTGTAGAGAACGAGAGAACGAGTGTTCTTGTTAGGTTCAATGTTTGACTTCGTTTCTTGATATGGTCGCATGGCATCAAGTCTGATTCTAATCTGTCTTCCAAGATACATTTCAGCCGGTGATTTCCCACTGCTCAAGGGAGTAGCTCGATAACGAAGAAGGATTTTCTGAATTTTTCGAGAGATTGACAAGGGCTCCCTTACCATTGCTTTCAGGCGCTGTTTTAATGTTTGAATGTTCCTTTCTGCTAGCAGATTTGTGGCTGGATGACCTGGAGTAACATAGTAACATATTCCTTTTTTTTTTTTTTTTTAAATTCAATCTTCAATCATATTGTTTGTACGGCTACCTTCCTGCAGATTTTATCAACTGCCATCCCATGTAGGTTACCTAGTTGTTGAGTCATGACTTGGGATCGCAACCCTGGGCCACAGTGGGAAAAATGACCGATCCAGGTGGAAAAAACTCAAGACAAAACTTGGGAGTGTTTTGTATATAACATTCAATTGGAATTTTGAATTTGACCGGGATAACGTCACCCCTAACACCTAATGGCAACACTGATTACAAAAGCTGTGGAAATAATGTCAGACAATTTTTGCGCCAGACAAGATGGCCAACCTCTTCTCAGTCAGCTGGTGAGAACAACTGAGTGATGCAAAACTCTCATTTTTATACTACTCTGGTGTGTGTTCTGTTACCAGGATTACCATCATCATAATTTTAGCGGGATAACGTCCCCCCAAACACCTAATGGCAACACTGATTTAGAAAGCTGTGGAAAAGATGTCAGAGGATTCTTGTGCCAGACAAGATGGCCGACCTCTTATCAGTCAGCCTGTGATACAACTGAGTGATGTAAAACTCTCATTTTTATAGTACTGGCCTCTTATCAGTCAGCCTTTGATACAACTGAGTGGTGCAAAACTCTCATTTTTATACGTAACATATAACGTCACCCGTCACTCGTTATTTTATACGTAACTGTTTCATTTTTGTGATTCCAAGATGAGTTGAGTGAAGATCTGTGAGAACATATTTCTGCAAGCTTTGTGGAATCACAACACGGTCGTTTTTGAACAGGATGCCATCATTTAAGATATAATCACTTTCGATCGAATCAGAGAGTAGGCCCTGCTTTATTAATGTCAATTCTTGATCTATATCTGTTTCCATCTTAATAGATGCTGGAGTTAATGTGATTGATGAAATGTTGAAAATATTTGATGAGAAAACTTGATGAATTTCGTTGTTGATGATCATGTCAGATGAAGTAATATTTTGGTGAATCGAGCTCTGGACAGGCAATCCACATTCGTATTGTCGCATCCACGCTTGAATTTAATTTCATAATCGAATCCAGATAGAAATGTGGCGTAGCGAAGGAGGCGTGAAGATGTCATTTTTGGTAATTTAGATTTATGATGAAAAATGCGCGAAATCGGTTGACTGTCAGTAACTAATGTAAAATGCCGAATGGGATCACTGGGAGATGGGAATCAATATGTAGCCTGCCCCACTATCTACTTCGAAACGTTGGTTTTGATTTTCAATTTTGACGGTAGTGTAGAATTTTTTCATATTTTTTAATTCAATTTTTGCGCCAGACAAGATGGCCAACCTCTTCAACTGAGTGATGCAAAACTCTCATTTTTATACTACTACGAGTTCTTCCTCGTCTGATAGGCGCGCGTCCAAGTCTTGGAGTGCGATTGATGCTTCTGACTGGGGCCTTGTTCCTGGAGGCGAGTGTATCTCCTGAGGCGTGTGTGTCACCATAGGTGCTGGTGGTGTCTCGTGTTGAAGAAGAGGTTGAGAGTGCTCCATGGTTGAGATTGGTATGAGGATCCCTGGGTTGGATCCCACCATTTATAGCTCTTTCTGTGGGGGTGGGAATTTTGGAAGGGCCCTTGTCTATCCTCTGATTGGTTCGCTTTGAGGATACTGACGTCACTCAATTGTCACCATATTTATTGGAGGTCAAGTGCGCTCTAGTGGATCTCATGAGAACTATTTCCTCAGATGGTACTTGTCTTAAGGTGCGGTTGGTTGTCCCTTCCTGGAGGCCTGCCCCCTCGTGGTCTTCGCCTAGTAAGGTATTCTCCGGTTTTACTTGTTGTTTGGGGACTTTCTTAGGCTGGTCCCCAATTTTTACTGTGATCGACACGTCGTCTCTTTTAACCACTTTGAAGGGGCCCGTGTAAGGGCATTGCAGTGTTGACAGCTGTGTGGGTACTTGGAGGTAGACGTTTGAATATGTCTCCAGGTATTTGGGTACGTTGACGGAATATTTCGTGTTGTTATGTCTGATTTGGGTAGCTCGGAATAGTATTGGATCAACAGAATTTGACGTGGTTGTGGAAATATCTCCCGGTAATGGAACGTCTATTCCATAAACCTTCTGAAAAGGTGTAAACGCAAAGGTGTGAACGCACATCAGCTCCTTGAGTAGGTATCATATTTTTCTTCTTGAACCAACGGTTGCGGCTCAATACCGGAATCCGATACTACTCCACCGTTTGGTGGGAAAAGTTTGGAAGACACCGTTGTTTCCCTTCCATTACCAAGCTTTACATTAGCGTAGAATGGGTTTATGTTTTATTCTTACGTTCATTCTCGTGTCCATTTATATTACTTTTAGGTAAGATAGCACAAGTTGAAAAGCACTAGAATATATTTTACAACTCAACCCGAAGAAGTTACAAGTTTTATGAAAACGGTATCTATAAACATTATAACAGTTAGTCATGGAGTTAACGTTAGTTGCCTATCAATATAACCTGAAGATATAACAATTCTCCCCCACTTAATAAAGCACATAATCCTCTAAGTAGGAGGTTGGCCGACGCATTCTGGTAGAACGCCTGGGAAGTGTCATGTCTCTTGACAGGCGAGAAGAATCCGCATTACTATAGGTATTGGACGTTGGTTGTGGAGAAATTGAAAGATCAGCAGTGTTGAATAACTGAGGAGGATCATAAGTAGGATTGGAAGCTTCTAGATCCGTTGAGGGCCCCGTAAGTAAGGGATCTAGCACAAAATCAGTTTTTGCGGGGGGATGTGCAGAGGGTCGTCTTTGTGGTGCGGTCTCTGCTACCTCTGTCTCTGATCTCTGGAGTTGGTTGATGTGCCTTTTGAGTGTCCTCCCACTGTCAAGCTCGACCTCGTTGGGCTCTTTTCTCTCCCATGTAATGGAGGAGCCCAAGTTTTCGAATGATTGTACCAAATTTCCACGTAAATGAATGATTTATTAAAACACTAGTACGGACTCTCTCCCCCACTTGTAGAGAACGAGAGAACGAGTGTTCTTGTTAGGTTCAATGTTTGACTTCGTTTCTTGATATGGTCGCATGGCATCAAGTCTGATTCTAATCTGTCTTCCAAGATACATTTCAGCCGGTGATTTCCCACTGCTCAAGGGAGTAGCTCGATAACGAAGAAGGATTTTCTGAATTTTTCGAGAGATTGACAAGGGCTCCATGACCATTGCTTTCAGGCGCTGTTTTAATGTTTGAATGTTCCTTTCTGCTAGCAGATTTGTGGCTGGATGACCTGGGGTAACATAGTAACATATTCCTTTTTTTTTTTTTTTTTTAATTCAATCTTCAATCATATTGTTTGTACGGCTACCTTCCTGCAGATTTTATCAACTGCCATCCCATGTAGGTTACCTAGTTGTTGAGTCATGACTTGGGATCGCAACCCTGGGCCACAGTGGGAAAAATGACCGATCCAGGTGGAAAAAACTCAAGACAAAACTTGGGAGTGTTTTGTATATAACATTCAATTGGAATTTTGAATTTGACCGGGATAACGTCACCCCTAACACCTAATGGCAACACTGATTACAAAAGCTGTGGAAATAATGTCAGACAATTTTTGCGCCAGACAAGATGGCCAACCTCTTCTCAGTCAGCTGGTGAGAACAACTGAGTGATGCAAAACTCTCATTTTTATACTACTCTGGTGTGTGTTCTGTTACCAGGATTACCATCATCATAATTTTAGCGGGATAACGTCCCCCCAAACACCTAATGGCAACACTGATTTAGAAAGCTGTGGAAAAGATGTCAGAGGATTCTTGTGCCAGACAAGATGGCCGACCTCTTATCAGTCAGCCTGTGATACAACTGAGTGATGTAAAACTCTCATTTTTATAGTACTGGCCTCTTATCAGTCAGCCTTTGATACAACTGAGTGGTGCAAAACTCTCATTTTTATACGTAACATATAACGTCACCCGTCACTCGTTATTTTATACGTAACTGTTTCATTTTTGTGATTCCAAGATGAGTTGAGTGAAGATCTGTGAGAACATATTTCTGCAAGCTTTGTGGAATCACAACACGGTCGTTTTTGAACAGGATGCCATCATTTAAGATATAATCACTTTCGATCGAATCAGAGAGTAGGCCCTGCTTTATTAATGTCAATTCTTGATCTATATCTGTTTCCATCTTAATAGATGCTGGAGTTAATGTGATTGATGAAATGTTGAAAATATTTGATGAGAAAACTTGATGAATTTCGTTGTTGATGATCATGTCAGATGAAGTAATATTTTGGTGAATCGAGCTCTGGACAGGCAATCCACATTCGTATTGTCGCATCCACGCTTGAATTTAATTTCATAATCGAATCCAGATAGAAATGTGGCGTAGCGAAGGAGGCGTGAAGATGTCATTTTTGGTAATTTAGATTTATGATGAAAAATGCGCGAAATCGGTTGACTGTCAGTAACTAATGTAAAATGCCGAATGGGATCACTGGGAGATGGGAATCAATATGTAGCCTGCCCCACTATCTACTTCGAAACGTTGGTTTTGATTTTCAATTTTGACGGTAGTGTAGAATTTTTTCATATTTTTTAATTCAATTTTTGCGCCAGACAAGATGGCCAACCTCTTCAACTGAGTGATGCAAAACTCTCATTTTTATACTACTACGAGTTCTTCCTCGTCTGATAGGCGCGCGTCCAAGTCTTGGAGTGCGATTGATGCTTCTGACTGGGGCCTTGTTCCTGGAGGCGAGTGTATCTCCTGAGGCGTGTGTGTCACCATAGGTGCTGGTGGTGTCTCGTGTTGAAGAAGAGGTTGAGAGTGCTCCATGGTTGAGATTGGTATGAGGATCCCTGGGTTGGATCCCACCATTTATAGCTCTTTCTGTGGGGGTGGGAATTTTGGAAGGGCCCTTGTCTATCCTCTGATTGGTTCGCTTTGAGGATACTGACGTCACTCAATTGTCACCATATTTATTGGAGGTCAAGTGCGCTCTAGTGGATCTCATAAAAACTATTTCCTCAGATGGTACTTGTCTTAAGGTGCGGTTGGTTGTCCTTTCCTGGAGTCCTGCCCCCTCGTGGTCTTCGCCTAGTAAGGTATTCTCCGGTTTTACTTGTTGTTTGGGGACTTTCTTAGGCTGGTCCCCAATTTTTACTGTGATCGACACGTCGTCTCTTTTAACCACTTTGAAGGGGCCCGTGTAAGGGCATTGCAGTGTTGACAGCTGTGTGGGTACTTGGAGGTAGACGTTTGAATATGTCTCCAGGTATTTGGGTACGTTGACGGAATATTTCGTGTTGTTATGTCTGATTTGGGTAGCTCGGAATAGTATTGGATCAACAGAATTTGACGTGGTTGTGGAAATATCTCCCGGTAATGGAACGTCTATTCCATAAACCTTCTGAAAAGGTGTAAACGCAAAGGTGTGAACGCACATCAGCTCCTTGAGTAGGTATCATATTTTTCTTCTTGAACCAACGGTTGCGGCTCAATACCGGAATCCGATACTACTCCACCGTTTGGTGGGAAAAGTTTGGAAGACACCGTTGTTTCCCTTCCATTACCAAGCTTTACATTAGCGTAGAATGGGTTTATGTTTTATTCTTACGTTCATTCTCGTGTCCATTTATATTACTTTTAGGTAAGATAGCACAAGTTGAAAAGCACTAGAATATATTTTACAACTCAACCCGAAGAAGTTACAAGTTTTATGAAAACGGTATCTATAAACATTATAACAGTTAGTCATGGAGTTAACGTTAGTTGCCTATCAATATAACCTGAAGATATAACAATTCTCCCCCACTTAATAAAGCACATAATCCTCTAAGTAGGAGGTTGGCCGACGCATTCTGGTAGAACGCCTGGGAAGTGTCATGTCTCTTGACAGGCGAGAAGAATCCGCATTACTATAGGTATTGGACGTTGGTTGTGGAGAAATTGAAAGATCAGCAGTGTTGAATAACTGAGGAGGATCATAAGTAGGATTGGAAGCTTCTAGATCCGTTGAGGGCCCCGTAAGTAAGGGATCTAGCACAAAATCAGTTTTTGCGGGGGGATGTGCAGAGGGTCGTCTTTGTGGTGCGGTCTCTGCTACCTCTGTCTCTGATCTCTGGAGTTGGTTGATGTGCCTTTTGAGTGTCCTCCCACTGTCAAGTTGTTCCATGTAATGGAGGAGCCCAAGTTTTCGAATGATTGTACCAAATTTCCACGTAAATGAATGATTTATTAAAACACTAGTACGGACTCTCTCCCCCACTTGTAGAGAACGAGAGAACGAGTGTTCTTGTTAGGTTCAATGTTTGACTTCGTTTCTTGATATGGTCGCATGGCATCAAGTCTGATTCTAATCTGTCTTCCAAGATACATTTCAGCCGGTGATTTCCCACTGCTCAAGGGAGTAGCTCGATAACGAAGAAGGATTTTCTGAATTTTTCGAGAGATTGACAAGGGCTCCATGACCATTGCTTTCAGGCGCTGTTTTAATGTTTGAATGTTCCTTTCTGCTAGCAGATTTGTGGCTGGATGACCTGGAGTAACATAGTAACATATTCCTTTTTTTTTTTTTTTTTAATTCAATCTTCAATCATATTGTTTGTACGGCTACCTTCCTGCAGATTTTATCAACTGCCATCCCATGTAGGTTACCTAGTTGTTGAGTCATGACTTGGGATCGCAACCCTGGGCCACAGTGGGAAAAATGACCGATCCAGGTGGAAAAAACTCAAGACAAAACTTGGGAGTGTTTTGTATATAACATTCAATTGGAATTTTGAATTTGACCGGGATAACGTCACCCCTAACACCTAATGGCAACACTGATTACAAAAGCTGTGGAAATAATGTCAGACAATTTTTGCGCCAGACAAGATGGCCAACCTCTTCTCAGTCAGCTGGTGAGAACAACTGAGTGATGCAAAACTCTCATTTTTATACTACTCTGGTGTGTGTTCTGTTACCAGGATTACCATCATCATAATTTTAGCGGGATAACGTCCCCCCAAACACCTAATGGCAACACTGATTTAGAAAGCTGTGGAAAAGATGTCAGAGGATTCTTGTGCCAGACAAGATGGCCGACCTCTTATCAGTCAGCCTGTGATACAACTGAGTGATGTAAAACTCTCATTTTTATAGTACTGGCCTCTTATCAGTCAGCCTTTGATACAACTGAGTGGTGCAAAACTCTCATTTTTATACGTAACATATAACGTCACCCGTCACTCGTTATTTTATACGTAACTGTTTCATTTTTGTGATTCCAAGATGAGTTGAGTGAAGATCTGTGAGAACATATTTCTGCAAGCTTTGTGGAATCACAACACGGTCGTTTTTGAACAGGATGCCATCATTTAAGATATAATCACTTTCGATCGAATCAGAGAGTAGGCCCTGCTTTATTAATGTCAATTCTTGATCTATATCTGTTTCCATCTTAATAGATGCTGGAGTTAATGTGATTGATGAAATGTTGAAAATATTTGATGAGAAAACTTGATGAATTTCGTTGTTGATGATCATGTCAGATGAAGTAATATTTTGGTGAATCGAGCTCTGGACAGGCAATCCACATTCGTATTGTCGCATCCACGCTTGAATTTAATTTCATAATCGAATCCAGATAGAAATGTGGCGTAGCGAAGGAGGCGTGAAGATGTCATTTTTGGTAATTTAGATTTATGATGAAAAATGCGCGAAATCGGTTGACTGTCAGTAACTAATGTAAAATGCCGAATGGGATCACTGGGAGATGGGAATCAATATGTAGCCTGCCCCACTATCTACTTCGAAACGTTGGTTTTGATTTTCAATTTTGACGGTAGTGTAGAATTTTTTCATATTTTTTAATTCAATTTTTGCGCCAGACAAGATGGCCAACCTCTTCAACTGAGTGATGCAAAACTCTCATTTTTATACTACTCAGGGGCCTCTACATTTTTATACGGCTCAGGGGCCTGTCGCTCCCAGGATATGCGAAGAAAATTTAGCTTGAGCCTAAATGGTGAGGTTGGGAGTAGGCGAATGTTGGGTCGATGTTCTACTTTGTTACATCTCTCGGCCTGTCTCGTTAGAATGGTGTATTGAAAACATGGCAATGCAATTTTAGGTTCGCATCACACACTACCCCTTAGAACGATTCATCAAACATCTTCGAAATAGGTATCCGGGGAATACTTTCGTCGTAATATTTTACAGAAGATTTCATTGAAATATCTCTGTGAGGCATATTTTCGTTGCCTAGCGAGTTTATTAGGATGTGGCCGGTGACACCAACCGGGCTTGTTTTCTTGATTGGTTTTATATGAAAACCGATATGCGGTCCGCGGGGACCATGCTGTAGAGGGTGTTTTATTTTATCGTACGTATCTACATTTATTCCTACTATATATTCAAACGTCGTTTTCCAATTCATTTTCATGGTGATAATATCTGTCTCAATATCGACTGGGTATAAATATTTACATGAATTTCCGCTTACATCTTTTTCTACTAGGCAATATTCGTTGACTTTCGTGAAATGAGACAGCTTCAATTTCAGGGGTTTCAGAAACTTGTGGTATTGGTTCCATTTTATGTATGTTCCATTAAGTATCAAACCAATCGCTTTATGTTTCTGTGCGGTGAGCTCGAAAGAGGTTAGTTCTCTCTCAACCCAATCTTCACCTTTAACCCATTCGCAAATATCTTCATCTTTGTTGAAATTGAATTGTACTGCATTTTTCCCTTTCCAATTATTCATTGTCCAGTCATTATGTTCGTACGGGTGACTCCCTTGGCCTCTTTGACTGTTCCCTCTTACCCTTGAGCCATGCTTCCGTGCACCAGACGTTTTAGCTCGTTGTGGCTTGTGTCTGGGTGCAGGGTGTGGTGGCTGTTGGGTGAATGCGGGTTGTCTGATGGCGATAGGTTCTGCTGAGCCTCGACTCGATGTATCCCAGTAGGAAACGGTGCTGTTTGTCCTTGCCGGGAGTGCTTGTATTCTCCTCATCTCGTCGAAGTGGTCTACCGGCGGAATGGGAGCCTGTGTAATCACCAGGGGCGGTTGTTTCACTGGTGCTGGCTCTGGTAGTGGTGTTGTCTCTGGGAGTGGTTCCAACAACATCTGCTCTTCCTCGTCTGATAGGCGCGCGTCCAAGTCTTGGAGTGGGATTGATGCTTCTGACTGGGGCCTTGTTCCTGGAGGCGAGTGTATCTCCTGAGGCGTGTGTGTCACCATAGGTGCTGGTGGTGTCTCGTGTTGAAGAAGAGGTTGAGAGTGCTCCATGGTTGAGATTGGTATGAGGATCCCTGGGTTGGATCCCACCATTTATAGCTCTTTCTGTGGGGGTGGGAATTTTGGAAGGGCCCTTGTCTATCCTCTGATTGGTTTGCTTAGAGGATACTGACGTCACTCAATTGTCACCATATTTATTGGAGGTCAAGTGCGCTCTAGTGGATCTCATCAGAACTATTTCCTCAGATGGTACTTGTCTTAAGGTGCGGTTGGTTGTCCCTTCCTGGAGTCCTGCCCCCTCGTGGTCTTCGCCTAGTAAGGTATTCTCCGGTTTTACTTGTTGTTTGGGGACTTTCTTAGTCTGGTCCCCAATTTTTACTGTGATCGACAGGTCGTCTCTTTTAACCACTTTGAAGGGGCCCGTGTAAGGGCATTGCAGTGTTGACACCTGTGTGGGTACTTGGAGGTAGACGTTTGAATATGTCTCCAGGTATTTGGGTACGTTGACGGCGTATTTCGTGTTGTTATGTCTGATTTGGGTAGCTCGGAATAGTATTGGATCAACAGAATTTGACGTGGTTGTGGAAATATCTCCCGGTAATGGAACGTCTATTCCATCAACCTTCTGAAAAGGTGTAAACGCAAAGGTGTGAACGCACATCAGCTCCTTGAGTAGGTATCATATTTTCCTTCTTGAACCAACGGTTGCGGCTCAATACCGGAATCCAATACTACTCCACCGTTTGGTGGGAAAAGTTTGGAAGACACCGTTGTTTCCCTTCCATTACCAAGCTTTACATTAGCGTAGAATGGGTTTATGTTTTATTCTTACGTTCATTCTCGTGTCCATTTATATTACTTTTAGGTAAGATAGCACAAGTTGAAAAGCACTTGAATATATTTTACAACTCAACCCAAAAGTTACAAGTTTTATGAAAACGGTATCTATAAACATTATAACAGTTAGTCATGGAGTTAACGTTAGTTGCCTATCAATATAACCTGAAGATATAACAATTCTCCCCCACTTAATAAAGCACATAATCCTCTAAGTAGGAGGTTGGCCGACGCATTCTGGTAGAACGCCTGGGAAGTGTCATGTCTCTTGACAGGCGAGAAGAATCCGCATTACTATAGGTATTGGACGTTGGTTGTGGAGAAATTGAAAGATCAGCAGTGTTGAATAACTGAGGAGGATCATAAGTAGGATTGGAAGCTTCTAGGTCCGTTGAGGGCTCCGTAAGTAAGGGATCTAGCACAAAATCAGTTTTTGCGGGGGGATGTGCAGAGGGTCGTCTTTGTGGTGCGGTCTCTGCTACCTCTGTCTCTGATCTCTGGAGTTGGTTGATGTGCCTTTTGAGTGTCCTCCCACCGTCAAGCTCGACCTCGTTGGGCTCTTTTCTCTCCCATGTAATGGAGGAGCCCAAGTTTTCGAATGATTGTACCAAATTTCCACGTAAATGAATGATTTATTAAAACACTAGTACGGACTCTCTCCCCCACTTGTAGAGAACGAGAGAACGAGTGTTCTTGTTAGGTTCAATGTTTGACTTCGTTTCTTGATATGGTCGCATGGCATCAAGTCTGACTCTGATCTGTCTTCCAAGATACATTTCAGCCGGTGATTTCCCAATGCTCAAGGGACTAGCTCGATAACGAAGAAGGATTTTCTGAATTTTTTGAGAGATTGACAAGGGCTCCATGGCCATTGCTTTCAGGCGCTGTTTTAAGGTTTGAATGTTGTTTCTGCTAGCCCATTTGTGGCTAGATGACCTGGAGTAGCATAGTAACATATCCTTTTCTTTTTTTTTTTTTTTTTTAATTCAATCTTCAATCATATTGTTTGTACGGCTACCTTCCTGCAGATTTTATCAACTGCCATCCCATGTAGGTTACCTAGTTGTTGAGTCATGACTTATGATCGCAACCCTGGGCCAAAGTGGGAAAAATGACCGATCCAGGTGGAAAAAACTCAAGACAAAACTTGGGAGTGTTTTGTATATAACATTCAATTGGAATTTTGAATTTGACCGAGATAACGTCACCCCTAACACCTAATGGCAACACTGATTACAAAAGCTGTGGAAATAATGTCAGACAATTTTTGCGCCAGACAAGATGGCCAACCTCTTCTCAGTCAGCTGGTGAGAACAACTGAGTGATGCAAAACTCTCATTTTTATACTACTTTGGTGTGTGTTCCGTTACCAGGATTACCATCATCATAATTTTAGCGGGATAACGTCACCCCAAACACCTAATGGCAACACTGATTTAGAAAGCTGTGGAAAAGATGTCAGAGGATTCTTGTGCCAGACAAGATGGCCGACCTCTTATCAGTCAGCCTGTGATACAACTGAGTGATGTAAAACTCTCATTTTTATAGTACTGGCCTCTTATCAGTCAGCCTGTGATACAACTGAGTGGTGCAAAACTCTCATTTTTATACGTAACATACAACGTCACCCGTCACTCGTTATTTTATACGTAACTGTTTCATTTTTGTGATTCCAAGATGAGTTGAGTGAAGATCTGTGAGAACATATTTCTGCAAGCTTTGTGGAATCACAACACGGTCGTTTTTGAACAGGATGCCATCATTTAAGATATAATCACTTTCGATCGAATCAGAGAGTAGGTGCTTTATTAATGTCAATTCTTGATCTATATCTGTTTCCATCTTAATAGATGCTGGAGTTAATGTGATTGATGAAATGTTGAAAATATTTGATGAGAAAACTTGATGAATTTCGTTGTTGATGATCATGTCAGATGAAGTAAAATTTTGGTGAATTGGAGCTCTGGACAGGCAATCCACATTCGTATTGTCGCATCCACGCTTGAATTTAATTTCATAATCGAATCCAGATAGAAATGTGGCGTAGCGAAGGAGGCGTGAAGATGTCATTTTTGGTAATTTAGATTTATGATGAAAAATGCGCGAAATCGGTTGACTGTCAGTAACTAATGTAAAATGCCGAATGGGATCACTGGGAGATGGGAATCAATACGTAGCCTGCCCCACTATCTACTCCAAAACGTTGGTTTTGATTTTCAATTTTGACGGTAGTGTAGAATTTTTTCATATTTTTTAATTCAATTTTTGCGCCATACAAGATGGCCAACCTCTTCAACTGAGTGATGCAAAACTCTCATTTTTATACTACTTTATCAAGTCTGATTCTAATCTGTCTTCCAAGATACATTTCAGCCGGTGATTTCCCACTGCTCAAGGGAGTAGCTCGATACAAAGAAGGATTTTCTGAATTTTTTGAGAGATTGACAAGGGCTCCATGGCCATTGCTTTTAGGCGCTGTTTTAAGGTTTGAATGTTCCTTTCTGCTATCCCATTTGTGGCTGGATGACCTGGAGTAACATAGTAACATATTCCTTTTTTTTTTTTTTTTTAATTCAATCTTCAATCATATTGTTTGTACGGCTACACCTTCCTGCAGATTTTATCAACTGCGATGATGGCGGCTGACGATCCAAGGGAAGGCTTCAACGAAATTCCTGGGGGATTGATCCAACCTCCGATGGCACCTTTCACCAGATTTCAAGACAAATTCTGGCGAAATTTGAATGTCGCCGGTCTGCAGTTCGGGATACTGATGACCCGTGGTAATGCAGTCACTAATAGTGGCGGTTTTGGTAGAGGATACTGATGACCTCTCCAAATTTCGAGAAAACACGTGCTATTTCAACGTAAAGTTTTAGCAATAGTTGCTTGGCCAAGCGCTCGATGTGAACTGCCTTTGTGAGATTCGCAGAAAGAGAAAGAGGTGGATCAAAACTGGGAGGAGGAGAAGGGACATCTTCGGTTGCAACCTGCTGCTGGACTTTATCGTTGTCATCGACTCTTATCATACCATGCCCCCCTTAATCCTAGCTCGAACCACAAAAAAAAACTAGATATATATTTATAGACCCCCAGCGTGTCGAAGTCTGGTTGAAAGTAATTGAGGTGGCCCAAACATCCCGCCCACCAAATTTGGATGTTTTTATACAAATTTTAAGGATCAGGATAAGGATTCTCTTTCAAAGGAAGTAAAGGTATGAGGTCTGCAACTGGACGGCTATATTCACTGTTTCCAGCTCTAACGGTGACGACTCGGACTCGTCCATCATTTCCAGGATGCACTGATGTGACCTTTGCCATGGGCCAGTGAAGAGGAGTGGCAGTGGAGTCACGTAGCAATACTAGATCGTTCACTTCAAGACTGGGCTTCTCGTCTGTCCATTTTGTTCGTTTCTGGAGCGTAGATAAATATTCTCGTCTCCACCGTACCCAAAGTTCCTCTGTCATTCGGGATATGAGTTGCCATCTTGAAAGACGATTTTCTCTTTCATCGAGGAGAGATGGTTCTGGTAATCCGAGTATTGGTCCACCTATGAGGAAATGTCTAGGGGACAGGTAGGTAATCGTTTTCAGGAAGGTCGTTTGATAGAGGGCACAATGGGCGAGAGTTTAGCACTGCTTCGACTCTAGCCAACAGGGTGGCAAACTCTTCGTAAGTCAGGGGAGTTTTCCCAGCGCTTTTCACAAGATGAGTCTTTGCTGACCGAACTCCGGCCTCCCAGAGTCCTCCAAAATGTGGTGCATGTGGAGGGTTGAAGTGCCATGAGAACCCAACTCTGGTGGCTTGATGAATGAGAGCGTTTTGAGTAGATTGGTCACGAAACCATGTTGCGAATTCTCCCAACAGCCTGGCTTCACCCACAAAGTTGGTCCCGCAGTCGGAATAAATGGCGACTGGCACTCCTCGCCGAGAAATGAAGCGATTTAGGGTAGCAAGAAACGCTTCCGTGCTGAGGCTGGTGACCGCCTCCAGGTGTATGGCCTTTGTGGACATACATACGAAAACGCTCATGTAGACCTTACTCAGTGATGCCTTCCTGCGAAGTGATTCCCTTAACGTAAACGGACCGGCAAAATCAACACCTATGTGCAGGAACGCCCGCCCACCTTGCAACCTAGAGGATGGCAAATCTCCCATCCGTGGAACCAGCGGTTTCGCCCTCGATTTATAACAGGTGAGGCATAAAAAATTTCGTTTTCTCACCAACCTGCGGAGGTAGGGTACCCAAAACTTTGTCTGAATGAGTGCCTGGAGTAAGCCAGGACCCGGATGATTCCAAACTCGATGGTGATAATCTACCATAATTCGAGTGAAATGAGCATCATTAGGCAATAGTATCGGGTGTTTATGAGCGTAGTTGATGTTGGCGTTTTTTAAACGGCCACCTACGCGAAGGACACCGCTATCATCAATAAAGGGACTCATTTGAGCAAATGATGAAATTGCCTGATTAGGATCTCGACCTTTGAAAAAATAAAATTCTTGAACATGTTTCACACATATTATGAGTGCTTCATTGATTTCATTTTCTCGAATTGGACCTGAGCAGCGCTCCCCGGTTTTCCGGGTTTTTACTAAGCGTTTTATCCATGCTACAGACCGCAATAACTTTCGAAAGCATGACACCCGTGAAATCCACTGAATGAAAACTGACGTGCTCTCATTTGTAAATAACACTATAGCATTCTTCTTAATTTCCGGAATATCTTTGAGGTGGGGAATTGAAGATGAAGGCCACTGATCTTCGGGAATGTGAAGCCAGCTGGGACCATTCCACCAGATAGTTTCATTCAGTAGTTGAGAAGGTAGAATGCCGCGAGACCCGCAGTCACTGGCATTTTCCTCCGATATGACATGTCTCCATGAACTTGCTTCAGTAAATTCAAGAATTTGAGTGACTCGATTTCCGACGAATGTCTTGAGATCATAAGAAGGTATCTTTAGCCAGCTTAAAACAATTGTTGAGTCGGTAAAATTGATATTTTTCAAGCTCGTTGGTGGCAACATTTTCCGAAATTCCTTGAGGGAATTTACCAATTTAGCCAGCAACAGGGCTGCACATAATTCCAATCGTGGCGTGGAAATCTGTTTAACTGGTGCCACTTTGGTTTTTGCGATTAAGAGATGAACTTTGATTCCAGAATCACATATTGTGCGTAAAAATATCATCGCACAATACGCTTGATTCGATGCGTCACAAAACCCGACAAAGTGATGTTGAAGGGATTTTCTGATCCAACAAACCGGGGTATTTTTATAGTTGAAAAATATTTTAGTTCATTCATGAAAATTTCCCACAATTCCGAAATTTTTTCCGGAACCACTTGATCCCATTTCAATTTCAATTTCCATAAATCTTGGATTATGATTTTCATGAGAATAGTGGAAGGTGAAAGAAAACCTATGGGATCAAATATTTTAGCAATAGTTGATAGCATTAGCCGTTTCGTAGTAGCAACTTTGGGTCTTGTTAAGCTGTATGAAAAACAATCAGTCACTGGATCCCATAACATACCTAAAATTTTCAATGACTGATCATTGTCCGGTGTAATTGTGAAAGATTCGTTGATTGGTTCATCACCCTCATTTTGGACCTTTTGTAGAATATCCGGCACATTACTTGCCCATTTGCTCAGTTCGAATCCACCACGTCTTAGAAGTTCAATCGTCTGATACTGTAAGTCTAAAATTTCGGAAATTGTTGACGCACCTGTTGCTATGTCATCAACATAGATGTCCCTAGACAGTGATGTTTTGGCTAATGGGAACTCATTTCCTTCATCAATTAGTAGTTGAGCTATGACTCTACAAGCGAGATACGGTGAGCAAGATAGGCCATAAGTAATAGTCTGCAAAGCGTATTTTTGAATTGGCTCAGATTGATCAAAACGATAGTATATGTGCTGATATGGTTGGTCAGCCGAGTTTATTCTGATTTGACGATAAAATTGGGTAATGTCAGCTACTAATATGTAGCGATGAGTTCGATAATTCATTAGGATTTCCCTGATATCCTTCTGAAGTTTCGGTCCAACTAGAAGAGCTTCATTTAAAGTACCATCAGCTAATTTCACTGACCCATCGAAGACCACCCGCAATTTAACCTTACCTCGGTCAACTTTTGTGATGCCATGATGCGGAATTATAAACTTAGAAGGTCTGGTTGTTGTGTTCATGTGGTCTAACACTAGGTAGTCCAACATGAAGTCGTTATAGGTCTCTCTCAATTGAAGATTGTTGTTGAACTTAGTTTCTAGATTTCGGAACCGTTTCATGGCTGCACTTGATGAGTCTCCAATTAATGGTTCATCATCACGAAACGGTAATCCAACGACATATCTCCCATTCGGAAGTCGATAGTGAGTATTTTTGAAATGATCCTCACATTTCAAATCTTCCTCAGACATTGTGGGGGTTGGAATTTCGACTTCTTCGATTTCCCAGAATCGAGACATTAAGTGGCTAATATCATCATCAATGTTAATGGCAGAAAATAGAGAAATATCAGCATCATTCGGGTCCATCTGGTCTATCTTTCCTATCACAATGTAGCCAAATATTGAAGGAAGCAGTTTTGGGAGTCCATATTCTAATTGTATCGGGGCTCCTGTGATTACGTCTGGGAAGAGATCAGCTCCCAATAAAAATTGCACGGCTGAAGGATCCCAAAATTTAGGATCAGCAAGTTGAAAAGAAGTCAATTGTTCACGATATTTTTTATCAACTGAACGGTTGGGTAGAAATGAACAGATATTATTGACAACCACTGCAGAAGTTTCAAGCTCAGGGGATTCAGTACGAATCGGCCTTATTGTACACAATACTTCACCTTTGGCGCCATCAAATATCGATTGTCCAATTCCGCTTATCCGCCTTGGAAATTTGTGAGATTTTAGACCAAGTTTGTTCATACAGCGAACAGTCATAAATGAATTTTGTGAGCCTGGGTCTAGGACCGCGCGAACTTGTTGAAATCTACCGTTTTGATCACGGATTTCCAACAACATTGTACCCAACAAAATATTCGGTTGAGTGTCATTGCAAACATTCAAGTTTACGGTGTCCTCTGAATCTTTTTTCTGTTTCTGAACAGAATAATCGGACGTACACTTGTCTTTAGAGTTTTTATTGATATGTAAATACGTGTTGTGTTTTTCTTTACAAAAACGACAGCGCCATTTCGAACCACAATTTTCTGTGATGTGGGATTCGTTTAGACAATTTAAACATCCTTTCCAATTTTTCAAAAACTGGAGACGTGATTCGACTGATGCTCCAACAAATTTGATGCAGTGGAACAGATTATGAGATTTTTGGCTATGGCACACAGGGCATTTCCATACCGCAGACTTTGCAGTATCTTTTTTAGGGAAAGGCGTTTCTATCTCCTTTTTAGGGAGAGAGGTTTCACTCGCCAAAAGTGATTTTGTGAGTTTTTTCGCAAATGGTTTCGCTTGTTCAGACATCGACTGTCCAACATTTTTGCTGTCAAGTACAAAGTTACTCGCACCAGCTAATTGTAAGGCATTGACCTTTTTCGTGATGAATTCCCTAAGATCCTTAAAATCTGGAAAAGCTTGTTTATCATAACCCAGTTCAAATTCTTCTCGCGTTTTTTGATCAAGTGCCTTCATAGCTATATGAAAAAGTATAAAATTAGATTCATTTTGAATTTTTAGGCTTTGAAATGCCGAAACATTTTCGGATATTTCGTTCAAAAACATTCGAAAGTATTCAAGAGTGGATTTTGGATGAATCGATTTATAATTTAATAATTGGTTCAAATATGCTGACGCGAGCATTCTCTTGTTGTCAAATGCCCTCAAAATTGCATCCCACGCATTTTCATACTGAGACTCTTCCAGGGGAATGTGTTTAATTACCGCTCGCGCAGGTCCGACTAGCGAAGATATCAAATGATGATATTTACGCATAGTGGGAATTGTATTATCCTCATGTACTAAAGAGAGGTACGTGTCTCTGTAACTCGGCCATTTCGGCAAATGACCATCGAATTTCGGGAGAGAGATTGCCGGTAGGTGATTTGAAGTTTTCGCTTCATGCGTTGAGGTATTGGCCACACTATGAAAACTTGTATTGCGCGCTGACAGTATTTCGTACGCAGTATTTGATTCAACGTAATGTTTACGAACTGTAGCTAAGACACCAGTATAATAGGTGCCCGGAAAAACAGGCTTTTCTTCATCTTTTTCGACCTCTACCTCATCGTGTAAGTCTTGAAGCTCGTCCCAAATATTTTCAAATTTCGAATAATATTTTTCCAGAGTACGGTAAGCCCCTTTGAATTCCGATTCTAAATTTGGGTTTTCTAGGCATGCTTGAGCCTTTTCCGCAATGGATGCCACTTCGTTGGTAGCTGCTTTCATTTTACGTTTAAGTAACTTGGATTTCGCCAGAACCTCGGTGACAGAAGGCATTTTGGGAATGAAGGATCGGGAAGTTAATTTTAAATTTAACGGGATTAATGAAATAACTGGGACACCTCAATTCTCCCAAACACGCAAATACAATATTGAATAAAAGTTAGACACCCCAGAAGAATTTTAGCGACTACAACTTGACTCGTACACAAGAAAGAAAATTAGCAATATAAGTAAAGAAGACATATATGACAAAATAATTAATAAGTACTTAACTAAAATCAATTTCAATTATAAAATTACAAAGGCGCAATGTGGAAGCGTTGTTTAAAAAGGTTTATGTTCATTTATTTAAATATGAAAAGTAGATCGGATATCTACGATTCAACAAAAATTGTGTCTCAATAAAAAATGATTTTCTGAAAGAAACCACGCTCTGCTACCAAATGTTTGGCCTTGGCCAACGTGGATCTTTTTCAAAGAGAAAGACTCAAAATCCGAAGATTGGAAACCTAGGATAATTACAAGAAAAATACAAATTTTCGGAGATGGATTATAAAACATGTATACTTCTAGGTATGGTACCAACCAATGAAAAAGTATTCCCTATACAACAAAATCTAGGAGAGCTCCCCGCGTAAACTAAGTGTTTCCAAAAATAATATTTTAATATATTAAACTGAAATTGTCTCTTTTAGAAAAATAAAGAAAAATAATGGCGAAGATCTGACCGTGATAGTGATGATGGCGGCTGACGATCCAAGGGAAGGCTTCAACGGAATTCCTGGGGGATTGATCCAACCTCCGATGGCACCTTTCACCAGATTTCAAGACAAATTCTGGCGAAATTTGAATGTCGCCGGTCTGCAGTTCGGGATACTGATGACCCGTGGTAATGCAGTCACTAATAGTGGCGGTTTTGGTAGAGGATACTGATGACCTCTCCAAATTTCGAGAAAACACGTGCTATTTCAACGTAAAGTTTTAGCAATAGTTGCTTGGCCAAGCGCTCGATGGGAACTGCCTTTGTGAGATTCGCAGAAAGAGAAAGAGGTGGATCAAAACTGGGAGGAGGAGAAGGGACATCTTCGGTTGCAACCTGCTGCTGGACTTTATCGTTGTCATCGACTCTTATCATACCATGCCCCCCTTAATCCTAGCTCGAACCACAAAAAAAAAACTAGATATATATTTATAGACCCCCAGCGTGTCGAAGTCTGGTTGAAAGTAATTGAGGTGGCCCAAACACAAAACTTGGGAGTGTTTTGTATATAACATTCAATTGGAATTTTGAATTTGACCGAGATAACGTCACCCCTAACACCTAATGGCAACACTGATTACAAAAGCTGTGGAAATAATGTCAGACAATTTTTGCGCCAGACAAGATGGCCAACCTCTTCTCAGTCAGCTGGTGAGAACAACTGAGTGATGCAAAACTCTCATTTTTATACTACTTTGGTGTGTGTTCCGTTACCAGGATTACCATCATCATAATTTTAGCGGGATAACGTCACCCCAAACACCTAATGGCAACACTGATTTAGAAAGCTGTCAGAGGATTCTTGTGCCAGACAAGATGGCCGACCTCTTATCAGTCAGCCTGTGATACAACTGAGTGATGTAAAACTCTCATTTTTATAGTACTGGCCTCTTATCAGTCAGCCTGTGATACAACTGAGTGGTGCAAAACTCTCATTTTTATACGTAACATATAACGTCACCCGTCACTCGTTATTTTATACGTAGCTGTTTCATTTTTGTGATTCCAAGATGAGTTGAGTGAAGATCTGTGAGAACATATTTCTGCAAGCTTTGTGGAATCACAACACGGTCGTTTTTGAACAGGATGCCATCATTTAAGATATTGTTAGGAACACTGATGAACACGAATCCAAGTTGTAACTCAATTTTTATTACAAAAGAATATATTTTTATCAAACACGATCACAGAACGAAATCACAACTAAAGTTCTCATTAACAACGAGTTTTTCTAACGTCGCAACGTAAACAATAGTAAATAACATGTGTTTCCCCAACACTATTCCCCCTCTTTTCTTAGACCCTCCAAGCAAGGACGTAGACGGTCCGCATGAACTACTCGTTTCTTTTTATTGGGTAATTGGATCCGGAAGATCACATCAGAGAGCCTTTTCTTGACGACACAAGGTCCGACCCAGAAATGCTGCAACTTAGGGTTCAGGCCTTTTTTTCTCACGGGATTGTACAACCAGACCTCTTCTTGCTCCTTAAACCTAGGCTTCTCTGCTCGAACGTCATACCGTCGTTTTGTCTCTTGAGCTACCTTAGACATCGTTTCTCGAGCTATGTTGTGTGCTTCATCTAATGTCCTCTCCAGCTGCCCCGCATACTCTGTTGAAGTCGATGTATCTGGTGGTTTTCCCGTCAATAAATCCAATGGCACCGTAAGGGCTCTACCAAACATCAACATTGCTGGTGAGAACCCAGTGGATTTATGCTCCGAAGTTCGGTATGCCAGCAGCACCATAGGCAGCTTGTCATCCCAATCCCGTTGATGGCTTTCTGTGACCTTGGATAACATATCCCAAAGGGTACGGTTAAAGCGTTCAACCATACCGTCACTTTGCGGTCGTAACGCTGTGGTCCGTGTTTTATTTATTCCCAATATTTTCAGTGTTTCTGCAAATACCTCAGCTTCAAAGTTTCTTCCCTGGTCACTGTGGATCTCACGGGGAACACCAAAACGAGATACTACATGGTCCACCAAACCTTTGGCTACAGTCTCAGCTCGTTTGTCTTTCAATGGAAACGCCTCCGGCCATTTGGTGAAATAGTCCTGGACAATGACTATGTGGACATTCCCTGTCCTTGAGGTTGGGAGGGGTCCGAGCAAATCAATGGCCACACGATCAAAGGGTGCACCCACCATGTACATTTGCAAGGGGGCCCTCTTTTTCTTACCTCTTCCTCTGGTGTTGCAATCTCGACAGCCCTGGCCAAACATCCTAACGTCACGATGCATTCCGACCCAATAGTACTTTCGTCGCAATGATGTTATCATGCGTTTTGTGCCAAAGTGTCCTAGACGGTGTGTTGATTCCAGAACCATCATTCGACATTCTCGAGGGACAAGGATCTGATTAACTTTTTGAGAACCGGTATCATTTCCCCAGCGTCGTACCAGTACTCCTTGCTCGAGGCTGAGTGAATCCCCCATTGCCCACAAAGCCTTTTCAGCTGCACTGTATGGTGCAATATCCTGCCACTTTGGTCGTCTACCTTCTTTGACCCATTCCCTTACCCTAGCCAGTTCAGGATCCTTCTGTTGTTCATCCTGCCATCTGATAGGTGGTATCAGTTCTGTTCCCCGTATGTCCATTATTTGTTGCAGATCCTTCTCTTCTTGACGTGCACAGTAACGACAACCTTGGGGAAGACAGGGTCTACGAGAAAGTCCATCAGCATTACCATGTGAAGGCCCTTTACGATGTTCAATGCGGATGTTGAAAGTTGCTAAAGTGTCAAGCCATCGAGCCAACTGTCCATCTGGATGTTTGAAATTCCTTAACCATTGAAGGGAGGCATGGTCCGTCCTTACAGTGATAGGAATCCCACTGCTCAGTCCGTAAAGGTGAAAGTGCTCTAATGCAACCTTTATCCCCAGGAGTTCTCTTCTAGTTACACAGTAATTACGCTCAGCTCGGCTTAGGCATCTACTGAAATACGCAACTACTTTCTCTTCTTCTCCATGCCTTTGCGACAGCACAGCACCAAGAGCACGTCCACTTGCATCTACGTCCAGCAGAAATGGCATGTCAGGCTTTGCATGGCTGAGGACAGGGGCTTCGGTCAATGCCTGCTTCAGGTCTTTGAAGGCTGCTTCACACTCTTCTGTCCATCGAAATTCTGCTTTGCTGGCTTCTAGCTTGTACAATGGAGTCGCACGTCGAGCAAAATCGGGAACAAATGGACGATAGTAAGAGCAAAAGCTGACAAAGCTCCGTACTTCTTTAGCGGACTTTGGTGTTGGCCATGTTGTTACCTTTTCCGTTTTTCCGGGTTCCGTATGGACCCCATCTCCTGATACAACGTATCCCAAGTAAGCTATACTTCTACGAAAAAGTTCACATTTCTTTGCATTCAAGCGCAGTCCATATTGTCTAAATAACAAGAAAATTTCCCTGAGCAATTCCACCATATCGTCGAATGTTGCTGCATCGACCCTCACATCATCAAGGTAGACCCGAACTCTCCCCTGTCGTATGAAATCATGAAGCAGACTGTTCATTGCACGTTGGAACGTGGCAGGGGCATTGCACAGCCCAAAGGGCATAACCAAAAACTGCCATAACCCCCGGGGTGTGCAAAATGCTGTTTTACTGCGGTCAGATCTTTTCATTTTCACCTGCCAATAGCCGCTGTGGAGGTCGAGGGATGAAAACCAAGAGCTACCCTGCATAGCAAGAAGCAGGTCATTAATGTGTGGCAAAGGGTACGCATCTTTCCTTGTGACGTTGTTGAGGCGCCGATAATCTATGCAAAACCTTGTTGTGCCATCTTTCTTTTTAACAAGCACTATGGGGGATGCCCAGGGGCTACTGGAAGGCTCAATTACTCCCATTTTCTCCATTTCTTCCACTAGAGCATCAACTTCAGCCAATTTATCTGGTGGGAGTCTTCGTGGACTTTGGCGAATTGGAATGTCCGGCTCAACAACTATTTCGTGTTCCACCCCATTAATTACCCCCAACTCGTTTTTGCTGGCAGAAAACACATCTGCGAATTCCCGTATAAGAGCAGTCACTTTGATTTGTTGTTCCTCCGCCAATTCCAGAGTTGCTCGCTCAATAAGATTTTCCACATGGACATAGCGTTGGTCACTTGCCACCCCTTTTAGTTCTGACAAACCCTCATATCCATGTCCTCCCTCATCTGCTTTTTCCACTTCTCGAATGCAGAACTCTTCTTCGGTATCCTTCTCTTTAGATGACGTTTCTCCAGATGCCTTCATAGTAACCTTGCCACTTGCAGCATCAATCTTGCATTCTGCCGCCACTAGGAAGTCCATCCCAAGAATGCAGTCATCTCTTATATCAGCCACAAATACTGTATGCTTCCTAGTACTTGCATCCCCCAACCCCACTTGTACCTGTACCTGTCCGTCCACTGGAATCTCAGCTCCTGTGACAGTTCGCAAAATGGTTGGCCGGCCTCTTCTTGTGGCCCACCCCTCTACTGGAACCACTCCCCGCCTCACTATGGTCACCATGGCTCCAGTATCCACAACCAATGCGCACGGTTTTCCATCAATGGATCCTTTGATGACGATAGAGGCCGAAGAACTCACTCGGTATACCACAGGTGTGTCATATTTCTTTTCCTTGATGCTGGTGTGGGGTCCCTTCCAGTTGCGTGCCACAGGGCGCCCCTTCCCTATGACCGCTTGTCGTTTCCCATCTGGCTCCTTAGGGGACATGTGTCACCTCCATGTCCAGTATCCTGACATCGGGGAAACTTACGAGTTGGACAATCCCGAGAAAGGTGTCCTTTCTTGTCACACCGGTAACAAGTTATGGATGCTAGGAATGCAGCTTTCGATCCGGTTCTGACTTCACGCACTTCTTCAGACGATTGTTCCACCTTTATCTCACGAACTGGTTTGATGGTTTTTTGGCTCTCAGCTCGGTATACAGCAGCTTCACTCTGGAGTGCAAGGGACAAGGCAGCAGGTACAGATTTTGGGTTTCCTAGCATTACTAGTTCCCTCACACGATCATTGGCTAGTCCATCCACCACCTGTAAAACTGCCAGTGCTTCCTGGAATTCCCTATTGCCTTCAGGTGTGGCCCTACGTGCCAGTGTTCCTACTTCCCGAACAAATTGCGAATATCCTCCCCTGGTTTCTGACGTCGTGTTCGCAGCTGAGTAAGATAAAGTTGTGACTGATTCCCAATACCAAACTGATCAGCCAACATATGCGACAATTCGTTATAATCAGTCTTGTCCAATGCATTACACAACACAGGCAAGGCAGGCCCAGTTAATGATGCAGCCAAAGCCTGTCCTTTACGTTTGTAACTCCAGCCATTGGATTGGGCAACTACCTCAAAGTGGCTTCGGTACTCCTCCCAAGGCATTGAGCCATCGTACAGCTGGGCACGAAACTGGTCCCTTCTACCCTCAGAATCAGTCTTATTCTCTGGATTATCTTGTTCTGCGGTTGATATCCCCCTAGCTTGATGTCTTTCCACCTTCAATGCTTGCAGTTCCTTGAGGACTTCTTCACTGAACTCACGTAGTTGGTAGTTGACACGAGCTTGCTGTTCCTCCATTTCTTTTCTAAATATCCGCACTGCGTCCTGTAGTATATCAGATTGACCTGGTTGAATATCTCCAATATTAGACAGTTGTGTAACTCCTTGAGGTAGGTCAGATTGGTGAACATCGACCTCCACTGCTGCAGGTACCACCCTTCCACTGCGTAGTGTGAACCCATCCACGTCCTGAAATTCTTCCTGATCGCTCATCACCGTCCTTGAGAGTTCTTGAAATCACTCCACTTCACTTGAACTATCCCACTTCTGACACCAATTGTTAGGAACACTGATGAACACGAATCCAAGTTGTAACTCAATTTTTATTACAAAAGAATATATTTTTATCAAACACGATCACAGAACGAAATCACAACTAAAGTTCTCATTAACAACGAGTTTTTCTAACGTCGCAACGTAAACAATAGTAAATAACATGTGTTTCCCCAACAATATAATCACTTGCGATCGAATCAGAGAGTAGGCCCTGCTTTATTAATGTCAATTCTTGATCTATATCTGTTTCCATCTTAATAGATGCTGGAGTTAATGTGATTGATGAAATGTTGAAAATATTTGATGAGAAAACTTGATGAATTTCGTTGTTGATGATCATGTCAGATGAAGTAAAATTTTGGTGAATTGGAGCTCTGGACAGGCAATCCACATTCGTATTGTCGCATCCACGCTTGAATTTAATTTCATAATCGAATCCAGATAGAAATGTGGCGTAGCGAAGGAGGCGTGAAGATGTCATTTTTGGTAATTTAGATTTATGATGAAAAATGCGCGAAATCGGTTGACTGTCAGTAACTAATGTAAAATGCCAAATGGGATCACTGGGAGATGGGAATCAATATGTAGCCTGCCCCACTATCTACTTCAAAACGTTGGTTTTGATTTTCAATTTTGACGGTAGTGTAGAATTTTTTCATATTTTTTAATTCAATTTTTGCGCCAGACAAGATGGCCAACCTCTTCAACAGAGTGATGCAAAACTCTCATTTTTATACTACTCAGGGGCCTCTACATTTTTATACGGCTCAGGGGCCTGTCGCTCCCAGGATACGCAAAGAAAATTTAGCTTGAGCCCAAATGGTGAGGTCGGGAGTAGGCGAATGTTGGGTCGATGTTCTACTTTGTTACATCTCTCGGCCTGTCTCGTTAGAATGGTGTATTGAAAGCATGGCAATGCAAGGTTAGGTTCGCATCACACACTACCCCTTAGAACGATTCATCAAACATCTTCGAACGTCACTCGTTATTTTATACGTAACTGTTTCATTTTTGTGATTCCAAGATGAGTTGAGTGAAGATCTGTGAGAACATGTTTCTGCAAGCTTTGTGGAATCACAACACGGTCGTTTTTGAACAGGATGCCATCATTTTGGAAAATATGACATAACTCCTGTACTATATGGTGACTGTAAACCAGCTATATCTGTATGGGTAAAATCAACAGATCAGTTGGCTGACATATTCACTAAACCACTGATTTCTGACATGTTTTTAAAATTTAGAGATATGCTCTCAAACTATGTCTAATTTGTGTTTTTGTGCAACGTTTCTAGGTTTATGGAATTAATAGAATGACAAAACATCCACTTATAGAAATACAAAACCAAGTTATAGAAACGCAAAATACCTATTGTGACTCTTCCATAACATTGACGAAACGATGATGTGCTTGCATGAAACTACGTCATCTTATTCTTGTAAGAACGTTCCTCTTTTGATTCTCGAAAATTCGTTTGCTAATGATTGTGCATAGCAAAGGTAATGGATCTTTGAATATAATGCGTTATAAAGATAGACGCCACAACTAAGGAAAGCCTTGATGTCTTTCGTGTAGGGTGATGTCGTGGTGAAGGGAGTATTACAAGGGTGACCACTCCATCTCTCATGACTAAACCACCTTGATTATTATTCTTAATCTGGTTCGTACGTATTGACTACGTACATGCCTATCTACCTATTGGTGATTGAATCCGGGTTACCAAAGAAGACCGCAAGAAAATGAGGCACTCCAGTCACATGTCACCACTGAATGGTTGCATTGTTTCTTCCGTCCTTCCCATATGTTTGTAGAACTGTTGCTCTCTACTTTTTGAGAAATCACTCCGTTTTGTTGCTTCATCTTGAATTTGAATCAATCTCGAGGTTTATTCAACATAAGAAGTTCTGCTATTTAAGTACCGTAAGGACTTTCTATTACTCGTTTCGTAGATCAATTTGGCGTATTATGCAATGCATATCTGCAGAAATAACCCAATAAATTTAATTCACAGCTGATAATGTCTAGGTTGTAGCAGCTCCAAAACCCCAAATATCAGATCAAATGTGTCAAATATCATCAAAATTGGCTGAAGAGAACTGGAAGAAGGTGATGGACAAAGAAAAAAAAAAAAAAACAGATTGTACATAAAAGAGATGAGCCGAGAAAAAATGAACAAAGTCCTAACACATGCATTTTGACGCATCATTTTGCTTATAATAGAATCGATCTAGGTATTACCTACAAATTTGCATGTTTGAAATCCCAGGATATACAAAAAAAAATGTAGTTTGTTACATATCTCGGCCCGTCTCGTTATAATGGTGTATTTGAAGCATGGCAATGCAAGGCTAGGTTCACATCACACACTACTCCTCAGCACGAAATATATAGGTATCCGGGGAATACTTTCGTTATAATATGTTACAGAAGATTGCATTACAATACAATCATCGCGTTCGTACGGCATCCTTCCTTCGACTTTTGTCATCTGCCAACCTATACATAAGTGAAAGGGGTACTGCGAACCACCATCTGCTAATTACCTACTTACTTTATACTTACTTTAAAGGTGGTATCTTTCGACCAAATGGACCAATGCACGTATTCGGCCAGAAAGATAGTGCCTAGGTACAATCATCTGTCCTGGGGATGTCATATAGGTGGAGATGAGCCGAGAAAAAATGAAGAAAGTCCTAACACATGCATTGTTACGCATCATTTTGCTTATAATAGAATCGATCTAGGTATTACCTACCTATTTGCATGTTTGAAATCATGCGACTCAGGAGCCTGTCGTTCCCAGGATTCAGGATATACAAAAAAAAAAGTAGCTTGAGCCCAAATGGTGAGGTCGGGAGCAGGCGAATGTTGGGTCGAAGTTCTACTTTGTTACATATCTCGGCCCGTCTCGTTAGGGCCATGTCATACGAGCACTATTGCCGTCGCGCAGATGCCGTCGCGTTAAAGTCGCTCCAACCCGGCAATGGGGTTCATATGGAGCATGTCATACGGACGCTAATGCCGTCGGCGAGTCCGCGTTAGCCGGACGCTGAGCGCAGCCAACGCGGACGGTCGCGTTGGCGACGTGGTGCACGTGACGCCAGGACCCTGTCATACGGAGCGCTAGCGCCAGCGGGACGCATTTGCCGCGCGAGCACTGGCAGAACAACTGTAACACCCTTGGAGTGATCATTACGATATTTGATATGATGTTTGATACGGAAAAATTTATTTATTTAGTTGAAAAACTGCGACCTCTGTACGATGTAAAGTCGAGTGATTACAGCAACAGGCAACTGAAGGCACAGTGCTGGAACGAGGTTGGGGAGGCCATGCACGAAAACTGGAATCAGATGACAGCTGTTGAAAGAGATCAAGCAGGTAAGCAGTTTTACTGTAATATGTATCTAAAATGTGCAAAAAGCTGATACAACCTAACTGGATGGTGTCCATCTTGGTAATAACATAATTGCCGCGACGGCAAATGCGCCCGGAAGACGCTACGTATGACAGGCACCTGGCGTTGGCGGGACGGCATCAACGCGACGCATTTGCCGTCACGTATGACATGTACTTTTTCCGGCGCTATCTCGACGGCATCTGCGCGACGGCAATAGCGCTCGTATGACATGGCCGTTATAATGGTGTATTTGAAGCATGACAATGCAAGGCTAGGTTCACATCACACACTACTCCTCAGCACGAAATATATAGGTATCCGGGGAATACTTTCGTCATAATATGTTACAGAAGATTGCATTGAAATACAATCATCGCGTTTGTACGGCTTATAATAAAATCGATCTAGGTATTACTTATTTGCATGTTTGAAATCATGCGACGCAGGAACCTGTGGCTCCCAGGATATGCAAAAATAAATTTAGCTTGCAGCCCAAAAAGCTTGGCAATCCGAGGCTACGTTCACATCACACACTACCCCTTAGAACGATTCATCAAACATCGTCAAAATAGGTATCCGGGGAATACTTTCGTCGTAATATGTTACAGAAGATTTCATTGAAATATCTCTGTGAGGCATATTTTCGTTGCCTAGCGAGTTTATTAGAATGTGGCCGGTGACACCAACTGGACTTCTTTTCTTGATTGGTTTTATTTGAAAGCCGATATGCGGTCCGCGGGGGCCATGCTGCAGAGGGCGTTCTAATTTATCGTACGTATCGACATTTATTCCTACTTTATATTCAAACGTCGTTTTCCAATTCATTTTCATGGTGAAACTATCTGTCTCAATATCAACTGGGTATAAATATTTACATAAATTTCCGTTTACATCTTTTTCTACTAGGCAATATTCGTTGACTTTCGTGAAATGAGACAGCTTCAATTTCTGGGGTTTCACAAACTTGTGGTATCGGGTCCATTTTTCGAATTTTTCAAGTATCAAATCAATCGCTTTATATTTCTGTGCGTTGAGGTCGGAAGTGGTTAGTTCTCTCTCAACCCAATTTTCACCTTTAACCCATTCGCAAATATCTTCATCTTTGTTGAAATTGAATTGCACTTCTTTTTTTCCCTTTCCAATTATTCATTGTCCAGTCATCGTGTTCATACGGATGACTTTTATTATTCGCCATCATTCTTGTCGTCTTGCTTGTTCTTGCTGTTCTCGACATTGTCGTTCCTGTTTAATATCTTACCTAACTATATATACCTACTCTTATTATATATATTCCCTTTTTTTCATTCGGATTCGTTCTCCGCAATAATCCCGTTCGTATGGCTGCCTTCCTTCGACTTTTAATAAACTGACAACCTATATTGTCGTTCCTGTTTACTGTCTTACCTAACTATATATACTCTTATTATATATATTTTCCTTTTTTTTTCAATCGGATTCGTTCTCCGCAATATTCGCGTTCGTACGGCTGCCTTCCTTCGACTTTTAATAAACTGCCAACTATTATATAGGTAAGAGTAGTATACATCTTGCTGCTTCGAGGACAGGGTCAGAAATTCAATAGAAATGGCGAATTTAAAAAATAAGAGATGCGAGACGGGGTTTGAACCGTGGACGTTCTGAATGCGAAACCGACGCCTCAGTCCAGTGAGCCATCTGATGTCGATGAAAGAATCCCATACATCTCCGAATTCTCGCGCTCGAGCGTGGGGCGTTTGTCGTAATAATCTAATATTATCAGAATGAGTCAATTAACTACAGTCGGAAGACGCTCGCGTTTCTTATTTCATACCTACTCAGAAATGGCGAGGGAGTAATATTATTGAGAGGCCATCTTATTTTTTTATCCTTAAACTATTACGTAATATATATCGTCACATATTATCACTCACCACGACATTGTTTCGAGCGTCTTACCAAATTGATACAAAATTGATTTGTAATATTTATTATAACTGTCGTGGAAAGGTATGTGATTAACCCCATAACTTGAGGAAAAAAGGAGACAATAGCTAACTAGGATAGGATATTCGTTTCCAAGCATCAGAAGCGTTTACTCAATATGAACCCCTAAAATACGAGCAAAATGGACGTCATAATTCATGGTCTTAGAGTGATTGTGAACAGAGTATTGTACCTAATGAGAAAATGGAAAAACGGGTATAATTCCAACAAGGAAATCCCATTGTTGGGTATGAATAATAATAATAATAATAATAATATGAACAAATATTACTTTGATATCTCTGTTCGGTTTATTTTTCATCTCAAGTAGATATCATAAGGAAAAAGGAATAAATGAGGAGAGAAACAACATTCGATAGTATTGATTTTATCAAATCCATTCATTTATTTCCATTATAATAATATGTAAACAATTTGGATAAAATCTCGCATGCTACTCCCAAGGACAGTCTTGTAACTCCCAATCTATGCTATGATTCTTCCACCTCACTCGTAACATAGCACTTCATCTCCAATTTCCAAATAGTAGAAGCCAGCACTGCAGAGCTCAGACACAAGGTGTCGTAAAACTTTCGGCCATTTTTTTAAGGTCTTCAATCGTCCATCGTAGGTATTCACTCCTTGAGCGGCTGCATTAGATTCCGTCTGCGTTGCTTGTTCAGCAAAATAGGACTGAGGATTGCAGCACATGTTGAGCGGTCAACAACTGAACTAAAGTTCGAGTCTCACACAATTTATATACTATCCTCTTGGTATAAGCAAACAATTAGACATCAATGTTATTCAGTCCCATAGCATGCAATAATTCAATACATTGTTCCTCCACAACATCACAGGCTTCACCACTTCGACACTAGTGCATGTATTAAAATGTCTCCCATGAGGTGTTTCGACATAGTAAGCTCCCACATTAACATTTTCCATGTGTAGATTCTTTCAATTAATGCATTCACCTGCATCATATTTTTGTAAAACCCCATTGCTGATACGTAGCGATTAAATTCATGGTATGCAGGTAGAGTCATCAGTTTCAGAAGGCCAGTGTCGCAATTCTTCGCAGGTGGTAGGAGTAATTCAGTAATTCTCCAGCTTTTTCTATGAAATTCACCTTTTTTTTTTTTTTTTTTTTTTCAAAAAAAAAATTCCAGCTATGAGATGCATTATCAACAGAAAGATTGTGAAAAATATTGTGAGTGAGACCATAGTGAGATTGCTTAAAGCAATAGTAATGTTTTTACCACATGCGGTTCCAGCTTGTTGAAGCACGAAGTCAACCGGTGCAGTTGTCTCCAGATGGCTAAACCCATCAATAAGAGCTTCAATCGGATGAGTGTTGTCTTCCATGCTTGCTCGTTAACTGGTGTAATTCTAAGATGTCGACTCCTCATAAAAGCCGCCGTTATATGTGAGTAGTGGTGGTGGAGAATTGCTAACCAAGCCATTACTCCCTCTAACAGCCGTGAAATCTTTCATCTTGTCCAAAACAGAGTCGATGGTGGGGATTAAATTTATCAAATTTGATGCGGCCTTCGCACTCAATGTGATGTTATATGGCTCAACGTGTAACAATTTATCTAGCCAGATTGCGTAATAACTCAATATTAGATGCTGTTGCGGTGTACTACTTGCAGACATGTGAGTTCCTTGAAAGAATGTAGAGTCTTGCTTACGATCTACTTGTTGCTGTATGCTGCTGAACAGCTCCCAATCGTGAGATGATATGTAAAACGGAGTTTCACGCGATTTTTGAATCACAATCACCTTATTGTTATGTCAGAAAGACCAATCACTAACTGAAGATTTTTTGTCTTCTCAATCAAGAATGAGCTTGTGAGCATCAACGACTCCATGATGATTACTACTGGTTTGCACACATTGTCAGCTCTTTATAAATGAACCTCCCCTCCACTTTTCATTGACATTCGGGGCTTCTTTCGTAGTTCATAGTGCTTATTTGCATATTCCATTGTAATAAAATCTTGAGGTGAAGTTGGATTTCCCGTACTTAGCAGGCGGTATGGTCCAAAATGTAAAATTCTAGATTTTTCAGATTTTGTAAAGGGAAGGTAGCCTAGTGTTACTCATTATGTGATCCCTGGCTTAAGATTAATCAGACGTTTTATACCAAAATCAACTACTTGAGGTTTAGTTGTTACTATATTTTTCTCAATTAATAACTTCTCTAATGCTGCATCCAGCTCGTTATTAATTATTTCCTTTACCGGTTCACTCAAATAATTATCGGTGTCTGTCGATCGTGGAGAAGGGGTGGTAGGGTGTGATCCGAATCTGCTGATGGCTGACATGATAATGAGGGCTATATAATAATATTTAATTCTTTTAACTCTTCCAATATGGAATTTATTTCTGGATCATGCGCAGTGTTCCCTGCCTGTTTAGAAGCAAACAGCAAACGTAGTCGATAAACTATCTCATTCGGATCATCAAAATAAACATATCTTGGGTAGGCGTTTACTGCTTTGACAAACCCTTTCCCCTATGGAGGGGGTCCGAGTAACGCCTTCAACAAATTTCTATATTTATATAGAAATCTATATTTATATATGTATAGTCTGAATTTAGGATATCCTTGATGTGCTACATTACTGAACCATACCAGATCTCTGTAATTAGTTTTATCCAAGGGTGTGTACTCAGTTGGTTGGCGTAAGAAAAGTAATTAGAGCAGCCCTTCAGTAATTGGCACTTTCACTTTATTACCCAGGTAAATGTAGTCACGATCTAAAGTCAACTTTTCATTACCTAAACTCAAGCTACCATCTGCATTAACTTTGGGTCCATATATAGTATCCAATTCAAGTCCTGATTTATGCCCTGTAATTAATGCGCGTAAAAATGGTCTCATGAAAAGATGGAATTGATGCAGGTACCTTTCCATCTCATCTTCCTCCTCTGGAATGCTACTAACCATCTCTAAAGCAGTTTTACCTATACTCCTTATTTGGGGTGTAACTAATGGTGTGCTAGTTACTCCAATTTGTAGATCTGGATTGGAAACCCACTACATTAGATACCTAGCTCATCTTCTTCTTCTTTGTCTTCATCCTCTCGCGCATGTGCATCTTCTTGTTTTATTGTTCGGACAAACGGTTTGCGACTCTTTATTATTCTTTTTCGTTTAACTTGGAAACGAGGACGTATGCTGTTGTTGTTGAGAGGGTTACCTCCTTTAACGGTTCTAAAGCCACAGCCGAATCAAGTTGAGCTTGCAGTCTACCTTGCTTCATTAGTTTATATTTTTTCCTGATTACCTCTTGCGCCCTCACAAGGCGGGAAGTAACATTTTTTACCTCCTGTAATGCCATCTTGACTAATTGACACCTTTGTATCGGGTACCTAATATATATACATCGAATCCCATTCTGTAGCGACCATCGTTCAATTTCCTTTCTTTGCCAATTAATACAAAGTTATTTTAAGACCAGCATCCCAGCTCCAGCTCCAGACCAGCTTTTAAAATTCTTCAAATTCCATATCACCTTGAACATGATCGTCATATATGTGACGAATATTCAACGCATCCATTTTGAACATGACAATCATTGTAAGATTTATTCTAATCAGATTTTCAGGCACCAAAACATAACTATGCGTACAAAAGAATAGATCAAGTGCAAAGTGCCTGGACATGGCGAAGTATTCCCTCAAAATATCGTACCTAGTCGTTGGTTATTATTTCGTCAAAAATAACTGTAGAATGGGGTTTTATTTCATCAGGTCTCAACAGCACCACTTGACCATCATAAAATGATGAACCATAGGGGTAATATCCTATATCAGGGGCTTAAGAGTCCAAAACACGTTTTAAATATTGATACTTTTCCTGGTTTAGCGTCCTTGAAAACACATATATATTTTCAAATCGTAATCCACTCGGATGTCGCAACAATGAAAGAACAGTGCATGATTTTCCAGCGCCTGAAGGACCGCAAAATCCCTCTGATGGGGTTTTTACCAAACAGAGGTCAGTGGGGCAATAGCCCACTGATTTTAGACATCAAACATCGGAAAAAGATTTCTCTTTCTTATGTTGTTAGGGTACCAACGAGTAGTATAGAACCAATTTTGCAGCTTCGAAAGACGTGAGCTAACCTCAGGGCATTCGGAAAACCTCGTAATTTTTTGGGTTTTTTTTTTCAGTTTTTGGCCTATAACTTTCAAACTATGTACCCTATCGAAAAGGTCACTGTATAACTTTTTAAACTAAAGTAAATTCCCTACAATTTAAGATCAATTTCAATTTTTTAGGTTTGATAGTTTTCGAGATACAGTGCTCCAAAAATTGGCAATTTTTTCCAAAAAGTAAAAAATTTGTTTTGACTCTCTTTCGGGCAAAATATTGGCCTAAATAATAATTTCATGAGAAAGTCATGAGGGATGAAGTTATAGGGAAATTATCCAGCTTCAATTTAAAACCAAAACGAAGCATTTAGGTTTAATAGTTCTCTTGTTATCTCAAAAAAAGAAAATTTGGAAAAAGTCGGATTTTTCGTGAAATTGAGTTGGTTGACTTGTGCTCCCCTAGCTATACTTTTCAGGAAATAAAATGAATTATTCAACAAAAAATTATTAAAATCTTATTTATTAAACAGTAATAGGTAGGTACTTGAGTATATACAAGTAAATAACAAAAAATATTTCTTAAAATTACAGTAGCTCAATGGTAGCACATGACATTAAAAATTCATTGGTGGGTGGAGGGCCTTGGTCTGTGGAGAAATCACCTACATCTTTTGGGGGGCTCACATCCGTAGATACTTCGTGAATCTCCAGGATGAGGTACTGGGAGTGGGTCGTCCACGGCATCTTCTTCGTCTGATTCATCGATATCCACTGGGGGGGCGTATACCTCGACATGAGCCGAACAAACTCGAGCAGACAAGTTCTGCTTTCCTGCAGGAGCACCCACCCATGGAGCCTTTCTTGCATTTGCATGAAATTAGCTTCAATATTTCAGGTGAAGCTGGAGCCTGTCTGAAGGGGATGGGAAGGAGCCCCTGCTGGCTCTTCATCCAGCCCCAGGTGGTTGGCTGCTTTTCTACTCCCAACCACATCTGTACCTGATGGTATGTGTAGTGGATTTATGTATGTTTTACTTGGTGTAGGTAGACCAAGTGGGACGTTATGAAAAGTACCCATGTCTCGATTATGCGGGTTAGGCCCTAGTTTGTTCCCGGACGGAAAGTAAACGGAATTGTCATAAACAACTGGGTTTATCGTGGAATTATAAGGTTCGTTCGTAGTTGGGCCGCTAGGAGCGCTAGGCTCAGTTCGAGCTTCTTGGGACTGTCGAGTCGGGTATTGTTTTCCCGTGTAATAATCTGGCTTTAGGTAGATATCTTTTTGCGGAGCCGAGTTGACTTGATCAGAGTACTGAAAAGTACCGTTTTGGTCATGCGATTTGTGCATGACGGGAGTGTACAGTGCACTCGCGTCGGCGGAGTAGCCGTGTGATGAATATCGAGGATATTCATGCTTGTTTGTAGAATCATATTGATTACTTTCAGAAAGGGTCTGGAAAGTATCCTCTACCTGTTGTACAGGTGAGTGTGTAATCACCAAGTCTGTCGCAGAGTTGGTAGGCAACGCGTCGATCCCGTCACTGAGACTAGCGGTGGAACGGCGACGTTGGAATGCGGGTGGATCGTAAACCGAGCGTTTGCCGCCCGCTCTAGGATCCTCCTCCCGGCTCCGCCGAGGAAGGATGGGCCCGAAGCTACCAAGAAGTTGACGAGAACTGGAAGGAAAAAATCTGGCTCGATGCGTGTAGAAACTTCGTCGGAAGAGAAGAGTCATCAGCGTGAGTGTAGAAATTGGAATGAAGATGCTGGGTCTAGTGCGTGGTATTTATAGGGGGAGGCCGTCTCTGATTGGCCCAGATCGCGGGCCGCTTTATGGTTAGTATGCAAATGAGCTCGTTGATTCTCGGCTTGGCCGGGTCCTGATTGGCCCGCTTAATTTCTCTCGCGCAACAGGTGTTTCCTGATTGGTTCGCTTAGTTTCTCTCACAATCTGTGTTTGAGATTGTCGAGTTGATTTGCTAGCCTCGTCCTTGAGCCTCGTAGAGGTCATTTGGTTGCTTCCTTGAGTTGTTGTTCTCAAGGCAACTTTTTCGTGTTGTCTTGTCAAGCCTCTCTCCCGCAGTGGGTGTTTAGCTTGTTGGGTTCGTGCGGATATTTCGTCCGTGAGAGTGTGTTTTGTATAAACTCTCGGGCGAAATATGTTGTTTCGCGCGGGCGTAACCCGACGTCTTATGTGTGTAGTTCTACCTTGAGAACTTAATTTTGGTAGCCCTGAAAAGGGCTGTTGATAATGTGTGGTTAATTCACCACAGTATGTACGATAAAAGTGGTAGGCTGTTGCTTCTTTGGTTGGGGGTAGACGTGCTAGATTAGCTTGCACGTTTGCTGCTGCCTGGACGAAGTAGTTGTAGCGGAGCTGATGCAGTTCATCTGTTTCTTTGCCTCTATAGATGGCTTGGAGGCACTTTTCCCCTGCTGAGGCAATCTCTTCTAGGGTGGCGTTGGGATTTAAAAGGTGGCTGTGACATCAATGAGGCTATTATTCAGTTCAAAAACTCGCAGCACCTTCATTTCCCCAACCCAGAAAAGGGCGCCCGTTGTGTCACGCCCCGTGAATGCATGCAGAAATAATTCAAAACCAGTAGGATAAGACACCTCCCCAAGATTGAACGAGGATGTGGAGTATTGTGATGGCATAGAGTCAGTCCTCCCGCTTTTGTGGAGGTACACGTTGTGCACGGCAGAACCCAAGCTAGTGAGTAGCACACCTAGGTCAACATCTTCTCCAACGATAAAAACATTTTCATAAAAGCTGCTCTTGGCTAGGGCTGTCCTAACAATAGTAGAGTCTGCATCCTTTCTATCCCTTCTCGCTGGAACCCCGAGCAGAGGAATTGGATGAGGCGACGCTTGTTATTATCGTTGGAGAGAAATTTCTCCTGGGCACTGTAATGAATGTCGATTCTTGGAAGATGATGTAATTACATCCCAAGGTTCCATATAGACGTAGGTGTTCGGCTGTTTTCGTATTTCTCGAAGCGCCATTCTCAGGATAGCCATCAAAAACAATCGTAACATTCTGCCCATAGTGGTGACATGTGTAGATGATGAAGGCATCTACAATCACTCTGATACTATCATTCCGATGCCACTGCACCTTGTGGAGTAGGAAACCTCCATCCACCACTATAAAAGAATTTGGGACTGTTATAGGGACGTTTTCTGCGAGGGGAGTGAAAGCTGCATAAAAGCTCGATTTTGTGCCTTTACGCATCCCTTCTTCAGAAAACAGAGCCATTAGGTAGGGAACCAACTCGTATTTGAAGTGCTCCTTTATGTGGTGTTCCGATTGCTTGATTATGCACAGCCTTTGAAATATGGTGAGGGGATCAACCACAACCTTCTTCTTGTCAAAGTTGATGACAGCTGCGGCCAAGGTTCTTACTTTGTCTTTTCGTTTGAAACCGACTTTTCCGTAGGTACCTATTTCCTGTGATCTTCTTAACCCCTTCAGCTCCCGATTCCTGTGCCTTGTGACAGTTGACCTCTGAGGTTTCAACAATTCCACTGCTTATGGACAACAGTTTGTCAGTGGAAGGAAATGTAACGTGGACATCAAACCAGTTTTTCAATTTCTCCACATTTGAGGATAATAAGGTTTTATTTACCCTGTACTTACGTTGTATTTTACCAAACTAAGTACCTGGAATAAGGAAATTGCTATGTCCATTCAAGAAAAACGAAGTAATTACGAAATTACACGATTATCGGGCGTTTCATCGAGGTTTTAAATCTTCACGTGACCAATTGAGGAGCACAAGTCGACCAACTTAATTTCTCAAAAAACCCGACTTTTCCCAGTTTTCTTTTTTACGATAACAAGATAACTATTAAGCCTAAATGCTTCGTTTTGGTTTTAAATTGAAGCCAAATAATTTCTCTATAACTTCATCTCTCATGACTTTGTCGTGAATTATTATTTAGGCCAATATTTTGCCCGAAAAAGAGTCAAAACTTAAATTTTCGACTTTTTGGGGAAAGTTGCCAATTTTTGGAGCACTGTAGGCATCTCGGAAACTATCAAACCTAAAAAATTGAAATTGAGCTTAAATTGTAGGGAATTTACTCTAGTTTAAAAAGTTATACAGTGACCTTTTCGATAGGGTACATAGTTTGAAAGTTATAGGCCAAAAACTGAAAAAAGCCAAAAAATTACGAGGTTTTCCGAATGCCCTGAGGTTAGCTCACGTCTTTCGAAGCTGCAAAATTGGTTCTATACTACTCGTTGGTACCCTAACAACATAAGAAAGAGAAATCTTTTACGCGAATTTTTCCGATGTTTGCCTTTTTTTGCGTCTAAAATCAGTGGGCTACAAGTACTCTTGTTGGCTGAGTCCCCCCCCTGCTCCTCCCTCTCCTTCTCAGCATCATCACTTACCGCTTTTTTCAATTGGATTCGTTCTCCGCAATCATCGCGTTCGTACGGCTGCCTTCCTTCGACTTTTATCATCTGCCAACCAATATAGGTAAGTGAAGGGGGTACTGCGAACCACGATCTGCTAATTACCTACTTACTCTATATAACTTATATATTATGTTACCATCAGCGTGTGTAATTCAGCTAGGTAATGAATAAACTAACGGGGTAGTATACAGAATAACTATAGAGTGACGGGCGATTTTAGTTAAAGTGCATAATTCGAAGTTAAATATCATGTACTAATTAGCGGCAATTAATAAATGCTAGCAACTGTACATGCTTTCCCTTGGGAATGTACCTTCGCCCTTATGCCATAACCACGAATGTGCAATTTCGTAGTTTTGAGAAATCAAGCTTGAAAAATTCAAATGGTTATCTTAAAAATCAGACTTTCGTTCAGGTAACTGAACAACCCGTTATTATTAAAGCCCACTTAACCAAGTAGACAGCTCCTTAATGATGGAGTGGTTTGCTAGGCAATATTAAGTTTTAAGCACATTCGTATTTTTGAAATCGCTTGATTACAAGAGAGGATTCACATTCGCGGATTCGCACACCAAGCTAGAGGGAATAATTATGCAATTTTTCAACTATTCAGAATGTTCGGCGGGTATGGCAAAATAAAAAGTAGGTAGTAGGTATCTTACGACCAAATGCACGTTTTCGGCCAGACAGATAGTGCCTAGGTTCAATCATCTGTCCTGGGGACGTCATATAAGTGGAAGGGCGGGGGTTCCTCAAATTTTGATACACCATAACTGTGACAATTCCCCTGATAAAATGGGAAAGAATTTAATTCACAGCTGACAGAATTCTGTGCGTTGAGAGAAGTTAGTTCTCTCTCAACCCAATTTTCACCTTTAACCCATGCGCAAATATCTTCATCTTTGTTGAAATTGAATTGCACTCCTTTTTTCCCTTTCCAATTATTCATTGTCCAGTCATCGTGTTCGTACGGGTGACTTTTAACATCTGCCATCACTCTTGTCGTCTTGTTTGTTCCTGCTGTTCTCGACATTGTCGTTCCTGTTTACTGTCGTACTTAACTATATATAGCATTTCCCAATTGAGTTAAACTTTTTCCATTTAGGTTTAGTCCTTTTCCATTTAGGTTTAGTCCTTTTCCATTTAGGTTTAGTCCTTTTTCATTTTGGTTTAAACCTTTTCCATTTAGGTTTAGACCTTTTCCATTTAGATTTAAACCTTTTCCATTTAGATTAAACCATTTCCACTTAGATTTAAACCTTTTCCATTTGGATTTAAACCTTTTCCATTTGGATTTAAACTCAGGAAATTATCGTGGAGTTAGAGGTAAAAGTACACGTGGGAAAATCAAATGGAGAATATTATGATTATTTAACTGTTGTTATTATTGGTGATCAATATCATCAAACTATGTATCCAACCTAAGAAAATAATCATATTTACCAAACTAACTTTTGAAATTTTAATTTGATTTTTGCACAATATGAATTTACCTCTTCGGTACTTTTACCTCTAACCCGACGTTATTATGCCACAACTTGAAAATTAAATCATGCAAGTGTTTTTTTATGCACAGAAATGTAATATAATATAATAATGAACAAATGTTTTTTGAACACAAGAATTTCTCATGAACGGAAGTTATAAATTAAGTTAAAACTATCCGTTTCCTTTTTTTTTACTTCTAGCCTAATGAAATTTTAGTAGATAGGCACTTACTTACTATGATGGGGCTAACTACTGAAGTTTTGATGGAGTTTAAATCCAAATGGAAAAGGTTTAAATCCAAATGGAAAAGGTTTAAATCTAAGTGGAAATGGTTTAATCTAAATGGAAAAGGTTTAAATCTAAATGGAAAAGGTCTAAACCTAAATGGGAAAGGTTTAAACCAAAATGAAAAAGGACTAAACCTAAATGGAAAAGGACTAAACCTAAATGGAAAAGGACTAAACCTAAATGGAAAAAGTTTAACTCAATTGGGAAATGCTATATACCTACTCTTATTATATATATTCCCTTTTTTCAATCGGATTCGTTCTCCTCAATCATTGCGTTCGCACGGCTTCCTTCCTTCGACTTTTAATAAACTGCCAACCTATACAGGTAAGTGAAGGGGGTACGGCGAATCACGATCTGCTAATTACCTACTTACTTTATATTACTTATTTATTATGTTACCATTAGCGTGTTTAATTCGGTTAATGTATAAATTAACGAGGTAGTATACAGAATAACGATAGAGTGACGGGCGATTTTAGTTATTGTGCATAATTCGAAGTTTTATCATATAGGTACTAATTAGCGGCAATTAATAAATGTTAGTATTATGTTAAGGAAGTTTTTGCGAAGGAAGAACACTCCTATCACCGTGAATGCAAAGGGACTTCATTATAATCAGTTCATTCTTTTTCAAACAAAAAACTATATCTACCTATGGAAAATATGGAGTTATGTGTACATGTTGTAGTCGCACCTATACATGCTTTTCCTTCGGAACGTATTTTCGCCCTTATGCCATAACCACGAATGTGCAACCCATGTCAGATTTTTGCTCCAGACAAGATGGCTGACCTCTTATCAGTCAGCCAGTAATAACAAGTGAGTGATGCAAAACTCTCATTTTTATACTACTAGCTTTGTTCCAACAACGACAAAAAGGCGCCCTAGAGGAGCTCAGAGCCCGAAATTGCGTTCCAACAAGGTTATGGAGTTGGGAACCCGGTGTTCCAACAGATCTTAGAGCGCCCCCAGAGCTGCTCCGGGGGTGCCCCAAGCAGCCCCACACTTTTGATGGGGTCTCATCGAGAGCTCCGAGCCCTACGCATGCGCATTTTGAAATAACCTGCTACCCTTGGGTAAACTACAATCCGCGTAACCTTCTCTAAACGTCAACTATTTTTTTCACTGCGTTTGTTATCACATCTCACTTTCATCAACTATTATTTCTATTCTATTATTTTCAAATTTTGGAGTATGGATGCATTTTTTTCTCAAATGATGATTTGGAAGACTCATCTGACGATGAGTTGTACCTTTTTTTGGATTCTTCCGATGATGATGAAGAGGTGCTCATGCAAGATCGGAAACTGCCCAAAGTTATCGATTACATATCGATTTGAACTCTCGGGTGAGCTCCGAAGTGTTCCAACAAACACGAAAGTGGGCGACCATGGAGCTAACCCTTGGCAACTCTCTGCAACTCTGGAGGAGCCACGGGGGTCGCTCTCAAAGAGCTGTTGGAACAAAGCTACTATTACTACTACTTGAGAAGATGGCTGACCGCTTATTAGTCAGCCAATAATAACAACTGAGTGATGCAAAACTCTCATTTTTATACTACTTTGGTGTTTGTTCTGTTACCAGGATGCTATCATCATAATTTGAGTGGGATAACGTCCCCCCCCCCCCCCCCCCCCAAACACATAATGGCAACACTGATTTAAAAAGCTGTGGAAATGATGTCAGATGATTATTGCATCTGACAAGATGGCCAACCTCTTCTCAGTCAGCTGGTGATAACAACTGAGTGATGCAAAACTCTCATTTTTGATGACTCACTCTCATTTTTGAGCTATGATTTGATGACTCAACTACCGCAACTCAATAGCTCACCATATTATTTATACTCACAGCCATATATCTGAGGGGATAGCAATAACCTGGTTAGCCATAACCAATTAATCTAGAGATTGGAAGGGGGAGGGTGGAAGGTGGGAAAAAATTTTTGAATTGTCTCCCCTAACACCTAATGGCAACTGATTTAGAATGCTGTGGAAATGATGTCAGATGAGGTTTGTTCGCAGTGACCATCAAACCTGTAAGAAATGGTTGGAAACGTGTTTGGGGGGTTCGCAGTGTCCATTTGAAGAAATCTATGACTGTATACCATCCATAGTGGTCCGTTCGCAGTGACCACCAAACCAGTTTAAAACGCGTTGTGGATCGGTTAGACCGGTCAGAGAAATTTCTGCTGACCCATCTGACGGTTTGTCCCCCACCACACCGCTACTCGAACTAGCCAATCAAATCATTCCACTGTGAGATGGAGGGTAGCGGGAGCTCAGCGAGCTGAGAGATGATAAGATAAGCCAGCCGAACGAGATGAGAAAGCTGTCGGACATCTGCATGTCGTGCACTGTTCACTAAGTTCTACCTTTGCATTTACCCTCGTTTTACTTCTACGGTTATTTATTGAAATTTTCCTACTAGTTGTGTGATATGGAAAATCTTATTGGTGACAACGACGTAGAATGGGAATCTTCGTCTGAATGGCAACAAAATACAAAATCAAACAATAAAATGTTATTATTCAATCTCAACTGAAGAGTTATTTGTAAAGCTATTAACATTAAAAATTAAGAATGACGGTCGACTTTAACTTTAGGTTAAGATCGGTTTAAATTCTTCCCGCGAGATAAACACCACATTCTCCCACAAAATCATCAGCTGGAGGCAAGAAAAGATTGAGCATGGATTTCTTATTCCTGTTGGAAGGTTTGTTCCCAATGAATATTTTTCATTTTTCAACCTGTTTGTTCTTTATTCATACATGAAATGTTTACCTATTCAAAGAATGGCGCGACCCCACCAAGCAGGTTACAGCTGTTGGAGCCTATGCGACGGTTAACTTTAGTCAAACCTGTTCGCAGTGGGGATTTGGTTACAAACGGTTTGAAATTAGGTGTTGGTCACGCATGCGCACTAAACCAATCATAAACCTGGTCGCCAACGGTAGGTAACCGTTTCCAACCGGCACTGCGAACAAAGCTATGATTATTGCATGTGATAACAACCAAGTGATGCAAAACTCTCATTTTCATTCTACGAGGCACGTTCAAAAAGTAAGAGTACTGCGGCCCGTACGTGAGGGGGAAATTTTTGTTTCCAATGTTGGTCATACTTCGTGATATAGGAGGTCCTCCTGAACTCAACGAGCACTGAATGACCTTGGTAGTATCAAAACTCCCTTTGTGGTGACCGTTTGCGTGAACAATGTTGATAAAAAATGCCGCCAAGTGTGAGGTGCGCTCCATCATCCAGTTCTTTGTCGCAGAGGGTAAAATGCCTACAGAAATTTGTTCACGGATCAAAGGGGTTTATTTCGAAGGTGTCATGAACAGTACGGACGTTTTCAAGTGGTGTCTTGAGTTCAGCAAAGGAAGAACGAATGTTCAACACTCGGGAGCTTTGTGCCTCCCCCCTTTTCTAGGGAACCGCAATCTATTTCCGATTTTTTTGAAAATCGATTCTTTCTTGTAAAATAATCAGTTTTTTTAATCGATTTTCGTTAATAGGATAAAATCGAAAATCGATACTTTTATTCCCATTTGTCTAAAAATCGAGATTTAAAAAAAATCGATTTTAACCTAGTTTTGAAAATTATTGTTCTCGTTGAAGCATTTACTTTCTCCTATTTATAATGAGGGATGAATTTTAGAAGTTGAATTGATTCTAGACCGGCTTCAAAGAATCGATTCTCAAAAAATTGTTTAGAGGAGGTTTGGGGTTTCCTGAGATTGCTTCAAAACTATTATTTTTGCAGGATGTGGAGGACAAAATGTGGTTTGCTTGAATATTGAAAACATTTATTTCCTTTTTTGTGCATTTTTTAGTATCAATTGTAAAAAAACCAAATAAAAAAAGATTTGAATTTGAAAGTATTTTTTCGCACATGTACCTAGTTACTTATTACACAGGTAATACATTAAGTATATTAGAATCCTCGAACAATATACCTATTTGTTTATTTCTACAGTTGATTGGTTTATTTTATATGATCGAGTTTGATCCCTAAAAAAGTAAAAATCGCAAAAACCCCGATTTTGAAAAAAATCGATCCTTGAGAGGAACGATTTTTTGGAAATCGATTGTTTGAAACCGATTCAGAATCGATTAAAAAAATCGATACTTTTTTACCGATTGCGGTTCCCTACCCTTTTCTTCCACACTCCGCACCCTTGTCCTACTCCCCTCAGACATTTATCTACTTGTTTTTTAAATTGACGTTTGCTCTATTGTTTTAATTGACGATGTTTATGGCAATAAAGAATTATTATTATTATTATTATTATGTTCACGACGATCAGAGGAGTGGGAGGCCTTCAATGTTGACTGATGAGTTGGTGAAACAAATTGAGGACACTGTTCGCGAAGACCGCCGATTGACAGTTGATGAACTTGCTGCAATGTTTCCACAACTCTCCAGATCCTCCTGCACGAAACAATCACAGAAACTCTCGGATTCAGAAAATTGTGTGCAAGATGGGTACCAAAACAATTGACACAGCAGCACAAAGTGAATCTGGTCGCCTGTGCTTGCGAGTTCCTTGAGCGATTTGAATTGGAAGGTGAGGATTTCCTGAGCTCCATTGTGACTGGAGATGAGACCTGGGTGGCTCATTATCCTCCAGAGTCGAAAAGACAATAATCTCAGTGGCGACACACGTATTCTCCCTCTGCCAAAAAATGCAAGACCTCCATTTCGGGCAAAAAAAATCATGGCCACCATGTTTTGGGACCATAAAGGAATCATTCTGGTCGATTTTCTGCCCCAGGGAGGGGAAGGATTAACCCCGCGAAACCCTCAAAAAGCTCAAGAGAGCAATCCAAAACAAGCGGAGGGGAATGTTGACAAAGGGAGTGTGCTTGTTGCTTGACAACGCCCGCCCTCACACAGCCAACGTCACCAAAGAGCTGTTGGATTCATTCGGTTGGGGCATTGCGAACCACCCTCCGTATTCCCCAGACTTGGCTCCTACCGGTTTTCATCTTTTCACCTCCCTGAAGACTCACATGGGTGGAAAATGCTTTTCAACCGACGAGGAAGTGAAGGAAGAGGTTCTGAACTGGCAGAAAGAGTTGGGGAGAGAATACTTTGAAGAGGGTATCAAAAAGCTTGTGCCGAGGCTCAAAACTTGCATCAAACCAGGCGGGGTGTGAAACATTTGCAGACGAGGATTTTCAACTGCGCAGAATCCGATTCTTAAATCTAAAATGAAGAATTCCAACACATAAAAGTTACCTATTAGATACAGGTAGGTACTTACCTCTTAACAGAATAGGTATTCGTGAATGAATGTTGAAGACGGTAACATAAGTTAGCTATAAGTAATATATAAGCCCTAGTTATCTAGTAGTTAGTTTTGTCAAAACTTCATAGAATCGGCTCCAGGTTCTTCCCCAACCACATGTGGATTAATTGTTACTCTGAAAACACCACAGATTCTTATTGATCCATTCAATTTTACTGCAAAAATTACGACTGGGGCTGCCCACTTCAAAGAATAGGTTGGTGTGTCAACTTTCACCCACTTCAACTCCCCTTCAGCTGTTTGTCGCATGGCGAAAGGAACTGGTTGTGCTCGAAATACTTTGGGTTCTGCTCATGTTTTCATTAAGATTTTCACTGAATGACCAATGATCTTCCCTGTCCTTTCCTGACGGTGCATAGACTTTGTCGTCTAGCATCACCTGCCTGCCCCCCAGTTGAGGATGGATTCGCGGGGGGGCAGTGGTTTCATCACCCGTAACGTGCAGTTTATTCAGCAGATGTGGGGTAGATGTGGGTGGGAGCTGACTCACAGGGGTGAGTCTCCTTCCACGGACTTCGGCATTTTGATTCCATAAACTCGGGTACCAACCTGCATAGTTGGTAATGTAGGTCAAAACGGGTACTTGGCAGTTGTCAAGGAGAATCCTCTCAGGAGAATCTTCCCAGCTTGTCTGGGGGGAGACCACAAGGCATGATTGCCTAAGGACTCCTAAACGCGACTTCCATTCTTTTGGAAGGAGATATTGGATTCTTCTGTCCTTTCCTGAAAAACTGTCTTGTGTCTTGCTTTGATATGTTCCAAACGTCTATTAATATTGTTATAAGTTTTAAGGGCGAGATATTAAATTAGAAAAATAGTAACAACTTCCGCACTTGAGATCAATAACACAACAACTAATTTTTTATTTAGAAACACAACAATAAACAAGTCAACAAGATGGTAAATATGCAATCCTGCAAACTGGAGTTGGTTTTCATTTCCCAACACTATCCTCCCTCTTTTTTACAGCAGGACCATATAGTGCCAGATGATCGGCATGAACAATCTTCGTCTTTCGGTTTGGCAATCGAATCCTAAATACGACGTCGCTTAGGCTCTTCATGATGTCGCAAGGGCCAATCCAGTTCGACTGCAGCTTTGGGCAGATACCGACTTTGCGTTGGGGCCAGAAATACCATACTTGGCTTCCCACAGAAAACCTTGGCTCTTCTGATCTGACGTCATAGCGCTTCTTACTGTCATGTGCCACCTGTAGTATCCGTTTACGTGCAAGTTCATGGCTCTGGCGTAGCTTTTCTTGTAACTGCTGGGCATATGTGGTGACAGGAACGATCTCATGAGGACTTCCGTCGACCAGCAAGTGTAGTGGTAAGGTCAATCCTCGCCCCAGGTTCAACTCCGCTGGCGAAAAACCAGTTGAGGAATGCTGTGTAGCCCTGTACGCAAGGAGCACACATGGGAGCCACAAATCCCATTCTTTTTGGTTGTTCTCTACTGTCTTGGCGAGCATGTTCCAGAGAGTTCTGTTAAAACGTTCAACAAGGCCGTCACTGTGGGGTAGTCCTTGTTTTGCGAATATGTAACATTCTCATCACTTCTTTGAATACCTCAGCTTCGAAACCAGTTCCTTGGTCTGTGTGAAGCTCTCTTGGGATACCAAATCTGGCAATAACAGTGTCAACCAATCCTCGAGCCAATGTTTCCGCCCTGATGTCTGCAACGGGGAATGCTTCAGGCCATTTTGTAAAATAATCAATCACTACCACAATGTACTTATTCCCTTGATTTGTGATTGGAAGTGGCCCTACAATGTCCATCCCAACACGTTCAAATGGTGAGCCACTGGTGTATGTCTTCATTGGTGCCTTTCGTTTAGAGTTGTGTCTTCTCCGACATGTATCACAGTTGGCACAGTATAGTTTTACATCCTTCTGGATGCCAGGCCAGTAGAATCTTGTTCGGATCACTCCAAGAGTTCGTTTGTATCCAAAGTGTCCCAAACCATGGCTCGCACTCAACACCTCATCTTTCCTTTCCTGGGGTACCACTATCTGCTCTATTATATGGGTACCTGTATCACTCTCCCAAACTCGTACCAAAATACCATTTGAAATCCGCAGGTTTCCAAACATGGCCCACAGACTCTTTGCCACAGGACCAAGAGGTGAGACTAGCTGCCACAATGGCCGCTTACCTTCCTCCACCCAAGTGTACACAGGATGCAGCTCAGGATCTGCTTTTTGTGAGGCTAACCACGATTGACCATCAACCTCAAGTCGTACTGTTTGGACGACAACATGGCTTCCTTGCTTCATTTCTTGGCGCAGACAATGTTGACATCCCACATCAGCACAAGGCCTTCTCGACAATCCATCAGCATTGAGATGTTCCTTACCAGGTTGATGCACCATTTTATAGTTGTATGGACTCAAGATCTGTTGCCATCTCGCCAATTGTCCATCAGGTTCCTTGAAATTCTTCAACCATTGTAATGAGGCATGATCGGTTCGAACTATAAACTCTTCTCCACTGTCAAGGCCGTATGACTGGAAATGACGAAGTGCTTTTATCAAACTTGATAACTCCTTTCGTGTCGTGCAGTAGTTCCTTTCTGCCTTAGATAAACACTTGCTGAAGTACGCAATCACACATTCTTTACCATTCTGAACCTGTGATAGCACAGCGCCAACAGCTCTGGCTGAAGCATCAGTATCCAGAATGAACACTTTACCATGAATTGGATGGCTTAGGATTGGTGGTGTCGTGAGGGCCGACTTGACATCCTGAAAAGCTTTTTGGCATTTATCATTCCATTTGAACTCTGTTTTAGCATCTTGCAAAGCATACAATGGGGCAACTATGTCTGCAAAATTGTTAACAAAACATCTGTAATAGGAGCAAAAACCAAGAAAAGTTCTTACTTCCTTCACTGATGTGGGGATTGGCCAGTCAGCTACCTTTGATGTCTTTTGTGGGTCTGCAACTATACCTTGTCCAGAGATCACAAAACCCAGGTAATTTACTTGTCTTGCAAAGAGATGGCACTTCTTTGGATTCAATTTCACTCCAGCCCTTCTCAAGACACTCATCACTTGCCTCAGCCACTGCAGATGATCTTCAAATTTCCCATTGTCTATCAGAACATCGTCCAAATACACCTTTACCCGACCATGTTGTATCTCTTCCCGCAGAATCCCAGACATGGCTCTCTGAAATGTGGCTGGCGCGTTACATAAGCCAAAAGGCATTGTCTTGAAATGCCAGAGGCCACGAGGTGTACAAAAGGCCGTCTTTTCCCGGTCAGAGGGCGTCATTGCTATTTGCCAATAGCCAGATTGGAGATCCAAGGTGGAGAACCATGAGCTGCCAGCCAGTCCAGCCGTCAATTCATCGATCTTGGGAAGAGGGAAGGAGTCTTTTCTTGTTACATAATTCAACTGACGATAATCGATACAAAATCTCGTGGAGCCATCGTTTTTTGTCACTAATACAATGGGACTTGCCCACGGACTTTGAGAAGGTTCAATTACCCCAGTTTCCTGCATATCCCTGATAAGTTTGTCAACTTCTTCCAAACGATGTGGCGGAATCCTACGTGGTGCTTGTCTTATTGGTGGGTGGTCTCCAACATCAACAGAATGAGTTATACTGTTAATACATCCCAAATCTTTTCCGTTTCTAGCAAAAACATCAGAATACTCCAACAAAAATGTGTTTATTGCTTGTTCTTGTTCCTCAGACAGACCTTTTGGCATAAGCTGTTGCATATGTTGTGGCAGCCCTCCTTCTTGTGCTCCAGAATCATGATCATTGCAATCATTGTCTAGTGGGGACAACTCATGCATACTCTCACCTTCGTCTTCTTCAACCTCTGCTCTTGCACTTAAATCCAAGGATTCCATCCGCTGGCCATCAACTAGCACTGCATTGTTGGCAGGATCGATTACACACTGTTCCTTGCTCAAAAAATCCATACCGAAGACACAATCCTCATGTATATCTGCAACTAAAACAGTGTGAGGTCGTTTCTTTCCATCTCCTAAGTCAAACGAGACACGAGCCTGACCATGCACAGGAATAATTTCTCCTGAAACTGTTCTGATCACTGCTTTTCCATCGTTCTTCACTATAATCTGAGCCCTTTCTGCTGCATTTTTATTCAAAATTGTTCTCGTAGCACCTGTATCCACGACCAATTCACAAGGGCATTTATCAATAGTGCCATGCAATATCAATGAGGATGCTGCCGCTCTATACACTACTCCTTCCAAAGCTAGGAGGGGAGACTGTACTTGGGGCATGCTACCAACTGTCGGCCTGAGCCCCTTCATTCCGACGTTGATGCGTTTCCCGATCCGTGAAATGAAACAACTGGTGGTTGAACCATCTGGTCAACTCTTTCAGCTTTCCGAGGGTTGGGGCAAGCCCTAACCAAGTGTCCAACTAGTCCACACTGCCAACACACAGGAGGACGTGATCTGCTCAATCTAGGGTAACTATATTGCCCTGATTCAGAAACAGGCCTACCTTCACTTCTTTGGAACTTATCAGAAGCTGTTGGGGAAATTATTCCTTCTAGATGCCTCACTGACACTGGCTTTACTTGCTGCACTGCCTCCATTCTCAGTGCTACTGCAATTGCCTCATCCATTGACTTAGGGCCCACCATTAAAACTTTCTCCCTCAGACTCTGATTATGTAACCCCCTAACAAACAAATGAACCAGCATACTTTCAGTACCTGGAGAGATTTCAGGTAAGGCTCTTCTTGCTAAAGTTTTCAATGTTTGGTGAAAAGTGCTTATATCTTCCTTATTGTCCTGTACCCGAGACATAAGGAGGGTCATGAAGCGCTGCTCTTGGTGACGAATCCCAAACCTAGCTTCCAATGCCTTAATCAGCACATCATAGGTACAAGAAGGGCCTACTTGAGCAAGGACTTCCCTGGCAGCTCCTGAGAGTACTGAAGTGAGAGCAGCTGCCTTGTCCTGATCATTCCAACCGTTCCTTTCAGCTATCGTAGAAAACTGCAGGTAATACGATTCCCATTCTTCAGAGCCATTGAAGGGCATTGGTTTAAGTTTAATTGTTTGCCTGGTTACTGGTGGCATGCTAGGGCAGAGTGGAGATGGGATACCTACATTACTTTCACCCTTAACCGCCAGCACAATCTCCTTTAGCATAGCAGTTTGCATCTCGAGAATGCTTTGAATGGCTGAAGTGAATGAACTTAATTGGTCTTTCAGTGTGGTCTCTGCACTACTGCCTTGCTGTTGTATCACCTGGCGCAATTCACCCATGCAGGCACTCCTCTCCTCATCCCAAAACTGCATTAGCTGATCCAGTGAACCAAGGTTTCTACTAGGGACCTCTAAAGGTGTTGGCTGAGGCTCTTCCCGCACTGTTTCCACCTGCTCTCCTCGTAATACCTGGTCTGGGGACTCACTGCCCACCCTGTCGAGCGAACGGGAACGCACTGTTGACCTCGTGTTCATATCTGCACCGCTGTCACCAATGTTATAAGTTTTAAGGGCGAGATATTAAATTAGAAAAATAGTAACAACTTCCGCACTTGAGATCAATAACACAACAACTAATTTTTTATTTAGAAACACAACAATAAACAAGTCAACAAGATGGTAAATATGCAATCCTGCAAACTGGAGTTGGTTTTCATTTCCCAACAATATCTTCTCTACCCATCTCATTCTTCTTAATAGTGCAGACTCTAGCCGCTCCTGGCATAGGAATAGGCACTGAAATGAATTAGGTACCTAATCCAAACCAAGTAATGGAGTATCATCTGAATCTACTACCACTAACATTAACATTTTCACTTTATCCCATACTTTAACAATCACTGTAGATTGTCCCAACTTGCTTTTAGAAATACCACTGTATGCTACCAGACCCAGGCACGTAGCCAGAGGGGGGGTCCATGGGGTCCGGACCCCCCCCCCCCCCCCCCCCCCCCCCGAAATTTTTTGATGAATTAAAAAATTATTCATGGTTAGGGTAGTATCTATTATTTCACTAGCACGAACTACCAACAGAGAATATTCGTCTGATGTGAAATTCTTCAGAAATTATTTTTATAATACTCATAGGTTCTGCTAATAGCTCCAATAGGTAGAGGTAAGATTCCTGAGATAAGAAGTTAGATATTTCGGTACACGGACATGGGTCATGTATACGACCTTAAAGACAGATCAGCGCCTCTAGCACTCTTCCTGAAAGACCCGTGTAAGCCTTGCCGTGTAGCAACTCTTCATACCTTTCAGCACTCCACATTTTTATTATGGTGTTCAGAAGCCTTCTGTCATCTTCCCCTGAAGAGATTCCTTTCTCTCTTTGGAGGACTGTACTACAGAAGAAGAAAATGCTCTCCGAATCTCGTATTCCCTCGGCTAGCCCTTTCACTTCATCAGCAAGGAGTGACACGCCGACCGCTCCCTGAGTTAACTCGTACTGCTTTCCTTGCAGAAGCATGGCTCTCTGCTACAGCATGTCCCATCTTAATGTGGTCCAGCCTCCTGGAGAATTTAACATCCCGTCCCCGAAGCCTCTTATGAAATAGTTCTGAATAGGATCAGCATTTGGTATTGATATTATACTTTGAGTACCACGGTTGGTATTCAGGTTCGCAATATTTGGAAGTCTGGAGCGTATATGTAAAGTGAGTTCTCTTCTTGTAAAGCCTAGAACAATGGGGACATTGGGTTGCATTGTCTCTTTGACTATTCACCAAGGTATCATCCATGTTACTGAGCTACATAATTACGTTGCTCCAACGATATCACAGCAATAACAATAATTAAGTTAACATTTTTGGAATGAGTGAATGAGACAGAATTTGGCACTCAACTTCGACGTAGGAATTTGAAGAAGTATGACTGGTAGTGTGAACCTGTCTGGTACTTTTTCCATCGGCTTTTAGTTTAAAAAAAAAAAAAAAAAAAAAAAAAAAAACGATCTAACGCTTCGAAAATCGATTTTTTTGCGGAGCGGAAATTCACACAACACATCACCATCCGTTCCGGGATTAGAAAATTCATAAATTTACTTCATGGGATCTTGCAGTCTAGGGGAAATTTATCTATCCTATGTGCGTCACGGGGTTCTGTATTCCGCCCCACACTCCTTACAATATCCTACGGGGAGAATGTTCCTAGATGTCTTCCCAACTTTTACGTTACGGGATCCTGCAGTTCCTTAGAAATTAAGATTAGAAAAATACCTTAGAAATAAGATGGGTAACGAACGCCTTTCTCATTTGACCATGATGTCAATTCATAATCCACTGTCGTTCGCGACTGATGACGTGCTGGATTTGATGTCTTTAAAAGCAAACGGAAAAGTCTTACTATAAACATTTTATGATCAACTAAATACCTAAAAATTGAGTTCTTCCGCACATATCTTGTATCTTTTCTAATCACAATTGTAATTTTTTAAGTCAACTTTAAAAAATGGAACAAAACATTTTCTCTCTTTTCCAACAGGCCAAACACTGTTGGTCCTGAATATATGCCAGTGTTATTGAGCCTCTCCCAACCACTGCGCGATGTTTATACCCCAACAAAAGACGAAAACTAGCTCTGTTTGAACAAACAAAACAGAATGGAAGCCCACAGTCAGGGGAAACGCCGTCCGGTTGATCAGGACTGCCAACATATCAGAAGGAAATTTTCGTATTCTCTTTCTTCTTGTTTTCCTTTAAGGCCGTATCACTCTAGCATTTTTTCGGCATTCTTAATGCCTAAACGTGAAGAAGAAGAAATGCTTTTTTCCAAGGTCAGCTTTTTCGACCATTGCGCATCCTGGCGGAGCATTTTTAAAGTCACTTGGGAAAATTAGAACACGTTCTAATTTTTACCTCAACGCGAAAAATGCTAAAACGTAACCCTTGGGAAGGTAACAATCCAGTGGAAACACCCTAGGAGCCCTAACCTGACAGACTTAATAAAACTGGATTCCGCCAGAATGCGCTGTTTTTGCACTTATTCCTCTTCAACATTCACAGCTGACCTTGGAAAAAAGCACTTCGCCTTCTTTACGTTCGAGCATTAAGAATGCGAGAAAAAAGCTGAATAAATGCAAGTGTGATACGGCCTTTAAACTATGTTGGTCAAATTAGCAAAATGGTTCTCCTGCCAGTCATTAACAAATTCCAGCATAACGAAATATAATGACAGAATCTAAATAACAAAATGCCACCACTCTTACCTGTTTCCCTCTTAAAACTGATTCAAATCTGTGGGTCCACCTCACATTTTGAACAACCAAAAACTGATGATGATGTCTAACTCTTCCAACCCTAACCTAGGTCTATGTTACTATCAATTTATCAAAAGAATCAGACACAACGAAATCAGAATTAAAATAAGCTGTATTGCGTTTTGGCGACCATTAAACCTTTACAATTAGATAAATACAAATTTATTAATATAATAAGTGAATCACAACAAAAAATAAGTAGGTAGGTATCTTCCATTATTAAAGTTTTTGAAAATTAAAACTAGGGACTGCTACATAAATACGAAATAGTTAGGTACCTACTTATTGCTAACAGTTTTCTTCAATAATTAGAAAAAGTCAAATTCCTACTATTTGGACTGTTAACGGAGCTGTCGTTATAAAATAATAATAATGAACAAGATCACAACCTTGGTGCTAACGGAAGATCATCTGGTTTTCAGAAGATTTAATAAATGAAAGAAGCGATCTTTATGATAAGGCTCTTTATAAAAGTAGAAATTATACGCTTCCCTTATCAAGTAGTAAGTAGGTAGGTCCCTCTCTCCGTTAAGTAGTTTTTACATTCAAGTCTCGCTATGGATAATCGGGTAGTGGTAGGTACTAGAAACTGCTGTACAAGTGTAGGTACATATCCTTGCTCAGTATGTCGAGGTAGGTACCTACCTACCAATAAAATTATAAGGCGAAATTAACGCCTGTAAATGTTAAGAAAAAGCGAACGAAATTGGCAAAATATCGATGAAATACAAATAACATCAAGAAACTCAGATTCAGTGTTGGAACAATCAAGAAAGCGAAGTGCCAACGACAATGTTGATGCAAATTTCAATAACCCTGATTTTGCCTGTTACTAATTATCTAAACGATCATCAATTAAGATTTATATTTTTCCACAACACAATTTTATAAAAACCAAACTAAAAAATTGAATCTATTAGGTACATCCTTATATAATCTGCATCCGGAAAATCGATTCATTGAACATTTTACCCAATGATGTAATTATTTAAACTACGTATTGTACAAGTGATATGCATTACATCTTTCTGTATGTTTGTTATTAAGTCTCTCAACACTTTTCAAACACTGTTACTGGACAAATACTACCTTTTAAATACTAGAAGGGACTAGACAAATTTTCTAATAGTAAAGTTTAGTCATTTATTAAAAAAAAAAAAAAAAAACGAGAGAGTGAAAAATAGTGTAGATGGAATGTCACTGGAGAGCCATGCGTTTATTAACGACCAATTGATGCACGATCAATCACCAGGTGGAATGGGTACCATAGATGTGGTTTCATATTAACAGAAAGAAGATTAGTTAGTACAAGACCGCTTATGCGAATAAAATAAGACACTACAGTACACGAAGAGACTAGCGAAAAAAAGGCGAATTTGAAAAATTAGGGAAACATACTTAAAGCTCCAATGTTTTATATGAGCAAATCCATACAAAATGATATTCAAAATTACAGAGACCTCGCATTTAGGACAAATAATACAAATGTTCAAACTTGAATCTCAACATTTGCAATAATAATAGCACTAACAGTTGAATAAAATTACATGAAAAACTGAAAAACCATGAGCTAGAGCAGATAATGATAAACGCATATTTGAATTAATTAATTGTTCTTGTTGTACTTCGCTTCATATCACAAATACTTTTTGAAAGTCAGCGAGTTGTAAATAGAACACCCCGAAAAGCATTACTAGGTACTCAAGAATTTAGAAATGAACTCAAATGGAAACGATCGAAGTAGAGGATTTTATCTTTATAATTAAACTAGATTCGGTTAAATGAAAGATCATAAATTGTATTTTAGGGTTCAATTTCATAATTACAAAGGATATAACAAACCGTAAGATTTGTTGTGTTTAAAACCGTCTTTTATGTGTTTAAACATTTTCACCAATAAGTACTAAGGTACTTACTAGAAAATAGCGGTTTTTTTTCCTTCTTTTTTAATCAAGGTGGGTTCACATCCATCCGGAAATGCGGCAATGCGTTTGCGGTTCGAAGTAGTGGATTGGAGTGTGGAATTGCGGCAGGCCGTTCACAACCATCCAGTTGTTTTATCATTGCATTATCATTGTTTGTGTCTTCTATTACCATTGCATTCCCCAAACAGACCTGTTTCCTCCCGAATTTTCTCCTACCGGTCATTTCATAGGCATCAAAGCTCCATAAACGATGTTGAATAATAAACTCATAAATCATGAGGGCATACACAAGAGATTGTGTATGTACCTACGGACATTAACTACAAAGGCGACGTCGTTTTGAAATGAGACTGTCAGGTAATTATTCGGTCCTTTCATCAACTACCTACTTATCCCGAGATTTTTCTACCAGAAAAAATGAGTAGGTTGGTGCATTTAAAATAATTTAAATGCATTAATGCACCATAAGAAGTAATTACATACTTAACGTAGGTAGCTAATTTGTCCATTTCGTAAGGACAAGTAGGTGTATTTCTATACTTCCTCTTCGTTTGGCAAAAGTGATATCTCTTCTCAAATACCCTACTCATTCGACAAGTAGGAAATTGTTAATCTATAATCAAAAAATGTCTCAAAACACAAATGGAATAGGATCATCAAGAAGGTAGGTTGTTGGTGAGATTGCAAAATCGGTACTTACACCTAGGTACTTTTAACCCAACTCGGCCTCATCTGCATAAAACCATGTTCAATTTGAGTGTTTTATTAATTTATTATTGTTATGCTTATAATTAAGCTCTACAGAAATATATTTTTTATAAATGAAATCCAAATTCGAGGATCGTAAAAATACAGACTCGCACTGGACCACAGCCATAAAATAAGATAACACAACAACAACAGCTCCGACGGATGACGTAATTGCGGCAGTTCGGTAAAATACCTCATTTTTCAGATGTGGACAGTCTGTCTCAAGAGTGCTTGTTCGACAAGATTCGCCCCACTCTTCCGACTGCCGCTAGCCAATCAGAAGGCCGAACGCATTTCCGCAATGGATGTAAACCTACCTTCAACCTTTACTACCAATCAGAGATACTAACGTTCCAAACTAAATTATGAGAACTAAATTAAATCGTATTTCACAATTTTCCCCGCATTTCTCAACATAATGAAAGATTAATTGACGTACTTATGTGAGAAAACCAAGTTAAAAAGTTGGAAAAACTAACTAACAGTTCAAAAATGTGTAACGATCGATTTTTGGAGCACGGGGACAACACGATTGGGAACATTGCCCTCGGAGCGGAGCTATGCACCAAAAAATTTATTAAAATGCAAATGGTACACATTTACATAATCTACATCCCTGTAGTGTTTGCATTGCTCCCAACAATGACTATAGATATATACATTTTGTTTTGGGCAAAGCTGAAATATCAGGGTCAGAATCGACCTTGAAAATCAGAATCCTTCGATGAGGTTACACAGGCATTGTCAAAACCCGTACCAAACGTAATAAAGATTATCTCATGAACTGTTAGACCGACAAGGAACCCCCATCATCTCGCTTCGATCAAACTATTGCTAAGATTGCAACAGAAAAAGGTGCTGTTACAACATTTCGTTTTATTCATTTATATACATATTATTGATTCATTAATTACTCTACATTTGTCCCCAATCGTATTCTTCGCCCAGTATTTGTGTACCCAGTCGTAATATAATGCTGCACCCACCACCCAATCGTGTTGTCTATTCTGCCTTTCGTGTTTCTCCGTGCTATGCTCCTCCAAGGATACTGATTTCAAAGAAGTTAGATGTTGTCCATCTCAAGACAGATTTGATATATATTTATCTATCTAGTAGTTATTGTTAGACATGAACATCATTTGGTTGAATTCTTTTAGTTCATTCAAAGAGTTATCGGAGCAGTTTTGTCGCCTTTTTTCTACTAGGAGTACGTGTTCTAATCCTTTGACACCTTTAGCAGGTAAGCAAAGCAAATATGGCAAACAGTACATGATGCATCATATTGAACAATATATGATGTGGCCTTCCTCCATTCCCAACTGTCAGTTTGGTATTTAACAACAGAACGAGATGATTAGAGGAAAGAAAGATTAGTACAGTGATACTAGTATAAAACATAGTAACTATTAAGTAGATAGGATACTACTAGGTACCTACATACTAGGAAGTGCATTGTTTACTATCAAATCTGATTTTTACGCTCATTACGTTAAAACTATCAACTTACTCGAATAATTTATAATTATGCATATAGGTATAGGTCGCCAAATGTAAGCTGGCACTTACTTGGCGTCCTGATAACATCAACTACCTACTGTACTACAGGTAGTTCCCTCTGTGAGTCACCGGAGGTGCGAGAGTCAATGTTTTGTGTAACTGCTAGGTTTTGGATGATTACACACATGAAGTACCATCACAACAAAGAATCTATGAAGCAGCTGCCATAATTGATGGTGACACAGCGATGATGGCAGCAGTGCTGTGCCGCTGATGGGGGCTGTGATGGCATAGTCATTGGCTGGATATTTTTTCAGTGCAAAATGTATGCCTCATCTTATATAAATATGAGGAACCTGTATTACAAAAAATCTATCACTGCTTGTAGAACTATCTGTATGATTGAATATTTAGATTCAACCAGTGTAAAAGGTGAATCAGAAAGAGGCGTGAAAATGACAAGGACACAGTAATATTCTTGTAATAATGAAGAAACTGATACACTTCATCGCAGAGGCTTACCAAGCCTGTGCCAGGATATGTCTGGCGACCTATACCAATCCGTTCTAATGTATGCCAACTACAAGATCTAACCCCTCATCCTTACCTAGTAGGTACGTTTCAAATCAAATAATATCAATAAAATTGAACATTTTATGTTCTCTCCAAGCTAAACAAGACAACTCATTTCTAAAACATATTGATACAAATAAAATTAAATACAGCGAAAAGTACATCAAAATATTCAGGTTGACGTGATGTGTGGGTTAACATAAAAAGCCTTTTCAGAACCAATGAGATGGCCAACCCTACAGGTCAGAGGTCAGGAGTGATTTCATGTAGGCCTAACCACAGAAATTATGATGGAAGACACAAGCAAAGCGTTACAAGTTGAGAAAATGAAACTTCTATCTTCTACACACTTTATACATAAACACTATGATACATCTAGACCTCTGAGTAACAATGTTGATCATTCTCCGAAATTGCCAAATATTGGGCAAGTGCCCAAAAGGCAGGATTGACAATAGTAACATTTTGAACAGAATGAAAATAAGAAGGGAAAACCCAATCGTCAGATTGATACTGGTGAGAGTAGTACAGATCCAGGAAGTAGTTTCAGATTTTCCCATATTTTTATAGTTGCATTATTTTAGTGGGGGAAACAAATTTAACCAAACTCCCACAATTATATCCGTCACTCTTTTTCGTGCGCAATTATCTCGTACATATTGAAACACCTGACAATTAGCACCAATCCCACTCCTAGGAAACTTAGGAATTTGTGGAAAAGCTGGTGTTTCTTCTATTTTTTTAATACATAATAATGATTACGCAAATGTAACATCACAACAAAGAATGTATGCAGCAGCCATCATAGCGGTGGTACATTTTTCAGCACAAAATAATGTCTCGTCTTGTATAAATATGAGGAACTTTGGATTCATGGTAACAGTTGCATATGCGATCTCAGCGCACTTTCGACCTCCAATATGCGATCTCAAAGATCTGGATGCGATCTCAACACAAAACGCCAAACTACGGCCTTTCACCTTCCTTATCTCTCGGTTCCTCCTCTTTCATATCGCCAGTAAGTGTCTAGTCAGTATCCAGTGTCCGGGTCTTTCAGTGAAAAACCAGAAAATTGTAGAAGAGGGCGGAATGGAAAAGCATTGAGATGTTGTAATAGGACCAAGAGTGCAAGAGCCATGTGTCTTCGGTATATGCTGCAAGCAGGCAGGCATTTTAGAGCGTCGATTTTAGAGAGAAAAGGGATAGAAGGACACTGCTGCCAATCACCAAAAACGAGATCAAAGTTGGTTCTGTGATTTATTTGGACAAGTGGAAGGCCTACAGTACGCTTGGCACCATAAGACAGTAAACCACTCAGAAAAGTAAATGGAGTGGTGGCGCTCGCTTTTGGAGGGTTTTGGATTTGAAGCGAACAACGACCTGACGGAACTCATTTTGGCACGAACGACCTCCTTCCACGGAGCGAATCACTACGACGATCTTCATTTTTGGAGAGAAAAGTAAGATTGCCCCCTTTTCCCTATTTCGTTAAGCAAGTTATCGATTTTCCAAGTGAGATTGCATACTGAGCCCAGACAATGTGTCGTGTCGATCGCAGCTCGAACTGAGATCACATATACAATTGGTACCGGATTTGTATGGTAAACTACATCTATCCTCGCTCTTACCAGTAGCTGTATGATTGAATGTTTAGATTCATGTAACATAAAAGACGAATCGGAAAGAGAGGTGAAACCAATTAGCGAACGGGAAAATGACAAGGAAATATAATCTTTTTGTAATAACAAAGAAACCAATACTGGCATCAGAAGAACTTGGTGCAGTGGAAAGAAAATATATTTTTGCGTTCTTCTAATCCATAATGGTACATTGTAGTAGCCCGGATCCCTCTAGTTAGCTTTTTTGCGTCACATACACTGTAGGTACGAAAAAGGGGTACTCCTCGAAAAGAGAAGCATTAGGAGCACAGAGTCCAAGGTTGTCACGAGGGTGGCCATCTTTTGGTTCTTTTGCAAAATCACGTCACATACCAAGGTAAAGTGTTCCTCAATTAATTGTAATCTCTAGGCTTTTAATATCCGAAATTAATTACAGCTGATTCTTTAGCCCTCCAAATCAAATCATATTATAATGTGTAGAGAAAACAACAAGATGAAGAAGTAGCTAAGAAGACTTTTTTTTATCACGGCTGAGATCTTCCTACATCACTTTCCAGAAGTAGTTCGTGGTGTCTTCAAATGTTGCCTTGGCCAGTTCACTGAAGCCACCAGACATTTGTTTGAAGACAGTAAGTTATTTATGTACAATGCTAAAAATGGAGATTTTAATTTAGTGAAATATCTGGTCTAAGCAAAAGGTTTCAGTATTGTTTTAGATCAAATCTAGATTAGAGATCTACTTGGTTTTAAACAGATTCATCACAGTGGACTATGTACATACTTAAATTTGACACGTAATTCGACGTTTACATATTACTATTTGAAATCACAGCACTTCATAGATTAGCAGTACAGTTGGGCCGCCAAGTGTATAATGGCATTTCCTGATAAGCCATTGGCAGACCAACCCTACTTAGTCTTTCAAAACATTACTCCATCAACAGCGAACAGCAAAAAATGCTGACAAGCGTCTAGAATGGTCTGACGAGGAGACCCCAGTTTAGAACATTCCGTCGTTTATCCCGATAGGGACGAGTATTAGGACGAATATGAAGAAATTTCTCAGGACAAGCCTCCAGTCCGAAGGCACTATGTAAGGCATTAATACCACAGTCAAATGGTGAATCTGAAAAAAGTTTAATAGGCAAGTTAGGTAAACAATGTGGGATCCTTATACAGGTTTCCAGTGAAATAAAATATCGAACCATGTTCAAAAACTTATTTCACTAAATTCATGAAAATGTCTACACCCAACAGGGAATAAATTGGGATATCGGATTCGGCTTATCCTATACCTATGATTATATATTTCAACTTTTTATTTGAAGAGGCAATGCAACTTGGTGTTTCCTAGCGGTAAGACCCATATTTCGGCACATTTTGTGAAACACTAGATCAAGATAGCGACTTGCTTCTTCTTCTTTTTTTTTTTTTTTTTTTTTGTAACCTGAAAGGTAATATCAGAAGTTTTTTTTCACGACTCTAAAGAACGCAAAATCCAAGTAAATTTTGATGTTGGTCAATTGGCTACTGTGACTCTAATTTTCTGTAAACCCCCGGAAAAAACTCAGTGGTTACTGGAAGGATTGAGGATTTTTCAATTCGGTCGAGTAGTTCTAGAAAAAAGTGTACCGATAAGTCAAAAAGCGTGATTTTACAGGAGAGTGCTTCAAAGCTGACAAAGGCTGCATACGTGGTTCGTCCTCATCAGTGCATCTTATCGTCGAATACGAATACACTTACTACTCTTCCTCGATACTCTTCGAGCTTGATTCCTATCTTTTTAGCACCTTTTCAATATTCCGAAAGTGTGTTAGACAACAGAACAAAAAGAAATGTTGACAAAATAGAGTTAATGGTCATACAGTGATTGGACAAGACGATGAATGAGGACCAGTGTTGGGCATAATCTTATCGTCGAATACGAATAAGATTGTAATCGCGATAATTATTCGTTGCTTCTGAGTCAACTGCGATTATATTCGCAAATTTGAGCGCGCGAATACAAAGATTCGTATTCACGTAATCGTATCCATGTAGTCGTATTCATCAGTCAGCGATCACACAAATACAACCCATAAAAATGCATTTTCCCATTTTTGTACTAATTTATCGTCAAATACATTCCTTTTTATCATTAACGATGTTAATTAACTGGACATTTCCATTTTCCGATCATCTCGTCACGGTCATCAATTTCAATAGGGCATCCCTATTCCTATTCGTCCTATGCGTCCCTATATTTGTATTCGCATAATTATTGTATTTGTGTAATTGTATTCGTCAGTCAGCAATTACACGAATACAACCCATAAAACTGCATTTTCTCATTTTTATACTAATTCATCGCCAAATACATTCCTTTTTATCATTTAGGTAATACTGATTAACAGGACATTTCCATTTTCTGACCGTCACGTCACGGTCATCAATTTTAAATCTATTACAAAGTAAGTAATGATATTGAGATAAATAGTTCATCATTTATTAATGATTAGCAGGATATTTCCGTTTTCCAACTGTCACGCCAAGGTCATCAATTTCCTATAGCATGCAATGCTTTGCTAATATTACCTAGCTTCCGAGGGACGTCCTTACACCAAATTTAACGATTGGAGCCCAGCCTATTTATCTTAAAACCATTTCAAATTAAGTAATGATATTGAGATTAATATTATCCAATCTTCGTGTATTATTGGTCTATTGTTTTCAATAGTGAACCTTTGTGATTTTGAAATCGCTTACAACCGACTCGTTGCTAGGGAAATGGTACTTCGTCATTTTTCATCCAACAAAATTCGTTGACCATTCGTTCGAAAGCTCTCGATTTATCCAACCATATTATTATTATTAGTGCGTGGCCAACAAGCTGAGTAATGAGCATGGCTTTTTGAATAATTGTTTACACACAGATAATCATTCTCAATAATTGATATTGTGAACATGATTGCAACCGCTTGTAAAATTAATCATTCAACAGTCAGATCATTTACCTAATGATGATTAATTTTACAAATTATTAGTTCATTATGGTTACTTAGCAATATTAGTTTATAACTTAGGGTAATAAATCAGCTTTCCTTGACACTAAAGAGGCTTAGGGATCTTGAGATGATGTGATAAAATGAGAGCATACCAAAAAGTGGCGAACGATTTCCTGCTATGAAAACTAAGGGAGTTACACTTGATAGTAACGCATTGGTATACGTGAAAATCAATAGAAAATCAATATTTTTTCCGTGACGAGACGGTCGAAAAAATCATGATTACATGATAGAACCACAGATCTACCGTCCTTTTTTTTTTTTTTTTTTTTCTTTTTTCTTTGTTTTTTTTTATGATGGTGAGTCAAAAAACAACCTATGAAACGGGAAAGTTTAAAAATAATAAGACTGCGCATTTATTGGAATTGGATAATATTAATCAAAAGATCATTACTTACTCTGAAATGGATTTAAGATAAATAGGCTGGGCTCCAATCATTACATTCGCTTTAAGGACGTCCCTCTGAAGCTAGGTAATATTAGCAAAGCTTTGCATACCATAGGAGGGACGCTCTATTGAAATTGATGACCGTGACGTGATGGTCAGAAAACGGAAATGTCCTGTTAATAATTATTAAATATAAAAAGGAATGTGGCGATAAATTAGTATAAAAATGAAAAAATTCATTTTTATGGGTTGTATTCGTGTAATCGCTGACTGAGGAATAGGATTACATGAATACAATTACGCGAATACAAATATTCGTATTCGCGTACTCAAATTCGTGAATATAATCGCAGTAGACTCAGAAGCAACGAATAATTATCGCGATTACAATCGTATTCAAGATTACGCCCAACACTGGTCCTCATTCAGCGCCTTGTTCAATCACTGTATGGCCATTTTGTTAACATTTCTTTTTGTTCTGTTGTCTGCTTTCGGAATATTGAAAAGGTGGTGAAAAGATAGGAATCAAGCTCGAAGAGTATCGAGGAAGAGCTTGACGCTGCAGAAGGAGTTTCATGCGCGACCGACACTCATGAACATTAGGTAAGGTTTTAGTTTTCACTCATAACTTCAGTTCTAATGCTCGGATTATTATTTTTTCTTAATCATTATTATTTCATTTATTTTTTTATTTTACGTTTTTCAGATGTTATTTGATTCAAAAATTTTAAAAACCAAAAATCTATTTTCTCAAGTTTTTCAAGTTGCATTACCCCCTTAAGCTATCAAGCTTTACATTTAACTAGAAATTAGATTAGGTATAGATTTGGAACCCATATGGGTACACTACACACTACAGTGACCGGGAATCGCATACCTATTGAAAGATGGAAACCAAATTAAATCTGTTCAATGATATATGAAAAGGGAAAGCATCCGTAAATTCCAATATTCTAATTAAAGTTTCCCGACCCATAAAATTATAATGAATACTCCCATTATATAGTTTATGTAGGAAAAGGAATATCTAACCTCATGCGCAGCACACACGAAAATGAACGAGGTGATGAGAACATTGAGAACAGGGTAGCCGGGGACAAACACCAGGACTCCATGAGAATCAGCAGCGAGCCAAATATGATATTGGCAGATGGAAAGTTCTAGTGAGATCTTTCCAAACCAAGCAAACATGCTCGAGTAGCGAGAACGAAAGAAACCACTGAGGTTCCGAAGAGTGATGAACGATACTATCTGTAATGGTGAAACATAGGGGCCATAATGAAAATACAACTACCGATAGTCATGGAAATTTGTGATAACAAAGTGTTGTTTGGTGACAGTTTTCCTTAGCTGATAGCTTAGGTCGATTACAAGCTAAGAGAGGTTCGGGGAAGACAAATCCAGATGCTAACTAAGTAGACCCGCTATCACTTCTTTCGCCTGAGCGAGATTTCTGGGTTTTCTGCTTCATTTCACAAACTACCAACAATTTTCATCTGAATTTGTGGTATAATATTCCTTTCATTGATAATTACCATCACCCAAGTATGAATAACGTTCTTTTTTCTTTTTTGTGGGGTATACTTTTCTAATCTCATTTATTTACGGAAATTACCCATTTCTCAGTAGCGTAACTTGTCATGATAGGGATTCCACATTTTTTGGGTATTACACCTAGATCATTTGAATGAAACGTTTCAGGAAAATCAAGTTGGAAAACTTTCATGTTTTTAAAAATCACGAAAAATTGAACTTAAAAACATTTGTCTAATTCTATTTACTTAAAAAAGAAAAACTATTACGCTCTATCAATGAATGTAGCGTGGATAAAAACTCTTGAAATAGGAACGAAATCGATTGAATAGTTCCTGAGAAAACGGGTCTTTAGTTGAATAAAAGTGAAAAAGGTGAAACCAAGTTGAATGGGTCAAACGTGTTATTTAAACACCAAATCAAATGTAGATAACAAAAAGTGTAAGTAGATTTACAGTAAGGGTTTCATCTGCAGGATAACTTACGGGTACAAAAGTACTGTAGGAGTGCACTTCATCACAGACGAGACTACTCGGGCAGAAGAAAGCATAGGCAGACGCAGCTATGAGTCCAGCCAAAGCAGTGAATGCTAAAGCTAGAGCCGGCCGTTTTGACAATAAATTGGAATGATTCGAATCGTCGATTAGATTGAATTTCTGGGCAGTGATGAGTGCTAGGCCGAACACTACGCCATAGCACATGCTGTGAAAGACATTAAATACAAGATAAAATTAGTGTCCCATCATACATTTAGTGGGCAAAACACATATAATACAAGTCAAAGTCGCATAGCTAGGTTTAGTGTTTCCAAATGAGTTCTGAGCTCAGTTTTACGATTACTTTCAAGATCGAATAAATAAATAAAAGTTAACAATCTCCCATTGCCAAAGGAAGAATTTCTTGAGAATTCTTCCCTCAATTATTGACGATGTTTCAACTGAATTGATCCATATTGTATATACGTAGAAGAGACACTAAGGGCCGGTTTATCTATTACCAACATCAACTGAAGGGTATCTATACAGAGTATAGCGCTATACTCTAGATTAGGGGTCTCCAACCTTTTTTACTGAAGAGCCACACTATAAAATATTTGAGCAAGGCGGGCCCCAACACGAGCCCCCCCCCCCCCCCCCCCCCAATACATTCACGAAGTTTTGTTTTAATTAAGAGTGCTCAGTGGTGGTTATTGAGATATTCTGGGCTTAGTTTTCTAAGTAGCTATATTCCCTTATATATCTTTGTTGTTGGATAACTCAAATCATGTTCTTTTAAGATAGTTAAAAATAATGTTGTGAACAAAATATACCAGACCTAAGTAAGACAATTATTAATGATTTTTATTTAGGCCTACTTTCACAAAAATTTCAATGATTATTTAAAATACCCATACATTTTTAATATAACATGATGAGTTATTTTTAGTCCTGCCTTAGGTACAGTCGGGGTAAGCTTTCGGCCCTTACACCACCACAGTACAGTCCGTGCAAAACACTGACCATTGCTGAATGGCTGATCGCTGCTGGTTTACAGATAACTTAACACTTATCGAGAATGGAAGGGACAAATAGAGACGATTACTGTACTCGTAGTTACCGGTAAAAGTGTTTTAAGGAAAATATATTTTCAAATAAAAAAATCTTTTTTAGTCTGTAATTTTCCGAGGGCCAGTCAAAATCTGCTTACAGGCCAAATGTGGCCCGCGGGCCGTAGGTTGGAGACCCCTGCTCTAGATACAGAACATGAGTCGTTTATCAATGCCAAATTACCTAGTGGATAAAATTATCTCTCAGATAAATAATGTCTCGCAGATAGCTCCGTTAGCAGATTAGCATCCTCATTGGTGACAGTAGGCAAAAAAAAGGCAATTTACACATGGAGCTACATTTTCTTCGAGGATCTACAATTTAAAAAACCGGGTCTGACGTAGTTTCCACAATCAAGCTCGGCAAACAAGAAACCACCACCTTTTTGCCGTTCGCTTCATGCCCAGAGGTTAGAAATACATTTACGAATTGCGATATTCCAAACTGAATTATTATGAATGATGAATGGTTATGAATGAATTATTGTGATCAGTTGCGGACTCAATTTCATCTTCGATCTGCGTTAGGCTGTCCGTCCAGTGGACGCGATTTCGCGCAAAGAGGCGAAAAGAGGCGAACGGTTCCCCTCCCTTCAAACACACTGTCAACATCCATTTCGCTTGTTGGCGCGTTGAAAAACAAACTGGTTTGATTCTCGTCGCGTTCGCCCCTTTTCGCCCCACTTCGCGTCTTGCTCATTTAAAACAGTGTGTTTGAAAGGGAGGCGAACCCTTCGCGCGAATCCGCCTCTTTTCGCCTCTTCGCGCGAAACCGCGTCCACTGGACGGACAGCCTTAGAATGTAAGGAACGATATCTGTGTCCAACAGACCCTCAATAAAAATATGCACTCGTCCCATTGTAGTAGATGATCTACACGGGGTCTTACTACAAGTCTTCTTTCCCATTCAACGAATTCTGCTACAGTAGAATCTTCATCGTCGCTGCTTTTTGAAGACAAATCCCAAAATATATCCATTGAAAGGTACAAAAATAACAAAGGCAACCGAAATTGTGATACAAACAAAATTTGTGAACAAATTAACTTGATAGGGGTTAGAAAGCCCTAGACATCTCTTTAACCTCCAGTTATAATTGTTATCCAGCCGTCCAGGGACCAGATAAATTAAAACTCCAGATAGAGTTTAACTAGAGATGGATAAACATACCTAATTGTGTTAGGAGGATTAAGCTGTCTCTCAGATTAATCCCCCAACTGTGACTGATAAACCGGCCCTTAGACAGTCAACTGCCTAGGTGCAGGGACTTTTAGGAGGAAATGCCATCGAGCAACAAAACCACTCTCACAAAATCTCAACCTCCTGGACTAACTTACAACTTTAATTATGTCTACGGTAATTCACCATACCTACCCATTGAATGTCAAAGAACAGGTGAGCCCCAGGTCAACTCGACTTAACATACAACTCTACTCAATAGTTATAAACTAATAGGGCCAGTTTATCAATGCTCTTCGACTAAGTAATCACCGATTATGATTAGTCAGAGGTATTCTAAACTTCAACATTTTAGCGTTGGCCTTTCAGATACGTTTGTCAATCTTGAGAAGACAGCTGACTAACTAATCAGAGTTTACCCACGGGAAAACAGGGGTACTACAACATCAACAAAACATTCCCACAAAATTAGGGTGGAACATTGCAAAGTATTAGTTGTTTCCATAGCAACTGACAGGCATTTCTTCCTTGACCTCTTTCTTTTGCATCATTGTATCAATGGCAAATCCTTTCTTTCGTAAATAGTAGAAGTTAAATGTTTTGCTCTTTACTCCTCATTAACAGACCTACCAGCTCACTGCCTGAAAATAAACTCATGACGTTCATGGCAATGCTTCACTTTACTTTTCCAACATTTGCATTTTTCTACATCCTTTTTCAGTCCCTCAAGACACTAAAACCTTCGACTTCCTGCCTACACATTTTCAATTTTGAAGGGTTTCGCACTCAATAAGTGACAGCAAATAATGAACCTTTCATTCAACAAAATCGAATAGGTATGGAAATCGACATTGGATAATATCAGGAATAAATCTTGCTCTTGCCCAAGCAAGAAAATCCACGATTTTTTTGTCTGAGAAATAAGAACCTTAGAATTCCCAGTAGGAATCCATAATTGTCAAAAGAATGAAGAAAACAAACATGAACGATATAAAATATAACTTGATTATAATCAACTGTCACGACGGCAATTTCATTACTCATTTCACTGAGCAGCTAAAACGGTAACCAAAGCTCAGGCGCTGGGTCAAAATAATCAGATAACTGAGAAGTTAAACTGGATTGAAAAACAGGTACGTCGAATATAGTCGGAGATTTGTCTTAGTCAGACTTTATTCGGGCTCTGGCAAATGTAATTGATGAAACGGCCCTTAGAGCCTTGAAAATGGTTTTAAAATGAACCAACACGTCGAATTTTGAGATAAATGACCCGTTATAGTTTTATGAATGAAACTCAGGAACCAAACCTGGTTTTCCGAAAATGAACTGTCAAATTGTGGAGGTTACCTGTAACGGTTCATTTTCCATCCCACCCACCATTCACTGATGTCATCATCGATTGTAACGAAGAGAGCTTTCCATGGCCTCGTTAGAAATACTTTCTCAAAAAATACCTGAAAAAGGAATGCAAACAATCAGTACTTTACTAATTAGAAAACCTAATGTGCAACATCAGCATCAAAAGGTGGCATTCAATCAATGCAGTTGCAATTCTGGATTTCCCCAATATTTAACTTTGGATTTTTGTTATTCACCCTTTATAAGTCATTAGTATATTGCAACTAATGCTATATATTGAATTATAGATGTTTATTAAATGCTAGGAGTAAAAAAAAATACAAACTTTACCTCGGACATGAAGAGCATGATAATGAGACTAAACAGGCCAACCATTTTGAGAATGAAGTACAGGTAATGTAGAGGGTTGACATCAACTGTTGTCATGGAAACACGAGGAGGCACCTTGAATACGACGAAAACACACAGGAACCAAAAGCTGATGAGAGGTACAAAGGAGTAGAACTGATAAGGTCTGTTCATACAGATGCACAGCAACACAGTCAAGAAGTTGAGCCGGAAGAGGATCTGCAGATATGAAAACAACAAAAGAAATGTTGGAGAATAATAAAAAACCAATTGAAGGACAGAGAGGCCTTTTTTGTAGAGTCTTGCTATAATCTGAACTGTCCAAATAAAGAAACGTTGTAAAGTCTTGAAATAAAATAAAGGCCATTTCCCCTCATCTGATATTTACCTGGAAAAACCTGACAATCCCAGCCTCAGGCCGATGCCACAGGTAGTAGAAATGACTATAGCCTGATAAGAAGAAATATGCAGAGATAATGATCTGTGTGTGGTTTCGTATGTGCAAATTAGAACTTGCTCCAGTCATATTGTATATCAACAATACCAACTGCATCCAGCCTTAAAATAAAAATAAATGTATATAAGTAATTAAAAACATAAATAGATATGTATAAATTAAATAGCCGTAATATATGTTGAATACCAGTCCAATCAACACATGACTACCGCGAATTTCCTAAACAATGATAGAAATCCCAGTGATGGTGGATGGGTAAAGTATCACAACCTGAAGGCCAAATACAGAATCATTTTTTAAGGGGGCAGGACTACACTAATGAGCCTTTATAGTACAAGAAAAATATTGGAATCCAATTTTTAATGATCATTCCCACAATTTGAAAAAATAAACTCAATTGAGTGAAAGTAATGGATTAATATGGTGGATCTGACGTTTTGAACTTGCTAATGATATACATTGTTGGAATGCTCAGTGATTGAATGGTGCCTTTTGATTAGGATTGGACAAACCAGATATAAAACTAATGGTAGCATCCAATCATCAAACATTTATCATACAACACTGTCACAATTATTACTTCTCTGTGCCTTTCCAATCTTAATTTTCAAGGAAAGTTGTAATTTTTGGAACAAAATTCATTTCATTCTCACTTTTTTAAAATTATTTACATAGCATCATTATAATAAACTAACAGAAAAATAAATTCACAAATCATAATAATTAATATGGACTTCCAAACGAACAAGCTTCCCCTCTAGTACCTATCACTAAAATATTTCCTCAAGCCCATAGAGCGCTTAGTCGCTCCCACTCATTTCCTACGTGACTGTCATTTCCTACCTGCCGAAATGCGTCATAAGTATCTTGCCTACTTGTTGAGCTAAGGATGAAAGCCAGCGACCATATGGTGCAGTGGACATATCAAACTCCAAAACTTGCGTTGATCTGATGCATCCTACAGAAAAGCATCGACTCCTCCAACAATACTAAAGGCAATTTCATTGGAAACCATTGCTCTCAGGTACCCAAAGCCAACTTGGTACCAAATACACACAGATGATTCTGCTGGAAGCTGCAAGAGCTGGTGTATACTTCGCATACTTACACCCCAGTAGGAATGGCCAGCACAAACTTTTAAGGCAAAATGCATGCAACTGACTTTGCTGCCCATTAGTTGGAGCAAACTTTGGACTAGCATACTGTAGCATATTGCTGCTGAAGCAACTGCTGAAAAGAGGCTCAGATGGCCTGATGCAGTGGATCCCTTTGCATTGCGGCATATACGGAAATGAAAATGCTGATACACTCACCAAACAGGGAGCAATCAATCAATGCCACATACATCCTCACCATTAGCCATCAACACAGCTAATAGTGTGATTAAGCTGAAAATGAAGGAAAGCCATGGGAGTCCTTGATACAAAGCAAGTTTCTGTGCCTGCTGTCTTGCCAAGGAACGTTGGTGTTACAGCTTTGAGATGCCTGAGAGGCCACGTTTTCTTAGCAAACACCTAAACCAAATAGGAATTTTTTACTTCTTGAGAGTAAACTCTGCAGTTCAGGTGAACCAATGAAATAGTAACACCATTTCACGATGCAACAACCTTTGGCCAATGTCCACCAAGATCTGCCAGGCAATGAGTGGCTAAAAAATATCACTTTTTTAAGCATATAAAAAGGAACAGGAAAGGAACAGTTTTCCCAAGGGATGAGTTGAGTAACTACCAGAAAGAAGGTAGAGATTTAGCTAACTTCCATAGCAGTTGACTGAGATGTGACATACTGTTCTGTGCTCGCCCTTAAGCTTCTTTCATTCGGCCCTTGACACAGAGTATAGATTTTAAAGGGTGTCAATTTCTAGTTCACCTTCTCAACAACAGCCATATTTATTAGAATAAAACAATAATAAGGAATGAATTCAAAATTAAAGAAGACCAAAAACAAACACGGCATTCAATAGAAAACAGAGCACTTGAACAAACAACATGAAAACTACATCAGATAACTTCATCAATGCAACATTAAAATCTGTTGAAATGGTCTACCTTTCATTTCTTCAGTCTGGTCTCTATGAAGGACTTTAGTGTAACGACTGTCTTCTGTGAAGAAGAGGCCTAGAGCAAATACGTAAGCCAGAGGCAGCCAGAAACTCACTGACGAATAATACTTATTCTCCTTCATGAAAAAATTTGTTCTGAAAAAATAGAAACAATAATAATTCGTAATATGCATATATTAAAAATTAATTCACAAGAAAGAGATAATGCACAGAAAGTAATAGGATTCCAGTATTCGTAAATCAAAACTTGATAAAGAATCCTAGGAAGAATTGATTGGAAAAAAATTAATTTGGTCTAGAAGGGGATGAGGAGGAAAACGTCCGGCTAAAAATTGATTTTCAATCATTGAAAATTTATGTGAATACTCAAGATATGATCATTAGCTATTGATTAGTTTAGGATTGTAAGGGACAATAGGATTTTATTTATCAATTTATTTTCCAATTTTGTTGGCTCAATCGGGGGCTGAACGAATGACAGGTGAAACTTGCTCACATGATAAGTCTGGATAAAGCGAGGTCATTGTAACGTTGTGCTGTAAATCAGAAAGTGAGAAAGTGAAATGAGGTATCAGGGAATAAGATGTTTACAGTCACGCTCCAAGAGGATTGCATATCAAGGTTTGAGTGCTACTACCTGTACCAATAACCAGCTGTCCCAGCCTTAGATAAATTGACAGAATTCGAAATCATACCTTTTAAAACTCCAGGGTGAAGCTGTGCAGAGAAGTCACCATCTAAACCATTTAGCGACTGAGAGCGAATAGATTAGTCAAACCTCTTCACACCTAAAGGCCGTATCACACTTGCATTTTTTAAGCTTTTTTCTCGCATTTTTAATGCACGAACGTGAAGCAGACAATGTGCTTTTTTCCAAGGTTAGCTGTGAATGTTGAAGAGGAATAAGTGCAAAAACAGCGCATTCTGGCAGAATGCAGTTTTATTAAGTCTGTCACGTTAAGGCTCCTAGTGGTTTTCCATTGAAAAATTAGGACATGTTTTAATTTTCTCAAGTGAGTTTAAAAATGCTCCGCCAGGATGCGCAATGGTCGAAACAGCTGTCCTTGGAAAAAAGCACTTTGCCTTCTTCACGTTCCAGCATTAAAAAAGCTGAAAAAATGCAAGTGTGATATGGCCTTAACGGCACCCTGTTTCGACTAAGGGGGGAATTAGGTGACACTAAATGACCTCCACTGAATCACTTCGTTTAGTGATTTCTATAAGCCAGTGATCTGCGTAGAATAGCTATCTAACAAATAACTAATAAACCCACGTGTAATTACTTGCACCATCTTTATTTTCGAGTTAGAAGGTAGAATATATTTACTTACAAACTAATATTGTCAGCAATTTTTATCCAATGTCACAGAATACATAGTATAGTTCCATTTAACGGCAGTGTATATCCTCCCACTCAGTTAGAGGATTTCACAGTTTTCAAAGAGTTTTTACATTAAACACCTACAAAAAAGCCCTTTTCTACATTTTTTGTTTTAAAATATTCGTAAGAAAGTAAACAAAGACCTTTCTTTTTACAAAACTTATTATTGAAGTAAAGCTCAAGTTACTCTATCAGAAACAATTGGTTTACTTGCTTACTAACAGGAAGTTCCGAGAAAAATCGCCGCGAAAATAAAATTTTTCTGGAAAGCGGATTTTCTGAAAATTTTTCCTCCATGCATCTTAACACAACTGTAATGGCTTCTCTGATCTGTGAAGGCAAAGAATTTGACAGCGAACTATGAAAATGGATTTTTCATTACTCTTACCACTATTTATTTGTCAAATACATACCATACACTGTAATCAGATAAATATGAAGAAGGAGAAGACCATGTTTGCTCAAGCTAAAGAACATCCTGGGGCACCAGGACATTGTAGATTATTGGTTTAATTATTTTGCTGATTTAAAATCTGACATAGAATAATTGAAAAAAGAAAAAAAATTAAGGATTTTTATTCATACACTACCAACCCTTGAATACAATACCCCCTCTTTTACTTGAGGGTACCACGTTGGAGCAGGCTGGAGCGTGACCTGGCTTACAATTCAGAAAATCCTCATAGAAAATTATTACACTTCTGTGACATGCTCCTTTCTTTGTCCTGAACACGTTGGCGCAAAGAAACTTTTTTTTACGGTTAATGGGAAGGTCAGAATTCGAAGGATAAGCCGAGCCCTTTGCGCATCCTTCAATTTCGATCCCTGAACTTATTCCTCATTCAATCAGTCCCGAACTTCATTCCATTTGTTCCTTACATTGCGATCAAACGAATGTAAGAATTTATTTCCGTTTCATTAACATAGGCACCGTGAGGTCATTAAAGAAAGAAGAATATTAGCTGCACTAACCTGAGAAGGTATGTCAAATTACAAAAACGCAACTTTTACGGATTTCCAAACATTCGCTTGTTCCTTCTTCCATCCTGCGGGAAAAAAAAAATCCGTCCACCCGTTCCTGACGAACATCACTTGGAAGGCGAAAAAACGTGTTACGAGAAAAACTTAAGGTTCCGTCTGAGACGTTTCAGCTTTTCGTGCCGCTCGCCTCACCTTTCGAAGCGCGAATTTGCGCATTGGCTGTTCCATCGTTCCATCCACAGAAGATGAAGAAGAATAAGATGAGATCGTTTTAAAATAAGGATGTTGGTTGTTTATCAAGTAATCAGCTGAAAAAGAAACCAGAGCCGCATACGACCCTAAGAAGAGTTTCGAGAGGCAGGCAGCAGTCTATGGAGCGAGTGGGCATTAGTTCGTAGGTACATTTGAGAAGGGATTTGTGATCTAAAACTTCGGTTGTAATAAATTAAAAATTTCAGTGGATTCCCCAGTTTTTTGAAATTAAAGAAAAAATAGGACATTTTGGGTCCCCGGTACCCTTAAAGAAGTAGTCAAGTGTATGTAGTTTTGGTTTTCTAGTAGGTACCTATACCCACACTAATAAAAAACCAATTTATTACATGCATACACTCAGTTTTCATCCTTTGATTCCTGCAAACAAGGCTTTAAAATAGAAATTAAATAAATTGTGTGAGTTAACAACAGGAAATTTAACAAAGGGACATTACCTATCGCACAAGTAGAAGTAGGCCATAATCATCCCCAATTTAGCTACGGAGATTATGAAAATGTATCCACTAGTGGGAGGCTCCATCTTCATTTTTGTTTTGTATCGTCGAACAAATACAAAAATACCGAGGGCGAAACTGAAATAACAAGAAAAGTAAACAGTATGCAATTAAACAACTCATTCTCTATTGATCCAACAAGTTTAATCCTGACCTCTTATGGTAAACTATAATGAAATTATCTTCAGGCAAATATACATTACTGGCATTGCTGGTACCACAATTACAAGTGGGTTTGTGAATTGCTTTAATTTAGATTATTTTCAGAACTATGTAAAAAATTTACAGCATTAATTGACTTGCACGCCAAGTTTCGTCGTGAGCTGTACAGATGTTCGCTTGAAAGCACCGTTTGGACAACGCATGGCAGATAAACTGATTTTCCCCCTTCAACACATGGATTTACGGGATATGAAAAGTAAGACATCAAATTTCGACCAGCTTACTATTATGGTTTACTATTTTTAAAGGTTTGGTAGTATATTAAAGAAGGGAAACGCGTTATCAACACCAAACTCCACTCTAACAAAGTAAATATCAGAACAAGAAGGTCATCACATCGTGTACAAAATATAAGTACTCCCCTTTTCCTCCGCCCTGTGATTCACCTTTGACATTCCCAGGTTGTTGGCACTCCCTTGATCATCATACAATTTTAAGGAATTGGATTTGGCATCCTCGAGTGAGCATGCGTTCACTTCAGGATCTGATATGTGATGATGAGACATAGCTTCTAGTCGACCAGTTGATTACCATCGTAACTGAGGGCTACCCTACCTTTGTTTCATATTAAGTCAATTTTTATTCCTCTTCACCTCCACATATCTCATCAATATTGAGGTATAATTACAAGTAGCGTTGGATTTAGGTTGGATTTTTGTGCTTTTATAAGATTTGTAGCGTTTTTCATGTAGTGTAATCAGAGGACAGCAAAGGTTGAAACACGACTAAAGTAATCAAGTGAGGGTATTTAGGTTCAGCAAACGAGTGTTTGTAGAAAATTCAAATATTATTAGGGGTGACTGATTTGGAAAACCAAGTGGAGCAGTGGGCAGCAAAGCGAACTTCTCTATTCAACTCAAGCAGCCTCCTTACCCAATGAAAGACCAAGACATAGATTGACAGGGGTTAGTACATACTGCCTTGTGATGTACGTGCAGCTTTTGGTACGGCTACTATGAAACTTGAGCAACACTTATACATACACACAAATACACATATCTACTACAAGCCAAATAGAAATATCAGAAGGCATCATACTATTACAGCGAAGCTTGTCCATTGATAAGTGAAAAAATGAAAACAGCCTCGGAAATACATTTAATATTCTCACCAAGATGCTAAAAACGTATAAGCTAGAGTCTGAAGCATTGTTCGGTGTTCAGGAGAAGAACAGCAGGTGCCATCATTGAAGGCCATGTGCTCGTTGCAGTGGAGGTTAGTCAGGATTTGTGTATGATGGCGGAGGGCTTTGGGGGGGATATGCTCCCCGTCCCAAGATTCACTGAAACCAGACACCAGAGCACGAGTGCTGGCCCAGACCTGAGCCCCACTTTTATACAGAACCTGTAGAGAAAGAGAAGATTACAACTGAATAATGACTCAATTATAGACGATAGACAATAGAAGTTCATAATTGAATAATGACTCAATTACATTCGGTAGACAATATATTAATAGATTATTTCAATTAATCAAATGGCAACACCTGGATTGCATTGCGTTTTTGCTCTCTCTAATATACTGATTTATAGGTATAAGTTTAATCGATATGAACTAAATCACTCGCGACGAAGTTGTGGAAACCCATTTTAAAACGGAAGTTAGTAAAAAACGTTGTCTATTTCCACGAAAAAATAAAGAGTTACAATGTTAAATCGATTTCGACGGTTAGTCCACCATCAGTAACAAACAATAACTCATTAGTTATTTTCAGTTAACTTTTCAGTTTACTTCAGTTAGTTATTGTTTTTAACTGATGATGGCCTAACCGTCGAAATCGATTTAACATTGTAACTCTTTATTTTTTCGTAGAAATGGACAACGTTTTTCACTAACTTCCGTTCTTAATCGATATGTCTATTCAGCTGGGTTTCAGGTTGGACCAGCGGAACTATTCATTGCATTTTAACATGCTAGTACCGAATAAGAAGACATAGCAACTTTTTCCTTGCATTCTATGGTCTTTATTCAGTGTGCTGTATACAAGTTGTTTAAAGAGTGATGCTAAACCGGGCCCACTCTTCCATCCCATTCCTCCTTCCCTTCTCGTAACTAGAAAACTGGGTCCTATCTGAAACCTACCTGGATTAATAGGTGCATGTGCTTATTCTTTATGACCACGGTTCCCGATATGGCAGATGTATATAACTGAGGTACTCTTAAGGCATCACCATTAGACTGACAACGAAAAAAAACGAAAGTTCGAATTTTTGAGGGGCTCAAAGCTCAGATGATTGCATCAGATGCGAGGAACAACTCCTGAAAATTTCAGTCCAAACCGATAACGCCTTGAGGTCTCCTAAACCCGTTTTTTGATAATTGAATTATCGATTTTAGAACACTAGACGCTTAGGACAAAAAGACGGTTAGGACATGAAAGATCCATGCATCTGGACACTTTTTATACTCTATTCCTATGTTTTCAGTGTAGCGGAACACAGTGCCGCCATTATTGCAAGCGCAGAAGCTGTATTTCTTTTGGTATTCAAGAAATCAGTCCAAATAAGTGATGGAAAAAAGGCATTTTTTGCCGTTTTTACCTAGTTTTGACTGGGAAAAAATTGTTTGCGGGTCTTTTCTGCTTCGGACCTTGTTTCCTGGCTTGTTCCGAATGTAACAAGACCGATTCCGTCCTATGATATATCTGAAAATAGCTGCTCAAGAGCCGAGTTAGCTTTTTTAATGTTAACCAGTAGCTACGAAATCAAAATTTAACGCCCTGAAGCCCTTTTTATCCCATTATTTTATGTTTTTGGGCTCGTTGAACATTACGTGCTAGTAGCGGAGGCGTAAGACTCGTATTTCGGTTAATAATCAAGAGCTAGGTGTCAAAAATCGGTGAATAGAGTAGATTTTTCTTGATGTTCAAAAAATCAGTTGACAAAATTAATAGAAATAAGGGATTTTTCACCGCGTGAAATTTTCATTTTTTAGCCACTATTGAATATAGAACGGTTACCATTAAATAAGTCGACTTGGCTCTTGAGCTGATATTTCGAGAAGAAAAATGTATTATGGGACAAACTTAGTCTTGTCATATTCAGAATAAGTCACAGAACAAAGTCCAAGGCAGAGGGGACACTCATAAATAGTTTTTGCCAAACAAAACTAGATGAAACCGGCGAAAAATCCCTTATTTCTATTAATTTTGTCAACTGATTTTTTGAACATCAAGAAAAATCCACTCTATTCACCGATTTTTGACGCCTAGCTCTTGATTATTAACCGAAATACGAGTCTTACGCCTACACTACTAGCACATAATGTTCAACGAGCCCAAAAACATGAAATAATGGGATTAAAAGGGCTTCAGGGCGTTGAATTTTGATTTCGTAGCTACTGGTAAGTATAGAGCGGTTACCATTAAAAAAGCTAACTCGGCTCTTGAGCAGATATTTTCAGATATATTATAGGGCGAAATTGGTCTTGTTACATTCGGAACAAGCCAGGAAACAAGGTCCGAAGCAGAAAAGACCTGCAAACAATTATTTTCCCAGTCAAAACTAGGTAAAAACGGCAAAAAAATGCCTTTTTTCCATCATTTATTTGGACTGATTTCTTGAATACCAAAAGAAATACAGCTTCTGCGCTTGCAATAATGGCGGCACTGTGTTCCGCTACACCGAAAACATAGGAATAGAGTATAAAAAGTGTCCAGATGCATGGATCTTTCATGTCCTAACCGTCTTTTTGTCCTAAGCGTCTAGTGTTCTAAAATCGATAATTCAATTATCAAAAAACGGGTTTAGGAGACCTCAAGGCGTTATCCGTTTGGACTGAAATTTTCAGGAGTTGTTCCTCGCATCTGATGCAATCATCTGAGCTTTAAGCCCCTCAAAAATTCGAACTTTCGTTTTTTTTTTTTTTTTTTTTTTGTTGTTGTCAGTCTAATCACCATACAAGACGCTTTGTAACGAAGCAGCCAGAGTTATTTGACCGCTTGAGTTGATTTGAATGATAAAGTTGAAAAGAAGAACACCCGTCACATACAACGTGTTCGATCTCAGCTTCAAGTTCTAAAACGTGATGTCAGGCCTTCCCGTTGTACAGAATTAATGCGTGTTCAAAGCTTTTCAGGCAGCAAGTGATATACATCCTCAAAGCTTCGTTTTGACTAACAGAAATAAAAAAAGGTGTCTTTATGTGAGCGCAGTTACCTACAGAGACCACATTTCTCCTTTATCTGTCAATTGGATGAACCCCAGATCATCTGTTACTACACTAGACTTTGATATTACAAAGAACAGGGCTTCTTCCGCATTGCAACTACTCATTTCATATAGATGCTCTGTAACGAGTGTAGAATACTACTAAGAACCTACCCTGCAGGAAACTATTGCAATAGCGGAACCCTCACCAAGGTAAGCCTTTCTATATGACATAGCTACCGAACAGAAAGCACCCTGGGTAGTGAGACCTTTAATCATGCCTCTCAATCAACTACAGCTTATCAACAAGAACAGAGCCCAAAGAAGAAGGTTCCTGTTCTGACGCTGCCCTCATTGAGGGCAATAATTTTCAGTTAGTTGCTTGTTTATTTTATCAACCTTATCTTTTAGCTTTAGCTTAGATACATAGTGACACATGTTTGCCAACCGTGGTATTTTACCAGGTTATTTGTTGTTATAGACACTTTGATGATGGTCACAGAGTAAATTATAATGATTACAAGGATTTTGTAATTATTTTTTCTTCCTTGGATCGAATCCCGAATATACCTTATATAAATATACGAAGAAGAAAAAGAACAATAACTACAAAGTCAAATCAAAAATGACCTCCCAAAGTTATGTTCAGTATCTAAGAAAAGCGAGATATCAACATATTTAACATATTTAGGTACAACCTGAGCTGTACTTGGCAACCAGCCACCTTAGGCATGCACCTTCGCTTTTCAAGTTTATTTATAGGTCAGTTGATCACATCTATCAAATCACATTCCATCCTCAGTTGCAAAATTTCAAACGTCATTACTTTTCTTATTTTTCTCTCAATCAATCAAACTAAATCCTGGACACAGCTGAGGGCCAACAGTGAACAATAATGAGCAAAAATTCAAAGCAAGTATCAGAAACTACCTTCCACAAGTTACATCTTTCAGCTTAAAGCTTAACGTAAATCTGAGAACTATGATTAAAATTATTAAAACGTTTCTTCCAAATTTATACTTTCGAGCAGTTTTCAAAGTAATTGCATAGTTAGAGCAGAATGGACTAGTATTTCATTTATTGAAGTTTCTTTAATCTTTTTCTGCATTGAAAATCATGTCCACACTACTTTTGGGTTCCATCAACTTCTCGCACAAGATTCACTTACATCTTTGGCTGCCCAGTTGTACTGATCAATTAGACGATTGTTGAGAGCAGACCCCGGCAGCTTTTCTTCATTAACTGGCTCCAGTAGGACCCACAAAACCCGACTCTTCTTCGATGTTAATCTATCAATCGGCTGCAGGGAAAAAACACAATGTGAAACATTTAAACATAATCTAAGAAAAAATCTAACCAATGTTAACAAAATAAAGATTCAATTATAGTACGGTCTTTGTAGAAGACTGTTTACTTAGGCAGCTATCGTGCTCTTACTGTGTTGCGGTAAATTTCAAAGAAATAATTTGAAAAAAACCAGCGAAAGCGCGTATTTTCAAAAGAAAAAGGAACATTCGCTCTGTTCCATTGGCCCCCCTGCAACTCCTCCCAAGCCCTGGGTCTCCCAATCGCTGCCATTTCACATCTTGTTCTACCGTGTTGCGTGTAAAGTGCCTCTCGAAGTTTTTTCAGTTTCCTTTTTAATTTGTGCGAAAAACTTGTTGAGTGTGTTTAGTTTGGAAATATTCGCGTTTAATAGACTGTTTCGAACTTCTTTTCGACAAGATGAGCCCAATCAATCTTTTATCAACGGATAAGGATTCCTGACGCAGCATGGCTACGGGCCTCGCTGGTCCTTTGGTTTCGACTGTGGTTCTAGTACGACCAGCATCGCCAAAAGGGAAGACTTCAGGTACTCCGTTTTTCATCCTTTTCAGGATATAAAATTCGGAAATGATCGTCACCGATCCTTGCAGTCGATTCCGATGAACCCTTTCATACGATTCCTAATCTTGCTGGGTCCTCTGACTCTGAGCAGGTTAGGAAAAAGCAAAGACGAACAAGGTCGAGGAAGCATTCCCGTCAGCCGCATCCTCATGCGGATCATGACAGAAGGCCTAAAAAGGGATTACGGAGAAAAAGACGTCGGTACTTCTCCTCATCATCTTCCTCATCACCATATTTGTCGACGTCGGAAGTGGCCTCACCCCGGGACGATTCAGTAGCCTCCTCCGAGGCTTTGGCTAGTTTTGCGACCACGCCTTAGTCCACAGTTGGACAAATACCATCTGTACCGGGCCCTCCCACAGCAACTTCTGGCTGTTATGGGAGCAAATGAAGCTCATCCAGTGGATCTAATTTACATCCACCCTACTATGGAGGAAAAATGGTGAGAAAACATGAGAAAAGGTTTAGATAGGGCAACGTACACCAAACTTCAAGCCAAGTACGACCCTAAAATCCACGCAGTGTCCCTTCTGCCCCCACGGTTGGATGCTAACCTACAGGAATGCTTCCCGGGTTTTGCTACAAGGGCAGATGAGTCGGCTCAGAAATCAGAAACATTGACAGCTCAAACACTACTGGCCGTGGCCGAGACAATTAATTTGGAGTCGACGCTTCCGGCTTCAGAAGAGGCTCAGAAACTGATTTTCTCGACATTATGGGTTGCATCGAACCTTTTACAGCCAATTTATTTCGGGAGTATTGGACCAGAAAAACAAGACTTATTCAGCATCTCAGTCCAGAATAGAGAATCCCGGCTCACCACCAACTGCTCCGGCAGTCTTCACTGTTTGATGACGTGGCGGGTCCCGACATTTATCCGACAAGGACAAAATGAAAAATTCCATTATTAATCTCTCTAGGAGTATTCTCCCGGCTTTTCAGCCCAGTAGAGGGCACCAAACCCTAAATCTCGGGGCCTGCTGCCACAGACACACGGAAATGCCTGGCGTCCTGCGGGTTTTCACTCCAGGAATACCACCCTCCGGGACAACAGGAGGAGTTTCGTCCAACCCAAGTTGAGGCACCCCCACTTGGAGAGGCGGCCCACTCACCAATAATCGAACAAGTGAGTATCATACCTTCAAGCTTAATCATACCCCCCCACCCCACCCCCACCCATCTTTGCGGGGAGGTTACCTAAATTTAAGCATAATTGGGAATTTATTACTAAATCTCCCTCATTATTATCTTGGGTTTCTGGGTACAAGTTACCTCCGCTGATATTACCATTATCCCACCCCTAACCCCCTCTCCCGAGCGGCCCCCGGTAAGCGAACATTATTAAAAATTTATTGGAAAGTGGGGTCGTAGAAATTTGGCCAAATGAATCCCCTTGCTTCACAACTCCGATTTTTGTAGTTCCAAAGAAGTCTGGGTCAGACCGTCTCATTATAAATCTACACAAATTAAATCAATTTTTAAATTTACTACATTTTAAAATGGATGATTATTGTTCAGTGTTGTCACTTCTGACACACGAAGACCTTGGGGCAAGTCTTGATCTCAAAGATGCATATTTAATGATCCGCATTGCTCCAGAACACAGATATTTTGCTTTCACTCTGGGTAGTACCACATATGTGTTCTCAGCACTGCCTATGGGTCTCGCATTGGCGAAATTAGTTTTTCAATAATTACTTCGACCAGTAATGGCCCAACTGAGAGATCAGAAAATTACAGCAATCAGCTATTTGGATGACAGCTAATTTCTAACATCATCAGCTGAGCAGTGGGTACCGTCTAGTCAGACAGCTGCATCACTTTTTACGGACTTGGGGTCATAATTCATGAAACGAAAAGTCAATTGATCCCAACCACGTCTTTTACATTCGTACGTTTTGAATTTAATTCCCTTAACAAGACAGTGGGCATTAACATCGAAAACATTTTAAAACTTGAACGATTGGTCACGAAATCACAAGAATCAAAAAGCGTGTCCATACGAAAATTGGCGGAAACAATAGGTTTTCTAGTGTCCAGCTCACCAGTGGTACTATACAGTCCGTTGCACCTACGTCAAATGGAAAGAGTGAAAGTGAAAACTCTAAAGCAATCTGCGGGTGACTTCTGTCCCACTGTGTATTGTCAAGCCAAGCCCGATTAGAATTGCACTGGTGGCTGAATTCAGTAGAGAAAGGCCCCAATCCGATCTGTGATGATCATTATGACAATACGATCTGGACAGACAACTCGGACCTGGGATGGGAGGGGGGAGGTTCTGCCCCTCCCTCCTCCCTACTGGGTGAACGGTAGGTGGAGGCCCCAACAGAGGGATTTACATATTAATCAAAAGGAATTGGAAGCGATTTGGGAAGTGCTAAATCATTTTGCACGGGATTGGTCGTCCCGGAACATATTAGAGAGTTAGTAGAGCCGTAAAACACAATACATCGTGCGGTATCGACAATTCGGCGCCGTAACACTAACGCAATGAGTTACGGTGACACATCCTTCCATACAGATACGTTAACGGATCGCAATCTGGAATAAACTTAATTGTCTAAAATAACCTCCTTCTATGGACTCGAATAACCTCCTAGGGATAATTTCCTCCTTCCATGGATTTAGCGTTACAACTAGATTCGTTAAGGACTTGACATTACCTTAAGGTGCGGTAAATGTTTCTCCTTACCGCACGCCATATTGAGACCAATGGATCTACTAGGAACTCTCTATTACTAAGGGTAGACAACATATCGGTGGTAGCCCTAATTAACAAATGGGCTCGGTATCCTTCCCCTACCTCCGTAAAGTAGCAGATCGAATTTGGAGTTTTTGTGAATGACGAAAACTTTGGATACATGCCAAATATGTCTCAACAAAGCCACCACATTATCCTTTGTTGAGATAAATTTGGCATGTATCCAAAATTTGGCTGGCTGTCACAGCTACTCAAAGCCGTTCGTGTCAACAGTCCTGCAAGCAGCAGGAATTGACACATCAAAATTCTCAGCCTACTCCACCTGTCACGTGGCTTATAGCAGGTGGCTTCCATTTCAAGGTAACAAAACGGGGTTTTATCACTGCAACCTCCAGGTCCCTCGGGGCACCTGTCGTCGACCGGCCAACCTCTGGAATGGTAGAAGATTCTACGATAGGGGGCGGTTCCTCAGCCGATATATTGTTGGAACCTACGTCCATGTGAAGGGGGGGAAAACGATCAAACAAAACCAAAACAATGAAATTAATTTAAAAAATCATATTCAAAGGAAACATAAAAAATTATGGTAACTAAATAGGTAGAACGTAATAGAAATAATAGAGGGACCTTCGAAACTTGATTAATGTCAAGGAGACAAAAAGCGAAACGAGGAATATAAAACAAATAACAGAAATAATCAAGAAAATAATAACTGAAAAAAGATATGTGACGTACTTATAACAGCACAATACTCAACAGCATGCATTACAATGATGTAAAATAGCGGTTTGATGGTAATATGCATCGTCAAATATACTTTGTAAAAACCAATGTTGAAAACAAGACGCATTTTCCAATTAACACAATAGGTAGTATGTACAGCAATAGTAGTCGGCACAGTCGAATATATTTTGTAAAAAAGCAATGTTGAAAATAAGACGCATGGTAGTTGTTACATTGTTGGACTGATGCAAACCTAATGGAACGTAGTCTAATTGAAATTTCCTAAGCTTCTAATGAATCTATTGATGTCATTATTGATAAGAATGGTAAAGAGACGTATCAGAGAAAAGGCAAGAAAACAGTTGGAAGTTTAGGCTTAAAACATCGTACAAAAAATTAATCATCTTATGACGCAAGGGGGAAAAAATCTATCATAAGTGCCAGCAGCTGCTAGAAAGGGTATTTCCTTACCAGTCATTTTTAAAGCAGCAGGGTGGACAGCTACCCCCTCCATGTTTGCTGAAGTATACAATAGGCCCCTTCAAGGCCAAGGAGAATTTGCATCCGCCATTATACATGGAACAGGGCACACGCAAAGGGAAGTTATATTTAAAAAACCAAAGCTAGTTATTGCCTGACGCACTTAGAGCTCCGTCAGATTTCATAAGGGCTAACATAGAACAATTTAACTATGCATAGGCTGAGGATCTCCATCCTACTACTATGTCAAATCAATTATTAATCTGATTAATTTTAAACTCTAGCTCATCTTTCAGAACAAAAAAATTCCAGATTTATAATTACCTTAAGACATTTACAGATTTACTAATTAGTTTAAAACTTTACTAATTACGCAAAGACTCTAGTTCCTTTGAGACAAGTAGAGAACGTTAACCCTATTTTCAGGCTAATTCGGATCTCGACTCCTCCCCCTCGGGGCCAGTCAGATTTTCATCTGTGGCACATCACCCGAATGTTCCAAGGAGGGGGGGAGGGGGTACCATTCCTAATGGCATAGGTGAGTACGGGGGAATTGAGTGTTTTCACGGGTCCCCTACACACGAAAGTGTGTACCATAAGTGAGTAAAAGGAGCCCAATTCTCTACCACGCTTATGTTTTTATCTGTGGGTAAAAACCGCAGTCAGGGTTCGTACCCCCACTACCGCTTCCTTCTCTTACAAGCAGGTGAATGGAAAGCTTTCTTCTTCAAAGACCGTACTATAATTGGAAACTCAACGTGTGGGAAAGTTTGAGTAGAATTATAGAAAGTCGAAGTAGAAGACTGTTTAGTGCCCACCAGGCTGGATCCTTTTTTAGCCACCCAACCATTCACCTGCAGCATTTACCAGTGTTTGAACTGGAGTGAGATGGCAGCGATCGGGAGAACTAGGGCTGAGGTGTGGCAGGGGGGCCAACGGAACAGAGTGAATGTTTCTTTTTCTTTTGAAAAACCGCGCTTTCGCAGGTTTTTTCAAATTATTTCTTTGAAATTTACCACAACACAGTAAGAGCACGATAGCTCCCTAGGTAAACAGTTTTCTACTGCGACCTACTATAATTCTACTCAAACTTTCCCGCAGGTAAGTAGAGTTTCCAATTCTAAGTAATCTCTATTATTTATAAGAATGAAACTTCCTCCGTTTGTTTGTTTGTTTGCCAGTTAGTCATGTCTATGCACGACCTAACAGCTAAGTGGGGGGAGTCTACGAGTGGGGGGATCTTCTTGGAATGGTGTATAAGCGAATTTAAAATTTTCTAATCCCACCCGAACCATGGGCCGTAGGGCGGGAGGGGGGTCAAAGCAACTTTTAATGCGCGCTTTTTCCACTTCCCCGCTTCCTGTACCCCACTAAACGGCCGTCGAAAATTCCTGAAAAATACCGGTTTCATAGGTTTTTCTACGAAGAAGACGACGGCGCGATTGGATCGCGAAAAAAGTAACGGGAAATGGGTCAAAAAAATTAAAGAGTAGGGACCCATTTTCTCGAAAGTTCCGACAAAAACTTGGTTTTTTCTAATTAAAATATGCCCCATAAAGGTACGTTTTTCGGAACGGTTTTCGCGGGCGAAATAAAGGTTTGATCCCGCCGAATCTGAATCCGTAATCAGATATCGAAAAAAGTGACGGAAAGTCGGTCAAAATGAGAGGGGAAGCAAGGCGAAGCGATTAAAATGATAATCGAGCCTGCCGCCGTTTCTCAATGTTGCGAGCAGGACTATGCACGTAAGTCTTGAAGGATGGAACTTTTCCTTTTGAGACATTTCAACAGAATAAATACGGGTTTTTTCCTACACATATACAGCAATACCTTGCGAGCGAAGCGAGCAACATCCCCTAATAAACTTTTTGTGGTTCCACGTAGTTTTATAAGATTTAATTTGTTTGTAAGAATTTCCAACAGAAAAAAACGACTCCCAAGTTGGGTAGGCAGTATAACTTCCTCAAGCGAGCGAAGCGAGCAACATCCCCTACACACATTAAACCTACCGTTTAGGGATCTACCGTTTGCGAGCGAAGCGAGCAACATCCCCAATACACGTTAAACCTACCCTTAGGGAGCTGCCGTTTGCGAGCGAAGCGAGCAATTTCCCCTACACACGTTAAACCTACCCTTAGGGATTTACCGTTTGCGAGCAAAGCGAGCAACATCTCCTACATGTTTCAATTGTAATACATCACATGTGCACAGCCACACCTTGCGAGCGAAGCAAGCAACTTAATGGGGGGTCCGGGGGGCTAGTCATTTATAACTTGAACAGTTTTCAACAGATGGCAGAGTGATGAGTTGATATAATAGATACCACCATTACAGATTTTAATGTACTTGGATGTGGTACAGAATACATACAGCAACGATTTTGGTGAGATTGAACTTGTACTCCTTGAGACCTCGGGCAGTCCCATTGCTCCTGCGTATAGCCCAAGTTCCACACCCCAACACAATAAGGCTTGGAGGTTCCAACTGGTCCTGTGAGTCACAGTAATAACATTTATCAAAAGAACAAAAATAAGCGTAGTTAATGTGATGCTGAAGGTAACTTTATATGCTTCAATTATATCTTAGCAATATTTTTTTGTGAAATGATACAGTTTATGCTATTATTGTATAAAACAGCAAATATCTTACAGCTCATGGTTTAAGACGAGATAAAGTAACCCTCCAAGAAAAAGATGAAACATAAGGAAACTCCGCCCCTTGACGCCACTGGGGGGACCCAGAGCAATTTTGATTTTGGAGGAAAACAGATTTATTTGCTTCCCAAAAGAGAACACTAGTATTCAGTTACTTTGGAAGAGTCTCAAGCAAATTAAACATACGAATGCATTTATTTATACACACTGATTTGATCAATGACAAGAATATGTACGTAAAATATTGAAATAATATACTCAATGTTTCTAGAAATGGGTGATGAAAAGGCGAACATTTGCGGGCGCACCCGATGAAGGGGGGGTGTCTTTGTTATCAGTGACATTCTGTATATGGAAAATTGGTGAAATTCAGGCTGTTTCAGGATACCCCAAAACGGAAAATTCATTATTAAAATTCTTGGAGCCATTGCAATAGCTCCAAATTAACCTGAAAGACAGAGAAAATCAAGCCCCAAATAGCCGGTGAATGAAAGAAAAATAGCGGGCATCTGCGAACTAATCCACATGGGACACTTTCCTCGCGTGATTTACTAGCTCGCTTTTTCTGCTCACGATGGAGATTGCGTATGGATTCAATCCCCTACAGGACTGTAGATATTAACAGGTAAAACCACGGATTTCAAACTGGATTTGCTCCATTGTACGATGTTACAAAAATAATCAAGAATTCTAGTCCTTAGTTCCTGTCAACAACTCCAAAATTCCATGTTCCTATAAGGGCTTGAAGTAATAAAGTTCAACTTACCTGCCAAAGTTTGAAGCTGTTGACCATAACATCAGAGATGTAAGGGCTCCATATGAAGTCAACAGCGAGCTTGAGTTGCCCATCAGAAAATGTGTGATTCGTTCGAGGAACCTGGAAAAAAGTATTATTTATCCAGATGTGAGGTACATATATTTAGATTTAATTATTGATTTGGTTGTATGTACCCAAAAGGAGATTGATATAAGTTCTTAGATATGACGTACTTATATATCACTTTGTAAAAATAATACTAGGTATGGTGATTTCTAGATTTCTAAATCCATTTATTAGTATTTTGTTGGGTAACCATTGAAATAAATTATTGCAAACCCTTTGAAGGTAACTGAATAATAACGTTAGAACCTATGGAAAATACTAAGCTCAAATAACAATACACTTCGGAGTCCAATACCGGATTGAAACGTACAACCAACAAACAAGACAACAATGGACAAATAAGATGGGTTGCTTGGTGTATTGTGTGACGTCACTAAACTCTTTGTTTCCCTGACCTATGGCTAGTGTGTTGCCATGGGTATTCACAATTGCTGTGCCGGATATGAGGGTGGGCAGATGAGCCCGTATGATGTGGCAGAGCCGTTGATTTTCCGAATAACACCACTACATGTTCATCATAAATGCCGTGTTCTGACTAGTATTTTCAATAGTTTTTACCAATTAACACTCTCAGTGCTGACATCTACACACTCGGTCCTTGCCTCTGACGGCTGTAGCCATCGACTCATTGAATCAGAGCGCTCATCAACTTCTATTTGTTCGAAGGGGAAGTGAAGGACCTAGGGAAGCCTCAGACAGGTATACAAGGTTTCAGTTGTATCACCCTTTATCCTACATATTGTCCCTTAACCAGCAGATGGGTGAATGTAGCAAAATCAAGTTTGTGGGAAATCACGATTTTCTTTAGCTAAGTGATAAACTGCCACCTATCTTAACATAGGTACTCCAGCATTCGCCCTAATTTACCGAATATTTTCAGATTTTTGGATTAGTTCTCCCACTAATACAACCCAATTTATGATTTAAGAGGTTGATTTTAGCATGGAACATGCTTTAGCTTTGAGCTAACTGCCCGAAAACGTTACGCGGAAGTGTCACGAAATTTTCTTATGAGTTTCACGTACAACCAAGCCGTTGCTGGGGAAATGAAACTTCTTTAGTTTTCATCGAACAAAAATCGTTCTCCATTCGTTGGAAAGCTCTCGATTTATCACGCATTTCTTTCGTACTAGTTCTTCTATTTATGTCATAGTTTTATACTTATTTATGTTATTTATAAATACATATAGTAAACAATGGTGCTTGTTTTGTTGTCACTTGGTTGAGAAGTTAATCTTGGTTATAGTAATTGTAGATGCGCACCATAACAGAAAATTACATACCTAGTAATTTCGATTAGTAAAATATTTATGTCGTAGTTTTAGCGGGAAGAAAGCATGTTCCATGTTTTAGCATTTTAGCCAAGGCTCAAAGCGGAAAGCAACCCAGGGGTCCGAAAGACCGAGTTTTATCTTAACTTTTTTCCCCCCTCTAAACATTTGCTCTTTTGGTGGTTGAGGGTGAAGAAATTTTTGAAGTGTATGGCTTCTTCAAACGAAAAATTTCTTCACCCTCAACCACCAAATACTTCAATGGCAACCCACACTAATATTTGCGTTTTGGCAGTAACTGCGCTAGTTAATAATAGTTACACTAGCACTTTTCTATGACAGATATGTTGGCATTTGCCATTTTACATTATAAATACTTTTACATTCACCCAAAAGCACAGCACGATTCATGAAATTTCATGGTTAATAGGTGCCTAAAAATCCTTTTTTATTTTCTTTCATTCTTCGTGGTCAAGAATGGAATATCTTAAGGCGCATTAGTAGGCATTTTCATGAAACTAATTTCATCTATACCCACATAGACGGTGAGTGGAAATTACGTTATAATGAAGTAAATAAACAAATAATAAGTCACCTGATAACGGTGAGCTTTAGATCCTGGGTCTGGACGTCCATTGAGGTGGTCTAGGAAGGCGGAGTAGATCTCAAGAATCCTGTTGTCACCTATGAAGACGAATCTATTGTGCCGGCCATAAAACGTCAAAGACCTGATACATCTTCTCATATCCCTAAAAACGAAAAAAACTGTAAATAATCACACAATCAATCTTCACCAAGCAGTTCATTAGAATGTACTTGATACCGTCCAAGTACTGTGTAGAGAGTTAAGCAGGGAGCACAAGGAATATATGTTAATTGAGTGTTCCCACACATGGATCTCGTACAGAGAGGTTCTGGCTTGTCAAAGGAGTACCTACAGTAGCTACACTCATAACATTTTAATTAGTACAATTTTTTCACAGTATCCCAGAATTATTTCAGTTCTCAAATCATTTGAGTACCTTATCAAGCCTCTATCAATAGCATTTCGATAAAGTTACTGTCGAGGCCCAGCTTTTCTTTCGAATAGTTTTTGCCAATAAGCATTGGACCAGCTAGCTCTTTCAGACGGTAAATACGTGGGGTTTAAGGTGTTACTTAAATATCACGCCATCCAAGGTGGGGTTGTCTCTTCATGGGAGTATTTAAACCAGTCTAGCTACGACAGGATCATTCTCAAAGCCAAATTTTGACGATCATTTCGCACCTATATTATCTTAACCTGGAGCAGGAGTTGGGAAATTTCCCAGTACGTATCTATATACGAGAGATCTGCACATAAAACCTAACTAATACTGAAATAATAATACTATGCTTAACGATTTTCAGCGGTTTTAGCTAAGTTAATAATAATTCTGTTGTAGAATAAAGAGTAAACCTTTTGAGAAAGAAAGGCTTTATTCAACTTAAAAACCTCAACATCTTATAGTAAAATAATTCATGTAAAATTACCAGATCAAACATTGGTTGTTAAAAATTACAAACGCATGTGGTTAATAATAATACAGTTCAGTACTATGTCAGTCACCCCCCCCTTGTTAGTACATTATACAGTCTGCCGAAAGGCAAGGTGGACCTCTTGTTCTTCGAGGTCGGAGCAAATTAGTTGGTGTAGAATGGTGCGAAACATCTTGGAAGGTCCAACTCTTGGGGCAATGAAGATTGTGAGGGCTGGCGTATGTCTTGGACCGAGAGATTTGAATATTATGGAGGTTTTCAGAGCGCGGATCAGCTTCCGTTGATGAAGGATCTCCTCTTGGTGCCAAGTGCTAGAACGCTACAGTCGATCTTTTCCATTACTGTGACGGACATCTGAATATTCGGGATTAGACTCCACCAAGTGAACTTCTTCAACTAGGGGTTGATATTTATTTGTACGGTCAAACCTTTCAAGGAAGACCAGCCCAGAAGCTGTTCAGCCAGAAAGGGAGTGCACGTCCATTAGATGATTTCCGATTCTGCTTGAACATCCTTACATGAGAGGTGCAGTTTGTTGCAGTGCAAAGAAGAGACCGGATTGAGCAGTGTTGAGGGTATCGGATAGTACTATTCCCATTGGTTATAGTTTCTTAACAACCAATGTGTGATGTAGTAAATTTTCATGATTTGGTTTGCTACAAGATGTTGAGATTTTTAAGTTGAATAAAGCCTTACTTTCTCAACAGGTTTACTCTTTAATCTACAATTCATTCAACTTAAAATATGGTGAACATTTTGAAACCGACGCGTTTTGAAGTTGATCCTGAATCAGTCACGGCAACAAAGGAATGGACATACTGGCTTCGAACATTAGAAGATTTTCTTGAAGAATCCAAGATTGAGGATGACAGAAAGAAATTTAAGGTACTTGGTCATCATCTTTCCTATTCTGTGTATGAACACATCACAGATTGTATTCTTATAATACAGCGATAGAGGCTCTGCAAAACATTTACAGTAATTCTAAAGGTGAAGTATTTCCCTGATTCCTTTTGGCTAATCGTGAACAAAACTCAGAGGAATCGGTTGACCAGTTTTATCAAGCCTTGAAAGTTTTGAGCAAGGACTGCAACTTTCAAGCTATTTCTGATGTTACCAACCGAGATTATTGAATTCGGGTTGTTTTCATAAGTGGCTTAGCATCCGCTGAAATGCGAAAGCAACTACTAGAAAATCAAACATCGAGTTTAGCTAATGCCTTAGCCACATCAAAAGCTATAGAATGAGTTCTATAACCCCCCCGATTTTATACACCTAGAAATAATCTCTTGAATGCTACTGCTGCCTGACATGACTCAGAGACTTTCATGCAAGATATATTAGAAGCAACTTCTAAAATTCACATTAATACGCCAGGATTCAAATGTTATTTTTGAAGGTTCTTCTGCTAAACATCGAAGTGACTGTCCAACTAGAAATGCACGGTGTACATTATGCAATAAAATGGGGCATTAGTCGAACGTTTGTAGACCCCGAAAGCCCAATAAAACGACTTCAGCCATTAACTTCGAAGGTTCGGATGATGACGCAACCACTGTTACTGTCATAGCTGCCAATCCCGGACTTTCATCCAAGGCTGTTGTCAAAGTTTTCATTGGAACTCACAAAATGGCCAAATGTTTGAAGGACACAGGTAGTTCAATAGTGACTTTGCTCGTGCTCATAACTTGAAAACAATCCGATCTACTCAACTGAACAAAGTTTGTTTGGCATCAACTACACTATCTACAGAAATCCATGGGTTTGTGAAAACTGATTTAAAATTCATGGCAAATCAATATAAAAATCTTAAATGATCTACATTGAATAATTCTATGAGGGGCATGATGCGCTGAGACAACACTCTAAATTAAACCTCTTCTTTGGTGGACAGAAACCACCTTTGGAAATTTGTAGCGTCGCTCAAGCCCTAGTGGAACCTGTCAATCTATTTACCCACCTCACTGCCGATATCAAGCCTATTAAATCTAGGCGCCATTCCCACGACGATTCACAATTTATTGCTACAGAAATTGGAAAATTACTTTCAGAAAGTTCATCACCACGGCGAGCTCAGGTTTTAGCTGTTAATAATGAGCACCACAAGAGAAGGATGGTTGTTGACTATTCTCAAACCATTAATAAATCCACTTTGTTGGATACTTCTCCGGTTCCGTATATTCACAAAATGATTTCAGATATTTCTTCTTATTCTCGCTATTATATGTAGCACTCTCGACCTAAAACGTTATTCCAGAGATTTATTGACAAAATTATTCGAAACGAAAATCTTTCTGGTGTTTATGCCTACATCGATGACGTTAACGTCTGTGGGGGAAATAAGATTGAACATGACCAAAATTTGAATAAATTTCTGGGAGCTAAAAAAATATGGGCTTACTCCAAATGAAAATAAAAGCACATATTCTATGAATACCATTTCCATCCTGGGACACCTAATTTCCAACCATACCATTCGGCCTGATCCTGGGAGAATGATACCCCTCCTTTAATTATTCACTCCTCCAAAAGACCCTAAATCAATGAAAAGTATTGGGAATGTTAGCATATTATCCCAAATGGATTCGTGGGTTTTCCAATGAAATTCGTCCTTTAGTCAAATGTAACTCGTTTCTAATGACTCCATCAACAATAGAGTGTTTTGTGAGCCTAAAAAAGGACATAACTGTTTTATGGATAGCCATAATTGAAGAAGGAATTCCTTTGGTTGTAGAACGCTATCATATCAGCAAGTGAAAGAACAATCCTTCAATTGAGAAAGAAGCCAGTGCTACATTCGAGTGTTTAAGAAAATGGAGGCATTTTTTTTTTAATAGATTTTTGATTTTATACATTTTAAAATTCTAGTAAAATTAAAAATAATGTAATGAAATTCAACGATGGAGGCTGGAATTATCAAGCTATAGCTTCGACATTGCTTATCGGCCAGGTAAGGAAAATATTGTGGCCAATACTTTCTCTGCGTATGCGGGGCAGTACATTCAAACAAACTATACGAACTCCATGAATCCTTCTGTCATCCTTAAGCAACTAGATTCTTTCATTGGATTCGAAGCCAAAACTTCCCTTACAGTCTTGACGAATTTCAGAAAACTCTTTCAAATTGTCCTCTGTGTGCCAAAGTTAAACCAAGGTTTCTCAGGAAGACAACGGGTTCTATGATCAAAGCTACCCAACCGCCCTCTAGCCCTCTACCATCCAATAACGGAAAACCAGAAAATATCTTGAAAATTGAGGATGAATTCTCACGTTTCCCCTTCGCATTTCCCTGCAAAGATATGAGCTTAGCCACAGTAAAAAAAAAGTTTCATTGAACTTTTCACAAATTTCACATGCCAGCCTATATACATTCTGATAGAGGAATGTCCTTTTTGTCCCACGAGGTGACGAGTTTCTTCACTCCCGGGAAATGGCTAAAAGCCACTCCTCTCCACATCAAACATTGGTTGTTAAGCGTGACAAACGCATGTGGTTAAAAATAATAATCAAATTCAGAATTATATCAAAGTCTTTCTACATATTGAACCACTTTTTACCATCACATATGTATGTGAACAAATAATGCAACAAAACATTACTCCATCCGATATGGATTTATTGAAGATGGATAGGGGATATAGGCTCAAGTCTAATAGAGCCAGAATAAAATTGAAATCCTAGGTTTTTTAATAATATCAATAACAACGACTCATCCAAACTACCCAATTTCATGGTCAAACGAAGGATTCCTGTATTTTCCACTTTATGTTAAATACTTAATGTATTTCCTAAAACCCTCTCCAATTACTTAAAGAATACAAATTGGACGATATTGTAAGCTTCAAAAAATGTGTACATATAATCTACTTGAATAAAGAGACAAACTATATCAATAATGAATTAAGCACATTGGCTTGTTCTTCCTCGCTGTACTTGAATTTGATAACAAAGGATGGAGCTGAAAAACAAGACTCTTGGACCCAAAGTGGAATAATGATGTGTGGGGGCCACAGTAGCTAATTGCCTCATGAATGTTAAACGTCTTAACAACCTTGTCAAAACAACTCTCAGGAACATCAGAATGTACATACCATTGTTTTCAACACGTGCTGACACAATAATGCGTAATGTCCAAAATAATGTCACAAAATTTCCATGTAAATAGAACTTAAATCACTTTAACACCCTCCATAAAAATAACAGCCCGTTTTTACAGTGTCTCCAACGCCGAAATTTTAATATTCAAAGTTGAATACATACATTTACAGGGGTGGCCCCCAAGTGGAAATTTTTAATTTCCTTGACATTTCCCTGACCGAACTTCAGATTCCCCATACAAAAAGTATAAAATTCAAATTTTTTGTTTGTTTTCTCGTCATTAAATTGTACCTTTAATGCTTAAAAACAAAAATTGTATAATTTAAAGAAAGAAGAAAAAAACACTACTTATATGTAGTCTACTTATATTCAACAATTTCATTGCCCTCGAAGTGCTCAAATATCATAACAATTTAACCTAAATGAAGTACGATAATTTACGAAAATTCGCTCATACGATCATACTGCATGACATTTTATTTAATATTTTATGGTCTCTCAATTTGTGATCTGAAGCCATTTGTTTAAGTACATTTTTCCTTACATGGATTTCTTAGCACTGGGGATAATTCAAAATTTTCGTCCGACAGCAAAAAATGTCACGCTTTTTTTCACCTACTACCAATCGTTGCCAGAGAGAGTATAACTTCTTGACTTCCCATCTAACAAAAACCGTTCGTTGGAAAGTTGCTCTGTGAATTTATAACACATGACTCCACATTCCAATGGGCCCTTAACCCTCCTGAGAAGTCCTAGCTTATATATATGTTTTATCCTTACGTTCATTCTCGTGTCCATTTAGATTACTTTTAGGTAAGATAGCACAAGTTGAAAAGCACTTGAATATATTTTACAACTCAACCCAAAGAAGTAACAAGTTTTATGAAAACGGTATCTTTAAACATTTGAACAGTTAGTAATGGAGTTAACGTTAGTTGCCTATCAATATAAAATGAATGTATAACAATATACAAACTAGTTTTGGGACTCTTACTGGATCCATCCACTACTCTGTTGCATTTTTTCTCCCTAGTTCAATACTCAGTTGGTTTTTCTCTCAAATGGTTTACTCTAGGTGATGCAGTTGCCAGAGAAGCCAGTGGCATATCCATTCACTTTTTATGTGCGTTTAGCGTTCTTACTTTTGAACATTTTAACCACAACTCTTGAAAATTATTTTTGTCATTCGTATAACTCACCTATGAAATAATATGTACATAGTATGATAAGGTACGCTATTGAAGTTTGATGTTAGAAGATATAATACCTAAAAACGATTTAAATTATTACACCAAGTTTTCATTTAAAAAATTCCAAGACATTTGATGGTTTTGGCAAAATTCCCTGACATTTCCCCGACTTTTCCCGACGCAGAGAATTCCCTGACAATTCCAGGTTTTCCCTGACTTTTCCAGTTGGGGGCCACCCTGCATATATCACACGAGTAACATAACACACTTACATACGTATATAGTTCTATAGGGACTTGAGTTTTTCTTAAATACAGAGAGAAAGTAATTTTAAAAAAATGTTACAAAATGTTAATCCTGGTTTACCAAAAGCTGGTAATCACAAAGAGAGTCTCTGAACCTCAGTTCAGATAATTTCCCACTCATCTTTCTGTGACTACATTAGTTCCGAAGAGTCCTCTATCTCCACATTTAAACTATAAATTCCCTTGCATTAATATTCCCCTTGCGAACGGAACAATTGTTGAATTATCACCATTGTAATTTTTCGTATAAAATATCGCCCATAGATCCTCGATCAACGGAACCTGCAAGAAAAAGTGAAACAATAATCTCAACTTTACGCTTCCAGAAGGCACTGGCAAGAGTTATCTCGACGTGTAAACAATGAATTCCCTTGCATTAATATTCCCCTTGCAAACGGAAAGATTGTTGAATTACCACCATTGTAATTTCTCCCATTACATAAATATCGCCTATGGATCCTCGATCAATGGGATCTGCAAGAATTGAAACAATAATCTGAACTTTACGCCTCCAGAAGGCACTAGCAAGAGTTCTCACCTGAGTTCCCTCTCTTTGAGTTTAACCTTTTAGCTGCAGCACCTGGCTGAGCCAGCTGGCGCTGGCTATACTGCATACTTCTACGCTCATTTAGGTTCTCTCTGCTAAATACCTTTTTACCAGCAACATGCAATTTGGTCAATCTGGATGATTGATCATTGATGTTGCTGGCCAGAACCCCACTTCTATTGTCCATGAAATTGTGAAAAACAATATTTGGTTCGGAATTATCCCATGTATAGTCCCTTACTTGTTCGGCTTTTGGTTCCTCTTTGTCATCAGAATCACTGCTGGAATCATTGGGACGTCGGCAAACAGGTAACTCAACAGGGAACATCGAAGGGGAACCATTCGTGGTTGAACCATTAGAAAACAAATCACGAAATAATTCATCTTCGTCATCACTATTTTCGAGAATATTCAATAGTTCCTGTTCAGTGTAAACGCAGCGCAACATCGTGAGTTCACTTTTTTGTGAATGCCAGGGAAATCAAAATAAACCAAACTGTTATCAAGCAGATAAGATGGCAAAAATTGTCCGTAAACATCGTTGGATCCTAGGAGTGATGCTCCCTGTAGGGGTACTGGAGTAATAAAGACTTATAAACGCAACCGGTAGGTCGAGGGAGTGATCACGAATATATTCGTGCAAAGCACACCAAAGCAGTCTCGAGTTGCCCGAGTATTCTCGGGAAAAGCATGGCATGTAAGACACTTCAGCACCGAATATATTCGAGCGCAACATCGAAAAGGTTAAACTATAAATTCCTTTGCATTAATATTTCCCTTGCGATCAGAACAATTGCTGAAGCACTACCATTCTAATTTTCCACATTGAATATTGCCCTCGGATCCTTTATCAATGGAACCTGCACGAAGAAGTAAAACAATAATCCGAACTTACCGCCTCCAGAAGGCAGTAGCAATTAGTCTCGCTGGCTGCCCTAAGCTAAAAGCTCAGATTGGCTAAAAGCTATGTACTTCCCTTCGGACTATCTGTTCCCTACTTTCGTAAGAATACCTAGCTCTCCTACTGTGAATAGTTTTAATTGAATAAGAGGTTGAATTGAATCTGTTTTCGAAGTGTTTCCAAATTCCTTCAGTCTCTTTCTCTATCTCTCTGTGTCCTTCCTTCAATTCAAGTCACAGTAGGATTTTGCTTGTGACTACTAAACACTAAGTAACCTCCACAACCCAAGAGTAACGATTTTTATTACAGGTCTGGAGTACAAGGTTTGATTCTCTAACAGGATGTAATTGTTTTTCGATTCCAGCCACAGGTTCCGATCTATTTGTCTAACTAATCTATACTTTTTAAAACAGATTGGTTTATTAATTTAGCATCTATTTGTAATATGCTTGGATCCAGACGTCCAAACTGTACACAAAAAACGCTGCAAATTATTTCACAAAGGTTTATTATTTTTTCAATTGAGTATGATCGAAGTTTTAGTTGGCTAGCGTACGTCATAAGGCCCGTCCAGACTCCTCGGCGTGTCCTACTTCGAGTTGCCACAACCTATACTTCTATAATTATATACGCATGTTTATATTTCTCGATTTGAGCTCCTATCTACTCAAATAGTTATTGCCTTAATAATATCATTATCTAAGTACGTACGAAAAGTCAAGAGGATATGTTATTAAATATACGCTGGAAAAGCTTTGGTATTAACTCACAAATATGACCTTGAAAAAAACATATATTCATGCCTCGAAGGAACGCCGGCGCCGTACCCACCACAAGGTGCCGCGGCGCCGGCGCCTCCTCTCACTCCACCCTCCGCTCACCCCCCTCACAACCCACCGTGACCCCCTGCCTAGCGTGCCAGGCGTGCTCGCGTCGAAAAAGACACTTTTTCGCCCGTTTTTGGCCCATAGCATCTATGTGAGTAAAGCGATCGGGATGGTTAAATGTTAGGACCAACTAGACCCCAAATGGAGTCTATGTGCGAAAGAACGGGTTTTTTAAGTCAATTCTTAGGCCTTTTATGGCCCGGACGGCGAACGGCGGACGGACATTTCAAATTTGGATTCTACGCTCCTTGAAACGTAAAGTGACAAAGTTTGAGGGGGGGTTATAAAAATTTTTTGCTACACGATCACATAGGCTTATTATTGGAAATAATAAACCAAATGAGGTTCAGACTATCGTTTGGTAATTAGTGGCATAGCGAAAAGGATGAGGCCAAATTTCTTTACCTAGGGAGGATGAGACTCTCCAGTGATCACACTGCACTGACCCGCGAAAGTCATCATGAACCTCCCAGAACCTTGGCTCTTGGAAGCGAAACACATATTCCTCCTGATAAACAACCCTTGAATCTCTAGTTTCGAAGATTATACACTACTCAAACATTATTGAATGGTTCTACAAAAACAGTAATACCTACCTACCGATTTGGCGAAAAAAATAAATGAGTAAATAAAATTATATAATTTCCTTTAGTGACTTGATAGTGATTTCCCCCAGCATCATTTCAAGTAACTACCATGTTTCAGCATGCACATACGCTGTTTAGGCGGGGACCGGCGATTCCTTCCCTACCTCCAAAAAGCATGGCGATTCCTTCCCCTTAAAGTGTTGACGATTCCTTCCGGTTACTCAATTCCTTCCGCCGTGCAATCGGCGATTCCCTCGCGTTACTCAATTGCTTCCCGCCCTGGTGTTGGTTAGTTTTGAAGCAAAAACCCTTAATTGTACAATTAAGTACTTAAAACCCAATTCAAAGTAAATATTACAATCACCAAGCATTAAAATTACAATAATCACAAAATAAAAAATCCGTCGTAAAGTTCACGTCTCAATTTCATTGCTCAAAAATCCCTCCAAATTTAACACTGACTCTTTTAGCAAATTGGTAAGGGTCATCGTCGGCTCTTGGGAGTATGTTGGTCGCTGTCATAGGTCTTAATTTAGATTTCGGATTGCGGTAGATTTTTCTCGGTACCTTCCGACACAAAAAAAGTGTCGGCAGCGCCAGGATCCATCATCGATTATCTATCATAACTAAACCAACTAACTCTTACTCTACTCTGTGAACTAAACTAAACTTGCTACTTGTTGTTTTGCTACTCCTCCTGACGGGCCTTATCACTTTGAGATTGGAGGGGAAGGAATCGCCGAACCTCGGCTCACTGGCCGGCCTCACACTGGTAGGAATCATCATCTCCCTTGGGTCACAAGATCCAACTTTCACTTCAACGGGAAGGAATCGCCGGTTCCCCTGTTTGGGTTAGTAGAGAACTATTTAAACTTACAGCTGAGTGTACTGATGCATCATACAACCGTAGGGTTGCCATTCCATATCACCTTTATACTTTCCACCGGTCAGCAGCCATCCGCATGAGTCTGCACCTGCAATAACAACGAGCTATAAATTAAATTTCTCCAATATTCTGTAATAGCACAATATTGATGAAAACTAAATTCTCCAAAACTAGGTTATGCCCTCAGCAAAGTCAAGTGCAGTAACTGTGTCTCAAGCACTGCTAAAAATTAACTGGGACAAATATCATAAGGATTTATTATATAAATTCTTGTACCCATCAGCCATGTATGTAGTGTTGTTGTTGTGACACCACTAAAGAGCAGAGGAATTGTGCTGATTAGAACGTCCCTCTGAAGCAAGGCTTCATCAAACAACATATGGCTTCGACTCCCTATTAAAATTGATCCTGGGGGTGTGGAACAACCAAGTTCAAGTGAAAAAATAACCGAATATAAATCCGTTTTGGACCATTCTAAACCAAATCCTTGAAACTCCCATCAGTACATGTCTGAGTGTGGGGTGTTTAGTCATAGGACAATCTTCCATTCACCCATTATCCGTGTTGGAGGTTTGGCTGTACGCTGTACCTTTATTAGGCTGGTCACAATTGCCGCAAGCAGTGTGGACCTTGTTGGAGCATATGCTCGCACTACTGAGGCTCCATTGAAGCCACAGCAGAGACTGTGCTTCCTTAGTAAATACATATCACCAAAGCTAATCAAGTTTTTGGTAGGGTTGCTGCAGAGAAGCTGTTTGAACTAGGTCGTGAAGTTCGCTCTGCAGTGTGCTCTTGGCTAATCAGTCCTCCCATCTGGTATCCACCTAGCTTCCAACCCAACCTTGAATTTGTCAGGCAGCAGTTGCCGTGGTGTATTGCTGAGTTTGCTGTAGCAATATATGATTCACTGGATGATAAAGAATTTAAACAGTGCTCTAAATCTCACAATCCCTCCCAGTGGATAGAATGGGCCTTAGAGAGCATTGGGAAACACTAGTTTGACATAGCGTCATCTTTGTTTTTGAGGATTTATTAACAGCCATAATATCTGATTATTAAACATCTAAATCAAAGGAAACAAAACGGCACTTTTTTCATAGCTTGGTTCACCCCTACAATTTATACGAGCAAAAGATCCACTGTGCTGTTAAAAAGAACCGGATCTTTTGAGTGAGCGGAGCGCTCAGAGCCGCTCTTTGAGGTGAGCCGTTTTGCCCATCTCTAGTCCTAACAGCGAACCACACGTTCAGAACGCATTCTGTGACTGTCCAAACGGCCAAAAGGGGGCGTGGCCTAGATAGAAAGGTTACGAATGGTCTGTCCGAACGAACCTGAAGTTGAGCTCGATACAAGGATTACACATTCGCTCGTGCGCAGTAATTACCAATGTAATGATACGATCATGTTGAAATTGATATGGAATGCTAAAATTGTCTTCTCTCAACTACCTATCCTCTAAATTTGAACAAGATCAGACGACTGGGCTGTTATGATGCTTGATAAAATGTACGCTTGCGCATGCGCTGAGTGAAATATTTAGTTGGGAACAATGAAACTGATAAGAGACCATCTACACCCTAATCCGCACATTCCCTGAGAAGTTCATAATAACCGGGCGAACACTGTGGAAATTAAGCTTGTTACAAGGATTTGCGGACACAAGACAGACTGACATAGAACGAAGGTTGATCAGAATGGTCTAAAACTTAAAATGCGAGTGTAAATTTTGATCTTAGAGACAAACCATTTTTCATTTCCCGAAAGTGAAAACAATGCTTCCACTACCTATAGGTAGACTCGGAAGCAATTAAAGGCACCCATGTTACCCATGGGTAACGCTCATAAAATGTAATGATAGTGGAAGATTGCCACAACATACCTAATCCAAATAATTGATATTTTAGCAAATTTTCGTAGAAAATGGCTCGGAAATTTTTAAAATCAAAATTTTTGAAAACTCTCCATTGAAATCCGTTTTGAGGCATTCTGAAACGAATCCTAGAGTTTAACGCTTTTTCATATATATATATAAATACGTACCAATTCTAAGATGTAAATATTGTCATTCTATGTCAATTTCAACTGGAAGAAACGAGAGGAAACCTATTTAAAACCTAGTTTTAACGATTAGTGTGAAAAATTGTAATATGTTTTTCAGAAGACAAGACATTGCATCGGATTGAGGGTTGCAATGACGAACTTTCTCAAGATTGTTGACATCTTGGAGCTAATCTCATTGCCTCAATCTCTAGACAGAAAAAGTGTTTGCCAGACGTGATGCTTACTGCCCCACTGAGATGGAGGGCATGTATTGGGGTGACCATGACAACTTTAGTAATTATTACCTTGATTGCTTTTGATTTATTATTTTCAATGAGGAACCCTAGTAATTTGGATTTCGGAATACACCCAATTCATCGTAGTGGCCACACCTTATACTCAACTGAAGTTTTGTGAAGAATCTAATAGTTTCAGAATGTGAACGGTCTTTGTACGTTAGGGATGGTTAAAAATGAATATACATAATGGTAACTCAGGTTCACTTACCATATCTTTGATGAACAATACCATGATAGAGAATGAACCCAATCACAAACCCTATCGCTATGTATTTAGCATTTTTTGAATTAATTTGTTTGATAACATCAACTGTTTTCTCGCTTCCTCCTTCGTTCCAAATTAAATATTCGTTCGCACCATCGCTTTCTTCTGTCATCGTAGATCACTGAAGAGCATTTCACGAAACTGACCGAGAGATTTTTCCCACAGGAGAATAATGTAATGCACCCTTGAGCAAATTTTTACATACGATACACTACTAAATTAATCCAAATTTAACATAATTTAGGTAATGAACATCAACTAGGTAGGTACGGCCACTAGGAAAACATTGGTAGTTTGGGAGAACCGAGATTGGTGTGTGTGTGTGTGTACAAAAATAATTATGGTGGTGGTGGTGATTCTCGGCTTCATTGTCCTCTTTTGATGTCGGACACTGGTGGAGTAAATTCACTGATCTATTCAATTAAGGTGTCGGAGTATTCACGTCCTCAAATTGCTGCTTGAGAAACTTCCAAGAAATTGTATAGCTTCTTTAAAAAACTCACATTAAGGTTATATTTTATATATGGTCTTGAAGGAATGATGTTGCGATGTGGTATTTGAATTGCTAAAAGGACAACTAGGCACTAAGTTGCATTGAGAAACTTATCATCTCAATATTGAATTTGTGAATCATCATAACAAGTAGTAGGTACCTAGGTATACCAAAAATTCGCTCATCAGTAAAAACATTATTTATTTGAAGCAAATTATATTATAGGATATAGTTCAGGTCAGTGTCATGAGGTTTTTGGAGAAGCCATACCTAGCCGTACTCATATAACTGAGAAAAAAAATGTCATGCGACTATAGGAATTCATGAATTTCCTGTGCATAAATAGGTACCTACTAATTACCTAGACTTGCTGTGAATGGTTACTACCCCATTCATTCAAAGCAGGAATCCTCAGACTATTTTTTTTTCCAAGTTTTAAATAGGTAATATTAGTTTGATCAATGTAAGCCACCAACGAACTATGAACAGCTTAATTTCAAAGTACTTATGTCACACTATTAATATCTTCATAACTAAATTTAATATTCTTTCAAATTGTACAGACCAACATCATGCTGATGACGCTGATAGGGCTATGGGGTTGACATATTTATCTAAGCTCCCCGCATTTACTGATCCACGTTGAATGAAAAGCTCGGATAACTGTGTCTGAAGGGAAGGAGGACAGTGGAATGACTTCTAGCCAACAGGTGACGTCAGCGCACTCTATGATGGCGGGTACAAAAAAGAAGATAGTTCGCCTTCGGAAGGTGGTAATTCAGTCCATGTGAACATGTTCGAACTGAAGCCACTTCAAGCACTGTCCAGTCCGGAACACGACATGCAAAGTGAGATCTACACCAACTTATCAACAGAGTTTCTTCTCAATTTTCCAAGTCTGTATTCTAGTGGTTTTTTCTCTTATGGTCGAACAGTGTTTTAGAACTCAAGGAAATCCTCCGATCTCCCTCAGAATGTGTTCCTCTGATGTCAATGCAGTGTTGTGGAAATAATTAGTCCGTGAGATACAAATTTAAACTTCAGCATGCTTAATGCTAACATCAGGCTCTTTTGTGGTCGACTTGGGGCCTGTGCACTTAAATCCATCAGACCGGCACCTATTTCGAGATCCGGCCCTGTGCGTCTCTACTCGCAGAACCTCTTGGATGTAAATACTAATGTGCAGAAAGATGTCATCCTATACTGCTCTCACAGAACTAAGTTCTATAAGTAAGAAGTTGTACCATACCTACCTGGTAAACCACAGTTTCACAGTTTTTCGTTTATGGCGGCAATTCAATTTAGTAGCTATCCATGCCGTTTTTTAGGTTTTTTAGAGTAAGTTCCTACCTAATAATTATAGTACATTTATGCAGTATCCTACCTAACCGAAAACCAGGATCAGATGGAAAAAGTGCAAAGTATATATTTGCTTCCACAGTACTAACCCCCCTCCCCCCTGAGGCTTAAGTCAGTCATGAATTTACAAATGGAAGTTCAATCTAACATAAATATGTAGTTTAAGTACTGTATGGGTTGGTACACGAAAAGTTACGTAAAATAGCTGTATATGATCATGCTGCATGCATGGAACTTTTTCAGCTTTTGAGCTCAAAGTTTTCGACGTTTTGGATTATAGTCGATTAACTATCTTTGAGAAAATAATATTCTGCTACAAATCTTACTTATCTTGTTAACCATTTCAGTCCCCGAATTCTCAACCAATGATTACGCACGTATTTTTAAAATTTTTCATTTGAAAGATTAGATTGAGTGATGATGGCTATTTAGTTTTTTCGCTGGACTCGTGTCGTTGATTTTTAATTAAATTCCGAAGTTTTGATGACATCACCAGTGCACTTGGCTGGATAGACGAAGAGTAAGATCCATGAGTCCGTTGAGACAGCCTAACAAGTGACATTGATGACAATGGTGAGAAACGCTCCGCTACAAGGTGCGCCACCGTTGCCGCGCTGCAGGAGCTGGAGAGTTCACACTGTACAAAGAAACATTCCTGCTTTGTAAGCGACCATTCTATTCACAACATCACAACTACAAGCAACCGAGTTGCAATATTTTCTATTAAATTCCGTTAATTTTTGTACTAAAATGAGTCAAGTTGAAAGCAGTTTCTTTCAGTGCACGAGTGCAACTCAACTTCTATCAGCCATAGTGAGTGGTACTTCAGCAGCGTCAAACCAAAGTTGTCTTCTCTGAGGATCACGGGGAACACTAAAGAAATATTTTTTCCAGTCTTTATTTCTAGCATTATAACATTCCCGCATAAAGCACTGTTGTCTAATCATAATTGATTGGAAAGAAAACAAATCTAGAATAAATACGAAAAGTCGGACAAGATAACAATTATCACAGGGGGATTCAATTCAATTCAACAGTCGGAGCCCGAGTAAGTCGGGAGGACCAATTTAGTCTTAGTCTTGGCCTGAAAAGGCCCATGTCCAATCTCCCCTTAGGCTTCCTTATCATTACTTACGTTGTATGTGTATATTTTATCTATCTTATCTAAGCATCCTAGAATGTGGGTTATGGATACTTTTATTCCTTTTAGAACGGCTCTTTGAACCTTCCCGAATACCTCATAAATGTAAGTTGAATAGTATTCAAATCACTGTTTTTGATATCATTTATATTAATTATAGTATCTTCAAAACTAAGAAGTCTCGATTTAAAGTATATAGGACGTTCGCATAGATAGTGTTCCATAGTTTCTATGTTTCCACATGCACATCTATTTGATACTATCGGGTTTACTTTGTTTATTTTTGATCTGACAGCGTAGTGTCCTGTCAGAGCCCCTATTACCCTTCCCTTCTTATCTTCAGTCTATTCAGTCCTAGTAGCCAATCTGTACAGGTTGAAATATATTTGGTAGTTCCTGTGTTTTTCGAGTGTTTGTATAGATTTTCCTTTTCGATGATTTTGGAGGTAACCTTATTCCACATGAAATAGTTTATTTTCGTTTTACACAATTGAAGGGTAATTCCCATGAATGGTTCTGGCCCTATGAATGTGTATTCTGTGCTTCTTTTCGCTAATTCATCAGCTCTTTCGTTACCAAAGTACCCTTGATGTCCGGGAATACATTTGAGTGAGATCCAACTTTGTTTGTTTACTTTGTTTATTAATCTCTTTGATTAGTTTACTTTTTATTTCTACATTTCCTATAGTTAGTAGTTTCAATACCTGGCTGGCTATCTGTATATATTGATATCGTTTTATTTATGGTATTTCTAGTTATTAATTTTTGTAAACAAAAGTTAATGGCTAGTAGTTCGCTCTGGTAAACCGTTGTGTAATTGCCCAGAGCGATTGAAGTTTCCATTTGGAAATGCGTTATCCAAATACCTAACCCTGTGTTACCGTTTTTGTCCTGACATTTTTGACCCATCGGTATAGCATATTATATCCACCTCATCTATTATTTCTGGTCTACGGTCCCAATTTAATCTTGATTTTATAATAGTCTTAATATTTTTGTCAAAGTTGAATTCCTTTTTAATATCATCAAACGGAAATTCTGTTTCAGGAATTTCTTTTATCATTTCTTGTATTATTTTGGTATGACCTTTTCCTCCTAGAGTGCTAGTTAACTGAATTTGGTTATTCTTTTTTAATCTTAGAAATCCTCTCATTGCCTATTGTTTGATCTCCCATTCAAGTGGGAGTACTCCTAGTAATATTGATAGTATCAGTGTGGGTGTGCTATAGAAAGCCCCAGAGACAGTCATTAAAATAAGTCTATCAAGTTTCTTTAATTCATTTAGCTTATTTGTTTTGATGCCAATCCACCACACAATCGCACCATATATATATATATAGGTCTAATTATTGCAGTTTGTATCCATTTCAAAGTTCTTGGAGTGAGTCCCCAAATTTTTCCCACCGCTCCCTTAAGTTGGTTCAATAGTATGATTGTTTTACTTTGTTGTTCATCTATTTGGTATTTCCATTTCAGACCTGTATCAAATTCCACACCCAGGTTTCTAACTCTATCACTAATATCTATATCGACATCTTTTATTCTTATTTTTATATTATCCAAATTAGTATGTTTCCTAGTGAATATGACAACTGTCGTCTTGTTTGGGTTGATATCCAATCCCTTGCTTGGACACCAATTTCCTAATAGTCTTATAGCGGTTCTATTTCTCTTATTACTTGCAGTAACTCTTTTCCTTTAGTGAGTAAAACTCCATCATCTGCGTAGAATTGACAGTGTACTCCCATGTCTATATTAATCATATTAATTATTTCGTCTACCACTAAGCACCAGAATAGTGGACTTATACATCCGCCTTGCGGTGTACCCCTAGATATTGTAAACGTTTTCGTGATACCGCCTAAGCTGCTCTGTACTACTCTGCTAGACAGAAGTAGCTTACACCAATTAATAGTTAGACTGTCGATATTTCTAGCAAGCGATCCTCAAATAGTACATTATCAAACGCACCCATAATGTCTATAAAGGCGCAGGCTACATATTCCTTTTTATTTATAATTCTCTCTTCTATTTTGCTTACTAGTCTATGGAGAGCCCCTTCTGTTGATTTACCTATGCAGTATGCGTTCTGTAAATCATGTAGGGGTTGTGCTTTTAATATGTCGTCCCTAATATATCTATCTATAGTTTTTTCTATTAGTTTGATGAATACGCTACAGAGACTAATAGCTCTAAAGTCCTTTGGGAGATTGTAGTTCGTTTTTCCCGGTTTCCCTATGAATATTATTTTTGCCATTCTTAAAATGCCTGGTATATAAGCTAACCTAAATAGATTTATAAGAAGTTTAAATGTTCTTTGTTTAAGTATATTCCCTCTTCTTTGTATTAGAGTGGGGCATATACCGTCAACGCACCCCGCTTTAAAAGGTTGCATTGACTGCAATGCCCATTCCAGTTTATTGGTATTGATAATATTTGTGTTTGCTATGCTATCCGTGTGTTCAAGCGAGATGCCTTGAATTACAGGATCACAAGTTAGCAGAATCACAGGGGGATGCAAGTTAGCCACCAGGCAGGAAATCGGTTAGTTAGAAGATTGCTCGCAAGAGTGCAATGGGGAATTAGTTATGGATACTATAATATCCATTCAAGTTTGTCAATTTTTTAGCTGATCTGTGGAGTTAGAAGCTCAAAATGTGACGTCACCAGTGTGCAGTAGGTAATTTTAGAAACTAAGTAAATATTCGGGATTTCGCTTGAACCATTTCACCTTTCCCATCAGTTATGAACACAAATAAAGATTCAGGAAAAATAGGATAAATTCAGACCCATGGGTAACGTTCATTGCGCTCGCCCAGTCCCAATCATCGGCAACGCTCTGTATGCGGCAGGGCCCAGCTTACTTCCGCATCTCTATGCTCTTCGCCATCTTCAACTGAAAATGCACTTGATCAGTCTGGTATTCATCAAAAAACGTTCAAATTTTGGGGAAATTTTCCTGACGTTATTGAGGGTTTGCAAGAGCTGAGAACTCCTGAACAGCATTTTCAATTTTATTTAATAAATTATGTTTTAAAAAACGAAGAAAGAACGCGTGTTTTGTCACAATCGGATGAAAAAAAAAAACGAGAAACTAATTCCCAGAAAGAAACAGCTACAAACTCCGAATTTCCCAACTTTTGGCAAAGGAAATGCATCCCCACCCCCAAGTGCCACCGTCCCGATGGCTGTAATACCCCCTTCCCTACAAAGTTGGGTTAAAGAAAAAAAAAAATTGTTCAGGTACTGACTGCAGTGATAGAAACTGAAGCCTTCAAACTCGTACATACTTTCTTCATTTAGAAATACGCCAGTCACTCACTTAGTCTAGAAGAGAGCTGTACAACCCTTTCGGACTTTGGTAAAACAATTGTATTGCTATTTTTCCAAAGGTTCTGGTGTAAAAACACTTACTCTAACTCCCTGAAACTTTAAACTGCAGTAGACATTCTAACAAGCATTCCAATAGTATATTATTCATTACAAGGCCGATATTGCTGCATCAGTCTGAAGGCTGAAATCGAGACTCCCATCAACCAAGTCATCAACAGATTTTTTGGGAAAAAACTGGAAGGCTTGGATTTCTAGTTTAAAAAATGAATAATCTCAAGAAAATTCTGAAAAATAAAATGTAACAATATTAGAACCTATGCTTCATTAGTAAAATATTATGCCTAACTATTACTTCCTACTTAATACCCATTATTTATCAGACATAAAACAACAGTTTTGTGTTTAGCATGAGTTTTCTTGTAGGTACTTCAATTACGTATAAACCAGGTTTTAATTTAGGTTTTAGTGTGTCTGTGAACCAGCAAGATTTTACACTATTCACTTGTTAAACTAACTGCAAAAACAATGCCTTGGTATTGTTTCAACTACAATATACATGGATACTGCATATATATGATACATCATGGAGCAATGCATCCCCTACCTAGATCCATACTTTTTACCTTTCACATACCGGGTTATTTATTTTTTGGTTTACAAAGTAGTTCTGTAAGTAAAGAAGGAGAAGTAAGTGGATATTTATGAAAAGAGGTAAAAAGGGAATCCTAAGCAAAAAGGGGTACATTTGTGCGTATCCCCAAGGTCTTGGGGAGTTGGGGGTTTTGGTATCCAAAAAGGGGTACATGTACCCCCAAAAAGGGACGTCTGACAACACTGAACAGAATTAATCGGAGAGCTGTTTTTCCACTAATGAAAGTAAGAATTGTCTCCTTTTTTCTTTTTAGATTGCTGGTGTAATTTGATGGGGATTCGTTTGAAAGATTAGGTTCTCACGTTGTGATAGTCCACTAGTAGTTTTTTGTTTCCTGTTTGAGCATGTTGTCACTTACAAGTTTTGCCAAAATGGCATGTGGGGGTCATTGCTAGACTTACCGGCAGCTGATAAGGCGCAGAGGTATGAGCTCAAATACCTTTTTGAACAAGTACAATTTTAAATTGAAGTACCTACAAGAAAACTCATGCCAAACACAAAAATTTTGTTTTATGTCTGATAAATTGTGGGTATTAAGTAATTAGTAATATTAGGCATAATATTTTACTAATGAAGCATAGTTCCTAATATTGTTACATTTTATTTTTCAGAATTTTCTTGAGATTCATTTTTTAAACTAGAAATCAAAGCCTTCCAGTTTTTCCCAAAAAATCTGTTGATGACTTGGTTGATGGGAGTCTCGATTTCAGCCTTCGGACTGATGCAGCAATATCGGCCTTGTAATCAATAATATACTATTGGAATGCTCGTTATAATGTCTTCTGCAGTTTAAAGTTTCAGGGTGTTAGAGTAAGTGTTTTTACACCAGAACCTTTGGAAAAGTAGCAATACAATTGTTTTACCAAGGTCCGAAAGGGTTTAGTTGCTTTGAGTGCACGAAACAGAATCAGTGATGCCAGACTCTTCCTAACAGTAAGGGAGACAGCCAATCATAAAAAGAGGTACATGGTGTTTCCAAAAGTGGTATTTTTGGGTGCAGATATTTTCAGGCTATATGACATAATTTCACATTATCATTGTTAACTCAAAATCGTCAGGACAAAAATACATGATAATACCGAAAAAAATGATTTAAAAAAAAAAAAAAAAAAAAAAAAATGGTGGAGGAAGAAGCCACTTCAGACAGAGTAAATCCCCTTAATATTTAAATAGGTATGCTATTTATACTCACAGGCATATATCCAGACAGCCGCAGACTGAATTTGAAAATGAATGGCTATGGCAACGTGTTCTACACCCTCTGAAACACGCAAAGAAAATGCATCCCCACCCCCAAGTGCCACTGTCCCGATGGCTGTAATACCCCCTTCTCTACAAAGTTGGGTTAAAGAAAAAAAAAAACTGTTCAGGTACTGACTTCAGTGCTTTCAAACTCGGTTCGGCAAGATTGATTTATTGTGGAACAACAGCATGAACTCGTACATACTTTCTCATTCATTTAGAAATACGCCAGTCACTCCAATTGTTTTTACCAAGGTCCGAAAGGGTTGTGCAGCTCTATTCTAGACTAAGTGAGTGACTGGCGTATTTCTAAATGAATAAGAAAGTATGTACGAGTTCATGCTGTTGTTCCACAATGAATCAATCTCACAAAACCGAGTTTGAAGGCTTCAATTTCTATCACTGCAGTCAGTACCTGAACAATTTTTTTTCTTTAACCCAACTTTGTAGAGAAGGAGGTATTACAGCCATCGGGCTGGCGGCACTTGGGGGGTGGGGGTGCATTTTCTTTGCGTTTCAGAGGGTGTAGAACACGTTACAATAGTAATTCATTTTCAAATTCAGTCTGTGGCTGTCTGGATATGCCTTTGATATGTATAGTATACCTATTTAAATATTAAAGGGATTTACTCTTTCTGAAGTTGCTTCTTCCTCCACCACCTTTTCTATCCTTTTTGATATCACGATTATGGGTCTTTGATGAATCAACCGAATAAAACATATGTTTGTCCTGACAATTTTGAGTTAATAATGATAATGTGTTGGCTGAAATTATGTAATATTCTTGAAAATATGTACCCCCAAAAATACACTTTTGGAAAAACCATGTACCTCTTTGTACCCCTTTTTATGATGGCTGTCCCCCTTTCTGTCGGGGAGAGTCTGGCAACACTGATTCTGTTTCGTGCACTCAAAGCAACTAAACTTTTATGGGTAGAGGGGGCTCCTCTAAAGTTCACACGAAGCTCCTCTGCTCCCCTTCTCCATGAAGAAAATTTTTAGAAGCATCTGGTAACCCACTCCTGGTGACAATTGACTCCACTCCGCCCTTCATTCCTAATTTTTCATGTGCTACGAGGGGCTGATTGTCCTATGCACAATTAAGATCAATCTATTATATTCTAATGTACAAATTTATTTATTTCTATCTGAAGGATTACAAAAATTTGCCGCTTGACTGGAATTTTTCCGTGTCACATCTTAACCTGATCGCTCCCACGGCCGTGTTTAAGCGCAAAAAAACAGTGTCGCCGTCGTACCAGGCCCGTGTTTAAGCGCAAAACTCCGATACAGCCCCTGGTCCCAGGGCCGTGTTTACGCGCGAGCCGCACCATCACGCGATCTGAACTCGTCTGCCATCTATCTGCGAGGCTAATGAACTTATTTTTTAGATAGTGTTTACTTGGGTATCCGAGAGACATCGTTGACGTCATAATCGGCCTTGTTAGTTTAGTGTCACTCGGAAGATCGCAGAAAGATCGGAAAGTAAACATCCGAAATCAGAAAGAAATGAGAAAGAGGGATGGGAAACACACTTATTCTCCTTTGCATAAACAATAAACAACTTTAGTGCATTCCGTTTATTCATATGCTGAATCGTAATCTTAATTACTATATTCAGATATTGAAAATAGAAATATATAAACAAAAAAGACAATGTTACTAGCGAAACATTGTTTGGTTATGAGTTATGATGAAACTTAATCCACACAACGAAAAAAAACGGGAAAAAACTTGTAGTTACTTATTTCAAAGAAAAACATCAAGACTGGAACTTGATAATGACTTTGCCTTTATGAACAATTTGAAATTTGTATATCCTGGCATAAAAGAAAATATTCAACTGTATTGGCAAGTTAGTGTCGGAATATCGGATTTTTGTACATGTTTGGCTTTAGCTAAGTGTACATCTAAGATGAAATGCTACTGCCTATGCTTTGCTCACTTCGCTGGACGTATAATTACCAACCTCAAGATTTCAATCAACCATATACGTTTTCTATCCTATTTTAGGTATCTGAATTTGTTCGGAATCACGCAATTTGGTTTTTGGGTGTACCTTGGGCACTGGTCTTACACGTCAATGAAAGATGCCCCAGTAGACGAAAAAACTATTTCTGAAGACACTGCCTGGTGGAGGAAGATCAACCTAGGAGAAAATAAGTATCGGAATAGCATTACTGCGTTCTGTTTTCTTATAGGTTAGTTTCCGTATATATTCTAAATGATTTCATCAATAAACGAGCTAAATTTAATAGCTAAGTAGTTCTTGATTGCAGTGTATTCCCATCTAATAATATTATTCCAATTTATTCTAGGTTATCTCATGCTGGCTGGTTCATGGACGGTAACTTTAAGATCTGTGAGATATTTGGTTTTGCGAAAAGGAGGGAAATCCGTGTCCTTCGTTACATTCACTCCATTTGGTCAAAACAGAATAATTGAAGTTCCATTGAAACACGTAAGAGAAAAGTGAATTATTATTATTACTTTACTTTATTTCTTCATTTGTCTGACTATAAGGTAGTAAGATAGAATACTTTACAGTCAATTATAGTCCCCAGTCTTATGTTAAATGCTTTGTGAGCAGCAGCACAATATTGGTATGATGTTGAGGTGATACCCTCCAATGTCTCTTAAACTGGCAGAGGCGTCTATCAGATCTAGACAGCTGAAAAAGAAATAGGGAAATTAGATTGTACTGAGATTTGCTTATGAATGCTTGCAAATGGGTACTAAACAGTATACATTGCTATGAAAAATGGGCGCTTGTAGGAGCAGCCCCGTCTGCAGGAAAAGCAATGTTTCGGGGTCATTAATTTGTACGGGTGGCCCGGCCCGGGCAGAGGGTGCAGATTAGAAATGGTACGAGCAGCCCCAGCCCAGACCACCAAACCACACTTATCATTCTGATTATTCTATTTGCGGGGCTGCTCGTACATGTACAGGTCGACCGACCGGGGCCACTGGTACAAGTACTCTAAACCACCCAGGAAAATGTGGTGTGAAGATAGATAGTACGGAATAGACAGGGAATCGAAACATAGAGGAGAGATTGAAATCGAATTAGGAGGAAGAATAAGAAGAATGCACTTCTGAAAGTGCAACACGAACTAAATCACTCGCAACGAAGTTGTGGAAACCCATTTCACAAACGGAAGTTGGTGAAGAATGTTGTCCATTTCCACGAGAAATAAAGAATAACAATGTTAGATGATCATCGGCTACAAACAATAACTGAACTTACATTAGAAAGGATGCAGCTTATACATTCAGAGGTATTGAGAAATTGAATCCCATTGGTCGAGTGAAAGGAAAGGGCCAGAAGGTACAACCAATTTAGTGCAAACTAGAGGTCTGCGGATTCTCGCGGATCGAGAATGTGGAACCTAGTCTCCCAGTGGAACTGCTCCGGAACTGTTCCAGGCCGCTCAAGATAACGATCCCGATACAGTCACGTTATTGGGCACCAAAAACTCTCTTAGTCACTGTGATTCCATGTCTCCGAGTTCTCGATCCTCAGTGTTCTCGATCCGGATTGGGTTTTCTCTCCTTCTCGATTTTGTCGTTATCATCTGAACCAGCTGTTCTCGATCCGTAGCTATCCCGATCCGGTTTTAACTCGAGATCAAGTTCATTCTCCTTCTCGATTTTGTTATTATCATCGGAACTGACTAATATCAAAATCCAAGTGGCTACCTAATGCTTTCCCGCCTAGGACGCGGTGCAAACCTTTCAACAACTGCCTCAACCCCCCCCCCCCCCATCACCCTCTCATCCTTAAATTTTAAATACTATTTTTTTTAAAGCAGAATACTACTCAGAAAATGTTCAACAACTATGAAGTAGAACATTAAAAAATGAGTGCACAAAATGTATGCTGACAAATCCACCCCAATTTCAACATTAGTATGAGTTAAAAAATCAATAAAACTGATTAAAAATTTTAAAAATCCATAGTTGTGTTTTAATTGAGATATTTTTAGTTACCGATTTCAATGCACACAAGGTACTCAAATTGCAATACAATTTAACACAAATACAATAATTTAAGAAAATTCGCTCATACAACTATACTTGGGTATCATCTCAATTTCCAATCCGTTTTCAATTTGAGTTATTATTTACTTATCGATTCTGTTTCTATCATAGGAACTGATAAACTTAAAACTCAATCACTCCAATCTTTGATGAATGACATAATTTCATGGAATTCTGCCACTACACCCACAGAGGAAAATATATTACATAGTCAAAGTCAAAAGATTATTGGTAGGTAGGTAGATACCTACATAATTGCTACTGAAATGGAAAAGTAGTTAGGGATCCTAGGGAAGGCGCGGGTGTAGAAACCCTAGGAACTCGGATCGGTAAGCGGAACTGGATCGGTAATTTGGAAGACAGGTTGGAACAGATACAACAAAGATCGGGATCGGCACATCTATAGTGCAAACAAGGTGAAAGGGATTATGGGTGATATTCTCGAGACTTGCGACACTAGCGCATCCTTACATCGAGGCAAGCGAAATCGAAGTTATTTCACCTTGTTGTCATGGTGACGAGTAAACATATGCGAAAATGCCCCATTTGTAGTCACAGCTGGACAACAGCATAACATAGTCTCACCTAATTCCGAGTCAAATTTTCATTATTTGTAATATGCAAGGTGATAAATAGTACGCAAATTACATCAAGTTATTATCAGGTGTTGACCTCAAACGCTATGAATGCAAGATTTAATCAGTGGGGTAGAGATCCATATGAAATATGTGTTGAGGAGTTGACATACAAGTGTTCTAGATGATCCAGCCATCAGCCGCAAAAATGGTGTGGATTGCCTATCTAGTTTTAGAACTGTCCTTTGAATCAATTGAAACTAAAAATCTATAGAGTACTGTGAAAGGATGTGTTATGAGAGCTCTGTTAGGCGGGAATAGTAAGTTGTATCACATGTGGAAAGGTGAAGTAGGGTAGCGGCACCAGTATTCGACAGTGAACCAGTATTCGACAGTTTCAATTTCAATTCAAAAAAATAAGAGTTTGGCGCTACTTAGAGATTCAAACTTGGCGCCAATTCAACAATCAATCATTTTTCTACAAATTCCCGCCTAAATCAAGGTGGCACTGGACAAAATAACGGCGGTATACAGTGGTAGTGATAAGTCCTTCTTCAACCGTCGTCGTGGCAGCTGTTCTGTGTAAGGAGGTGACTGAAGTATTTGTTGTTTTCCATCAATGTTCTTTATTTAGCGTTGTTTTGAATTTTATTCATGCACCTACACATCCTGTCGTGTGTTTACGCCTTTGAAAATCCCTGTAACTGTCGATTGAAGGCACGTGGGGGGGTGTCGGATACTGAGAACTCATAAAGACCAGAAACCCAGTTATCGACGCATGTGTCGATTACTGGATTTCAGGATAGTTTTTTGTTCTTCACGCAGTCTGCATCGTTTTTGAATTCTAAGAATGATGGCGTTTGAATTTTTCAAAAAAAATGACTAGCTCCAGAGTTCGACAGGGGGTGTCGAAAACTGGGTCAATGAAATGTCGATTACATGGTTGAGGATTACCCAGTAACCAGCACCTTATTGACCCATTTTCCGACACTCCACCTTGCTGTTCATTTCTTAGCAAATTGTCGAAGAAATTACGGGAACTGGGTGCCTAATCAGATGAAGGAAATAATGTAGTTATATAAATATGTTCCAGTTATCCAAATGTCTAAAAAAAATGAATAAAATAATGGTGCGAATGAATAATGCTAAAAAATGAATTTTAAAGACTGATTTATAGCTGCGTTAAATACAGGGTGATTCCCTCGCAGATGCAAAAAAAAAAAAAAAAAAAAAAAAATTGGGTAAAATTACATCAAAAATGGAGTAAAATGCCGCCAACCGCATATTTTTATCTCAATCCGTACTCGAGATATGATTTTTGAAGGTTTTTTCAGGAAAGCCGTGTTTTTTTCCTTTTAAACTCAAATTTCTCCACTTTACTTCATTCAATTTTAACTTTTGACCAAATTTTCGGAATCAGCATAAAATTTTTTATAAGAATAGTGTACTTGGGTTCTTAAAAAGTACCATCCAAAGGCCCTCACATCAGCTCAAACATTGACGATTTTGAAAAAAGAATATTTCTGAAAATCTTTAAAACTTTACTACTCTTCCAAAACGAATCCTGGAAACTGGCAAATCTCATGAAAACTGCTTCATCTAATACTCTTTCCAACAGTATAATCAAGTTTACTTTTATTTTGTTATTTAGTGAAGAAAATTATGTTTTAATGTTAAAAAATGTGGGGTTTTCAATGAAATTGTTGGTTTTCTCGAAAGATGACCCTCCATGAACCTACGAGTATGGGGTCGGTTTCAATGTATTGCTGTATCGAATGGTAACATTTATAGATCTCTCCAACTCCGTTATAACCGAGTTTTACACTTAAAATCGCAAATGTTTAGTTTGTTTGTAACGTTTAAATGTATGTGTGTTATGGGGTAAAACTAGTTAATTAAAGTGTAAAACTCGATTATAACGTAGTTGAGAGATCTGCAAGAGTTTCCATTCGATCCAGCGAGAAAAATACATAGAAACCGACCCCATACTCGTTGGTTCATGGAGGGTCGTCTTTCGAAAAAACCAACAATTTCATTGAAAAACCCACATTTTTTAACATTAAAACATTATTTTCTCCCCTAAATAACAAAATAAAAGTAAATAAAATAAAATTGAAAATACCGTTGGAAAGCATATTAGATGAAGCAGTTTTCATGAGATTTTCCAGGATTCTTTTTAAAAGAGTAGTAAAGTTTTAAAGATTTTCAGAAATATTATTTTTTCAAAATCGTCAATGTTTGAGCTGATGTGAGGGCCTTCGGATGGTACTTTTTAAGAACCCAAGTACACTATTCTTATAGGAAATTTAATGCTGATACCGAAAATGAGGTTGAAAGTTGAAATTAAATGAGGCAAAGTGGAGAAATCCGAGTTTAAAATGAAAAAACACGGTATTCCTGAAAAAACCTTTAAAAAATCATATCTCGAGTACGGATTGAGATAAAAATATGCGGTTGGTGGCATTTTACTCCATTTTTGATGCAATTTCACCCAAAAATTTTTTTGCATCTGCGAGGGAATCACCCTGTATAAATATTTAAAAAACTGTTGAAAAATGAGGTGTCGAAAACTGGTTCATCCCCCTGTCGAAAATTGGACTTCCTATGTCGAATGCTGGGGTGAAAAACCACCTTACGTTTTATTGGCTCAAACACTTTAATTTTGGTTTGTTTATGAAAACAAGACCTGTGTCCGCATCTCAGAATGTTGGCCAACTGAAAAAGCGGTGAAAGTTGTCAAAAGGTTGAAAAATAAAGAATTTCTTCTTAAAGAACTGGGAAAAATTCCTTATAGTGTCGGATACTGGTGTCATTACCCTACCTAGAGGTAAGGTATACCTACATACTTTCCGTAAATAATTACTTGTTCATGTAGGTACTTCATTGATCAAAACGAAAGTAGGTACCTACCTAATTACCTTTTTTGTCCTAACTGCAAAACTCGCGCAATAACTGCACTGCCAATTCCCTCTTTATGAAATCTTACCTTCAGAGGAATGCATTTCAAGGTTTTTTCCTTGCAGCTGGTTTTTAATTCATGTTGCATATTCCCTGATTCGATATTTGACAAACTTGCTAATCAGCGGTTGTATTCGTCGGCAAAGCAACGACCCACCTACTTTGTTTAGGCACTTTAAACCTACAGCAAATCTGGTAGGACGTACGTACCTACCTAAGTAGTTTCGTTTCTTGGTGTAGCAACAACTTGCCTTGTTTATTTTGACAAACTATCAAATCTCTCCTTTTATTCATTCAATATGACAACTAAAGCTTCCTGAGTTAAGCATAGTACTACGAACTTATAATAAAACGCTGATGAAGCTACCTGAGCAATGGCTAGGTACCTACACAGCAGTACAGACACCTGAGGAATTTTCAATAATCTTTTCTTTACTATTTTTCAGGTTAATTATTCTCAAAGCCTAAACGAATGAAGTTCTTTAGTTTTCTGACACTGATTAACTAGTATAGTTAGTAGGCTCCTTGTCCAAATAAAAAATCGTTCACGTTAGATTGGTATTGTAGACAGAAATCTACAATCTATTATTGCGCTGGCAGGCATGATTATTATAACATTTAGTCGAATTGAAACTTTGTATTGCTACAATACTATACTTTTTCAAAACAAAACTTTTGAAAAATGGCCTTATAACCACGAATTATGATGACGTGAGACGGCAAACTTCTTGTGAGAAATAGGTTGGTTGAGTAGCAATTCATTGACGTAGGGCGGTATCATGGCTGACTTTGGCTGAAACGCGAACCTACTCCAGGCGTGACGTCACGAGAATATGGGCCATAGTGCAAACAAGGTGAAAGGGATTATAGCTAATCAGATGAAGTGAATGGAGGGGAAGAATTAATCTGGTTTCAACAATGTGAAGGGGAAAATTCCAAGCTGAACAGAAATTGACTAATCAATGGTGAAAAATATCGAAGGATATCCTCATTTTAACACTTACCAGATCTGTCACTGTAGATAATTTCGAATTTTTCGAGAATGTACATTCAACATAAGTACCTCCCTTTGGACAAAAATGAAGAAATTCTACAAACTGAATATCAAATGTCAAATCAAAATTGTAACTATGATTGGATTCCTTAAGATGTTTTTCAAATGTAGACTTACCCTTATTTTCCTGGGAATCCTCTTCCTGCTCGTCTAATCTTTCCCAGTTTGACTGCAATATTCGTAGCCTCTTGCCATTTTAGTTTATAAATCCCACTTCCATTCTGAACATTGATTTTATCTTTAACGGAACCTGGTGAAGCTCTGAGATTATTTTTTAATTTTAAAATCCCCTCAATGATAGAATTTTGCCGATTTTATCAGAAATTTTCCCAAAAAAGTACCTATTGTTTTCCCATTTGCTTTTGAAGAAAAAACAGTGGATTAGTACAATGTATAGGTATTGAATTTACCTACTTGAAAAATTCGAAATTATCAAAACTGATTGGTAAATCAGGATATCCTTCAATACCTATAGGTATTTCACCGTTGGAAGGTCCATTTCTGTAAAGCTTGGGATTTTCCCCTTTACATTGTTAAAACCACATTGAGTAATCCCCCCCCCCCCCCCCCCCTCACTTCATCTGATTAGCTACAACCCTCTCCACTTTGTTTGCCCTTAACTAGTTTGTACCTCTTGGCCCTTTCCTTTCTCTCGACTAATGAGGTTTAATCTCCCTTCACCTGTAACTATATAAGCTGTGTCCTTCCTAATTGTAAATTCAGTTGCTATTGCTTGTTCCTGATGTTGGCTTAACTGCAGAATCAGTTTAACATTGTGCCTTCTTTTTGTTGACATCGACACCTTTCTTCTCTTAAGTACTTGAGTTTTCGAAAATGCAACTGGAGGAAACAAAATGCACAACTATAGGGTTGTAGAAATTTCAGCCCGTACTTCAAAGGTACCACCAAGGCTACAATATGATTTGAACATGACAGTCCTGCCCAATCTTATTGTGTAGATGGATTGGGATTGAGGTGTAGGTTCTTGAGTTGGAACTAGGAAATATTTACTATTGTCACCTACCTGTGGATATCCAGTGATGTTCAGTTTTCTGGTCACATATCACATGCAACCCTCCAGCAAATAATGAGAGAATTCTCCCTGCAAAGCATAAAAACTTTCTCTTGTGTGTGAAGTTGATTGATAGGTGAAACAAATACCAAGCGGTGGATGTGTCCCACAAATAATGGGCTTTTCTACCTACTTTTAGAAAATCTGAAGCAGTTGGCATCTTGGTGCATTGCTGCACAGTTGAACCAGTTTCCGAGACGGTATCTCGCACTCAGGGGCGTCAATAGACAAAAATAGTGAGAGGGAAAGTATCATGGAATTCCCAAATGAACCAAAAGTTTTCCTAACTCAAAAACAGAAAAATAAGAAGAAGAAAATATGTTGTATCATTTATAAATGAAACCTGCCACTTATATTTGATATTTACTGCCTAAAAGTACCTACTTAATACACGTAAAACCTCTGTAAAATGACCATTTTCATGTGAGTTGTTATACGAGATTTTGATAGCATATCTTTTGGAATAAAACCGCAATATTAGTTATGTACTAAGAAAATAATCATTGTCATTATTCGAAACTTATTGTGTAAATGACCTGGATAAATCTTCCGGATATTATTAAAAGCACAAAGAGATTTGCTCATTAGTAAATCAGATATATATATATATATATATATATATATATATATATATATATATATATATATATATATATATGATTTACTAATATATACTATTTATACAAAATCTATATACTATTTTTAAATCTATATACAATTTTTACTAAGGGATTGACTACTTGATGTTATGTATTTTTGAGATGCGAGCTTGAGAGCATCCAGACCACCAAACTATACACATCCTTCTGACCTACATGTCCAACTAATCTGAATGATTCCTAATGGATTGACTGAAACTTTTTCAATTTTGGCGCTCAGAAGGTCAGTTGATTTCAAAATGTGCAAATCTATGTATTGGGAGGCTGAATCGATTCTCGAAAAGACTATTCGATGGCAGAAAAGAAGAGTGGGGGATCCCTACACTTGAGTTCCACGGGGCGGGGACGCAAGTTGAAGAAACGAGGGATTGAACTTGGAACCTCGGTAACTGTTTGTTACAGACGGTATTTTTCTGGGCTTCTCTCACGAAAAGGTATGAGTTCGAATTCCCGAGGCATCCATAATTTTCGGGCTGTTACATCTAATATGAATATTGTTCAATTATGTGATACTAACCATTAATGTAATGTAGGGCATCAATGAGAATACCTGAGCGTTTATGTATGACTCCCGAAGCTTCGGTTAGTGTAATGACCAATGAATATATTATTTTCTGTTACAGGTAAGTGCAGCTGACAGCAGACACACAGCAAAAGTGAATCTACCTGTGAAAGTACGGGGCACATGGCTGCACTATATGATGGATATGCGTGGTGAATTCCGCAACACGCAGCTTTTTGATGCTACTGTGGGATTACAAAGATCTATCAAGTAATTCTTGATTTGTCAGCAACTTTGTAAATAATAGCAAAATATAGTATTTTTTTTTTTTAGTTTATTGGACCTTTTCTCCCTAGGTAAACCCCAATCAGGTTCTTAGCCAAACGTTGGTGCAGATAATTAATAGAAAACACAGAAATATGCCAGAAAAAGAGGAGTAATAATGAACATCCATTGTTATTTTGGTTTATTATAATTCCTAATAATTGGAATGAATGAACAAATTGAACTACATGAACATATGTATTAGTCGTGTAAATTACGATTCTATTGCAAAGGATTGTCTGTATCTACTTTTACTAGCAGGTATACTAGAATTCGTTTAACGGTGTCCTATTTTGGGGTATTCTTCTCTCTGTCACTGACGATACACGCCGATTATTGTTAGTAGAGTAGGTACAGACGGCAATACCCGAAGCCAAACCACCTGTCCTGACTCCTGGTTCCACTTTTATTCATCAGTCAACACGTTTGGACAGCAATGCAAGTTATAAAAAACAAGAACTAATAACTTATTAGTTGTCGAAAATATAAACTAGTCGACTACATATAATAAAGCCACACGAAATGATTTACTGAATGTTTAGGGACATGCCAACTAGGTAGAGCTGAAATTTGAAATGGGGGGCAGTTTTTTAATTTTCATCGGAGGAAAAATTCCGAAAATTGGAATTCCTTTGATAACAGACTGAGATACAGGGTGCCCAAAACTTAAAATTTCTCATAAGCTAAAACATGAAGAGTGAAGTGTCATCACACGGTTTCGTTTGAAATTTTGCATTATCTGGAAAATTAAGAGTCTGAGGCCGTAGCGCCCAAGGGTGTCCCCTAGTTTTATAATCGTTGAAAGATGCAACAAACTGCTTATTGCACCTTTCAACAATTATTAAAAAACCAGTTAATATTACTGATAACTAATTAAAATAAATTATTACTTTTTATGTTTTGATAGAAAACTAATAAAATATACCACTAACTTGACTCCCCTTCCAGCTGTGTAATTCACCACTCTGAAACCTTTGACAAATTTAGGGCCTTTCAAAAAATTCTGCTCGTGGTGATCTGACTCGTCTATCGAGTTCCAAGTGCAAAAGTCGATAGATATTCCAAATCTTTTGAAACATTTTAATGTTTGTGATGAAATAAATTTTATCTCAAGCCTTTGAGGAGCTGTAGTTGTACCTACCCGTTTTTCATAAATCTGACTTTGTGATGCTACCATTACCCTCAAACTACAAGTTAAATAATGACTACAGTTTTATTACTTTCCCCAGACATTTCTACATTGGAAAACGTGTGGATATAATGAATTGCAGTTAGTAATTCATTAAGAATTGGGAAAAACCTAGAAGCATTCAAACAACGCACTTGCCCCCTGTTGAGGGGCAAGTGCGTTTTCAACTTTCTACCCGAAAAATAATAAAAATGAAATGAACCAAAGTTGGTAGATTTTAGGTATCGTTTAAAATGAATTGTAAATGAAAAATAAAACGCCGCAAACTAGACAATTTTTAGCAACTCAACATGAATTACTAAGTTGATAAAATAGTCAATAAGCTCATCCACTTGCTGGCTGTTGTCTGATTCGCTGTCGCATGGGGAATGAGGTTTGCGTGAGAGAGAATTTGAAGACTCCTGAGTTTTGCAGAACAAGATAGGACTGAGATTCGGGAGAAGCGTGCGGTTGTGCGTGGGGCTTGAGGAAGAGGTAGGGGTTGGAAACTAGGTTTCAAGACCTTGATTTTCTTATTTTTCCTAGTAATTTCATGTGATTTTTAATGAAACGCACTTGCCCCACCGTCAAAAAAGAGGGGCAAGAGCGTTTTATTAATTCACTAAAGCAATTTTTGTAGCCTCAAGTTATCAAGTGCACATTCCATGCAGAGACAAAAGTTTGAAAGATAAAACAGTGGAGCAATTCGGAAAGAAAGGGTTTTAGACAAGAAAACCATTGACAACTGTACCTCCCTCAGATTCACACTCCGATATCGGACAAAGGCTTTGAAGAAAATGGTTCCAATCACGCTTATTAATGTTCACTGAGGAGGTTAACATTTTTATCAGTTGATCATAAACACCTCGTGGGGTTGGTGGTAAAAGTGATCAAGTCCATTTGGCAAAAGTGTTCAGGAGAGCCTGTTAAAGTTCTCCAACACACGGACTGATGGAAAAATGCGGATTGTGAGCTTAAAATCAGGTCAAACCAAATAATTTCATATTATGTGAGCTCATGTTATGTGAAAGTAGTACCGAACCTTATACAAAATAAACTTACTTTTAATTGTCCCCGATTTTTAGTGAAAATTGTAAGTTACTTTTACCTGAATAAAAACTGTTATGACTTGGACATGATCACTATATTAAAACTTCAAATTCACAGTAAATTTTACCAGTATTATCATTTTCAGGTGTTCAACCCTTCAATATCAATCCCTCCGGATACTAACAATCAAGAAATAACAAATTTTCATTAGATTATCCCTTACAACTGTCATTTGACTGACTTTACTTGTAAGCTAAAGTATTTCTACAACCACATTATGTAGGAGTAAAGACGATCAAATGACAGTTGACCTGTTCTATCATTTGCTATGAAACCATTATCATAAAATAGAGTGGCCTCATAGCGAAATAAAACGAAGAGACTTGATCACCCACCCCCCCCCCTATCCTATGAAACTGACCCTACATTACATAGCGTTTCCAATTCGACTTCGACATTTTCCAAATAGAAATGAACACCTTCAATATGGCAATGAACATTTTCCGAAAGGTTTTGACATTTTCCAATATAAAAGTGAGGAACAACAACAGTGACACTCTATAACATACAAATTGTCAATACCTACATTCTGGAAGCAAAATTAATTGAGTAAGTAGCCACATGGACAAAAAAGCCACATTCTTGAATTGGAATTTTTATTGTCATGTCCATGCAATGACTTTTCATCAATCCATAATCTACTATTTAGACGCTCTCCTAAATTACAGAGTGACATGGTTTTTAGGACGTATCTGAAGCTAGGCTTCGTCAATAGAGGGACGACCTACTGGAATTAATCCAGGGGGGGGGGGGGGCAAACCCAAGCATGAGTAGAAAACTAATCGCATACAAATTCGTTTCAGACCATTCTAAGACCGAATCCATGAAAAAAAACCTTAGGTGAGTACTATGTGTGTGACACAAATTTTGTCAAAGCTGCCCATTCTGAACTGATTTTCTAGATTCTCTGTTTGTTCGATCCCAATTTTAGTCGTTCCTCAGAAATTTTGAATTTCAAGATGAAAGAGGTGGAATGGAGAGGGTAATGCCGAAAAAACTTGGTTTTTTCGACAAATTTTGTTGACTTTATCTAGGCTACAATTCTCAACCGAGTTACACGATTCTCATTTTGTTCGATTCCACTTCCAGTCTAATAGTGCAACGATCCTCGGAAACTTCGGATTTGCTGTCTAGGTGGGTGTGGAGAGGATAATTACCGATTTTTTCAAGCGCTGCTCAAGCTACAAATCCCTATCGATTTTCGTGATTCTTATTTTGTTCCATAATGAATTCGATATAGGTTTGGAATGTATGTCAGGATTTTCAAATTTCATCAAGACGGAGTGTGAATGGAGGGGTAATACTGATAGATCAAGATGTTAAACTATTATCGTCAAATTTTCGTGATTCTTTTGTTTTCAACTTTGAATTTGGTCTAGTTTTTGAAAATCTTACAGGAGTTTCAAATTTCATGATGGAAGGGGGTAAACGGAGATGGTAATAACGATAAATCGTGATATTTTTATTACATTCATCAGACTTTTTGTGACTGTTTTTATTGCTTGTTCGGTCCAGGTGTGGCTAAAACCTTGAAAAAAAAAAAAAAAAAACCGTAGATTCTCAGTCTCAATAGAAATTTTTGCATAGATGTAGTTGAGTTTTTAATAACCAATCTAATTAGGGTCTTCCGTGGTCGTAAGGTAAAGAACTGGACTCTTGTGCGGATGGTCTAGAGTTCTATGACCGAAGGTCACTTCAATTTTTTCCGAACTCAAATATTTTGTGATCTAATCGTTCTGCGGCTAGTCTACATTTTACTGAAAGGGTTGTTTAATGAAATTTCGACAAGATTCATGTTCTTAGGATGGCCCGATATTTAAATTGTTACGCACAAGGATGCATATAAATGTTTGGTACGTTTATCACTTTATTTTCTAACAACCCAATATCTAAGATTCAGTAACTCGTAAACGAGTTCCACTATCTGCTTTACAAGCAGATACCATGTTACATGGATATGTCTTTGATTGGGGATAGTAAGGAGGGGGAAATTGGTAGCTTGAGATGTGAACATTTATCACATAAATCAAGCGCTTCCCAACGAGTGGCGAACGATTTCTGTGAGATGAAAACTGCGGAAGTTCCATTCTCCAAGCAACGGCTGGGTTATATACGTGAACATCAATAGAAATTGTGACATCAACTTTTGCGTGACGAAAATTTTTGGTTGACCCCACAGAGCAAAGACATTTCCATGTCAATAATATCTATGAACACTTTATTTTCTAATATCTAATAACATCCGTACCTGTACCTAATCTACAACCATTAGAGCTGTTACATTGAGCAAGAGCAAGAGAATGAACAACAGAACAACCAATTGAGGCAGGAACAGGTTTCCGGCTAGATCCGCTTGGTTGGTACTTCCTGTTCAAGATCAGGTTATCCGGAGACAGAAGATCGTTCACAAGGTAGCCAACTTACGAACAACAAAGCCGCATGGATTGCTACATGGTAGCATCCATACTCGTTATGTTTTGTACATTGTAAAAGACAATGTAAAACCATCCCTAACTAAGAGGTGCGGGTGTGTCAAGGGCAAGGAACTAGCGAACACACTCTTATCAAGTAGTGAACCTTCCCTTTTCTCTCCTTCCATGGATATAAATATCATCAACATTAGTATGCAAAAATCTAGAGTGAACCAACAGTTCCTTATCCTCGCAAATAGAACGAAACTGCCAGCGCTACTAGCGGATCCTTTCGAAAACTCTTCAAGATTAATGGTTCTCCCGATACTCTCCTATGTTTGCGTTTGCGTTCTATCTGTGGTAATGAGCGTTTTATAAACTATAAAGAGCTGTAAAGGTGAATGTTTTCAAAGTAATGGATAAGTGGTAATTATTAATTCACGTCTTGTTTGTGTATTGTTCATGTTTCACGAACCTGAATCGTTTGTATGTGGATGTAGAGATATCGACAAGATCTGCAGGCGGGAAATATAGTTCGTTTGACGATTGGTTAGTTTGTGCATAATGTGTTACTTCATGTAGACTCACTGTTTTATTTGGTAAATGTTTGCTTTGATAAAATATTAATTCTCGGACCTCATATTGTTATTTAGTCAGAACGGTGTGAGATTTTTGCCTCTGTATATGTTGGTCAACGGGATGGTGCGACGTTGATTGTTGTCTACACCGTTTCAACTTGACGCTGCCTGTGAGAAAATCCTTGACAACATTTTTTAAAGAAGAGAAAACTCAATTCAACTGACTGTGATACTCTAGGAACTAAATTGAATGGCTTTCGTGATGAGTTATTTTTCTGCGTCCGTATTGGCGTACTTACTTGAGTTCGTTAGATTATAAGTTCTTGTTGAAGGCAAAGAGTGATGAATACCTGAAGGTCGTATCACACTTGCGTTTTTTCTCGCGTTTCTAATGCTGTATTGTGGGTTCTGCTGAATTGCAGGTTCGAAAGTAGCAACTGAAGAAGCAGGGTATAGTGACTGGATCGGAGACAGCTGGGAGATATTCAAGTTTCCCGTAACTGTCTCTACGTTGCGCTGGAGTCGCTCGGCTGCTCTTGGCAAAATACGTGGTTTGTTCAGACGGATGCTTGAGAGCATTCACACCACCAAATTATAAACACCATTCTGATCTATTTGTCCAAATCTACTGGGCACCGAAGCGCTCGTGAAGAGCCTCCCTCCTCTACACACCCATATTGTTTGGGCTGAGTTTGGGGATGAATATCCTCACTCAGGCAGAGGTAGAGCGATTAGAGGACAGGTGCAAATTCTCTGCCCTCGGGCCTGCTACCCGGTCAGGCATCTGGAGACAGTGGAGAGTCCAGTAACATGGTAATCTTCCATCTCAAAACCGGTACCACGGATTGGGGGGAGCCCCAGGCTACCGGCACACTGGCACTATGCCAAAGTGTCACCAGCCTGCCCCCCTGATGAGGTAGGATTCGTGGGTGAGCACACCCCAGCCTTGGGACACGGGGCCCAGGGTGCTTAGGGGTAGAGATCGCATCACTAGGGACTTGTACCCTGGTAATGTGTCTTGGCATGTAAGTTTTGCTATAAACTTACCTGGGAGACCAGCTAGAAGGTTCACCTCCACCTGCGGTGCTTTGGCTTGTAGGTAACTTGCAAGGAAAGCTCTGAGCAAGGGCTCCCAAACGGTGAGCCATACCGTTCCTCTTGCCCTCCTAGGCTTGCTGGTGGGGGGAGAAGCACAGTCCTCGAGGGATAGGCTCTCCTAAACAAATGTCAACCTTCTATTAGAAGGGGGATCTCTCTTATGTCCAAATAATCTGTATTTTACTGAAAGGTTTGATTGAGGATAGTATATTACTTTTGAGATGCGAGCATAGACTATCAAACTACGTATTCACATCGTTCTAATCTCTTTGTCCAACTAATCTATATATACTTTAATTTAAGAATTTTTCTGTATAAAGTTATAGCTTTCTGACGGTTTCCTCAAAGTTGGGTTAACTGTTCTGGGATGCTGCTAGAGTGCTCTGAAAATCCCTCGAGGCCTAGGAAATGATAGACAAGTCTGGCCTTGGCCCCCCCCCCCCCCCCTGCAGTCTACCAGCAGTAGCGGGCGCATGCATAGTCCTGGGGAAGAGTTTTTATGCACAGAGTCCCGCACCCTTTCTCTGGGGATGCACGAGGAGTCCCACTCCTTCCGCTAGATAGGCATGAGGAGTCCCACTCCAGGAATGGGTAGTAAACAGAAAAACGCTGCAAATTAGAATACACACGGGTTTATAATTATGAAATGAGGCAAGTGCGTTAAAAAAAAAACTATAGTTGCTCTGGTATTTGCTGTTGATATTTGAGGGTGACTATAGTCATGTATTTTGTCAGCGTAATGAGCCTCCTCTCAAGTTTGTCTATTAGCTGCTGTAGCCTAGCGTTTTTTGCAGTTGTCCTCCGTCCTGTGTAGGCTCCATCCACTGGGCTGATTTTTATGTACTTGTCGGTTTGATATTTCACCAGAGAGTCGTCTGAACTTTAGTACATCTCCGAAACACAAATTGACTGATGGGTACTCGTCGAATGCCACTCGAACGACCTACAACCACCAGTGATAAATAATACATCCGAATATATACATACAAATAATACATCCGAGTGAACTTGTTAATGACCGGAGTATGAAATTGTAAACCTCACTAACCTTAGATGACCTTGACAAAATGTCTTCTAACGCCTTTTGTTTCACTGAATTCCGTAGCACTGTTTTTTCTAAGTCATCCATCGCAGGTGGAGGATGGACATGCCTAGCAACCATTTCTATAACTGTTTTTCCGAGCGTTTTCTCGGTGCACTGCACGACTTTTGAAGGCAGACCCTCCTGCTTACATTTTCAACCAATGCGTTATGGTACCGAAATTTGAAATTTACCGGAACAGGTACCTGAGGGGATGAACTTTGCAGATAACAAATTGCCTACTGAGGTTTCATTGTTGATTGCTTAACCGCAAGCAATGACAAGAATGATCGATGATCAGGATTTGTTTATTATTTGGGATCGCACGACATTTTGACCTTAAGATGAAGAGGCCCCACACAATAACGTTGCCCAGGGACTGGTTGTGCATATTCCCTTCCCCCTTGCTGGACTCTTCATGCATAGTGCAAATCACTTTCACCTCGGATGAAACTCCCCATGCTGTCCCGCGCCCGGTCACTTGGTAGTATAAAGAGAGGTCGTGGATGCTGGCTTCCATGGCCAGGCCCTTACTATATCAAAATGTAGGTAGCTAACTGTGGCATGCAACTGCAATCAAAAGACAGAATGAACAAAATATGTTTCCAATGGGCACAAGGAATGTAGCACGAATTTCTCTGCATGTATTTAATTTAAAGCATTCATATAAGCTGACTGCATCTGAATTTCATGTTTTTAGATCGATCTATTAATTTTTGGCTGACTCCCGAGCTGTTTGGTTAACTGAAAAGTATAATAATGGTACACTGCGTTGCCGTTGGCTGCAAAAATAATTCCGTTACTAAAGGAAAATCAGGCAAAAAGGTATCATTTTTCAAGTAAGTCAGTGGAACAATATTAAGTTTTGTCAATAGATGAGTTTTTAAAAGGTACTGGTTGTAAAATATTGTAATCATTTTACCGGCATGGTTGTTGTAGGTTTCCCAACGATGAGAGGAGAGAAGCTTGGGTGAAAGCTGTCAATCGGAAAAATTGGACACCCAGCGAATTCAGCCATTTGTGTTCTGATCATTTTAGTAGTGATCAAGTCATATCCCTTGTTTCTGGGTTTCGAATGCGAGAGAACGCTGTACCAAATATATTCTCCATCTCCACCCATTCAATGAATTCCAAAGTAAGTTGATATTGGCTCTCTTTCGTCAGTTTCATTTGTAGGATTATTTGTGTTGATAATGAAACAATTGCTGTGTCAAAAATCAAATAACTACAATGTCGTAGGTAGTAATTTTCCTGTGCAGTTGCTCCCAAATTTTAGGTTTCGTGTACAGGCCAAAAACGAGAGCACTCTATCAGCAGATCAAGGCATACTGGATACTGGTACCTTCTAATACATCCAGTTTCATTTTTAGCGAATTTTCGTGGAAAATAAAACTATTGAAATGGCTCCAAAATTTTTAAAATAAATTTCCGATAAAATTCTTTATTGAAATCTGTTTTGAGGCATTCTGAAACCAATCCTAGAGTTTAACGCTTGAGTGTGTCTATGGACCTCTCGACCTTTTTTTTACCATCTCGCCCGTTATGATGAACATAATTATGAGCTTCATAACCCCCACCGGCCCATTGGCACGTGGGGTTCTAGGGGAGGTGCTCGGTGGCACTCCAGGCAGTGGCGTTGGCCATCCTCTCCCTCTTCTTCTTCTTCAATATCCTATCCCTCTTCCTCTTCCACTGCCCCAGGGGATGCCCACTGTGAGGGAGCATTCAGTTCCAGTATTTTGCTCGCTTTATATTTTTATATCTGTACTGTTCATGTATCATCTAAGTAAATTATTTTCTATTCTAAAATAACAATTTTTGAGTTTTAAGCTTCATGAATTATTTCTTCCATATCAGTGATTTCTTGTCCAAGGCAAAACTATAATGTATCACAACAACACTATATCACATTCCAGTTTTGAGGAAATTTCCTGAAACTTTGCGAATTTCATGCAACACCTATTATTTGTCATGGTCGAATAGTCCGAATTCCCTTAAAATTGGTGTGTAGTTGGAAGGACTCAAAGGAAGCCTCAAGGTGATAGCATATAAATTTCATTGCGATAGGTTTGGCTATGGCCATTGCGCGTGCTTGAACGTGATATGTGTAGTTGGGGCAAAGTGCCAAAACTATTTTTCCCAGCTATTGTTGGGATAACTTTTAGAATTTTATAGCTTTTGAAAGATTGGTGCTATTTTAGGGCGGATTATTCGTTGATTAATGATTAATTAACATTTCTTTCAACAGTATTGTATCGTTTTTTTTTTCCTACGATCCTCTACTCCTATGTTATAATAATTAGAAAGCTAAACTACCCCCTTCATATAATCTGGGTAACTACTATTCCTACTTTTATCTTTTTTCATCTTACCATGGTTTTGTATCATTGTGCGCTAAGCTATTGTACATTATACACTCTCACCATATCGCTTAGCATATCATTCCCTGGGAGTAACTCCTTGCACTTCATACCACAAGGCTGGGACGAACAAGCGAGTGGACAGTGCTAGTTGGACACTGCACGCTATAAATAATTGTATTTACTTATATCAAACCTTTCTGTCAATTTCCAGGGTAAACCTAAACGAAAGATTACTAACGAAGAGGTTGAAGAAGCGGAGGAGGACAATGGAGATAGTAACAAGGTAGGTTCCCCATTTCTTAGTACTTCTTGAATGACTCGAAGGGTCTATCCAAGGAATTATGTGCAATCTGTCTAAACCATTTTCTGGCACTGTTCCAAACACAGATACCAATATGAACATGTGTCCGTGAAAAATTATTACCTGTATTGAATATGTCTGTGTGTCATTCCAGACAATAACTCTCCTTAGGATTGAAATAAAAATCCCGTTCTTGCGCGAAAAAAAAAAAAAAAAAGATTCCAGCACCTTTTGAGCACATTAATTTCCCAATTTCCAAAAATTGGGGTAAAAAAATCACTAAAAATGGCTAACATCGCCCAAAAGTCGTTGAATTCATCATTTTTTGCGGAATTTCAGCCAAAACTTAATTACCAACGATTATAGGAAATTAAAAAAATTTTGTACAAAATTATGCCGAAAAATTTACTTGAATTTCATTAATATTTGTTAATAAATCTATGAAAATTGCAACCAAAAATAATCTAAAAATCCAAAATCTTTTTTGAATCGCCAAATTGTATTTAGTGCCGAGTTTTTCGCCAAAAAATTGGTTTTTAACAATTTCTCTGTACTCAAGTTGCTCAAATTTCAATACATTTTAACATATATACCTTCCTAACACGAAAGGTGGTGATTTAAGAAGATTCGCTCATACGATCATGCTGCATGTTTAAATCAAAACTGACGGAGTTGGTCTTCCTTGAAATATTATTATCTTGATGGAATCGACTTTGAGACTCGATGACTCCAGGTTGTATTATCCCCTCGCATATTAGAGAGTTCTTATGTCGTACTCGATCGTCTATTCGTTGCCCGAATGGGAGCCCGAGTTGTCAGCACGAGTGATGGAGGTGAGCACACGCGTCCGAGTCGGGCGACGAAATGCCGATTCGGGACCCAACCCGAGTGAGCTGAGTCGTACCGACTCGCGGGTCGTCAAGGGAAACGAGGTTTCCGATTCGTTTCCCGACTCAGCTGAATTACCTTTGTTGAGGATAACCTCATTTAACATCAAAACAGTACATCCGCTTGGTGAGTTTGTTTTTAGTGCTGTAAAAGTTTATTTTTGAAATGAAATTTGAGGTAAGTTGTTACCAGATAAAAGTAAATAAACCCGATGAAGAAGTGAAATATCAGCAAAATTTCTGAAAAAAAAAAAAAAACAAGGATCGTCGTTCCCTGTGCACTAATTACACCATTCAGGTAAAGCTCCTCATACGCCCTAACTTCGTTCATAACGGACAGATCAAAAGGAAAATAAATGAAAATAAAAAACAGATATGAAATAAAAATGGCTAAGTTGTACGAAATTGGAATGAAAATGAATTAAACTCCAGGAAAAAACTCGATGAAATGGTAGATAAAAATACTGCGGAAAGTGAACGGAAATCAATTCTCACTTTAGCGTGACTTATTGCTTATTGGGTCGTAGCGCAAGTCAACGACCCAACCCACCACTCGGCAACCAACGTCTCGGGAGGTTAGCATCCCTATCGCCATCCCAAATCGTCGCCCGACTCATCGCGCTGTACGACATAAGAACTCTCTAATATGAATTCTTCTCGAGCTTTTTAATGTTTCGACTGATTGATCCAAATGATGCATGTTACGTGAGGTATTTCTAGTAGTTACAACTGATTATCCTTTCCTGGGAAGAGTTGTGCATATTACAACATTCATATTTTTGTCCAATAACCTAATGGCAACTCATTATTTTTTTACAGCCCAGTACCTCGTCTGCACTGTTCTCCCCAACCTGCTATGTTCCTAATTGCACTGCTAAAGAAGCTCTCATGTTCAATGGGCCCAAGGTATGAATTCATCTTGTAACTTGGACAGTTTGTAATACACTCAACTTTGTATTTTAATAGTTTCTTTTTTTTCGCTTTTTTAGTCTATTATTTTTAATAATAAACTTTGGTAACCGAAAAAATAATGTTAAAATAAATAAAATCTTGATGGATGCAAAACCGAAGAAACCAACTTTAACGAAAGAAGGTTATATTACGGAAGGAAAATATTACGATTTATCGGTATCCCACTCGCCCCATCACTATAAATTGGATTTTACTGAGAATGGTTTCACTGAGAGACCAAATAGTAAAATAATCGTGAAAAATAGAGAAAAACGGTTGGGGAGTATGAAAATATCATGATTAATTGGAAATGTGTTCCAAAACTAGACCAAACGCTCAATTGAACAAAAGGAAAAACTCGAAAATCAGATGATGATTTATTGTAGCTTGGACGAGGCATAAAAGCATCGGTAATTACTTCCTCCATTCCCCCACCCAACGGCAAATTCTACATCCCTGAGATTTCTTGCAAATCTAGACAAATAACTAAGTAAACCGTACAATTAAAAAAAATGAAATTAATGTGATTTGTGTGGGCAGTACGCTGTACAGGTATTACATATATAACAGCAAGTTGTTAATTTATTAAAATAATTCAAAAAACACTTTGGCATTACCCCCTCCATTTTGCTCTCTTCCACCATGAGATTCATAATTTTTGAGGTTCGTTGCACAACTAGATTAAAATTGGAATGAACGAAAAAGAAAAAACAAATCGATTAAGTGTGAAATTTATAGACAAAGCCTGAGTGTGCATGTACATTCAGACTTACCTAAATGAAGGGTCAACCTCTACTCATCAGTTTGAATTCATAGTTAAATGGGGTGGTTCACTCGGCAGTAGGGGCACACTCAGACTACTCGAGTCGACCGTGCACTCTGAGGTCACTAATTTTTTAGAACGTCCCTCTGGCCAGGCTTCGTCAATAGAGGGATGACCTATTGGAATTGATCCAGGGGGCGTGGAAACACCCAAACATAAGGAACTTAATATTTGTATACGATTATTCAGTTTCAGACCATTCTAAGACAGAATCCGTGGTATAAAAAACTATAGGTGTATATTTCTGTGTGTGGCAAATTTTGTCTACACTGCCCAAGCCACAACCGGTTTACGAGATTCTTTCTTTGTTCGATCCTAGTTTTAGCACGTTCGTTTCTATATCACATTTGCACATTCGTAAAGTGAGGTATTGATTTGTGAGCAATGCAACTAATATTGGACTAGCTTCAGCACAACCCGCACATTCCCTTACACAATTTCATAGAAATCTTATGGAAACTGTATAAGTAAATTAAGTTTGTTGCAAGGATATACGCACATACTGACGCGAAACCGAAATTGTTCAGAATGGTCTAAAACGCACAATGCAAGTGGACATTTTGATTTTAACGATTTGTTTTCCTTTTTCATCTCCCAAAACTTGGGAAAATATAAATTAATAAACTAAATGCTAACCAATTTAGCGAATTTTGGTAAAATTTCTTATTATTTTTCTATTCTTTTAAATGTCTTTAAATTGTGCCAAAATCAAAATTATACAGCAAATAGCATTTTCACAGTTTTTGTGAGTCATAAAGTTTTGGCAATGATTCAAATGAATGCTTTGTTGGAAATTACATTGGGAGCAATCATTTTTATGGCATTCAAGAATTATATTAGGTTTTAAGATTTCAAAATGTAAAACATGTCATTGATGTGCTGTGGTTTCCTTTGATTCAGCGTGCAAAAATATGTTGAAAATTATACTTATTATACATTTTTGTACCAAATATGAGCCCTCTTGGTTGATGTGTTCGAAAATCAAAGCACGCCATGATGGATATGATGTAGCTATAATATTATCATTGTTATGATTATACCCATTTACACAAACCAACCAAACTCTAGAAATATTCTTGTTACAAGGATTTCATATTCCCCCATGTGGTGCAGCTACTAGTAATGAAATTGATACGGGATGATTAAATTGTCTTTTCCCGAATGTCCTGCAAATTTGAGCAAGGTGCTCAACTTGAGTAATCCATGGCACTTTTCCTGTGACATGCTACACCAAGAGAAAGGCATGGCCATAACCTTCCTGTTATTTGCTGCCACTCGTTTTAGATCGGATCTAACTAGAATTCCAGTCATACTTATTGATCTTAGCCTGCCAGGTCTACGCCCTGTCCGACCTGCCTTGGGCACATTGGAAACGTTGTCTAGCTTCTTGCCCCAGTCTCTCCTTTCCCATATCCTACCAGCTAGATGACTGTATAATCCATGGACACTGCTGTACAATATGATACAGGCCCTCATCTTTACTCTTGCAGTGTATCTAGTGTTTAACAACTACATCTAGCACTCCTCATTGATGTGGCTAATGAGGCCACTGGGTCAACATGTCCGGATGGTTGCAGTCCCCAATTTCCTCATTACTAACCCACGAATCGTGCATTACAGAAGCGAACTCTGCAGACAGGTTGGGTTCTGGAACTGTTGGTGTTCGTCAGTCCCACCACAACTGCTGCCAGTTGACATCAATATCAGCAGTAGTGTGTCTGACTTCCCAGCTCGAGCCCCTAAGGGCGAAAACTTGAGCTATGACTTCCCCTTGAGGTATGACGCCGATTTATCAAACCTCTTCGACAATGGGTTATTTTCCTTGAAAAATTTCCTTGGTCGGACGAAATGACGAAGCGCACGAGTATATGGAACTGGCGTTTCTTGAAACAGGTCAGCGAAATTACAGTTTAGGGAATACACACACCCAGACAGACAAACACGATACTGAATGTTATTACCCAAAATGGGGGTCGGACGAATGAGCAGGCTGCTGGTTCAGCAGATGCTCGCTGGAAGAGGTTCAGCAGTCGAGTGAGGTCATTGTCACAGTATTTGTTTTGACTCAACTGAGCGAGGAAGTGGAAGGTGCTAACGGCAGGAAATGTGATGTTTACAGTCTTTTGGCTCGAGAAGGATTTAATTTATTATTGTTTCGTATTATTTTGAGTCCTACTGACTGTGCCAATGTTATGGCCCAGAAATATTCGATACCTCGGATGGTCTTTGAACTTGTGTCCTTATAACCAAGGGGAAATATCCCTTTAGTTGCAACACTCCAACGGGTTGAGCCATAAGGCTGATTTATCAAACCTCTTCGACTTTGGATTATTTTCCTTGAACATAACGCGAAATACCTCAGAATGGTATAAAATGTAAAATGGGAATAGCAATTTTGATTTTGGCAAAACAGAATTTTGTTTATCACCCGAAAGTTGAAAAAATGCTTATATGTTTACCTATAGTGATATTCTCGAGACTTGGAAACTAGCGCATCCTTACATCGAGGCAAGGCGAAATCAAGTTATTTCACCTTGTTGTCATGGTGACGAGTGAACATATGCGAAATTGCGCCATTTAAAGCCCCAGCTAGACAACAGCATAACATAGTCTCACCTAGTTCCGAGTCAATATTTTCATTATTTGTAATATGCAAGGCGATAAATTGTATGCAAATTACATCAAGTTATTATCAGGTGTTGACCTCAAACGCTACGAACGCAAGATTTAATCTGTGGGGTAGAGATCCATATGAAATGTGTGTTGGGGAGTTGACATACAAGTGTTCTAGATGATCCAGATATCAGCCGCAAAGATGTTGTGGATTACCTATCTAGTTTTAGAACTGTTCTTTGAATCAATTGAAACTAAAAATCTTTAGAGTACTGTGAAAGTGGTCTTGTGAAAGGATGTGTTATGAGAGCTCTGTTAGGCGGGAATAGTAATGTAACGGGCTAAAAATATTTGCTACCTCGACAGGAGTTCGAACTCGCGTCGTCACAACTACGAGAAATTATTATTAATTTCCCGGAGTTGCAACGCTCTAACGATCAGAGCTAAGAGGCCAGGGTGACCAAACCTCTTCGACTGTGAGAATTATTTTCCTGGAGCGTAACATTTCCCCGGAGTCAAATACCAGCCGTCTCGGCTGGTTTGGGGTCGGACGAATGACGAGTGAAACTGCAGGCCGCTGGCTCAGCAGATGCTCGCTGGAACAAGTCAGCAGTCGAGCGAGGTCATTGTCACAGTGTGTTTTGACTCAAGTGAGTGAGGAAATGAAAGGCATAACAACAGGAAATGTGATGTTTACAGTCTTTTGGCTCGAGAGGGATTTAATTAATTATTGTTTCGTATGATTTTCGGGTCCTATTTCGACTGTGCCACTGTAACGGGCTAAAAATATTTTGCTACCTCGACAGGAGTTCGAACTCGCGTCGTCACAACTACGAGAAATTATTAATAATTTCCCGCAGTTGCAACGCTCTAACGACCAGAGCTAAGAGGCCAGGGTGACCAAACCTCTTCGACTGTGAGAATTATTTTCCTGGAGCGTAACAGTAAGTTGTACCACATGTGGAAAGGTAAGTACCTACCTAGAGGTAAGGTATACCTACATACTTTCCGTATATTATTACTTGTTCATGTAGGTACTTCATTGATCAAAACGAAAGTAGGTACCTACCTAATTACCTTTGTTGTCCATACAATTTGCGTAACTGCAAAACTCGCGCAATAACTGCACTGCCAATGCCGTCTTTATGAAATCTTACCTTCAGAGGAATGCATTTCAAGGTTTTTTCCTTGCAGCTGGTTTTTAATTCATGTTGCATATTCCCTGATTCAATATTTGACAAACTTGCTAATCAGCGGTTGTATTCGTCGGCAAAGCAACGACCCACCTACTTTGTTTAGGCACTTTAAACCAACAGCAAATCTGGTAGGACGTACGTACCTACCTAAGTAGTTTCGTTTCTTGGTGTAGCAACAACCTGCCTTGTTCGTTTTGACAAACTATCAAATCTCTCCTTTTATTCATTCAATATAACAAGTAAAGCTTCCTCAGTTAAGCATAGTACTACGAACTTATAATAAAACGCTGATGAAGCTACCTGAGCAATGGCTAGGTACCTACACAGCAGTACAGACACCTGAGGAATTTTCAATCATCTTTTCTTTACTATTTTTCAGGTTAATTATTCTCAAAGCCTAAACGAATGAAGTTCTTTAGTTTTCTGACACTGATTAACTACTATAGTTAGTAGGCTCCTAGTCCAAATAAAAACTCGTTCAAGTTAGATTGGTATTGACAGCAATCTACAATCAATTATTGCGCTGGCAGGCATGATTATTATAACATTTAGTCGAATTGAAACTTTGTATTGCTACAATACTATACTTTTTCAAAACAAAACTGTTGAAAAATGGCCTTATAACTACGAATTATGTTGACGTGAGACGGCAAACTTCATGTGAGAAATAGGATGTCACGAGAATATGGGCTATAGATAGTGGAAGCAGTGTTTTTGAGCTCAGGGGATGGCAAATTTTCTTCTCCAGTATCAAAATTTCCTCTCACATTTTAAGTTTTTAGATCATTCTGAACAACTTTTGTTTTGTGTCAGTGTCTGTAGTGTGTCCGCAAATCCTTGAAAAAGCTTTATTTGTACAGTCTTCATCCGATTTTGATGAAATTTTCAGGGAATGTGTGGGTTGGTCTGTAGTTTCCTCTTTAGTTTCATTATTGATAAATAAATACTTCACCCTATGCACTCGTAAACGTAAATTCCATCAAGCATAATTCTCTCACAGCCTAGTTGTCCAAACTCGCTCGTATTATATATGTAGCGAGGAGGATAGTTGGGAGAAGACAATTTAATTATCCCACATAAATTTCAACACAATTGCATCATTAGTTGCTGTGCTCATGTGCAAATGTAAATTCCTTTTAACTAGCTGAATTTCTGCAGTTTTCATCCATTTTTATGCAATTTTCAGTGTTAGGCTCTATCAGATCCATTGTTCACTAATAAATCCTATATGCAAACGTAAATTCCCTCAATCATAATTTTCTCATGGCCTAGTCTTAAGATCTTGCTTAGGCTGGTTACACAGGGTGAGAAATTCCCATTCAGGCCAGCCCGAGCGTATGGGCCAAAATTTTCTTTCAGTTGAGGTGGGCTGTTCAGGCCTTACCGAATTTTGAAATGGCCGTCCGAACAGTTTGCCGGGCGGATGTGCTCTCCCGTGTGTTTATTGCTCGAGGTGGAGTTCCTCAGAGGATTGTGGGTGTCATGTGGAGGCTCTGATTGACTCCTACAAACCTCTGAGGACTTTCCTCACCATGCGTACCCACCCTTAAATTTGGAGGATTTTCGGGTATCCCATACCAATGTTAGCTCGATTGTATCCTTGTAACAATAATTGCATCTACAGTTTTTATTTGATTTTGATGAAATTGTTTGGGGAATGCTCAAATTTGGCTGGGAATGGTCCCCTCTTTTTATGATCAAAATTAATAGTTTTCACTGTGCATGCACAAGCGTAGAATCTACTAAGCCTACCTAATTTTGTCATGGTCTATTCATCCGATTTTGCTCAAATTCAGAGGGTGGTTGGAAAATTACGATTTTATTTCCCCATATGAGTTTTACCACAATCATATTTAGTAGCTGCTACGCATGCGAGAACTTGGAATCCTTATCACATGGATGGCATTTACAGTTCTCATTAAATTTTGATTAAATTGTCAGGGACTGTACGGTTTAAACTTTAGGTGGCCCACAATGACCTTCATTGCTGATGACCCAATGGTGGCTTTTGCGCATATGAAAACGTAACACCTATAACATAATTTTCTCGTTGACTAATTGCCCAATTTTGACATTTTACGTCCATTCGTTTACTTTTTCTACCAATCATAGGATCGCATAGTGGAATATTTCAAGTATTCAAAAAATTTCAATTACTTATAATTTCATATACAGATACGAGGAAATTTTCTATTTGCTTGTTTTCTGTTTTTTATTTTTAAGTTGTCGTTGATTGAGATTCTGTAATTATTGAAACTAGGATGCTGATTTGAGACGGCAATGGGAATCAATAATTGGAAGAACTGATGGCCGTCCACTTACTGAGGCCGACTTCGTGTGTGAAGCACACTTCATGAAATCGATGTTCCAAGTAGTGTACGAAAAGCAAGACAATGATGTGTTCCGTGGTGTGAAGAAACTGGTGGATGAAGCCGTTCCTACAATATTTCCAAACAAAAGCTCCGTTGCTGGAAGGTAAGGGTTTTGCTAGCTGACATTCACGCGTTACATGCATTCTAAATATTTTTCCGTGTCTCTTAATTTCTTTAAATTTTAATGGATTGCCTTTTTTTCAGTTCTCTGGAAGGGATATCCGAAGACTTGCCTTCAACTACTAGGTATGTTAAATCAATAAATTGTAGAGTGGTGAGAGTGTGGTGGTCACTATTCAGTTGGTAAATCTATAATTGATGTCACAAATTATAATGGTGGTGGCAATGATAGTATTTTAACACGTTCCGAGCGGAATGGATCGATCGATCCAGGCGCCCTCGTTCGATTCACCCGGAGTGGATCGATTGATCCAGCTACACAGAGCACATAGGCTTCTACGTTCTGCCTCCTGACGAGATTACCACGCATTCTGTTGGCTGTGGAGTTTAACACACTTATTGTAGATGATCAGGCCTCCGAAAGAATGCGTTCCGTTTCGTTCCCCATTGATATCAAGGCCCCGGTTCAGTAACATTTTCGCGCCCTTTCATTTCTCGCCTTTTCCATTCATTAGCGATGTTTTAAAGTAGTGATGGATCATTTCCCTCGACAGCAAAAGGATTCCCAGGTAAAAGGAAAAGTGGCAAGGCAGATGAGATGTAGGCAGTGCCAAATAGAGACTACTATTGTAAAAAAAAACGTGCTGGTACTGTCCTGCAAGTCCCGAGCAACCAGGTCTGTGCCACGAACCATGTTTTGAAAAGTGGCACAAGAATGTATTTGTAGACGAAGATACCGAGATTTGAATACCTTTTCCATCATCCGACAACATCTTTATCTTAGTTTAGTAGTACTATATTGTCAATTTTTTATTCAAATTTATAAACATGGACCTGTATGTTTCATACCTACCTAATTATACAATATGTTTTATATCAAAATGAGTTATATTTTATCGTTCCTTGAAATATATATTTATAAAAATCACTCATAGGGACCGTTTTCAGTTTTATGTTAAAATTATAATTTCCTAATAGTATAATAATAATAACAATAAAAATAATAAATTCTGTATAGATTCATCTGCCTACAAACATTGCGGTTCTGTTTGGAAATATATAATAATCCTAGGTTTTGTATATGGGGACATCATTCGGACGACTAGGAGGGACAACAAATGAAACATTATTAGTAGTATTGTTCTTGCCGAGATTTTAACCCGAGGCCTCAAAAGAACACGCAAGCATTGCGGGTTGCATAACCAGCGGTACGTTACTGCCGATCTGGATCGATCGATCTAACTTCTAAAACTCCGTGATATTCATAAAATTTCGGTTCCGCATAGTTGTTTTGGTCAATTGCTAGTCATAATAAGCAGGTATCAACAATCATCTCGAAAAAACAGGTCCTGTCCTTGGGAGTTTCCACCAAAATCGGCGCCGCTCGGAACGTTTTAATATTGGTTATTGGGAGTTGAAATAATCATGGTTTACGTTGTGTACTTCACTTCGGTTATTAATGTTCATCATTGCTCCCATCGACAACCTTGGACTACTTCTAAAGGCCCCTCTACAAAATGCTACACCGACCACAATGCGCACTGCCGATTGTGTGGACGTGAAATGAGCTTGAAAAAATTGTTGAAGCCCAGCCCATGTGGAGCCGTGCCGGCGATCACTGCCTGGGTTTTCTCGAAAGATCAAAGGGCACCAGCTTAGGCCACCGACTATGCCCTAGCGATTTCGATCATACATATCCACACAACGGGGCGTCACTCACTCCCTCCTCTCATAGCTTCCCAGTCTGTTTTGTGTTTGAGAACATTTTTCTTCTTACGGGAGTTTATTTCTCACAAGCTTTTTCTGTGTAGTAGACATAAATGAATACAAGTATGCTGTTGCATCCTCTACTAGTTTAGTGTTTTCGTTTGCTCATAGGTAGGTACATAATACATATTGAATTTGATTTATGTTGTGATTAATATTTACGTCCATTCTGCTTTCCGTCATGTTGTTCAGATTGATTATACGGTCGACTGAATGAAAAACTTGATAAATATTAATATTCATAGCTATATAAAATGCAACGGATTTCAGCTGGTTTTATAGAGATCACATTAATTCATTTATCATAATCATCATTATTTATCACCAATGCAGGACGATAAGCGTAGTTGAGGACACTCAGTTTTCTCCATGAAAGTGTAGATATTGAATTTCAAAGAAAAAAATCGCTGCAAATTATCACACAAAGGTTTATTATTTCTGTATTAGCCCTTCTAAGAAGAACACTGGTCCGTAATTATTAAACCCCGTTTATAGTATATTTATCATCGGAACTCAGGACTTCGCATCTAACAAATGGGTTCACTGCACTACAGCTCCAGGACCCTATTATTTTACGCTTTTTAGTGAATTTGAGGAACAAAACGATCTATGACTACGTCATCTTCCCATCAAGTAGAAGGGTTGCATACACTGCATATTGTTTTGGAACTATGTGTGCTATTGATATATTTTAGTAGGTTGATTAGTGAAAAAATCAGTCTTAGGGGACAGCTGATAAGTTGTCCTCCGTGTTTTCTAGCTGTTCCATAGTGCTCAATTCCAGATTTCAGCACTGTAGATCAACCAGGACAGAATTTAGTCTATGAGGTCCCTCAGCTGAACATCCTACTTCCATAACATGTACTTCTAAATGTATTCTACGTGTTCCAGAAGCGCTCCATTTCAAATTTCATCATTGTAAGTCGATTGCGAAAGAAATTGGCCTTTCAGGCCCCTCAGCTAATCAGTGCTCCTCCGTGCCTCGCAGTTGTTTTTGAGGTGTCCCAAAGGAGCTCCTTGTTAAATTTCATTGCCGTCAGTGGATTAGAAAAGGAATTAGCTTTAGGGGTCTCATATCTGATCAGAGTCCCTCCATAATATGTAATTGTATTGTAGATGGTTTCTGAGTAAAGATGCGTAGAATTCTAAACCTGAGTATAGTTCTGCTGATGGAGGGAAGGTTGGATCGGCTGTTGGATCTCAATGTTTCATATGATCTCTACTTTATTTCCTCTCACTTGAATGACCTTCAGGCCAAGCTGTCGACACTGGTTAGGCAGGACTGAGATTCAAACTCAACACCAACTTCTCATCAAAATGATATAAAAACATAAAAGTCCATAAGCAGATCAATGTCTTTGAAGTTTGGTACAAATTACTCCGAATCCCTAGGCTAATGGTTTTGTGAAATATATCATTGAGCTTACAAGATTTAGAGTACAAACTATTGATGATAGTACAACTGATTGATAAAGTACAACATTTTTGTGAACCTTCTGTCTTGTTTTTCAGCCATGAACCCAACAAAACCAAAGGGTTCCAACCAACTAGGGGGCGACCATCAAAGAGAAAATGCTGTGTACCAAACTGTACGTCTATAGAGAGTCCATCAATCACCCTCCACCGGTAAGTTCACAATATTTACTCAAATCAAAACACATTGTTCAGATTCTACATTGGATAATGATGTACAATAGCTCGTAGATGATGGTGCATCATTGCACAATCAACTTACCTTCTGGGAAGCCATTGAAGATGATCATGCAGTCATCGTGTAATCAGAGGAAGATATTTTTAATCTATATAGTTGTATGTTCAAAGACACATCCATCAGCTTCTTATCATTTATAGATATATAAAAAAAAAAAAAAAAAACTTGTTAGTACGTGTAGCGTTAGACACAGTTGACACAGGAAAATCAGAAGTCTACCTTTCTAACGAATGTAATCCCTGAAAATGTTATCAAATGAAAATATTGTTATGTTCCTCCCTCGCATTTCTCGTCTCCATTAATTGCTATGTTTGTTAATTGTACCTCGAATTTTGCAGTTTTCCTGCTCTGTTAGGGCGATGTAAAACGTGGCTGAATCATCTCAACATGTCGAGCTTCAAGCTTAACAAAATGTCGAGAGTATGCTCCAAGCATTTCGCCTCTTCGAGTTTCTCTAGTCCTGGCGTGTTGAAATCAGATGCAGTTCCTAAGCTTTATTCTTCAAGCAATAGGGTAATGTATAGCATTGAAATCAAACACTTGATTTCTGTTTCACATTAGTTTTTAGCGAAGACATCACTCTTATTTAACAGATTTATTCATATTGGTCTACTGTATTTTACTCAATGTTTATTATTTGAAACAGCAGAAATCAATGTAAATATTATCAAGTTATAAACCTCAAGTTTATATAGGTATTTATTAATTTATTGATGTGTATTTCACAAATAGTATAGCATTTCACAACTGATAAATGTTGTTTCAGAAATTACAGCAAGAGTCAGATCCAGACAGCCTGTTGTCTGAGGTGAGCGTCCATTAATTTGTTGTCAATATTATACCATTCCAAGTTCTGTGCTTTCTTGAATTCGTATATAAATTATTTGTATTTTAAATCAAAATTTACAAGTATATTTGTACTTACATGATAAACACGCTGCAAATTATTACACAAAGGATTTTGGTATTAGGTAGTCTTCTGTCCAGGTCAGTTGCCAACCCTGGTTAATATGAATGCATCCCTGAAACTGCCATTCAAATATGTTGGAAGATTGAGCGAGTGATGCGTGTTGCAAGGGTTTTACTCTTATTGCTCGGGAACAGGGGTGACTGTTGATTCTAGTGCAATGAAATCCATGTTAGAATAACTTTAAATTTCATCAAAACCAAAGATCTATTGAGAAATATATGTGTTCATCAAGATATGGATGTGTAATGAAAGCTTCCACTGATTAGGGATATCCGCTGTTACCTGAAGGATTAGGGTTAATCTTTAACTCTAACTTCTTGGAGGTATTTGGAATAAAAACTATTTATTTTCCGGGAGTTTGGGTTTAAGCTAGAGTAAACCCAATTTCCCCATAAAAACAGGCGATAGCTAATAAATTAGAATATTCAATTAAATTGAAGTGTCCGACCTGAATAATTTGCACAATCCATTCTTTATTCTTTGTAGTAGGTTTCATAACCTTGAAAACTTGTTCAACTTTTTTGTAAGCTTTGTCTACATCAATAGTTACAGCTTTCCAGTCCTTCAGTTTTTACAGCTCATTTTCTTTACTTCTCATTACTTTGCGGTTTCCAGTTTTAATATTTTTGGTTGACTCTCTGATTATTACTGAATTTAGCTCTTCACAAATATTGAACTGTCTACGGACCGTTGATGCTGTAGAGATGACCGTAGTTTTCCGTTTTAGGAGGTCGTTCAGTAGTAAGTCATATTGTTTTTGAACTGAGTAAGATTCTAAGTTCCAGCTCTCTTGAGCTTGCTCACTGCAGTCGCTCTGAGTATGCCTAAGCAGGTTGTCCAGCATTCCATCACGGTTGATCCCATATAATGTGTTATCTACCATGATTTTAAGTATCCATGTTATTGAATTAGTAACATGAACATCTTGCAGTGGAAATTTGAGTTTAAATAATATGTGGGCTTTTGCTCTGATTTTAACGCTGTTTTCCTGTCAGACGATACGTGCCACTAGCTTCGTGGTGGTCCCTTGAAATCAGGCTCGTTGAAACCAGCTCGTTTCAAATTGTGGCAACTACTCGTTTACTTTCTCTCTAAACAATCACGACTACTTACTGTAATCTGTGATATCTCTTTAGTGTACGAGAGAATGATGTAGGGAGGGCATTGACGTTATGGTAAGGACATTTCTAGGTTCTACTTTTCTTGTTACTGAAGGCTAATAATTGAGAGAACATGTTACCCAAGAACTTGCTTCCACAGATGAACTAGCGAAGAAAGCCATCTGCTTGTCAAACACCGGAATTCTATTTTATTTTATCTCGTCATTATACCTATGTTTGTAACTCAAAAATCACAATCCCCTTCAACCTACAAACGCAATTTAATACTAGATACCTATTACTGGAACTTTGCAACATCAGCTGATTGGTGTAGGCCATCTTAAAAGTCACAGTGGCATCACCTATGGTTTGACGTCTCAACTACCACAAGAGCTCTCCATAATTATTTACATTAAGCACTGGACAGAAGCCAAGGTTGTGGACCGAAAATTCGAAGATAACCTCGTTGACTCCATTTTGTTTCTTGCTCAACTGGAAATCAGTACCTCTTAGTAGGGTTTTCGTGTTTCCTATTTCTCTTTAACCTGCTATCCTATAAGGAGGATAATTGTTACCTAGGTATTGTGGCTACATTTGGAAGTTGACAAAATGGACTCCAAATCAAAATTGTCATTTTATTTCTAGATAATGTATTCCCGTTCCTATACTAGGTACTGTTCGACTCAAGTTATTGGTCGATTTCTGTGGTTGTAATGGACCTGCTAATTATCTCATTTTTCTCTGGAAAGAGGGGGGGGGGGGGGGGGGGGGTAAAAACCGGGTAACTGTTATTCTTCCGTTGACGGTTTTTCACTTTGGAGATTTCCTGTTCCTTTGGATAGTAATTTTGTTTGTTACCCCTGACATGTTATGTTGCTTTCAAAATAGAGTCCCTATTTTGTTTCAGGCTCAAAAAACAGCTGTTTGGTTACAAAGCGTCAAACGGAAACGAGAAGACAGAAAGCACAAGAACCTGATTGGACCAGGGGTCGGAAATTTTATTTCACTTTGCATTCAATATTAAAAACACTATTACAATAATTAAGTATCCTATTAGTTGAAGATGATGTAAATAATGATTAAATTGGAATTTTTTCAGTCTTCAAGCCTCTCCAAGAAAAGGAAAGTCATCAATCCTTGGAATTTAAAGGATTGTGACGTAGTCATCAGTGAAAGAGAGGTAAGCATAGTCTTTTGTACATGATTAGACAAGTAGAATGCCCTGCCATCCGGATAAGATGTTGACGGTTTTCTCACTCCAATTTTTTCCATTTGAAATGGAAGTTTACAACTCGATCAGTTGACACATTACGTATAGGTATATCCTCTCCTTCTATAGCTCCATATATATGTATATTTGTTTTTATTTATTTTTTCATTTATTTTTTTGCGTAAATCCCACACCAACGCATTGTTCTTCAAGGAGGATAGGAAAAGAAAATCCTACTGTTTTTCATTGACTGAAGATCCATCGTCCTTGCGGCATTTTTATCTAGGTAAACCTTTCACCTCTCATGTTACCAGTTACCTTACTCTGTTATTTGAAGTTTCCCGATGTTTCTCAGTTTGTATGAACCCATTCCTGAATCACAACTTGTGAACGGTAAAGGTGAGGTAATATAACTTTTACTATAATTCACATTGGTTCATTGGTAATTATATACGAAAAGTATCTCTGACGTTAAACTAAGCTTGGGTAGTATGCTATACTATATAGCCACTTTTAAATGCTTGAGCCGTACACTACGATATTTTGTGAATAGATGAACGCATTCATCTAGGGTTTTAACAATACAATATATCCTTTTCTGTACATGTATACCGTATGAAATCGGATTCAAAATCCACACGTACCACTCCTACCTTCGAGTTTCTAGTAGAAAAGGGAGTTGTACAATAGATTTTTTAGTATGGAACATGCTTTTGTCATAGCCATTAAAAAAAAACAAAAAAAAAAAAAAAACATACTAGAGAGTTTTAGCGAATTTTTGTCGAAAATGAAGCTATTGCAATGTCTCAAAAAATTTGAAAATCAAAATTTTTAAAGTTTTTTCCATTGAAATCCGTTTTGGGACATTCTGATTCATTCTAATGGAGAGTGAACGGTACGATTTGGGTGGTATAGTTCAATTTATTGAACTAGTTTAAATCAAACTAAAATTTCTGCGAAAATTCGCTAAAATTAAGTAGTTTCCCTTTCGTTTCACAAGTTTCTGATATCTAGTTTTTAATATTTCAACCCTCAAATTTTACCCTTTGGGGTTGATGAAAAACGATGCTCAGATTACAGGCACATCCCGGCCGATGTATGATTTTTGAGCCAAATTTTGTAAACTTTGGTGCATTAGTTTTGAGAGAGAGAGAAAAAAAAAAAAAAAAAACTGAGTCGTTACTTTTTTATATTTATTTTATTTTTTGTTATTCATTGTTTTTAATATCCATATTCTCACTCAGTTGCTCTAAGGGGCATCAGACCTTATGATTAGTTTCTAGATGTCCCAAATTTTAGCATCATATGTTGAATTATAAATTAATTAGACCTGGAGCTCACACAGCTGATGTAGGGGGCTTCAGAATTTATATTAATTTCTATTGTTCCAGGAGGCCTCAATTTCAAATTTCGTCTTCATATGTTGAATAGCAAAGAACTTAAATCCGCATCTCACTCAGCTGATCTGGTGGGGGGGTCTAGACTTTGATTCGTTTCTAGACGTCCCAAGGGTTCTCCATTTCAAATTACTGCTTCATAGGTTGAATAGCAAAGAAATTTGCTCTGGATCCCACTCAGCTGATCGGGGGGGGGGGGGGGGGGGGGGGGGGGGGGCTCTAGACTCTAGACTTAATGATTCGTTTCTAGACGTCTCAAGGGTTTTCCATTCCAAATTTTAGCTTCACAGGTTGGATAACAAAGAAATTAGCTCCATAGTTTCAATTTCAATAGATATATACTAGATGCTTCTACACTCACGATCATTAGTTTGTAAACAAAATATGAAACTGTTATGCCCATAGCTCTGCTAGTCGTACAGTCACAGAGTTATAGTGAAGAGGAAAATGTTAGTTTAATCGAGAGCTTTCCAATGAGTGGTGAACCATTTTTGTGTTAAAGAGGGAAGAAGGTGTGACGCAAAGTGTAATAATTTCCCACCGAGGGGAGCCATAGAGCCAAATGCAGTGTCCTACGTGGCTCCGCCGCGAGCGTCAAGCCGTGCGTTAAAAACGAGTGTTGGCACATTGTCGCATCATGCTGTTAGTTCAGCTAGCATCACCTGTTCTGTTCTCATCACCTGCGTTTTCAACTTCATTTTTTCAATTTGATTTTGCATTCATGCCGTCGCTCAACAAGTTTGAGCTGCTGACCAGCTTAACTGCTCATTTGTACTATTTAGCTAAAACAATAAAAAAAGAAGAAGACCCGAGGAGGAAATATTTGAAAGCCAGAACGGGTTCGGTGAATTTCATCGCTTATACTCCAAATTGAGGGAAAGTGATTAGCACTTAAAATCATATGTCAGAATGACAGTCATTAGGAACTTTCGATTACATCATAAATAAAATTTAGCAAGAATTTCATAATTTACATTCAACAAGAAGTTTAATTGATTGCAATAATTAAAAGAAGATAACAATTGGAATTACCTATTTGGTAGAATCCAAAAGTTTGTTTGTATAGCAGAATAAAAGGTATTACAAAACAGATTTAAAGGATAATTGCTCAAATTTCAAAACAATTTAACATATATACCTATACTAAGAACAATTGATAAAATTTGCTCACATGAGCATGACTCAAACCTTCGCATTTTACTTTTACCATTGTTTAGAAACACAAGACAATATATATAGTAATTTTCTTCAAAACTGGGCATCTCCCGACAAAGGTGTATAGTAAATGTAGAACTAGCCGTTTCTATTTCTGCTAACTCCATTATCACAGAAGAAAACGTGCGGAAAAAGTACGAAAACAAGTTCGAAATGTCGAAAGAGGTTAGAAAAACATAAATGGAAACGCATTTGACGTGCGGCGATTGTGATAAAAATCAAACTTGTTTGAAAATCAAACCGAATCGTTCAACGCCATTGCGTCACCGCGCGGATAGGGTCACGTGACAACTTCTGCAGATTTCATTGGTCCGCCCTCTGAACACGTAAACGCCCGAACGCGTTGACGTGTGCTGCAAATCCATGTAGACATGGAAATTTCAAAAACAGTTGCTAAACAAGCGTTACAAAAAAGGCGTTACAAACATTGTCACTTTGCGGCCATCCAAAAAACATTTTCTTGTTGAAGGTATCGACTCCTTTTGAACACTATATTGATTCATGTTTGATGAGCATGCCGGAGGTCAAAATAACTTACCGTCGCTTTATTATTGACTTGTTTCAGAAAGAACTTGCTAGTGCCGCCTTACCCCAGTGGGAAGAGTATGAGGTAGGTAGTGTTTATTTCTTTCCATCTAATTTTGCGTATGTTAATCAGTTGATGCCCTTAATCTTCCATAATTTGTTTCTTTAAGGCAAGGAAGCGCATGCACGTGGATGTACCGAGGCCAATTGTGGAAATTAAGGAGGTAACTTAAGTTCATTTAAATATTCAAACTCATAACTGAATAAGTTCTCCAATCAATATAAACATTTCTCTTGGCTTGAAGATTTATATTAGGCATAAAGGTTGGCATTTGGAATCAGTAGTGTGAGTAAGAACCAGAATTAAAGTTCTCTCAAGTTGTGCTTCGTCCCCTTGAAAAGTGTCCTAAGAAAATCCATTCCTAACTTTGGAGATGAAAAATCAACAATTTTTCATTAAACAAAAATTAATAATAAAATTAAATAGATAATAATAAATATAATTTTTATAAAGTCAAGTTTGAGTTCAAAAGAGCAAACACTCAAAAGAGCAAACTTTTGGAATGCCCGACTTTTTTTGAAATTATTGGCATGAAGCCATAAATATTGGATTCGGATTCAGTGACCCACAAACCATACAGATCTGTTGAGAAGTAAAGTTTGGCGATTTTTATTCTGACGATACCATTAAATTAATGACTGGACCAAGTCAATAAGCTTGATTCTGTAGGAGGGTGATACATGTTCTTCTTGTTGGTGTGTTGTTCTTAGGTGTTGGGTTCTTCTTGTTTTTTAAAAAACTAATATGATTAACTCGTAATCTCTCTCCTTTTTTTATTATGATGGTATTTTGATTTTGAAGAGCCAAAATATCAATAATTCTCTGTTTCAGGAACCCCCAGATGTTATGGAGCTTGTTGTGGACGATCTATCACATTTGACTCCTTTGCCTCCACCTGTAAGTTGTGAAGTTCATATTTTCATATTCCGTTCGTTACCATACTTTTAAGGGTTGGTTACCCTTCAACCATCGTAGTTGTTCAGTTAAATTAGTCTAGTAGCCGAGTTCCAAAGGGGACCTGAGTAATATAGTACTTAAGTGTTTTAGCTCTCTGAGGACATCTCAGATGTCAAGTATATAATGTTGAGTTCTTCCTATGTACGAACCACTGTGCTGGTTCGCTGTGGTATGCTGCACATACCTCAGTGGGTGATTGAGGGACCAGCATAATTCCTACATAATTCCTGGAGTTTTCATCAAAATCGGTTCATGAGTTTCGGTGTTTGAATAATTTATTTCACTAATATGTCATACAAGAATACTAACAATTATTTTATTCGTGAATTTACGATTGTATATTTACGATCAGAAATGTTTATTAGGATGCTACACAACATGACGTATTTTGTGGTATATTCTGAGGCTCGAGTGAACAATTCAGATAGATTGATGAATGATACCCAGCTCCTCTGTTTGAAAATAGAGACAATATTTTCCCTGGTATCCCAAAGACCACACCAAATTCGGCTATTAAAAGAAAGAAACGCTTCAAATGTTTACACATATGCATTAGATTCCTTCTAAGCAGTTCAATGCCTATAATTGATAACTCAACTTACCTGTGGGAAAGATTGAGTAGAATTATAGTAGGTCGAAGTAGAAGACTGTTTACTTACGCAGCTCTCGTGCTCTTACTGTGTTGCGGTAAATTTCAAAGAAATAATTTGAAAAAACCCGCGAAGGCGTGGTTTTTCAAACGAAAAACGGACCATTCGTTCTGTTCTGTTGGCACCCCTGCGCCTCGCCGACCCAGATCCTTCCGAGCTCCGCCATCTCTTCAGTTCAAAGACCGATAAATATAGCAGGTGAATGACTGGGTGGGCTCTAGCCTGGGTGGGCACTAAACAGTCTTCTACTTCGACCTACTATAATTCTACTCAATCTTTCCCACAGGTAAGTTGAGTTATCAATTATAGTACGGTCTTCGTAGAAGACTGTTTACTTACGCAGCTCGTTCAAAGTCCTCCATTCACCTGCTTGTAAAAAGAGGTTGTGGTAATGGGCGTTCCACACGACCTAGCCTAAAGAGGAGAGAACTAAGCTTCTGTTACTCACTTGTGGTGCACACTTTCGTGAGCAGGGGACCCGTGAAAACGGTAATGGGCGTTCCGCGCGACCTGGAGTAAAGAGGAGAGAACTAAGCTTCTGTTACTCACTTGCGGTGCACACTTTTGTGTGCAGAGGACTTGTAGGGATGTATAAGGATATCCGGGGTACTATGCCACAGATGAAAATCTGGCTGGCACCAAGGGGGAGGAGTCAAATTTTTTTTTTTTTTTGTCATAGTGGTGCTTATTTGCTTGAAGAAAGAACCAAAGTAATTCATTGTGATAACTAAAATGTCATGGTTCCAAGAGTGAGGCAGACAGAAACTGTTGGGTTACCCTGCTCTAATGTGAATACCTACGGTTGGAGCAATGTTGAAAAACTATTTAAATGAACTCCTGTGGCTGCATTGTCCCATGGATGATGGGCTGTATCATTAATTACCATTAGTGTAATTTGTTATTTTATTACCTCGTGTTTCTGCTTGTATAAATTTAATTATGGTACCCCCTCTCGGTTGTGTCCTGTCCCATGAATAATGGCGAATGCGAACTCCCCTTGATTTTCCAGGGGCTTTTTGTATAGGGTAGCAAACATAGAAGAGTTTGCTGTCCACCCTTCCTAGCGGCTGCCGATACTGACGCATGATGGGTGGAGTTAGCCGAGAATTTTGTTGTGTCTATCCCTGCTTATTGTAGTGTTGTTGATACCCAACGGCTCAGCGTCGCCCTGGCCGCTGGTCGGACAGGGGGGCGTGTTGTTAATAACAATTTGTCCTGGTGATCTAAATTCGTCGTCGCGTTTAAATAATTTCTTAACAGTGATGGGAGGCATAATTTTGGGTTCAATGGAAATTTCGGGAGAAAAAATGATGGCGAATCGCCTTTGGTCGTGAACTTTTTAATAATGCTGGGATGAAAATCCTAACTCTATTTAACTCGAAATTAATGTTGGACCTGCGGATCGCTAGAATTGTTTGTGGGCGTTGGCCCGAGGCTAGTAAACTCACTTTGATACAGTTTTTAAACTCACTTGGGAAAATTAGAACATGTTCTAATTTTTACCTCCACGCAAGAAAAATGCTAAACATAACCCTTGGGGAGGTAACAATTCAATGAAAAACCCCTAGGAGCCCTAACCTGACAGATTTAATAAAAATGCATTCCACCAGAATGTGCTGTCTTTGCACTTATTCCTCCTCAACATTCACAGCTGACCTTGGAAAAAAGCACTTTGCCTCCTTCACGTTAAGGCATTAAAAATGCCGAAAACATGATAGTGTGATACGGCCTTTAAAGTTGTAGATAGGACAACTTTTATTATGCTTAGATTTGTTGTATCTGAGTTAGGGTTTGATCCTTGAGGAACTGTCACATTCCACTCAGCTGCTCAATGCAAACTCAAGTAACATCCCTCACTCATGAGTAGCTGCTTTGGCCTCATTCTTGCAATATTTTCTCTAATAATATTGCTCATGAGCGTTTTTTCTTGTGTGGTCAGTCAACTTTTATTGTAGGTTTTGTGCTTCTAGCAAGTGATGCAAGATCGTGACGAGATGGAAGCACCAATCTGCAGTGGGGTCAACACAAAACAACTTCTTGCGCTATTGCATGAACTATTGCATTGCATTTGTCATGGGCCACACCAACTAGTGCCCTCAACCAGCGGGTCCTGGGTAGTACAAGAAGAACAGCAACAACTGAATGGGAAGTTGTTGTTGATAACCGGTCAATTGCTTTGATATCGGAAAAATTGGGTTGGCCCCGTGTCGCCGAAAAGTGCAAGGAGAGCATAATGTGAAGGAAAGAATTATTAGAAAGGAATTACTCAAATCTATCATAAAACTTGGAATACCTAACTCTTTCTGTTAGGTTATAACCGTCCTCAAATATTTTTTTTTAATTTGTCTTTTTTTGAACAGGCGAAAGAGGTGAAAAAGGCGAAAGAAGTAAAACAGGCGAAGGAAGTAAAACAGGCAAAACCGTTGAAACCGATTCTACCTAAAATGGCCACCCCATCCAAACTGAACCCCCCGCCCTTGGTAGTTCCTCCTGTCATCACTTCTAACAATCTTGTGTTTCAAACAACTCTACGTTCTGCTTCTGAGGTGAAATTAATAACCCACATGAAACTAAACCTGACTTTCAATCTAAAGTTATTTGGATTTGGAACCATGCATACATTTTTGATGGTTTACAGGTGAAATCCGTTCAAAACCAACCACTTCCACCTTCAACAATTTACAGGGTCATTATTCCTACTAGTGTCCAAGGTCACACTATAGAGCCAAGTAGTATCCTTGAGCAGCTAAAGGACAAAATCAGCGCTATGCATCAGGAGAAGGTAATTATTCATCTTCCATGCCTGCATGATGATGAAAATGTTGCATGCACGATGAAAATGTTACTCGAAAGCGGTCAGTCATACTTGAGAATTTAACTGTTATTCAATTTAAGTTGTGGCGACACTGGGACTGTACTAAAACTTGAGTTGCTTGCTGCTCTGAATCCATCCCATGCATTTCCTGACCTGAATAAACTTGACTTGAACTACCGACTGGACTCCATTCCGAACCCGTTCCTGTTGGGTCGGGACCTGACTTCGGTTCCCCCTCTACCTCAATTTTCACCACCTCACTCCCACTGCGCATTGAACCATCCAACTCCATTACTAACTTCCGACTTTTCCGTTTTCAGTCTTCACGTAGTTTGTTCTGTTGTCGCAAGATTCATTTATAAAGTGGATGCATCAATGGATTGAGAAGGGCTAAGTTGCAAAATAGGGCTATAATTCATGTTTCGTGCATGCGCACACCTTACCATCAATCCAACAGCATTCACAATCTAAGGTTGGTATATGGGGAACCAACGTAGAAGCCATTCTGCAAAATCCCTGAAAATTTCATCAAAATGACTGTAGTTTTTTGAATTTTTGCACGAATCAAAAGCTTCAGAATGACAACAAAAGACTAGGATATCATCATGTGTTGCTGATTAGATGATAAAGGAGAGAATAAATTAATCAAATTGTTGTTTATCGTGGTTTGGTTGCTAAAAATTTATTAGAAAAACCACTTAAAATCAGTGTTTGTCCCTATTTACCCTCTCTTTCCCATTTTTCGGAAGGTAGGTATTTATTTCTCGTCAATAGAATAGGTTTCTTCACAAATAACCACAACATAATAAGAATAATAAACCAAAATCTTTGTAAACTGCAATGACAGTCTTTTCATACGTGAAAACTACAAAATTAGTAAATAAAAATATCATGTTCTTTTAATTACAGGATAGTAAATCGCATTTTGCAGCTATGCCCGCCCAAAGTTTTGCATTCAAATCATTGATATTGATATAGCTTTTTTGGGTCATCTACCTATTACATACGACTCGCTCCTTTTGAACGTGCTTTAAATCGCAAATAAAATAAATGTTGGGTTTGGGAACAACAAAATTAACAACGTAGAAACTTAAGTGAAAAGATAGAAGTATTTTGAAACGAAATCTCGTAGGAATTTTATTTGTTACTAAGTCTGGCAACCCTAGTTCAATCCCATAAACAGTCTGAAAAGTTGGAAGTGAGACATTGGGTGGCTCATGCATGTGGGAAGATTGTGATAGAGGGAAACCGGAGTGCGGCCCTGATCCATCATGGACGGATTTGAAAGGGAGTCCAATGGGCGGTCCTAGTCAAAACCAGTTAGTTGCTATTGCAGTATCGCCGCTCCCTTGAAAACAACAGGATGGGTTCGGACCGACACTCAAGTCAAGAGCGGTTGCAGTGCCGCCACAACTTTAGCCTTAGAAAGTTCGAAATGTTCGTAATTTTTATAGATCTATACTAGAAGTTAAGAAAGGGTATGCATCCGCTCATCAGATATTTCCCTGTTTATTAAAATACCCAGCTTCTCTGCTGCACCCTGTGTATAGTGCATACAGTACTCCATCTCATCTCCATTTTTTGTGTTTTCAAACACCATGAACAAGCACAATGATTATAAAAATAAAATTATATATAACGCTTGATCAGTTCATTCAGTGATCCCCTAATTCTTTTGAGGTGTGCACTTTTCTTTTGCAGCTTAACAAGAGTGCGTCGTGGGGTTCTCCACAAGTTGCAAAAATATCTATACCATCAGTGTCTACATCTAGCCCAAGGCCTGCATCGCAGCCCACGCCGCTGAAATTACCATTGAAACCCTCGCCAAAAACAACTTCTCTCAAATCTAATGACCCTGCCAAGGTAGATTTCTTCGTTTATTATTCTGTTATTGGTTTGTATTTACGAGAGTTGGTTTTACATTACACCTTGCCAAAGTTACCATTTGGTTGTAAGTGAATCAATGGAAATGATTAATGGAGTAAGGAAATTTATTCAGAAGCTGACATTTTGATAGTATATATTTTGTAGTTATTTTTGAAGTGCCTTTCAATTGTACCTTCTCATGTTTTCACAGAAGGCCACTCCCAGTAGTGATGAACATGGTTATGCCTCCAAACCGAATCAATGTAAGCAGAGACCTAGATATATGTACTCATATGTTAGTTACTCTTGACCGTAAATTGTAGTTGTTATTTGTTATCTCAATGCTAAAGAGAAAGACTACTTATTTGAACGTCGCCGATAAACTTGTCTTACTTAAAATTTGAAATAAAATTCGTCGTCAAATCAACCGAAAATCGAGCTTGGTTTTCAATAGTTTTTGCCTCAGAGAATCGACTGAAACCACTATAAAATCTTTAAAAGTTTTCCTTCATGACAACACGACATCATTTTCACTGACGTCAGTCACTGTCGAATCATCATAAATCGAATTTGGTAGCAAAAATTTGTTCATTACCAACCTCAAACTTGAGGAGGCTCCTGGTCAGTGGTCCCACAATCATGATTTCAACTTCATTATCATTACTGAACTTGAAAATTCCCTTTTTGCATTTAAGTCTTTAGCATAATTAATAAATAAGCATTAGTGAAATAAACGTCATTAACATAAACATTATTTTTTGGGTTTGTGAATATTTCAGCTTCGTGGCCCATCCTCCTGCAGACACCAGTGGTCAGCCCTACAGCCACTCCAGTCACCACGGCCGCCGCAACATCTTCCACCACTCCGACAGCTTCAACTTCCTCGACCGTACAAATCACAAAACCGACGCTCATCCCAGTGCCTGGATTGGGAATTCCTCCACAGGGATCTGATGCTTCTCCTATCGCTCGCTCGCCCATAAAGATTGGAAAAATTAACTCTCTCAATCAGCCTATTTTGAAGAAAGTCAGTGATGTCCCCTTAAGTGTTGCGACTTTTCCTCCAGGGGGTACTTTGAATGTTGTACCTAACTTGACAAAAACTGGTTTAGCCAAGAAATTGAATACACTCTCAGTTGGTACACAAACCAATTTAGCTTTCAACAATATAGTGCCCCACAAAAACTTTGATGTGACGATTACAGCTGATAAATATAGGTCGAAAATTAAAGTCCTGAAGCAGAGCTTGAAAAAAACTACTAGTCGACTCGAGAAAGCTACGAAGGAGTTGGAAGAGTACAAATGTTTGAAGTCTCTCATTGCGGAAAGGGTGAGTTTATGCATAGTGTTGGGAGTTTCATAGCGTACATCATCGATTTCTTGTATATATATAAACCTGACTGTTCTTGTGGCATCCGACTGCTTGTAGCATTGACAGGTATCCGATGAATATACATCCTATATTCATCTGCTATATACAGCAGCCTCTTTTCATATGGCCCAATTCAGCATCCACATAAGAATAGACAATGGGCCTTCCATATATCATTCCAAATGTACACTAGACCAACATTATGGATACCGGCAGTGTTGTCAAATCTCTCTCAAAAAACTGAACCTTGCACCCAAGCACGTGTTTCAAGTTAATCACACCCTCTTCTATCACGGTGCCCTGGGCTGCATTCTACTTTGGCGCTCCCACCAAAGCCTCCGCTCTTACCTCTAAGTCCCTTTAAATAGTATGTGCATAAAACACGCACATTATAATTCATGTCACACCGGAACACTCTCTCTCAGTTGACCCTTATTTAGGCTGTAGGACGTAAGAAACATACTGTCACAGAATCATTTATTAGTCAATGTGTTCATATTGATAAGTAATCTTTTGAGAAGTTTTCTTGTGCCTCCATAATCTAGTGCTTTGGGATTCAGTCCGGTCAGCTCATATAAAGAGTGGGGCCTGCATCTATCACAAAGAACGAAGGTTGTGAGGCTGATTTCAGTACACACATTATTTCAGACAGTAACTCCTGTAATATCAAAAATTATGAAACTTACGTTCCGGGGCAAAATAATGAGTCTCCGCCAAGTTATGGTCATATTCGTACTGGCCATCCCGAATGGTCGAATAACAATGATCCGAATTTACCAAAATGTGGTCCGAAAAATCGGGGAAAAAAATAATTTTTTTCAGTATTGGCAAGAGGATAGATTTATAATTGTCAATGAATTTTTTCACAAGTCGCATTAATATGGTCGCAAAAGTCCAAATTTTGTACATATTTTCACTTAAAAGAGATCCAAAAATTATCAAATACCTAATCAGTAGGTACAGACATGTAAGGTATCATGTTCCATGTGGATATTTTTCTGAGCTGAGTTGAACGACGAAAAAAAAAAAAAGAACAAAAAATCACCTAAGACTATGAGTTTTGCCTGTGTCAATCGATATTAGTTTCACACATGCGTAATGGTTGTTACTCTAACTATCGCAATATAATTCGTAGGGCATTTTTCTTGAACATATGCCCATTTAGCTACCGAGTTTGAACGAAATTAGACCAACAGATGATGAGAAATCGACGTTAAGATAAATTCAGATTTGCGCATGCGCACAAGCTACTGTTGATTTTATGTTATTGAAAATTATAGGGGACCGTCTAGGAGCTTACCTGCAGCACAACCCCTGAAAATTTCCTTAGGAATCGGACTAAAACTTGGTATAGTTTCGGGCGTGACAAGGATTTATCACAGTCAAACAGACAGACAAGAAACCAAAATTGATCAGCAAGCTCTGGAACGCAAAACGCAAGCGGAAATCTTGATTTTGAGGTCAAATATTTTTTCCACTTCAATCAAGAACACAAAGCTTCCCTCCCTTCGGTAGTGAGGAAGCAAAAACCTATTTCAATATAATTAACCCATTTATGTTTAGACCACATTTGCAGCATTAGTGAGGAATGCTAATCTTGGACGGGTTTTTAGATGTACAGAAAACACTACTTTTCCTCGCATATTTTAAGGTGGGCGTATAGAATTAGTTGAAAAACAAAGTACAAATAGAAATTATTGAATGCAAAATAGAACAGTATAGTATAGACAGACTAATACAGGGTGTCTAAACTAAAGTTCCTGTAACTTCACGGATCGATTCTGCAACTAATTTGCAACAAAAAGTTCCTCTTAGAGATTTTTTTTTTAAACGCCTAGTTTTCGAGTAATTCAATATTTAAGATTTTTTTTCGTGTTTTCAACCTTATATCACTAAAATAACCATAACTCCCTCAAATGACAGTGAAAATTAGAAAATGAGTACACCTTTGGAAAGACCGTTGAATTTTCTACCACCCTGATACCACTTCAAAATTTTATAAGCAGGTTTAATGGGAGGGAAGTCCGGCTGAAAGTGAAATTTGACAAATCTTAAGAAATCTGTCAAAATTCGGAGCGCAATAGCTTGAAAGTCTTCCATCGGATTTTACCCGCGAAGACGGGAAAAACTGCGCCTTTCCAACGGGGAGAAAACTGTGTTTCAATCTTGAAAAAAAAAAAAAAAAATGTTTTTTCTATGAAATCTTGAAGGTTTTCTTGAAAAATGACCTTCTATGAAAATACGGGTGGGGGGTTTTTTTAATGCTGAATCTAATGGTAACACTTGCCTATCTCCCAAACCCTGTTATAACCGAATTTTAAACATTAGCTAACTAGTTTCACCCCTAAAAACGCATAAAATTTATCTTACCAAATTAACTCAAGTTTGAGAGTTAAAGTGTTGAACATGGTTATAACGGGGTTCGGGAGATACGCAAGTGTTACCATTCGATTAAGAGTTTAAAAAAAAAAATATATATATATATATATATATATATATATATATCTGAAACTATTAGTTATGGTATTATGACTTTTTCAGGAAAAAGGAAAGGAAAACGTCATTGTCATTGAAGCCACTGACAAGTGTGAATGCTTCGCTAAACGAAAAGGTTAGTTTAATTCTCTAATGTAATTACTGATCCAAACTGAAACATCTACGAAAGAATGTAACATTGATTCCTTATATCCTCAACATACTTAAATTGTTACTAGGGAAGATTTTGAACGTATTGATTTATTCATGTTGGAGTACAATTTGGAAAAAACGCGGTGTTGCCTCTATCTTTTTGAAGTGTGTGGTTATTTTGAGTTTCAATCCTCTTGAAATCCGAATCGTGTTCCCCAGACTCTACAAGGGCTTTTGTAAGATTTTTACCTTACTCTTACCTAATAATAACACTTTCTTAGATAAAACAAAGAGATTTAAACATACAGCGATCCAGGTGGTCTTGTTCGGTCTTTGAAATTAAGGTACATATTTCATACTTATTTGAAACATTCTGAAACGATTTCTGGATTTCAACACTTCACCAGCATTTTTTGAGAGCATTAAATTGGTCATATTTCATTGAAACGTGTTCTAAAAACAGCTAAAACCTGCTAAAAATCGTTAAATTTATTATTCTTTAGCAGAATTTTTGTCAAAAGTTTATTTCTATGAACTAGATTGTTAAAAAATGTATGCAGAAATTTTGCTGAAAAAATGTAATTAATTTTCATTATTATTCGCCAAAAAGTAGATTGAAAAAACTGCAAAATAAGCTAAAAATCCAAAATCTTTTTTAAATTGGAGAATGTTATTTAGAACGAGTTTTTCCCCCATAAAATTGGTAGTAAACAATTTATTTTTACTTAAAAGTCCTGAATTTCAAAACAGTTTAATATAGAACGATAATTCACGAAAATTCGCTCTTACAATTATCGCTGCAGGACAGGAACTCTAGGATAAGGACCTATTTTTCGACAAATAATATTTAATGAAATTTAAGTGCATTTGTCATCATAAATTGTCTCATGTTCTAGTTCATCTTTGATAAACTTTTTTTTGACTGAAACTCTGCTAAAAAATATAAATTGGAAAATTTCAGCCATTTTTAGTGATTTTGAAGCACATTTTTTGAGATTTGACCAATTTTACTGCTCAAAATGCTGGCCAACGAACTCATTGTTTAGAAAGCTAGATTTTTTTGGCGCAAAAACGAAAAAAAAGGCTAAAATAGCCCCTTGTAGAGCCTCGGTCTTCTATAGTCTTTGCGAGAACAACCCATTGTTAAACAGATTGGTTCCTTCTTCCTTCCCACCGATGAAAGAGTTATCCATCATGCAGCTGTAGCGTGTCCCACCTAGCCACTAGCTGTCGCACCCCTAGAGCACAAGATATTAGGGCAGCTGAATCTGATTTCTCCCCTGATTGAAGCATGCTCACTACCCTTTGTAAAACTGCATCCGTTTTTTGGGCCTCTTCCTCAAGTGCCTATCATGAAATTTACCACAGAAAATCTCTAGTATGGTCTTGCTCTTCCCGGCGCCTGCAGTACCTGCAATATATATTATAAAATTGTGCATACATATAGGTATGTTGTATATGTCATTCCCGACCTCGTTAAAATAGAGATTAGAAATACCGTTATTTCGCCAAAACGTTAGGATTTCAAAAAATCAAAAGAAAGGATGGACATCGCTTTTAGAGCACAATAAACCGAAAAAACTTTTTTACATTATGTTTTGGCAGAATGCTACTTGGAAACAGTTTATAACTATTAACTCATTAACATTAAGACATGTGTGAAGAAAAATTTACTTGAATTTCAATAAAATCAATTAAAAAAATTAATTAAATAAAATATTCGAGAACTTCTATGCTCACAAATTGATTAAATTTCAAAATTATTTAACGTATGAGTAAATATAATGCATAGTGCAATCTGCATCAATCTGGAAGAATACAATAAAAAATGTATTTAGCGCGTGATTCTCTTGTACATGCTAACCCTTATAAGATTCTTAGAATCTACAGTTTTACTCTGGTTTTTGAAAATAATCTTGATTTCCTGTCTTTTTTTTTTTTTTACGAATTAGCGCATGAGGATGTCGGGGATGTCCTCAAAAACGGAGTTAAACGCCGCGTTGGTACGCCGGCCGAAAGCAGAGCTCTGGTTTTAGAAAACGAGAAACTCATGAAGAGAATCGAAATGGTCAAGAAGAAACTCAAACAAAAGGAGATCACCCGGGTTGTTGTTTTCCAAGCCGAGGAGTTGCTACCCATGGGTTAATTCCTCGGGCCATTGCTCTACCTGCCTTTTATTTCATCGTTTATTCGATTTAATCATGTTTTCGTCGTTTTAATCCCATCTTAAGTTGATAAAATTTTAGTGTAGCGTAGCATATATGTAAATAATTTTGTTTATCGTCTCGATCCGCACATTCATTAACAATTCAACAACAACTCTCCCAACTCCATTACCCGAATTCATTCAAGTTTCCGATGATGTAAAAGAAAACGCAAATTTTATTACTCTAAAAGTGACATACTATACGTTTGCTGATATTCTTATCCTTTATTATTATGACATGTTCTCACATAAAACTCTAAAACATCCTAATGTCGCGCGGTTGCAATATTAACCAATATGTTCCATAATTTTATTCGGTCTCCATGTTTTTACTTTTCAAGTTCATTTTTCTACCTTTCTTTGGTGCAACTTCAATTCAATCTCTGATTTTACTTTAACATGCTTTATGATTTAAATATTATGCTAATAGAATTAGTACCAAACTTTCAACGAGAACAGTACTGTTTTCTTGAAAATCTACCAATCTTATTTTATTCGTTACTTTCAATTTATTCTTGTAAATGAATCACAGAAATATGGATGAATGTCAGTATATTAGAAAATGATATAGTATTAATGTAAATAAATACCTTGGGTAGAATATATATATTTTTGTACTGATAAGAAATATCTATATGGTTTTATTCTTAGCCCAAATAATCATTATTATTGGATGTAGTAATTTAGTTTTCATTTCGACATTATTGTTTTGTAGAAGTAGTTGATTCCTTTCAATTCAGCGTAAACCAAATCCCCGCCTGGTGTCCCCAGTAGAAAGATTCTACCAATTCCATTGTAAACAAGAGACACTTGATTCCTAATTTTTAAATTTCATGTTTTTATTGCGACTTGAGGTGTTCAAGTTTGTTCTATTAATTAAACCTGTTTGATTGTAGGTACTTGAATGTTCATACTTCAAACTAAGCATTACTGCGTCACAAGTTGATTAAACAGAGCATGTAGAAAACAAAAAACAAAATTTTTGTTTAAGGCTAGGTACTTTAATTGTTACCTTGATGATTAAGTATTCAGCAATCCTTACAAATGTAATCTTAATCGTTGGAGACACATCTGCGTTTATGGAACAATAGTTTAAAAACACACACATTGAAATTGATTTTTTTGTTCAGCGTACAGTTAAAGTACATAATATTTTACGCACCTAAATTTTGAAATATAGTCCTCTATGTTTTCTTTACTCGGTTCTCAACTTACAAACTTCAACACTGAAACTGTTCTAAGCTAGGTAGTTCCACGCCAATAAATTCTTTTATTGGATATCATGTAGACTATATACGTTACTGATTTACCTATATGTACACATGTTACAAAGTACTATTGTCTAAACACTTCATTCATTACTGTCCTAATTTTAAATTCTTAATTAGTTCTAAGTTAGATTGTAAATGTTCATGAATAAAAAATGTTCAAAATAAATCATAAAAGTATGTAATTTCACATGGGTTACCTCTCCTAGGTCAATAATGGGTGATAAAGGGTCAATAAAGTCATCGATCTGGAATTGACCTTCAAAGAATTTCCGTGTAAAACGAATCTATTGCAATGGTTCCAAAAATAGGAGCATGTTTATTCAAGCGTCCCTCGCTATACTGACTGTTTCTTTCGGGTGAAACCCCCTTTCTTTCTACACATTATAAACATCAACTGTGTATGATCAACGTTCAGGAGCGGTAGGGTCCACTATTCCGCTGTATCGCTCAAAAATAGCGTGGGGACACATACGGAACTTTTACACTGGGGTAATAGTTCCGTATGTGTCCCCACTTTTTTTGACCGCATATTTCTCATGTATTCTCTATGTATCTCTCATTTATTATACCAACAAGTAAAAGAGGAGATTCAGAGGTTTCTGAAACACTATTTTATACCTCTTTTTCGTGGGAGAATAACAGAATTATACTGATTCAAAAGTGGGGACACATACGGAATGGGCTTCAGAAGGCATTGGGACCTGTGACTACTGCCATTTTCATGCCGTTCGGGTGGCTACACCAGCCACCTCGGTGCATCCAGACTACCAAACTATACACAGCATTCTGATCTATTTTACCACAGTGGACGTAAAAATGATTGGGGATCATCAATCCCCATTCTATAGAAAATAGTTTGTAAATGCGGGGATATAACAGAAAAGCTTGCTACTCAAAGCAGAAAAGACCCTGGCCATCTTGAAAGTCACGTATTTTCAGTGCTGCCAAGCCGTTTCAGCAAAAATTTCGCTGAATTCACGAAAAAAAATCCACCAGAATGAACCAGAAAATCTCCCAAATTTGGAGTGTCGATAAAAGCAATTGAGGACATGATATTGATCACAAATTAAATTATTACGTAATAAAAGGTCGTACAACATGGGATACAATGGAGTTGGCAGCACAGCGTTGTTTTCCTGGTCCGTCGTGATAGTAGCGGCTTCTATGGTACGACGCCGCAACTGCCACTAATAGCCCTCCATCACGAACCTAGGAGGGGAAGGTTCATGCCCTCCATAGTAACGTCTAAATGATTGTGTACTAACCACAGGATAACAGAACGTGGTAATTGTACCTACCTATTCTACTACTGTTATGTTTAGTTCTTGTAGTTGGTAATTATTTATGCACCTGTTGTAGGTGTACATTATTCATTATCATCGGTTTTCCTGATCATTAAGGTTCGTAACTGGAAAATAATCGATTTCTCGTCAAAATCATAGTCATTCTGCAAATGGGATGTTAGTGAAATGGTGGGGCATTGCTGTATCGTAGGATGCGTCAACCGAACTTGTCGAAAAAAGAAAGAAGGTGTTGGATTTCACTGGTAAGGATACGGAATCTTATTTTTCGAGTAAGTAGGTATATACTTTCACCACTACATGTGTAAAAATAGGAATAGTAACCTAGTTTAGTTAGCTTGACCTAGGCCATTTCACCATTTAATAGTACTTATTAACTTTTCCTCCGCGCTTGAGAGATGGGGAATCAAAATATTTATGAATTGCACTGAAGAAAAATCTGATACCCGAATTGAAATCAGGAGAGATAAGTTGGTGTGATGAATAGCTTTAATAAGGTACATAAACCAATGCCTTTAATAACAATGAATTACATGCCGCTAATAATGGTTTCTGGTTAAGGTGCGGCTTAAACCATTGAATAAAAAAAATTTTGATTTTCTGTAGAATATTTCAGAGATACCTTTTCATTTTCCGCCTGTTTGGGTTCGCAACAGAAACAACATCGCCTTTCCGTTAAGTAGGTAGGTATTCTTTAATGATTAATTACAAGAAAACTCGTACCTAATCTGCCCGTTCAGTGAATTTTTCGGTTGAAAATGCATTAAAGAGTTAAAATCTGGAAACATAAGGTAGATGTACCCATAGTCGACACCCTCCTCAAAAAACGCAAAAAGCTAAGAATAAGGATAACGTCCAAGGTTTTTAGCTGCTGTTCTTGGTTCTTTGATGTCTTCTAGATGTGTAATGATATGCTATCATGGAAATAGGAGGGAATCATGTTATCAGTGTCGTAATGTTTGTGACCAGTTCTGTTTTCATCAAGTTGGAAGCCTCGTGTTAGCTGTTTGGTTAAGGACTCACCACATAAAGTAAGTACATTCCGCCTATCAAAACCTCATTTTTCGTTTGTTTTCTTTTTTTAACTATTCCTAGCTATTATACAGTTCGTGTTTATTCAGTGTAGATGAGTGTTCCATCACGTAAATGCTGGATTTTACCCAAGTTCCAGTAGTCGACAGGGGGTGTCGACTTTTGGAGTATCCCCAATTTCGCCTAGAGCCAGTACTCGACATGACGATTTTTTCCAATGCCAAACATACTTACTAGGGATGGGAATCGAACGACAAAACATAGATTAATAATCATCACTTAATAATCGATTTACCGGTTAATTATGACTAAGAAAATCGATTAATCGGAAAAAAGTTCCAATCATGCAACATGATTGTATGGACGAATTTTCCTAAATTATCATATTAAGGGCCGCTTTATCAATTCCCTGACTAAATCCATCACTAGTAAGTCAGCTGTTAGGGCTAGTCAGTGATTAGAGCAGCAGACACCTTTATCATTTAGGGAGGAACTGTTGGCTAACTCTAAGTGCTGACTAAGAGGTTGAGCACCCGTGTGCTGTCCCTAGACCCAGAAAATGATATCGAAGTTACGTTAATCGATTATTCATGGGCGTTATCTCTCAGCTATCAACAATATCGATGTAAATAGACGTTTATCTTGTTCATCATTCTATTTTTCGCGTTGGCTGTGTTTCGTGTTGGTGTGTTTATATGAGCGGTACGCAGTTTACATAATGAATCGATGATCGTTTAACATACTCAATAAGTACTCCTAATCAATAGGGAAAGGCGCTCTTCAAACCAATCACTCCAAGTTTCTCAACTTGTAAGGAGTTTGCTAATGCGATACAGTCCCAAACTCAGGTACTGCTTGAGAGCTTGAGAACCTTCTGGAACGTACTGGTTCGTTCAAAATGTGGAATGAAGAGATATTTATGATATATGAAGCTTTAATTGAAACACCTGGCAAACAACGAGCCTCGTTTTGGTGTTTTATTTTCAATAATAAACCTTTGAAATTGACCATTCTCCCTCTCTTCAAAATATTTTAAAATGCTTAGAATCTTGGGAGGGGGGGGGGGGGGGGGATTATCTCGAGAACAATAATTCTTTCTTTCCAACCTGAGGTTGGTCTCGAGCTCACCAAAATTGGAAATTGAAAAAAAGTAAAAATAGTAAAGTAAAATAAAAAATAAACAAATAAAATTAAAAAACACTTATGCAGTTTGCGTAAGCAGAACCAACTTTTTGAATAGAGACAGGTAAAATATTAGTCAATAATATTAGTCGAGTGATTATTGCGTAACCGAGCCTCAGAGCGTTGACTAAACTTAGTCATCACTTAGGGTTTAACCGGCGGTTGATAAAGGCAACTTCGTTCGTAACCGCTTGATCATTCCTAATCAGTCCTCTAAATCGTGCTAACCAGCCATTGGTAAAGCGGCCCTAAGTAAGTATGTTTATGGTGTATTATTTAATGCATTATATTATATAGGGTTTAAAATCCAGGAATCTTTTCAGAATACCTCTGAAAATGTTTGAAGCCGTTGTAATAGTTTCAATTTCTAAGAAAATTCGTCAAATATTATTCATCTTTAATAAATTATCGGTAAGTACATTTAATAATAAATTCCATAAGTGAATCACTAATTGGAGAAGGTCTTCTTGTTCCATAAAGAACTCTATTTTTTGAACAGTAGATATAATGTCACAACTGATGTGAATAACCCGCGTGATCAACCCAGCTCTTCCTTACCACCACCAGCACAAGGTCCATCGACATCTGCAGGGATTTCGTCAACTTCTGCGTTACTTTTTGAAGTTGCTAGTCCGTTCAAAACTGCGAGATTTTTTCCAGATAAAATAGAACTGGCCCGCAAAGAGGCCAAGAAGAAGAAAGTTGTATTTCCTGACGTCGTCACATCTGAGAGCTGGCAAGCATTCCACCGAAAGAAAGCACAACAGAAATTGGAAGAAGCAGAAGCAAAGAAGAGAAGGGCAGAAGAGAGGTCGAGGAAGAAACAGGAGAAAGAACGATTGTAACAGGAAAAGAAGGAGAAAAAGAACACGAAGAAAAAATGCTCGAAAGGAAAAATTAGTCTAACACAGATTACAAAGCTGGTTTCGAAGAAAGTTGCAAGACAGTCTAAGAAACGTCAAGGAGCCCTTCATCCGAAGAAGATGAAGACTGGGTTTCAGCTCTGTCAGCAGAAAGCTGTGAAGCTCCAATCAGTTCTGATCCAGAAGAAGATGGTGTTGAATCCACTGTTGCTTGTTGAGTACTCTCATTAACTGCAGAAGATTGAACGTTCAGCTGATCAATGCACCTGATGGAGTAGAACCATTGGTTGATGATTCAGAACTGGAGAATGCGTGCAATTCATTGCTAGGAAGCGTTAACTTGGCGGAACAAACTTATCAGGATCACACTGAGAACCCTCTTGATTTAGCTGAAAATGACATTGTTATTTCAGTTGAGGACCAATTTTTTAAAGTAATCTCCCTTATCGGTGACAGTTTCATCGGCATTCCCCTGAATCTGTAGTTGATGGAAGAATATGGGAATAATTTAAGTACTTAACTTCCTTTTAAGTAATACCTACGTTACTTCTGTGATTAATTTAGTCAAAAATGTTACCCAATAATTAAGTACTTTAAGTTCTTAAGTAAGTACTCCAAGTATTTCAAGCTAGTCTTAGCCTTAGCTAATTTTAAAAGCATTCTTCAATAAGTATTTTTGAGATGTTTCAGTCAAAAATGATTCAAGCAAAAGCTGAAACAGTCAGTAGTGACATTTTATTTTATATTGCTTGTTCTTTATTTTAAATTGCTTCTCTCTACTTAAGTTGACAATTCTGTGATTTTGAAAGAGAAAGTCTGATGATTAAAACTGTAATAGCTAAATGTGTAGGTAAATCTTTTACTTTCTTATTGTTCCTTGTTTTACTTATATAATAAAAACTGTTGAAACTACTTGCTATGTCGACTATTGGTTCATCCCCTCTGTCGACTACTGACGATTGTATGTCGACTATTGGTACATCGGCCATGTCGACTTCTGGGAAATTCGAGAAATGCCATGTCGACTGCTGGAAAAATTCCACTAATTGAAAAAATCCGTTTTCATCTTCCCAGAAAGTAGTTTTAATTATAATAATTATTTCGCCTAATAGAGAGATACCTGGTGCACACTGTGAACAACATTGAATATAAAAATTAAATACCCAGTAGGAGTTTCATACGTTGAAAGTCAATATTTGTCTAGAGGTGTCGACCATGGGTACATCTGCCTTACTTCACTTGTTTCGGTGGGGGGTGGTTTCATACCTTTCTGAAATACAAAGCCGCATCCACACGATGTGGAACAAGGGTGGGCACCCCGTAGGATCGGTAAGCAAACCGGAAGGAAGTTAGCAACGATTTTTATTTAAATCTAACATTTTCCATAGTGAATCCAACATTTTCCAAATAGAATTCTCTGCTCACTTCCACGGAAGTGGGCTGTATCCTTTCGTTTGGAAAGCTTGATTTTTTGGCGCGAAAACGGAATTTGTATCTCATTTACACCGTACGAGTACATGACAAGGGTACCTACCCATTAAATTTGCGGGCCTATGGGATAAAAGCAGAAAGACTGACAATGCTCTTCAGTAGGTTCATACATTATGTTCCTATTATTCCTACTATTATGTTCCTATATATCTGTACCTCAGAGGTCGATTATCGTAAGTGACATTTTGGCGATTTTACAGGAGAGCCAAAAGAAGTTGTGGGCACACCTATTTTGATCCCTATGGCCCATTCTGATGACTGAAATTGATGAATGAAATTAATTAATTTGAGCATGATAAAGTCATCAGAATGGGCCATAGGGATCAAAATAGGTGTGCCCACAACTTCTTTTGGCTCTCCTGTAAAATCGCCCAAATGTCACTTACGATAATCGACCTCTGAGGTACAGATATTTCCTAACTACTGACGCTTCAATAATTCACTAGTTCATATAATAATATATATAATTCATATACTGACTAGGTATACCCTTATATTATGTTGTTCTTAAGGACTGCAGATTCGATTATTCGATAATTCATAGACTGACTAGGTAGGTATATCCTTATATTTATTGATATTGACTGTAGTGCTACTGGTTGTGACATTTCTTAGAAAATATACCAGGTATAGAGTATTTTACTTTTGACATTTTCATGTCTTTCATATGGCACATAACAAAGAAATCGTCACGAAAATTGTCCCAAGTGGTCACAACGATGATTATGACCATCAGAAATGACGTTGACCATTCGTTCGAAAGCTCTCGATTTATATTTAAAAAAAAAAACTTTTCAAGCCTAAGAATTGTCCCAAGTTTTATGTAGCCCCTTGAGGGACTTCTGAACAACCCTGACCGATCCCCGATCAGCTGAGTGGCTCTAGAATCCAGTTTTTTCCCTAATGATCCCACGATTCTGAGATTTGGTATGTGGGCACTTGAGGGACTTCTGAACACAACTGACCGATCCCAGATCAGCTGAGTGGCTCTAGAATCCAGTTTTTTCCCTAATGATCCCACGATTCTGAGATTTGGTATGTGGGCACTTGAGGGACTTCTGAACACAACTGACCGATCCCAGATCAGCTGAGTGGCTCTAGAATCCAGTTTTTTCCCTAATGATCCCACGATTCTGAGATTTGGTATGTGGGCCCTTGAGGGACTTCTGAACAACCCTGACCGATCCCCGATCAGCTGAGTGGCTCTAGAATCCAGTTTTTTCCCTAATGATCCCACGATTCTGAGATTTGGTATGTGGGCACTTGAGGGACTTCTGAACACAACTGACCGATCCCAGATCAGCTGAGTGGCTCTAGAATCCAGTTTTTTCCCTAATGATCCCACGATTCTGAGATTTGGTATGTAGCCCCTTGAGGGACTTCTGAACACAACTGACCGATCCCAGATCAGCTCAGTGGCTATAGAATCCAGTTTTTTCCCTAATGATCCCACGATTCTGAGATCCCACGATAATTGCTAACGAAATTTGTCCCAAGTCGCCACAACGATGATTATGACCATCTGGCTAGAATTCAATGAAGTACTGGCCCATTCAATAAATTAATGGCCCATTTAATTGATCTGTACGCCCCGCCGTGCAATGCACGTTTGAGATCTGCTTAGTAATAAATACAATAAGAAAACACACATGAAAATGTCCCAATGTGTTGCAGACTCGTATGCAAGCATTTACTTTGGACGAAGGGCCTCAGAACTGAAACTGCAGGATTTTTATCTATCATTTTGATCTCTAGTTAAATACGTTAAACGCGAAATGGTTTCACTCACCCAGCGAAAGTGATTCGTCCATTCACGTTGTAAAATTGCCTCCTCAGTTGTTTCTTTAACTCGCCTCTCCTTGGTGGGAGTTGAAAAAAATTAGCAGTAGGAAACTAGCCCTGGGTGGGGGTTGATCATTCAAGAGCAGTACAAGTTGATGCTTTTTTTCGGCTCTGATGAATCCCGTATCTGATGCTAGGCAATGAGGCAGTAGCCATCGTGTCATGTTAATTACATTAGTCGATTTCTTAAGACATTTGTGAGACAAATTATCACTGCAGCTCCTACTTCCTACTATTCAAACATTTATGTTTGATTAGAACTGTGCATTGGTGCTGGCCAATAGAGAATCACTTTACGGAATTCTATAAACCAACTTCACCTTGCGGTGGGTGTATGTTTTCAGTATGAAATTTAACACTCATATTTTGGTTGATTATTTTCAATAATGAACCTTTGTAATGGACCAAGAAAAAAAATTAAGCCCCCCCTCCCCTCCTCAAAATTTGTTGGTTTACGTTTCATGATGCAAAGAATCCAGATCGAATGAAAAATTATCCGTCCGTACACCGTCCAGACCTTTTCTCCATAATTACTGGACCAAAGTTTATGAAATTCGGCTCAAAATCGTACATCGGCTGGGGATGTGCCAGTAACATCGGCATCAATTTTGATCAACCCTAAAGAGTAGTAAACAAGGGCTAAAATATTGAAGATCGAGATCTCAGAAAATTTCAAGGTAACGGTAATGTTTTTTGGTTTTCAATTACATATGATTTCAAAACAAATTGAATGAAATCATCCAGAAGGCGGTACGATCTTCCGTTCTCTCACTACGAGCATAATGACGCTGCGACCCTATATTTTTTGGGGGGACTAACAACTAAGTTTCATCAATGACCACTTGGTAGCTAGCTAGCGGCAAGGCATACGCATCGGCCACATTGCATTATAGCTCGCAAAAACTCAACGCACCTGCTAAATCAGGGTTCGTAACGATTCCCGAAGTATTTTCATGTTCTGAGGCGAATGGAACTGTCCCCAAGTTACGTTTGATTTTTGATCTTGTGAAGCTGTTCTCAACATTTGTAATTGGTTTCTTTCAAAGTACCTTAACGTTTAAAAAATCATTTTTTGATTAGCAGAGCTGGTCATGTCTGGAAGATGGAGCTCCTCTACTTGGAAAATGAATAAGGAGTCCTCGCCAGCTTGGTTGATCCACTCAAAAAATGGATTAATAATAGTAGTTATAAAAAATGAAATAATAGTACCTAATAATAATGAAATAACTAATCGTAATAGTAAGTAGTGAGGTTGACTCTGACTCCAATGATTCCTAGCTACTTGAAAATTGTTTTATTTGCGTAAAAATAATGAATTAAAAATATTGAGAAAAAAAAATCGCATAGTTGAAACAATCTCTGATGTTTGCTTCTTCTAATTTCGTGCCTACAGCTGATGTACGTTTTAATTTATTTGGTCTTCGCCTTTCAATACATGAACAAATTAGTAACCCGAGATTTTGGCGTTCAACAGTTTTCCTCAGGATCAAGCTCTCAGAAAACTGTGGATTCAAGCTATTCGACGCAAGAATTGGGAGCCAAATTACCATAGTCGAGTCTGCTCAATACATTTTACCAGTGACGTCCTCTCTAAGAACTATAAATTCGGACCGCGTCTGAGGGATGGAGCTGTGCCATCTCTTTTCTTGGAATTTGAAGAAGTTCGAAAGGTACGTTTTTATTGTCTCTACCCTATTATAATATACCTTAACTGGTCATTCTTGTATGGGACTATGATCTGTAAAAGGTGTTTTTATTCCTATCTTTCGAAGGTGGGATGCTTTGTGTTCGTACAAGAAGTTAGAAAAAAAGTTTCTCCTCAACATCAAAATTTCTATCAAGGAGTCCAGGAGAAGTAAATGAAATAAATAAAAATTCATGTGACCCACCACTTATAAGTACATCAAAACACTGTTAGGAACTTATTGGTTGTAAAATTGTGGTTTAAGGTCGGAGAGAACATAGATTAGTTTGATAGTGACTTGTAGCGTTAAAGGTATTATAGAGATAACCTCTACGGATTGGCATTTTTGAACCTCCCGCTATTCACTGCTGATTTGGACGTTCTACTAATGGAATCTAAGAAAAAGTAACAGATGTAAAGTTAGTCTGATTCGGCTGAATAGATCAACTTATAAACTAATAAGGGTGTCTCAATACGTCTCCCCACATTCAAACCATAGTAAATCTGTCATTATCCCATCGAAAAATTAATGTGACAAGTGTCGGGGAAACTTCAGAATCTCCTCTACTTCATGGTTTCATGATAAATTAACTTTATCCCGTACGTACTCGAGAAATCTGGAATTGGAAAAAGTGAAACAAACAACAACAAATGGAACTATTACCTTATGTTCTGTATGTGTCCCCAAGCCATTTGTGATTCAGTAAGTGGAACAATGAACCCTAAAACCGTTTTGTTGTTGAACTTTGGTCAAAAAGAGCTGATATTTATATTGTGTAGGTTAACAATCGACGGAGGGCCCCCAATTAGTTCAACTCAGTTATTGTATAGTTCGGTGGTCCTGGATGCTTGAAAGCTCACATCTCAAAAACAAAAAATATTCTGCATCAATCCTTTTAGTAAACTATAGATTTGTTGAACAAATTGATCAGAATGATGTGCAAAGTGAGGTGGTCTGGGTGCTCGCAAGCTTGCATATAAAATATAAACTATATCCGAAATCAATCCTGTTACGCTCCAGGAAAATAACTCTCACAGTCGAAGAGGTTTGATAACCCTGGCCTCTTAGCTCTGATTGTTAGAGTGTTGCTACTTCGGTAAATTTCCTGTAGTTGTAATGACGCGAGTTCGAATTCCTGTCGAGGTATCAAATATTTTTGGGCCGTTACAATCCTTTCATTAAAATATAAATTACCTATTAAAATATAAATTACCTAGGCAAATATTTTTTGGCGAAAGAACGAAGTTTTTATCTCAATTCTATCGAGAGTTATCGTCTGGAATGACACATACACACACACACACACACACACATATATATATATATATATATATATATATATATATATATATATATATATATATATATATATATATATATATAAGATTAGAACTAGACGCTTATTGGAGCATTAGCCCCAACAAAAGTAAAAAGCAATAAATTATTGTAATACAGTTACAGCCAAACATTATTATTTACTCCCTAATGACTTTTAAAAATTTTTAAAATGGAATAAACGGGTGAAAAATTTGTAAAATTCCAAAAATTCTCACTTTCTTCAAAGTTTGTCTCTCGAAACGTCCTGGGTGGAAATTTTCATGCTGCATGCCTAAAAGTTGCATCACAATCCCAGCTTTTCAAAGCCATTGATTGAATGCGCTGTATCTTGAACTTGAAATTGTCTACATCCAGAAGCACATTTCTGCGTTGACTCGAAATCTGGTCTATTACCGACATGGCTTCAATCACTTCAAAAGTTATGGCCCTAGTAAGCCTGGCCGTGTTTACCCTTTGCGAATGTTCACCTATCTCGAGACGTTGGGCCGGTTCACGTATGAGATTATCTCCTACTGACGATAGGGAGTTTTTGCAACACTGAGTCGTAGTCGAGTGGGGGGAACTACAAATAGAAACGGAGCATTGCGCATGCCCGCAAAATGCTAACGGTTAGCAGTCTATTCGTTGTACAAATAGAAAAATCCTATTCATAGCTCAAGGGAAGCCAAATACAGCTCCGATACGCATGTAACCTTCCATGACGATAACCTATAATGCTATACCTAATCAATTTTTTTTTTGTTCCTATTTCATGGTGGCATGACATGCACATTGTAATATTCGTGGTTTTCAAAAAAAGGAGGTCGGTTTGTTGGATTCATCCTCACTTAAATTATGCTAATACCTTATATTGGATTCTAAAGCTTCACGGTCTACCATCAGTCCAATTTCGTTTGAGGGTATTTGGGTACAAGCTTTAGGATGGAATCCTACTAATTTTGTTGTAATAGCACCGATACTGATGGACCGATTTTGATGAAATTCTTAGAGATTGTGCCACTTTACAGAGAAAGAGGACAGACAGAAACTGCTGTCTTCGCCATTGCTCGCGTATTAGCAGGTATCTACATCTTCAATAATGGTTCATATTTTCAATAATGAAACGTAATTTTCTCAGGGAAAAAAGTGTAAAATATCGTACATTTGTATGTAATAGATAGGTATATATTTATTTATAATTATAGGTACCTACATGTTGATCTAGAAGTTCTCCTAACCCAAGGCGAATTTCGATGTTGCCTTAACAACTACCCTTCCAAGTTCCCTTCCTTCTTCTACCACATCTATTTCTAGTGAAAAAAATCCATAGATAGATAAAGTTGTTGCTAATTGAATACTTCTTCCATTATGAAATAATGCATTACATGCTAGGTTCTATGACTCGGGCTTAATTATGACGAGTAGTGGTGTAGTCATGTTAGTGTGACTTTTGAATCGATTCATTCAATTGATTCACTTTTGTACAGTACGACTCAGTGGTAAGTTACTGGCTTGCTTGCACTAGAAAAACCTCTTTTCGTACAACGACTCAGTGAAAGACTCAGATGGAAAACTACAAAAACTCCCTGATAACCTCCGCAGGTACAGAGAACTTTGGTCCACCTTACACCCGCCCATATAGATGATGTGCATAGTTCGTCATTTGGATGCTCGATATAAGCACCGGCGCTTCCGTCCTCAAAGCACTGGCGTTTCTGTCCCTTTTCAGCTGTAAAACCAGTGCTTCTGTGTGGCACCGAGTATCGATGTATTGGTACTTACAACCCCCTCCTCCATAACACTCTAGATCGACTTGAATATAGCGTGGGGAGACATACGGAACTTGTTGACCAGGCAAATGTTTTGCATGTGTCTCCAAGTTTTTAAATACAGAAATTCTCATTTTTATCGTGAAAGACAAACATTAATTTCAAAACTATTGGAATGAGCAGATTCTGAGGTTTTCGACATCACTCGACAAATGCATGTTTTGATAGGATAATGACAGATTTTAATTGGTTTGAAAGTAGGTACATATATAGATCTACACCCAATATTAATAATTTCGTGAGTTTGTTACCTATTTATACGAAAATTTCTCTCTTGGGATTCTCGGGCAATTCGCGTCAATTTACCCATACAAGTCTGGTTTTACTCATCTATTTACATGATGCCTAAAGCTCTTAATTGTTTGGATGTGGAAAGTGATTAAGGTGTGCTCTTTTAACTGTCCCTCCCAACATGGAAGTTGTCAAACAATAATAAAGTATAGGGTCAAAAATGCATCTTTAAATAAATTAGGTATTATTTCATAATTATTATTCATTGCAAAAACAAATGATTTAGCTATTACTTTTTCATTGTATGTATGTAGTTTCAATTTTATTGCAATATCATTTCCTACGACTTAACTTAAGCCCATTTTTGTTAAAGTAGGTTTCAGCGTTGATTAAATTAATAAAATTCATAGTAAGAGGAGGTGCGGAGATGTATTTACTTTTTTCTTTTAACAAATGTTTATTATTAATTTTGTTAAATCCCAAACAATAAATACGAACAATATTAGACAGTAAACTTTAATTTCATTGTTATTTGAATGAAGAAATTGTTTTTTCAGGCACAGAGCAGCAAGAAAAAAAGGGCCCGCAATCCTTACGACCTAAAGCAGTTTGACGTGGTTATAAATAGACAAGAGGTGAGCAGCTGTTTTTTTTCTAAAGACAGGCACTTATATAAAGGGGGGGGACGCGCTTCTTCATGGTTCATCAGCTCCAATTCGAGAGTGGAATGAGGTATCGCAATTCTGGCTTCACCATGGTGTTCAGCACTAAAACATCTTCAAAATGAGGTGTCACTCAGCAAAATATAGAGAAACAAATTTTTTTTTCAAGTTCCCATACTCCCTTGGGTAGTCTAACAACTTTTGGATTTTTTCTGATATTTATTTGCTTAAAACTTGTACCAGTTATATATGCGATCACAGTTCGACCTGCGATCGACGCGACACGTTGTCTGGACTCAGTATGCGATCTCACTTGGAAAATTGATAACTTGCTTAATGAAATGGGGGAAAAGGGGCAGTCTTACCTTTCTCTCCGAAAATGAAGATCGTTGTTGAGATTAGTGAAGACCGTGATGGTGCAGTGAGTGCCACCACTCTTCGATCAACTGTCTGTCCAACATGCTCCATATCATATTGCGATTTTACTTACCTCCACAAGATTCTATGATGTGAGTGTCAGCTCCAGTAAGTGGGTCGATAAAACTTTCTGAGTGGTTTACTGTCTTGTGGGTATGCCCCTCGGTGCTATGCGTACTGTAGGCCTTCCACTTGTCCAATAAATCGCAGAACCAACTTTGATCCCGTTTTCGATGATTGGCAGCAGCGTCCTTCTGTCCCTTTTCTCTGCAATGAAAAACCGACGCTCTAAAGTGTCTGCCTGCTTGCAACACATACCGAAGACCCATGGCCCTTGCACTCTTGTGCCATAATTCCGTTGAGTATCATACACATAATCGTCATGGGGTGTGTCTGAATTGGATGTGGCATGCTTCTTCGTGTATAATTTGTGGAGGAGTATTTCACTGAATGACCGGACACTGGATACTGACTAGACACTTACTGACCATATGAAAAGAGGGGGAACCGAGAGATAAGGAAGGTGAAAGGCCGACGTTTGGCGTTTTGTGTTGAGATCGCATCCAGAACATTGAGATCGCATATTGGAGATTGGAAGTGCGCTGAGATTGCATATACAACTGGTACCAAACTTATTATCATGCACCCTAAAAACGCTTCAGTTTCACTATGATATCTCAAAAATTGTGGAAAAAATAGTGGAGGGGGTGGGTTACTTTTGGGACACTTTGTTTAAGTTTTATATAAGTTCTTGAGTTTCAGTCGAGTCAATGAATAATACTTGGATTTAGCGAAGTTTCAGAAATTTTTTATTTCCATTTTTGAGCCATACAACAAGAATATTAACAAAGTACGAGTATATTCAGTACCTAATCTATTGATTTAATTTCTAATTTTTGTTCCTAAGTGTTATATTATATGGGTTCATGATTACACTAGATACTTAATTTAAATTTATGAATATAATAATAAAAAGTTCCAGTCATGCAGCATGATCATATGAGCAAATTTTCGTAAATTATCGCACTATATTATGTTAAATTGTTTTGAAAATTTAGGACTTTGAAGGAAAAGAAATTGTTAACTATCAATTTTATGGCAAAATACTCGTTCTAAATAATATTCTGCGATTCAAAAAAAAAAAAAAAAAAAAAAAAAAAAAAAAAAAGATTCAATTTTCAACTTTTTTGGAGTTTTTATTGATTTTTTAGCTCTTTTTAATGAAATAAAAAATCATGCATGGCATGGGATACCTTCAACTTCAACTTCAACCAAAAACTTCTCAAGTGCTTCCTCAAACCTTCAAAATTCTTGAAAAAAAAGACGATACTTGGTGTAATAATTCTTGAACACTATATAATTACGAGCACTTGCTAACAAGTCTACTTCCATTGGCCAGCACAAATCCTTGTTGATTTGGCCTCCAGCTTCCTTAAGCGGCCCATTCACGATCCTGCTGCACTATGTGGGAAGTGCAACGAAGTTCCCCTCTTCACTCTCCTGCCTCAGAGTGCATTCTCCATACACAATCCGTCATTCCCAGCTCAAACCGAAGGTTTCCAGCCAGTATGCGGTATCCTAGGTAATCTATTTTCCTTTGGCTGCTGATTAGAACAAGGAAGTTCTTCCGGCAGCTCCACACACGCTCGGACCTAGCTGGTTGATAGGGTGGGGGACCCCAGGCAGCAGGATGGTCCGATGGGAAACCCATCCGACGAGCTCTGCAGGACACCTGCAGCAGGAAGGCCTCTACACACGTCCTGCACGCTTCCCGTGCAAGAAGAGAGAGAAGTTTTTGGTTCCCCTCACTTCCTGCACCAGGATCGTGATTCTGCTTTAGATCTATATTTTGACCTGTCTCTGTAGCTTTTCCTTGACTACTTGTCCAACATGCATGCTTTGCAGTGTGCATTCCCAAACTCTATTTGTATCGTTTGAGTATTCAAGAAACTTTACACATATTTCTTTCCTTGGTGTCCCATGCATTCATGAACAGCTTCTCAGATGATTCTTTTATGAAAACTTCAACTGAATTCTCAGGCATTACTGTATGTATTCACATTTTGTATAGAGAATCAGACGCATTCTTTCCCTCAGCCGTTGTCAGAACCCTCTTGTGAATTGTACAACTATTTTCATCAGCAGAAAATCCTAAACCTTTGTTTGTTCTCTGCAGACCTCACAGGCAAAAGGTTTCTTCCGATCTTTTAAACGTACCAAACACATTGTAGATGGTTTAGAATCCAATTCCAATAAGCCTTCCGTATGTATGGTTTTTATGATCTACATCTAAATAGGTTTTTAGCGAATTTTTGGAGAAAATTAAGCTATTGCTCTCGCCTCAAAATTTGTAGAATGTGAATTTTTGAAAAAAATTTATGCAGAAATCCGTTTCAGGCTATTCTGAATCATATTCTGAAGTTTAACGCATTTTTTTATGTATGTATATATGTATATATGTATGTATATATGTATGTATGTATATATGTATGTATGTATGTATGTGTCATTCCAGACGATAACTGTCCGTATTTCACCTCTAGTGATTCTAGTGTCATTTTCATCGGGAATAGCTGAATGCGTCTGGAGTTGTGTGAGGAGCATGTGCGGAGAAGTTTTCAGAAACGAAACCACCGCAACTTAACGTGCAAGTTTAAATTTTGATTTCGGTGAGCTGAAACTTAGTTGACTCAGGACTGACGGACCGATCGATTTCGAATTGATGGAAAATAGTATAGTATAGGTCGTTCACTATAAGGAGGCGCGTTTCTCCAAACCGTCCGGCAAAAGTTCGCGCAGCTAGACTGAAGTTTTCACATCCCCTCTCTTACCAACCTATTACCTGGTAGCCCACCCCATCCGAGATGTAAGCTCCCTGGGAAACCCGCACAAAAGGGGGTTCAGAGCTCCTCTCGGAGAAACGCGCCTCCTTATAGTGAATGACCTATACCTGGTTACATATTATACTTACGCAACGTGCCTTTTCCTTTTTTGTCTAAATTTGGCGATCTAGTTGGTACCGCCCTGTCAAGGTTGGTGCAGATTTACGTATTTATGTATTGATAAGTACCTATTGTTATACAAAAGTGTTAACAAAACCAAAATAAGTTACCAAAACAATGAACGTAGAACGGATTTTCAATTCAATTCGAACACGGGAGCCCGATAATCGGGAGGACCAGTGACTTTCGTCTTGGCCTAATAAAGCACCGTAGAATGGAATGGTGAGCGCCTTACCGAAAAAAAGTTGGTTAGATAATTTATTGTGAATCATTTCGTATGAGACTTGAAATTGGGAGGGGACAGCTGCTATGGACGTTGTGGAGAGCTATCAGAAAATTGAAACTATGTAAAATTGTTTTTATAAAAATCAAATACTTCTAACAACAACAAAATATCAAAAATATTACACCATTTATCTTTAATACTATCTTCTTTTAATTTCTGCAGCATAAAAATGTGTGCAAGTTCATTTCCGACTTGAATTTTATTCCCGATTTTCTATGTTTTATCTTAGCATTTAAAAGAGGGAGTTGATGTATTTTCATGGAAATTCCACTTTGAGCCTTGAGAAAAATAGTATTTTGAATTGATTAAAATAATGATCTGCATGACTAGTAATTTACATTTTCAGATATGAATCGAATAATCATGTATGAATCGAATTTTTCTGTATTTAGTACTAGAGTAGTCGTCGAAATCGTGATCTCACTCATAATGTGGGAACATATCCTTTTCTATATGCATAGCACCCCTAAGAAGGGAGGAGCCCTAGCAAAGAGCGCCGGTACGCGGAATGTGTGTTTGATTAGTTTGTATGTTGTGGGGAACCATCCATTTTCAGATGAGGACTTTTACAGTGTTCATTCTCCTGTAAGCGTACTGTTGGGTGCAAATGTAAGGGTAGATTTTTACAACAAGTTCAACTATTGGAAGTGTTTGCCAGATTTTGATGAAATTTTCTTCAGGGGATTGGGGTATCCAGGCCCTAGATGGTTTTCTATGCATGCACCATCTCAAAACCCATGCTCCATGTGCAAATTTAAAATTATTAGGACGTTTAAATCTCACAATTTTCAGCAGCTCTTGATGAAATGTCGGATTGAAGGGTGAGTGCTGGGCAGTTCCTTCGTGAATTTTATAATGTTCATAACGGAGCACACTGTTTCGACTAACGTGTTTCTGGTGGAAAAAATCAAAATGAAAGTTTTCGCAATAGAAAAAAATAAAATAAAATAAATAAATAAAACATCTTCAGCGTCCAGGGTGGTAGGTAAAGTGATCTGAAATCGATCATATTTACTTGAAATAACCTTTTCTGGGTAACTCTGTACCTACACCAAGTAGAAAACTACTGTCTGGAACCCCCGAGGACATTATTCCTCTGAAATCTAATATTTAATTTTTCCACTTCTTCTGATCATCTTAGTTTGGACTGAAATGATTCTCCCGAAGGTTTTAACGAACAATATTCTCAACTTTTGAGTATGAAATTTTAATTTCTATCTCTTCTTATCAGAAAATGGATATTGAAAACCAGTGGTATAAAGTTGTTATTGTAAAGAAATATGAGCACTGGTTTGTCAAATCTCAAAACTAGAAGTATTCTTTACAGAATTTAATGCAGAATTGGAATTTTCAACCCTTTCATTTCACAAACCTCTGCAAATATCGATTTTCTTTAATTTGCGATAGCAATTGCATAATTTGAAACAGCGAGTTTTTACTTGAAAATGGCCGTGAATCATAAAAGCCGGGTGAAGTACGGTCATGAACACCTTCCTAGTTTCTGAATATAACATAAAATTGAATATTCCGTGGATTTTTATAAAATTTATGTAAAATTACCATCTATTAGACCAAAATCACATTATTATTATTTTTAGCCAACTTCATCAATGAAACGATTAGGCCTCAAAATTATTTTTCTTCTTCTGTATTTATCTTATTTCCATTAGTTTCAGGGATAGTTAGGGTAATAGAACCGCAACATTCATTAATATAGATTTTCGTGATTTCGGAATTTTTTCCACCAAAACCCCCAGGATCGAAACACTGTGCGGTGAAAGCTTCTGTGCTTGCACATATGTGAAATCTTTCTAATATTAATAATTGTTTAAATTGCCATCTCACGTTTCTCTTAATTTAGGGACAAACCTCTTGATAACGCCCTAAAAATGACAACCTAATAGTTGTATATTTTTTTTCAGAGGGAACTTGCTGATGCCGCTTTACCACATTGGGAAGAGTACGAGGTAAGTTTCTTCGTTATTGAAGTGAATTGTTTCCTTCTTTAACATGCCCTCTGATATTCCATCATTTGGTTATTTCAGCGGAGAATAGGCAGATATGTTTTCATGCCAACGCCAATCGTTGAAGTCAAGGAGGTACGTATATGCTGGCTTTTGAAATTCGAATGGAATATGATAACCTACTGAATTTTAATTGAATTGAATAACCATTGAAAAGTGTTTATTTATAAGATATCTTGGCACATCGCACTTCCTGATTTCTACTTCGTGTTTCTTGTTGGAGGATAGGATTATTAACGAAGTATGTTTGTTCTCCATTCTTCAGAATGACACTCATGTTCAGGAAACCAATTATCTTCATTGTCCTTTTTGACATGATATCTACTATATGAACAAAGAACTTCAATTGGCAGTCATATTGGAACCCAAAGTTCGCATCAATTTCTCCCTCTGAACAAGAGAACCTTGGAATTGATGAACCTTCAGAGCATAATTTTCGTACCTTTGGATAAATTTAAATTCTTATTATTTTTATCTGATACACTTATCGCCAAACTTATATAGTGATCCAACAGGATTGCAAATCAGTCATCAGACCTCTTGAAAGTGCGTTTTATTGGGGATGCATAGCGATCTGTTAAGAATAATCAAACCTCGAGTAAGAATAATTCTTTGTAGTTTTTCCTAAGTACTAATTCCAGTGAGTATTGCTTAATGTGGAACTTGTTAAAATCCTATTCATATCCAAAAGTGGAATCCCACCGTGATTACGAGATCAGTAGGAGTGATAAGATATCCAATGTAACATTAACATTGAGTCGCTGTATTCCTAACTGGTGCTGTAAACTTTCAGGAGCCCAATGATGTAATGGATATTACTGTTCATGATCTCGCACAAATGGCTCCGTTGTCACGTTCTTCAGTAAGTTATGCTCTTAACAGTTCGTCTTAATTATACTCTAAGGCCGGGTATCTAGAACGGGAGGCAGAGGTTACCCCGGCTTAACTGAAACGGAGGTTATCTCTCGAACCCTGGGTAACTCTGCCCTAGCTGTGACTACAGGGGCACCTGTGCTGATTGCCAAGCTCTGAGATTGGCTAGGGCCATTGGAAAATCAAGGCTCACGTGAAAACAGTTGAACGACGGTTTGAGTGATGCTAACATCGGTGCATACTACCAATAAAACCGCGAGCGTTGCCACCCTCCCTATTAGTTTTCCAGCCCACCAATTACGAAATGTTCATCCGGAGAAGGTAACACTCAGTGGCGGCTCCTGTCTTGAAACTCAGGGGGCGCACAGAGATCAACAAGGGCTTTCGAAGGGACGGTAGAGGTGCTTTTATACTAAATACGTACACCAGACAAGAGAAATGTTCTCAAATGGAAGACAGAAATTCTGAAATACTTAACCATCAAAGGAATGATTGCAATAGCTGAAATGTATACCCGCCCAGCAAGAACCATCATGGAGGTGGAAGCAAATCTTGCCATGGAGGGGAAGGAAAGGGAGAGGAGAGGTTCTTGGGGAAAGAGAAGGGTTTATCATCTAGATAAATAATGGGGAATATAAAAATAAAATCTATCACATTATAGGGGTTGAACTGACGGAACGAATCAGAGCGATTTTTGAATTTTCAAAGTTAGCGTTAGTCCCAGTAGTTATGGCAAGGGGCGGCCAGCATCGCGAATCCTGCACTTTTCTTAGATTGACAAATGGGACCAGTTCAACTTGATGAACTCAACTGAATTATTCATCGTAAAAGTATCTACTCAACACTCAAAACATCGTAATTAATCATAACACTCATAACTTCAAAAAATCGTAACACTAAATGAAATAACACCGGGAAAAATAGAAGTGTGACTGATAAAAATGATAAGGAGAAAGGAAAGTACTCTCGGTGTCGCTACCTAGAGGAAGAGCATGCCCCTAAGTATGCTCATCTCTGGATGTTAGGCGCTCTCTGATTGGTCAACTCACATGCCCGCTTTAATTCAAACTGAAAATCCTCAGTCCAGAGATAGGCGGTCAAGTCTGAGGTTGAGCACTTAGGAGTTGTTGCTCCCGCTCGCTTCTGATTGGTCAGGTTGGGTGAGCTTCCCCCTTCAGCCCCTCCCTACCACAACCTTTTCTGTTTCGCGCGTAGATTTACATTTCCCGTCTTCTGTCACTAGCTAACTTCAAATGAGAGTGGAGAAATTTTGAAACATTATTATTATTTTGGTTTGACTGGGGGTGCACATGCACCTATGCTCCTATCAGTAGCCGCCCCTAGTAACACTGGTAGCTGTCCTAACCCTACCGTGTTTCAGTTAGACTTTGTAGATACCCTTACCTCGAGTAAACCTCCCTGGGCTGCTGCCACTAATATTACCTTTGTTTCTAGATACCGGGCCTAAAAAACTTTGGAAGGTAAGGATTCGTACGTTCCTATCCAATTAAGTAGAATATGCTCTTGTGATTTGATAAAACTGGTGTAGTTGCTAAGAGGTTAGCTTTCGATATAATATAAAGTGCCTACAATGTTGGGTTGTATTACAATATTACTATGTTAGTTACAATTACAATATAAATGTTACCATTTTGCATTACAATATTACAATGATTGAGAACTCAACTCACCTTTACGAATTATAGTAGGTCGTATTAGAAGACTGTTTACTCATGCAGTTCTTGTGATTTTTAAAGAAAATGATTTGAAGGCGCGATTTCTCAAATAGAAATAGTTTTTGCTCTCTCTTGTTGGCCACCCTGCGTCCCCTCCAGAACCACCGCTATCTTGAAGAGGTATTTCTACCACTCCTTTATCCAGTAAATCCTTAACCATAATCTCTACCCGTGAGTTGCTTGAAGGAGAGGGACTGGGTTCAGAGAATGGTAATGCCAATGCAGGTTTCTGGCCAAAAGGTAATTTGTAACCAGAAATTCAAGACAATAATATGGGAGATTGAGTTATATATTCCCAAACATGCAAGTGACTGACTAATCTTCCCGTAAAGGGAGTAAGAGGAAGAGGAAAAGGAGGAAGAGGAGATACTGCTGAGGGAACTTTTCGCCTGTCTGGGATGTTCTTGGAACACTCTCCTGTGGTCCTTGGGAGTCCTTGGTTTCCTGGGCTGTCTTTGAAGAGCCTGGCATCTTCTTTGACTCCTTTTTTTCTCGGACGGTGGATGTGAATGACCCCCTTGAATGCTTATGTTTCTGTCCATGTCCAATGCGGATTGAACCCATTTAGTTGCCGCTTTACGGAATAAGAACTCCTTGCCTAGTGACTGGCATTTCACTGCCGCCCGATATGCTGGTAGAAGGTGCTGAATCAGTTTATTCTTTCTCGTCCACAACACGCAGAATGAACCTGCCGTGATAAGACTGGAGGCATCCTAGTGGGCTGAATATATAGGTGTCGACTTCTTCAAAAAACGGCAAGGTAGAAACTCGGTTCAGTGCTTTGCAACCGCTACTAGGGCCTGAACTGACAAGTTGGGACTTTCTGGCTGACACATCTGCTTTGGTGTTGAATGTCTGAAAAACTTTCGACCAAATCTGCTTTGAGTCGGGGAGGCAGGAGTGTAGGTGCATGGACCGAAGGGTGAAGCCTGAAGCTCAAAGTATGACCTCCTGTCTATCTCCTTCAGCACACTCCTACGATCGACGAGAATGCTTCCTCGACCGATGGTGTCTAACCCAGTTTGAGTTGTTGACTCGGCAAGGTTATATAACATTCTCGTGGGTACCGCCGGACTCGATTGTGGTGTCTGGGACCAACCATTACCAAAACTAGTCTTCCGAAAAGTATAAAAAGGGGCAATGTCAGGAATCTGATGGATCGAGAGGCCGAGAACACAGGATCAGCAGCAAAGACCTTAGCTCCCATAGTGTTGGTACCTGAGTTCCGACAGGGCTCCGCTTCCACGCACAAATTGGAGGTCAGACTAACTTTCTCCTTGGAATTCTTATTCGCCATGATAACTAGATGCTTTATTCTACAGCATCAAAACAGAATGCATAACAAATACAGAGTTATCTCTCATTAATGTTTTCTGTTTTCACAGGTGGGACCATTGAAATCGATTCCATCCAAAGTGGACATTCCACCTGATTTAAACATACAAGCCATAAAGAGCACCCCTCTCACCACAGCGTTTTCTCCAGTCACTTCAGCAAACAATCCTCTTCTCCCAACAACTTTCAGCTCTTCATCCAAGGTTAGATTTTTGAATATGTATCATGAGATCTTAATGACTTTCTATGACAATCTAACTCGTGATTTTTGTTAAAGATGAATCATGAGTGGGATCTCTAAATAATATATCAAAAATTCAGCAGATATCAGAGTAATTTGGTTTTGAATGGAAGGGAGAAGTGGGATTCTTTGTTTGCCTACAAAATTAACCATTAAGCCATTAGAAAATGTTGATATTATGCTAAACTGTGAGGTGATGCACTGACAAGAAAAGAGGACCTAGCACACACACTCTCTCTCTCTTTTTTTTTTTGCCGAAATCAAAAGCTGAATGTTTATGAATAGAATGGTAGAATAATTGTACAATCAACTTACCTCTGGAAAAGGTTATTGTGATTATGTATAGGTTAATGTAGGAAGTTTCATTGTAGCTTTATTCTACAGCATCGAAACAGAATGCATAACAAATACTTAGTAATCTTTCGATAATGTTTTCTGTTTTCACAGGTGGGACCATTGAAATTGATTCCATCCAAAGTGGACGTTCCACCAGATTTAAATATTCAACCCACAAAGAGCAACCCTCTCACCACGGCGTTTCCTCCAGTCACTTCAGCAAACAGTCCTCTTCTCCCAACAACATTCAGCTCTTCTTCCAAGGTTAGATTTTTGAATATGTATCATGAGATCTTAATGGCTTTCTATGACAATCTACCTCGTAATTTTTCTTAAAGATGAATCATGAGTGGGATCTTTAGATAATATGTCAAAAATTCAGCAGATGTCAGAATAATTTGGTTTTGAAGGAAAGGGAGAAGTGGGATTCTTTGTTTGCCTACAAAATTAACCATTCAGCCATTAGAAAATGCTGATATTATGCTTAACTGTGAGATGGTGCACTGACAAGAAAAGAGGAACTTGCACACTCTCTTTTTTTTGCCGAAATCAAAAGTGGAATGTTTATGAAAAGAGTGGTAGAATAATTGTTCAATCAACTTACCTCTGGAAAAGTTTATTGTGATTATGTATAGGTTAATGTAGGAAGTTTACTCATAGTAGCACACCTACAGGTGTGGTAAAGATCGGAACTGTATGATGCAGAACTAGGGGTTTTCATGCTATTATTGTTAGTCCAGCCACTCCAGGGTACTGAACTATATCTCTCGTTGCCTCATCTTCTCCATTCTAGTTCTAAGGTATTGCCACTGGTGGATGTTAGGGATGGGCAAGTGCTTCAAGCAGAGCAGCCGGGTGGAACTGTAACCATCACTTTCTGCGTTTAGCTATAGGTACACAATCACGGTCGACTTTCCCAAAGGTAAATTGAAGGTACAATTATGTGTTGATATCTGATCTCCGGAAGAGATTCGGAGTTGTTCAAAGATACACTCTACAGCCTCTCACAGCTGGGGCATAAAAACAAAATCAAACAAACAAACAACCCCTGATGCGTGTATATAAGTAAAAATGTCTAATGATCCAGAGTTGAGTCTCCTGTCCTTCTTCAATGATAACCACAACCATGGCGTTGTTTTTATGTCCGGTACGTCCCTTCTCCTTTTCCTGTGAAAGAAGATTAACAAAAAATCTCCCTTCGACCATCACCCTACACTCTATTGTAGGTGATGCACATGACACAAATACATTATCCATTCATTTATGTCACTGAAAAAGAAAAAGATACTGTGAGAGAAAATTAGTTTGTGATGAAATTGGGTAACTGGGAATTTCTTACAAAATTAGTGAAAAATAAGAAGATGAACACATCAATGGACACTATGTGAAAACTGAGTATAAATTTGAAACAGCAGTTATTTTTTAAACAAGAAAAATCGGTAGGAGGCTGGAATCACAATCAACAAATTTGAATGCCATCACGGTAAACAAAACTGTAATTCCCAATGTCTTTGGGTTTAGTTCATTTTTTCCGAAAATTCTAGGTTTACAACTTTTAGTGATCTTTCATTATTTTTAATATTGGTCTGTAAAGGTATAGAACAGAAGAAACAAAATTCAAGCGTGTTTTCAACTTTCGTAGCAGTTTTAGACCCCTTAAAGGCGGTTTCAGCGATCCGAAGTTCTGATTGATTTCTGATTCTGACCTTCACCCGACATAGATTACTTACCTAGTTTCATTAAGATTGGCCCGTGCGTTCAGAAGATATTGCCTGGACAGCGAACAGTCTGATTTCTATATTAGTTTTCTTCGATGTTTGAATTTATGTGTTTCGAAACGTAAAACATAAAATTTTGAGGGGAAGGGGGAAAGGTTTATTACTAAAAATAATAACACAAAGGAATTAATAAATAAGGCAGAGAAAGTAGTTGGAAAAGCAGTCTTCCTTGGCTCAGAGGTTTAAGTTGCCCTTTGAGTCATTTTGGTTTATTACCAATAATAAACTTGATGAAATTCAGGCTTAGGCCTGTTACCTAAAATACAGAGGTAACCCTAGTGGCTGCAGCCCCGTGTGGTATACTCGAGGAAGAGCTTATCTATGAAGAGTAACTGAAGCACTAGTCAGGGTTAGGACAGCTGCCCCTGCTATTAGCTACCATTGTTACCTTCTCCAGATGAACATTTCGTAATTGGCTGACCGAAAAACTAATTGGGAGGGTGGTAACACTCGCGGTTTTATTGGTATGATGAACCGATATTCGCGTCACTCAAACCGCCAATCAATTATTTTCGCGTGATTCTTCATTTTCCAACCAAAAAGCCAATCAAAGCTTACCTCGGCAATCAACGGAAGTACCTCTCTGTTCACAGCTGGGTCAGGGATACCCCGCGTTTGAGTACTAACCTCCATTCTATTCGTATTTACGCCTTATCAACAATGCAGGGCAACCCCTGGTACCCGTTCTAGATATCCGGCCTTAGATGGTCTGACATTTAAAAAATGATTACGGAATAATGTAAATTTTGTTCAAATCAGATCTTGTTATCTGATATAGAGTAGGCAATAAAATTGAATGTTTATTGAATTGAATTCATATGGTTTGCAGGTGACGTTGGTTGAAAACCAACTGCTTCCACCTCCGATAATGTACAGGGTCATTATTCCAACCAGTATTGAAGGCCACACCATCGAGCCTAGCAGTATAATGGAGCAGCTAAAGGAGAAAATCAGCGCATTGCATCTGGAGAGGGTAATCTTTCATCTTACTAAACATTTCGATGAAATATTTTTTTATTACTGGTATAATCAGGTCATTTATATGTTGGATGTATCTACCATGACTACAAAATTATAAGTGACATAAAGTTGAAAGTGCTCAACTTTCAAAACAATCCATCATGAATAAATACGAGAACTTGGAAAAATTTGCTCATACAATCATGCTGCTTGACTGAAACTTTTTAACAATTAGCTGTTCATCTTATCCCAGAGTTATGGAGAATTACATACTTTTGATGTACCTGAGTCATAACACATACTGGCTTCGTGCGTGTATACTGGTAAAAAAAGGCAACTAACTTTTACTGTGATCCGTGTTTTGTATTCAACAGGTTAAAAATTGTACCTCTACATGTGTTTCTCCGCAAGAAGCTATTCCTACATCCATCCCAAAACCCCAGCCAACAGACATTGAATTGGCTCCTTCATCTACTTCAAAAACATTAGGAAATTCAGCTCCCCTCGAATCAAATAACCCGACAGTGGTAGGTATCTAAATAGGCTAGTCTTCTTGATCTATTGTTAGCTTTTATCTAGTACGTAATGTCTAGTAACTAATTTTTACTGTGATCTTTGTTTTGTATTCAACAGGTTAAAAATTGTGCCTCTACATGGGTTTCTCCGCAAGAAGCTATTCCTACATCCATCCCAAAACCCCAGCCAACAGACATTGAATTGGCTCCTTCATCTACTTCAAAAACTTTAGGAAATAAAGCTCCCCCCAAATCGAATAACCTGACAACGTGGTAAGTGACAGATGAACTAAATGAGCAGGATGAATAATCACTGGACTCGTAGATGCCAATGCGAGATCTGCATGGAGAGAAGGACTGGCTTGTAGAAAAGCTAGGAAACCGTTCTTGAGATGACTTCGTAAGTTCGTCAGGCGTAGAGCGTGTAGAATTCTTCGTACTTCAGAGTGTGTCGTCGTTTGAAATGCCAGGCTCTGAGCGAGGTTTTATAACCAAAAAGTGGTGGCCACTTTATGGTTAGTATGCAAATTAGTTTCGTCAAATAATTTGGTACGATCAAACTAGCTTCGGATTGGCTCGCTTAATTTCATAAATTCGACTGTGCAATCTCATTGGTTCGCACAGTGTTTTCTCAGTATCTGTGCATATGATAGCTGAGTTGGTCTTCCGAGGTGGTTTCCCTGCGTCCGTCGCTTTGACGGGGTCCCCGGGGGTGGCTGAACGACCTTGAGTTTTCCTGTTTGAGGTTTCTCATTCAAGGCGACTTGTTTCGAGATGTTATCTCTCTCGCCCAGTAAATGTTTGTGGAGGTCGCCTTGCGTGTTATTCTTTAATATTTCGCTTTTGGGAGAGAATTTAGTATTTTCTCTCTGGTGAAATATTTTGTTTGACGGAGTTGTAACTCGACGTCTTATAAATATTTTTGTGGTGTGCCTATCTTTTTGGTAGCCCTGAAAAGGGCTGTTGAAAAGAGGTGGTGGATTTCACCACAGGGGCCTCCCCAAGACGTCGCGTTATCAACGACGATGCCGATGGGGGAGAACTGGGAGGTCTACTCGGAATTCTCCGTAGGAGAACCTCGCCAGTTGGGGCGGAGGCGGAGGTGCAGGCCTCGCGTCCCGCTCCTGTGGTGCGCCCCGGCCTCGTCGGTTTCGACGAGCGCCGCGGGGCGGCCGTGGCCGGCCCGAGCTCTGCCGACGGGAGCCAAACCCGCGAGGGTTTGGCCCGCGGCCGCGGCTGGGCTGTTGCGGAGGAGCCCGAGAAGTGCTCGGCTCTGACCACCCCGCAGTGCTCATTTCCTCCCAGCGAGGCACGGGAACGTCGCCCGAGCTGATCCACTGTCGAGGTACCGCTGGGAGCTGGTGAGCGGGTGGAGGTGTAGGCAGTGGTTGGGCGGGTGGGGAGCTGGTGGCTGGAAAGGCCGGGGCCTCGTCCACACCACCTCTGTGGGAGCGTTCGTTCGTCTTTCTCCTTTTCTCTTTTCGGCGAAGGCGGGAGCGGGCCGAGCGGAGCTGGGAGAGTTGACTCGGCGAGTAGTATCTAAATAGGCTAGTCTTCTTGATCTATTGTTAGCTTTTATCTAGTACGTAATGTCTAGTAACTAATTTTTACTGTGATCTTTGTTTTGTATTCAACAGGTTAAAAATTGTGCCTCTACATGGGTTTCTCCGCAAGAAGCTATTCCTACATCCATCCCAAAACCCCAGCCAACAGACATTGAATTGGCTCCTTCATCTACTTCAAAAACTTTAGGAAATAAAGCTCCCCCCAAATCGAATAACCTGACAGTGGTAAGTAACTAAATATGCTCGATCTATTGTTAGCTTTTATCCAGTACGTAATGTTTAACCTTTTTGGGTTTCAATGAATCGAATGAATTCCGATAGTATTTGTAGTATTACAATACCTCAATAACTGTATGTTACATAAACATAACTATGTACATTTTAGCTAATTTTCATTGGAATCGAAGCTATCTAAAAATCAAAAAATATTCAGTGTTGGAAAACGTTAAAAATTGTATAACTGAAAAATTTCTAAACATTTTCAAAATTAAATCTGTTTTTTGGCATTGTAAAACGAATTTTAGATTTTTACGCTTTTGGTGGTTTTGGTATGTGTACTAAGGCATCTTCTCCCTACTGCCACAAAATTTTGTTGTCTTGAAAATCGGTTTGTGAAATCGGATTACATGAGGTATTAGGGAGTTACTGGTTACTACGGTTCTGGATCACCCGGTGCACATGAGCCATAATCAGCAGATCCGGTAACAACTGACAGCTGTCGAATTTGTATGATTGTGAGACATAAATAGTAGCTTGACAACGAAAGATCTAATCTTAGCTCCTCCTCGCTAACTCCCTGGTAAGACCTAACGTCTGTAATATTACTCGCATGTTTAACGTCTATGAGCATGATCAATCTGGTTTCTTGTTACTACATCTTGTGAGCACCATATTTGTTTTTGTGTGGGAACTGGGTGCTGCTAATGCTCATTCCTCTTCCAGCAGCTAAATCGATCAGACAAAGACTATTCTCATTGCAGGTTTCCTGCAAACTGCGTGTGCCAATTGTTTGTATCAGTGGTAATTATTTTTCTATCATAGCATTAAAATCTCCCAGTACCAGCTTAACATCATACTACGGTAGCTCATCATACACTCACTCCAGCTCACCGTAATATCAATTCTTTGTTTCCTCATCACTAGCTTCAGTTGGTGCAAACCTCGAAATAACGGATATATTGAAAAATTTACCTTCTAGGCGCAAAGTGTACAGCCTCTCATTGACAGCTTGGTAGTTACTTCAGGATGGTAGGTTTTCACCTCTTTGCTAGCATAGAGCCTGTGCCAAAACGGTTTCTCATATCACCACTTTTAATGATTATGTAATCGTTTAGGTCAATCAATTCTGCGTCTCCTCAGCTCCTGCAAAGCAATGACATCTATCTGATACCTAGTCAGTTCATTCATAAGCATATGGCTCATGCCTGCACTGAAGCGTTCTGACATTCCATGAGGCTAAATACAGCAGTTGTCCTATTCTGTGACTGTGTTCATCACCATTTAAATCAGTCCGGCGTATTCTTCTTTGAGGTTTCTTAACGTATAAGGTTTTCCGGAGCAGGTTTGTTGGCCCTGTGTCCAACCCCCAACCTGGAGGACCAGAGATATTTTCTGTAGGGGTATCTGTCCCTTAGATGGCTGCCTCCCAAGGCTTTAGAAGCCACCCCTCCTGACTAGGACTTAGTTGAAGTTGCAGCTCTTTCTCACCACTGTCACACCTCTTCATCGAGTATTGGGGCATTTTATAAGACCACTCTTGTCAAGAAATGACCCACCCCTTCTCTGTAGGTGTCACCCTTGTCTGCAACTGTATATTCATTGACAACCATCTTATACCATAATATCTTATGGTCTTCCCACTATCCGCAACCGGTGAACGCACCGGGTAGCATGGGCTTGCATCTGGGAAGAGGACCCAGCCCGGAGAGACAATGTGTGAAGACCCGTAAAACGCCACATGTGCTGTGGTAACAGCTGTGTTAGCATAAATTTGGTTTTCCCTATATTCACGTTCATTATGGAGGAGCACCATGGTAACCCAAAACTCTCTATTTTCTAATAATTTTCACGTACAATGAATTCTTGCTTATGAGTTTAACTTGATCATTTTCCTCCGCACAAAAATCTTTCACCAATCGATGAAATGCTCTAAATTTATAGCAGGTCTCACATCATCTCATGTTTGCAACTTTTCATTCCTTTAATGTCCTCCCAAGAACTACCTGTTTAAAGATGTGCAAAAAACAAACGAGGTTTCAAATCAATACATCGTCTATGTAACTTTTCTTGATGGTGGGGAGATGTCTTCGTCATAAAGTGTTTTGGTTTAGTAAGATTTACAGTAGTTTTTCTCAACCGGCCTTCTCGGGGACCAGAGCCAGACCGGTTGGCGTTTTGGCCAGTTAATCCCATGTGCAGGTATTTTAGAAAGAAAAATTAACCACACGCTATTTAACATATAGGTACGTCTATGTTAATTGATTGCACTGAGTATACAATTCGTTAACAAGTATTATTTTGTTTATACACATAGTAAAATATTTTACAAAATCTACGGAAAAGGTATGGCAATCACAGAACTGACTACAATCAGGATATATTTTTTCCTTCACTTCATGTTTCAAGAATGTTTGTGAATGAGTTTAGTTTTTTTTTTAATTCATCGGCATGTGATTTCTAGAAAAAAGGAGCGAGAGATGCTCTTTTCCTTCTCATTACCTTCTGCTGATCGATCCAAGATACGTAATTCCAGTAATTCCGAAGGCCGGTTAAAAGAGAGTCTACTGTACTAAAAAGTTTGTATGACACTGTTGATAGTAGCACTTTTGCCACCCGATTCCAGAACTGTTAAAATACTTTTTTGGAACTATTGTTGCTTTTTGCTTTTATTTGATACATTATGAGGTGCCTTCTACATTATGCAGAATATCTCTTATGTTTTTTCAGAAAGATTCTACCTGCGCTGGTCAGCATGCCTTTAGCTCCAAGCCAAAACAACGTAAGCATTTATCAGCCCTCTATTCTTGTCCATTCTTCCCATTGATCCGTAAATCCTTGTGACATGCTCAATTTCCACAGTTGTCTTCCGATTTTGATGAAATTTTCAGGGAATGTAAGGGTTAGGCTGTAGATGGTCTCCTATTACTTTCATTGTTCCCAAATTAATACTTCAATCTGCGCATGCACAAACGTTCAATCCACCGAGCATTATATTTTAACGTCCTAGTCGTCCGATCTTGCTCAAATTAGGAGGACAATAAAAACTTCTTTCCACATTTTGCATTAAATTTCGTTGGAATTCTCAGGGATTGAGCGAGTATAACACTATATTAATATCGAGATTAATTAATTCAGTTTTCATACGATTTGCTTGAATTTGACATTGACTGGGGTTGACATGGTCCCCTATGAATTCCATTGTTCTCAGATCAAATGCTGAAAACATTGAAAAATCTGGTTCTGCTCTAAAGATAATTACTATTCAATGATCTTTTCACAGTTTTCTCCGGTTATACCTCTGTGTAGCAATGTATTAACATATTTTCTAAATATATCTAACACATTTCAATGATCAATACATGATAATTATTTGAGGAAGATCTATGTACCATATCCAACTTCTTGCTGTTTATTATTAACTTTGCAAATATATACTTATCTATCTTCACCATTATTCAACTTTAAATTCGGCTCTAAATGTCGAAAACGTGACGTAATTAAAAGTTTTTATACATTACAGATCCCGGGGCCATCCTTCAGCAGTCTCCGGTGGTGGTATCAGTGCCTTCCCCAACCACCTCGGTAGCCACAAGCTTATCAATAACTAGAGTTTCTACGACTACGTCGACCACCCTTTTAGCTTCAACTTCTTCTGCCAATCAATCAAACATCCAGAATCTCAACCCATTGACAAATTCGCAAGTGCCTACAAACGGATTCATTGATACACCTGTAGTTCCTCCCAAAAAGATTAGGAAAAGGAATAAAACTAAGAAAACCAAGAAAAAGGAAAACAGGGAATTTCCCATAGGCGTATCAGCTATCGCTACAGGAGGTACGATGAAAGTTGTACCCATCTTGACAGAGAATGGTTCATTTATGGCATTTCGGGCGCTTTCGGTGGCTACACAAACCGACTTAGCATTTGAAAAGCTCCCAAAACCTGTAAATGAAATGGCAAAAGAAGTTAAAAGATGCAGATCAAGATTGCATAAAGCTAATATTAAACTTGAGAAAGTTACCAAGGAATTGGAAGAGTACGAATGCTTGAAGTCTCTATTAATTGAAAAGGTGAGTCATGTTATTCATAGTATTTGTTTAATGTTTTTAATGAATTTTGAGAGAGAGAGAGAGAAATGCAATGTAATGACTCGGAAAAATAAATGAATAAATTACTTTGTACAAGGAAAAAATAAGTAAATAAAAATTCCACAAATTTCCTTGGATTTTAACGCAAGAATTTATATGGGACATTTCAGACGATATCTTTCCTTAGAATTGTGAAAAAAATCTGTTCTTTTCCCAAAACAAGCATTTCAAAAGAAAGGATGAGTTCATTGATCAGCACTTATTGAACTCAGTAGTGTTCAAATTTAAAAAATGTGCTTTAAAAAAAAAATGTCCAAAAAAGGCCATATCAGGTGGGTCCACTATGGTCACACACGTACATTTCTGTGAACTCTTCTTTCTCGCTCACCTGTTGCATAAAGCAAGAAGCGAGTGCTCTATAGACGTACCCTAATGAAACTTCTGGCTTTGGGAGTTCTTCCTGAACATAATGTATCTGCATAGCTAATTTTTATTTTGGTATTGTTTGACCCTCAGTTCAAATCGTATTTCCCGCTCTACTTCCCACGTCCACAATTAGTTCAGGATTCCTCTGCCATAGGTTTCTGAATTATGGATTCCCTCTCGTTTAATATTCCCCATTCTAATGGAACAGTTGTCAAATATCACCATGGTAGTTTCCCTTATCAAACATCACCCTTGGATTCGATCAACGAATTCCACAAGGAGAAGTGAAACCATAATTCAAAACATTCCTCCTTCAGAAGGCAACAGTAATTAGCTCGCGCTGGCTGCCCCAAGTGGGGCTGAAAGGCCATTTACCGCCCCTCTATTTAATCTTTTCACCGTATTCACTTATCTCTCACCGTGAATCTTTTTTACAATAAAAAGTTAAAGTGAACTCTGTTTTCCAAATTTTGTTTTCGTTTATTCAGGTATGCTATATCATCTCAAGTTTTAACGGTGTGTTACTAATTTTACAGGACAGAGGACAGGAAACAGTCATTGTCATTGAAGTTGTGGACAAGTGTGAATGCTTATCTAAAAGATCAGGTTAGTTTTCCTAAATACCAACACCATCAAGAAAACTGGTAGGTAAATGGGTGATTACAGCTAAGTGGGCAAATTTCGTGACTACCAAATTCAGTTATGCCTCCGGTTTTTTATGATTTTGGGATTGTAAGTTAAATGTCATAACAAAAACAAAAACAGGTTGCAGTTGAGGCTTACAACGGTTGGCACATAAATGAGACTCAAAATTTGTTGAGTCCTATTTATGTGCCAACTGTTGTCAGCCTCAACTGCAACCAGTTTTTGTTTTTGTTATGACATTTAACTCACAATCCATGACCGTGTCCTATGTTTTGACACCATGGAAGATTCTTGAGCCCTGATGATGGTTTTATATAAACCGAAAGCTCGGCGATTAGGATTTTTATTCGTTTTGACCCTCATCCCGATAATTTTTGACAACATTCATATTGTGGGTTGATCATCTCTTACTCTACTTATCTGTAGTGCCAAACTTTCAGTTTACTTTCCCACCTGAAGCCTCCAGAGGGACTGTACATAAGGGGTTAACAGATCGCTAGTTTCTCGCATTTTCCCTCTCCATGTGATTATGTAAAATAAGGAAAAATTATGACTGTAGGATTGCCAGATGACTTAAAGGGTGGGGGGGGGGGGTCGAATAAGTTTGGTGTGGCACACAGCTTCCTCATGCCCATAAAATGATTATATGTAGATGTATAAGAAAACTTTCAGGGTGGGGTTATTTTGGGCCCCAAGCATGGAAGCCTGGTGGCTTATTGTACTTTTCTGAGAGTTTCCATTTAGATGGAAATCAGTACATTCACAATTATTCAGTTTACCACATTACAATGATATTTACTGACACACATGTTGTAGAAACAAAAAAGCTATTTGCCACACCAAACTTTTTCCCAACTTTTCGTCATGGAAATCCATTTTGGGGTATTCTGAAACTATTAATGGAGTTGGAAACTAGGAAAAAAATATATATATATATATCATGGTGCCTGCCAGTCAGGAAAAACCTGGAATCCCTGGAAAAGTATGGTACTTTGATGCATCGGGAAATGTAAGGAAAAAGTCAGAGAATTTGATGCATCGGGAAAAGTCAGGAAGTTTTGTATACAATTACCATAAGTGAGGGAATTTCAGAGGTACGGGGAGGTCTAAGAGTTTGTTGATTGGGTTTGGAATTCGGAGTTATAGTAAATAGGTACAAACCTAGTTAAAGTTGATAACTTTGCTCCGTTCCTTGACACTACTCTCCTGCAGAATCAACTCTAATGCGCGAAGACAATGTATGACTGGGTTTTGTTTTGCAATCAGATGACTCATAGTCCCTGAATTAGGTTTTAGTTTGGATCGGTTTAAAAACGCTGCAAATCATTACTGAAAGGTTTATTATTTCTTCAATTGGATAGCCCTTCTACGCAAAACACCTGTCTATAATTATCAAACGAAGTCTGTTATACATTAGGTTTCTAAATATATCTGCATAGATGTAGACGTCTACCAAAGAGAAATTAATAAATTAAATAACACACCTTCAGTTTCCTAGTATTTAACATGAGCTGACCCACCTACAGAAAATTAATAAATTATATAAAATAAATCCCCTACCTGCGCTTTAGAAGTCCTTCTACAGGTGATATAAGTTCTAATAAACCCAATTTCTTGAGGAGAAAGTTCGATTGGATTATATCCGCTGAAAAGAGCGTTGTAGTTACAAGGCAATTTTCACTATGTAAACCAGTTGGTTATTGTTGTTGTTTTTTTTTTTTTTCCTCAGGTTCTAGTCCTTAGGGAGAGCAAACGGATGTACGTACTGCGACTCGGGTAGTTTCATCCCATCCTTTTGGTTAATGTCTATAAATGAGGATAAAAAGTACTTATATATATATATATATATATATTGCTATCTTGAAAGTTTTTGGGATCTCCTTTTTCAATATTTCAGCCCGAATCAATTCCCTTTATTGTTGTTGAATGAAAATTGATGCCGATGTTACTGTCATATCCCCGGGTGATATAATATGATTTTTGAGCCCAATTTCATAGTTTGGTCCGATTGTTTCTGAGAAAAACTTCAGACGGCGGACGGACGGATTTTTTCTCGATTTCGGGGTTCTACGCATCTTGAAACGTAAACCATCAAATTTTGCGGGAGGTTAACTTATTTTCTTGTTCAAAGCTTCCCAAAAAACGTTTCAGCTCTTGTTTGGTAGCTTCCTTCACGACACGCCATCGATCCATTCCGTGCATGATGTAAATAATGAGCTACCACATTCTCCCCCAGCAACACAGGAGTTCGGTCTCTTCAGAGTCATGTAAATAGAAAATTAATGTTGCAAATAAATTACTAACAGACTGGTTAACGTGTTGAATTTTGTTTGAATTTCTATTTGTAATTTACTAGTCTTGAATTTTTTGTTGTTCTATCGATACCAAAATTATATATATTCTTGTTATTATGGATTAACTAAATGAGCAAGATTGAAGATTGATTAGAATTCATATTCTTTTTTTCATATTCCTAACACTAATGATTTTGTTGATTCAGGAAATCGCTACAACAGTCAGGGAATTTTGACATGTTAATTTGGTGGCCACTCTGTATATATATGCATGTGTGTGTGTCATTCCTGAAGATAGTGTTGAAAAGAAATTTTCAGTAAAAAAAGGCTTAGGACAGAGATTTTGGTTGAAGAAAGAAAAAAGCTTTTAAAAATTTAAAAAAATAATTAAAACTGACAAAAATCTGCTAAAAATTATTAAATTTATATTTTTTAGCAGAGTATTAATTACTTACTCAAAAAAGTTTATCAACCATGAGATAGAACAATAAAAAAATGTATTCACAAAATTATGCCAAAACATGTACTTACATCTCATTATAAGTGCTAAAAAATTGCTAAAAACTGCTGAAATGCCAATATCATGCTTGAAGATGAATACGACTATGAACAGTTAATTTTAAATTATTTTATTGATTACGCTAATCTTTCTTTGTTGTTCAATTATGTTACTTATGTTCTTATTTTTCTTTTGCGTGTTTTACCCATTAGATCACGAAGATATGGAGGATATACTTCGAAGAGGTGTTAACCGCCGAATACCTTCAGCAGCTGTTAGCAGAACTAGAGTCCTTGAAAACGCGAAAATTATGAAACGGATCAAAATCGCAAAGGAAAAACTCAAACATAAGGCAATCACCCGCGTCGTTGTTATTCAAACCGAGGAGTTGTCCTGATGTCGGGATTGAAGAAGACTTGCGCAGTTAACACTTTCATCTCATAGTGTTCTGCTTCCTTTCGCTCAAAGCTTTAGTAGGTACAACGAACGGGACACCGTGATGGTGAGTGTATGTGTACTGCATTTAAACTTTATAGGTTGTATATAATGTGTAGATGAATGCGTGTGATTTTATTTGGTTTTGGCTGGGTAACCTAGCTTAGTTAGGTAGGTAATAGAATCAAAAGAACAAACCATGAATACAATTGTAATTGTAAGCACAAAATCTGAAAACGTCACTAGTTTATTTAACAAACAATGTGAATCGGTTAACCAAAGCCTGTGTTGAAAAAAATTTCAATGCAATTCCAGTTGTTTTTACGTTTTGAGAAAACAATCGATAGTCGAGTTTTGGAATGCACAGTCTGGCATTCGAATGTATTTGGGCGAACCTCCTTGTCTCAACAGCCTCATGTATAATCTCTCATTAAACTGAATGGTGGTTACTGTCTGAATACGCCTCTAATGGGTTTTTCTCTACCGTTTGGTTTATTAAACAACAATTTCCTTTGAACTGGATGAGGAAGAATGATCCAAACACACGATTCAGTGTAAAGTATTGTTGTATTGAAAACATTTTAAATTCAAGTACTCGGTGAGAGTTGAAAAATACAATAACTTTTACTTAGATCCAACTCTGTTAATCATAAGAAGGCTATGGTGCATCACACATCTATGAAGTAGCTGAAACTTACACAATCTCTTAATTACAAATAAAATCGAAATTAAAGTAATTAAAAGATCGGTCAAGTGCCGCTATTGAACCAAAGTGTTCCCTACACCTACATAACTCTCCTTCCAGTAACGAAGTTACCTCAACAGGAAACCTTGAAAAAGAATTGTTGCATAATGAAAAGTAAATCTAAACTGAACTTCATGAAAACAGAATTGAATATTAACCGAATACCAGAAGACTTAACTACCAATACAAGAAGTTTTCTGTAGAACGTTAACATCGGAGGGCTCAGGATCCGGGAGAGGAGAACGTAGTGTCATCTGGAAGTCTTTGTGTACCAGAATCCTGAATGTTTGGTGGATTAACTGGTGTCTGGCATTGCAAAATCGTAATCCACATCTTCCGGGGGAAGAATTTGGCTGGCACGCTGGAGTAAGGCAGTCTAAAGATTTGGTGACTGTTTACCTTGGATTTCAAGTGCAGTTCTTTTCATGTTTCTCCAAACCATGAACGGTCTTTTATGTGTAACTCAGGGTCCTGTCAGATATAACCAACGGGACGGTATATCGAAAATGAAAGATTTACATAGGCTGGAGTTTCCATAGTAATTGGTCCCGATGGCCCTGGAAATTATACATAGATACAAAGAGTGATCCAATTGAATTGCTAATCAGTATTAATCTTACTGCTGCTTTGAGCTCAATGAGGGAGAACTTAGAATTGGAGAAAGCGCAGTGCTTTATAACACCAGGAAGGAGGGGTAAATGACGTCACAAAGCTGCAGAGCTGGCTCATCTAGTTTTCCTATCCATCCAGAATCCGACCGACGGGAGGAGAAGGTCGGTCACATAGTTATGATAGGTTTGTCAACACTTATATTTGGTCTACAAAAGAGCGATCCGAAGTAGTTAGGGAGGGGAAGTTAAATCCTTCAAAAGGGTACTGGTACGGTAGGATGATAGGGATGAAGAGCCTTCAGTCAGCTAGGAAAAACCGAAGCCAGGAAGTTGTTGGATCTCGATGAGAATATGACAACAGAGGAACGAGATTTTTAGAAACTTGCTTCTAAATTTCGATTGAAAAGGGAAGAGAAATTGATGGTAGGGAGGCTTACCCAAGCGGGATTTTCCGGAGATGAAGGGGGAGTCCCTGATGATGTGCAGGGATAAATCATTGTTGATCCAGGTCTAGGAGAATGGAGTGAGTAGTTGGTGACAGGAAGAAAACGTCAGATGTATGTATATGACTTTAAAGTAATGAAAGTTTCGGGAGTCGATATGTGCGAGAACATAATGACGAGAGCAGAAGATGGCCGGTGCATGTGCGTAGGTGGTGGGTTTGGCGGTCGTGACGAAAAAGTAGTGCGAATCCGAGTGTATCCTTCTTTGAATCTCCGGGGAAAATGAATCTCTTCCATTGGGAAATAATTGATTATGATGAGTGTGGAAATTCAAATAGTGAAATATAAGGGAAAAGAAATAGATTTCCTTCTGAAATTAAAACGGTGCAGGTCAGCATGCATGAAGGCAGTGGCTCTGCTGTTGCCGTTTGGCGCCAAAACTCCGATTTGAATCGTAGCGTGAAATTCAAATGCGATTGGGGAAAATTCTCGCAACAATGCACTTCTAACATAACTGACTTCTAACATGCAACTGACTGTAGGGAATTGCTGGTATGCATGCTACTAATGTTCTTATCAAGGAAGCTAAATTGCGGATAGACCAGTTCGGGTTGTGCAACTTTGATCTTATCATTGAATATATTTTTTGTCTTCTCTCTGTAGGAAGGGATATGGTCATTTTACTCGAATCGAAAACAAAACCTAGGAATGTGAATGATTGGGATGGTTCAAATACTCTTTTTTCTTCGTTGATATCGAATCCCAAATTGGTAACTTAGAGGTTGTTTCTAGGGCCAAAATTAGGCAATCATCCAAAAAATTAATGATCGTAACCTTCTTTTCCCTCAAGCAGGCCATTACATGCCGTAGCACTTTATGAAAACAATAAGGGGCAGATGCAAGTCCCATAGGTAAAGCGTTCATCCAGTAAAATTTTTAGCGAAATTTGAATGCCAAGAATTTTCGATCCTCCGGGACAACGGAAATCAAATAATAGGCATCCTTCAAGTCTATGGAGGCCCTATACATATTAGGCTCCAACATGTGAAGAACTGACCGGTAGTCGTCTTGTTTGAAATGACTAACGGCCACATATTCGTTCAATTTTTTTCAAGTTTAAAAGGAATCTAGTCGAGCTATTAGGTTTCGGTACGAGAAAAATTAGAGAAAGAAATACCCAAGTTGACGAAGAAATTTCTGAAATTGCCCCCAGTCTCAACAACTCCTGGATTTTTGTCTCCATTGTCGCAATATCCCGTACTTGATCCGAAATATGAATAGAGGCAGCTTCGGAGAGGGGATGGTCTGACAAGAATGGTATTTTATACCCATTTACCCATTCGAAAACTTGCTGTGAGACTGGTATTGATAACCATTTTTCCGCAAACCAGACCAAACGCCCGGCATGACTTACCTGATTTAATGTCGCTCGTGGTGTTGTTTGGGGTTGTAGGTTGTAGGGTGTGGTTTTGCTCCCTGACGTCGGTCCTTCGATGCAGCTTGTGGCCGGGAGTTCCTTGCTGCGGACCGCTGAGCGTTTCCCGAATTTTGAAATTGACACGATCGTTGATAGCCAGAGGTGGATGGTTGGACAATCACTGACTCGGGGCTGTACTCTGGGAGGCGGTTGACGAGGTCTATACACCATTCTGGCCGCTTTTGAAGCGTCTTGGGCTCTTTGGACCCAACCTTCCGCTTTGCCATCGAATAGATAGGTCGTCCAATCTTTGACCTGGTTGCCAATTGCTTATATTTCGACTTGAAATATGTGGTAACCTTTGCCTTTTGGGACATAGACGTTCGGTAAAATCCTGCACACAGCAAAGAGGATGTGTTCCAAATTATTTCAAATAATTTGTCCCGTACTCCTGGTTCCCCCAACTGATCGTCTGTGAGGAAGGTCATGGCTTCCCCGACACCCATCAGGGCTTTGGAAAAAAAAAAAACTTTGCGTGGTAGCGACCGAAGCGTCGGCCCTCCTTGCAGTGTTTGGAACCACATCTTCGATAACCTCATCCAATTTAGGTGGTTTGAGAGTAGGAAAATGCGCTGATGGATCGTATTTTGTGTTTATACGCTTATGAAATTCGAAAGATAGGCCTTTCCTCATTTGGGTTTCTCAAGTTGAGATTATGTGAGAATGAATGCGAATAGGTGGCGGGGTTGCCTGTTGACCTTGATCGACAATATGTCGATGGCGGAATTTCGGATGGGATTGATGTAATTCCCTCATCCTCGTCCCCCGATCCACTGAAATTATCGGAATGATCGTCATTCCCAAAACCTTCAAATAGTTTTGAAGATTTGGAGGCAGTGTCTTCATCAGACTCCATATCGGAAATTGGCTGCCTTTCGTTTTCATCCGGTTCCTTGCACCGGGAAAAATGACGCCCAATTCGGATCCAGATGAAAATCAGTCACTTCCGTCATTTACTTTTTCTCAGCATTTACTTGAGAAAGAAGTTCTCCAACCGTTTGGTTAGAGGAAGCTCGACCGTTTGGAAACAAACACAGTTTTAAAACGAAAAAATTAACAATAAAAAATATAAAAAATGACTAATGGGACTGAAAACAACAGATAAAACGCGTACTAGTTCCAGAACACGTGGACGCGGAACAAACAATGGTCCGCGTCATATTGGTGAGTGGGGATGCCTGGTGGGGTCCAGTGGCAGCAACATGATAGCGTGAGAAACTTTTTAGTTTCTTATAAAACTAGTTCCGAATTCTGCCGAGCACTGCTGCCAGTAAACAATCTCTTCTGGAAATTACGGAAATATAATTGAATTCTGGTTCCATTTTTATCTGAATTTGTTCAACAGAGATACGGTGGCTTATTGCTGCTTCCTTAGCTGACGCCAGCCTCACAGTTTCTGCCAATGTGAATGTTGTTGGTGTAGGATCCTCCAACATCAAACGGTCTTGAATTGTGGCATTGGAAAGACCAGCCACGAAAATATCGCGCATTACTATGCTCCATTCAGCCCCGAACGGACACTTTGAAGCCAGGCCCGTAGCCAGGAGGGCCTAGGAGGGGCGAGCCAAAAACATAAGTTCAGTATCGTAATCGATACACTGAATTCACAATTTTAACTAATGTATTGCTGATCTCATCGATTTATACCCCATTATCTAAGTTTCCATATCAATCAGATTTTGCTTCGAAGTGAGCACTTATTAACGCTATAAAGCGGAATGATTACTAAAAACCTATAATATTCCTACACCACACATTTTATTTTCTTATGTAGTCACTAGTTATAGTATACAATTCAATAATGTAATATAAGACTATTCTAATTGTTTTATTTTATATTTTCCCCCTTTTAACCAAGTGTATGGTACCGTATACATATATTGAGAACCATTTACTACTTTCACTTTAGGTTGTAATTTAACTTTAAAAGTAAAATAGTAAATATATTGGAAACAACTTTGGTAGAATATTGTTTTAAAATTATTGCTCAAAACTCTGATTTTAAGAACACTTACTCAAGGATCATTAAACAGATACATTTTGTGGCAAGATTTCTTTATTTCAGAGTTAAATAAAGTCACAATTTATTACAAACAAATATTTTAGTCTTCACTCATTTAAAACAGTTGTAGCCTCCTGTCCTTTTTGATATTGAAAGCTGTTAAAACTCTATCAATATTGATGTCTTCAGTTCTTTTTCTTTCAAAAGCTAAAAATTCCCCCCATTCTTTGGTGCTTCATGGCTAGTCTTTGTGGCCTGTTTATTGCTGTTAGTGCAGAAAATGTGGATTCACAAGTAGCTGTGCTGCACCCAAATGTTTCCACAGCAGCTAGCAACTGATAAGTCATCTTAAAAGCATCTCTGAATGGAAATAACAGTTCCATACATGATCTCTTGTTTTTAAACTCACGTGTAGAAGATTGCTTCTTTTTGGAAGAACTGGCTTTTTCTGTGGCATCTTTCATTGTTAATTTCATGTGTTCCTCTTGTTGCCGTTTCTCGGCCAAAGTTTTGCAAACTCTCATCTCCTCAGCTGAAGGAAGTGCGATGCCTGTAATAATAAAACCATTTATTGAATTTGTAAATAAATAATGCACATTTGATTTTTACATTTCGCTTTATAATTCTGTTCAAACAAGATATTTTTGTACTAGAATAGTGCAAGTAAATAAATACAACTGTAATAGCATAATATTAATCAATTTCGGCTATTAAATAAATTATTATTTTAATTTAATCACACTGACAAACTTACCTAATTCAGCAAGAGGTTGTAGTTTCGAGCGGCCAAATTCATCACTACTTGAAATAGCAAGCAATAATCCTTCTTTGTTTCCAAATCTTGCATCCAATTCGGAAAGTACCATATCTATGGTTTCAAAAAATTCTCGTTTCATTGGAGAGTCAGGCTCAGGCTCTGAATCAGGATTGAGGGCTAGTCGTTTGCTTGAGACTGATGGCAGTTTTTCCATAACAATAAAATCATCCATTGTTTTGGATGTGCTGCATTTTCTTTTCCCTCTTCCTAGATTGGTGTTGAAGCTTGGGTCACATCTATGTTACTCTCAGTCGTCTCCGATTGAATAAGCTTTTGAGCCTCTTCCATCACCGATGTGTAATTTGAATCTGTTCTCATTTCTGCAATCTTTGAAGTTACAGCTTCGATGACTTTCATGCCATCTTTTAAACTGGTCTTTTCTGCCTGTAACACTGCATCAGCTGGATGTAGTAACTCGAGAAGTTGTTTGCAAAAACATAAGCAAAACCTGAATTCCATTGAAACCATAATTGTCTTGGTTCCAACACTTTTGGCAATATCCTCGCCATCAAAATTTTCATTTCCTTCTGCCATCTTATCAAGTACGCGAATGATTTCTTCATAGTTCGAAAAAATAACTTTTATTATATTGTAGTGTCCCGACCACCTTTGCTCCGAGAGACGAACAATAGTTTTTCCTTTATAGATAGCTTGTACTTTTGGGTGGTGGAAAAGACTATGTATGAAAGCACAATGCTCAAAAAAGTGTTTGAGCTTGCGGATTTCAGATATAGTTTTGACCAAAACAAGATGCAGACGGTGGTTGTAACAATGCACATAAGGAATGTTTTTTCCCAAATTTGTTTGCATCAGAGCGGCAACACCCCCTCTTACGCCACTCATAACACTGGCCCCATCATAGCATTGGCTTAACATGTGAGATGGATCAATGCCATTGTTCAGTAGAGTTTGCAGAGTAGTTTCGGTGAATGTTCTAGCGTCTAGATCAGTTGTTGTTACAATTTGTAACAATGATTCTTTTACCTGGCCCTCTTTTACATAACGCAACGCAATAGCAATGTTTTCACGGTTGTTTTTATCCCGAGTTCCGTCTTCCAGAAGAGTGAACCATGGTACGTCTGCACTATTTACATCCTCAACAACACTTTTACGAACTTCCTCTGCCATACATTCAACTATTGAGTTCTGTATTTCAGGTGACATGTATGAAGCATTTTTTGGTATGATAGATAAACTTTCTTGAAGTTGACGATCTTTTTTCACTGTATATTCAAAAAGTTTGTTGAATAGCCCCTTTTCAATGTGCTCATCAAGATCGTAGGATCCCCTAAAAGCCAACTCGTTTGCTGCAAGAAATTGAACTATTTCTATTATGCTCTTTACATAGTATCTGTTTTTTTTCTAAGATTGTGTCATTTACAAGAGTAGAAACTGACGAACTAGATGCCACTCGAATTTCTTTTTCCTTCCAAAGTTTCATAGACTCTAAATGAACCATAGTAGATTCGTGTTTCGGAAATCCACGGTTTTTGTCCAAGGCATTTTTCCAGTTACGAAACCCATTTTCCGTGTACGCAAGTTCTTTGGAGCCAGTTTTATTAAAGTTCATGCATGCATAGCAAAAGGCAGCGTCCTTTGATACTGAGTACTGTAGCCACTTAAATTGCTTGTACCATACCGAGCGAAAACATCGATTGTTACTTTGTTTTGGGTATTCATCCAATATAATCTGTTTAATTGGCTCGCCCTTATTAGTAAGCTCAAGTGGAAGCTGGGTTGAGTTAGGTGTTTTAGTTGTATTTTCTTGTTGTACATCACTTGTAACACAAGCTCTTACACTACCTGTTGTGGCCGTGGGTTCAGGCATTGCTATTGCCATGTCCTCGTCTTCTTTTTCATCGCAAGGAATAGGCACTGATCTGTTCTTAAAATAGTTTCGAATATCCATGATGAACAATAAAAACTTGAAACAACTACAAAAGACTTGAAACAAGTTTGAAAAACTCACTTTGCACCATAAATAATAGTAGACGACACTGTAAACAACTAAACAAGTCAACTGCAAGCAGTGAACTAGCAGTTGATGACTCACGAGAATACGTGCCGTCACCATAGCAACCAGCCTGTCAGTGCTGAGGGTTGCCGCGCGGCGGTTCCATCACCGACCACCGCACCTGTAGTGATGGGACTACCCCACACGTCACAATACGCAGTGCGCACCTGTCAAGGTCACTGGTCAGCAAGCAGCCGGAGCAGGTCATTACCTAAAATATGTGGTATAGCCAGCAAAATAATTTACTTAACTATCGGGAAAACACCTGTAGGCTAGTTTTGTACGAATTACTGGGGGTTTTCTACAAAACATGTTGTTCTCTAATTTTAACGTAATTGTTTATACAATTCATGTTTTTTCCTAGCAAGGTCTAGGTCGGGCGAAAATTTTGCCAGGTCGGGCTACGCCCAGCCTGGCCCCCTCCTGGCTACGGGCCTGTTTGAAGCTACTTCCCGTACTCTCGCGGAAAATTCAGTTACACTTTCATTTGCAATTTGTCGTAAGGAATAAAATTCCTTTCTCTTGACAGAACTGCGGCTAACTGGTTCGAAATGTTTCGTAAGCAGTTCAGCAAGATCGTCGAACTTTGGCGAATCGTCTTCTGGTTCCTTAAGCAAACATAAACTATGCAGCAACGAAAACGTTGAATCGCCCAGGGATGCCAAGAGGTAGGTATGATTTCTTTATGGAATCCGTCGTTGTTCCGCACGTGATAAACAGATTTTTCACCCTTTTCAGGAACAATTTCCACGATGCCTGGTCCGGCTGGAACAAGGTTGGTGGCGGTAACGATTGTCCACTCATCATGTGAAACGGAAGTTCCGCGAACGCATAGACTCGACCTCTGTCGCCCATTGTTATAAATTATAAAACACTCTTAGTATTAAATAATACTTTATTCTAAAAGCATGAAACGCCTCTTTGGAGGGGGGTGCCTCGATTTCGGTTGGGAGAATTTCCTCCTGAAGTCCCGAGGAGCGGTGTTCCTGGAGGCGGAGTCCGCGGGACGCTTGGCATTTCCCTGAGGTTTCGACTTATGCGACCTCTTTCTGGCCAAAGGGCCGGGGGAAGCTCCTCTCGGGCGTCTTATGATCGATTTTTTATTTTATCTTTATCTGATACAGACTGTACCCATCTTGCTGCAGCGTCGTTGAACAAATGAGTTCGTCCTAGCGCTTGGTGGTGGGCAGTCGCGCGGTACTCTGTCATGAGGTGCTGTACGAGTCTGCATTTCCGGGACCAGGACTCACGGAAAAGGTTTGCTTTAATTAATTTTGATGCGTCCCATAGTGTCTGTCTGGGGGCAGAAGTGCCATTGCGTGTACGTTAGGGTCGTACTTCGTCTGAAGTTCCACATACGTATTTTTGTCGATCCCTTTATGCATAGCTTCGCACCACTTTTCCTCCATGGATGGATGGATGAATATCGGATCCACGGGAGGTGTTTCATTGATGCCCATTACAGCTAGAAGTTGCTGTGGTAGGGTCGGAACTTTGGTAGATTGTTCATCTACTAGTGAAGGCACGGTTGAAAAACCGGCAAAGGCCTCGGAGGAGGCTCCCGAAGCGTTCCGATGCGAAGCTATTTCTACAGACGAGTCCGAGTTGGATGACGACGGAGAAGAGGACGAACAGGAGAAGTCCCGACGTCTCTTTCTCCTTAATGCCTTCTCGGGCCTCTCGTAATAATCAGCATGAAGATGCGATAATGTACGATCATATTTTCTCGAACTCGTTCTGTGTCGTCTAGGCTTAACCTCGTCGTTGTCGGAGGACTCCGATAGGTTATGTCTAGAATCTGTAGGCGTCTCCGGAATCGATTGTCGTGATCTGTTTCGGTCTTTTCCAAACTTTACGTCCTGAAAAGGATGAAAGAGTGGAAGAGTCGGTTTCCTACCTGAAGTTGAAGCCGATTTTACGATCACGGCTTGAGTAGAATTCGATTTATCCATCCCGAAGGAATCAACACCATGTGGGGAAACCGAATTCACTGATAACTTGTTTTCCGGACGCATCCTCGAAGATTTTTCCATCGAACCGGACATAAATACACTCGTCGATACTCTTCAATACTTTGAATCGCCCGCACTCCCGAATTTTCGTAAGAAAATAGGGTGAAAATAGTAGAAAAGTCGCAAAGAATGAGGCACGGGCACGTTCCCTAATTAGGTACAGGCGCAAAGTGACGTCAGCGAGCTCAGGGCAGTCTGGGTGAGCGACGAGCAGGGAGCCATCTCCGAACATTCTCCACGGGTTTATAACCATCTGAGTTCATTGGTGTCAATGTATTGTCCAAATCGCTGTCATCCAAGATGCTGGTTTCATCGACAAGTAGAAAAGTCGCAAAGAATGAGGCACGGGCACGTTCCCTAATTAGGTACAGGCGCAAAGTGACGTCAGCGAGCTCAGGGCAGTCTGGGTGAGCGACGAGCAGGGAGCCATATCCGAACATTCTCCACGGGTTTATAACCATCTGAGTTCATTGGTGTCAATGTATTGTCCAAATCGCTGTCATCGCTGTCATCCAAGATGCTGGTTTCATCGACAAGAGAACAGGGGGAGAGTACTCCAAAACTCACTCCATTAACTTCCCGTATAGGGGATCCTTCATCCGCAGTTTCCATATCATCAGTATAAGTATCTGAAATCAAGCATCCGCAACAAGAACGAATAATTCAACTAAATTTCACAAAACAATCAAATTAACATAAACTATAACAAAGTTTAGCGATTTTTATTAAAAACAGCGAGCCACTTACAAAAGAAAGTAGTTAGGTCGAACTAATAGGTCATCCGTGAGTAAAACTTATGAAAGTACAGAACTGCCATGATCAGATCAGCTGAATGAACTTAGAGCTAATGTGTGTCCTAAGTTTTAAAATTGTATCCAATAGGCTTAATTAAGGCGACATCCAAGAAGTCCAAGTCCAAGGCCCTCCTTGCAAGTTTTCTGCCATGTTTGCAAACATATGTGTTGAAAAGTTGCAAGAAATCCAAATAATATTATGTAGTACTAAAAATTGAACAAAAATCACTCGCGATGAAGTTGTGAAAACCCATTTCAATTGAGGAAATGGAAGTTAGTGAAGAACGTGGTTTATCTTTATTATTCGTGGAAATAGACAACGCTCTTCACTACACCTCAACTGCAAAAGAAGTTAAAACTCCAAAACCTCTTTTTGAATGGCAGGTTATTATTTAGAATACGATTTTTTTTGTCATAAAATTAATATTTAGCAATAATTTCTTCGCATTCAAAAAGCTCAAATTTCAAACAATTTAACATTTTACAATACGATAATTTACGAAAATTCGCTCACACGATCATGCTGCATGACTACCTTTTAAGACGTATCTATGATCTTTTCTGAAATTCTCAGTGTATACAGAGTCGCAATGTCGATATGAAGCCGATAACCTTTTGACTAGGGTTGTTTTTGGGGGAAACTGATTTATATACAAAAACTGAAACACCAAAAAAAGGGTTCATTAATATTAAAAGGTTATTACAAAAATCACACAAAATAAGAAAGGTAAGATAAAAACAAAATAAGATTTCATTGTTCATCACCACTATTATCAGATTCCTCCAACATGGTGCTCATCTCGTATTCTCGAGTGACTGAGAGAGAACTACCTGCATCTCCATTTTGAGCAGAAAAAAGGGCTGTGTAGAAATTTTTGGACGTTTCAGATAGATATAGAAATAGGGATCTGACATCTGCAGCTTTAAATTTATTGATTGGAAGATGCTGTTCATAGAGGCGTGGAAAATGAACTTCACTAGGCAACTTTTTGTCATTTCGAAGGGCTGCTGATCTCTAAGCCCCTGCATAAGTCCCTCACTTTAATGAATGGTGAGGTCGACTCAATTTTTTACAGCCTCAGTGCCTTGAGCTTAATCGATTTTCTTGCAGCTTTTTTGAAGTAGGGTTCCACAACATTCTTCATGTCAAAAACGATGTTTTGGCTCACGTGAACATTAGTGAAGGGCGTTGGAGAAGTGCGAATTTTTTCTATAATCGACGACCACTCGTTGGGTAGTTCCACAGTAGCAGTTTTTTTTTTTTTTTGGTTTGAAATAAGTGCAAAATCTTGGTCGTTTGGGAGAAAAGAATGTCCACGGACTGGGAACAGGTACTTTATGCTTTTGAACATCTTGAGAGAATGGACCAGGAAATACAAGAACATCATCATGACGGAGTTTTTGTTCTGGCTCGCCCATCCATCAGAAATAAGTACAAGGTGGTCTTTTAGGTCTTGTTTGGTGAATCCCAAAAACATAAAACCAAAGTTGGCGGGCATAGAAAATAGCATTAGTCTGGAGATGAGGCAGAAGTAGATTCTGCATGAAGTCAAACTTATAACTGTCACTAAACCTTGACGAGCTTGTTGCTTGTACAGACGTTTCTTTTGGTAGAAAGCTTCTGCCTTCCTCAAATGCAAATCACGTTGGGTTGACAGGTCTTGGCTCTCATTTAGATTGCTTGCACCCCTGATTGACTGTTTGAATTCATCACAAACTGAGTATCAGCACGGGGGTAGCCAAAACTTATGTTGAATGTGTTGAACATCTCCCAATAGTACTTATAGGGAACATTTATTTGATATTCCAGAAGAAAAATCTAATGCATTATTGAAACATTCAGGTTTTCCGGAAGATAGCGTTTATGAGAATTTTTTCTGAATGAGTAGTGTGAATGTCTTGGTTTGAACATCTTGATATGATATCACAGTTTTCAGCGGTTGTGGAACTGCTTTAGGTCGATTTTTGTGTTTTCCCCGCAGTTCTTTGGGTGAAACCTGAGCATGCTTGAGGGATTGTTGAACTGTGCATAGCCGACCCCTTGTTACAGCGTGTATAGACAAAAATGCTTTTGCACAGATAGGTATTTCCTCTGTTGATATATTATTGTCAGCTTTTACCCTCACTTTGTATGAAAATGAGAGATCGTGAGCATAGCGGTTTACCTCCTGTTCATTTTCAACCTCCCTACGTGATCGCCTCTGTTTTACTAAACCAACAGTAATCAAACCTGCGAGATAGGAATCTTGCAGCTCCTTCGATGCTAGTCCATAGAAGTTACAAAATATTGCCTGCCTTTGCTCTTGACTGATCAGTTACAATCAGTTACAACACTATAGCGTACGTAGTATTCATTAAGCAAAAAAGTAGTGTACCTACTGTGCATATATACTGGAATGATTTCTTAAAAATACTCACTTGCAATCTGGTCCAATCTGCTTGGCTGATACTCTTTTTCCAACGTGATTGACGTGATCACGCCCTTTCATCTTCTTCACAGCATTCTCCTCTCTTCCCACCTTCTTCGTTTTTTTAGGCCAAGAAAAAGTTTCACCACTATCCATTACAGAAATAGATATTGCTAATAAACGAAGGAAGCGTCTGGCTATAAGTTACGGACTGGCAAGGTAACTAAGAGGTTTGTAATAAAAGTGATAACTGAGATAGAGTGAATATGAACAATGCAGCCAACTGAACAGTCTATGATATTGGCAGTTTTCGGGATGAGGCAACTTGACATGGGTTGTTTTTATGGAATCGCCCAAACTTTGAAGCGCTATAATAGCTGACAAAGGTTCTTTTGAGAGAAGACGATTTCCTATCGGAAAAGTCTCGCCAATAGCTACCAGAAAGTGCTGAAATCTCAATTTTCGTATTTTTTGACATTGGTTGTTTTTGTAATCATCAATTTACCATAATTTTAATTCAAAATTCTGGTAGATTAGCCTTTGCTACGATCTAAGGAAAGCAAATATACCAAACTGAATGGAAAAGAACGAGTTTAATGAATGGTATGATGCTTAAACTAAAACAACCAAAATTGCTTATTTGACACAAAATGATATTCAAAATTAGACAATCCAAGTATCATAAAATTAAAAAACTGGAAAAAAAGTCAGTGCACAGTCTCTTCTGATGTGGAACCATCATTCTTCACAGCAGTCGTGGGCAGAAACTGATGCTGAGCTTTCAAAATCAGCAGCTGAATAACAGGTCTGGCACAGCGGATTTACGTGGCTCAGGCAAATCGGTTTATGACAATTTTGACATTCGTAATTTGTCATCCTTCTAAATCAGGTTTCAGCCATGCACTTCCCACACTTTCGTCTTTTGTTGGGTTGGTTCACATGGGTGGACTGTTCACGTTCTTCTTGGGGTAAAAACCTTTTCAAGTGATTCACAGCTGAGCTGGCATTCGTATTGTATTTAGACTTCGCCGGGCTAGATGTCCAATCATAAGTTGATGAGACAAAGTTTTGAGGAAGATTCTTCTTTTCAGTGGTTCCAGACCATTACCAGTCGAAATCACTTGGGAATTTATGCCGGCCACATTCAGACAGGAAAAAAAAAAGCTCACACTGAAAGCATTATTTTATCAGCTGTGTCAACTCCGCTTTTGATGTTATTGTAAAATGTGATCACCTCTGGCTTCTGCTGCGCTCCAGTAGATTCATGAACGGCATCAGTTTCACGGAGTGATGAAACAAGAATCACAGTTTTCCCCTTCTTTGGTACTTATGAAACCAAACTTTCACCATTATTGAAGCCGAACAAGCTGCTGTATTGAGCCATCCCTCTGGTATTGACAACACTGGGTGGTAACTGCCTTTTATTTTTTATGATTGTGCCAACATAGGACAGCTTCTTTTTTTTTTCAAATCATTAACGAGAGTAATGTCCTTAAACCAATTATCAGCAGTTATATTGCGCCCTGTCTCAAATAGAGGCTCACCCATTCTTTTCACCACATCACTTGGCTTGTTGCTGACACAAAATGGCCCCTCAGGCTGTTATCCTGCATAAATTTCCATGTTGTAGGTGTATACCATTCTGGCATCAACAAGGGCAATTTTTTTTATACCATTCTTGTTAGGTTTTGAGGGTATACTCGTATATTGCCTGAATGGACACCTCCCACGGAATCCTGGCAACATCTCATCAATTGTGACATTTTCTCCAGGCTTGTAGTTCTTTTGGCAGTTATGAACAAAAATCTCAAACAGTTCACGGATTGGGCAAAGTCGATCATATTCTTTTCATTGTGCTCGGCTCGTACGATCGTCAAAATGAAAACAACGTATGAGGAACTTGTACCGTTTTATGCTCATCACCAAGCCAAATTTTTCAACCCCATCTCCTTCTGTTCCCCATAGCTCCTCCAGACTCTGACGATTCCCTCTGTAAGCTCCAGACAGGTACAACAAACCAATGAATGCCTTGATTTCAATGACATCTGTTTCCTTGGCATCCCTCTCTCTAGAAAATTTGGCTTTGACTGAGTCGATGTATTGGTTGGTGTATTTGGTAATTATTTCCAACACATTTCTGTAGTGAACAAACATTCCCAACATTGCAATGCGGTTTTAGCATTTCTAGCATCTCCTTTTACACCTGGAAGGTGTGTAATAATGTTGTGACGTTGTGCCTTACGATTAGCAGCCAGAGATGGCTTCTTGGTCCACTTTGTATGTTTTTCTTTTCCAAGAACAACATTATTATGTATGTCCTCTTCTTCTTCCTTCTCCTCAGCTGTCTCTTGATCTTCTTGTTCAGTTGCTGAGTCCTCTTCATGTTCTTCTACCTCGTCCTCAGAAGCAATGTCACTTTCCTCGCCCAAATCCTCGACCAAAGCGGGATCATCAGCAGCATCACCCTCAAGGAGGCTTCTTATTTCTGCAACATTATTGGGGTTGGATAAATCATATGCCTTTCTGGCCATTTCAGGAGGAAATCTGGAAAGAAGACAGGAAAACAGAAATTAGTTATTAACATAACATAATCAGGCGCACTCGGCCTGAAATGCCAGGGTCAGAATAGCACTTATTTCTCAAGATATCAACAAACTTTCACATAGAACAGGCTTATTTTGAGTAAAATGAACGATTGCAATAAAAATATCTTCACAAACTCACCTTCAAAGTTTAAAACGCAATCGGGGGCAGGTGGCCCCACAAGCTAGAGCAGGACAAGCAGAGCTGGGTGAAGGTTGACGGCAGACTAAAGACGTCATACTCGCTTTAGTCGTCATACTCGCTTTGCTCCGGTTTTTTGAATTTTTGCAGAGATTGTCATTTTTTATATATTTGATTCACTTGCAAAAATTCCGTTTTTGGATGAACGTCAAGTAGGGACTTCCTATTAACAGAATCTGACGTCGCAAATGTTGATACATCTTTTGAATTTTTTGTTGTTGAAAATTGGAGCAAAGGTATGATGACTTTGCTCCAATTTTAGAATGTAACTGAAAACCAACCTGGAAAGAATCTTGATGCATTTTAGCCCCGTCCATTGGAATAATTGATAACTCAACTTACCTTCGGGAAAGATTGAGTAGAATTATAGTAGGTCGGGGTAGAAGACTGTTTACTTAGGCAGCTCTCGCGGTCGTAGTGCATTACGGTACCATTTCAAAGAAATAGTTTGAAAAAACGCGCGAATGCGCGCTCTTTCAAACGAATTGCGGACTATTCGCACTGTTCTGTTGCATCCCTGCTCGTTGTTCACCCAGACCGCACCGAGCTCGCTGTCATCACTTCAGTTCAAAGACCCAGAAATACAGCAGGTGAATGACTGGGAGGGCTCTAGTCTGGGTGGGCATTAAACAGTCTTCTACTCCGACCTACTATAATTCTACTCAATCTTTCCCGAAGGTAAGTTAAGTTATCAATTATAGTGCGGTCTTCGTAGAAGACTGTTTACTTAGGCAACTCGTTCAAAGTCCTTCATTCACCTGCTTGAAAAAGGAGGTTGTGGTAATGGGCGCTCCACGCAGCCCAACGTAAAGAAGGAGAGAACTAAGCTTTCGCTACCCACTTGTGGTGCACACTTTCGTGTGCAGGGGACCCGTGGAACGCCCAACTCCCCCATACCCACCATTGCCACTTGTGGGTAGCGCCTAACCTCCCCCCCCCCCTCCTTCCTCTCCTATAGAGGTATCTGGGGTGCTACGTCCCAGATGAAAATCTGGTTGACACCCAGGAGGGAGGAGTCGGTGTTGGATTTCTCCTGGGGGATTCTTCCCCCCCCCCCCCTTCCCTCCTTTCAGAGGTATAGGGGTATCTGTGTCCATGTTTCCGATGAAGATATGGTGGGCACCCACGAGGGAGGAGTTGAAGTTAGATTCTTGCCGGGGCTAGCGAGTACGAAGGTACTCGTGGCCTCCCCTCTTTCATTCGCGTCCTGTCCCATGAACAATGGCGGATGCGAACTCTCCTTGATTTTCGAGGGGTTTATTGTATATTGTAGCAAACATAGAAGAGTTTGCTGTCCACCCTGCCGCTTTGAAAATACTTGGCAACGATACGCCTTTCCTAGCGGCTGCCGACACTGACGCATGCCGGGTGGAATAGGCTGAGAACTTAGTAGTATCTATTCCTGCTTTTTGTAGGGTTGTTGACACCCAACGGCTTAGCGTTGCCCTGGCTGCTGGTCGGACAGGGGGGCGTGTTGTCAATAGTAAACTGTCCTTATGATCCAGATTCGCTGTAGCATTTAAATAATCACTTAACAGTGAAGGGAGGCACAGCTTTGGGTTTCCTGGAAATTTGGGCAGAAAAATTGTTGGTGCAATCGCTCCTGGTCGTGAGGTTTTTAATAATGCCGGGATGAAGATCCTGACCCCATTTAACTCGAAATTGATATTGGACCTGCGGATTGCTAGAATTGTTTGTGGACGTTGGCCTGATGCTAGTGATAGCAACATGGCTAGTTTCTGCGTTAGAAAAGACAGTGATTCGTCGACAGATGTGTTAAAAAACTGCAGGACTAAGTCCGGATCCCAGGTACTGTCGTATTTGGCTGCTGGAGGGCGTAGTCGAAAGACTGCCTTCAGGTACCTTTTGATAGTAGGATCCGAGCCCAATTCACACTGAGAGATCAGAGATAGGGCGGCCCTATGAGTATTAAAAGAGCTAAATGTCTGTGAAGTCGATTGAAGAATCTCCTCAAAAAACAATAGAGCTTTTTGCTTCGATACTTCCCTAGGGTCCCACCCCTGTTTAGTACAAAACGCATCCCACAATTTAAGAGAAGAAGCATATTGTTTAATAGATGACGGGGCTAAAGACTTACTTAACGTGCTTACGACGCCTGGTGGGATTCCCTGGTATAGCCACACCTCCCTGATAAGACTGTCGCCATCAGTCTCATGTGGTCCAATGACCGGAGGCTCCTGTTCCTGGAATGATCAGAAAGAAAGTCGTTAGCTGAATCAAATTTTAGTAGTTCCGAGTTTATCATAGATATGAAAATTGGATACCATGCCTGAGCAGGCCAATCAGGAGCGACCACAATGCCTCTTGCTTTTTCCCATTTTATCTTTCTTAAAACCCTTGGGACCAATGCCGGAGGTGGAAAGGCGTAGAAAAATTCGTTTTCCCAGGAATGGGTAAACGCATCCACTCCGGATGAACCTTCCTCAGGCCAGAAGGAGAAAAAACGATCGCATTTGTGGAGTAGAGCCGACCCAAATAAATCTATGGAGGGGTTTCCCAGAGTTTTGATTATAAGATTATATGGCTCGTCGTTTAATTCCCACTCTGAGGATTTTGGATCTAATCTGGACAATTCATCCGCCACCCCGTTATCGTGTGTCGAAACATATTTTGCATATATCCATAGATTCCGTTGCTCACAAAATTCCCAAATTCGCCTTGCAATTTCGTGGAGGTGAGGAAACGATACAGATCCCATTTTATTGATCAAGGCCACGGCTGTCATATTGTCTACTCGCAATAGTACATTCCGAGATGACCAGTCGTGCGCAAAATGGTTCAGTACTTCCCAGATTGCCTGTAACTCTTTCTGATTTATGTGCAGGTCCCTGTGCTGGGCCCCCCACCAACCGTTCACTCGATGCGGGGGGCAAAAGCCCCCCCATCCCAAATCTGAGCTATCCGTCCAGATTGTGTGGTCATAATGGTCCCTGCGGATTGGGTTAGGCCCCTTCTCTACTGCCTGTAGCCACCAATGTAACTCTAGGGTGGCTTGATGTGTCACCACACAGTGGTGACGAAAATCATTATCGGCTTGTCGTAGGGCTTCCACTTTCATTCTTTCTAAATGACGTAAATACAACTGACTGTATCGCACTGCTGGGGAGCAAGATACTAAAAACCCTATCGTTTCAGCTACTTTCCGGATAGGACGGCTCCCTGGGTTAAGAGATTTTGTAATTAAACGTTTAAGTTTTTGCGTTTTCTCGGCTGTAATCCCCACCGTCATCTCTAAAGAGTTAAATTCAAACCCTAGGAATGTGAATGTTGTGGACGGGGTTAATTCGCTTTTTGTTTCATGAATTATGAAACCTAATTGTGTGAATAGCGCAGCAGCTGTCTGAATAGACCTTACACATTGTTCAGCTGATGGCGCTAGGAACAGGCTGTCATCTAAATAGCTGATTGCTGTGATATTCTGACCTCTCAATCGGGCCATTACTGGTCGGAGCAATTTGTGAAAAACAAATGGTGCCGATGAGAGTCCCATAGGTAGGGCCGTGAAAACATACGTATTATTCCCTAAGGTGAAAGCCAGGTATTTCCTATGCTCTGGAGCAATACGGATCATGAAATATGCATCCTTGAGGTCCAGGCTTGCTCCAAAATCTCCTTTTGTCAGAAGTGACAAAACTGAGCGGTAATCATCCATTTTAAAATGTAATACATTCAGAAACTCATTTAGTTTCCGGAGATTAATAATAAGGCGATTTGATCCCGACTTTTTGGGTATTGTAAAAATAGGCGATATGAAGCAAGGGGAATCCTTGGGCCAGCTTTCTACCACTCCTTTGTTTAACAAATCTTTTACTACGGTTGCTAACCGAGGCCCCCCCGAAGGGGGGGGGGGGGGGGGGGGGGCATGGAGTGTGATAGTGGTAATGATAAAGGAGGATATTCCTTAAACGGCAGCTTATAACCAGCAATCCATGATAATAGAATAGGAGAGTTAGTAATGAAACTCCATTCATGCAAGAAATTCGCTAGCCTCCCCGCGAAGGAGGGGAGGGGGAATGGATTGATGTTAATGTTGAGATTACTCACCTGACTGATTATTGTTGGGTGAAACGCCTCTCCGGAGGGGGGCGCCTCGATCTCTGTTGGGAGAACTTCCTCCTGAAGTCCCGGGGGGCGGCGTTCCTGGAGGTGGAGTCCGCGGGACGCTTGGCATTTCCCTGAGGCTTCGACTTGTTAGGCCTCTTTCTGGCCGAAGGGCCGGGGGAAGCTCTTATGATCGACTTTTTAATTTTTTCTTTGTCTGATGCTGACTGAACCCACCATGCCGCAGCGTCGTCGAACAAATGAGTTCGTCCTAGCGCTTGGTGGTGGGCAGTCGCGCGGTACTCCGGCATGAGGTACTGTACGAGTCTGTTCTTACGGGCCCAGGACTCCCGGAAGAGGTTAGCTGTAATTGATTTTGATGCGTCCCAAAGCGCTGAAAAAATCGGTTTTTGTTGTTCCTCCGAATTTGGGAGTGTCGAAACCAGATTTATCGCCTCTGCCACTGCTATCAACGCTTGAACAGAGAGCATTTGGGATTTTCTAGCAGACTCGTCCGCTTTTGTAGCGTAATCTGGGAAACAGTCGCGTAAATTTGGATCAAGACTTGGGGGCAGAAGTGCCGTTGCGTGTACGTTAAGGTCGTACTTCGTCTGAAGTTCCAAATACGTATTTTTGTCGATCCCTTTACGCATAGCTTCGCTCCACTTCTCCTCCATGGATGGATGGATGAAAATCGGATCCACAGGAGGTGTGTCGTTGATGCCCATGACAGCAAGCAGTTGCTGTGGCAAGGTCGGAACTTTGGTAAATTGTTCATCTACTAGGGAAGGCACGGCTGAAAAGCCGGCAAAGGCCTCGGAGGAGGCTCCCGAAGCGTTTCGACGCGAAGCTATTTCAACAGATGAGTCCGAGTCGGATGGTGACGGAGAAGAGGACGAACAGGAGAAGTCCCGGCGTCTCTTCCTCCTTAATACCTTTTCAGGCTTTTCGTAATAATCAGCATGCAGATGCGATAATGTACGATCATGTTTACTCGAACTCGTCTTGCGACGTCTAGGCCTAACCTCGTCGTAGTCGGAGGACCCTGACAGGTTATGCCTAGAAACTGTAGGCGAATGTCGTGATCTGTTACGATCTTTTCCGAACTTTACATCCTGAAAAGGATGAAAAAGTGGAAGAGTCGGCTTCTTACCTGCATTTGAGGTCGACTTTACGATCACGGCTTGCATAGAATTCGAATTATCCGTTGCGATGGACTCAGCACCACATGGTGAAACCGAACTCACTGGAAACTTGATTTCCGAACGCATTCTCGAAGATTTTTCCATCGAATCCGACAGAAATACACTCGTCAATCTCTGAAACGCCCGCACTCTCGAATTTTCGTAAGAAAATAGGGTGAATTTGGCAAAATTTCGCAAATAAAAGGCACGGGCACGGTCTTCGTAATTGAGGTACAGACGCGAAGTGATGACAGCGAGCTCGGTGCGGTCTGGGTGAACAACGAGCAGGGATGCAACAGAAGCGAAATCTTCTCTTTATTACAAAAACGTATAACTTTCATAATTTAACTGTGAAGCCCAACTGAACAAAATACTTATTAAATTGTAAATGATATCAAAGAAAGGAACACTTCAAACTGTAAAATTGGTACTTATCTACATTGTATCATTTAAATGATGCTTCGGTGAAAAAAGAAAACTTATTTAGGTTCCTTGGTAGAAAGAACGACTTAAAATTATGAACAAACCCAAATCACTTGGAATTTGGTAGGTAGGTAGTTAAGGTAACTCAATAACTCAGGCACTTTGGTAAACCATAAAAAACTTCAAATTGTAAAATTTACCAACTTGGGTACTTGGTAAAGTTTCCTCGTTCGGGAAATGCATCGAGGCTCGTTAATTCCACCAACAACATCACTCCATTTGTAATCAATTATATCCTCTCGTTCTGGGCATTTCCATTCCTTTCAAGCTTTGGTCATTGAAGATACTTTGGCTGATTCGTCATCCAGGCTCAATATGAGCCCTGGGTAATAGGTATCATACTTGACTATGCAATGCTGGCCAGGCAACTTCACCACGGGCTTGATCACTCCTACTTGTTCTGGTGAGTCATGACTGGTTCCTGGCTGGATGCTCTGCTCTTCTTCCTCAATTTCGGCAAGCTGCCTGACACAATAACCTTCCCTGGTCTCATTGTTGGAATCCACGCAAATATATATCATCATCATCAATGACGTCTGTTTCGCTTTCACTATATTCTATTCTTCTCTTCTGACATCGAGGAGCTTCCTCCTTCGTAAGTTTTTCTTGTCCACTCTTCTCTTTTCTTCTCCAAGCTGGCAAGAAAAGATTTTTGGATACTCTCCTCATCAGCAGCAGTTGGTCTATTGATGCATTTCAACAGTGGTTCAACGGTGACTGGAACAATTCCACAAGCCTTAAACCCAGACCGGAGATTTTCAGCGATGTCGTCGGCTATGGATGTTAACAATTGCTGGAGAAGTTGAGGCATGTCTTCTTTCTTTATTAGCTCACTTCCATTGGCATCTTTCCATTCTGATAAGATCCGTCGCCATGCATGTTTAACGCTTCGGAAAACTACCACATCCAATGGTTGTGTGAGGTGCATACTACTTGGAGGGAGACTAATAAAAGCAATATTATTATTTTTGATTGATTCGTGGTTCATCCATCAGGCTTTTATGGCCAATGGGGTGGTCAGGGTGTGACGGATATAAGTAGAAAAGTTCTTCTCAGAGTTTATTTATTGCAAGCTTTCGACATAAACATGTCATCCTCAGGCGTCTTCGTTTCTAAAAAAAACACATGTAACAGGCCGTTACAAACTATAGTATAGTGTTGATTCCATCAACTTATAAACCACTTTTTGTACATGGAATGCACCCCCCACTTCTGGATCAGCAGAACCGGTGTAAACTAAAATGCGATGAACCATCCCATCAGTGTCGGTCAGCATGTATAACTTCACGCCATACTTATGGCTCTTCATAGGCAAGTATTGGCGGAATGACAACCGTCCCCTCCAAGGTGCCAAGGACTCATCAATGCTAACATCTCTAGCCGGATCCAAGAGACTTTTCATATTTGTGATAAAGTAATCCATAAGGGGATTGATTTTGTGAAGAGGGTGAGGTTCTTCGACTGGACCCGCTAAATGAAACGACTGTAGCAAGCCTAAATACCCATCCCTCGACATAATTGATGAGAATAATGAGAAACTAAATTTTTTATCCTTGCTCCAATAATCTCGAAGTCTATTGAGTTTCACAACTCCCATGTGAAAGGTAAGCCCAAGAAATCTTTTCATTTCATCGACTGACGTGTCTTTCCAGTCGGTAATGCGAGATCTTTCTGTTATTCCTATTCCACACAAAATCTTTGGAGCATAAGCATTAGTCTCTCGCACCAGCAACTGGAATAACTCGTCAGTATAAAGTAAATTGAAATAATCCTCCTCACTTCCTATCCGGCTCACTTCCACTTGGGAGTCGCTTCAATATCACAAAATTACATCAAGACTATAGGAATTAATTAAGAATTACATTAAGAATGTTGAAGGGTTAAAAAATAATGAGGAATCGTCGAAACAATAATATAAAATAAAAACATCATACTAAAGCAAACTAGACCATTTCCTCGGGGTCGCTTTCTAATAAATCAAAATCAAGTTCAGGTTCGCCCGGATGTTATCCTGGATTGCGCCTCCCACTATGTGAACCTCATTTCCAACGATTTCAAGTTCCATCACAATATTTTCGGCCTCTTCACGGAGTTCTTGTTGAGGAAGCTGAGCACAATCAGAAGACGTGCTTGGAGTTGACGGAATTTGTAAAACCTTTGCATAATATGCTAGGGATGGATTTTTGGCCCAATCGTCACCATAATGCAACTCTAGCAGTCTCTTAACATCGCTTAGTTTAGCAAGTTTGATGTCGACTTGTCCTTTTGGCACCCTTTTCAAATTCACACTCCGTATGGATTTATTCTTTTTTTATTTTTTTTTTTTTATTAATTTTGGCTCTCCAGCCACAAAATTATAAAATGCTTCGCCTTGAACAAGCACACCTCGTTTAGAAACGGTCCTTGTTAACACGATTTTTTTTTTTTTTTTGTCTTCTGAAACTGGAAATGCCAAGAAGTGGTCGTCTTGATAATTTGATCGCATTGATCTTTCCAGTCAAGTACATCGCATTCATCGCCAAGGTGAATGACTGTAGTGTGATTTTTGAATATTTTGAGATATGCTTCTGGATTAGGTATTACGCTCAAGGTTTTGAACTCCCTCTCCGAGTTACCGAATACTCGATCAGGAGGTAAGTAAGAATGACCAACTATTGGAAAATATATAACAATTTTTTCAATATTTGGAGGGGTTTGAACAATAACCAATATTGAAGCATAAAAATCATGCAAGTGTTTTTATTTTGTCCCCCACAACCGTCAGAGAAGAGGTTTAACGTTTTTTATTCTCAAAGTTGAAATTATACAACCTGTGGTACAGAGCTGAGGCAATTTGGATGGAACCTTTACCGAATTCGTCTTCGGTCCAAACGTAGCTGTATGTATTCATAGGAGATTGACAAGAATTGGCAAGACTGCCTCTACCGATGGAAACATCGAACATCAACAACATTAATTGGCAACCCGACCTACCGGTGAAGCCAACAAATAAAGAAAAATAACAACAGCAAGAGAAAATTGAAGAAGTTGATGGTGATATGAAATGTGATTATGATAACAAATAATGAACAAGAAAAATATTTTGTGGTTTTTCCCCTGCAAGTCGGCAAAGAAGACCTCCTGAGAAAATGTGATCTGTTCTTGGTGAGTACTGGTTCCCAAAACATGAATGCAATGTGATCACTCTGGGTCAGTGCAGGATGGCTTTTCAAAAAATGACAATGTCCAGTCGTGGCCTGGTGTGTTCTGTTTGAATCTTTTTACATTCCTCCCCTTCTGTTCCAAAAATCTCTAATTATCAACTTGAGATCAAATTCTGATAGGTAAGTGGAAACCTTAGTGTGACATGCTCACTATACAGCGGACAAAGGTTTCTTCCTCATGTTGTGAAAATATGGGAGGTCCCCCTGGTCGCTTGGAGTGATGGGCACCAAGCTTATTTATAATCGTTCGTCTCGATGTGCTGTACAATTCACTTGCCTTCCGTTGCGTCAACTGCCCAGATCGGACCATTTTGAGGCACTCCTGCAATGTCTCATCCGTGTAGTCCTTGTAGGGTCTAGCACCTGGTTTCCTCTTATAGACTCGAGGCATCTTCTGTCAACAATGAACAAACAAAAACGGGATTAAATTCAGTACAGGGTTTCAAATACAAACCTCCGTGTAAATTTAAACTGAAACAATGGGGTTTCTTTGCTCCAAAACATTGGTGCCAAGTCACCCCACTATTTGGTGCAAAGTTACCCTGTCCGACTTTTTTGTTGATTGCAACCACAGAAGTGAGTCGAAATGGAAAAACTCAGTGAAATTCTGAATCAGCATAAAATTTATAAGAGAATAGTGTTATTAACCTGCTGTGATGAATACGTTGGCGTGCAGCTGAGAAATTTTTGGGACTGACTTAAAACAAGATTTCAACTTCACTAGAAAAACGGTAATGCCACAAGGATGAAACAGTCGTGGAAGGTTATTCTTCACATGGAAGATTTTTGCATCCATACCCAACAAAAACAACCACTGGAGCGCTACGGTCGGATGAAGACAAAGAGTGACGTCACTCTCAAAGATTTTCGGATTTTGGAGCCGCCCGGCCGCCAAACAAAGTGTTTTGCTGGCCTCTCAGGCCAGCTGCGCCCGACAGAGGGTTATCCATTCTATGTTCATGAACTTGTATAATTTAGTCACCTTATTGATTTTTTTCTAAGGTACAAATATAAGAAAATCATATTCCATATATGTTATATTCCTTTGGATTAATATAGATCTACAAGATGTGTAGAATAAAGAGGGGTAGACTTTAAACCTATGATTTTCAAAGTTCATATTGTGTTTCATGATATCTCTCAACACTCCTATGGAATCAGTTCTCTTTTTATCACTCCATGGAAGCAGATATAGTGCTATCATTATCCCTTTCAATTAGGCTTGTATAATAATGCAGTATTCCTACACATTTCATTCTTATGAGTGTAGATGTCCAATTCCCAATATAATGAAACATTTCCAATTGATTTTGAGCTAGTACTTTCAAAGAATTAGTTATATGTTTAATATTGTTACCATTCATATCCCTGTAGCTATTAAAATCATGTCTTAGATCTATTGATAGGTTAACGAAATGACACACGAGTCTGAATAATAACACTTTTATTGAAGTTAGTTAGCACCGAGAACTACACAACCATTCACGCTGAAGGCGAAACAAATACTACTGGTGGGGGAGGGCCATCAGGTGACTAAGGCGACACCTTGCAGGATTAATTTATGGAGGGTTGCCGCCAAGTTTGAAAACCAGCACCCCCTTCCAATCCCACCATAAATAATTTTCAAAAACGTATCAAAGAACGAGACACAATTATACAAGTACCTATTGTATATCTATTAAATATTCGAGATCAGAAGTTATACTAAATATAAGTATTCAAGATGGTAAAACATACAAAAGCAATAACTGTAACAATAAATCACATAATTAGGTACGAGGTATATCAACATAAACAATATCTTTCATGTATATAAACAGTGTAAACTATCTTATCAATAAAATGACAGTATCACGAAAAATTCAATTTTCTGGGTTTGGTCGAATCATTAACTTTTTTCTTAAATATGAAAACTTAACATATGACAATGCTTTGGTCATGTTATCTCCTACTTGTTTCTCAGTTGGCACGTATTCAATTTTTACATCCCCTTTTTCAACAAGGTCTTTGACGAAATGAAATTTCATTTCATGTTTCCCTAGTTTTCGCCATTACTATGCAGGACTAATTGTCCTCAAATATCAATACATTTGGAATTTCTAGGTTCATAGATACGTTTGCTAGCTGTTTGAGATAAATACATTCAGACAGGCATTGAGACAAAGATATATATTCGGATTCAGTAGATGATAACGCTACTAATGATCTTGGAACGCCATGCAATCACATTATTTTTTAGCATGATTACGTACCCGCTAACACTTCTACGGTCATTGATATCAGAGGCAAAGTCTGCATCGCAGTAAGATTGTAGATTGAAAGTTAATCCATCAGAATTTGTATAAAGGAGTCCGAAAGTTTTGGTGCCATTCAAATATTTCAAAACGTTTTTTAAATGTGCATAATGTTCATGACTGTAGCAGTTCTGAAATTGGCTGAAATACGACACTGCAAAACAAAGATCGGATCTGGAACCCAACATTATGTACATCAGACTACCAAATAGCTCTTTGTTAGGAGCAGTGAAATTTGATTCCTCAATTTTTGGCAACGATAACTTAGGTTGCTTGGGAAAGCGCGCAGATTTACAATTTTCCATTCCAAATTGTTTTAAAATTTTGAGAATCAATTTTGTTTGGCTAATGAAGAATGATCCATGATTTAATTTAAAAATCTCTAAACCAAGAAAAGTCATTTTACGAGAACAGCTAAAAACATTCATTTCGAACTTATTAATCAACTCACTTTTGAGACATTCAGCAGTATTAACACTATAACTGAAAAAAAAAAAAACAAGTCGTCGACCCACAAAAGCAGAAACACACCAGCTTTTGAATATAAACACGAATCAATTTGACTTCTCACAAAGACTAAACTCACGAGTTCGTTGTTCATGCATTCATTCCAACATCTTGGGGCATTTTTAATTTCGCTATGTTTCATATGAACAATCGCTAAATGTAGATAAGGTCCAATATAACACAATAACAAATGATAAAATGCATTCTTACCTCTACAGTGAACTGATCATTATTTAAATATGTGACAGCTGCCTGCTCCCTTACATTCTTCCCTTTCTCCAATAGATAATTTTTCTTCTTTTTAAGCTGTGGATTGTTATCCGCTTCCCTCTTTAAATCGGAGGCATCTTGTAAAAGTTGTTCAAGTTCCCCATAATTTTCTTCCTTTCCTGAAGCAACTTGCAGCTCTCTGTCACGCTCTCTGAAGAGAGCAATCAGGTGATTCACCCTTTCTCTGACGTTTTTTATTGTGAATTTCTTCACACGCCTCTCTTTCAATAAATTTGTTATAAATAGCCACTTGCTGAGATTTATGAATGGATTTTCATTGACGACAAGTGACAGCATCTCTACATCGTCTTCCCGGGTGAAAAAAATCCTTTTGCCCTTCTGTAAAAAAGATCAGTATTTAACCATAGGAACAAACATATTAGTGTGTAATGCATGCATTACAGGGACGTCCCTATAAATGGCTTGTATATAATTTTGGTGAGAATTAAAATAATATAAGAAAACAAAAATATGATTTCTCGGGAATACCCCCCCCCCCCCTTTAACCTCTTCGCGATGGGCGTCGTTCAGCCACTGCAACGCGCCTGGCCTGACTGCCTCGGAGCCCTCCAACCAGAATAATTGGCCCTCCTCGCGCGGTGATCCACCTTCGCTTTTCGGAACTGGATCAAGAATATTAGAATTTGAAATTTCCCGAGTATCATGATCACCATCATCGAGAAAATCGTCAAAACTATCGTCTTTGAGTTGATCCAAAAAGTTTGTTGAACGAGCTTCAATTTCCACGTCAATCACATCACTCCCTAACTCACTGTCACTCCCGGTTATTATTTCTTTAAGAATTTCTTCATCCGTCCACCTGCGGTGGTTCATGGTGAGGAATAAAAACGTAAAAGAATGTACAAGTATGGAAACGGGTATGAGTAAAATTATGACAAAGACCGAATGGGGGCAAAAAACAGAACAGTGACCAAGTCAACGTTTTTCCTGATATTTTGATGTGAATAAAAACTCTCAACAACTTCTTTGATCTCAGCGCATTCTGTTAGATACTAGACGTAAATGTTAGTTACAATGCCTCTCAACGGATAGCATGAGAGTCGATAGAATGGAGGGAAATTCGAAAACGCCAAAATGCGTCAGCAGGCAAGTGCACTTGATGGCCGACGTATTGATACGTCGTTAGGCGTTACGGAGGACATCGGTGCCGACGTATTAATACATAACTCGTATTAATGATTTTTTCGTTGGCGCCGATGACGTGGGTCGCATGCAGGCTGGAGGGGAACAATTCGAATTGAGGTGACTGGCACTGGAGCTCCACATTCGCAGCCATAGTGGCTTTGATTTTAGCCACCAACCCGTTGTACGCAGATTTGAACGTGGTTTCGTCAGAAAATCCTTGTTTTTTGAATCGTTGGTCAACTAGAACCGCCTGAGCTACCAGCTCTTGGGACTGAGTAGCTGTAAATGGCTCATTCAACCCTCCAATCAGCTCTCTGCACAATACCCTCACTTCCTCCGGTGCTGCTTCACATATTTCTTGCTGAGTCCTTAGTAACATCAATCTAACCAACACTGTAGTTTTGGACTACGAAACGTGTTGTTCTTCGGACACTGACTTAGTTACCTCAGTAAAAGATTCCAGCACCTGAACTGAGCATCTGATTATCTCCCAATCATTTTCCTCCAGTTTGTTTTTGACCCCAAGGAGGGCCAACGCCGATATGATGGGTTCTTTACTTCTCAAAAAACGCTCCATCATATCACACGTGGAGTTCCACCTTGTGGGCACATCTTGTTTTAGCTTGAGCGTTTCATGTTTCATGTTCTGCTGCATCTCACGTAATTTTGCGAGAGCATGAGAGCTTGTCTTAAAATGGTGAAAAATATTTTTAACTTTTTCCACCGTTTTGCCAATTGCCTTGGTTATAGCCCCCTGCACAACTAAATTTAGTGAATGGGCGAAGCATGAAACGTGGCGAAATTTTAACATAGAAACCGCAGCTTTCATATTAGCTGCATTGTCCGTAACCACTGCAGTGATCTTGAAATCGATTTCAAAGTTTTTTACAACACTTTCAATCCAACCTTTGATATTTTGAGAGGTATGCTTTTCACTGAATTCTGAGCATTCAAGGAGGACTGATTTCAGTAGTTTTTACGTCAATGAAATGGGCGGTTGAAGCGTAAAAACTTACGTTGTTGATACTTACTGGTCCACCCATCCGATGTCAGACAAATCGCCTTCGCAAGAATAAGCTCCTTTTTCACCTTGGCTAGAAGCTGTTGATGAGTGCTAGGGAATAATGAATTTGACAGAGTCTTCCGACTTGGCAAAGTGGATGAGGGAGACAGCATGTGAACGAACTTGATAAATTCTTTGTCTTCGGCCTGTAAAAATGGGTGGTATTCTTTGCACATCATAATTAATAATTGTTGATCAATTTTTCGACTTTTGGAGATGGGAATTGGGCGGATTATGTCCACGAATTTGCTAATCAATGGCTGAATTGGAGAAGGAGCTGAAAACTCGGAACGACAGTCAGATTTTGAGCTGCTGCTCCTCGAGCTCGAGGTTTCATCCACTGAAGGAGAGACGACAGAGGCAGGAGATGGATCATCACACACAGATTCTGTTTCAGAAGTACTCGTATTTGGAGATGGACCGGGCAAGGAAGAGCGACCTCGTTTGTTGTTTCAGTAAAAATTTACGGTGGGGTGTTTTAATTTCGATTATCTCAATAATCGAACCTTCCGGCCCTATAATGCACTAGTACCATTGTCCGAAAACGAGCTGAAAGTATATTAGTATGACGGGGGTGGGGATTGACGAGAGAATACGATGACAAAAAAAGGAGAAGTCGGGAGAAGAGAAAAACTTCGCTATTTGCGAAAAAATTATGAGCTGGCATTGTGAGGTTACATAGAGCAGGTTTGCCGCATGCGCACAAGCCGACTTGAAGACAGATGACTTGATCGGAAGTGTACTTATTGTTATTTACGAATAAGTAGTTGTTACCCGGAGTTTAGCAGCAGGCAGCGGGTCTCCGACGAGAGCTCGCCTTATTCATACCTGCCGGGAAATTTTTACGGCACAATGTATGACTCCAAACTTCGAAACGAAGGCGAACCTCATGTTCAAAATCCCGACAAGCATCGTCGCCCAATTTTTTCACTGCTAAATGTACAACAAAATCAAAAACAATTTCTAAATTCAATTCACGTAAAACCAGCGAAGGCTCAACAAAATTAACCAAAAAATTGTTAAGATTCTTTTCAGATTACTTAATACCTTCATCGCGGGAGGTAAAAAGTGGGACTACGTCCCCTACGGGAAAATTTGTTCCCCAAAATTTGACATAGGCGCTTTAATTTTTGTTAGGTAATGTGTTTGAAGTGTTAAATTGATTTGGACACCATTTTGATTGATTTTAAACCATGATGTCATATGACATCACACGCCAGGGCGGTAGTACATGAGTAGGCAAACCAGCAATGCACTCAGTTTTCTATCCCTGGCGGATGATGTCATATGACATCACACATTTACTAAGTGCGTGTACGAACAAAATCAGTCACGATGAAGTTGTAAAAACCCATTTGACATCAAGAAAACATGAGAAGTTGTTCATTTCCACTATAGTAATGAATATGCAACTCAGCGATCATGCCATCATCAGTGACAAACAATAATAAGTGTCGTTTGTTACTGGTGATGGCATGATCGCCGAAACTTCATAACTTTTATAATTCCTTACTTTCGAGGGATCTATATTTACTAGTGAGTATTTATAGGCCGTTCTCAACAGGATTTTCGGTATAGTAAACAAAACAATTTATTATATACATTTTATTTACAGTAAACTAACAATTTTATTTATAGTAAACAAAACAAACAATTTATTAGAAACATTTTATTTATCACTTATTTTTTATTACACTAAAGTTATCACGTTATCAGTTATCACTTATTTTTTATCACACTAAAGTTTAGTCTATTAGACTAATAACATATTTATAATTTTTAAACTTTCAACTAACATAATAACATATTTATAATTTTTAAACTGTCAACTGACATAATTATATACGTGATACAGTTTGAAAGCCAAGTTCTGTATGATATTGTATAAAATATGTGTTGATACACAAACCTGGAGTACCTGGACATCCAGGGCAGTATGACGATACATATTTAGCTTTTTTTGTTTGAAACATTGCCTACAACGAAGTTGCTTTCTTCTGACCTGTTTTTCTTGCAAGGCCGGAAAATGGTTAATATTTTTTCGGAGGATTGTGAAGGGAGGTTGGTGGTGGACGGAGAAGGAACATGGCCACATAGGTATTGAATTATAGCCAGACAGAAGTCGTGAAGTTGCAGCTTTTTGGGAGCGACGGAATGTCGTTTATACAATATGTATGAATTGAGAAGCATAATTTCAATTAAGTGAAAACAAAGTTTTTTATACCATTTTAGTGAGCGTCTATGTGAAATGTAATATGAGAGGTACTGGTCTAGTCTGTCAACCCCACCCATACATTTATTATACTGAACTATCACATTTGGTTTACTTCTGACATGCTGTCTTGTTGAAGCATCTACCATTTCCCCCGAAAATTCTGTGGAAATTGTTAGCACATCGCGCTTATCTTTCCATTTGCATACATTAATTCCCTCTGGAGAATAGCGCTGGATCGAATCACCTCGTTTAAGTTTTGCTTTTATTACATCATCCGGATTATTCTTCCTGTCAGCACGAAGAGTCCCTGTGACATAAGTTGTATTGTCCAAAAGATGTGCAGCCAAGTTCACGCTATTATAAAAGTTGTCCAGATAGATGGCTCTGCCCTCCCCAAGCAGATCATCCATCAATTTTGAAACAACTTTTTGTGCGTGACCTTGGCCACCTACTTCTACGTCAGGTAGAACCATCAGGTTCCGTCAACATGTACATGAGTGATGTGAGATATTTTCGAATGAGTACTTCTTCATTTGATGAACTGTTGGGCAAGATCAGTGACGAGATCAAAAGTCAAGATACGGTCATGAGAATAGCTGTACCACCCATGGAAA